>CAMRHE010000014.1:3990000-6390000 GCA_947044405.1 Leptodactylus fallax | reverse complement strand
GTTGATGACTGGTATGAAGCTGAGGATGGTTGTACAGGGGGAGTAGAAGGTGGGGACATCCTACTTGACACACTAAACACAGTTAGAGCTGGTGATGATGGTCTTTCATTTTCTCCCTTTTGGTGTTTTGAACACTGTGGTGATAAAGGACTAGAACATTCAGACTGTATAACATAGTTAATATTTGTTTCAAGAACAGGGAGTTTTATAACTTCAAGTGGAGTCAAAGGTGATTCATCGGAAGCAGGAGAGCAAGTTACTGGAGCAGGAGGGAATACCAGAAGAGGAGGTCTATGAGGAAGAAGGTTTGGGAATGGAGCTGGTATGTCACATGGTTCCTTGGACTGCACATCCTCTTTTTTACTGGCCTTATAACCATCAACTGTAGCTAAGTTTATGTTCTTTAAAAATAGATGAGAACTCCCAGTTGTCACAGTATTGCTATTAATTTGATCAGGATGGAAATATTTCATTTCTTCGTAGACTGCTTCTCCCTGTTCTGGACTGTTGGCCTCGGTGGAATAATTTTTCTTGGCATTTCCAACCATCTCAATATACACTGGTTCATTTTCATCTTCTTCCCGTGACATATACAAAGTTAGATTACCTTGGTGAGGTCCATCTGCAGAAGCTGCCCTTTGCATGGTTCCAAAGTCACGATGACTTCTTTTGATTAACATACTTAATGGCTTTCCTTCTAATCTGTGAACACATATTTCCTCATAAGAGCCACTAAGTTTTGTATTTGGACTCCTTTTTGGTTTTGGTGGTGGAATTTTTTTCATTGTGCTATAATCATCACTATGTGGTCTTGGCCGAGACAAAGCTGGAATAAAAAAAAAAAAAAAAAAAAATCCTAATATGTCATTTTCGCTATTATTAAGACAAGTCATCTAGAACAATTGTACTACTTCTATTGCATGAATTGAATACATGAATACAGTATATGTAATAGTGAGTAATTTATTTGAGTTTTGATTTGAAACATAGAAGCAAATATTTATTATGTTCCTCATCTTGCCATTACCACCTCACCCAAGCGTATTCCAACAACCATGTTTAAAAGCTCTTTACAGTGATGAACAGCATGGCTTTGTTATACATGCCACTTTTGTAGATTTGGAGAGAAACAACTTTGAAGAGTTATGCAAATGAGGCAGCTGGTGCATTGGTGGTGGGATTTCAGCTCTATGGAGCACTGCTCTTGCCACTCACACACCTACCATCTCCTGTCTGCACCACCCTGTGTAGTGGAATTTGATTTCCCCACTGCTATGACAGTACTCATCCTACTTATGGAGCTGAAGTCACCCCCAGTATGCAAACTCATTTGCATAAGATTTTAAAGTCATTTTTGCATAAGACTGCATAAGGGCCATGTGTACTTTTTTATTTATACCATTTTAGGGAGTGGCTGATTGCTGTTTATTCAAATATTTTTGGTAGGTGAAAAGGTGAAAAAAGTTGGTTCAGTCATTTTGATTTTTTTTCCTTCTAGGGAGTTCTTGGTATGGGAAAAATATTTTTTATATGGTTGCAGTTTGGGCATTTTGTATATGGGGATGTCTAATTTGTTTATGTTTGGTTTTGTTAATTCATTTTTATTCAGGGAAAGGGGGGTGATTTACATTTTGAAGGAGGCATCTAAATGGTTAATGCCTGCAATCATAATGGGCTCTGATCACGGGCATTGCCACCAGATCTCTGCTGTGTAATATGTAATGGTATGGCAGATTTTGAGAGAGGTTTATCTTAAGAGACATTCTTACATTTTTAAAAATTGGGCAGTGAGCAGACAGGAGTATAAAAAAAAAAAGAATAAAGTCAATGGTTTGCTTAGCTACTTCTGCTCTATTACATTCTACTTACATACAGAACTACATCTACATTTGATAGATTTTCTTTATAACTATTTAAAGCTCACAGGAAGTCAGTGATCCTTTGAAGCTACTGTGTGCTTCTTATACATGTGTGAAAGCTCTTCCAAGTTGTTTCATAACTGTTCAGAGTACAAAATATTTATTAAACAGTACAAACTATGCTACCGTTATTGGGGTCCGCCGCTGTGATCTGTCAAAGAATGAGAACAAAGGACATTAACAGTAGTAGAGTAATAGGCATCTGCATTTGTTCCCATTGACTATAATGTAAACAACAGGATGGACGCTTTCTTCCGTCATGTTTGTATACTTTTGCAGGCAGGAGAATGCAAACGGACATTAGACTGAGGGGCTCCGTCTGCATCTGCCATTTCATGTTCATTGCTCCCATCCAGTGACTGATGACAGCAACGGACATTAACTAAAGGAAGTGTGAACTCACCCTCAGTCAATTGTAAACTTACCATCATTATCAATTTCCTTAGTAGCTGCGATAAGACAGGCACTAACAGCTTCATATGAAGCACTTAATCTTGTGGTGGGATTTCTCTTTGGTTTTGGAGGAGGTTGTTTCCGAGGAGACTGTAGATTACCACCATCATCAAAGCTTAATACTGTGTGCAACGAAAGGGACCTTGCAGATGCTCCAGATGCTGAGCGAGACAAGCTTCCAGTGGTAAATGGAGCCATCACAGACGAAGAATGAAAAAGATTAGGTGTGGATCGATAACCTACAAGCCGGCTTTCCAAAACCTTCATACTCATTTCATCAGTTCTGAAAAAAATAAATAATAATAATTATTATTATTATTATTATTATTATTGCACAAATTTATAATAATACAGATATTAAACCCATATAGTACCGGGTCTTGGTTTTTCCTTCAAGACCACACAAACTTTTGGGTTTTCCCACCATCTAATAACTATTTTATTTTTGCATCAGCAATGTAATATGGGCTGTATATTGCAGGGCAAATCATAGTTTCTACAAGTACCATTTTGGGTTTTATTTAATTTTTACTAGTTAAATGTTAGGGGAACAAGAAAACAAAACCCCACTATTCCACCACAGTTTTTTGTTTTTTTTTGTGACAATGTTGATTGCAGGTGTACACTATTTACAAAATTTTTGGTATATGTTGTGATGGTTATGGAGATACCAAATGTGAGGTTTATATTAATGTTTATTTGTTTTTACAATTTTTTTTTTGTAATTTTTATTAATTTTTCAACAATACTTTTTGTATGCTTTTTTAACACTTTAAGGATGCAGAGTAGTTTGCACGTTAATGCTCAGCGACTTTTTTCACATTTTCCTTCCCCACCTTCCAAAATTCCTAACTTTTTTATGTTTCTACTATCAATATATCAATTAATTTGAAATATAAGATTTTGAAATAAAATAAAATTAAATAACTATCCAAACTGATTTCAGTCCCTTAAAATGAACCTGTCACCATGAAAATGTCTAATCTACAGGCATCATGTCATAGGGCAGGAGCTGCCGAGCAGGTTGACATAAAGTTTTGTGTGAAAAGCTTCATTAGAACTTATCATTTATCCATTTATTTTTCTGTTGTTTCTTAGAAGAAGTAATTCCATTGGGTGGTCCTAACAGTGACTGACAGGCTCCCCTCTATAACTGTGCATTCAGAGATGGCTGTCAGTGACTGTTTCAAGAACAAGGGAGTTTCATCACTTCCAGTAGAATCAAAGATGATTCATCAGATGCAGGAGGGCAAGTTACAGGGGAATATACCAGAAAAGGATGTCTCTATAAGGAAAAAAAGTTTGGAAATAGATCTGGTATGTCACATGGTTATTTGGGCCGTGCATCCTCTTTTACTTGCATTGTAATCAACTGTAGCGAAGTTTATGTTCAATGGCAAGCCCTACCAATGGTAAAAAGATAGTAATTAATTGGTTATTTGACTAAAAAATGAAGTATTTTAAATCTACCATCATTGGCATCCTATGAATATTTTATTAAGTGAAGCAGTTAGTTTTAATCCATTGTCGCAAATGTCTATAGTATTTGAACATTTACCTGGTAGAAATATCATTCTTTTCACCACATGGTCCTGTTGCATCATTATTTACTTCTGGATCAGTGTGAAGTTTATCTTTCTCACGGGCAATGTCAGATGCATTCTGAATAACCAGAGAGTGGTAGGCTTTCTGTCCAAGGTTCTCCACAGTAAGTAGAAAATCTTCTAGTCTAGTATCCTCACTTTGTTTAATGTTCATTTTCTGGTGGAGATGTTGACGGGCTAAAAACCTCCTCACAACTACAGTAAAAAAAAAAAAATGCATAAAACGTTACAAGCACGTATTTAATAGTAAATACATATTGTGGCCTGAAAGGGGATTCTGACTGTTAAATAACCTGCATCAGCCCTCCATGCTGCGACTGAGGGACTACAATGTGTTTCCATGGCAGCCAGAGGCCATGCTTACAGCAGCTTGTAATAGGCCTATAGTAATGGCAAGCCTGGGAGCCTTCAATAAGGAGCTTAAATAACCTAAGCACCTATAATTATACAGTTAAGGAGGGTGAGTTATGAGCTCCTTCATTATAGCTGTGTGACTGGAACTGTCTGTTCATCAGTAGTTAGTGAGAGAAATTTCTGTCTCCCCCTGCGGAGAGCCTATGTTGAACAATCCATTATATAAGAAGTCAGGGATCTTTGGACTATTCCATGCAGAGGTGAAACTATGCTCTCTGCTGCTTGAGTCGACCTATCGGAGGACACCCCCTCCAAAGAAAAAATACCCGACCCAAAGATCTTTGGTTCCATGCTGGGGGGGGGGCACCTCTAATTAAATCTGCAGGTCATGCCACTCCTTTACTGTCCCCATCACAGTATAGCACACCCTATACTGTCTCCCACAGTGTATTACCACCTCTATTGGCCACCACACACTATATAACATCCCTTGTACTGACTCTCACATAGTATATTCTTCTGGAGGAAGAAGCAGAACATGGACAGGAGCGGGAATCACTGAGTGAAATATTGACCACTACCTGTTGGAATAAATCAAAAGGTAGCAGCTGATTGAAAAAATTGCCACCACTCAGTTCATGCCAGGAGGCACCACCTGAGGCTGTCGCATCAGGTCGCCTCATGGCAGGTGCAGCCCTGATTCCATGTAGATTTTATCTGGTCAAAAAGAGAGTAACATGACCTTACTGAAGAGAAGGATTCAGAGAAACAGAATAATTAAATAACATAATACTGGTGGAATTATATTGGGGGAATAGGTATATAATGAATACTGGAGTGCTTCTTTAAGATATATTGGGACCATCATCAAAGACAACATAGGTGAAAATAGACATCAATGTACATTTTGTAACATTTTATTTTAATATATCGCCTGCATATGATTTTTTTGTGGTCAAAATTACAACTGTTGGTTGCTTAACGTAACATAATTCTGTGCGCTTCCTTTATTTGAAGTATATAATATATATTAAGTCACATCTGAGACCTATAATACAGGAAGTACCAATTATAGTTAAAAATCTTCTAAATTTACTTAAAGAGGTTGTCTAGGCTAAAATATTTTTTTTTTTAATTAGGCCAGAGGAGGTGAAAAAAAACCCAAAAAAACAAAAACATACTACCCGGTACTCTGGTGTCCTCACAATGCAATCCGGTCCTGCTGTCTTCTTGCAGTGGAATTCTTGCTTGGATCACCCGGAAAACAACGGAGCTGCAGGACTGGACCGTGCTGGAAGGCACCACAACATCAGCGGGGACAGCTGAATATGTTTTTTTTTTTTTTTGTTTGTTTTTTCATCTCACATGGCCTAATTAAAAAATAAAATTTCAGCCTTGGCAAACCCTTTAACTGTTCAGCTCTTATTTGTTGTTTACCAAATTGTGGGCAAGTTCTTATCACATAGAACTAACAAGATAAGAAGTGTGAGACTTGGGTGTATTTTTTATATTAACATTGCTGTTATTTTATCTATATAGTGGTGTCAGAGAATTATTTACTTAGGTAAAAGCCAGTTATTATATTTGCCCAATGGCTGTGTTTGTTGCAGTCCAAGTTATTGCCACATCTAGCTATTGTCAGTGAAATTATCTGCAAATACACTTGTTTGCTCTCAAACAAGAGAGAAAAATCAAGCAAAATGGAGCTGGTATCTTCTGTAGACTTAACATAACTATATACGGTATATCTTACAGCTCTAGCACTTCCTACAGTACATTTAAGTCTGTTATAAGTTAAATAACACTTTAAGAAAACTTTTTGCTTTACTAATAGAAAAAGTAATGATTATTATTATTGCGAATACAGCTAAATTTAAAGGGGTATTTTCATTTGCGACATATTCATAGGATATGCTATAAACATACCAGTGATGTAGGTCCCACCTCTAGGACCCACAGTTATCTCATATAAGGCTCCCTTGCCATTCTCTGGATATTCCATAAATGTCCCTAATGTGAATATCCCTTTAAGGCTAAGACCCCACTTATCGGGAGGCAGCCAAAAAGAGATGCGGGAAAACTACGGCGGAAACGCATTGCGATTTTTCCATCAGTGCTTTTCACAGAAAGTCCGCAGAGTTTTCTTCTGCAGACTTTCTGCTTCCATTATACCTATATGGAAACTGCCAGCATTTCCATAGGTATAACTGACATGATGCGATTTGTAAAAATGCAAGTGTTTTTCAAATTGCAGCATTTCTGTTGTGGATTATTTTTTGCAATGTGTGGATGGGATTAGCCAGAATCCCATCGACTTTGCAGGGACTTTAAAACAATGCGTTTCCACAGCAGCAAAATCATGGTGTTTAAACCTTTCACTGCCAGGGGTCTCCGGTAGCCGGAGCAATTTTCACAGTTTTGAGATGGACAAATAAAACCTAAATTGCAACATTAAAAAATCATTCTAACACCCCATACCTATATATTTTCTTAAAGTAAACACCTGCAGCATTGTCAGAATGCCACTTGGTATTGTATGCAAAAAGGCACCTTCATTTAATTTTGATTTAAAGTGAATGTTTTATTAAAATTTTTTTAAATAAATACAGTCATATGAAAAAGTTTGGGCACCCCTATTAATCTTAATCATTTTTAGTTCTAAATATTTGGGTGTTTGCAACAGCCATTTCAATTTGATATATCTAATAACTGATGGACACAGTAATATTTCAGGATTGAAATGAGGTTTATTGTACTAACAGAAAATGTGCAATATGCATTAAACCAAAATTTGACCGGTGCAAAAATTTGGGTACCCTTATCATTTTATTGATTTGAATACTCCTAACTACTTTTTACTGACTTACTGAAGCACAAAATTGGTTTTGTAACCTCACTGAGCTTTGAACTTCATAGCCAGGTGTATCCAATCATGAGAAAAGGTATTTAAGGTGGCCAATTGCAAGTTGTTCTCCTATTTGAATCTCCTCTGAAGAGTGGCATCATGGGCTCCTCAAAACAACTCTCAAATGATCTGAAAACAAAGATTGTTCAACATAGTTGTTCAGGGGAAGGATACAAAAAGTTGTCTCAGAGATTTAACCTGTCAGTTTCCACTGTGAGGAACATAGTAAGGAAATGGAAGACCACAGGGACAGTTCTTGTTAAGCCCAGAAGTAGCAGGCCAAGAAAAATATCAGAAAGGCAGAGAAGAAGAATGGTGAGAACAGTCAAGGACAATCCACAGACCACCTCCAAAGAGCTGCAGCATCATCTTGCTGCAGATGGTGTCACTGTGCATCAGTCAACAATACAGCACACTTTGCACAAGGAGAAGCTGTATGGGAGAGTGATGCGAAAGAAGCCGTTTCTGAAAGCACGCCACAAACAGAGTCGCCTGAGGTATGCAAAAGCACATTTGGACAAGCCAGCTTCATTTTGGAAGAAGGTCCTGTGGACTGATGAAACAAAGATTGAGTTGTTTGGTCATACAAAAAGGCGTTATGCATGGCGTCAAAAAAACACAGCATTCCAAGAAAAACACTTGCTACCCACTGTAAAATTTGGTGGAGGTTCCATCATGCTTTGGGGCTGTGTGGCCAATGCCGGCACCGGGTGTCTTGTTAAAGTTGAGGGTCGCATGGATTCAACTCAGTATCAGCAGATTCTTGAGAATAATGTACAAGAATCAGTGATGAATTTGAAGTTACGCCGGGGATGGATATTTCAGCAAGACAATGATCCAAAACACAGCTCCAAATCTACTCAGGCATTCATGCAGAGGAACAATTACAATGTTCTGGAATGGCCATCCCAGTCCCCAGACCTGAATATCATTGAACATCTGTGGGATAATTTGAAGCGGGCTGTCCATGCTCGGCGACCATCAAACTTAACTGAACTGGAATTGTTTTGTAAAGAGGAATGGTCAAAAATACCTTCATCCAGGATCCAGGAACTGATTAAAAGCTACAAGAAGCAACTAGAGGCTGTTATTTTTGCAAAAGGAGGATCTACTAAATATTAATGTCACTTTTCTGTTGAGGTGCCCATACTTTTGCATCGGTCAAATTTTGGTTTAATGCATATTGCACATTTTCTGTTAGTACAATAAACCTCATTTCAATCCTGAAATATTACTGTGTCCATCAGTTATTAGATATATCAAATTGAAATGGCTGTTGCAAACACCCAAATATTTAGAACTAAAAATGATTACGATTAATAGGGGTGCCCAAACTTTTTCATATGACTGTATATATTAGTTGCTAAAAGTGAAAACCAAACAAAAAGTTACATGCACCAAACCTCCTAAAAATAAGAGTTCAACATGTGCAGAGTTCATTCATATCACTAAGGCCTACACCTGCATGCAAAATCAGTAGAACTGGCAGGAATCTGCTTTGAAGCTGGAAATGTTAAAAAAGTATCATTCTATAAAATGTAGGGATTACACACCGTGGAAAGCAAGTGAACCCCTAAACCCTATATATTTTTTGAAAGTAGACAACCTAAAGATTATATGTGTCTCAATAGGTTATCAATAGCCATGTCCACCTTCGTGTAACTTTGTGACAAACACAAATAATTTTTTGAAAAAATGCACTAAAACACATATTTGAAACTAAAACTCATATTCAATCTTACATGCACACACAAAATACATTTAAAATAAAAGATCAAGGTATACACAATTTATATATACGGCAAACATCAGCTACAATAACAGCTACAGTTCATACTCTCAAAAACACTGATATAGAAGACAAGCAAGATTTTGCTGTTATTCACTAATATGTTAAATATCTATACTGCACCTAGCAAACACTGATTGTGATACCAAAATCTAACTTTTTTGAGATTGCACAGCATACAGTATATAAAAACACAGCTTAATATTTCATATATACAACCACCTTCATGCAATTTTGCAGCAAACAGAGATTACAAGCAAAAATAACACAAAAATTCAAATTTGCCACTAAAGTGCATGCTCAAGCTGTCCCTTTCTGCAAACAAAATGTACTTTCCAAAAAACTGCAATATGTGAGGAATTCATACATACCACACATATCTATATTTACAGGTGCGGGTGTTAAACACCAAAATCGCAAAAATGCGCCAACCAATTTTGTGCATGCAAATTAAATAGGAGTTTACATAAAAATATAATTTTCTATCCCACTATAAAAATTGTAGCAATTTATACGCTCATCTCTAGCGATAATTGTTATTACTATTATTTTAGCGTGTAACGGATATCTCTAGAGAGGCGTATTTTACTCTGGAAAGATCAGGCATGGACAGGGTGAAATGTAAACTTTATTGATGACTTTGTGCATGTGTTGTGTAAGTGTCTGGTGCCAAATCCAAGACCTTACAGGTCGTATACAACAATAGATTATCCGAAAAAAATATTATATAATCCAAAATGATAATCACAATAATACAAAAATTAATATATAACTTTTAATTAATTAAAGTTAAAAATCACAACAACATATAACCACCCTAAAAGCAGCACAATTAAATAGTCCTCAAAATATAAAAAAAAAAAAAAAAATATATATATATATATATATATATATATATATATATATATATATATATAATTTGGAGACAAAAAAAAAGGCAAACAAAACAGGCACGGCAGCCTGAAATAGGAAAAACCAACCAGACACTTACCATGATTCAGATGGTGCCTGTGTTGCTGAAGCAAATACCAGAAGGGGAGAGGGATGACATAGTCCAAGGTTCAATAGTAACACCAGTAACAACGGGCTAAATAAGGAATCACCTGTATCTAAACTATCCCTATAACACCCTATATAAAACACTAAATAGACCCTAAAGTCCTAACTCGGGGCCACCGCCCTAATTAGCAAGTGCCCCCGACTGGAACCTGGCCCTAGAATAAACTATCCCTATCAAAACAAATAGATATAGAGAGAACAAAAAACACAAGAAACAAAACAAAACTAGGTACGCTAACACACATATACTGTATATAGTTTGTATAGTATGTTTGGCACTCCATATACCTGGTGTAGGAATACTTAGCGTTTGAACTGTGCTATCTTCCAACACTTATGGCCACTCATTGATATACCATGGTGTTGTTTTGTATCTGTGATTAGCTATCTGGTATCTGCAATACCATTAGGAGTTTTATGTACTACTTATATTTGTGCTATGTTTTTTGATGGTTAACACTTGACCTTAGTGCTTGTTTTTTCCATACTTGGCACAGGGTGGTATCTTTACTGTGGCTCCATTCTGCATTTAGTATATTTGAGATTTTTTAACCAACTCTATCCCCTGATGAGTTTAGCGAAACATGCATGTCGGGATTGCATGTTTGGTTACTATATATGTGTGTTAGGCGTACCTAGTTTTGTTTTTTTTCTTGTGTTTTTTGTTCTCTCTATATCTATTTGTTTTGAAGGGTTTTGATAGGGATAGTTTATTCTAGGGCCAGGTTCCAGTCGGGGGCACTTGCTAATTAGGGCGGTGGCCCCGAGTTAGGACTTTAGGGTCTATTTAGTGTTTTATATAGGGTGTTATAGGGATAGTTTAGATACAGGTGATTCCTTATTTAGCCCGTTGTTACTGGTGTTACTATTGAACCATGGACTATGTCATCCCTCTCCCCTTCTGGTATTTGCTTCAGCAACACAGGCACCATCTGAATCACGGTAAGTGTCTGGTTGGTTTTTCCTATTTCAGGCTGCCGTGCCTGTTTTGTTTGCCTTTTTTTTGTCTCCAAATTATATATTTTTTTTTTTGATATTTTGAGGACTATTTAATTGTGCTGCTTTTAGGGTGGTTATATGTTGTTGTGATTTTTAACTTTAATTAATTAAAAGTTATATATTAATTTTTGTATTATTGTGATTATCATTTTGGATTATGTAAGTGTTTGGTGCAATTCTTTTGCCGCTGAGACCTGGACAATGGTAAACATCTGGGTCACAGCGCCAATAAACTTCCTGGTTATGTACAGAAGAATACCCCTCTAATAAGGCTCAGGGGGGTATTACATTATCCCTCTATGTGACCATCAGAGAGCAAAAGTACAGTATGCTCTCTGATTTATAGGAGAGGGGATAACATGGACAGAAGTCCCTGCTACCCCCCTTGGGGTCACATACAAGTTATGCACAGATGATGAGCAGGGCTGCTCCTTTCCCCTCTCCCTCCTACCACAGCTCTTAAGATGCTACCTGAGGCAAGGGGGGGGGCAATTTAGAGTCCTATATCTCAGGATTGGTTAGGGTTATGAAAATCTTCAAGATAGCCCTTACAGATTTGGAGCAAATCGCTGTAAAAACGCTGTCGGGAATTGAGATCTGCAATGGTATCTCAATGTCGAATGGCATTTTCAAAAGTGAATCGCTCAGGAAAGAAATTATCTTCATATCCCTAACCAATCCTAAGATATCGGCATTAATAGTAAGAACATATTAGATACGTCCTGGGCTACAGAAGTGCCACCCTGGGAGGACATATAAATATGTGGTTGGCAGGGAAAGGGTTAAACTAAGTGGGGCCCCATTACATAATACAAACCTATGTAACTTGTACAGATTTATGATTTCACCTTTTTATAACATTTTTTGCTTTTGCTTTTATCAAAAAAGTGCTGTAAGTAACTGTCTGATTTATAATAAATAAACAATAGGAATACTTTTTGGGCTGCAGTCATAGTGTTCTATGATCCCAGCCATTACAGCAAGAGCCTGGCTGTCGATCATCTCCCATTGTTGATCGCATTGGTATAGTTGCAGTTCTTTCTAGTGCGATCACTATAAAGTACATAAAGCAGGTGTTTGATGTTTTGCCCTGCTCCTATTGAAAATGAAATCATGATGACTGATTTCAGGTGAATAGAATTATTTTAAGGATAGAAGTTGTTTTACTCAAAAACAACATAAAAAAACACATACACATAAAAGTTTTAATAGTTTTTGAAAAAAAAACTTTGAAAAGGTCTATTTTAACAGTTGAAATATAACAGATCTTCTTCCTTGACATTTACTCATATGACTGGTCTTCATACTTGTTTCCTTGAATGTAGACTAAATAAATATAATTAGTGAAAGTAAAAGGGAAAAAAAAACCCTAACATCTCTTAGGCCCAGTTCACATCTGCGTTCGGGTTTCTGTTCCGGGGGTCCCCAAGCCTATATACATAAAAAGCAGTTTACCAGGGAATGGGGTCCGTGTGGTTTCCGCACGAAGGAAGCAGAGAGGAAACTGCTGCTTTTTTATGCGTATAGGTTTCAGTTCAGGGGGGTCCCCAAGTGGACTCCCCGAATGGAAACCCAAACGCAGATGTGAACCAGGCCTTACAGAATTTCAATTCCTATTGTAAATTACAGTGACAGCTTGCTATTAGCTGAAAGGCATACACCTCCATGTTCATCCAAAACATGAAAACTGCATGTCAGAATGGTGATGGGTGGTCAAGGTCACTTCAGGTCATTTTTAAGCGGTATTTTTACATTTGTACAGTGCAGGAATTGCTCTTGTGAACTTGCAGACTTGTGAACACAGCGAGAATGTCTTGTGGCATCATCCCACAGCCAACTTTGATATAGTCTGTTCACAAGATAGTCAGATTACAGGGTGCTTATTATAGGTAACCTTTTTTAAACTAAAAAAAACTTACACTGACTATCAATATTAATCAAAAGCAGCTAATATTTTACTTTTACCTTTCTGGCAAAGTATAATTTTCCTTTGTAGCTGAACACACATGTCATTAAGTTGATCAGCTTGCCAGTATTTCAGGAAAACTTTTCGTGCTCCAATCTATAAAGAGAAAATAAAATGACCTCAGCAATATGCACAACTACAACTTCACACAGAATTGTGGCCTATAGCTACAGCCTTCAAAGATTTAAGGGAGTCTGTCACCAGAGCCCAGCCACTTAACTCTCTGGAGCAATGCCAACGCTGTCTCATTTCCACATTGACAAAAACAGTGATATCTCTGCAATGGAGGCACCAATTCACAAGGAGAAAACATTCTTTGGTTCAGTTATATTCTCTATTCACATGGCTGAGTTGATATGCTGGGTTCTGGTGACAGACTCCCTTTAAAGTACCTATGCACCTTCAAAAGCTGGAAAACTTACACACAGGAATTTCTCCTTAATCATATACTAATGCAAACTTTGCAACAGGTTTGGTTAAGCATGCATGTATTGTCAAAAGGGAGAGAGAATTAAGTAGCTGCCAGACACCTCTGGTGGTGATTTATTTACCCTGAAAACAAAAGGATTGGGCAAGTTGAAATTCAACAAGCCTTATCTATCTTTCCCCTGACATCATCCAGAGACATCATGACAGAGCACAGATAAGATAACTAAGTTTGGGAGAGAAAAGTAAAAAAAAGAAAATCAATGCACATTAATAAACAATCAAACGAGTGGTGATAAAAATGAGGTTTCTGATATACTATAAATGTATATGCTTTCCTCTTCTCTGCTGAAAGCTGAAGATCAGCTTTGAGCTGTACATTCTTGTTGTGTGTACACTGACAAACATCTAGTAACATGTCAGACCTCTTTTGGTCTTCAGAAACTCATCATGGCATACACAAGAACCATCAGAGGCTCATTGGTTCTAATGCAAAATATGTAATGGGACCCCCACTTACCATGTGCTATCTATATTACAGACATCTTCTTATGTTTTAGAGAGGCCTTTGAGCCCGCTCAGGCTTTAGGACTCATTAGAATTTGCTACCTCTGCACCACCTACAACTAAACCCCTGGATATCATCCACAAGTATCAGAGGACTCTGGGTGTGCCAAGAAAACATTACACCACATTGCATTACTCCATCTCCACTGCAGCATCCCAGAGTCTGCTGCTTTAATTTGTTTGTTTGTGTGCCTCTGTGTTTGTGTTGGTTGGTATGTCCCATTTTATGTTAAATGTATTGTTGCAGCTTTTCCCTTGGCATTGTTTCCCCCATGCAGTGTTCAAAACCTTGCCTTGGTTTAGCCCTGGTCTATCAAAGGCCACTGGGAGGGGTTGAAGGGAGAATTAATCTCCCCGGCGACGGTTGGTCTTTAGTCTAGTGTGTGCAATAGCTGGAGAAGGTGTGCAGTACTTTTGGACTTATTCGGTGCTGTGCCAGGAGGAGCAGGAGAGGACCCTGACAGGAGAACTACTTTTGGGCCTAGTCTACAGGTAACCAGATCTCTGTCAGGACTCCCTGTGACTCTATCCCCAGTATACCCGGCTGGGAGAGGCATGAGAGGATGAGGCATGGAGAACTATACTGCAGAGCCTGTATCATCCCTGTGCACCCTCCTAGAACCAAGGCTGGGGGTTGGACACTGTAGAACTACTACCCCCATTTGGAAGCTGCCGTTACCTTTGTTCCTGTTGCCAAACAAAGGCTGTTGTTTTGGTTTACCTGCACCGCTGACTCCTGAGTCGTGCCTGCATCACCATCAGGGCCCTTCCGACCAACACCACACCGGCTCAGAGAGGAGAGGTCCCCTCTCCAACTGGAAGTGCCCCGGGAGAAAGAACTACTACCACAACCATCCAGTAGTGCTGCAGGACCCCCCTCGACTTTGTCCGGCCCAGAAGTGGGACTGGAGTGGTTGGTGTGTTCGGCCTAGTAGGTGGCACAGCATCCGCCACTACTACTCCCATCCTCCGGTCTCCTCCATCTGGGTTGGGACACTACCAGCCTGAATTGTTGACAGTGTCATGAAGGGTTGATTTATGCTACTTGCATCAAATTCTGACCCTCCCATCAGCATGGTGTAACAGTAATAGGGATTAATCTGACTAGACAATGTTTTCTACTGCTCAGTAATCCAAACTGAATAGAATTGTGTGCTGCATAAGTCTTGTAATCAAAAATGATGGAAACCTTGACTGAACCTCTGACAGGGCTGCAGAGCACAGATATGAAGAGTCCTGTTCACATATTTGAGAATATTTGCCAATCCAGACACTTCTCTGTGAGCGATGCCTAGCAGCAACACTAATCTACCCCCTTATCTCAACTTTACGCTATAAACAGAACTCCCTTGGTTCTGAATTAGGGAAAGCCCTGCAAAAATATATTATCCTACTTCAATTATGTAATAGCTGCCCCAAGCGTCTTATTAAATAAGATAAAACTATTCAAGGAAATTCTTGGAGAGATGAAATTCAGAGAAAAAATAAGCATTTCCTAGAAAACCAAGCCACTTGGGAATTCTTCTAATGAGTGTATCTCATCTAGAAAGAAAAGGGAATGAAGAGGCAGCATGTGAACTTCACCTAATGCAAAGTAGCTGTGAGATTACCTGCCATCCTTGCTGCTTGCACTGCTCTAGAACATGCCGGCATTTCTCTTCAGCTGATGCTTTTTGCTTCTGTCTTGTTAAGATTTCTGATAAATGCTTATATCTGAAAATCAGATGAGTTCACGGATAAATAAATACATTTCATAAATAAATTTCATGGCACTAACACTAAGTATATCAGTTTGTCATATTGTCACTTAATGGAAATGTCAACTGTGGTTTGAAATTATATACAGTAACTAATACAGAATATACACTAAACAGATGCACACTATTTCCAGAAATGTAGTGAATCATACAGTTACATACTGTATAATACATAATGCTCCTGACTAATGCTCATTTTCATTGCTAAATAATTTTAATATTAGTAAAAGAAATAAATGACTTCAGTCTGCTGTTCACACTCTCAGGATCATCATTAGAACTTGGCTTAGTTACGAGCGCACAGAGACGCTGGATCTGTTTGTGTTAGGTTGTAGGTTCTCACCATGTCTATGTGGAATGTTTCTAGTTACCACTAAAAACATAAAGATAAGCCAGTTGCCTTCCCATGCAATGTATTTTAATGGCTGTGAGTATGCCTGAGGGAATTTGGATTGTGAGCCCCACTGGGTGTGAATTATTGCGATCTTTGTATACTTTATGGTAATACAGAATATTCTAGAGCTATATTAAAATTAAATGACATAAATTAATGTATTACTTAAATTAAATTAGAAAGATGTTGTTTCATATCTTTACACATAATATATAGCGGGTTTGGCCAGGTATCTGCTTCTTAGGAGACCCGACAATGGTTTCCATCCATTCAGAACATTCAATCATGAAAGCATAGAAGAGGTTTGTTTGTTTGCAAATCCCATTTGTACCCCAACTATCCTAGCTACATCTTAAATTCAAGTATACTGTAGTTATACTGTACCAAGCAAATTCTATGCTCTCTGTGTAGAGCTACGAATCCTAATGTTTACCTCGACTGTTCCATATAGCAGTACTCATAGGAGACTGTCCATGCCTGGATCACTTAGAACCTACACATTGGTGCCACATTTCAGCTTCTCCCAATTGTTTTGTAGAACAAAAAGTAGTACCAGCACTGTGGTACCATGAGCACAGAACTGCCCACACTATTGTGCCTGAAATACAGAATTATCCATGATATTCTGCCAGCTACATACTGTAGTAGTGTCCTTAAAAAATCAACCTATCACATAGTAGTGGCCACAATTTAATACCTTCTTAAATAGTGCACATGCAAATGTACTTCGAACCATAATATTACTCATACTAATACCGTATGTCCAAATGTAGAAATGTGGGTTGTCTGAATCCTGAGCACTTGTTTTCATGGGATTGAGTAGACAGAAGCCACATGAAAGAGAATTGTGAGAAGAGCTGGACTGGAGTGCCTAGGGCCCACCAGTAAAATTCATTCTGGGGTCCACTGTACAGCTATATGCAGATATAACTGGACCCCATATTCAAATTCATAAAATTGTGCTGACATATATTTTTTCTGTAGTAGCCTGCTGTCTAATCCTTACCGTGGAATGATTCTGTGCTGGAGGTCCTGTCAGCAGCTTGCTGACTGGGATTTGCCTTAGACTAGGACCCTCTTAGTTTTTCCTATTGTATTTAATGTGTTTTCAAGGACAGGGTTGATTGCATCAATTTTGCCATAGTTTAGATCATTTTAAACTCAACCTTCAGACCCATGTGCAGCACTGATCACAGAGTTGTGGCCATATAGGGCGTAGAGGTAACAGTCACATCTGCACCCTATTATCTGAAGGAGTCAAATGACCCTCTGCCACATAAGACAACAGTAGTCCAATAAATAACATTTATTAGCTGGAGTGCTGTACATTTGTGCATTTGTGCCCAGAAGCATGAAATTCTGCCTCTGACTTGCCACCCTAGTCTTAATTTAGACATTTTGGTTATCAGTATAGGTACTACTACCTTCTTCTTTGGACCTCTTGATAAAGATGCAGTCTGTATAAACCAGATTGATAGGAACAGTGCAGTTTTACAAATACATTCATTTTAACAATTCATTTTTTTAGTAATTACATTGGGAAATTGTTCTACAGAACATTACAGCTAAATGCATGGATTTTACATCTAATGCTCAGTGTTATTAAGGACTCTGTAATGAATCACTGCCAGTCCCTTTTCAATATAAGCTTATCAGACACTTACAGACATCCAGTAATATAGAGGTGATGGAATAGGAACTGTGATTTTATTAATAGCTATGGACTTACTTGACTGGCTCATCAAAACTCCCTTTGCTAGTGACATCTATTTGCTGACTCAAGCAAAGATTGCAATGTCATTGTTAAAGTAATAGCCTGGCAAATCCTAGCTGGATTTTAGACTGCTGGCACACAGGTTATGAAAGAAGTAATAAATATACTTTGTCCGACCTGTAGATAGGCTGTACTGTATAGAGTAACTTCTGTAGAAAGTATTCCGAATAGTGCAATTGTTTTTAAAAAGGTTCTCAGCTTGGACAATGCAATTTTATTAGAAGGGATAACAGTTTGGCTGCAGAATCCCACCTGTAGATAGGCTGTACTGCATAGAATAATTTCTGTAGAAATTATTCAGAATTGTGCAATTGTTTTTAACAAGGTTCTCAGCTTGGACAATGCAATTTTATTAGAAGGGACCCAGACTATAAACTGATAACAGTCCGGCTGCAGAATCCCTTAATGATCAGCTGCAAGCTAGGTAGAAACCTGTCAAAAAATGTTTAATGTCCCGATAGCGCCACCACAGGGGAAAATGAAGCACTACATAGTAATATTAATGTAATTATTTGCTAGGTACTTTGTTTAAAGAGAATACATCAGTATTCAACACTCCTGACAGGTCTGGATATATATGTAAAGCAGTTTAAACTTATCAATAATCCACCTTGCTCTTTTATGCAATATGTCTACATGGTATTCCATCCAAGAAGCTGCTAGAACTGTCACTCAAGACCAGAGAAAGGTTGGAGAGCATTTACTTTAGATATCCCAGGACATGTCACAGTTATGAAAGGCCTAGTGGACATTTTGCATTGCAGCGTAATGTGCATTAAACCTTTTTTTGTTAGTAATGCAGCTAGTATGACTATCCATATAGGTATGTTTTATCACTTTACATGTCATGTAGTGCTGTCAGTAGTTTTAAGCTGCCGAGGCTCCCTCTCTCTCCCACCTTTCACTACTCACTAAAGTACTGACACAGCAGTGGGTAGCAAGCAGGGTGGGAGCTACAATAACCACTGCAACCCATTAGATGCTACAGTTAGTAGCAATTGCTGCATTACCCTTATCAGACCCTTCACAATGCAATTACTGGGTGTAATGGGTTCTGATGGCAGTCAGGACCCTACAAAGGCCCGCTGGGTGGCAATATACAGAGGCCTATTAGACCCAGCCAGAATGTGGGTCTAATAGGCCTATGTCAGTTTAAACCTGACAATTATAATACACTGCAATACAGAATTATTTAAATGTGTTATACCAGTGATCAGTGTAATGTCTTAGTCCCATAGTGGGACTAAAATAAAATGTAAAAAAAATGTTTAAAATTTTTTAAAAATGTATAGAAAATTAATTTGATTTCCTTTACAAATAGATTGTTTAAAAATAGAAAGAAAGTACACATAATTGATATCGACACATCTCTAAGGAACTGAACTATACAATTATCACATTATGTAACAAGTATGGTGAAGACCGTACAAAAAAAAAAAATTAAAAACAATGCCTAAATAGTTTTTTCTATGTTCATATTCACCTCCAAAAAAACAAATATAAACAACCAAAAAAAATCGTATGTACCCCAACATGGTATAAAAATGTTAAATTCTACCCTCATACAGCTGCATAAATGGAAAAATTAAAAAGTTATGGTTCTCAGAATAATTTACTTAATGATTTACCTAATAAAATGTTTTACTGTGCTAAAATAGTAATATATAAAAAAAACTATTCATATTTGGCACCAGAATAATCATAGTGATGCACAGAAAATTTGTAACATATCTTAAAAGCTACATGGTAACTGATGCTAAATTACAAAATACAAAAAACAGGAAAGTGTTAATAAAAGCTAATCAATACATTTTATGAACCCAAAAATGGGGCCATTGAAAAATCAAATTCATCCTACAAAAATTAAGCCCTCACATGGGCTAAAAAAGTTATGGCTCTTGACATGTGATGACAAAATCAAGAAATTTCCTGGATATTAAGGCCTAAAGTAGCCTGGTTGTTAAAGTGTTAAACAAATGTTACATATTGCTGAATCTAGTAAAAAAATATCTATTTTTTTATTTAGATCATAAAGAAAAAACTTAACAAATGTTAACCCTTAGAAGACTCAGACATTTTTCAATTTTGCGTTTTCGTTTTTTACTCCTTACATTCCAAAAGCAATAACTTTCTCATGTTTCTGTTTACATAGTCATATGAGGACTTGATTTTTGCGTGACAAGTTGCACTTCAAAGTGGTACCATTTATTATTTTGTACATTGCAACGGGAAGCAGGAAAAAAATTCAGAATGACGTGCAATTGAGAAAAAAATGCAGTACCGCCGTTTTCTCATGTCCATTTTATTAGGGATGTAATTTGGCGAAAAAAACGCCAAATCAGTCATTTTGATTTTTTTTTCCTGCTACATCATTTACCGTATGTGTCAAATGTTTTTATATTTTTATAGTTTGGGCATTTTTGGACTTGGGGATACCTAATGTGTTTAGGTTTACTTTTATTTATTTATATTTACAGTGGGTATGGAAAGTATTCAGACCCCTTTAAATTTTTCACTCTTTGTTTCATTGCAGTCATTTGCTAAAAGCAAAAAAGTTCATTTTATTTCTCATTAATGTACACTCAGCACCCCATCTTGACAGAAAAAAACAGAAATGTAGATATTTTTGCAAATTTATTAAAAAAGAAAAACTGAAATGTCACATGGTCATAAGTATTCAGACCCTTTGTTCACAAATACCAAAAACCTAGCAGACAAACTTGGGGAGTTTGGTTCAGGAGGAACACATTGATGTAGTTGGTGTGGCAGAGACGTGGCTACAGTGGGTACGGAAAGTATTCAGACCCCTTTAAATTTTTCACTCTTTGTTTCATTGCAGCCATTTGCTAAAAGAAAAAAAGTTCATTTTATTTTTCATTAATGTACACTCAGCACCCCATCTTGACAGAAAAAAAATATAGATATTTTTGCAAATTTATTAAAAAAGAAAAATTGAAATATCACATGGTCATAAGTATTCAGACCCTTTCCTCAGTATTGAGTAGAAGCACCTTTTTGAGCTAGTACAGCCATGAGTCTTCTTGGGAATGATACAACAAGTTTTTCACATCTGGATTTGGGGATCCTCTGCCATTCTTCCTTGCAGATCCTCTCCAGTTCCGTCAGGTTGGATGGTGAATGTTGGTGGACAGCCATTTTCAGGTCTCTCCAGAGATGCTCAATTGGGTTGAGGTCAGGGCTCTGGCTGGGCCAGTCAAGAATGGTCACAGAGTTGTTTCGAAGCTGTGTGCTTAGGGTCATTGTCTTGTTGGAAGGTGAACCTTCGGCCCAGTCTGAGGTCCAGAGCACTCTCTGTACTTGGCTGCATTCATCTTTCCTTCAATTGCAACCAGTCATCCTGTCCCTGCAGCTGAAAAACACCTCCATAGCATGATGCTGCCACCACCATGTTTCACTGTTGGGATTGTATTGGGCAAGTAATGAGCAGTGCCTGGTTTTCTCCACACATACCAATTAGAATTAACACCAAAAAGTTCAATCTTCGTCTCATCAGACCAGAGAATCTTATTTCTTATAGTCTGGGAGTCCTTCATGTGTTTTTTGGCAAACTCTATGTGGGCTTTCATATGTCTTGCACTGAGGAGAGGCTTCCTTAGGGCCACTCTGCCATAAAGCCCCAACTGGTGGAGGGCTGCAGTGATAGTTGACTTTGTGGAACTTTCTCCCATCTCCATACTGCATCTATGGAGCTCAGCCACAGTGATCTTTGGGTTCTTCTTTACCTCTCTCACCAAGGCTCTTCTCCCACGATTGCTCAGTTTGACTGGACGGCCAGGTCTAGGAAGAGTTCTGGTCGTCCCAAACTTCTTCCATTTAAAGATTATGGAAGCCACTGTGCTCTTAGGAACCTTGTGTGCTGCAGAAATTCTTTTGTAACCTTGGCCAGATCTGTGCCTTGCCACAATTCCGTCTCTGAGCTCCTTGGGCAGTTCCTTTGACCTCATGATTCTCATTTGCTCTGACAAGCACTATGGTACGCGAGGTCTTATATAGACAGGTGTGTGCCTTTCCTAATGAAGTCCAGTTAGTTTAATAAAACACAGCTGGACTCCAATGAAGGAGTAGAACCATCTCAAGGAGGATCAGAAGGAAATGGACAGCATGTGAGTTAAATATGAGTGTCACAGCAAAGAGTCTGAATACTTATGACCATGTGATATTTCAGTTTTTTTCTTTTTTAATAAATTTGCAAAAATATCTACCTTTCTGTTTTTTTCTGTCAAGATGGGGTGCTGAGTGTACATTAATGAGAAATAAAATGAACTTTTTTGCTTTTAGCAAATGGCTGCAATGAAACAAAGAGTGAAAACTTTAAAGAGGTCTGAATACTTTCCGTACCCAATGTATATGTAATCTAGAGAAAGGGGGGGGGGTCATTTAAACTTTTAGGTTTTTTTTAAAATTTTTTGAAAAACTTTTTTCCTTTATTTTTAACTTTTCCGCTCGGTCTCCGCACGAAACATGCGGAGAGAAAAGTGCAGCAAGCAGCACTTTCCTCTCTGCATGTTTCTGCAACAAACATGCTTAAACCGAGCGGAAACCACACAGACCCCATTATAATCTATGGGGTCTGCAGGTTTCCTTATGTAAACTGCTTCTCTCTGCGTATAGGTTTCCGTTCGGGGGGGTCCTTGTACGGAAACCGAACACAGATGTGAACCGGCCCTTAGAATAAAGTCACACTCAGACTAAGGATCCTCTGCGGACATTCTGCCCTTATCATACCTATATGAAAAATGCCAGTGTTTCCTCAGGTATAATTGCTGCGATTTTCAAAAACGTGAGCGTTTTTAAAAAACACAGCTTTTCTGCTGCAGATTTTTTTCTGCAATGTGTGGATAGGATTAGCCAGAATCCCATTCACTTTGCAGGTACTGTAAAACACTTTGTTTTTGCAACATGGGGCTTCAGCCTAAAAGTCATGATGTGACAGTTTCTTCACAGCCGGAATTATTTTATTGTATGCAATAATTTCTCCTTGTACAATGCATTAACGATTTGTATGAACAGAAGACAGACTGAAATGTATTGACCTCAGTTGCACTTAAAAGGCTGGCAGCAAAATATAACATTCTTGCTGTAATTTTTCAAAAGCCAGGAACATCGTCTGTGGGATTAAATATTTAGCTATGTGAAAGGTCTTGTGAAAAAGTATCTGGCTGACCTCATCTCACTAAAACATTCAAATCATGAGTCTAGTCATATGCTTGTGGTATAATAAACTACTGTGATATTGGTATTTTTCTGAGTAAAAGAGTTTACCCATCATCTTTCTGCTTGGGCACCATGTAATGTATAAATATAATTAAATAGGAATCTCAAATGCTACTACAGTATACACAGCATTCATTTGTAATACATTACTTTTATTAGAAATAAACATAATATTAACTCTCAAAGTAAAGTTTATATTAATATTATACAAAAATTATCGTAAAGTACATTAAAAGTACATTTGCTAATGAATTATTTTATTAAATGATCTCTTAGGACCCAGGCTCATGAGACCATTACAATTCTAACCTGTAGTGTAAAATGCACAATTTTCCTGTATAACTTTATGAGAGTATTTCTCATGCTAATGTCAGGGAGTTGAAAATAAATTAAAGTAAAGCTGTCAATGATATCTTTTTTTCTCTACCCATGTTTTATTATGAAAAAAATAAAAATACTAAAAATGTTATGACACATGAACACCGTAAAATAAAACCTATGGCAGAATTGCTGTGAATTGTGTTCATCACCCTCCCAAAGAGAACTTTCCTCGGAAAAGGTCATCAGTGAGAGTCCAATACTCAGGACCCCTTTTGATCAACAGTTTGTCTTATAGCAGTTGTGCAATGCAAATCTAAGCTAAATATAGAATCAGATGGACAATTATTTTGTAAATATAAAATCACCATTAGCTGAAATAATTGTCTATTAATCCTACCTTGACAAGAAGTCGGGAAATGAAAGGCGTATGGGGTAACCATGTCGGATTATTTTCACCATCTCCAGAACACCAATATATTGTAGTTGAGCAGAGACATAAAAATTATCAAAAGTTTCAGCTAACTTAGAGTTGTTAGGCTTGATACAGTGCATAAGATGTAATGTGCTGGCTTGTATCTTTCCAATCAGCTCTGTGAGAGTTTTCTGTACGAAAGAGACAGAGAAGACTTGTTCACCACAGCTCAGCTGTTCCACAAAAAAGGCAATACACATGTTCTCGTCTTCCTTCCTCAATATAAAGATTCCCTGACATACTAACCCTGAGTTGTATAGTCACAGTGGTAGGCCCTCCTCTTTCCAGTTTCTGAAGAAATGAATACGACCCTTTCTTTTTAATCAACTGAAGAAAAGAGGGAAAAATGGTGAAATACATTTCTAGAGGGCAGACAGCACAACAAATTAGTTATAACTATGGAAGACGCACCTTAAAAATAAAACAAAAGTATAAAAAAAATATTACTTGATTAAAATGAAGTCATATTGACCCAAACAATTATGAATAGGAGAAGCAGATCTCAGTATAAGGAAGATCTGGAAGAATCAGTAATATTTACTTGTGTTTCCCCTGTCCTATGTACTGAAAGTTAATCCACCTTTAGATGAAACAAAAAGACATATAGAATAGTGGATCTGCTGAATATCATGAAAATATCCTCTGATCTATGAACAATTGCACTGTGTACATAGTTTTATCACCAACTTGATAAATTACCTAAATCTGTGGTCACATTAGCATTGGGTGACCATTCAGGGACTCCATCCCCCATTCCGCTTAAAATATGCGCAGGACTTTTCTCTCTGTTGATTTCAGGCAGAAACCCGTGAGATCCCATTATAGTGTATGGCACAGGTGTCAAACACAAGGCCCGCGGGCCAAATCCGGCCTGCTGCCTTCTGTTATCCGGCCCGGCACTTATCTGGCCCCGGGCGGCATTTTTTATTGTCTGTGTAATGTAAACCAGCCCAGGACAGGCCACTTAAAAAAAAAAAAAAAAAAAAAAAAAAAAAACAAAGCTTCGCGATACCTGTCCTGGGCTGGTTTACAAGACCTCTGCATGTCAGCGCAGGCGGCGATACAATGATGTCATCGCGCCTCCTACGCTGACACGCAGACGTCGCGGACAAGAAGAGGCGGCGGCTGCATCAAGGCATCGCAGGTAGGTGAAGATAAGTTTTTTTGTTTTTTTTTATATATATATATAAATAGGCCGTTGCCTGCTGGAGTATCCCCGGCACGTAACGGCCTATTCACTTACCGATCCCCGCTGCTGGTCATGGCCGCTCCCGCTTCCCCTTCTGCTATGGGACGAAGAAGCGGCTGTGTGCAGGAGCGGGGATGGTAAGTGAGGCCGCGGCCGGCGAACCCCATCAAATACTACTATTATTATACTCCGGGGTCTTTTCAAAAGGTCTTTTCAGACCCAGGAGTATAATAATCGGAGACCCAGGGGAGGTGATAAACATAAGAACCAGTGTTACTCACCTCTCCAGCGATCCGATGTTGCTCCCAGCCGGCTTCGGCCTTCTTTGGTGATGCCCCAGGCGTCACGTGAGCCAGGCCAACGTCATTATGTCGCGACGCCGGTCTGTGCGACATTGAAGAAGGCCGAACGCAGGGAGCGCACCTGAGCCCAGGTAAGTAACACTGGTTTTATGTTTGTCACCACCTGGGTCTCCGATCATTATACTCTGGGGTCTGAAAAGACCCCAGAGTATAATAATAGTTCATGGGTGGGGGGGTCACTATGGGGCATAATACCGTGTGCAGGGGCCACTATGGACTATAATACCGTTTGCAGGGTTCACTATGGGGCATAATACCAATGCAGGGGCCACTAAGGAGCATAATACCGATTGCAGGGGCCACTATGGAGCATAATATCGTGTGCAGGGGCCACTATTGAGCATAATACCGTGTGCAATGGTCACTATGGAGCATAATACCGTGTGCAGGGGCAACTATTGAGCATAATACCGTGTGCAGGGGCAACTATGGAGCATAATACCGTGTACAGGGGCCGCTGTGGGGCGTAATACCGTGTGCAGAGGCAACTATAGAGCATAATACCGTTTGCAGGGGTAAACAGTATTTGTATAGTGCTTAATTTTTGATATATTCAGAAAAGTATGAGGATAGTATGTAACATGCCAATGTCTTAGGTTTTAACAATACATTATGTTCTTCCTGGTTGACCTCAAAGGGCTGATTGTAACAGTAGTAATGTACAAATGTAACTACTGCTTAATAGCTCGCTTATCTGTTAAGGAGAAGTTACTTTTATACATGTGTAAAATAATCTTGGCCCTTCAAGGTACCCCGTGAGGCTGAAGTGGCCCCCGGAGAAAATGAGTTTGACACCCCTGGTCTATGGGGTCCGTGGGTTTCCGCTTTTTAAGCAGATAGGGTTTCGTTTTATGGGTCCCCAAGCAGTGAAACTAGTGTGTTTTTTTTTCTAGCTACATTGGATCATTATTCTGAGCATAAATAATGTAAGGTTACAAATAATTATAGCAAGAATAATAATAGATAGCCCAGTCATCTCTGGTGATCTGTGTCTTACCTTACTGAGTTCCAAGATTTTTTTTTGTCTCACCATTTGAAGTGGTTGATGTTTTTTTAAAAAGTAAGGCTGCTTTGGGTCCTCTAAGTTTAAGTGGAGGATATGGTGGTACGAGAGATCCAGTTTGTGTCAATTTAGACTGGAACATCTGGTTGATGATCACATTTTCGCTTGCTAGAAAAAAGTGTCAGTTAAAATATGATCACTGTTTGGCATATGTAAAGTTTCACATATCTATTATAAATTCACCAATGTGTACTATAATATCTTATCCATCCATACGTCCACAGTGCTTAAAATTACCCTGACATTCTAGTGACAGAGTGACATTTTTAATAATGTTTTATCTATGTCACACACATCATGTCAAAATTCTAATGCATCCATGGTAAAATGTATCTAGAGTTCACTGGGCCATTTAATGTCCTTCTATGTGTGATTCCAAATGCTCAGAATAAGGAGGACTTCCTTAGGTATAAAGAAGCAGTTCTCACATTCAAGAACGCACTCACCTCTGCAAAGCAGGTCTATTTCACCACACTAATATCTGCCCTATCCTGCAACCCCAAAAAGCTATTCAGTACCTTCAACTCCCTCCTCCGTCCTCCTGCGCCACCTCCGACAACACTTATCACAGCTGATGACTTTGCCTCTTATTTCAAAAGCAAAATCAACACCATCAGAGACAGTCTCACCCTACACCCCCAACAACCACTCTATCCAACTGCTCGGTGCTCATCATCTTTAACCTGTTTCTCCACCGTCACTGATGAAAAGCTCTCTACCCTAATCTCTAAATCACACCTCACCTCCTGTGCACTCGCCCCAATCCAGTCACATCTCATCCCAAAACTCTCGGAAGACTTTACTCCTGCCTTAACCCATCTCTTCAACCTATCCCTAACCAATGGATCCTTCCCTTCCGCCTTCAAACATGCTACCGTCACACCTATACTTAAGAAACCCTCCCTGGACCCGTCCTCTCCAGCCAACTATCGCCCCATCTCACTGCTCCCGTATGCCTCAAAACTACTAGAGCAACACGTCCATTCCGAACTATCCTCCTACCTCTCGTCCAACATGCTTCTTGACAGACTACAGTCAGGCTTCAGACCCCATCACTCCACAGAAACTGCCCTAACCAAGGTCACTAACGACCTTCTAACCGCCAAAGCCAAACGTCATTATTCTGTCCTCCTCCTCCTTGACCTCTCCTCTGCCTTTGATACAGTCGACCATTCCCTCCTGCTAGAAACTCTCTCATCCCTTGGCATCTCAGACCTGGCCCTTTCCTGGATCTCCTCATATCTCACCAACTGCACATTCAGCATCTCCCACTCACTCACCACCTCCCCGCCACACCCTCTTTCTGTAGGTGTTCCCCAAGGCTCCGTCCTAGGACCCCTCCTGTTCTCAATCTACACCCTAGGCCTTGGCCAACTCATAGAATCCCATGGTTTCCATTACCATTGCTATGCTGACGACACCCAAATATATCTCTCTGGACCAGACATTACCTCCCTGTTGTCCAGAGTCCCAGAATGTCTAGCAGCCGTAGCCTCCTTTCTCTCCTCCGGCTTCCTTAAACTCAACATGGAGAAAACGGAATTCATAATCTTCACCCCTCCTCCCACGGCCCCCCTACCTTACCCATCTATCAAAATTAATGGAACCACTCTCACCCCAGTCCCACAGGCCCGCTGCCTTGGGATAACCCTAGACTCTGACCTATCCTTCAAGTCGTATATTCAAACCCTCAACACCTCCTGCCGCCTCCAACTCAAGAACATCCACCGAATCCGCTCTTTCCTCACCCCTGAAACTACAAAGATGCTAGTCCACGCCCTCATAATCTCCCGCCTAGACTACTGTAACACCCTTCTCTATGGCCTCCCAACTAACACCCTCGCCCCCCTCCAGTCCACTTTAAACTGTGCTGCTCGCCTAATACACCTCTCCTCCCTTCTTCATCGGCCACTCCCCTCTGCCAATCCCATCACTGGCTCCCCGTTGCCCAGCGAATAGAGTTCAAATTACTAACACTGACATACAAAGCCATCCACAACCTGTCCCCTCCATATATCTCCGACCTAATCTCCCGCTACCTGCCCACACGTAACCTCCGATCCTCTAAAGACCTCCTACTCCGCTCTCCTCTTATCCGCTCTTCACACAAACGTCTCCAACGTCTTCTCCCGTGCATCCCCCATACTCTGGAACTCATTACCAAGACACATAAGACTGTTCCCCACAGTCACAAGCTTCAAGTAGGCCCTGAAGACTCACCTATTCAAGAAAGCCTACAACCTCAAATAATGCTACTGTCACCACACCACCACCTGAGCAGCCTCTACCCCCACCTTCTGTCTCTCTCCCTCTTCCCTCGTAGATTGTAAGCCCTTGTGGGCAGGGCCCTCTATCCCACTGTACCAGTTAGTCTCTGTCAGCATTATCTGTTTTGTATATCTGGTGTACCGTATGTAAATCCGCAAATGTAAAGCACCATGGAATTAATGGTGCTATATAAATAAACAACAATAATAATAATAATAATAATATTTATAGACAAAAAATACATTTTACAAGTGCACTTTTATAGAGGATCTGTTGTCCCTCCTGACATATCTATTAGGTTTAGTGTATTCTATCTGACCCCTGATGAAACTTTGACACCAGGAAACGCATAGCGTAGGGTCTTTACAGTTCAGGGCAGCAGCAAGCTTCCAGCATTATTAGGCAGACTTAGTTCAGGAGACCTCGTACCTGGGCTATATGCCTGGGGGGCCTCTTAGGGAAAGCACCAGCTGATTAGCATATTGTATTATTTGTGTTTTATCGGCTATTTTAATAAAAGTTAGGTTTTATAATTTTTGAGATCTATGATTTTGGGACCTATGATTCTATTCAGTGAACTTTTGTATTAATGATTAAGTCAAATTCATCTTGAACCAGTGAAATTATTTATCATATATCCCCTTAAACGCTTCTACTCCAGACTAAACAGTTTTAACTCCTTTTATTTCTCCTCATAACTGAGGTCCTGTATACCCCTTATCAATTTTGTGGCTCCCACTGAACCTTTTCCAACTCTAAGACATCCTTAGAAGACAGCTTCCAGCATTATTAGGCAGACCATTCAGGAGACCTCAAACCTGGGCTCTATGCCTGGGGGGCCTCTTAGGGAAAGCACCAGCTGGTTAGCACACACTTTGAGCTAATTTCTAGGCTGCCCATGTGCTATCATATGAGGGTTCAGCTCTGCTATATCATAGAGCTGACACTTTTCTTTTGACACATATTATATTATTTGTGTTTTCTCGGCTAATTTAATAAAAGTTAGTTTTATTATTTTTGAGACCTATGATTTTGGGACCTATGATTCTATTCAGTGAACTTTTGGACATATGATAAACCTGTATAAATATACAGTATGAATAGCCCATACAAGAAATATGGGGAAAAGCTGTTCCGTGTATAATTCCACAATAGACAAGGGTGCCCCTTCCTCAGTCCGGAGAAAAAAGGTTTAATCTCCAGAAGTGACAAAGCTTCTTCACTGTAAGGACTATGAATCTGTGGATTAGCCTACCCCAGGACCTGATCACAGCAGCCTTTTAGAGCAAAACAGCATTGATGCTTATGGAAATGTATAGAATGTCATGCCCTTTCCCATCCCCTGGTTGAACTTGATGGACATATGTAATTTTTTCAACTGTACCAACTATGTCATTATGTAATATTTGTCATATTAAGTATGAGCTTTTAGTAGATTATAGTGCCGTCTGCCTACTGTAATATTAATTATAATATTTAGTTATTTCCTATGACTTTATATAGAAATTTCCTCAGATAAATATAGTTTCCTATGTTTCATGGCTTTAAAGCTCTGCGTTAAATATATCCTAAAATAAACACTACACAATTTCTTTCCAACTCCAATATTTCTAAGATATGAAAAGAACTGACATGACCCCAATTACTGAGTTCTATAAGATACAACTCATTGATTCATGCTTTCTGATGTATATGATGAATATATAATGACTAGAGTAAACTGCGGTTCAAGCTAAGTATGATCAGCAGAGTCTCCTTACCATTGCAGATTATAATCATTATAATTTCTTATCAGTATTCACTGCTCTGGAGGGCACATTTTCAGATCAATACACATGCAGCCTATCTCCATACACTTGAGATAAACAGATAGATTTATATATATATATATATATATATATATATATATATATATATATATATATAGATATATATAGATATAAATAGTAGTATTTTATGTATTTACTTAATTATTTTTTGTTTTATTTCTTATGTCACATAACAGAAATCAGATAAAGTAAACAAAGGACCCTTTTAACTCCTTAAGGCTAAGGCCCCACGTAGCAAGCCACAGCCCAGAAAAGCTGCAGAAAAGACTGCGACGGAAATGCTTTGCATTTTTTTTCTGCAGCGTTTTTCACAGAAAGTCCAAAGAATTTTCCACTGCAGATTTTCTGGCCCTATTATACCTATACGAAAAACACCATCATTTCCGTAGGTATAATTGACATGCTGCGATTTTCAAAAATGCAAGCGTTTTTAAAATTGCAGATTCCCGCTGCACATTTATTTATGCAATGTGTGAATGGGATTAGCCAGAGTCCCATCCACTTTGCAAGTACTGTAAAATGCGGCATTTTTTGCTGTGGCATTTCTGCCCCTGCCAAAACACTGCATTTTCACAACATGGGTTCCCCTGGCCTAAAGGGGTTATGTAGGGACAAATAAAGCTTACCAGTGTATTCCCAGCACTTTATTGCTAATATTTAACGGAGATTTCAAACAAAAGATATTTATGGCATAAACACAGAATATGCTGTAAATGTCTGATGGATTTGGTTCCCACCTCTTGGACCCGCGCCTACAGTACAGACCAAAAGTTTGGACACACCTTCTCATTCCAAGGGTTTTCTGTATTTTAATTACTATAAAAATTGTAGATTCACACTGAAGGCATCAAAACTATGAATTAACACATGTGGAATTATATACTTAACAAAAAAGTGTGAAACAATTGAAAATATGTCTTATATTCTAGGTTCTTCAAAGTAGCCACCTTTTGCTTTGATTACTGCTTTGCACACTCTTGGCATTCTCTTGATGAGCTTCAAGAGGTAGTCACCTGAAATGGTCTTCCAACAGTCTTGAAGGAGTTCCCAGAGATGCTTAGCACTTGTTGGCCCTTTTGCCTTCACTCTGCGGTCCAGCTCACCCCAAACCATCTCGATTGGGTTCAGGTCTGGTGACTGTGGAGGCCAGGTCATCTGGCGTAGCACCCCATCACTCTCCTTCTTGGTCAAATAGCCCTTACACAGTATGGAGGTGTGTTTGGGGTCATTGTCCTGTTGAAAAATAAATGATGGTCCAACTAAACGCAAAGCGGATGGAATAGCATGCCGCTGCAAGATGCTGTGGTAACCATGCTGATTCAGTATTCCTTCAATTTTGAATAAATCCCCAACAGTGTCACCAGCAAAGCAGCCACACACCATCACACCTCCTCCTCCATGCTTCACGGTGGGAACCAGGCATGTAGAGTCCATTCATTCACCTTTTCTGCGTCGCACAAAGACACGGTGGTTGGAACCAAAGATCTCAAATTTGGACTCCTCAGACCAAAGCACAGATTTCCACAGGTCTAATGTCCATTCCTTGTGTTCTTTAGCCCAAACAAGTCTCTTCTGCTTGTTGCCTGTTCTTAGCAGTGGTTTCCTAGCAGCTATTTTACCATGAAGGCCTGCTGCATACAGTCTCCTCTTAACAGTTGTTGTAGAGATGTGTCTGCTGCTAGAACTCTGTGTGGCATTGACCTGGTCTTTAATCTGAGCTGCTGTTAACCTGCGATTTCTGAGGCTGGTGACTCGGATGAACTTATCTTCCGCAGCAGAGGTGACTCTTGGTCTTCCTTTCCTGGGGCAGTCCTCATGTGAGCCAGTTTCTTTGTAGCGCTTGATGGTTTTGGCCACTGCACTTGGGGACACTTTCAAAGTTTTCCCAATTTTTCGGACTGACTGACCTTCATTTCTTAAAGTAATGATGGTCACTCGTTTTTCTTTACTTAGCTGCTTTTTTCTTGCTATAATACAAATTCTAACACTCCATTCAGTAGGACTATCAGCTGTGTATCCACCTGACTTCTGAACAACACAACTGATGGTCCCAACCCCATTTATAAAGCAAGAAATCCCACTTATTAAACCTGACAGGGCACACCTGTGAAGTGAAAACCATTTCAGGTGACTACCTCTTGAAGCTCATCAAGAGAATGCCAAGAGTGTGCAAAGCAGTAATCAAAGCAAAAGGTGGCTACTTTGAAGAACCTAGAATATAAGACATATTTTCAGTTATTTCACACTTTTTTAAGTATATAATTCCACATGTGTTAATTCATAGTTTTGATGCCTTCAGTGTGAATCTACAATTTTTATAGTCATGAAAATACAGAAAACTCTTGGAATGAGAAGGTGTGTCCAAACTTTTGGTCTGTACTGCATCTCTAGAATAAGCTTCCCCAGCCTCTGTGCCCCAGTTTTGGTCAGGATACATCAAAATAGCCCTGAGTTACACTGTTTCTGTAACTTCCATGGAAGTGATCATAGCTCACTGGCTTCTTGGTGTGATCATGGTCAAGTAAGCAGCAGGGCAAGGGAGGCTGTTCATTTTAAAGACTTTTATGGCATATTCTGTGGATATGAAATTATTTATTTTTATTTATGCTTACTTGTATAGCGCAATCATATTCTGCAGCGCTTTACAGACATTGTCAGTCACTGTCCCATACAGGACTCACAATGTACATTTTCCCTATCAGTATGTCTTTGGAGTGTGGGAGGAAACCCATGCGAACACGGAGAACATAAATAGTCCTTGACAGGATTCAAACCCAGGACTCCAGCATTGCAAGGCTGTAGTGCTAACCACTGAGCCACCGTGCAGCCCTGACAAAAATGTATATTGTGGGAAAAACCTCTTTCAGCAGGTCCCGCAAAGCCCTGATGAACACATTTGCAGACCGCAGTAGGGTGCCGGAAGTTATCACTCCAAGAAACCGGCTTATATTAGTAAGTTTATCCAGTGTAGAGAATTTTGCCCTGAATAACCCCTTAAGGGCATAGTCAACTTTGGGCTCAGTCCATATTTTTTAAATCTGACAAATATCACTAACTTTATAATGCATTTACATATTTAAGCAAATGTGTTTAGTGTTTTTTTTTTTTTTTTAATAAAAAATGTTAAATTTACAGAAATTGTTCAAATGTTTTCATTTTCAAAATTTTAATTATTCTGCTTACAAGACAGATAGACATACAATCCAAATTATTTAATAAAATAATATTTACCCTATGCCTACTTTATCTTGACCTATATTGGACATCAGCATGAGGCAACATTCTTATTATTCCATTGACATAAACCTATGAGGCTTTATTTTTTTGTGTGATGAGTTGAATTATATGCCACCATTTTGGGGTAACTATACCAGGGCCGATTTATCATGCCTTGTACACCAGTTTTCTGTAGCATGTGCTGTTTTTTTTGCACAAAAATTTTGGCTTTTGTTCATTTTGCACCCTGCCCACCACTTTTCCAAAAAAGGGTGAGGATGAAGGTGGGTGGGGCTAGCCTTTTAATAATTCTGGCATTGGCCCCATTGTTTTGTTTCATTTTGATGATGTTCATTCAGAGGTGAAATAACATCATAATTTATTTCTCCTCTTGTTAATTTTACTACTTTTACAAAATAAACCTAAATCCGCCCCCCCCCCCAAAAAAAAAAAAACAAACAAAACACTAAATTATAAGGGAGCACTAAATGCTGACACCCATAACTTTTTAATTGTTTGGTTGCTGGAACTGTGTGTGAGTATGATTTTGCATGGCAAGTTTTTATTTCTATTATTTCTGTATAATTTTAAAACATTTTATATTCCCTTTTTGGTCAAAACAAGATGACAAAAAAAACAATAATTTTCACACTGTGTATTTCTTTTTTTCATGCCGTTCATCATACAGAATACGTTATATATTTTAATAGTCTGCACTTTTACGGATGTCTCTGTACCAATGTCTCGTTTAACTCTTATTGTTTTAGCCCAACATAATCATATCATGCAGGGGCCGATGGGGTGAGAGAGGAAGCCCCCACCACTTAGATTGCAGGAGTCAGACTTGTCTCCAACTCTACCAGCAAGATCTGGGTCCTCGGTATAAAATACAGCTAGAAATGAGCAGTGATCTAGCAGGCACTTCTTATGAGTCTGCTACTTCTCAGTATCTTACTGAAAATGAAATTTTGATGATAATGATAAAATTGCAAATGTTAACTACACGATCATCACAATGTAAGCTGCTAAGGGGTTGTCCAATTTCAGCAAAAAACTTTGTTTGTATAATGAAACGTTACACAATTTTCCAATATACATACTTACAGTATCTATTCCTCATGATTTTCTAGATCTCTGCTTGCTGTGATTCATTGTTTTCTTTTAGTGGATAGAAATCAGTCCATAGTCATGTGACAGACACACGGGTGCACAGGTCATTACAAGACAGTTGTCTGAATACTGTGCTGTGACTGTATCAAGCTCTGCATCTGTGTGTCCATCGCAAGATCTAGAAAACCGCGTGGAATTGAAACAGGAAGTATATTGGAAAATTGTATAATTTTCCAAAACACAAACAATAATATTTATTTGCTGAGACTGGACAACCCCTTTAAATCATCTATCCAATGAAAGGTCACTTTTCATATAAATCACTATTTAGTATCAACATATTGTCTTTGTGCCTGTGGATAGTAGCATGATGTCACAATTTCAGACAACTGCATCCCTTTATGGAAAGAAACAATAGTCTACAACCATCTTTAGAAACTGCTTTTACTTAATATTAAATGATAGTACAGTCTCATCTATAGATAAGGTTGGCAAAATGTGTCCACCTCCTTAAAGAATTCCTATCACCTCATTCCAAGAGCCCAATGACACACCTCATCTGATAGGTGATGTGATTCTGAGCATTTGGGTGTTTTGTTTATCCAAATCCGTTCAGCTATTTCAGATATAAACTCCATTAGTGTTTATGAAAATGAGGGTCTATTAGCCAAGTGGGCAGTAACACTGTGGTTTATCTCGGGGCAGTGTCTCTGTATGCAGCATGTCATTCAATGCTACCACTCACTTGGCTAGTAGACCCTAATTTGTATAAACCTTAATTGGGCTTATATCTTTGGAATGGCTGAACAAATTTGGTTAGACAAACACTAAAACACTCATGTTGATAGCATCTATGAGATGAGCCATGTTAATGGAATTTTGAGACATTGTGACAGGTCTCTCTTAACACAACAGCCTAGAATATGGGTGTTGTCAGGTATCTTGCAGTATCTCTATTGCATAATCTCATTGAAGTAAGCCAACTGTGACAATATCATACTGAGTAATTCTAATAATTTATTCATGTGAGATCACATTGATGACTTTGGACCACCACTGATGGTCAAAATGAAAGGGCTCTTTAAAACTCCTTTTGCATTTCTTAAAGCATACCTCCAATTATTAAACAACTTTTCATAAAAGAATAGTATGAGTGAATATGAGAAACTTTGTAATATATCTTATTTAAGAAATGTGTTTCCTTCTTCTTTTGTCAAGCTGAGATACTTTCATATTAGTCTATGGAGATGGGATGGGAAGGAGAAGGCTGCTTGAAAACGCACACAATTAACTGCAGCTGCTATACTTTGTACTTTATCACTTAGGGAACTCTTTTTTAACAATTCTATGTTTTTGAGATAACAGGCTACACAGAATGAGACAAGGTGCACAGAATGAGACAATTAATTCCGTTAACAACCTTCTCTTCCCTCTCCATAGATTTCTATGTGTGAACTTGGATTCCATGTAAATAAGACTGATAAGAAGATAAAGAGGAGGAGAGCAGCTTAATAATTGGAGAAGGAACCATTTTCATCTTAAAGATTTATTTTTAAGCAAAAGGCCAGTCAAATCAATATCAGTTTGTTTAGATTGTTGTGACCACAAAAAGTGAGATACAGTGCCTTGCGAAAGTATTCGGCCCCCTTGAACTTTTCAACCTTTTGCCACATTTCAGGATTCAAACATAAGGATATAAAATTAAAATTTTTTGGTGAAGAATCAACAAGTGGGACACAATCGTGAAGTGGAACGAAATTTATTGGAAATTTTAAACTTTTGTAAAAAATAAAAAACTGAAAAGTGGTGCGTGCAAAATTATTTGGCCCCCTTAAGTTAATACTTTGTAGCTCCACCTTTTGCTGCGATTACAGCTGCAAGTTGCTTGGGGTATGTCACTATCCGTTTTGCACATCGAGAGACTGAAATTCTTGCCCATTCTTCCTTGGAAAACAGCTCGAGCTCAGTGAGGTTGGATGGAGAGCATTTGTGAACAGCAGTTTTCAGCTCTTTCCACAGATTCTCGATTGGATTCAGGTCTGGACTTTGACTTGGCCATTCTAACACCTGGATACGTTTATTTGTGAACCATTCCATTGTAGATTTTGCTTTATGTTTGGGATCATTGTCTTGTTGGAAGATAAATCTCCGTCCCAGTGTCAGGTCTTTTGCAGACTCCAACAGGTTTTCTTCCAGAATGGTCCTGTATTTGGCTCCATCCATCTTCCCATCAATTTTAACCATCTTCCCTGTCCCTGCTGAAGAAAAGCAGGCCCAAACCATGATGCTGCCACCACCATGTTTGACAGTGGGGATGGTGTGTTCAGGGTGATGAGTTGTGTTGCTTTTACGCCAAACATATCGTTTTGCATTGTGGCCAAAAAGTTCGATTTTGGTTTCATCTGACCAGAGCACCTTCTTCCACATGTTTGGTGTGTCTCCCAGGTGGATTGTGGCAAACTTTAAACAAGACTTTTTATGGATATCTTTGAGAAATGGCTTTTTTCTTGCCACTCTTCCATAAAGGCCAGATTTGTGCAGTGTACGACTGATTGTTGTCCTATGGACAAACTCTCCCACCTCAGCTGTAGATCTCTGCAGTTCATCCAGAGTGATCATGGGCCTCTTGGCTGCATCTCTGATCAGTCTTCTCCTTGTTTGAGATGAAAGTTTAGAGGGACGGCCGGGTCTTGGTAGATTTGCAGTGGTCTGATACTCCTTCCATTTCAATGTGATCGCTTGCACAGTGCTCCTTGGGATGTTTAAAGTTTGGGAAATCTTTTTGAATCCAAATCCGGCTTTAAACTTCTCCACAACAGTATCATGGACCTGCCTGGTGTATTCCTTGGTCTTCATGATGCTCTCTGCACTTTAAACAGAACCCTGAGACTATCACAGAGCAGGTGCATTTATACGGAGACTTGATTACACACAGGTGGATTATATTTATCATCATCAGTCATTTAGGACAACATTGGATCATTCAGAGATCCTCACTGAACTTCTGGAGTGAGTTTGCTGCACTGAAAGTAAAGGGGCCGAATAATATTGCACGCTCCACTTTTCAGTTTTTTATTTTTTACAAAAGTTTAAAAAAACCAATAAATTTCGTTCCACTTCACAATTGTGTCCCACTTGTTGTTGATTTTTCTTCAAAAAATTTACATTTTATATCCTTATGTTTGAAGCCTGAAATGTGGCAAAAGGTTCAAAAGTTCAAGGGGACCGAATACTTTCGCAACACACTGTACATGTAGCTGGAAAATAAAACAGTATCGCAATATATTACTAATTCTCTCTTCAAAATGTTTGGGTAAAAGGACAAAGAAGTGGTCTAGTATACCTAAATATTTAGAAGATTAAAATCAAAACTTTACAGGAAAATGTATTTCACATATCACATCATAATAACTGATATAACTTACTCTTCAAGGCAAAGAGAAGATTCTGAGACAATACATCTTTATTTTTCTCAATTGCTCCGGAAATGTCATATGTTACCTGGGGGAAGGAAAATTATTGCAACAAATAAAATACTAGCTCTTGTTAATAACCAAAATATATTAACAATAATTATAAAAAGAGCAAATAGTAATGTCAAAATATATCTTCTTTCAGATAATTGTTTGCATATGCATAATTTAAGGGAAAATATACAAGTGTACTTATATCCCCCATAGCCACACTCATTAAAACTCAGTTTTCACAATTCCTGACATTTATTCTTAATACACATTCCCTCCTATAAGTCAGTTAGGATCACTACTATTTCAAGAATGTGAAATGTCAGAATACTGCTTAAAGACTGCATAAAAACAATGGGGAGATTTATGAAGACTAGCATTTTCAATGCTAGTCTTCATATCATCTCCACTAGTGGAAAGTGCGCCTTATTTATGAAGGAACGCACACCTTGTCATAAAGGTACACATGCCTCGGTTGTGCAACTGGAGTGAAATCTATACCAGCTATTTCTAGCCTCATTTACACCAGTTTTTTGGTATAAATTATAATAAAAACAGGTGGGGTCAATGGCCCACCTACCAGCACACCTTCACCATGCCCCCTTTTTGGCACAAAAACACCAGATGGGACGATTTATGTTTTTTTACGCAAGAAAACTGGCATAGATTGATTTATTTCAGCTTTCATTTCTTTTATCACAAATATTCTGGCTCTGAGGCTTACATACAGTGCACATGGTAGTTGGTATTATTGCCTTTAAATTGTATATCTTGGGTCACTCATTTTGATTAGCTTTACACAAGTGTCTCACAATAAGTTGCTGAAATATGGCCCATTCAACAAACAGAACTGGTGTAACTGAGTCAGGTTCTTAAGTCTTTGCTTTTTACATGCTTTTTCAGTTTTGCACATACATTTTCTATGGCATTGAGGTCAGCGCTTTGTGATGGTCACTCATTTGGCTTCACTTTGTAATCTTTAAGTTATTTTGCTACTCAAGCTTTAACCCGTTCCCAACATCTGCTGTACGTGTATGATAGATGTTGGAACTTTAAACATGTGCCTTCTCAAGATCTGACTGGGTGGTATAACCACAGGTAGAAATGTGCGAATCGGTTTGGAGCAAATCGGACTTGACTCAATTTTTCTAAAAATTTTGGGTTTGTCCCAAAACCATCACCCGCGAACCAGAATTGACGCTTGTGTTAAAGTGGTATGATGTTGGCATGCTGAGTTGACCCTGGGTGCTTGACTCCCTGTGGGAGTGTTGAATGCCGCAAGAATGTCAAGGGGACATTATACTCGCGGGTCTCTTCAGGTCCCAGAGTTTAATAATAGTTTCAATGGTCTGTGACAAACTTATTTCAACCCCAAACAAGATTAATCTTCAGAGTTTCACCTATCTCTAGTCACAAGGTCTCCACTGTTTTACACAAAGGAGACCCAGTGGTAGTGCCCTTGATCAGAGATTACCACTGTGTACCAGGCGTCTAACGAGTGTTGGAACTTGGGTGAAACCATATTAATGGAACACCATCAGGGGGTTGTGAGCTACTCCTTTGACAGCAGGGAGCCTAGTGAAAGTTTCCAGGCTTGCCATTAATATACTTCTACTACATGCTGCTAGAGCCACTGTGTAATAGAACTAAAGGGATTTTACCACATACTGCAATGTATCAGTATTTCAGTATATTTTATGGACAATCGCATCCCTTAGGATTCACACCCTCTAGTGCAGGGGTAGGCAACCTTTTTTGTTTGGTGTACCGATTTTGATTAAAAAAATCAAAGTTGAGGTACTCGGAGTGCCGGTCAATAATTGTAAGTCTGACGACCCCTGCACACGGTATTATGTCACATAGCAGCCAATGCACATGGTATTATGTCCCATAGCGGCCCCTGCACACGGTATTATGTCCTATAACGGCCCCTGTACACGGTATTATGCCCCATAGTGGCCCCTGCACATGGTATTATGCTCCATAGCGGCCCCTGCACACAGTATTATCCTCCATAGCAGCCCCTGCACACAGTATTATCCTCCATAGTGGCCCCTGCACACGGTATTATTCCCCATAGTGGCCCCTGCACACGGTATTATGCTCTATAGTGGCCCCTGCACACGGTATTATGTCCCATAGTGGCCCCAGCACACAGTATTATCCTCCAAAGTGGCCCCTGCACACGGTATAATATTCTAACTTTTATAATATTCCAATTGTCACCACTCACTAGCTATTATTATACTGTGGGGTCACTTCAGACCCCCGAGTATAATAAGCGGAGCCCCTGGGGAGATGATCAAACATAAAAAACAATGTTACTCACTTTTTCCTGCGCTCCGCAACCGCTCGGTTCTCTTCGGGCGCTTCTCCCTGACGTCAGCGACCGCTGATTGGGTTTCACGTCGCCTTATTATGCGTAATGACGTCAAATGTGACCCCTGAGGCCCTGTCAGCGGTCTCTTACATCAGGCAGAAGCGCCCGAAGAACACACAGCCGCTGCGGATCCAGGGAAGGTGAGTTAACATTGTTTTTTATGTTTGATCACCTCCCCGGGGCTCCGCTTATTATACTCGGGGGTCTGAAGAGACCCCACAGTATAATAATAGCAGTTTTGTTTCGGGCGTGTTTGGTCTGATCGAAACTGCTGGGTGAGGACTCGGGTCGCCGTGCCAGGGAAATATGCCTCGCATGCCACTTTTGGCACGCGTGCCGAGGGTTACCGACCCCTGTTCTAGTGGGTCAAAAAAAGTCAAAGAAAAAAGTTTTTAGAAATATACTGTATAAAATGTAGTCATTCAAATCACCACCTTTCCCTAGTTCATATATAACAATAACTCTAAACATGTTAGGTTTCCTCACATCTGAAAAGTGTGAACTATAAAAATCTAAAGATATGTATCCCTTAATGTAGAAGCTGCAGCAGGACAAAAATCATAATAGCAAAAATGTGTTTTTTGTCTCATTTAACAAAAAAATTGAATAAAAAGTTATTCAAATGTCAAACATTCCCCAAAATTATATCAATAAAAACTACAACATCTCCTCCTGCAAAAAAGACAGCTTACACAGCTACATACATGAAAATATAAAAAAGTTACAGGTGTCATAATATGGCAGCTCAAAGAATATTTTATTTTTTAAAGTTTTGTATTTTTGCAAAGAAATTAATATATAAGTAACATGTTTTTACTTCATAATGAATGCCAAAAAACAAACAAAAAAAGACAATGGTGTAATTGCATTTTTTTTAATTCCATCCCATCATATGTAAAATTAAATTGTACTATTATGAATTACAGTTTGTCTGACAAAAATAGCTCAGTAAACTAAAGTTACGGACTTTAGAAAGTTGAGAGCGAAAAATGATAATGCAAAAATTAAAAATAGCTGCAAAAGGAAAGGGATAACTTTCTGGCTGATGTCTTGAGATATTGTGTCAATATCTCCATATCATTTTCCTTTCTCATGATGCCATCTATTTTGTGAAGTGCACCAGTCCCTCCTGTAGCAAAGCATCTCCACAACCTGATATTGCCACCTCCATTGGGATGGCATTCTTTGGTTAGCAAGCCTCTCACTTTTTTTTTCCATACGATTAAATTTTCAGACCAGAAGACATTTCTCTAAAAGACAAAAGCTTGGTTTCTATATGCAAATGCAAACTGTAACCTGAATTTTTTTTTTTGTGTTAGTTTTTGAGCAGTGGCTTCTTCCCTGCTGAGCTGTCTTTCAAGTCATATCAATATATCAATTTTAATATCGATATAGATACTTTTGCACCCGTTTCTCTAAGGATCTCCACAATTGTTTGCTGTTGTTGTTGGTTTGGTTTATATTTATACATTTAAGTATGCTCATATCTAGGAGAAAGAACATGTCTAGTTTCCAGAGGCATAGCAAAGATGTCCAAGTGGGTGCCCAAAATAGGTATAACGATATTATCACCATACGGTGACCGTATAGTGGTATATATCAGCTCTGCAGACCATTTAGGTGAATACAGAGCAGGAACATTTAGTGACTTACAGGTGAGTCGCTAACTAATCATTCACATTTCCTGTCTCTTCCATCTGGACCGCAATAATAATAATAATAATAATAATAATAATAATAATACATTTTATTTATATAGCGCCAACATATTCCGCACCACTGTACAATTTGTAGGGTTCAAGTACAGACAAAAAAGATACATTACAAAGCAATAGTCAATTCACACAATGGGATTAAGGGTTCTGCTCGCAATAGCTTACAATCTATGAGGTAGAGGGGGTGACACAAGCGGTAGCAGGGGCGGCATCGGAGGTAGCATTGCTTATACAATGGTCAGACAATTTTGTAATAGAGGTTACTGTCATTACACATATATAAAGCTGTATGAGCTGTCACCAGTCGTGTCCTTTAACGTGCAGATGGTGCCTGGACATATAAAGATCATATCCTGTGAGGTAATGCGGAAGCGTGAACAGAGGAGGGTACATTTTAGGGATTCTAACTACGGAAGGGTTTACATTAGGAGTTGTGATAGGCCTGTCTGAAAAGATATGTCTTTAGTTTGCGCTTGAAGCTGTAGAAATTTGGGGTTAATATGATAGTCTGGGATAGAGCATTCCAGAGAAGTGTTGCAACTCGGGAGAAGTCTTGTATACGAGCATTCTGATAATAGAGGATGTTAGTCTTAGGTCTTTGAGTGAACGGAGAGCACGGGTTGGGCGATAGACAGAGATAGGGAGACAGAGACAGAGGGAGGAAATATAGGGAGGTACAGCATTATGGAGAGCCTTGTGGATGAGGGTGATAAGTTTATATTGTGTTCTGTATTAAATAGGCAGCCAATGTAGTGACTGGCATAGACCGGAGGCATCGATGTAGTGTCTAGACTGATAGATGAGCCTGGCCACCACATTCAGAATAGATTGTAGAGGGGAGAGTTTAGTGAGGGGAAGACCGATTAGTAAGGAATTACAGTAGTCAGGGGAGAGTGAATCAGGGCAACAATAAGTGTCTTTAGTGTATCTCTGGTAAGGAAAGGGCGTATTCTGTAGATGTTTTTTAGGTGGAGATGACATGAGCATGCGATTGATTGGATATGGGGGGTGAAGGAAAGGTCTGAGTCAAACATAACCCCAAGGCAGTGGGCATGCTGCCTAGGAGTTATGGTAAGGCCGGAGACTGCAATGGAGATATCAGGGACAAAACTATTAGATGGTGGAAACAGCAGTAGTTCAGTCTTTGAGAGATTCAGTTTCAGAGTGAAGACATAATATTTGAGACAGCAGAGAGACAGTCTCTGGTGTTCTGTATTAGAACAGGGGTGATGTCACGGGATGATGTATATAATTGGGTGTCATCAGCACAAAGATGGTATCGGAAGCCAAATCTGGTGATGGTTTGTCCTATGGGGTCTGTGTAGAAGGAGAAGAGCAGGGGGCCTAGGACTGAGCCTTGAAGGGGAAGAGGGGAAGAAACAGAGCCCGCAAATGATACACAGAAAGTGCAGTCTGAGAGATAAGAGGAGAACCAGGAGAGAGCAGTGTCTGTGAGGCCAACAGAATGGAGCATAGTGAGGAGGAGTTGATGGTCAACAGTGTCAAATGTTGCTGAGAGATCTAGAAGAATAAGAGAGTAGTCACCTTTGGATTTAGCCGTCAGTAGATCATTGGAGACTTTTGTGAGGGCCGTTTCAGTAGAGTGCAGAGTGCAGAAGTCAGATTGTAAGGGGTCAAGAAGAGAGTTAGCAGAAAGATAGCAGATTAAACGAGAATAGACCAATCGTTGCAAGATTTTGGAGATGAAGGGGAGGTTAGAGATCGGTCGACAGTTAGCAGCACAGGACGGGTCAAGGGAGGGTTTCTTCAATAGCGGGGTTATGACAGCATGTTTGAAAGAGGATGGGAAAATTCCAGAAGAGAGAGGTTGATTATTTTAGTAAGTTAAGTTGTGACAGCAGGAGACAGAGACTGGAGAAGGTGTGAGGGGAAAGGGTCACTACTGCAGGTCGTAGGGCGAGAAGAAGAAAGTAGCTGAGAGACTTCCTCTTCTGTTACAGGTTCAAAAGATGAGAATGAACAGTCTGAAGTGCAGTTGGTGAGGGGATCAATGCCACCTGGGGATTGGGCAGTTATTTCCTGACGTGACCGCCATGACCACTTCTTCCAGTCTCTGCAAAGTTTGCAGCACAGGCATCTTTGGCTCCTTACTTTTCCAAGCACCTGACCCAAATTATGTCAATTAGCCTATAAAAAGCTTCTAAAGCCAATACATTATTTTCTGGACTATCCAAGCTATTTAAAAGCACAGTTATCTTGGTGTACATAAACTTCTGGCCCACTGGAATTTTAATATAGTGTATTATAAATGAAATGACACTATAGTTTGATGACATGGAATTTGTGGAGATGATAATGAGTTAAACCTAAGTGTATGTAAACTTGTGACATCATCTGTGTGGTGCTAACATAGGTTGCACTCTATATGGAGAGGTACTAAACTGTATTGCTATGAATAAAGCACTTGAGGTGAAATGGAAAGCCTCCTACTTACTCTAGGTTTACACCTTCTCCTGGTTTCTGTTCTTTGGGTCCGCTAGGGCACCCGAAAAAAGGAAACCCTATCCGCTTAAAAAGTGCTTAAGCACAGAAACCCGCAGACCCCATAGATTTTAATAGGGTCCGCCGGGTTTCTGCCTGGTTTCCAAGCGGAATGGGGGACGTAATCCCCAAACGGAATCCGGGTGCAGGTGTGAACCTAGATTTAGCAGTATACAGCTTCTTCTGTGCCCATGTCTTTCCACCCTCATTTAGCTCCTCCCCTTTCCCTCTCTATGAACAGTAATCTGACACTTGAGTTTTGCTCTACCTACCTCTGAAGGACCAGAATAAAACCTAGTGTAATCTGTCAGACTTGGATTGCACTACAGATTTTTAAATCAGTTGTGTGAATACATTTTTAATCTGATATGTAAGGAGAGAAGACAGATAAGCTTTAATTGTTGTGCATCTGTCTGCATCTGATTAGTACTATATTCTATTGTATAGTCTGTATCATTATAGTGCTCTGCAGACTGTCTATGTAGAACTACTATGCTACAATGTATGAGTTTATTAATTTGTTGTGTCATCTGTGGATAGGAGCTATTATTGCTTTTTGTGTTCTTTATATTAACAAACAAATCTCTTTCTAAGAGATTAGTGCAGAAAACCAAAAGTTTATGATACAATTTATAATCTTATACTGCTTGAATGCTTACATTTATTAATTATGTTTTTTGTGAGTGCTGTTGATAATCTGCAATATGTTGCATGATTTTATGCAAATACTTAAGATAACTAAGACTTTAAACGGTTCTTTTATCAAAAAAAAAAAAAAATTAAAGAAAATAATGAAGATGGCGCACTTTATTGGACCTTGTTGTAACCCTACAACACTGGTCTGAATTTTTGTCAATGTAGGAATATTTCTGGTTAAAATCTTCAATCCAATGTTCAGCATAAGACAATATACTGTATAAGACCATTAGGGCAAAAATATGATAATTGTAATTCATGCAGGCCAGCTAGCAGAAAAAAATCATGGTAAATATTAGTTCAGATGCGACAAGAAGAAAATAGACTATGATAAACCGTGATAACAAATCACAGTAATCCCTTATAAAAAAGGATTTTCTATAAGGGATCACCGTGATTTGTTATCACAGTTTATCATAGTCTACTTTCTTCTTGTCACATCTGTAGAAGCTAAAAAATAGGCGGATGATTCTATATTGATAAAATCCATTATATCATAAACTCTATTCAGATCACGTTTTTTTGCATCTGTTTAGCACAATCGTTTAAAGGATGCAAAATAGGATGCAATCAAATGTAAACTAATGGTCATCAGTTTACATATATTTCAATATTAAAAAAAAACAGATCAGTTTCTGTCCATTTTTGTGGAAGGACAGAGAGTATGGTATACTACGTTTTTGTGACAGAAACATATCCATTTTTTTGTTTTTTTTTTTTAACATTGATGTTTATGTGAACAGATCACTATCAGTTTGAATCCGTTTGCGTCTGTTTTTTGCATCCGTTTTTGGCATCCGTTAAATGGATGTAAAAAACAGATGTAAGGCTCTATACAGATCACGTTTTTTACATCTGTTTAGCAAATACATTTAAGGCTAAGGCCCCATGTAGCATGCCGCAGAAAAAAAGTGCTGCAGGAAAAACTGTGGTGGCAGTGCATCGCGGTTTGTCCCGTAGGGCTTCTCACAGAAAGTTAACAGAGGTTTACGACAGCATTTACGTAGGTATAATTAACATGCAGCGATTTCCAAAACCGTGACTGTTTTGGAAATTGCAGCTTGTCCGCTTTGTGTATTTTTCCGCAGAGTGTGGATGTTATTCGCTAGATGGTATTCGCCGTTTCTGTCCATTTTTTTGGACGGACACAAAATTATGGTATACTATTCCTTAAAAAAAACAAAAACGGACAGATACTGATTCATTTTTTTTTCTTAACATTAATGTCTATGTAAATGGATCACTCAGTTTGCATCCTTTTTTTTGCATCTGTTAAAACGGATGTTCTAAACTGATGTAAAATGTGATCTGAATAGGGCCTCAAATAGTAATGTTGTGCAGAGAAAATGAAATAAAGAAGATCATATAAAGGCAGTGAAGAAATGTCTCTACACTTCCTATAATTATAGGAAGGACTTCCGAAAAAAATATATGCAGGACACAGGCTTATTGGGATACTGTGGCAAGCTCTTTGTGCAGTCTTTATTTTTTACATAATGCCGTAAACATCCAGCTTTGAATAACAATTTACATTTACAAATACATTGCAGAATTAACCATAGGCATTTATCAGCAGTTAGCTACGTTAGTTGTTGAATGAACCCCCCAAAACACTAAGTGAATGGGAACATAACTTTGGGAGAGTGAGACCAAAAACTTCCAGATTACTTATTCTCTATATTTAACTTTATGGATGGGATGGCTCCCCTTTTAGAAACTGGAGAATGTGTGTATGAATGGTGGATACTAGGTGGAGGGTAGGCTTTTGGAGTGAAGTAACCTCCTGTTTCATTGTCTCTCCCTCTTTCTCTCACCCTAGGAAATGGCAGAAACATTTCTACATGATTATGGAGTATGATACTGGGATGTATTCCCTCTGACACTGAGTACATTAACCTTACACAACATGTAGTAGTGTGGTTGGATATTAGTGTAGTGTTTTCTACCTCCCATGAGGGACGTTTTTTACCTCAGAGTGTATTCTCCTCCATTGCTTACCTTATGCCTCTGCCGCACATATTGTAGATATGGCTGTCACCTCATGCAGCAATACTATTTAATGTGCTACCTGCTGTTTCCCTCACAAGGAGACAGATGGAGAAAGGCACTGTGTATAGATGTCACATGTTACTTTGCTGAATATGGTGGATCCTGGGGGCACATGTAATAGATAGTGTAATAGTGGTGAGAGAAGTAGCTTGGGAGTAGAGAGAAGATGATTCAATATGGAGAATGCACTGTTCTTAGACAATGTTTTGCTCTTAAATAATAAAGGATGGTGGGTGGGTGGCTTCCTAAAGAGCATATCCCCCCTTTACACAGAGGAGTCCATAGACTCAAACAGCGTGAATCTTATTGGATCCATACTCTGCGCACTTTGGCGCCTCACGGTCTTAATCGTGAATGCGATGTCTTTGTTTTTTGAAATACTGATGATGCATGTTTTTCTATCAACTGTATTATGGCTATATTCCGATACTTACTAAATTATTTTCACATTCTAGATCAGATCTTGAAATTTTACCATTTTCACCTAAACAGTAGGAATTAATTTTATAACCGTATATGTATGATATTTATAACATTCCAATTACTATAATGTTTTAGTGGCCATACTTTGTTATTATCAAGCAGTTTTGAAATAACTGTACTGCCCCTTTAAGAATAAATGATCTTCATTTTTTTACATTAGGTTCTGCTCTTCTCAGGATAATAACATGAATTCTGGTTTTGAGTCGCAGGACAGCGGTCACAGTCCAAAAATGCAATGAGGCCAGGTTCTAGTTCCACCCTGTTGGTGTAGGCCCATTTCCAATACCATTCAAAGCCCATCCACCTCCTCTGGATCCTGCTTTCCAGACTGTTTCCAACCACCATCTTTACCAGGGCAGCCGCTGTTTCCACTCCTCCTCCTCTCCAATCATTCCATGGGTGTAAGGTGAAGCATTTTCATGCAGTTTTACAATTAATGATCCTGGATCAGAGGAGTCACACAGTGGAGTTGCTGTGTCCTGCAGCAAATATTCCACTGGATGGATCTTCACAAACTACAATTGGACAATATTGATCTGCTCTGGAGTTACAAAGATTAACACATTGTCCCTGTATGGCACATTTCCTTAATCTGGGAATGGTAACTAGGAATGGCTGGGCCCCAAGGCAAACATTTGACATGGGGCCCCCCCGACCCCAGAGTATAATGATAGCAGTGTTTGTGGGGTTCGCGGTAGCAGCTGCCACAGGGCTCCGAGCCTCTTAATGTCCCAGGCAATGTGGCAGCCGCTGCCGCTGATACCCCGGTATTTACACCGCTGGTCACAGGTACAGCCAGGGGAGGAGACTGACCCTTATATCTTCCAAGATGATTATGACTATGACCACGCTGACCAAGAACACCAACCATGGCTGTCCCATGGGTCCACGTACAATGGGGAAAAAAAGTATTTGGTCAGCCACCAATTGTACAAGTTCTCCCACTTAAAAAGATGAGAGAGGCCTGTAATTCATATCATAGGTAGACCTCAACTATGAGAGACAAAATGAGTCATCAAGTCGTCCTGGTCCCTTTGCAGAGAAACAGCGCCAAAGCATGATGTTGCCACCCCCATGCTTCACAGTAGGTACGGTGTTCTTTGGATGCAACTCAGCATTCACTCTCCTCCAAACACAATGAGTTGTGTTTCTACCAAACAGTTCTACTTTGGTTTCATCTGACCATATGACATTCTCCCAATACTCTTCTGGAACATCCAATGCTCTCTAGCAGACTTCAGATGGGCCTGGATATGTACTGGCTTAAGCAGGGGTACAAGTCTGGCTGTGCAGGATCTGAGTCCCTGGCGGCATAGTGTGTTACTGACGGTAGCCTTTGTTACATTAGTCCCAACTTTCTGCAGGTCATTCACTTGGTCCCCCTGTGTGATTCTGGGATTTTTGCTCACTGTTCTTGTGATCATTTTGACCCCACGGGGTGAGATCTTGTGTGGAGCCCCTGATCGAGGGAGATTATCAGTGGTCTTGTATGTCTTCCATTTTCTAATTATTACTCCCACAGTTGATTTCTTCACAACAAGCTGCTTGCCTATTGCAGATTCAGTCTTCCCAGCCTGGTGCAGGTCTACAATTTTGTTTCTGGTGTCCTTCCACAGCTCTTTGGTTTTCACCGTAGTGGAGTTTGGAGTGTGACTGTTTGTGGTTGTGGACAGGTGTCTTTTATACTGATAACAATTTCAAACAGGTGCCATTACTACAGGCAATGAGTGGAGGACAGAGGAGCCTCTTAAAGAAGAAGTTACAGGTCTGTGAGAGCCAGAAATCTTGCTTGTTTGTAGGTGACCAAATACTTCTTTTCCACCATAATTTGCAAATAAATTCATAAAAATTCAAACAAAGTGATTTTCTAGATATGTTTTCTCATTTTGTCTCTCATAGTTGAGGTCTACCTATGATGACAATTACAGGCCGGCCTCATCTTTTTAAGTGGGAGAACTTGCACAATTGGTGGCTGACTAAATACTTTTTTCCCCCACTGTATATGCTGGCAGGCTGTATGCCCCGCGACAAGTGTATTATTAGCATCAAGCAGAGGGATGAGTACAGTGCTCTTAGACCCTTGATATAAAGACAAAATGGGGAAATTCTTAACTGCTTTCTAAAGGGACGAAAAATTAGAATATTATCAGGATAGGCTGTATACCCAGCTTAATGCAGTGTTTAGGGAGACCACTGCAACTGGACCAACCGGATCCACAATAGGCAACTAACAAGTGGTATTGCAACATTTTTATCTTGTCCGGCTGATGGTGGTGTTGTAATGCCTAAAAGGACGAAACTGTCCACAGGTAGCATTGAAAAAATTACTTTTGTAAAAATGGATGGATGGCTTGGATCTGTGAGGATTTTCAAACCCCTCCAGCTGATGCCTCCAAATAGTGGTGTCACCATCTCCCTTTATCATCATGTTCTATTTATTGTACTGTTACTAATGCTGCTTGCTACTTCTAAACAGCTACTACCACTGCCATCACTCAGCTAGACATGTGCTGCAGCCCAGTCATATTATGCCCTGCTGCACTGACACACATGTTTCCACAGTTGCCTACCACCACTCAGACAGACCAATCCTGTGGCCTGATCCATCATATTATGCACTACTGCACTGTCACACATGTTGCCACAGCTGCCTTCCACCATTGCCACCACTAAGCCAGACATGTCCTACAGCCTAGTCCTTCACAATCCATGATACCACAATGCCACAGTGTTGGCATCAAAAATAAAAAACACTTATGATTTCACATCTGCTCCCATGAAGGGATCATTTTTGGTGGCTTTTTTTTTGAAAAGTCAATTCTTGTAGCACTTACAAGAAATCAAAACAGGCTACAGGGTACAAAACAATTGTTTTTTTGCAATATAACCACCATGTGTGTCTAAAAACCACAGGCATGCACCTTATCCCCTAATAAAATAGGGGAATAATAGCATTTTAAATGTTAAAATGCATAAGAGCGAGAGGCAGTGCAGTGTATGGTTAAACTGAGTTTGTATCCACTGCTTACCATCCTTTTTTCCATAGATACAGGGTCGGACTGGCCCACCAAGGTACCGGAGAAACCCCCCGGTGGGCCCTGTGCCTTTAGGGGTCTCTATCGGACCTCCACTGCTTTTTATAATCAGCAGTGGAGGTTCAGTAACGGACCCTATTCACTTACCTCTCCCCACTCCTGCTCTTGGCCTCTCCTCTTCAGCTTCCAGGGGCCCCCGTGCGACTCTGTACTTTAGACTACATCGGCATCTCCAGGACACCGATCTAGTTAAAGTGCATCCTACTGATGTATTATCTTGTAAACCGCAAGCCACTTCAGACTTTTGGTTTACAAGATGCCAAGAGAAAAGACAAGATTTCTGCTTCTCAGCACAGGTGGGCGCGATGACGTCATAGCATCGCGCCTCCTTTGCTGAGACACAGACGTGTCTCCTATGCGTGATTACAGCTCATAGACTGCGGCTTAAGAAGAGGAGGAGGAGGCTGCTCCATCCCCGTCCTCTAAAGGATTGCAGGCAGGTGAGTGCAACTTTTTATTTTTTATTTTTAAAAGGGGAGGAGTATTTATGGGGCATTATAGCTATAAAGGGGGGAATAATTTATATAAAGGGTAATTAAGGGGCATTATAGCTATAAAGGGGGGTCTTTTATATAAAGGGTAATTATGGGGAATTATAGCTATAAAGGGGGGTCTTTTATATAAAAGGTAATTATGGGGCATTATGACTAAAGAAGGATCATTTATATAATTTAAATAAAGGATAATTATGGGGCATTATGGTTATAAAAGGTGGAATCATTATAAAGGGTTGTGTTAGGGTATATTAGGCCAGGGAAGGTAAAAAAAAAATAAAAATAAACAAAAACACTCACCTGTCCCTGCTGCTCTGGTTTCTTCCAGTTTGATCCGGTCCTTCTGCTCTAGTGTTTTCTTCTGGGGAAAGTTCCTGCTGCACATGACCGCTGAGGCCAATCAGTGGCCTAAGGAAAAGGACATGGGATGTCTCAGTGCAGTGAGGACTTCCGCCACAAGAAAACACAGGAGCGGCAGGACCAAAATGTGCTGGAAGACACTGGAGCACTGGGGACAGGTGAGTATGGTTTTTTAAAAAAAAATGTTCACCTTCCCCGGCCTAATATAAAAAAAAAAAAAAGGTCCAGGACAACCCCTTTAATATGAAGGGCAATTATGGGGCATTATGGCTATAAAGGGGAGGAACATTTATATAAGAGCTCATTAGGGAACATTATGAACATAAGGGATCATTTATTTATAGAAGGGGGCATCATTTATATAAAGATCATTACGGGTCGGTTGTATTTATATCAGGGGTCATAATATAAGGGGGCATTTAATTTAATTAAGGTGGCACTTGGGCTTTATTAAAGGGGATTTCCAGCTCATTTTTATTGATGATCTATCCTCAGGACAGATCATCAATAAGAGATGGATCCCCCTCTTCTGATTGAAGAGGCCATGGCGTCTGTTCACATTGCATGCAGTCTGTTTTATAGTGTCCATACAATGTAATTACAGTCTTGTCACATAGACGTGTATAGGATGAGGCTGTAGTTACATCACATGGACACTATGAAATAAATACTATAATGTAAACAGAGAAGTGGTCACGGTGCCTACACAAGTGCCATGGAGTGTTAACAATAAGGGGCACTATTTAAGGGGATACACAAGGATATTATTAATTTAAAGATGCACTTGGCAGTATTATTTATTCTGTGGGGGGTTATATCAGCAGGATGGGGACTTTGTGAGTGAGGACAATGTGGGTCAGGTGTCTGGAAAAGTGAGGAGCCAAAAATGTCTGTGCTGCAAACTTTACAGAGACAAGTCTCAGCTGGAAGAATTGATCATGGTGGTCCAGATGGAAGAGACGAGAGAAGTGAACGATTAGTTAGAGACGTCACCTGTAAATCACAACATTGTTCCTGTACTGTATTTACTTAAATGGTCTTCACAGAAATGTGTACAGCTGCTATATACCACTATATGTTCACCACATAGTGATAATATCAGTATACCTGAGAAGGGGGCCGACTTGAATGTGTTTGCCTCCCCTGTGCTGAACCCCTAGCTACGCCTCTACTGAAGAGGGAAGAGAAGGCCGCAAGCAGGAGCGGCAAACATTCATTTACACTCCTGCTCGCAGCCTTCTCTTCCCTCTGCAGCAGGTTTTCACTGGTTCTGCCGATCCAATTGTTTAAACCTAATCGCAGTACCGGGAAGAAGTGGCACCGCCAAACCAGTTCTGCTACTGGTAGAGGAGGAAGCCACAGGCTTCCTGCTCTACCACTCGCCGACTTGTAGGCCATAGGCCACATTGAGCCTGTAGCCTACAAGCTAACTAGCAATACTTACCCCTGTCTGTTCTCCTTCACCTCCTGCTTCTTCCTGCTCATAATATCACAACAGTGCACCTGGAGCAGGGAGACAGAGCGGGACCAGGGAGCAGACAGGTAAGTAATGACCCAACACTGCTATAAGGGGGACCAGTGAAGTTGCCATAAAAAATTAGTCCCAGACAACCCCTTTAAAGAGGTTGTCCGTAAACTGGAGCGACCCCTCTGGCGGCCAGGAAGGTGTAAAATTAAAAAAAAGAAAAAAAAAAAGCATACTCACCTGTCCCCCACCTGTGTCTGTTTGGTCTGATGGGCTCCAATTCCTGGGCAACCTCTTTAAAGGGTTTATCCATCTTTCTAATATTGATGGCCTGTCCTTAGGATAGGCCATCAATATTACACCTGCAGGGGTCTGACAGCCGGGACCTCTGCAGATCAGCTTTTCCAGGACAGTGTGGCTACAAGTAATGGTAACAATTTTAGGAACCATGCTGCTCACTTGCCATACAGAGTGTAGCGGTGGGTTTAGGTAGTGCAGTGGTGTACAACATATGGCGGGTGAGCAGCATGGCTCCCGACATGTTATTATCTGTAGCCCTGTCTCGGTACAGCTGATCTGCAATGGTCCTGGCGGTGGGCCCTAGACATCCCAGTCCGATACTGTATAGACATACATTACATGTCACTTTCACTTTGACATAACTTAGGCTGTGTTTGCTTTAGAGAGGTAGAAATTGGATAGATACAGGTGCATCTCAATAAATTAGAATATCTTTGAAACGTTTATTTCTTTCAGTAATTAAATTAAGTGACCTCCTATATTTTCTAGATTCTTTACACACAGAGTGTTCTATTCCAAGTGTTTTATTTCTGTAAATGTTGATTATGGATTACAGGTAACGAAAACCAAAATCTAAGAAAATCTGAATATTGTTAAAAAGTTCAGTATTGTAAATTCAGTGTGTCACCTGCCAAGGTTTCCTAAGCCTTTAAATTGTCCCTCAGTCTGGTTCAGTAGGACACACAACCATGGAAGACTCTGATTATGAATTGTATTACTGAATTACTGAAATGAATGAACGTTTCAAAGATATTCTAATTTATTGAGATGCACCTGTAAGTCTCTTTGAGCCCTGAGAGTGTTCTACAATATGTTTTAAACTATTTTAAGGTGTGGTTCATATCAAACTTGTTTAACTCAAAACAAACATTGGACCTGAGCCACCTGAACCCGAAACTAATCTTAAGAGGGTTGCCCATCTCTAGTAACTAACTATCAAATCTATCCCTACACATGGTTAGATACAACCTTGTAGGACAGGAGCACTCAGTATGTGTCTGATAAACACTTCATCTAGGATATTCATTTGATGGCATGTATTTCTATTTATTTTTACAGTAATATTTAATTCTTTATTTTATTTTCTGATTGTGGTGTCATTTATACTTTTATACTAGTTAGGAATGATAAAGAATAAATAAAAAAGGTATATCTGTTCCTAATTGAGGGTTTTGTAGAATTTTTTTTAGCTGAGCAGGCAAATGTGTCCACAGATAAAGTGTCCCTAAATGCTCTATGTTGTATGGCTTTAATGACTCCGTTCTATGAGCTTTTATATGTAAAATGATGGATTTTAATGTTTACAGCACTTCGACAATTTTATGCCAGTACTATCTCCTGGGGCCCAGGAAGGAAATCAGGACAGCTCCTTCCTCCGTTTCTCAGTAATACAGGTGCATCTCAATAAATTAGAATATCTTTGAAACGTTCATTCATTTCAGTGATTCAGTAATACAATTCATAATCAGCGACTTCCATGATTGTGTGTCCTACTGAACCAGACTGAGGGACAATTTAAAGGCTTAGGAAACCTTGGCAGGTGACACACTGAATTTACAATACTGAACTTTTTCACAATATTCAAATTTTCTTAGATTTTGGTTTTCATTACCTGTAATCCATAATCAATATTTACAGAAATAAAACACTTGAAATAGAACACTCTGTGTGTAAAGAATCTAGAAAATATAGGAGGTCACTTTTTAATTTAATTACTGAAAGAAAGAAACGTTTCAAATATATTCTAATTTATTGAGATGCACCTGTATGTGATTCCTGACTGTTGCTTATTTTCAGGTATAACAGAACCTGCATAGTGCAAGAATTCTCTTTGGCTCTTCAATCATAGACTGCCTTAATTTCTGGTACATTGGCACCTGTAGTGCTGTATCTTAGTGTATCTACAAGAATTTCAGTGCTACTGTGCACATTTAATCAGCTCTGGTTGCTAATCCTTTTCGGGCCTAAAATAGGTATAATTTCCTGTGATATCAAAGGCATTGCTTGTGTTTAAGTCACATGTGAATGTTTCTGTTATGCACTGTGGCTTACTATTTGAGGGTGGTATCTTTCTGCCTTGAGCAATATAAATTGATTCTTCTGTCTGACTTACAGTTCTCTTAAATACAGCTTTGTAATTACTATTATAACTGCTGATTGTAAGTACCCTTAGCTAAGGGGTGGATCCTGGGAAGTTGGCATCACAAATTGCTGTTATTATAGCAACTTTACTAGTAGTATTGCCCAGGTTGCTCCATTAGCCAGGTTAGTTGTGCAGCTAGTGGTTTGATGTTTTTATAGTACCCAAGTAAATTTGTTTTTCAAGAGCCTGGTTACATCATATGTTGCTGGTTTTGATAAGATGCAATATCCAGGTTGTTGCCTTTGCTGATTGTGTGGCTGGAGGTCTGTGGTTTTTGCAAATAGTCCAAAATTATTGTTGTTGTTATTATTGGAGCAATCAACAAGTATCTTATTACATCAGTTTTCCTAATTATAATACCGAGGTTGTACCACTGTAGTTGGTTTCCTTTTGTAGCAAGTGGTTGGTAATATTTGCAGATTGTTCTGAAGAAATTGTTTTGAGCTTGAACTCTGGTAGCTTGTTTCAACAACCACATTACTACACCAGATCTGCTAACTGCAATATCCAAGTGACACTGCTGTAGCTGGTTTAGTTTTGTGGCTAGTGGTCAGTAGCATCTGCAGATTGTTCCAAAAAAGGTTGTTGAGCCTCTCTAAGAGGTGGATTCACAACTTTCCCTATTTGCAAAACCCAGATGGCACCAATATAGCTGATTTGGTTTTGCGGCCAGTCAGTGATATCTGCAGATTATTCCAAAAAAGTATGGTTTGAGCTTCTATAAGGGTTGGGCTCTGGGAAGTTGGCTTCAACAACCGCATTATTACATTGGTTTTATTAATTGTGATATTCAGATGGCACCACCACCATAGCTAGGTTTGGTCTGCAGCTAGTGGTCTCTGGTACATCCTGATTATTTAGAGGAATTTTGGTATGGTCTGCAAACAGAATATATTCTCAATTAACAGCTCAAAAATGTAATACATGCAGCTTCGCTGTATCCCATTCTGGGCAGCCTCGAAGGCCTATGCTAAATGGGTGGAATTTGAAAAGCTTTGGTTGGCTTCAATCCATCCCAATGCCTTCCTGTGGTCCCGAACCTCCCCCCTACCCGCCACCCTCCTCGTGTGCCCAATCCGCTTCACTAGAGCTATTTGGCTTACTTGTCATAAAATTTTCCCATTCGCCTCACAAAATTCCTCTATGGTCTCCTTTCTTTTTAATCCTCTGCTTCCGGAGGGACTGACAGCGGCTATGGTGCACCCTTGGAGCAGGCTGGGACTGTTCCATGTGGCTGACTTGATTGACCCATCTACCTTGGAGCTTAGGCCTTTTGACTATTTTACTTCTACTCTGCGCCTGCCACGCACTGATCCCTCCTTTTGTCTTGTCTTATCAAACCCCCCCCCCCCATTCTGTTCTTTGTCTTGTGAGTTTTTCTTATTCTTGCGTTGGCCTCTTATTCATGATGGTTTTGCTGTTTTTGCTCTATTTTTGTTTTGCGGTTTATTCCATCTATGTTGTTTTGTAATTTTTATAAAACTTTAATAAAAATTAGTTTAAAAAAAAAAAAGTAATACATTTCAGGTGACAAAGAAATATGCATGTCAATGAGTGAATGTATGTTTTATGATAGGATTGTTATTCCACATTCTGGGGATATAATACTCTAAGGCTAAGGCCCCACATAAGCGGGCCACAGCAAAAAAAATGCTGCGGGAAAAACCGTGGAGGCAACGTATCATGGATTTTCCTGCAGTGCTTTCTGCTTCAGTTATACCTATAGGAAAAATGCCAGTGTTTCCGTAGGTATAATTGACATGCTACAATTTCCAACACCGCAACGGTTTTGGAAATCGCAGCACGTCTGCTGCGTGTATTTTTTTTTACTGTAAAGCACCACATTTTTCTCCATGGTGTTTCCACTGCGGCCAAACCGCAGTGCTTACGCCACGTGGGGCCCCAAATAGGATAGGTCATCAGTATGCCTAAGGCTGAATAATGGAGCATAGCTCCGTGCTCCACTATTGTATTCAACCTCTATCTGCCTGAAATCACTGTCTGCCACCCGGGACAGCTCCCAAAATGTGGGGCTGTCCCGCTCAGACCAGAATAGCTGAGGGGGCCCCTGCAACCACAGGGCATAGTGCAGCTGCACCGTTGGCTCTATGGTTAAAGCAGCCCTGCTCTACTCCTATATAAGTAATCGTCCACGACATAGCAGTGGTTTCTGGTGAACTGTAGTGCTGGTTCTACTACTTGAACATGAGCAGTGCTCTATGCGAAGGCTGCTAGAACAGATGATCTGTGTGGAGTCTAGGTGTTGGACCCTTATGGATAGCTCATCAGTATGAAATTTCGATGAAAATTCTTATTCTATTATTGAGTTATTCTTGTGTAGTCAGGATTATGCTAAAGAACCACATAGATAGTTTCCTAATTATATGGCTATGGTTTTTATTTGATAAACCCTTTAGTCTATATAACATATGTTTTAATTACAATATCTGTCTTTAGATATAGCTCAGGAGAGTTAGTCCGGTGTCCAACCCATATCAATAAGTTATGCTCACTATTGCATATTTGTAAGACCCTCCCCCCATTCTAAATTTCCTTAAAATGCCTATTCACTTTAAATACTTGTTATCAGCCAACAATATCTCCTGACTTATCGAAACACACACATACTCAGTTCAGACAAATGGAGAGGGAAAACAAGGGCAATAACTGCATGGAGTTTGTGCATTTGCTTGGCTTTCTCTGGATACTTGTGGGTTTATTCCCATACTCAAAAATCACATAAGATTGGGAGTCCCACTGGGAACATGACAATCTCTATAAATCAGTATGGAACATCCTGACGCCTTATAAGCAAGGGGAAAAATAAAGTGTCTTATGTTAAATGTCTTATATTTTTCAAGGTGGAATTTTCCTTTAAAGAAATTCAGAGGACACTTTTTTTTTCTTTTTTTTTTTTGCATTTTCAAAACACATGACAGACTGCGATAACATCATATCTCATTTAATTCTGGCATTACTCTCATGCAATGCCATTGACCAATCCCTTCACTGTTTTCTAAGAAATACTTAAAAAATGTAGCTGCAAAGACAAAGCCAAGGTTGAACAACACAAGTCTGGAATGTACCATGTGATTGTCACAAGGATCCAAGAAATATTAATGAACAGTGCTTGCAAAAGAAAACTTATCCCTGAAGCCAGACGTTTGCTGGTAATTATTTCCTAAAAGTTAAAATAAAACTACAGTGAAAGCTATTTTTGTACCTGTTCGCAAAGTGTCTTTGAAGAGCAAAATCATTACCCACAACGTGCATAAAAATTCCTTTTAGAATATTTATTTTATTACCATAATTTGATTGTGAAGGAATGTAAGTTTCCCTGATGTAGTTTTACTTTTTCCATCAAGGCAAACTTATTTTCATATTCTTTTACTAGAATTCCTAAATGAGCAAGTGCAGTCTGTAAGACTCTACACACTGAAAGTTGGCCTTAAAGGGGTTTTCCCATTAACATAACCATATTTAACGTCTAGAGAATTTGAAGTTAACATTTTTGCAAATATAAATAATTACAAATTTTGCAGAGGTTTAAATATTTTCTCTACCCATCTTAGTGGCCTTAACATCCCCACGCTCGCCTTGACATCCACACGCTCTCAGACTCACTCCTACCGCTTGCTAACATATCCTCACTCCAGGACGCAGATGCCGATGCTGCCTTCTATAATACCACCATTACTTCAGCCCTTGACTCTGTGACCCCCTTCACAATCACCAGAGCCCGACCAATCAATAGGCAACCCTGACACACTGACCTGACTAAAAAACTGAGACATGCTTCACGGATTGCAGAATGCCTCTGGAAGAAAAGCAACTCCCAGGAGGACTTTCTCAGGTATAAAGAGGCAGTGCCCACATTCAAGAATGCACTCACCTCTGCAAAGCAGGTCTACTTCACCACAATCATATCTGCCCTATCCCGCAACCCCAAACAGCTATTCACTACCTTCAACTCCCTTCTCCATCCTCCTGTGGCTCCTCCAACATCACTCATCACAGCTGATGACTTTGCCTCTTATTTTAAAAGCAAAATTGACTCCATCACAGACAGTCTCACCCTACACCCCTGACAACCACTCTACCCAACTGCTCGGTGCTCTTCTTCTTTAACCTGTTTCTCCACCGTCTCTGATGAAAAGCTCTCCACCCTAATCTCTAAACCCCATCTCACCTCCTGCGCGCTTGACCCAATCCAGTCACATCTCATCCCCAAACTCACTGAAATCATTACTCCGGCCCTAACCAATGGATCCTTCCCTTCCGCCTTCAAACATGCTACAGTCACATCTATACTTAAGAAACCATCCCTCGACCCGTCCTCTCCAGCCAACTATCTCCCCATCTCACTGCTCCCATACGCCTCTAAATTGTTTGAACAACACGTCCACCTCGAACTATCCTCCTATCTCTTGTCCAATGTGCTTTTTGACAGACTACAGTCAGGCTTCAGACCCCATCACTTCACAGAAACTGCCCTAATCAAAGTCACAAATGACCTTCTAACTACCAAAGCCAAGTGTCACTACTCTGTCCTCCTCCTCCTTGACCTATCCTCCACCTTTGACACAGTCAACCACTCCCTCTTGTTAGAAATGCTCTCATCCCTTGGCATCTCAGACCTGGCCCTTTCCTGGATCTCCTCATACCTCACCAACCGCACATTCAGTGTCTTCCACTCACACACCACCTCCCTGCCACGCCCTCTTTCTGTAGGTGTCCCCCAATGCTCTGTCCTAGGATCCCTCCTGTTCTCCATCTACACCCTCGGCCAACTCATAGAATCTCATGGTTTTCATTACCATTGCTACGCTGATGGCACTTAAATATATCTCTCTGGACCAGACATTACCTCCCAATTGTCCAGAGTGTCTAGCAGCTGTAGCCTCCTTTCTCTCCTCCCGCTTTCTCAAACTCAACATGGAGAAAACGGAGTTCATCATCTTCAGCCCACCTTGCACGGCCCCTCTACCTGACCCATCTATCATAGTCAATGGTGTTACACTTACCCCAGTCCCATGCCTTGGGATAACCTTAGACTTTAACCTATCCTTCAGGCCGCACATCCAAACCCTCCACACCTCCTGCCGCCTCTAACTCAAGAACATCCATTGAATCCGCTCCTTCCTCACCCCTGAAACTACAAAGATGCTAGTCCATGCCCTCATAATCTCCCGCTTAGACTACTGAAACACCCTTCTCTATGGCCTCCCAGCAAATACTCTCGCCCCTCTCCAGTCCACCTTAAACTGTGCTGCTCACTAAATACACCTCTCCCCCCGTTCTTCTTCGGCCGCTCCCCTCTGACAATCCCTTCACTGGCTACCCGTTGTCCAGCGAATAGAGTTCAAATTACTAATGCTGACATACAAAGCCATCCACAACCTGTCCCCTCCATATATCTCTGACCTAATCTCCCGCTACCTGCCCGCACGTAACCTCTGATCCTCCAAAGACCTCCTACTCTGCTCTTATCTGCTCTTCACACAACCATCTCCAAGACTTCTCCCATGCATCCCTCATACTCTGGAACTCATTACCAGGACACATAAGACTGTCCCCCACAGTCACAAGCTTCAAGAAGGCTCTGAAGACTCACCTATTCAGGAAGGCCTACAACCTCCAATAACACTACTGTCACCATACCACCACCTGAACAGCCTCTGCCCCCACCTTCTGTCTCTATCCCTCTTCCCTCATAGATTGTAAGCCCATTGTGGGCAGAGCCCTGTATCCCACTGTGCTAGTTGGTCACTGTTAGTATTATATTTGTTTTGTATATTTTGTGTACCGTATGTAAACCCTCAAATGTAAAGCACTATGGAATTAATGGTGATAGATAAATAAATAATAATAATAATGTGGGGGCCAGGAAAGGGGACGCTATGCTATTCAAAAGTTTGCTATGGGACTCTTCCCCCCAAGGGTCTAGTGCTATCTTGAGAATGGAGCAGCTTTCATAATTACACTGCATTACGTTTTATTAAATCAATTTTTTGCCGCCTTGAAAACTTTTTTAATAGAATGTTAACTTAATGTGCGTGACATTTTGAAACCTTTTAACTTAGAATCATATTCCCATAGCAACCCATTAGACCTTTGCTTTCATTCTAAAACGGAAAAATAAAGGCTGTACTGTGATTGGCTGCTATGGGCAAAAGTGTCAGATTTTCTGTCAGTTTTTAGAAATGTTATTTACAAATAATATAATATACAGTCGGAAAACGGGGGTAGCCAGGTGGGCGGAGACTGCCGGGATGGGGTCTCAGCACCGGTACCACAAGGGCCTGGGGTTGTGAGTGTGGGTCTGAGGGATGCCAGCACTCGGGGGAGGGACCCAGAGCAAGCAGGAGGTAGCCAGGTCTACTTAATTCAGAGCCTGAGCCTTAGAAGAGTCTCCATTCAGACAGGAGAGGAAGAGGGTATCAGCACGCCAGGAATATGGTCAGGGACCAGCGCAGGTCCTGGCGGGGTGAGGCCGCCAAGGTGTCCGCGGAAGGTGATCTTAGGATCGTCCTTCCTCCCGACACGCTCTAAAAGGGAGAGGTGTGATGAACTGACCCTCAGTTGTACATCTTTCTTAGAAATGTATTTTTACTTGCTCATGTCCGTCCTCCCCCCACCTGTTGGAATGTTGTGTTTAACTTGGGTTTTACATTGCTGGACGATACGCTTCACTGGTTTTATGTGTGCATTGGAGATGGCTTGCTATAGCCAGGCACTTTTATTATCCCTGGCCAGATGGCGATGGGGGGTGTGAAAGATCCTCCGTGCGCCAACAACGCTGTGGCCCCACCTGAGTCTTCTTTCATATAAAAACCACACTCACCGCCAGTGAATGTCGGGGTCACCAGATAAATACAAGACAAGCTTTCTAAATTTTATATATTTATTAACCCCTAAATGGGTCGGTATTAACATCTAACATATACAGATCAGAACAGATATGCGGATATATGCAAGCATTAACAGTTACTAGTTACAAGATACAGTACAAATAAAATAAAAGGGAATAAAGGTGAAATAGTTACTTTAGCACACATGTCCTTGATGTGGTTCTATAGTCCAACACTCACACATGGCATGTGTGAGTCACCAGTGGAGGCTTCTTGGCATGTGGCATTAACTCCTAGCATGTGGCATCACAGTACAATAATCCAGCCTGCATGCTCTTTACAGTGGTCTCTCAGCATTAGTCCAATAGTCTCATCACAAAAATCTCCTCATGGTGTTCTCTTGTAGTCTGTGATGGTCTGTCTCAACTCCATAGCATAATCTCCTAGTAGCATCTCAATGATAGTCTCTGCACTGTATTCTCAGTGGTAGGTTCATCATAGTATCCTCTCAGGGGTAATCTGTCTGTAAAAAAACTCTCCCACTGGCCTCTTACCTCATCTTTTATACCCTTTATGCCACCTCCCAGAATGAGGTCACCGGCGGCAGCAAGTCTGATTGAATAATGCAATTAAGTCCAGATTCTTTGTATATGGCCGATCCAAGTGAAAGGATACAATGTTATCAGCCATATCTGATTTCCCTGCACAATGCATGTTTCTTTGATCACTCAGAGCTGTGTAGGAATACAATAGAGCCCTGCTGTGATGGATACAAAGCCCTATTGTTCCAGCCTGGCCACCACTGCCAATATACACCTAGGATTATGGCTGCGCACAGTATGAATAAATGGAACTAGAGAGATACTATACCCAGAGATCAAAATACATCCCTGAGCCACAGCCACACTTAAGCAGAATCATCACAGGGGGATAGCAAGCCAGTGACCTTAACTTCACCCCTCTCTCCGACAGTTCTGCAAAGGAGGGAGAAGGGGGCTGCCTGGGTGCAAGGGGTGGGTGGAGCACTAGCCATATGCTGTGGGCAGACCTGGATTCTTGGGTCATTCAGCAAAGAGGCAGTAAGGAGCTCTGATCTGGGAGAAGATGAGAGAGCTTGCCCTACTGAGGAATGCATTGAGGGCCTCGCATTGAGGCCTGAAGCCTTTCACTTTGTTCTGGACAACATGTAGAAGAATTGTTTTATGCAACTTGCTTAAGCTTGCGCCCTAGGCCCAAAACTCTGCTGTGGCCTAGAGAAACGGACTATGAGCCTATGCCGGTATTTTCTCTATCGTTTATTTCCATTTTTGTTTTGTGCCGTATCATTGCTCTTTTGCTTGTATGTTTATGCTTGATCATATTAATATTGTATATTTCTCTATATGCTATTAATTCATACCGACCCACTTGGGTTATTAAACATATAAAATTTATATCGCTCGTTTCGTTCTATCCTATGACCCGGTCTACTCACGGTGTGTGAGTGGGAGGTTAAGAAAGAAGTTTGATCGCAGGTGTGCCAGGCGGCTGGGCGAGGCGATATTCTTCGTGCACCAGGTTCTACAAATTTGCCTAGAGCCTTGATCACAACCTACCGTATAGTAGATTATGTATATACAGTAGGTAATAGTATTAGTAACCACAGATCTCAGATTCCTATTCTAACACAAGAATTTTGATACTGACTTCAATAGTAGTTAATATCGTCATGTATGTGATAAAGAAGGGGCCCTTTTACTGCTCTCGCAAGAGAATATGAGAAAATGTATGTTGAAGGACAATAAGAAAATGTAATAAAGTAAATGTAAATGCAAATCTAGAAAATGAGCACTAACAATAGATATCTAAGACACATGTGGTTACAATGTCTTATTTCCACTTATAGATGCATCTCAATAAATTAGAATATCTTTGAAACGTTCATTCATTTCAGTAATACAGTAATACAATTCATAATCAGTGTCTTCCATGATTGTGTGTCCTACTGAACCAGACTGAGGGACAATTTAAAGGCTTAGGAAACCTTGGCAGGTGACACACTGAATTTACAATACTGAACTTTTTTACAATATTCAAATTTTCTTAGATTTTGGTTTTCATTACCTGTAATCCATAATCAACATTTACAGAAATAAAACACTTGAAATAGAACACTCTGTGTATAAAGAATCTAGAAAATATAGGAGGTCACTTTTTTAATTCAATTACTGAAAGAAATAAACGTTTCAAAGATATTCTAATTTATTGAGATGCACTAGTACTTTATGGCTTATAGAATACTTCTCAATAAAGAAAAAAAAATCAATTACCATATATTTCTGACTATAAGACGCACTTTTTTCCCCCCGAAATTTGGGAGGAAAATGGGGGGGGTGTCTTATAGTCCGAATGTAGGGTGTTTTGGTCGGGAGGGGGCGGAGGAACGGGGTCGCAGCATCGCCCCACTCCTGCCACCGCTGGCTTCCTGCTGCGGGAGGAATGGGGCGATGCTGCGAGCCCTGGGCTGAGAGGGTGTCCCGGTGGTGTGAACCTCCCGACATCCGCGTGCTGTTACGGCGGAGGCCGGGTCTGTGAAGTTGATGGCGGCCGCTCTGCTGCAGATCGGTTGCCATAGCCACTGGGTCTCCGCTCGGCATTACTACTTTAAAGTCCCCTCTAAAGTGACAAATTAGCCCCTGGGGCCGGTCCCCACCGCCCCCGTACCTTTGAAGTTGCAGGCCGGCTCCTGCTTGGTGAGATAGCGGGAGCCGTCCTGTTCCTGTGACAGCTGGGAGCCTTATGAAGGCTCCCAGGATTGTCATAGGAATATTACTATTGTGACTGGTCTGACTGACTGTTTTACCTTTGATTTGAATAAAAGTGATCAAAGCAATAGACGTTCCCCAAAATGGTATAACTAAAAAGTACATCTGGCAATGCAAAAAAAGATGCCCTATGCTTCCCCGTACAGCTGCAGGGCCACCTGTCAATGTGGCCTTGCAGCTGTTGCAAATCTACAACTCCGATATATAAAATATTTTACCACATTTTTTTGCTTCAAAATTTTTTTTTCCCTATTTTCCTCCTCTAAAACCTAGGTGCGTCTTATGGTTTGGTGCGTCTTATGGTCCGAAAAATACAATACTTTTTTTTAAATAGTTGTTAAAATTTCTATTCAGCTCACTCTTATTAATGCTACAGTAATTTCTGTCATTGCTGTTCCAGTAAAGATTGTCACCCAGTTGTCCTAGTATACCAAGGAACTAACTACAGTTGTGATGATGAACACAGCTTGAGGACTCTGTAGGGACTCTACAATGCCCAGCTCACCAAGTTTACCAGAAATCGATTTAATGGCTAAAGCGGGTCACTGAACAAATGCCCTGGAAATATGCACCTATATGCGTCTACAGTTTTTTTCTCTCTAGAACTGACTCCGATACCAACACATATCACGCAATTTCCTTACTTTTGCATTCAGTTGTATTAATTAGCTTAGTCGACTGTGCTTTGCTATACAGAGAAGAAAAGCTATAGTGTTCTAAGACAGCCAGACCAGCCACAGTGTCATTTAGGCATATGCTTGGCTAAGAACATCTATGGGTACTCTAGTTATACTGTATATGTCAGAATTTTGCACCATATATGCAAAACAAAGTGGTATAACTTAAGGAATAACTTATTAGGAGAATTTTACAACATAACACAATGGAAAAATCGAAAAAAAATTTCTAACAGTAAATTACTGTAAGAGCTGGGGTTACATTAATATAGTGTTATTACAATGCTGTAGATGTATGTCATATAATTCCTCTATTCATATAAACGTAGAAAATTCTCAGAAATGATAAAATCACAATTTTATGTTTCTTTCATCCAATACCTTTTGCTTTTTAAAATAAATTCAACCTATTTACCTCCTTCTTTCCTTTCCAAATATGATCCTGATTAGAATTCTGTATTTCTTATTCACACTCCTTATGGCAGGTAACCCTTTCCAAAGCGGGGTGAGAATAGTACATTAAGGCATACTTACTGGAAGTCAAGCCTAGTAATTTGTGATAAATATTAAGTGATACCCAGCAAGTATACTGGCTCAGCTGGCAAACCATGACACATATTACACTAATAAACTCTAGACATGTTGTGGCAGCAGCATCATTATGGGAAAACTGCACATCTATACATTCTGCAGCTTTGGCAGATCACAAAGCTTCTATACAAATGACAAGTCGGAGCAGATTTAGAATACGGTGTGCAAGGATAAGAAAAAAACATTGACTGTCACCCAAATGGTTAATTAGTTCATTCTTCTTCTAGCCTATCAACAGGATCTTATAAGAAATAGGTTATTAAATTCATGATCCAGTATCTAAGTTAACACTAAAAAGCAAAATGAATATTTTAATACAGTGACACCTATTAATAAATCTAGCAGTAACTATAAGATTTGAGCTGCTAAAATATAGATTATATATTGTGTGTGCAAAACACTGCTGAGAGGTGATGGTAGAACAAAGTACCATGCTCATGATTAATGCTGGAATGTTTCCAGACTCAGTGCATAGACTTGTCTGCTCAATGCATGCAGCTTACCCTTCCAGCATAATGCATAATTGTGAAGACAGGACCTTGTTCCTTGGATGTGACATTGCCATTTCCATCTTTTGCTGATGTATACACTGTATTTGAATTTGATGTCTCCAGGAGTGACTGAAGACGTTTGGAAAGGCTTTGTTCCATAGGATGAATGGACTGACTTTCTTCATCTAGAATAGACAGAAAACCTAATGGTTTCTGAAAAACAAGCACATTTTTGTTTGGGTTTATTAACATAACGCTATTACATACTTACATAAAATATGCCTAAATAACAGAACCTAATGTTTATATTAAATAATTGGAAAATATCAGATAACATCCGAGTAATAAGTTTTTAAGAATTTAAGACTGAGGCCACACGATGTAGAATCACAGAATTCTTGGCTGTTGCAGAAACGCAGCAGCAAAAAAAGCTGCAGTTTACAGTGCCAGCAAAGTGAATGAGATTTTGTTTAATCTCATTCACACACTGCAGAAAAACCACTGTGGAAAATCTGTATTTTCAAAAGCGTGTATGTTTTTGAAAAAAGCAGCATGTAAATTTCACCTGCAGAAACACTTCACTTTCCCCATAGGTGAAATGATGAAAACACAGCAGAAAAGTAGTGAAAAATGCAAGCATTTTTACAGCATGTTTTTTCAACTTTGTTTTTGCTGTATTGTTTTCCACATATAATATACATAGGGGCCACTGTTCTTATTACATTCAAAATATTTTCAAATTTACAGGGCATTTCCTTTTTTATCGACAGGTAAATTTGTGGGATCTTCTAATTTTTATGTGATGGTGAATTTTCAGTAAAATAACATAGCTGGTCAGTTTTTTGGATTAACTATTAAAGACCTTATTGTTACTATTAGACAGAAAAGAATTCAATCCCTGGATGACAACTTTTGTCTTTGCTTTATTACAATACACATTAAAGCCAAGACTATTGGTGGGCCATGGTGAATTAAAAAAAAAAATGTTATCTAGAATATTATTATATATTGTAAATTATTGTGAAGGATAGTTAGTTTTGTGTGTAGTGGAATTCTTAATGGGAGGACAATCAGAGATAGCAGAACTGAAAAGACTTGCTTCCAGTTTAACAATGTTGTTGAACCACCAATGAGATCAAAGGTTTTCACTGCTATTCTTAACCCATCCTTCTGTATGATGACCCTTCACATTATTCCCTTTACTATCATAAATGTGTTGCACTAGTTTTTGTTATAGTCAGCATAAAGCTCACAGGTGGCTTGTTGTATTATTCTGTTGTATTTTCATGTCACAATTTGCTATGGTCATCAATGTCTATGGACATGGCTCAAATATAACCCTTATTATTGGATTTTCTTGTACAAAACTAACACAATGATCTACATTTAAGTTTAAAAATGTTATTGCACAAGGAGCAGAGAATAGTTTCTACCCTACTGTACTTATATTTAGAGCTGGGCTCTGAATACAAACAGCAATAGCCAATAACCCCCAAAGTATATTTCTTTGTATCACATGAATCATCAGGGAATCTTTGACAATAAAAAATGTTTTCTTCTCTTCTTTCTGTTGTTGCTTGTTCTTGTCTACCTGAGACATAACTGTAAACTGGTGTGTCTAAAATACATTTATGACACTACAACACCCAGCTGCCAGCTGAAACTTATGTTGGAGATAGTGGCTCTCTCTGTTTTTGTAGCTAGTTGGGGCAGGGGCTGAGAGGGGGCAGCGGCAAATACAAGCAGCTACCCCAATTTTATCAGCATCTCCTATGCCTGAGGCTCCAGCTCCTTGTATCAGGGGATCAGAGGTAGGTGAGTATCAATTTCATTTTTATTTTCCCACACCTTGGGGGATGTTAATATGTTAGGGGGGGGGCACTTTAATACAGGGGGACATCAGGAGGCAGTAAGAATTTAAAGGAGCATCTTTTATATAAAGGGAGTTGCTCAGGATTTTAAAAAAAAATGTATGGAGGCAGCAATAGAGATATAAAAGATAGCACTGCATTTATACTTGCCTATACCCTCCCCTCCACTCCTTTGCTGGGCTGCTCGCTTCCTCTGTGGAGATGTGTGTGTGTGTGTGTGTGTGTCTGTGTGTGTGTATATATATATATATATATATATATATATATATATATATATCAACTGCAGCGGTGACTTTACATCGGCAGGATTGCTACAGCCAATCAGCACAGTATACAGCTGAGAGCAATGAATGGCTGCAGCAGTCTCGTTGATGTGACGTCACCACTGCAGCCACTCTGTTACATAGAAAGTAGCAGAAGAGACAGCCCATCCAGCACAGGAACAGGGGGTAGGATGCAGGGAAGTAAAAATTAATTTTTGTTTGTTACACCTCCTCTACTGCCTGCCTACATTTTTTTTTTTAAATCCCGGACAAACCCTTTAATATAATGGGGACATGAGGGAGCAGTATTTATGCACAGGGGCATAATACAAGAGATTATAGGGTGTGCTAACCTCTAGGAAAATGGCCATTATTAATTTAAGGGGCACACAGGGTATTATTAATTGAGGGGCCTACAGGGATTTTACTAATTTAAGGGGGCATACAGGAGGTATTATTAATTTAAAGATGCACACAGGGGGTATTATAAATTTTCTGTGGGTTTTTACACTAAATATTTTATCATTGGGGTAGCAGCAACATGGGTGTGCAAGTGAGATCAATATGGGTCAGGTGCCTGGAAAGTGAGGAGCCAAAGATGTCTGTGTTGCAAACTTTACAGAGACAAGTCATAGCTGAAAGAAGTGATCATGATGGCCAGCCCAGATGGAAGAGACAGGAAACGACTACAGTAAGAGATGTCACCTGTAAGTAACAAAATGTTGGTAATATTGGTATACCTGACTTGGGGGCCCACTCGGATGTGTTTGCCCCCCCCCTGTGCTGAACCCCTAGCTACTCCTCTGGCAGACACCATTATTTTCTGGGCAGCTCTGTTTGTATGCACGAAGTATAAACTATACTTTTTGCCTTTGCAATAATACAAATAACCAATAGCACCTCTTACTATTTACTCATAAGGAGAATCTTTCAAGCCTTCCTGACACTTAGAGGGTTAAGTTGGAGGTGGCACAAACTTAAAATATAGCACACCTCACAACTGACTGAGGTTAGGGCAACTAAAAAAGTGTCTGTGGTTACAAAGCAGAATTGTGCTCACAGCCAAGGCAGTTGTTCCACATATAACTGAATGTTTTTCTAGGCTTGCTGGAAAATCCTAATTTACGGGAAAATTTAAATTGTCATCTACTAAAAATCACTATAGCCTAAAATCATAAATGTTTTTTCATATAGGGTGTAAATGTACCAATTGCAATCACATATACAAGTAATAATTTAATTGGAGAATTGATTTAAATATTTTATTTTGCAGTATTTTAACCCGCACAAAAGCTCTACATGCTGGTGAACTGCAAACATATATTAGGAACTAAGATTTATAAAACAGTGGAATACCTGGAAAAAAAAATTCTAGCACTGTTGTATGGTTTCCAGGACAATACATGGTTTCCATGGAAACTCCCTCTTGTTCACATTCAGTTTGTTCTTGTAGAAATAGCACTTCATTGATATACTGGTGGATTTTTTCGTTGGTCAGATTAATGCATAGCTGTAAATGCAAGTAACAATTCATGTAAATTTCAAAGGGAAACACAATGAAGCACATTACAAGTTTCAACAATACATTGTTGCAATGGAGACAGAACATAATAAGCATTGTCTTTTAATCTGCCTTAAACATTTCCAACTACCTCCTATTATAAGTGTTTGTGAATTGAGGACAAAAACTACAAGGATGTAAAACCATAAAGTCTACAAAATTGTATACATCGAAAATGCTGGACTAGGACCAATATCTAGTTTAATATCACAACTATTTTTAGTTTTTATTATGGACTTCATATAAATGAAACCTTATCAAACCAAATGCTGCCCATGCATATTCTCTGCTAGGATCTGCCCTTTTTGACTGAAGGAAATTTGAGCTATCACTAGTCCTCAGGCTGAGCATGTCACTTCTGCCGGAATAACTGAAAATAGCTGAACAGAAGTGACATAAAATATGCTGTGTAAAATAATCTGAAGCTTCCATTAAACTCCTAGAAATATTTACTGTAATGCCAAAATAAATGGCACACTGATTTGTATAGAATTTGCTCATAATATATCTTAGAAGACTTTAGATCCTTAAATTTGAGTTTAAATGGTGTAGATTTTTAGTGCTGACCACACAATGCAAGTCCATGTCAATTTATAGTGTATTATAAGTGATTGGGGTTCTGAAGCAGAAATAAAATTCTAGTGTAATTCAAGGCATGCTGCTAATTTGTAAGCATGCTGCCAGTCTATTCAGCTGTGGATTATCAAAATGAATTTCACCCGTTGTAATTCAAGGGATGAAATTGGTTGCAATTTCACAACAAAATCCAGGTTAAAAATACACATTTTACACAGGCAGATTTGTAGGTAATTTCCAGTTAAAACATGGTGAAAAATCTTTTTCACATTTAGACTTATTCTATAGATGTTCTCAACCTAATTTTGTTCTGTTTTACAAAAATATGACATTTATGGCAGTAAGAGACGGGGAAGTGTGCTTTGCATGCTACTAAGTCTCTTTGTCCCTTCTCTACCCTCAGGTCAGTGGTTGTTGAGCAATGTACAGTATCCTAGAAGCTATCTGTCTCTAATCAGACTGTTCAGATCAAAGCTGTAATGTTTTAGTGCTGATGGAAGAAGTAAAGATCGATTTAGCAAAGGTCAAACCATACCTGGCATTAGTAATCAGATTTTTTTTAGGCTGGAGAAGCCCTTTGCACACCCAAATAAAATACTACAGAATTTAATCACCTTTCAAATCCCCTAACCAAGTTCCTTCGTACCCACTATTCAATATTGCAGCAACCAGGGGCAGATTATTAAAAGGGCAACTTGGATTATTGCCCAGGGCCCAAGGTAGTTTCCCCTTTTATAATCTGATCTCATATTCAAATGTATTGGCATTCACAGAAACAGAATGTCTATCTTTAATTAGCCCCTGGCAGCAACAATGTATTCTCCTGATTTTCTGCCATGGAAACACATGTCAGCATGATCTGCCAATACTGTAGCACTACTCCTATTACTTGAATAGGAGCAGCGCTGCCTGTCCCCTAGTAGCTTCCCGCAGACGGAGGATGATGCAACTGTTGATCTGTAATCAATCCTTCTGCTAAGATTTCTTTATAAATAAGCTAGGCCTATGTTCAGATCACAAGAAAACTAAAGCTTTAGTCCAATTCAGAAAGACAATCAGACTGACAATCTGTTAACTGTTATCTCAAGACTGAAGTTACGGAATTCAATTACATTAAAAGTATATCAAAATACACCAACCTGTTCATATGAATTTCTCTGGAAGTCCTCAAAGCCAAACATATCCAAAATTCCAATTGCGAGATGAGGATAGCTAATTATAAAGATATCAGATTACTAAACTAATAATGTGAAAGATGTAATAGATATAAAAGCTAATGAAAATACTGAAGTCAAAACACTCAATAATGTTAATTTTAGGCACACAGTTTACACAAATATGAATGACTGAATCATGAATATTTCAGAGAGACGCAGAGACAGAGCATTTCATTCAGTTACAGCATTTAGTTTAGTTTAAAGGTAATGTTATCCTATAGTTATACTAAGTAAAATACTGCCTCAAAATGTGCTGAATTTGTATACCAGCCACTCTTTTTGAGTAGCTGCTAGCTACACAAGGATGCAATGATGAGTTGCATATACTATAAATGTAGCTAGGGCCATTGCAAACAGAAGTGCATGCCTATGCTATTTACATAGAGTGCTATTAATACACTTAACATGCATTACACAAATAACATTGAGGTCTGAACAAACATTTGATGCAAACCTTTATTTTGAGCTTGTTAAATGTGCAGTCTAGATATGATTTATTACCTACTGTATTTCTATATGTCATTCTCAAAGTACAGTAGGAGATCATGCAACAAGTCATTCATTCCCCCAAAGAGAGTTAGCAATAAAAACCCCCTTCGCTAATAACTGGAGCCTGAGGTGGTCCCAAAGGGATGAAGAAGTATAGTACTTTAAAAAATGTTCAAGGCTGGGGCCCACGTGGTGTAAACGCTGCAGTTTGGCTGTGGTGGAAACACTGTGGAAAAAAACGCTGCATTTTAGAGTCACTGCACGGTGGATGGGATTCTAGTGAATCCCATGCACACAATGCGGAAAAGATTTCCAAAATCGCAGCATGTCAATTATACATACGGAAACACTGGGGGTTTCCCTATAGGTATAATGGAAGCAGAAAGTCTGCAGAGGAAATTTCTGTGGACTTTTTGTGAAAAGCACTACAGGAAAAACTGATGCGTTTCTGCTGCATTTTTCTCGCAGCGCTTTTTAGCAAGCCACAGCCAAACAGTGGTGTGGAAAAAAAAAACTCATCGTGTTTTTTTTTCCACAGAGCTTTTCACAGAGTGTCCGCAGAGTTTTCCTCTTTGGACTTTCTGCTTCTATTATACCTATATGGAAAATGCCCTCATTTCCATAGGTATAATTGGCATGCTGCGATTTGCAAAAACACAACAGTTCTTGAAATTGTAGCATTTCCACTGCTGATATTTTTTTTCAATGTGTGGATGGGATTAGCCAGAATCCCATCCAGTTTGCTGCAGCGTTTCCACCACGACCAAATTGCAGAGTTTATGCTACGTGGGGCCCTGTCCTAACAGTTGGGGTCACTGTTGCAAATTTTGCATTGGGGCCCAGGAGCTTTATTTTAAATGTGATGACTACAGGGGTTTCTCATCTGAAATATAAAGATTTCCACCCAAAATTTAAAAATGATCAGGTACAGTACTAATGGGGTTTTCACTCTACCAACACTTATCCCCTACACCCAGGATATGGCAACACTGTCTGATTACCTAGGACTGAACTGCTGAGATACTCACAATCATGAGAACGGCAGTTCTTTGAGTGTCCCATGATAATGAAATGGTGGTGCAAATGCTTGACCACCACCCCATTCACCATTACTAGACTGATGACTGGATTGCCATTATGGAAGTTTCATAAAAGTGAACAGAGCATTGGGCACTCGGAGCTTAAGTTTACTCTACAGAAGAGGCACAAGTAGTGAGAAACAAATAAGGAATTAAATCAATATCAAAAGTTTAGAAATTATGTTTTATTTATTTACCGAGATATTAAAACTGTTTTGTTTTAATGTGGCAACCATGTCTGAAAAATAATCAACAGGAAGTGTGGCCATATTGATTGTTAATTCTAAATTAGCTTATCAGAAACTGGAAGTCATTGGCAATTTTGTCAGTATTATCTAGAAATAAGAAAATGACAACTATACCATGTGATGTTGAGAAGCTAATTTAACCCTTTCCTGACATCCGCGGTAATAGTACGTTATTCAAATATGGTGGTGATTCGTTGCGATGACAGCCGGGAGCCTATAGTTCTATGCAGCCTGTGATACAAATGCTGTCATTTTGCAATGCATTGGCATTGTAATGCATTGCAGGGGCGTAAATACCGGGGGAAGCAGTGGTAGCGACTGCTACAGGGCCCGGGACATTATGGGACCCGGAGCCCTGTGGCAGCCGCTACCGCGAACCCCATGAACACTGCTATCATTATACTCCGGGGTCTTTTCAGACCCTGGAGTATAACGATTGGGGGCCAAGGGGAGGTGAGCGAACATAAAAAACACTGTTATGTACCTCTCCTGCGTCCAGCAGGCTTCGGGCCTGTTTGGTGACGTCCCGGGCATCAGCTGACGTCATTATGAGTCGCGACGCCGGCCTGGATCATGCGAGATCTGGTCCAACATTGAAGATGGCCGAAGTAACGGGGAGTGCGCCAGAGCCAGGGAGAGGTAGTAACATTGTTTTTTATGTTTGTATCGTCCCCTGGGTCTCCGATCATTATACTCTGGGGTCTGAAAAGACCCCAGAGTATAATAATCGCTCATGGGTGGTCCACAATGGGGCATAATACTGTGTGCAGGGGCCACTATGGGGCATAATACTGTGTGCAGGGGCCACTATGGCGCATAATACTGTGTGCAGGGGCCACTATGGCACTTAATAGTGTGCGCAGGAATGCGGTTTGTGCGGAGGTGGAGGGTGCGGTCCAGGGGGGGAGGGTTGGGGGCGGCGGTTCGGGGGGGGGCCCCATGTCAAATGTTTGCCTTGGGGCCCAGCCATTCCTAGTTACGCCACTGATGCATTGCATTAGTGATCAGACCCCCTGGAATTCAAGATCTAATAATTACAGTTAAAAAAAAAAAAAAAAAAAGTTAAAAAATTAAAAATAAAAAATTCAAATCACCTCCCTTTTTCCTAGAGCGCATATAAAAGTAAATAATAAATTGATATACATACACATTAGATATCCCTGTGTTCAAAAATACTTGATCTACAAACTTATAAAAATATTTTTCCCATACGGTAAATGCTGTAGCTGAAAAAAATCAAAAGAGCCAAACCCTTGTTTTTTCGCCTCCCATAAAAATTTGGATAAAAAGCGATCAAAGCAATAGAAATTCCCTAAACTGGTATAAATAAAAAGTAAATCTGTCCCTGCAAAAAAGAAGCATGACAATATAAAAATGTTACAGGTGTCAGAATATGGCGAGTCCAAGAAATTTTTTTTTGAGTTAAGAATTAGTTTTAGAATTTTATTAAGGGGTTAAAGCGTAAAAAAAAAAAAAACAAAAAACATAAATTTGTTATCCCTGGAATTGTACTGACCCATAGCATACAGGTGATACAGTGGGGAAAAAAAGTATTTAGTCAGCCACCAATTGTGCAAGTTCTCCCACTTAAAAAGATGAGAGAGGCCTGTAATTGACATCATAGGTAGACCTCAACTATGAGAGACAAAATGAGAAAACAAATCCAGAAAATCACATTGTCTGATTTTTTTAAGAATTTATTTGCAAATTATGGTGGAAAATAAGTATTTGGTCAATAACAAAAGTTCATCTCAATACTTTGTTATATATCCTTTGTTGGCAATGACAAAGGTCAAACGTTTTCTGTAAGTCTTCACAAGGTTGGCACACACTGTTGCTGGTATGTTGGCCCATTCCTCCTTGCAGATCTCCTCTAGCGCAGTGATGTTTTGGGGCTGTCGCTGGGCAAAACGGACTTTCAACTCCCTCCAAAGGTTTTCTATGGGGTTGAGATCTGGAGACTGGCTAGGCCACTCCAGGACCTTGAAATGCTTCTTACAAAGCCACTCCTTTGTTGCCCTGGCGGTGTGCTTGGGATCATTGTCATGCTGAAAGACCCAGCCACGTTTCATCTTCAATGCCCTTGCTGATAGAAGGAGGTTTGCAGTCAAAATCTCACAATACATGGCCTCATTCATTCTTTCATGTACACGGATCAGTTGCCCTGGTCCCTTTGCAGAGAAACAGCCCCAAAGCATGATGTTGCCTCCCCCATGCTTCACAGTAGGTATGGTGTTCTTTGGATGCAACTCAGCATTCACTCTCCTCCAGACACGACGAGTTGTATGTAATTATGGCTGTACAGAGAATACCGTAAAACCAAGGCCTGTAAGAAAGTCACGCAGACAGTTTTTCTCCAATTCCACCCCACTCTGAATTTTTACCCAGCTTCCCAGTACAATGTATCGAATATTAAATAGCACCATTACGAACTACAATCTGTCCAGCAAACATGAAGCCCGCATATGACTATGTCAACAGAAAAATAAAAAAATGATGGTGTTTGGAAGGTGGAGTCAAAAATGAAAATCAAAAATTTAAAAATGCCTGTGGTGGGAAGGGGTCAAGAGTGGCAACTAGAGATGAGCGAAATTTTCAAAAATTCGATTCAACAACTTCACAGAATTTTCCGATACGATTCTATTTGATCCAAATTAAATCGCGGCTAATCGTGTTAAAAAAACAGATATTTGCTGGCTGCAGAGAGCCGGGGTGGGTGACAAAATGACGGAAGCCCTTGGATGCTAAGGTCATGTTTGACCGCGGCATCCAAGGTGTTAAAACCCCCGATCGGTTATGGAGCAGGGTGTTAGCTGTGGACACTCAGGAAGGGGTTAAAGGGCTGTGACATTACAGGGATGACTGGCTGCTGATTGGGTGCACACATGGCATTGTGGGTGATCTCGCATTCCCAGAGTTCCTTGCCCCATGTCCTAACATGTGCAGCAGCCATTTTAAAAAAAATGCGATTCATTGCCACGAAACGTGAGGAAATCCGGATTCGATGTGAATCAAATATTTCCTGAAATTCGGATCGAATTCCACTTCGTCAGCTTCGATTCGCTCATCTCTAGTGGCAACCAATATGGCTACATTACCTATTTTCACATTAGAGAAAAATAAAAAAATAAGGTGCTTATGTACACTACAACCTTATCTAGCATTTATGTTAGGCCAAGGCCCCATGTATCGAGACACAGAAAAAAAAAGCCACTGCAGAAAAAAATACTGCGGAAAAAAAACGTGGCGGAAATGCATCACAGTTTTTTCTTGCAGCGTGCTTGACAGAAACTCCGCAGAGTTTTCCTCTGTGGACTTTCTGCCTGTATTATACCTATATGGAAAACACCAGCGTTTCTACAGGTATAATTGACTTGCTGAGATTTGCAAAAACGTTTTTGAAAACACAGATTTTCAGCTGCAGATTTTTTTTCTGCAATGTGTGGATGGGATTAGCCAGAATCCCATCCACTTTGCAGATACTGTAAAATGAAGCATTTTTTGCTGCAGCATTTCCGCTACAGCCGAAACACTGCATTTTCACAATCTGGGGCCCCGGTCTTAAAGAGACTATGGGGCAGATTTACTAATTCTGTATAATATTTAGACAATATGACATTTGACAAACTTATTGCAGTGAATAATAAATTTGGTGCACCTTTAGATACTTTTGAATAATTTTATATCACCTATTAGTTGGCCACAATTTGAGTTCTAGATGAATTTTTACTATATTGTGAACAATTATACTTGACACATACATAGCAATAAATGGTACATTTCTTTTAATAATAATAATAATAATAATAATAGTCCTTTAATAGTCCCACAATGGGGAAATTCAGTGTGTTACAGCAGCAAAGATAAGCAGATACAAATACAAATACAACATGTACAGGTGGTAATATTTATTTTACAATGATAAGGATTTGTAATATACTAATTTTTAGTGTTTTATTTTTTTCATCATTCATACATCACCGGAAATAGACAGCATTACTTAAGTTTTCTTCAAACCAGTAGAATTTTTCAAGTCATCGGGGCTTTATCAAAGGGGTCATATTGTAAGCTACCCCGAGTAGAACATTTTTATTATTGTATACATTATTGTATATTAAGGTAGGTCAGTAAGAGAAAGATAAAGCTTCAAACTGATTTGACCCTGTCAAATTTATTTGACAGTTATTTGCGGCCCCTGTCACACATTAAAATTTAATGCCCTATTCTGATCTATTTCTATGATTTATGGTACTGTATATATAACAATGTATAAATGACAATGTAGATTTATGACTTCCTGTTATATTTCTGAAGCTATATTTAGATTACAGCAGTATATAGAATCACAGTACAATGAAAAACAGAATTTCATAAGATCTACTGTAACAAGATAACTCTCTATTCTTTGAACATACATTCTTTTTGCAAGGTTACAATAGGTTATAATTGTTCAATATTTTACACTTAAAAAAACATATTTAAAACAAAAAATTAAAACTTTATTTAGTACCCATACAGAATGATGATTGGCCTTAAAAGAATAAACAGATCTTCTATACTAAAGACCCCCATACTCATGCAAGACCAGCTAACTATCTTATGGGTATCTAGGCCTTCCAAATTTACTGCCAACAGCTGAGCATAAGTCATATGCAGCTGGTGCTGGTTGTGTTTTACAATAGATACCCACCACAGGTGCAATTGTTGAACGTACAGTACCTATAATGGCTGCTTAACCACAGGCCACAGAAAATTGTGACCACGACATTTAAGGTATTTCAACGGGGACCACCATCTTTAAACCAGTTATCACCCTATGATGTCATAAACAGCACCATAGGCATGGTGTAATAGAACATTAGTAAACTGACAATATACTGCAATGCACAAGTATTGCAGTGTATTATATGAGCAATCAAATGATGACATGTTGAAACCCCCTAGAGAAGTAATAGTAAATGTAAAATAAATGTAAAAAAAATTAAGTATAAAAAAAAACTAAAGAATTAAAAATTCTAAACACTCCTTTTCCCATTTTATATCTAAAAAGAAATAAAAAAAAATATTAAACATAATTTGTATTAGATCATGCAAAACCATCTAACATATTAAAATATTAAAGTACTTATCCAGTATGGTGAATGCTGTAATGGAAAAAAAAAATCCCCTCACCAAAAAATGGAATAAAAAGTGATCAGTAAGTGGTATTTACCAAATGTCATAATTGTTTTCTGTGCTAGAAATTTTGCTTTTATTAATAAGCAACATTTGATTTTAGTACAAATATATATTATTCTATTTATTAATCCGCTCGCAACTGCAAAAATAAAAAAGTGAAGTAGAAATATAAGTAGAATTCAAAGCTTCATATCAATAAAACACAGGCATATATAAATCCCTACAATTCGATCCATTTTCCCTGCAAGAGGAGCACAGATTCAGAATATTAGACATTAGCTGGGAAGATAAAAGATATATATAGATATAGGGTAGTGGTCTTTCTTTCAATATACCATAGATTTCTGAAACTGTGGTCTGACTTAATAAACAGTGTTCTGTGAGCTTATACATTAAGCCTGGGAGACAAGAAATAATAGGATCAATATAAGGAATTTACGTAGATAAGGCCCAGGCAGGAAAATATGACCTTGATTAAGACATTAATACCTTCCAATGACTCTCTTTCTAAGAAATGATACAATGAAGTAGATATTATTGTGAATGGAATGAATTTGTCTTGCTCAAGTCATGCATTTTTTTTACTCTTTTTTTTTTTTTTCCCTTTCTATTTCTTTCTAGATATACTGGATGACAACTGAATTGCTGACCAGAATGTCTAAAAGTATGACACATTTTACCTCAAATGTATACAGTAACAGCGTATTTTATGATTATATGATTAATATCCCATTTTTTTTTTATTAACATGTTCTGTTTGTGCAGTGAAGAAAAACTAAAATGGTGATTTATTTGAAATACGTATTAACACTCCAAATGTCATATTTAAGCAACAGGCAGAATGTGTAAGTGTTTATTCAACTTGCATTTCCATGGCACATGGGAGGTGTATTCAAGAGGGTCTTCAGAAGTACAGTATGCAGTGGCATATGTCAGCCATAGATATTAAAAAAAAAAATGCAGAAGATTTTTCAAGACCAACATTTTTTAAAGCTGATCTTGATACATCCTGTGTCGCTGGAGGATGTGCTTAATTTATAACAAGACTCACATCTTGCATGCCTAGAATGAGATCTACTCCAGCTGCTATCCAGCTTGGATTTCTGTCATCATATACTACTGAAAAGTGGTGTACATGATAATAACTTGCTGGGGCTGGTAGCTCACATCACATACCGTCTTCAGAAAGTAGCAAGGGTGGCAAAAAATGCTGTTTTTGCACAAAAGGCATTTTAAAAGTTGCCATATGCACTGGGAATTTTCCCAGCACATATGCCAAACAAAACATTACAGTGTGAATACAATCAAAGACAGACATATACCACCTTTGCACTTGTCTTCTACTATATTTTGTTTTAAGTAACTGTATGTAATGTTTTACTCACATGATAGAAAGCTACAGCAGTATCTGAGGCATAAACAGAGATCACAGTATCACACAGTATATCACACACAGAAATAATAGACTAAATAGCTGTAAACTTGTCTGTATATATCAAACATACGGAACTGTATGGTCAGAGTTCAAGTTCAGTGCAACATTGCATTCAATAAAACAAATAAATCACAATGTACCTAAAACACCGTCATAGATACATTAGATGCTTAAATAGTTATGCATATTTAAGCATGGCTGCTCTGACAATAACTATGCACCTGGTTACCAAGTGTATACAGTTGGTCAGGCAAAAGAAACAACCAGAGAAGTTTTTATAGCATTCTCTTGAATTACTGGTCATATTTTGGAGATACTATTATGCATGAGACCTCTTAACCTTTGTCAGGCTGCATAATTTTACAACGTTAACAGGCTGCAGAGGTACAATTGTACCTTCATATATTTTGAATGAAGATAATGCAAGGAAAAAAGAATAATATTTTTTTTAATGATAATGCTATTTTATTATTATAAACAAGTAAAAAAACTGTTCATTTACATTATAAAAGAAAATGTATCACCGTCGACGAGCAATTATTTCCATTTAGAGGCCATACTAAATTTACCCAGTATATACCTTCAAAACCAGCTAAATATGGCATAAAGATTTTCTGGGCTTGTGACTCGTCAAACGCCTACCCATTACAAGGTCAGCTCTACACTGGGAAACCAACTGATGGTCCTCGACAAGTAAACATTGGTGAACGAACAGTATTGGACCTAGTGAGCTCGTATAAAGGCTCTGGAAGAAATGTCACCACCGATAACTTCTTTACAACCATGGAACTAGCTAAGGTATTGACCTCCTGGAACATGACACTAGTTGGTACAGTGAGAAAAAACAAAAGGTTCCGACCTAGCAACATGCAGCCTGCCAAAGAAAGGCCTGTAAACTCGACAAATTTTGCCTACAATCATGATGCAACAGTCTGTTCATATGTACCAAAGAAGAATAAATCAATCGTGCTTCTATCATCTATGCACATTACGGGAGAAGTTGAGGAGACACTAGCAGCCAAGCCAGAGATAATAAAATACTACAACAAAACAAAAGGCGGAGTTGATGTTATGGATAAAATGTTGGGAGAGTACACTGTGAAACGACGAACATTACGTTGGCCTCTGGCATTTTTCTACAATATGATTGACGTCACTGGTTTAGCATCCTACATCATCTACAGAGAACACAATCCAAGCTTCAGGACAAAGGATCAACGAAGAAAGTTCCTGAAAGATCTCGCAAATCAGCTGTGTATGCCTGCAATTGAAGATCGTAGTACAAACCGAATGATGATGAGAAACCATTTTCTTCGAGGTGCAGTAGAAATGGTGCTTGGACGATGCATTCTGGTAGCATCGCAAGCAGCAGCTGGCCCTCAAATACCTCATGGTAGTCGTGGACCCTCCGCTGCTGTTGGTAGTTGCTATGTCTGCCGAGACCTGAGGCGAAAACAACGTAAGACTAGAAAGTCTTGTGTGGTTTGTGTGAAACCCATTTGCGATGAACACTCAGTAGCAAAGACAACATGCATTACTTGCAAAGAAAATCAATAAAAAAAAGTTTCTTACATTTTGTTTTATAATGTAAATGAACAGTTTTTTTACTTGTTTATAATAATAAAATAGCATTATCATTAAAAAAAATATTATTCTTTTTTCCTTGCATTATCTTCATTCAAAATATATGAGGGTACATTTGTACCTATGCAGTTTGTTATGGATGCAAAAATATCTCGACCCCTTATCTCGGAAGGGGGTGGAGATATTTTATTGAAATTTGGCCAATATATTCTGGACCAAAACTGCAGAGATGTCACGAAATTTCAGCCCTCTACGGCTTTTCGAAAAAAAGTTATTGCAATTTTAAAACGGAATAGTTACAATTGTACCTACTCAGCCGGACGAAGGTTAAGAGATCCTCAGTAAAATAGGATTATAAATAATGTGACTTGTCTCATAAAATGTAAGAAGTGTTCTGGTTTACACTCCACAGGAAATAGTGAATGTTTTTGGGGAATATTATAAGAAATGTTATAATTTAAAAGATTCAGAATCCTCATCTTCACCTTAAGATTTGTGATCCTTCTTTAGGAGTATTAACTCCCTACTTTGACACCACCAGAGGAGGAACAGTTGGCTTTACAGCTCAGCGTCATTGCTGAGCAATAAGGAACGCCCCCTCTGACAGTATTCTTCCATAGACTTGTACTGTCAGGGGGTGCGTTCCTTACTGAAACTAACAGCACAGATATCTCCACTACCAGGGCACAAAGTGGGAAAGCAGACAGTGAGCTGAATTCATGCCAGGAAGGCTAACTAGAGTTGCCACTAGAAGAATAGTGGATTTGATCGATATAGCATGGGGGGGGGGGTATCCAAGTGTAGTCCTGTAATTGGATACAGATAAGGCATTTGACAGGGTACACTGGGATCTTATGCTGGTATGTGTAGATGGTCTTTTAATGGTCATTTTTTTGGATAGTTTACTTGATTCATATCCAGTGCCTAGTGCACGTGTTTTGTAATGGAGTGAGATGGGAAAAATTCCAATGGTACAGTGCCTTGCAAAAGTATTCAGCCCCCTTGAACTTTTCAACCTTTTGCCACATTTCAGGCTTCAAACATAAGGATATAAAATTTAAATTTTTTGGTGAAGAATCAACAACAAGTGGGACACAATCGTGAAGTGGAACGAAATTTATTGGATATTTTAAACTTTTGTAAAAAATAAAAAACTGAAAAGTGGGGCGTGCCAAATTATTCGGCCCCCTTAAGTTAATACTTTGTAGCGCCACCTTTTGCTGCGATTACAGCTGCAAGTCGCTTGGGGTATGTCTCTATCAGTTTTGCACATCGAGAGACTGAAATTCTTGCCCATTCTTCCTTGGAAAACAGCTCAAGCTCAGTGAGGTTGGATGGAGAGCGTTTGTGAACAGCAGTTTTCAGCTCTTTCCACAGATTCTCGATTGGATTCTGGTCTGGACTATGACTTGGCCATTCTAACACTTGGATACGTTTATTTGTGAACCATTCCCTTGTAGATTTTGCTTTACGTTTGGGATCATTGTCTTGTTGGAAGATAAATCTCCGTTCCATTCTCAGGTCTTTTGCAGACTCCAACAGGTTTTCTGTTTATATTGTCTAAGATTTTGTATAAGTTCTATTGTTTTCCCTATTGCTTATCTGGAAAATGTATCCAGGTCTTACAAGACCTTTTGTTTTATTTCCTTTAGGTGATTAACAGTTGCAGGATGTCTAGAAATACTCTTTATATACCACTGATGGGGTAGATTTCTGAATCTGAGGGTATGCTATTTATCAGCATCACTGGAAATTTTGGCCATCTGGTGAAAGGGCCATTTTGTTAGCTTGTGGGTAAAAGGAGAGAAAGGGGTGCTGGGTGATCTCTGAGAATTGAGAGGTATAATTCTTGAATTTAAATTAGGGATCCTGATGCATATTTGCAAGTATTGTATAATATCTATTGAAAATTACAGAAAAACTGGTTTAGTCTTTTTTGGAAGATTTTAATGTGGAATATTTTTCTGGTCTTATTCCATATTTGAATCCTAAAACCTGGATGTCAAAAGGAATTAGGTCACTAGCTGAACTATATGAAATTCAGCATCTACTCTCATTTCAGGATCTAAGCATGAAATTTCATCTAGCACCTCAGGAACATTTTCTTTACTTACAGATCAGGAGTTTTGATCTTACATATGGGATTTGTGAGAAGATTCAGGAAATTCAGAGGATCTTCCAAATGAACGACCAATGGTTAAGGGATAATGTAAGGAGGAAGGGGGGTTTTAGATTCTATTTATAAGGAAGTAAAGTATTTGGCCTTCAAAAAGAAGCTTCAGCATATGTTGCGATATGTTGGGAGCAGAATTTGAAACAAGAATATTCACGAGTGGCAGGATGCGTTGCAGGCGACTGTTCGAAATACTTCTTGCGTTAACCACTTAGAGATATCAAGAAAGACTCAGTTAAGATGGTATCTTTATCCAGTGAGGGTGAGCAAGAGGCTGGATGATTTGGATCAGTTATGCTGGAAGCACTGCCTTAGGAGAGCAGACTTACTCCATATATGGTGGAGATGTATAAGACTCAAAGAGTTCTGTTTAGATATCTTTACTTTAATCTCTATATTGTGTGGCACAATAATTTTGTCATCACCAGGACTTGCCCTATTTCATCTAAGGTTCTGTACTATCCCAAGATGGGCAAGGTGGCTTGTGTCCAGAATTTTGTCTGTTGCTCGGAGAGAAGTCTTGTAGCTTCTGGAAGGGATTAATTAATATGGGGACCCTCAAAACTTTTGGAAACCCTGGATGGAGGATCTCACTGTATTTACGGGATAACTTTTTGGTTAAGAGATCAATGAGTTTTAGGTTGAAGAGTCAGAGATCTAGCCTTATATTAACCTAGCATGTTTTTCTAAGCAATTCTCTTTGGTTGTGTATGTGCTTTTTTTCTTTTCTTCTCTTTTTTAAGTTGTTTGGGGGAAGGATATGTTGGGTTGCTTAGAGTAGTCTTTCTTTTGCTTTGTATTTGTCTTATATTATTTGGTTTTCGTATTGATTGAGAAAGAAAAAAATAAAAAAGATTTCATAACATATTTATATTCCCATTCCAATACAGTCTCTTGTACTAAGTTGTTAGAGAACTAGAAATGTACAAGATGTACTTGAGAGAGGTAGATTTATGGAGAACATTCAATCCCATTTGAGATTATATATAATAATATATAAATATGGACATAGTACATTCTGCCCCTATTATAACAATTTGTGATTTTATCACATACGGATTTCACTTTACAGTTTGTGCTTAATTTTTGCCCATGTGAGTAATTTTACATTGGAACATTCAGAGTAAAGAACATTGCTATTTTGTGATTACTGATAATTGTGAAACTTAACTTATAAAATGTGCAAAAAGTTCAAAACTGGTATTTGGGCTTTCTGACTTTCACTGGTATTAATGCCTCTCTTGAGTAGTGTTAATCTGACTGAATTCTAAAAGAGAGTTAACTTCTCTGCCATTCATAGATGAGTTTAATCCATATTTCTGATGATTGAGTTTTAATAATATATTGCTAATACTTGAATATATTATATGACATACTATTATTAGAGATGGGTGAACATCTGAAGATTTGTTTTAGGTGGTTTAGTCCAGAGATTTGTTTCGGGTCAAATAAGTTTTTTTTTATTTTTTTTTATAACTCTCTTTTTATTTGTTTTCCAATTATTTATACAGCAAAAATACAGTTACAATTACATAGAGAAATGTAGCAGGTTGCCCTGCAACTCAGAACATGGTTCACAAGAAAAAGGAATTACATATAACATCTGAGTGACATTCAGTTGAATTCAAGGTCACAAAATACTAACAGTATTCGAACACATCTTAATACTGGTATCAAAACACAAGTAAAGTGGACAGGGGCATGCATTCGGACACCCCAGTTATGTCCAATAGAGAACTAATGAAATACCGTATGTGGTAATAGTAGGAATGTGGGGGGGGGGGGATATGTAGGTTTTATATGTTCCAAAAGGCAATAGTTTTTTGACTGCTTTTCCAAACCGTCGGCAGGTTTATCTTTCTCAGCTATGTACAGGGACCTCAGGCAGAGATCCTTCCCTACGCCAGTATAGGAACTTCTGCATCTGATGGGGACCCTGCGCTAGTATCACTAACCAGATCAGAAGCCACATCTAGGCTGATCCATGTAGACCAGGTTTTCATAAACGCGTCATGAGTTCTATTTACCCAACTAAGCTGCTCTTCAAATCTCATAACTTCGTTTACAGAGCTAATCCATTCCTTGATAGGTGGCACCTCCTGTTGAAGCCAATACCTCGGTATGAGGATTTTTGCCGCCTCAATCAGAAAGGTAGCTAAGTTATGTTTTGAAGGTTGGAATTCCTGTGTAGGGCAGGACAGCAACACGACCTCAGGAGAGAGTGTAATACGAAACCCCACTATCTTTCTAATATGTTCCTGAATTAGTCTCCAGTAAGGTATGATTTTCTCGCAGGTCCACCAAATGTGGGACAGCGAGCCTTTGTCTTTCTTGCATCTCCAGCATTCACTAGAGGACGCCAGGTTGTGAGCGTGGAGCCACTCCGGCGACCTATGTCACCTGGCTAGGATCTTGTAATGGGTTTCTTGGAGTCTGACACAAGAGGAAAAGCCGTGAGAGTGTTTCAAGATAAATTTAGTTTTGTCGTCTCCTAGTTTAACCTTTAAGTATCTTTCCCAAGATTGCAAGAAAATTGGGATATGGCTTTCAGATGATTGCTGAATGAACTGCTTACAGCATCTTACTTTCCTATAGGAAGGGATACCACTCCGAACCCCTTTTTCACATTCTGTGAGCGGTCTTTTGAGTGAACCCAGCTTACTAAGTTCCAGGATTGTCTTTCTATATTGTGTATAGTGAAGAAAGGTGAGAGATGGTTCAGGTAGTAAGTTTTTAAATTGACGCTCATCTAGTGGCAGGCCCGCCTGGTGGATGTCTCTTAAAGTGAATTTACTCAGTTTTTTCCATAAGTCTGAGTATTCGCCTAGTTTGGATCTCAGGCTGTGAGGTGCTAGATCCGCTGGCAACAAGGGGGAAGGCATTGGGGCGAGTTTATCCCTGTTCACTTTCCATGCCTCACAGGGACCCCTGAGCAGGGGGCAAAGATCCCCTTCCCGGATATGTGAGATAGATGGGAACCACATTAGTTGGCGGAAAGACGGGCCAGCTCTTTGTTCCGCCAGGTCACTAATGATATGACATTTGGTAGGTCTGGTGAGTGATAGCCAGTTTCTTAGTTGTATGGCTCTGTAGTAAGAGTAAATATCCGGTTGCGATATTCCTCACTCTTTTTTTTTCTTTTTGATCAGTAAGCTATATGGGAGCCTTGGTGGTTTAGATTTCCACGTGTATGTGGAGAATAAATTACTGATCACTTTAAAGAAACTGGTAGGTAAGTGGATCGGCAGCATTTGCATAATATACGTGATTTTATGGACTACATAGGCTTGTATCAGGTTTTTGCGGCCAAACCAAGATAAATATGGTTGCTCATATGATTTCAGGAGGTCTTTTATGTCTTGAAGGAGCGTCTGATAATTTAATGGGAAAACCTTCTCCAAATTACTTGGCAGGTTCACTCCTAAATATTTAATGTAGTCGGTTTTCCAAATAAAGGGGGAACCTTTCTTGAGGGTGGTAGCAATTTCAAACGGGATTGAAATATTTAATATCTCTGATTTGGATGTGTTGACTTTATAATTTGATAACTCGCCATATTTGGTTATCAGGGACATTAATGCGGGAAGGCCTTCTAGTGGGTTCGTAATTAAAAATAACACATCGTCCGCAAAAGCGACAGATTGTAAGGACTGTGTGCCTATATGGAATCCTTTGATCTGTGGATTTAATCGAACTGCCTGGATTAGAGGTTCAAGCATGAGAACAAAGAGGGTCGGTGACAGTGGGCAGCCCTGTCTAGTGCCATTTGTGATGTCAAACGACCGTGACAAGGTGCCATTTATTTTTAAGCGTGCATTAGGCTGTGAATACAGGGACATTATGGCTGTTATAAAAGTGTCCGGCAACCCATAGGTTGCTAGAGATTCTCTCATAAAAGCCCAATCTACCCTATCAAACGCCTTTTCGGCGTCCACTCCTAGGAGTAGTAAAGGGGAGCGTTTTTGTCTGGCTAATGCTATGGTGTGAAGTAGTCTTACCGTGTTGTCCGAGCCCTCCCTGCCGTTAACAAATCCCGTCTGCTCTTCATGTAGCAACTTAGGGACCAAGGGTTGCAACCTCATTGCCAAGAGCTTGCCCAGATTTTTAGATCTAGGTTCAGTAGCGAGATGGGTCTATAGCTACTGCACAGAAGTGGGTCCTTCCCTTCTTTAGCTATTAAAGCGATATGCGCTTCTTGGGTCTGCTTAGTCATAGTTTGGCCCTCTAGGAGCGAGTTATACAGTGTGGCCAAGTGGGGTAGAAGTGTTTTTTGAAACCTTTTATAATATACTAACGGAAACCCATCCGGGCTGGGACTTTTTCCTATCGGAAAGCTATTGAGTACCCCGCCCCTATTTCCTCTGTTGTGACCGGGGCTAGCAGATCCTCGGCTTCCCCCTCTTCCAGCGTGGGGAGGCGGAGCTCCCGCAGGAAGTCTTTCATGGGAGTTGATTTATCTGATCCTTCCGTCTCCGTTCTGTTTAGCTAAGTTGTACAGTTCAGAATAAAAGTCTCTGAAACGGTCCGCCATCTGAGGAGTCTCTTGCGTTACGGTGCCATCCTTTCTCTGAAGGGCTCGAATGTGTGATTTACACTTTTCTTTTTTGATCATGGCAGATAGGCAGTTTGCCTCCCCTATCCCCATGGGCCACTAGTTTGACCTTGGAATATAGTAGCTGTTTTGTGGCTGCTCTATTTAGCTTTCTTTTAAGCTGTTCCCTAAGTGTGACCAACTCGTCGTGTGCTTTCCTGAAGGCTTGAAGTTTATGAATTCTTTCTAATGCTGAGATTTGTGCTAATAATGAGTCTATTTCCTTTTGATGCTGTTTTTTGATTGCCGAAGCTTTAGAGATCAGGAATCCCCTTATATAGTCCTTGTGGGCCCCTTATATATTTCTAGTTGGCTATTGAGCTCTTCCCTTACTTCCTGTCTGTCTAGTAGTGATTCATTTAGCCTCCATGACCACTGCCTGGGAGTGAGAGTTGTGACAGTTAAATTCGCGGATACATGTGCATGGTCTGAGATGCTTATGCAAGCTATCTCAGCACTGGAGATGCACTCCACTAGGGACGTTGAGCAGAGGAGGTAGTCTAAGCATTGGTAGGATCTATGGGGCACCGAATAGAAAGACAAGTCTTTCGAGTTGGGGTATTGGAGTCTCCACATGTCTACAAGGTGTGTGTCCTGCAGTGATGTATGGATTCTCTTCAAACCTCTCTGGGAAATTGGTGACTTCCCCGTCGAAGTATCTGAGAGCGGGTCTAGTGGAAGATTGAGGTCGCCCCCCAACACAATCTCCCTTTCCACAAAGACCATCAAGTCTTGCATTGTTAAGCATAACCATTCCACCTGCCCGTGATTAGGGGCATAGAGACTTGCAAGGGTCAGAGGCCTTGCGCCTAAGGTACCCTTTACAAAAAGGTATCTGCCGTCTGCATCGGCGAGTATCTGTTTGCAGGAGAAAGGTATTGTTTTACGTATTGCTATCGCTACCCCTTTAGAAGCTGACTGGGGGTGACAGCTGTAGAACCATTGGTCAAACTGTTTCTTAGGCATGGACGGGATTTTGTCTGATTTAAAGTGTGTCTCCTGGAGAAAGAGGATATCTGCTTTAGCTTTTTGCATTAGTCGCAGAATGGAGTGCCTTTTATTTGGCGAATTTAGTCCCTTCACATTGAATGTGGTAAAGCGCACTGACGCCATTCTAATGTTTGCTAGCTATCTCTAGAGTTATGCTCACTTATCAAAGTAGAAAGGTATAGGGAGGGGGAGAAGACCGGGAAAGTCCGTGTATGGGTGTGCCAGATACTTTAGTAATTGGGGAAACCAGGACCGAGAAATACTTTTACACTAGCAAGGTATCGTTAAATCTCTAGGCTATGTCTATAAGTGCAGGGCAAATATGTGTCAGTCTTGTCTAACAGGGAAGGTGATAAGAAACTAGGAAAAAAAAAAACCTCTAAAGTTTCAGAAGTTTAGTTTGTGCGGTGTAGGGCCTGCATCCAACCGCTTGTTTTGGTCCACATGGACTATGTAGACCTGTTGCTTATGTTCATTTTTACAACACAAATTGACTTATCAAGGGTATGTTTAGAAATATCAACAACAAAGACAATTTTGAAGTGCGCATTGTAATACTCACAGCTTTCGCCTCTAAACTTATGAACTATAACGCATTAGTCCAATCAGTCATGCATTGTCCATCTTAGATTTTGGCATCTGCCTCTTTATTCTTGGGGATCTTGGTTTGGCCACTGATCTATATGGCAAGACAGGAAAATCAGGAGATGTTATTCCTGCAGAGGGCATCCAAGAAGGGATATCGATGGGCTCCATTTCCAGGATCGGCCACAACTCTTTCAGATCCTCTGGCGCATGCACCGGAAATCTTCTGTTTCCAAGTATTACCGACAAGCCGAAGGGGTAGAGCCACGCTTATTGTATATTTCTTGCACGTAGCTCTGTCAGTAAGGGTCTCAGCAAGCGTCTTTTTGCCAATATGGAGGGAGCAACATCTTGGTATATTGCTATTTCTGCGTTCTCGATAGCGATTGCTGGTTTATTTCTGGCTGCAGACAAAATAGCGTCTGTATCTAGGAAGGAGAGTAGCCCACAGATTACATCTCTGGGAGGCTCACCTAGTTTGGGCTTGGGTCTCAAGGCTCTATGTATTCTTTCAATTACCACCTTGGCTACTCTTTCCTCCCCCAGGAGATCAGAAAATAGCTTGTTTGCTGTGCTAGCGAGGACATCAGGGGTGTACGCCTCTGGTAGTCCTTTAAGGTGAATGTTTTTCCTGCGGCTTCTGTTTTCCTGATCCTCAACTAGTAGTAGTGATTTGTCAATGAGCTCTCTATGTTGCTTGAGGTGGTCCGATACTGCGGCTGAGTGTTCTTTCAGCGAGGAATATGCTTCTTCTAAATTGGAGACTCTATGTCCTACCGACTTAATCTCCAATTTAATGTCAGCCAATTCTGTTAAGACCGGGCTTACTGCTTTAGATAACGCTTTCTGAAGAAAGGACCTTGAGATTATCTAAGAACTTAAGTCCCTATGTGAACTCTCTCCCATGCTATCAGCATCTGAATCCTCCTCCATCTGTTGATCTTGTCTGTTATCAGAGGTCGTCGCTACAGAGCCTGTTGGAGAGTGAGGGTGCTTCTTCGTGAGGAAGCGTTGTAAGTCCCCTTGCAGTTTAGGACCTTTTGGTGTGTTGGGGAGGTCGCAGCTTTTGTCTCTCCCTATTTTAACCATAATGTTGCAGAAGAATAGTCAGTTGTAAGCAGTGTCGGACTGGGATGTCTAGGGCACACCAGTGGAATTATTTCTAGGGGCCCACCATCAGGACCCCTGGAGATCAGCGGTACCGAAACAGGGCGGCTAAACATGCCGGGAGCCATGCTGCTTACCCACTATACCATGTGAACCACTGCACTACCTAAAGCTACTGCTACACGGCTCCAAGAATTGTTACCTTTACCTGTAGCCGCACTGTCCTAGAAAAGCTGATCTGCAGAGGTCCTGGCTGTTGTATCATCGCAGATGTAATATTGATGGCCTATCCTAAGGACAGGCCATCAATATTAGAAAGATGGATAAATCCTTTAAAGAGGTTGTCCATGAATAGGAGCAACCCATGTAGCTGACGGGAGGTGTAAAGTAAAAAATAAGTAAATTAAAAAGCATACTCACCTGTCCCCGGCGCTCCGTTGTCCGCTGCCAGTGTCAATTCAGTCTCATGCCGGCGACTCCTTGCTGGGAGTCCTGCACCTCATGTGATCGCTAAGACCAATTAGGTACAGGATTTCCAGAAATGAGGCGCTGCCATGAGACCGAACAGACACAGGCAGGGGACAACGGGGTGCTGGGGAGAGGTGAGTATGCTTTTTTTTAAAATTTTCTTATTTTTACACCTCCCTGGCGGCCGACACAGTGGTCGCTCCAGTTTATGGACAACCTCTTTTAAGGGGTTGTCTGGGCCAAATTTTTCTATGGTCACTTCACTGATCCCCCCACATAGTGGCCTCTTCACTGGTCCCCCATACTGTATGGGGAACAGTGATGGGGTCATTATATTGTGCGGGAGCAGTGATGGAGGCTAACATCCTGTGGGGGGACATTAAACTGTATGGGGCATATTAAAGGGGTTGTCCAGGGTTAATATTTTTTATGGCCTATGCTCATGATAGGCCATAAATACCTGATCGGTAGGGGGTGACACGCGGCCCCATCAGCTGTTCGGAGCCACTTCCGGAGCCCGTTCTGTACACAACACAGGGCCGGAAGCAGAAAGCTCCATCCACTGTATAGCAGCCCGGCACCGTCACTGCAGCTCAGCTCCTACTGACTTCAATAAGTGCTGAGATACAGTGGACAGAGCTTTCTGCTTCCAGCCCTGTATTGTGTACAGTACGGGCATCAGAAGTGGCTCCGTACAGCTGATTGGTCCGTGGTCAGCCCCCTACAGATCAGGTATCTATGGCCTATCCTGAGGATAAACCATAACAAATTATGCCTGGACAACCCCTTTAATATACCCCCCAGGGCCCCCCTAATGCACCACACTTTAAAGAGGTTGTCCAGTATAATTTTTTACTTTTTTATAATTAGTCCGGGGAAGGTGAATCCCCCTTACCCCCCCCCACCCCCAAGAAAAAAAAAAACATACTAAACAAACTCACCTGTCTCCGGTGCTCCGGTGTCCTCCCAGCACGGTCCGATCCTGCAGCTCCGCTGTCTTCTTTTTGCCGGAATTCCTCACTGGCTGTGATGTCCCAGGTCCCTTCCCTTAGGCCGCTGATTGGCCTCAGGGATCACGTGACATCACAGGTAGTCACGTGCAGCGGGAACTTCAGCTGGAAGAAAACAACAGAACTGCAGGACCGAACTGCGCTGGGAGACACTGGGGACAGGAAAGAAAGTTTTTGGGGGGGGGGGGGGGAATTTGTTTTGTTTTTTTCACCTGCCCCGGCGTAATTAAAAAAAAAAAATGAAGGAGCCACTGTATGGAGTATAAGCGCCACAGTGTGACCTCCATTTTTTTTTTTTTTATAGAGGTTATTGATCAGACTTTAAGATACCATCCATAAGTAATCTGTTGCAAAGACAACTCCTACTACAACGGTCCTGTCAGTAGTCAGAACAATTGGACTAATCCTATACTTAGCATATGAAATTCCTTTCTTTCGGAGATCAGCTACTGAAATCCATTGTCTTGGTGACGTCCTTATTGTTAATATCACTATTTGGAATCAGACTCAAGTATCATGCAGCATTATGGCATGTAAACCCTCATTCTTCCCTAGCCATTACATGATTCAGTAGGGGAGGTCCTTAGCAGAGTCAAGGTGGGCACTGTTCCAACGCCAGCCTCATTCAAGTGAATGTGATAAGAGGTGCAGGCACTATAAACAGCACAATGCTGAGTTTGGTTAGCACTGAAGAAGCTGCAGAGCTTCTCTGAACTCTGTGGACTCTTCCATGAAAGCCCATTTAAGCTTTTGTCTTGTTTGCCTTGTTTGTAGACTCATTGGGGAAGTTTTATTAAAATGGTCTAAAAGCAAAACTGTCTTATTTGACAACCAATCACAGTGCTTTTTTAATTTTGTATTCGGCTCCTGAAAAGTGAAAATTGCGCTGTGATTGGTTGCAATGGGCAAATAAGACAGTTTTGCTTTTAGACCATTTTATAAGCTCCACAGTGGCCCCCACACAGTATTATATGCGCCCAATAGCCCCCCTCTGCTTCAGTGCTATTATTATACTCTGGGGTCTCCTCAGACCCCAGAGTATAATAATCGGAGGCCCAGGGGAAGTGATTAAAAATAACAAACCTTCATACTCACCTTGCCTTACCTTTCCTTGGCATCCTCGCTCCATCCTGCCGTCTTCAGTGTCTTCAGGCCCTCTTCCGACGTCGCTGCTGAGGCCTGTGATTGGGCCTCAGCGGTCACGTGGGGTGCACTGACGTCATTACGCGGCCGCGCCCCCATGTGACCGCTGGGGCCTAATCACAGGCCTCAGTCATATAACGGAAGAGCGCCGGATAGGACGCTGCGCCCAGGAGAGGTGAGACTATGTGTTTATTGTTTTCAGTCACCTCCCCTGGGCTGCCATCTATTGGAAAGGGGCCTGCAATATGCCAGGGCCCCTTTCCAATAACAGTGTGTATAGCGGTCGGGGAACCAGGCTTTCCCCGACCGCTATCATAGTGGTCCGGGGCCCTGGCCATCTCCAGGTGGCCACGGGCACCATACCCCGCCGGGTCCGGTCGCGGTCGCACCCCCTGCGACCGCGATCGTTACGCCACTGGTCAGGGGCCAGATTGGGATGGTCAGGATCCCGATCGGGCCCCCATGACATGAGGACTAATAGTCGGGGCTCGGGGCCCACCGGTGGATTCACCGGTTCCCCGGTGGGCCAGTCCGACCCTGGTTGTAAGTAAGATGCAGGCCACACTCTACCGCACTTAGAATGATAGGCCCATTCCAGCCATTTAGGCAATATGTGGTTGTAATAAAGACTGCAGTTTATTCACTGCTCAACTGGTCTCTTCGGGTCTAAGGTGATGACGTCTGTCTATCTGCAGACCTCGGGTCTCTTAAGAATCCCTTGCCAGCGTCTCAGCCGCCCACTCTAATGGGTGCTTGCCACTAACCTCAGGTCCTTCGTTGGCGACCTCAGCTCTTATGCAGACTGCCTCCACTTCCTCCGTGATCCACCTCTAGTGTGTAGCTGGCTGCGGTCTGCTGGTATCGACCGCGTCCTCCGGGACACTTGACCCCGGCGCCTCGGAGTACTCCGCGGTATGGTCTTAAGATGTCCGTCCCTCTCACCCCTCGCAGCTTCAGGGTACCACTACCGCTCTCGTTACCTGCACGGGAGAGACGCTCGGTCCTCGTCAAACCTGATGCCGCGGGTTCCCGAGTCCACGCTCAGGCAGCACCAGGGCAGTCCGCTACAGTATCCTCCTGGCTCCTCTGACAAGGAAGGCCTCAAGATGGCGGGTGCCCGCTACGCGCTAACGGCAATCCTTCCTCTCCGGGACTCCGTCTCCTGCTCCTCAGGACCTTCCGCCCGATCAGTACAGGCCGCGGTGAGATACGTTAGGGTGATCACAGGTCGCAGGCGAGGGAGCAGGACTCCGCTGCTATGTTGTCTCTCTGCAGCTCGCTCTAGTAGTAGCCAAGATGGCGGGTTAAGGTGAGAGGCGCGAGGAGGCCTCAATTTAATCTGACCGTAATAGGAATCAGAGACCTCTATAAACACTCCCGACTGGCTTACTGGGGTCTAGGGGTGAACCCCTGAGTGTTTGTGGGCTATATTAGTCGTGATGTACGTAGTTGGAGCTGGATGTCGTTTACCTCCTTGAGGAGCTAAGAGATGTACGTCTGCTCCCTTCTCCAGCTGGCCACGACCCCCTCGGGTCAAATAAGTTTGGTACGAACCAGAGTTTAAATTGTCTTAAAACCAACCAGCCAAAATTATGCCAAAGTTACAGTGACATGTATGTCTATGGAAAACCAATGGTAAGCAGTGGGTACAGACCGCTAGTTTAACTATATGCTCCAAAAAGTTGTTTGCCCGTGTTTTTTTTTTTTTTTTTATATATACTGTAGGAAACAGCTCACAAGGTGGAGGGCGGCAATGACCAAGTTCACGCAGGGAGCGGGTTTCGAAACTCTAAAGGTTTTTTATTTAGGCGCTTCAGCACAAATCGACATTACATAAACAAAACAAAAGCCTAAGCCTGTCCGGCTCTATCTAAACAGCACCGTGCCCCTCACTAGCCTAGTGCAGGCAAATACATAACATCAGACACAGTTTCAAAGTGTGCAAACCTCCACTCCAGGGCTGCTCTCTCTTTGGCTGCTCCTAGTCAGCCCTCCTTTTGTCAGGCTTCCTTCCTCAGTAAGCAACGACAGGAATCCTCAGCTGAGAGCCCCAGGGAGTAGGGGAAAAAACAGTAGTGGGCTAGGGGTGTGGACTGGAAGACTCCCACTACCAACCTGCCCTCCAGTCCAGAGAATCCAGCCCATGTAAATTAAAGAAAATCCCTAGCAGACTACGTTCTGCTAAGGCAACAGGTATCTTCCTGAATTTACGCTACCTTGCCTGGCTGAGGAAACCAGGCGAGATATACACTTACACTTTACCACAATACACATGGCGGTTATATTGCAAAAAGCAATGGCTGCATATAAAAATTTGCCTGTTTTGGTGACTTCAAAGTGCAATTACAGAATTTAAAGAAAAAAAAAAATTCTGGCAGACTATCAGTGTGACTGGCCTGTCAGCTGAAAAAACAAGAATATCTTCTGAAATGGAAAGGATTCTTTGACCATGAGAACAGCATTTGGGAGCTAGAAAAAAAACTGGATTATCCTGCCAGTTATTCCTGTATGGGAACAAGTGCCACAGCAACATAGCTTTAGTGGAGTAACAATTTACAGAATTTCAAGCATTGATTGTAAAAAAAAGCTACAAAAAATCATCCCTTTATGGCAGCACATGTGGCACCAAGGAGTGACAATTTACAAAATTTCAAGAAAAATCTCTGACACACCATCAGTGTGCCTAGACTGCCAGCTGGACTATCTTCCAGGAGTGATCATGATGTAGAAGTTGTTATTCTTCCTCTAATTGCCAATACCATCAATGTTTGCTGTATGATATACAGTATATGAAAGGGATGATATCACTGATACTGCAGTTGTTGGTTTTTTGCAAGCAGTAATAATTCTTCTGCTGCTCAAACTGACTCTCCAGCATGTGCCACAGTGCCACTCAATGTGTGGTTTACCATGAAATGAAGGAGGGGGTATGGAAACAATGATTTGCCCTGGTGAAGTTGGGGACAGGAAATGGTCCAGTGAGGAGTAATTGGAGGAGGTGAATGGGTCCCGCCTGGTGATGATATCGGGCCTGCATCCACAGGGTGATGTCAGTACTAACACCTTTCCTTGCTGCATCTCTGGACAGTGGCCACTGCTGTTCAAAACAATAGCAGCAACTGCTTTGAATCATGCAATGAAGATAACATGCCTGTCCCTAGCTTGGAACATCACAAAATGGCTCTTCTTGCTGCCTATACAGCATCATATATTGTGTATGTCACATCAGCACCTACCACTCATGATTGGCTTAGAGGCTGTTAGGTGATGTCAGGTGATGCCAGAAGCCAGCCTACATTACAGAGACCATGTGGTCATTTTAGTTTGCTGAGACAAATCACACAGGTTATAGGTTTTGTTACTAAACTAAAACTAAACTTTTGGAAAATTCAGGTCTTTGTAAATCAGATCATTATGAATCAAAAAGGTTTCTGTTTCGTTAAAAGCTGAAACTTTTGGAAAGTTTGGGTCGCTATGAATTGGTTTGTTCATCTCCATATGTTATGATTATGCATTCTGTTGTTTAAGGCATAGAAAATGTGGCAGGAATCTTTGCTACTGGCAGGTATTAAGAACGTGCCAGATGGATTCGGAACCGTCATAGGTCTCTGAGTTCACTTAAAAGCAAATAAGTCAGCTTTTTATGCTGCAGCTTTTTATGCTTTTTAGCAGTGAAAGGATACAGCAGAATTGTATTAATAAGTCTGGTGTATTCATGGGCAGTGATTAACAGTGTAATCTACAGTACAGACCAAAAGTTTGGACACACCTTCTCATTCCAAGAGTTTTCTGTATTTTCATGACTATAAAAATTGTAGATTCACACTGAAGGCATCAAAACATGAATTAACACATGTGGAATTATATACTTAACAAAAAAGTGTGAAACAACTGAAAATATGTCTTATATTCTAGGTTCTTCAAAGTAGCCACCTTTTGCTTTGATTACTGCTTTGCACACTCTTGGCATTCTCTTGATGAGCTTCAAGAGGTAGTCATCTGAAATGGTTTTCACTTCACAGGTGTGCCATGTCAGGTTTAATAAGTGGGATTTCTTGCCTTATAAATGGGGTTGGGACCATCAGTTGTGTTGTTCAGAAGTCAGGTGGATACACAGCTGATAGTCCTACTGAATGGAGTGTTAGAATTTGTATTATGGCAAGAAAAAAGCAGCTAAGTAAAGAAAAACGAGTGGCCATCATTACTTTAAGAAATGAAGGTCAGTCAGTCCGAAAAATTGGGAAAACTTTGAAAGTGTCCCCAAGTGCAGTGGCCAAAACCATCAAGCGCTACAAAGAAACTGTCTCACATGAGGACCGCCCCAGGAAAGAAAGACCAAGAGTCACCTCTGCTGCGGAGGATAAGTTCATCCGAGTCACCAGCCTCAGAAATCGCAGGTTAACAGCAGCTCAGATTAGAGACCAGGTCAATGCCACACAGAGTTCTAGCAGCAGACACATCTCTACAACAACTGTTAAGAGGAAACTGTGTGCAGCAGGCCTTCATGGTAAAATAGCTGCTAGGAAACCACTGCTAAGGACAGGCAACAAGCAGAAGAGACTTGTTTGGGCTAAAGAACACAAGGAATGGACATTAGACCTGTGGAAATCTGTGCTTTGGTCTGAGGAGTCCAAATTTGAGATCTTTGGTTCCAACCACTGTGTCTTTGTGCGACACAGAAAAGGTGAACAAATGGACTCTACATGCCTGGTTCCCACCGTGAAGCATGGAGGAGGAGGTATGATGGTGTGGGGGTGCTTTGCTGGTGACACTGTTGGGGATTTATTCAAAATTGAAGGAATACTGAACCAGCATGGTTACCACAGCATCTTGCAGCGGCATGCTATTCCATCCGGTTTGCGTTTAGTTGGACCATCATTTATTTTTCAACAGGACAATGACCCCAAACACACCTCCAGACTGTGTAAGGGCTATTTGACCAAGAAGGAGAGTGAAGGGGTGCTACGCCAGATGACCTGGCCTCCACAGTCATCAGACCTGAACCCAATCGAGATGGTTTGGAGTAAGCTGGACCGCAGAGTGAAGGCAAAAGGGCCAACAAGTGCTAAGCATCTCTGGGAACTCCTTCAAGACTGTTGGAAGACCATTTCAGGTGACTACCTCTTGAAGCTCATCAAGAGAATGCCAAGAGTGTGCAAAGCAGTAATCAAAGCAAAAGGTGGCTTCTTTGAAGAACCTAGAATATAAGACATATTTTCAGTTGTTTCACACTTTTTTGTTAAGTATATAATTCCACATGTGTTAATTCATAGTTTTGATGCCTTCAGTGTGAATCTACAATTTTTATAGTCATGAAAATACAGAAAACTCTTGGAATGAGAAGGTGTGTCCAAACTTTTGGTCTGTACTGTACATCAGTGCATACACAACAGCCTGTCAATCAATGCAAAGAAGAGCAGAGGGATTCATTAGGTACTTTTCTAATTTTTGCACAAAAATCTGCAACTTCTTTACACGAGAAACTGACACAGGGTGAATGAAGAATTTTCTTTAAAGAGTATAGAAAGGGAAATACTATTCCCTTACACGGCTCCTATATCACTAGCATACTGTATATATACCACAGCTACTCAGCTAATGCGTAAAAGTACTTGGGACACATAATGTTGGGTTCACACTAAGGCCCGGTTCACATCTGCAAGCAACACTTTTCTCTCTGCATGTTTCGTGCAGAAACCAAGCAGAAACCACAGGGACCCCATTATAGTCTATGGGGTGTGCGGATTTCCCCTTTTTTATGCATATAGGTTTCCATTCGGGGGGGGGGGGGGTCCTGGGGGGGGGGGTCCCCAAGCAGACCTCCCGAACAGCAGAAACCCGAATGCAGATGTGAATCGGGCCTTAGATTCCCCATCGATTGTTCTGATCCATCAGAAGATCAGAATAAGGACAGTAAAGTTTGATTTACAGATATAAATGGAAAACTTTCCATTTGTATCCATCCTGATTGACTTCAATGTTAAGGGGAGTCTGTCATCAGAACCTAGCATATCAACCCAGACCCACAGATAGATAGGTTAGGGTCACCTCAATCAAATGGTATTTTTTACTTGTGAATCAATTGCTCCAAAGAGGTACGCGGGAAAACTCTCATTGCTCAAAAGAACTTATTTGCATATTGACATAAACAGTGATATCTTGGCAATAGAGGCTCCGATTCAAAAGGAGATTCAGGTGGCCCTAACCTAAAGATAAAAATCTAAGGTCTCTTCTATTGACAGTTTTTTTTTTCATTGGAGAAATAATGCAGCACACAGCTGTTACAGTTATAAGGCAAACTGCAATTTGCCTCCTATCTCCTACACAGTGCATGCTCACTTACAATTGTGTCTAGCTTTGCTTTGACATAGGGATGGCCTACTTTATCAGTTGTCATATATTTTATCATTACACTTTAAGGGTTAATATTTAATACTAATTGTAATAACAGTTTTGGCTCTCTTTTTTCTGTGGTTACTTTCTTTGTCCTATTGTTATAGTCCCTTTATAGTCCGTGGCCCCTTGTATACTAAGTGTTTGAATATTCTTTGGAAATATATTATATTTAAACTTAAGTGGAAAGCTAGGTACTTACAATAGTATATATAAAAAGTTTTACTAAGACATTTTGCTAAATATGTACATATACAGTATATTCATGGTACATTTGGAAATCAGAAGTAAAGCACCCATGACTTGTAATAACAGTAAGAATATAAATATATAAATCAGTTTGCCAGACTGCAGAGGATTCCCTTATGACTGGTATAGCTTGAGCTCAGTGTGTTTCTCCTGGCTATGTTCCTTGCTGCAGAGTTCACTTGAGGATATCAGACTGTTTATGCAGGTATTGTGTAACCGATGCATAGAGTGTAAAAGAAACGCCATCAAAGCTGCTTTATATTATGAAAATTCCCAATGTCCAAATCAGGATTTTGTCACCATCAAATCTCTTGGTGAATGTTCTTCTAGCATCAAGAGGAGAAAAATACCTATATTTGCTTTCACAGTCAGTTATATTCAAAAACATGAATCAGACACTTCCCTAGAGCACAAAGAAACAGAGCAGCAGATTTATTAAGAATGATGTATTGCTGAACACTACATCACACTGAAAAGGCAGCATAGTTTGTGCCTTATACCAAGGTCTGGAGTTGGAGGGATGAACTTATCAATTGCCCAGGGCCCCATAGAGGCCCCCAGATTCACAGCACTGTCATTCGGATCGGGAGCTCCATTTACAACTGTAAATGCTATAAAGTCCCTGCTCTGCCATAGAAGACGCCCCGACACAGCACAGCTGGCATGATGAAATCACTGTGTTGCGCCATCTGTGCTGGACCTGCGCCAGAATGCAACAGCTATTTGACTCATCAAAGTAAGATTTATTGCTTTTTTGAAAAGAAAAAAGAGGGCTATTACTGAAAAGGGGGCACTTAGTTATAAACATGTACCTATTATTTCTAAGAGGGAGACGTATTTATAAGGGGAGGACTATTATAAGGGGGAAATATTATTAACAAGAAGGCGCTATTATAAGGGGAAACTATTAAAAATAATAGACCACTTTAAAAATAATAGTTCCCCCTTATAAATAATAGTCCCGATTTATGAATCCTAGTTCTCTTGTATAATAGCCCCCACTTATAAATAATAGTTCTACCTTATAAATAATAGTCCCCACTTATGAATAATAGTTGTCCCCTAATAAATAGCCCCTCTTATAAATAATAGTTTGCCCCTTGGAAATAAAACTTTCTCACTTGTAAATAATAGCCCCTCTTATTTGTAAGGAGGAACTTTTATTTATAAGTGGTAACTATTATTTAAAAGGGGATCTACATTATTATGACCAGCAGCTAATATCCAGAGTAGAAATGAGGGAACCTCTCAAGATTTGTTTTGTTTCGGGTGACACAGGTCCCAAATTTGTTTCATGTCGAACAAGCTTGGTACAAATCACAACTTTCACTCTCAGGGCTTCTACCCAATTTCTAACTCTCTAAAGCAAATGCAGCCGAATTTATGTCAAAGTGAAAATGACATGTATGTTCATAAAAAAAAAAAAAAGGATGTTTAGCAGTGGATACAAATTCCAAGTTTAACCATACACTGCACTGACATGGCCAATTAGCCAGTTTTGATGAATTGCACGTGCTACAAACTTGTTGCGAGCAGATGTGAAATCAAAATGGTTTTAGTTTTTTTATGTGGCACCAACAGTGCGGTATACTGAAATGTGATGGTCTAAGCCACAGGACACATCTGGCTGAGTGGTGGTAGCTGTGGCAACACGTGTTGCAGTGCGATAGGGACAAATATGATGGACGGTGTCTGCCTGAGTGGTGACAGTGGTGATAGGCACTAGGCAGTTGTGGCAACATGGGTGGCAGTGCAGTAGGGCATAATATAATGGACCAGACCACAGGACATGTTGAGTGGTGGCAGTAATGGTTCTTATCCAGCTCATCAAATGGGGGGGTGGAACTACCTCACTACCAGGGATCTGTGTCAGTGAAGAAGATGGAGACACGGTTGACAGTCCAGAAAGGGCCTATGGTAAATTATGTGTTATGTAGGAAGAGGAGCACACAGAAGCCTGACTCAAGATCACATCACTCTGATGAGATGAGTGAGCTAAGCAATCAAAAACTTCATCTTCATTCAGTGGAAATACAATAAACCTGTGGCTACTGGTGGTGCCAACAAAACCAGAAGTAGTGTTGCTGTTGCCACCCACATTCTTATTGTTAGTACTTGCACAAATGTTTACTTCTCCCCATCATTTTTCCTGTCCTCTGCCCTGTTTATTTTCCAGTCATTTGTCCTCACTTCTTTATTATAATAGTGATTGGAAACAATTCTGAAACTGTGTGTTGTTTTTTTGTTTTGTTTTTTGCAAACAACTATTTCAAGAAAATTAGCAAAGCACTAAAGGCACTAAAAGGGTGATCAGGTCAGTGACTATTAGATAGAACTGCATCAGTCAGCTTTAAATAGCTAAGTTTTTTAGATAAGTGCAGGCTGCTAAATAATAGATAGATAGATAGATAGATAGATAGATAGATAGATAGATGAACAACCAAAAAAACTTATAATTTAAAAACACTTTAGAAAAGAATATTTTTTCAGATTAGCACTGCACACTCCATCACTATGTGTATTGGATGAGCAGAGCAGGAAAAAAACTATATAACTGAGTTTTTTGTTTAGATTAGCGCAGGCTACAAGGCTAAAAGAATATTTTTTCAGATTACACTCTGTCAGACTGTGTACTGGATGAAGAGAAAAAACACTTGTATAACAGAGGTTTTTTTAATATTAGCGCAGGTTGAAAGACTGCTAAAAAATCGCTAATATTTAAGCATTTTTTTGTTGTCTTTTTGTTGTCTTTGTTGTTTTTTTTGAAGATTGAACATTTCAAACCACCCTGGAACTCTTATGTTGTAAAAGTAATAGCAAAAAAATATATATATATGTGCATTTTTGCAACCATTGTTATTGCTACAATAAACAATAAGGCAACTTTGCAGATAGTTTTGATTAAAATTATTCTACCCTTTTATGTCTATGTTATGTGCCTCCATACTGCAGACTACAAAATCCTTGAATGTGGTCTATTCCTGTAGTCATTTATTATTCAAGTACTTCACACCCTTCTTTTTGCTGAACTACAGACAGTAAATCAAATGACTGCAGGGTCTAATGGCATGCAGAGCGTGTTTATAGTCTGTTACCATGGTGATACATTGATCTACATAGGAGCTGGTAAACGCATTGGAGCAATAAAAAATGGATACAAATGTGTGAATATCCTCCAAAACTAAAGTGTGATGGGCTATAGATACAAGAGGATCAAATGTCTATTACAAAAATGACATAATTCAATGTTCATTACAAGAATATCTATTTTTGGGAGATCCCAATAAGTAAAAGAAGGAGAGGGAAAGGCATGTTGTTATCATTAATAACTAGTCTTAAATATGACGCATTATTTAGAAATAATGTAAGTAACATTTTGCATCCATTTTGATTTCTTACCTGTTTTGATCACTTTGATTTTGGAGGTAGAAATTGGCATTGTTTACTAAATAACTAAACAGACGGCAATACAATGACTTTGCAAGGAGATCCCGGTAGAATTCCGCTGTCTCCATGGAATGTCTACGAGTTATCATATCTCCTGATTAGAAGAAAAAAACATTTTTACTGTCTAGAAATATATGTCATTGTTTTATACTCTGTACGTTAATTTTGCCATATATCCTGATTATGTTGACATGAACTTATAATTGTAATGTTGAAGTGATTCTACAAAAATAATATTTAAGTTAAATTAATCGATCACAAATTGTTGGGATTAATGAGCTTGAACCACTACAATACTAAAGAGGAGATAATTTCACATATGATGTAATGTCCATTGAAAGCAATAGGAATTATGGAAATTTATGATAGAAAGTGCTAATAGGTTTCTTATGATTTTATTATTTATTATTATTATTATTATTATTGTTTATTTATATAGCACCATTAATTCCATGGTGCTTTACATTTGCGGATTTACATACAGTACACAAGATATACAAAACAGATCATACAAACAGCGACCAACTGGCACAGTGGGATAGAGGGCCCTGCCCACAAGGGCTTACAGTCTATGAGGGAAGAAGGAGAGACACAGAAGGTGATGGGATTTTTCTCTGATTAGCATGCAATTAAAGGAGTTTGCCAAAAAAGATAATGTATTCCTTATTCACAGGATAGGAAAAAAGTGATTAGTAAGGGTCCGACCACTGGGAGACCTACCAATCACAAGAACGGTGGTCACTAGTACCACTGTCTGAATTATGCAGAAGTTGTGCATGTTCCTTGTCACTCAATTCATCTCTTTGGAAGTGCCAGAGATAGCCAAGTTCTGTTCTTGGCTATCTTCTGGAGTCCCATAGAGATGACTGGAGTGACAACAAGACCAGTGGTTGGACCTCCACCAACTAGAGTGATTCAGAGTCCAGAAGTTAATGAGAGAGGGTTTTGCAAGTGAAAGTGTCTCCATTCGCTATTATGGGAGTGGTGAGTTACTTTTGGAAGCCCCAGACAAGCGAATGAAGAGACTTGTGCATGCATGACCCTCTCTCATCCACTTGCAGCAACAAATGGGGCTTCCCCAGTGGTTGGACCCACATCTCTCAGGCATTTGTGAGATATCCTATGAATACAGTCATACATGGGAAGACTGGAATACCGCTTTAAGTTATATGTAGTAGTTAGTACTTACCTTTAAAGTATTGAACATCTGTTGTTAAGGCAGTAGACAGCTCTTCTGGTAGTATCTGCAGCATTCCAGCCACTAGAATGAAATTACAGTGTTCCATAGTGATATACTGTAATACTCACACAGTAAATGCTGGTTTGTTTAGTTATCTTGCTGTTAAGGCCAGCCAATGCGTACAGTATATAATTCACCAACCAGGTTTTCACAGGGGGTCAAAGCAGCAAAAATTTACATTTAATTTGATGATAACTTTAAGGCCGGTGACACAGTAGGCGTACTAGCAGTGGGCAAGTTCCCATCTACTCAACAGTGACTAACCCTCTGCAGTGTACCGTAACAGCATAGTGTGTAACATTTCATAAAATTTCATTCATATTTCCTCCACACAGTATAGTAACCCATAGTGGCCTCTCTACACAATACAATGTCCCAAGTGGCCCCTTTAAATATTCTCAATATTTCAGGCCTAGCCGAATCCGAAATTTTTGGGGTTCGTCACTCACAAGCTATTGTTATATTCTGGAGTCTCTTCAGACCCCAGAGAATAATGAGCAGAGACCCAGGGGAGGTGGTTAAACATAATAAACAGTGTAACTTACCTCTCCTGGGCACCGGCATTGGTCTTCATGCCTCTTCTGGTATCAGAGACATTCATGAATGACGTCAGAGATGCTGAGGCCTGTGATAGGGCCTCAGCAGTCTTTGAAACCAGAAGATGCCCAAAGACCAGCAGTAGAGTTAATTTACACTTTTTATTATGTTTAAACACCTCCCCTGGTAATTCGCTCATTATATAAATTATATATCTCTTCAGACCCCAGAGTATAATAATAGCAGTTCTGTTTCATATGTGTTGGATCCAAATGAAACCGCTGGGTGAATCTTGCGAGTATTTGCCCAACAAATGCAGTCAGTGCTGCCCCCCCCTTCAGGAACTCTGCAATCTGCCTACTGAGGCGAGATACTCATCTCACCTCATGGCAGATTCGGCCCTGCATGTGAGTTATTGCTTCCAGTTTAACAGCATTGTTCAACCTTTGCAATGCAGGTGTCTCATAGTTTTGGTAGTGTTTCTCATGGCGGCTCTCTGAAATTTCCCTAACAGTGTCTGTTCCATGTATACAGTATGTGTTTTCCATGTGGCTTTAGGTACTAGACATTTCTGATCTTCATTGGGTATCCAAGTAGGTTATAGGTGTGAATAAACTAATGGATGAAATGTATGACATATAGTACAAAGATGTGGCCTTTTCTAAACAAAAAGGTTTTGGTTGATTGGTGTTACATTTGAAGCAGAGGCATAGCTAGCCTGGGGGGGGGGGGGCATTCTAAATACAAAGGAGTAAGGTTAATCCCAGTTGCTTTATTTGCTTGTGCACTGCCCAACATCTTTAGCTCTTGGACTGTTGCACGTAAAACTCATCAGAGTTGTTTACACATTTGTACAGAGTCTGCAGCAGCACAGAAATTGTAGTCACAGAAGTGAAGATTCGGCTGTCAGAGACACTTAGACCCTTTAGAGTGAAGAGATGGTATGCTTTCCTGATAGCTAAATACATACGGCTCAATGAGGACATACTACTCAATGATAACATTTACTCCTCCACACCAGTCATGATGTGATCGCCAAGATAGCTGCAGATGCTGCTGGGTCTTAGCAGACCCATATCAGCTCTATAATGAAAGTAAGGAAATTTTCCCCCATAATTGAAACTGATATATGAAATTTAAAAATAAATAAAATATTGAAAATAATAAGATATTAACGGTGTCTTATCACCTCATGGGGGAGCACAGTATGCAAAATACATAAGTAAAATGAATAAATTGATAGCAAAATCCATATAAAAGGCAAGACCACATCACAGCTTCACAACCCAAAACTAGATGCTTAGCTTTCAAACCCACATTCACTGAAAAGGAAGCTGTGTGATACCATTATTAAGAGAAAATAATGCGAAAAAAAATGAACTTAACAGTAACAAAAAGTAACAGTGATGCAGGTAGTCAAAACACTACAGAGATTTGCAAGAAATTGCCACATCCTGATGGACAAGTCATATAATGTATATTACCTTGTTCCACAAGCTGCAGGTCGGACACAAAGGCTGTTTCAGCATCAGTCAGGGCTGTAAACCTAATATCCCCAATGTGCAGAATGGCTGAGAGGATCATGAAAATATTCTCAACTTCCTAAATGTGATAAAGAAAAACAAAGAGCAAAAAAATGCATTAGTAGCACTCACTTGTTTGTGACCTGCACAAACCCAGCTACTGATACAGGTGCAGAAAAAAGCCCGATCACACAATCTCCAACAGCGTTATTTAACAGTGTTCTATATCTGGAGTACATAGGGTTAACTAATTCAGTTACAGCATCATTATGGTTCACCACCCTGCAGATACCAGGAAAGTGAGCTGGTGCACATTGAGTCCATATCTTCCTTTTTCCTACATATTGCTTGCCACTCTGAATGCCTCATACTCCAGGTGCATTCACCTACATACTATTCATAAGCAATGTTCTTGTCACATTGGAGCCTCGCAAGATCTCAAGTGCAAATGGAGTATATGTGGAAAAATATGGAACAAAGCACTTTATTTAAAAGGATTATCCATCTTTTACAAATTGATGGGCTATTCTATTCATAATTAAGATCAATTAGGATCATCAATTTTAGGTTGGCAGGGGTCCAATTGTTGGAACCCCTGCAGATCAGCTGTTTCCCACAGTTTCCAGCATTGTTTACATGCCAGGTGGTACGCTGTTCACTCGCTGTACTTAGTGGCAGTTATGGATAATGCAGCAGTGTCCCAATCAAGTCTATGGGATATATGTATGGGATGAAGCTCAAGGATAATGTGTAGGTGAATGCACTTTAAACATCACATGTTTGGAGTGATGAGTCGTGTGGAGGAATAAGGAAGATAAGGACTCTATGTCCCTCTCATTTTCCTGGTATCTTCAGGGGGGTGAGCCATGACTTTGCTATAACTGCATTAGTTAACCCTATATACTTCTGATGGTGAGCACTGATAAATAAATCTGTAGGACATGCATTAGCAAGGTTTAATGCCATATCTAGAACAGGACATGATACATTCCCATACATTTATCAATATTTATCAAGACCTTGGGGTCACTGACATGATTCATTTTCAGCTGACTACAGCAGCTCTTAGATTATTTGCAATGAAAACCAAGGATCTTCAAACTACACATGTACTTAACTAGATTTTCAGGTTTATGTGGCCAGTGAGTGACCAGGTTTCCAATCTCACATTTATTTCTTCAACTGCCTCCAGCTAGTAAGCTCCACTAGAGTATTCTGCATGTTTCAGAAATGACTGCTTCCATCCTTCCCTGCAGCTTTCTTTCCCTTTAAATATTTGACAAAATGTTCATTAATTAATTCAACAAAAGTGTCTCTTTACTGATGTGCTCTTTCAGGATTCTGCAACTTCAAAGCGAGCTGTGCTTTCACTCAGGTTACAAAATAAATTATACACAGCTTCTTATATTTAATATTTAAAGAATATGTTGCCTCCGTCAATCTATTTGTCAGATGAAGACAGATTCTTTTCACAAAATGTAGCATGAATCTTTTTTTAAATGTCTATACTCCTATGGGTATGCATTTTAAGCTAATATAAAGGAAAAGAGAAAACGTTAGGTGGAACATTGCAGGAGATGTGCTAGACTTTTTTTTTTTTCTTATTTAGCCTTATTTTTCACTGAAGGGAGTCTGTCAACATGTGTTACTGCTGTAAACAGCTGCAGTGGCCTGATATAAAAGATGATAATTCCAGACATTTCATTTTTATAGGCCCACTCACTGCCATTCCCCCTTAATATGATATTGTTACATTCCATGCTCACTCCACCATTCATCTCTGCCCTTCCTTATGGCTATTCATTTATTACTCCTTTTGGCTCACCCTACACTCAGCTCAGCTCACTATGTCAATGACCCTGCTTCAGGCTAAGGCCCCACATAGCGGGCCACAGCAAAAAAGCGCTGCAGGAAAAAACCACGGCAGAAACGCAGAGACTGTAAAAGACTGGTAGATCGAGTGTGCAAATTCACAGTAACATCACAACAGAAGAATGGTAAGGTAATAAACAGCAAACCAATATTTCCGCATTCAGAACCAAAGTCTTCACAAATATAGTAGTTATATTAATTTGGTGTTGCTAAAGATTCTCTGTAGATTATTCTGTACGAATAAAGGGAATTTTATAATTGCTGAATAGGCGTACCCAAAATAACTAAATATGAAATAGGACAGTATATGTGTAAATAAAAATTTAGCCCCAATGGCGCCTCAACTGGTCGTAAATTTAGTTGATTGGTGATATAAACCCAAACAAAGAAGGGGTGGTACACTTCTTGGTGGAGAAGTAAACCCACTGCTCAGCCCCCGGACCACTTGTCTGGACTGATAGTGGTAACGCAAATAGAGAAATTGATGTCGGGGTGTAGTTAGTATTTTTCATTATTTATTTATTGAATTATTATTTACCATTTGTATGATTATTATTGTTTATTACATTGTATACTCTCTGTTTTGTCTGTCAACACCATTTAGTTGGCCTGACGAAGACGTCTGTTCGACGTCGAAATGCGTTGCCTTATCTGTACCTAAACTAAGTGGAGTATTTATGTGAATAAAAATCTATTGATTTTTATCTCCTGGGTTAACAATTTACTGACCATCCAAGCAGCGCTCAAGCACACCCCGACTTTTTTCCTTTCAATTTCTCGAAATAGGATAGTCACTTCCTAAAATATGGGAATGTTAAAAATCTAAATCTTTATTAATGTTGATTTAAAAAGTTCGTGACAAACAAACATAAATGACCAAAACAATATGAAACCTATTAAATTCTAGTTGTAATAGTGGGGTAAAAGATTGGACAAAGACACAAAAAAAATCTAAGTGGTAAAACACAGGCTCAATGCCAACATATATGTGTTATCAAAAAAGACTAAGCTGGGTAATGAGCGGTGGGCAGATAGAACCATGAAGTAAAGACCAGCAGGAACCAGGTAAGCGTCACAACAGCAGTGGTGGTATATCAGCAAAGTGAATAATGCTTTTTAACCCATTTTACCCCTTTTCTAAAACATTTTGTGCCACCAGACAATCCCTTTAATCTCTGTATGCTTCTCATAGATATTCTAGTGTTACTATCACTTTGCTTTTAATCAAAGTAGTCTTCTAATTAGCCCTGAAATATTAAATAATTGAAACCAGTTCATGCAATTCCCAGTCCAGAACAACTTACAAGACTGCTAAATCCCAGAGCATTCAGTGCTTGTTTGAGGTTAGCTAATTTCTCTCTGTTTTGTGTGCTTAATAATTCTGCTGGTGATGTCTGGTTGAGATACCTGTGGGGAAAACAGATAAATAAAAAATAACAGTAGATATTGTGATTATTAATACCATTGACAAATAAAGATATGCCATAATACATGCTGGTCTTAAATACATAATAATACATCTTTAACGTGTGAGACTATGTTCACATCTGTGCTGGGTATCCGTCCAGCACAGATCCATCAGAAATTGCTGCAAGCCCAACTTTTTCGTTTGGCTATTATAGTCAATGGGATCCTTCAGTATCTGTATACGTCCGTCATTATTTTCGTCATCAGAGATCAACATAGCATTATTATGTTAGGTAAAAGGTTTGTCAGTTTACTTTGACATGCACACCCCCCACCATATGCCCCCTTACTTTCTGCTGAGATTCCTTTTCCATTCCATTGTGTTCTAAACCTTGTATATTTTCTATTACTTCTTAAAACAATAAAATTGAGAATTAAAAAAAAAAACTTCCCTCCTGAACCTTATTTGTATCTTTAACCTATTTAAAGGTATCAATAATTTTGTCTTCCCTTTCCCTTTTCTCCTCAAGGCTAAACAAATTAAGTTCTTTAACTGGTTCCTGCCCCAGGACGTACTTTTACATAAGGGGTGGGTGCCTGTTCTCACGAACTGACATGATAATACATAATGAAGATAGTGCCAGCTTCATACAGTTGCTCATCATACAGCATTTCTACCAGGCTGTGTCAGTAATAGATACTCAGTAGAAATGTATTCATAATTTATTAATTTTATTTAAGAAACTGTCTAGTGTATTATACATTGTTGACCCATTGGGTGGCTAAAATGACATCTAGGTGCAGAGTCAGAAAAAACAGTTTCTTTCCTGCCTGGACTCCATCTTCTTAATCAAACAGCGGGGGGCCCAATAGCCAATCATCCTGCAGCATCTTGCTGTTGCCTGTTATTAACTGTAGTGTGGGAACACATCTCCGGCTCATAGAGCTAAAAGGGCCCCAATTTAAGGCAAGAGCCAGGTAGTAGGCTACTGACAGGACCTCAGGACAGAAACAATCAGAAGCAAGGGTTAGGTAGCAAGCTACAACTGTGGCACTTGGAATTTGTGAATGCGTGCCAGGTAATCTTTGCATGTAGCTGAATACTGGGCTCCCAGAATTGAAAGTTGGGCCCTAGGCACTCAGACAAATATAGTAGCAATTGCACCACTTAGTGTTCCCAGTATGGTACTAAGTGTAAATGTAAAAAAATTAAATAAAATGTAATAAAGTATAACAATAATAATACATTTTATATATATAGCGCCAACATATTCCGCAGCACTGTACAATTTGTAGGGTGAAAGTACAGACAAAAAAGATACATTACAATGAAACAGTCAACTCACACAATGGGACTGAAATAAAAAAAACAACATATACAGCAATTTCCCCAATATTGTTTTGTCAAAAAAATAGCCATATTTTGTTTTGATGGGTAACAACGCATACTATAAAAATTGTTGGTTTTCAGTTGCATTGCCTCCACCAAAAAATATAAAAAATGATCAAAAAGTCACAATAGAAAAGATGTTCCTGTAAAAGTCCGCACACAGTTCCAATTATTGATTTATTTTTAAACTAACCCTTTATTATCCAAAGTACATATATGAAGAACATTATATAAGTACATATAAAAAGAAACAAGTAAAAACACATTTTACCCAAAACCCACTCAAAAGAGGGGAGAGGAGTCAAAATCATTAGTCCCCTTTCCTTAACTCATTTAGGCTAAGGCTCCACGTAGCAAGCCGCAGCCAAAAAACACTGCGGAAAAGACCGTGGCGGAAACGCATCACGTTTTTTTCCGCAGCGCTATTCACAGACAGAGTTTTCCTCTGCGGACTTTCTGTCCCTATTATACCTATATGGAAAAACCAGCGTTTCCGTAGGTATAATTGACTTGATGCGATTTACAAAAATGCAACGTTTTTTAAAATTGCAGCATTTCCGCTGCGGATATTTTTCTGCAGTGTGTGGATGGAATTAGCCAGAGTCTCATTCACTTTGCAGGTACTGTAAAACGCCGGGTTTTTTGCCGCGGCATTCTGCAATGTGGGACCATGGTCTTACATTAATTTTCCATGTATTGTACTGAGGATAACTGAGGGAAAGCCACAAAATAGTAATAACTTTGCGAGCAACTTACAGCAATTTATAAACAACTGCAAAGCTGAATATTTAGATATACCAGCTACATCTCTTAATATACATATTCCTATTGTTACTGTCATTTTTTTGTTACCAACAATGCTAGATATAGATCTTACCACTACTCTGCAGACGCATTACCCTCATTGTCTTTAACAAACAGATCAATCTCTCTAAATTTTCTGGAGTCTAATAACCCACCCAGAATTAATCTTATACATTCTCTATAGAAACTCCACCAAGACCAGAGACTGATCCGAGTGATTCCACGCACTGTGTATTTAACTTTCTTAAGCATTGGTATTATTCCTTGATTGCCCAAAACCAAAGTTGTCCGTGTTAAGGTATTAAAGAGGATCTGTCACCAAGTACAAAATGCTAAATGCTATACATCATCTGATTCTTGCTTTGCCCCTATTGCTGATTTTCTTTTTAAAATCCATCTATTTGTTCATAAGATATGGCCCCTGGAAGGTTATATGTGAACTAGATCTGATTCTCCATATGGGTAGAAACCTTTTTAGTTTCTCAGAGAAATATAAAAGGTTCCCGTCCACATGGAAAATCAGAGCTTGTTTACATATAATCTTCCAGGGGCCGGACAGATTAAAAAAAACAAAAAAAAAAAACACCAAATTGATAAAAGGAATAGCAGGGAATCAAATGATGTATGTCATTTAACATTTTGTTCTTGGTGACTGGTCCACTTTGAGGCTAAGGCCCCAAGTTACGGAAAGCAGCATTTTTCTTGCAGATTTTGATGCAGTTTTTTGAGCCAAAGCCAAGAATGTCTACAAAAGGAATAGGAAATATGTAAGAAGCGCTTATACTTCTACCTTCTGCTTAATCCACTCCAGGCTTTAGCTAAAAAAAAACTGCAACAAAATCTGCAATAAAAGACTCTGTGTTTCCTCATCATGGGTCCTCAGCCTAAAAGATGAAGAAAAACAAGAATAAACACATGAATGTGGATTTGCCCCTCACCAAATATCAAATAGCCCAAGGTCCTGAAGCAGCTTAGCAAAAACATGGTAGTAGATTGGCCTTGTCCAACCACCTGTTCAATTCCATATCCATTACATTATTAGAATCATCCAAAATTAGAAATATTGTCACAATCAAACACCTCTAACAAAACCCGGGAAGAAAAAGGTGGCGGAATATACAGATCAATAATATTACATGTCTTCCCAGCAAAAGTTCCAAACAAACAGAATAGATATAATGTCCATACGTATTTACCCTCACTGCTTTCACTTGAACTGCCTTGTTGAATCAATACAGTAACCCCTCGTACTAAAGGAGAAAAATTTGAGTGGTAAGAATGTGCTACCCAAGGTTTCTGCAATAAAGGGGAAGATCAGTATGGTGAATTTCTGTTAGACAAGTTATGGCAGGGTTATAATTTTTTTTTTTTTATCAGATTAAGTATTACCACCCACTTAGTCTTGTTCTTAGCACCACGTACATTCGAAAAAAATAAGCCTCATTTAAGTAATATTCAAAGGGAACAAAAACTATCCTCATCCCCTCTCCAAACCCCCTTACAACCTGTGCTGAAAAATCCTACCATAGGTGAACCCCACAGGTTTCTATGGGTGTATGAATAAGTACATTAAAATAAATGGATACATATGCCTTCCGTGAGAAATGGGGATGGTATATGTACATGAAATGTGGATGCGTGAATAAGGCTTTAGGTTGGGAAAGAACATATCTCTTTTTTTTTTTTAAATTTAGATAAAGAGTTGACTCGTGTAATGCCTCTTTATTTATCCTCTGTCTTTATGTGTTTTTTTTTTTTTGTTTCTTTTTTTGTCTTATCTATTTTGTACTTCTTTCCCTTTTTTCTTTATCCTTTTTATCTTGTTAATATTATTTAGACAATTCACACAAATTATGGAAATTTATATTTAGATAACATATATTTTGTTATATTATTTCTAAATGTATTGATATGAAATAGAAAATAAAGAAATAAAAGTATATAAATGGTTTATTGTATGAATGTGATTACATGATACATTTATAATAATTCAATGCTTTTCTGTCCAAGAGAGCTTAAAAACATATTCCTGGCATCACAGTCTTAACATGGCATAGACTATGTCAGCAATTTCTATTTGCTTTCAGTAGTTTTCTCAGGTTAACTGACAGTAGTACTAATTATTAACTATTTTCCGCTAAATTTGGAACCATCTGCTTCAGTGCTTTACTGTCAACATTTGTTCTTTTGGCACATTAAACATTAGAAGATACAAAGCCTTTACTAATGCATCTGTTTCCTGACTTTTCAGAATGCAAAATTATCCATAATATTTTAATGGAAAATATAGTTAGATAATTGTGTTCAAATATTACCATTTCAGACCTTTGTTCCAACAAAATAAATACAGTGAGCCATATAAATATGTGATTCTACATTAAACACAATAACAACTAAAATTCTCTTCTTGATTTCCTCTCTCGATAAACTTTTATTAATCTTAACATGTTCATATAAGAAGGAGCCCAAGAAGAGACAAGACATCAGCTGTGCGCAAAGTACTGAGACTTCCCTAGCTTGGAGAGTTATAGTATCTGCAGCTTGAAATGTAGCAAGGTGTCTACTAGCTTATATTTCATTCTATGCCAGCCCACCATATATGACAAAACCCTCATATATTGCTCTTACACAGATGTGGTCATGGCCTAACCCAGAGGCGTAGCTAGGGGTTCAGCACAGGGGGGGCGAACATGTCCAAGTGGGCCCCCAACTTAGGTATACCGATATTATCAGTATACGGTGACCGTATAGTGGTATATATCGGATCTACACAGGGCTCTTCTAGACGATTTTGGCAAATACAGTGCAGTAACATTTAGTGACTTACCGGTGACGTCTCTGACTAATCGTTCACATTCCCCATCTCTTTCATCTGAACCGCCATGACCATTTCTTCCAGTCTCTGTAAAGTTTGCAGCACAGACATTTTTGGCTCCTTACTTTTCCAGGCACCTGACCCACATTGTCCTCACCTGCACACCCATCCTGCTGTTACCCCAATTATAAAATATATAATATAACCCCCCATAATAATACCCACAAATGCATCTTTAAATTAATAACTTCCCTGTGTACCCACTTTAAATAGTGCCCCTTATTAATAAAGCCCCAGGTGTTTCCTAATTAAAAAGTAAACAAAAGGTAAAAATAATTAATGGGGTTCCAATAATCGGCACCCCCAGGATCAGCCGTTTGAATGAACCATGGTACCTGTGTAAGCGCCGTGATCCCTTCTCTGTTTACATAGTGTCATTCATCTCATAGCGGCCATGTAATGTAACTACAGCCTCGTCCTATACACATCTATGTGACAAGGCTGGAATTACATCACACGGTCACTATAAACAGACAGCCTATGATATAAACAGGCGCCATAGCCCCTTCATACAGCTGATCAGTGGGGAATCACTTTTCTCTTACTGATGATCTATTCTGAGAATAGATCATCAATTAAAAATGAGCTGAAAAACTCTTTAAGCCTAAGGTCCCATGTGGCGTCCCGCAGCAAAAAAGCGCGGTTCTTCCTGCTGCGCTTTGCACAGAAAGTTCGCAGAGGTTTCCTCTGCGGACTTTCTGCTTCAATTATATCTACAGGGAAACCGGGAGCGTTTCCATAGGAATGCTGCGATTTCCAAAACCACGACTGTTTTGGAAATCACAGCATGTCCACTGTGCATATTTAACCATAAAGTGGGGATGGGGCCCCACGTGGCAAAAAACGCCACAGGAAAAAAAATGCGGCATTTTACAGTTCCTAGCAAATCCCATCCACATATTGTGGAAAAATGCGTGTAGCGGACACTCTGCGATTTCCAAAACCATTGCGGTTTTGGAAATCGCAGCATGTCAATTATACCTATGGAAACGCTGGTGGTTTCCCTATAGGTATAATGGAAGCAGAAAGTCTGCAGAGGAAAAATCTGTGGCCCTTCTCTGAAAAGCGCTGCGGGAAAAACCACAATGTCACTGCCGCGGTTTTTCCTGCAGCGCTTTTTGCTGCAGCCCGCTACGTGGGGCTTCAGTCTTAATAAAGCCCAAGTGTCACTTTAATTAAATTAATTGCCCCTTCATATTATGCCCCTGATTCCCCCTGACATAAATACTGCACCCCTAAAGACCCCTTATATTGATGACCACCCCCTTATGTTCATAATGCCTCCTAATATAAATAACCTCCCCCCTTGTACCCCGTAATAACCCTTATATAAATAACCCCCCTTATGTTCATAATGCCCCCTCTCTTATAGTTATAATCCCCCTCCTAAAAACCCCTTATACTATTAAAATACCCACAACTAAGCTAAAACAAAACAAATATACTCACCTACCAGCGACCATGACGAACGGAGCCGCCGCTATCTGTTCTTGACCCGCGCTCTGTGCGCAGGGTCCACGCACTGAAAGTCAGCGTCTCAGCGTAGGAGGCGCGATGCTGTGATGTCATCGCGCCACCTGTGCTGATGACATTGTTCTCATTGTCATGTAAACCGCAGGCCTGAAGTGGCTTGCGGTTTACAAGACAGCAAGTGGCAGGAAGCGTTTTAACTAGATCGGTGTCTGCAGACACCGATCTAGTTAAAAGTAAAAGATGTATTAATGGTGGCCCCACAGTGGGCCCTAAAATGTCAGTGGGCCCGGGGCAGTCGCCCCCTCTGCCCCCCCACTAGCTACGCCTCTGGCCTAACCCGATTTCTCAGCTTCACCCTCTCCATGTCAATTCCTGCATCCTACCCTTTACATTAGATAAAATTAGATAAAATACTCAAAACAATACATTACACAGGTGGGATATCTACCCTTTTGCATACAGATATCTAGAATTGTTTGTTACTCAATCCAGGTCCTCTTTGATAATTTAACTGGCTGAGTTTTCAAGATATACAGTGAAATGTCATTCCAATGGGGAAAATTTATGCATTGATTGTTAGTAAATACATTTGCAGAGGCCTGTCTTAGCAGCAGCAGTGCTGGCTTATTAAAGGAGATGGTTAATCTTTTACTACATATATCTTTGTACAACTGTCAGGAATCTCAGTTTGGCTGCTGTTGCTTTTAGGTTACCGTACGAACCTGTGAATCTTCTGCATTTTTCAGGGCTCTCCTATGCTGATGCAATTAGCATCTGAAGAAGGATATTTTACACCCTGTTCCTGCTCATCCAGCTGCCTGCTATTAGGTTGTACTTTAGTGAGGCTCCCATACCCTGATCGTTTGTGTAGGACTGCCCTGATATTGACCTTTGGCTTGTTACTGGAAATCTGCTTGTCTTCGGATATTGGCTCTGACATTACCTCTCAGACTAACGTTTTTGTTTTGGATATGTTCACTCATTCATCCTCCTGATTTTGATATGCCTTGTAAATTTATCGTAGGTTCTGGTTAGACTTCTGTTTGTGGAGTGTTTATTTCTTACACCAGTTTCTGTGGTGATAACTTGGGCCTTAAATTCAGCAAAAGTCAGATTAGCTTCGCAGCTGGTGCTGGTAAAGACATTTGAGTGCCCAGGATCTATCTCTCAGCACTGTGTGAAACATAAACAGTTACTTCTACTGCTCTCTGTTACCAATCAGTTCTTGCAATTTCTGATATTTTCTCCAGAGATACTATCATAACAATATCTCCTTACAATATTCATATAATATTCATCCTGACTGACAAATTAAGAATTATGATGTACACCAGCATTAAAACTCCACAATAAGTTGACAAAACATACTGTACGCATACTGTAAATTTAATAATTTTATGTGAACTTCATAATGTATAGCCCAAAAGGAACCCTTGTTGTATTATGATATACTATAATAAAAGAAGGACAACTCTGCATGTGAAGGGAAAAAAATGTTACTCTAGTCTGTATTAAAAATTTCATAATTGTTCCAATGTTCTCACTGCTAGGAAGTTTACTATGGAAGGACTGTGTTTCAGTCAGTGTAACTGACAGTACTGCTCTCAAACTCTACTTATTCTACTATTCCTTATTAATGTTCTCTCTCTTAGATGTGTTCAGGTTGCTGCCCATGTTGTGATATTGCAAAACACAGCCATCAGCAATGTAAACATAATTTATGCACTCAGTTTTACCTTGCTCATGGTTATGTGCTAAAGTCTCCCATTTCTATGGGGTGGCATAATGTATGGTATCCAAACTCCTCCAATATTAATTTCAGGTACACTAACAGTTACGTGTTACCATTGTTTTGGTTGTGGAGTCAGTGGTCTGGCCCACTTTTCCAAAGTGTCCCAAGAGCCGTTATCCAACAGGACAACACCACACCACATGTTGCTCGTGCTACTGTGAGCAGCCTACACTGTCAAAAAGTGCTACCATGGCCTGCGGTGTCCTCAGACTTTTCTACCATCGAACACATCTGGGACATCATTGGTCAGCAACTGCAAAGGAAGCTGCCAGCAACCAATCTTGATGATTTGTGTGCCCAAGTGCATTGAGTGTGGCATAACATTCCTCAGACAACCATTAATAACCTCACTGATAGCATTCTGCCAAGGTGTGTTAGTTTCTGTATTTCTACATGTGACACTCATACTCGATACTGAAGAAATTGATATGTTTTTGATATTTTGTTTCAATGTTTCATAATTTGCATATCATTCACATGTTATTGATCCTTTGATTTCCATAATTCCAAGAATTTTCCTTCTTGGTGTTGCAATTTCAATGTCAAAGAATACTGTATATTAAGCTTTATATAATAGAATTTCACAAGGACAGAAATCAATGAATTCACAAGAAAATGGTAACAAATGAATAAACATTAAAAGGAAGAAAATAAAAATAAAATATCGGAATATTCTTTGGAGTCATGAACATACAGCAAAGTATGTACACTGTAAATATATTATGTATTATTTAAGGTATGTTTATTTTATTTTTTTGAAGCATGATAGAAAACAAAGAGACCGTTTATATGCTCAGGAGGGCCATCTGCCACACTTGTTTTTTTTTGTGTATGCCTAGAAATCTCTTGGGCACAGTGGACCAGGCAGCAATGAATGCCTTCTCCTGTCCATGTACAGTACATATTTAGAACTGATAAATACAGGGTTAGAATGACTCACTGTACTATCAGTGGATTCTCTGATGAGCCAATGCACATATACAATAATTGATCTCTAAGGCATGGTTCACTCTACCGTCGGAGTCCGTTAAAAAAAACAAAAACGGACACCTGTCCTAACGGACACTAACTGATGTTAATGCGTCTATTTTTTTAACTGATCCAATTAATGGTTCAGTTAAAAAAACAGACACATTAGCATCAGTTAGTGTCCGTTTTTTAACACTGTCCGTTTTTTTTTGTTTCTCCTTTCTGAGCATGCGCAGGAAAAAAAAACTGACATAAAATAACGGACATTAACTGATGGCTATCAGTTACTGTCCGTTATAAGTCCATTACCCATAGATTTCAATGTTAAAAAAATTATGGACACTTGCTGTCCGTCAAGAATCCGTTTTTTTCAAACGGACAAAAAGTCCTGCATGTAGGATTTTTTGTCCATGAAAAAAAAACGGACTTCTGATGGATTTGGTGTAAACGGACACAAACGGACACTAATGGACACAATATAAAAACTCATTGAAATGAATGGAAATTTTAACAGATTTCCGACGGTTCAGCTAGTGTCCCATGCTAAAATCTTGTAACGGACAATAGCAACGGACACTACTGACGGTCACCAACGGTAGTGTGAACGCCCCCTAATACAACAAACTCTAGCAGTAGACATTTTCATTAGGAGCTTGCTCTGAAGCCTATCTTTTAGGCTACAGTATTACTAAATAGTATTACTCATGTAAAATATTAAAATCCCTAGAGGATTAAAAACTGTAAAATAAATTTAAAAAAAGAGTAATGTTAATAAAAAAAATACAAACACACATTTTTTTTTAACCATAAATAAACTTTATTAACTAAAAATCCTAAAATAGCATATGCTTACTTGGTATTATTACATCACTAATAACCAGTGCAATAAATGTATGATTAATGGCATTAATTTTTGGTTAAAGGCATATGCCATAAAAAAAATTAAACTGTAGAAAAATGTGTTCTTTTCTGCATTTTTGCCAAAATAAATAAAAGTAATAATTAAGCGCTAATGTATATGCACCAAAATATGGAACCTGTTTCACAGGTGTATTTGTGTATAGGGATAGACCTGCTAATCACCGTGAGCGGACATCCAGTGGACAATACTTTTCGAGCCTGGCACTTAATCTTGGATGTGTCTCTAAAACATTGCAATGCTTTAAAATTAAACAGATCTTCATGATCGTGGGAGCTGTCACCAAGTCATGTCGAATGAGGTTAGGGCAGTATAATCTTGCTGACTGGTTCCTTTTTAATCAAAAGGGGTTTCCAGGTTTGGAAAGCCCATTTCCAAATGTTTTATTAGGAAATTCTGATTTCATAAAGGAATTAGATCCCACAGTTCAAGACCCTATGTCGCAGAAATGAAGCGGTTTTTATTGCAGGTTTTGATGTGGTTTTTTGAGCCAAAGTCAGGAGTGGCTTAGGCTACGGCGTCACTTGGGAAATGCAGCTAAAAATGCTGCCGAAAAGTGCCATCACAATGATTTAGAGAAGAAAAGGTATTGCCTGATTTCTTAACTCTTAGAGAAGATCTGTCAGGAAACAGTCCTTCTTAAGCATAAGGCCCCATGTGACGTCCCACAGCAAAAAAGCGCTGCAGGAAAAACCGCGGCAGTAACGCATCGCGGTTCTTCCCGCAGCGCTTTAAACAGAAAGTTTGCAGAGGTTTTTACCGCAAAGTGGGCATGGGATTCAACTAGAATCCCATCCACTTTGTTCTGAATGTAAATCGGCACAAATTTTTCCGTGGTGTTTCCGCCACGGCCAAATCGCGGCATTTATGCCACGTGGAGCCCCGGCCTCAGGCTAAGGCCCCACATAGCGGGCTGCTGTTTTCCTCTAAGGACTTTCTGCTTCAATTATACCTATAGGGAAACCGCCGGGTTTCAATAGGTATAATTGATATGATGCGATATTCAAAAATGCGACAGTTTTGGAAATTGCAGCATTTCTGCTGCGCATATTTTTCTGCAATGTGTAGATGGGATTAGCTAGAATTCCATCCACTTTGCAGGGACTGTAAAATGCCACGGTTTTTGCCAAACCGCAGTGTTTACACCACATGGCATGGGGCCCCGGGCTAAGGCTAAGGTCCCACTTTGTGAAAACGCGGCGTTTGATTTCTCCTGAGCCAATAGAAACAGCAAATAAAAATATCCTTGCAAAATCTTTCCAGAAAACATACATGAATAATATTTTTTGTTAATACAGCAACTTGTTTTTCAGTGCTTTTGTACAGAGTATAATTTTGCCTGCTTTTTTTTTCCTACCTTAAAAGCTAACTATAAAGGCTACTGAGAAACCAGTTAAAAAGCCTTATATTACGTTGAAATGATTTTTGCACTTAGGGCTTCTATTAACCCATTTCCGAGATTGAAAATGGCCTGCAACACACTGAGATGTCCTCTAAATGATGCTGGAATAGTAATGTTTATCTATTGTACATGTGACATGTGTTGTTTACATAGCAGTACATTTTTGTGCATAAATAGAATCCATGTTAGGAGAGTGCTATGCTAATTGTATGCCTTGCTAAATAAGGAAAATCATAGGTTTCATGCTGCAGAGATATCCTTTTTGTTTAGTCTTCACGTTTGTCATGTTATTACGAAAGGCCAGTGGCACAATAGGCATAGCAGAACACGCAGTGCTGCCTTGTAGTTAGAAGTATTTGATGTGAAAACAAACTCGGTGCAAGCAAACAATGTGCTTGTCATCAGCACAAACTACAAGATGTACAGACTCATGGCATTTTCTCATCAAACATAGACACTTCAGCTGTCTGCTATCTATAAGGACTTGTTTGTCATTCACACATCTGCTTTTAGTGTGTTAATCCAGGATGCCACGCGATCCTGTTCATTTTCTGGTATTATGCTGCTTGTGGTTGATCATTTTCATGTCTGTGAAAAATGGATCAACTTTTCTTTTTTTTTAAAATTTCTATACCTTTCAAGGTCTTTGGAGCTCTGATCCAGAAAATAGACCAAAATAGAGCATGTTTCCCTTCATTCTAGTATAATATCCATAAAGGTTATTCAGTTTAATACACATGTACCATGTACAGTATTTTAGTTCCTCACTATTTTGATGGTATATGCACCTGGTACTGACACTAGGTGGCCAAATACCACACAGCAATGCAAGACGCCGAGGTTTTTTGATCATTACACAATGATTGCTTATTAACTGTTTGTTATTTTTGGCTGGGCATTTTTGCACGTAAACCTACAAAACCATGAGACTGTCACAATAAGTGGCTGACAATCAACTTTTAACATTCTATCAGAAAATCCCTGTGGCTTAGGCTAAATTCAGTCTGGAGACTCTACCGCAGAAACCAACAGAAATCAGGGGAGATTTCAATATAAAATTGGCGGACACCCGTTTAACCCCATTATAGTGTATGGGGTCTGCGGGTAACTGCTGTTTTGGCGATCGGGCTCTCTGTCATTCGTGTTCCCCATGTGGACCCGAACGATGGAGAGCCCAGCACAGATGTGAACCTAGTCTAACATTGCTGAATGGAATTCAGGAGCATCACAGTTGCGATTAAGCCTCTGAGCAGCCACAACATGCATTCATACCTTCAAGATATTAGTTTGTTGTGAGTAAATAAGGAATATAGTTAGAAAATGGTACATAGCTATCCCTGTTGTCAGCTGAGAAGTGGATTCAGTTATATCTTGTCTAGACAATACACTGTGAGCTAAAATACCTGGACTCCAAACGGTTACATTTTTGTGGTAATTTGCTGTGGTAAGTTCCTGGCTCATGTATTTAAGTCACTGAACATTGCCTGGGCTGGATACGACTTGATGTACTTTTCAGCAGAGAACAGGACTAGTTATGAACACGGTACACATTCACCCACACTAAAGTAGTATTTTGAAAATGGTGAGGCCCTTAATGACACAACCTATTTTGGACTTTGGGATGAGGCATACTTTTTTGTTTTTTTCATCCCTTCTGAGAGCAATAACTTTATTTGTCCATTGAGATAGCCATATGATGTCTCTATTTTGCTGAGACAAGTTATATTTTTAAGTGGAGCCATTTTGGAGTACATATATTGCATTAAAAACATTTTTTGGTGAGATTTTTATGTGATTTATTTTCTTTTTAAAAAATATTTTTGTCATTTTATTACATTTTTTTTTTTTTAGCCCCACTAGTGGACTTGAACCTACAATCTCTTAATCATGGGTTATTATGCATGTCTGTTTTACTGACATTCAGTCTATTAGACCCAGCCTCTGGCTGGGCTTAAGAGGCTTCTGTACTTGGTAGAGCTGGAGGTCACAGTGAGGCTTTGGCAACCCTCAGCCACTCCACGATTGAGCTGCTATTGACCATGGCATATAAAGGGTTAAACTATATAGAAAGAGTTATCCATCCCTGGCAGTTCTGACAGAGACCCGGCTGTGTGTGTCAGTCGGGCTCCTGCTGGTGATTGCACGAGTATACTGGCAGTGCCCTTTGCCTTAAAAATGAAACATGCTGAACAAGTGTAGGCTAATAATGGGCTTGGGTATTTTGTGATCAGGATTCAGAATGCTGCTTAGAAGACTACAGGCTACAGTAACTCAGCATAAGAATATTTTTGTCCTTAAAGAGGTTGTCCAATCTGGTTATTTGGTAGCTGAAACCCCTAGCATTATCTGTGGTCACTGCAGTAGAAATTGAGTGTCTATTTCATGGGCAAGTATATGATATATGGTGATGCTAAGTCTTCCAGAATGGGGGTTTTATTTGCAGTGGCTCTATGTTCTGACAAATAGAAGGCCACAGGCAGTGGCGTAAGTAGGAATGGCTGGGCCCCAAGGCGAATATTTGACATGGGCCCCCCCCCACCCCCCGAACCGCTGGCCCCAATCGCCCCCCCCGGACCGCCCCCCCAACCACCCCCCCCCAAAAAAATGCATTCCTGCGCACACTATTATGTGCCATAGTGGCTCCTGCACACACTATTATGCCCCATAGTGGCCCCTGCACACAGTATTATGCCCCATAGTGGCCCCTGCACACAGTATCATGCCCCATAGTGGCCCCTGCACACAGTATCATGCCCCATAGTGGCCCCTGCGCACAGTATCATGCCCCATAGTGGCCCCTGCGCACAGTATCATGCCCCATAGTGGCCCCTGCACACAGTATCATGCCCCATAGTGGCCCCTGCACACAGTATCATGTCCGATACTGGCCCCTGCACACAGTATCATGCCCCATAGTGGCCCCTGCACACAGTATCATGTCCCATAGCGGCCCCTGCACACAGTATCATGTCCCATAGTGGCCCCTGCACACAGTATCATGCCCTATAGTGGCCCCTGCACAAAGTATCACTCCCCATAGTGGCCCCTGTACAGGGTATTATATCCCATAGTGGCCCCTGCACTGAGTATTTTGCCCCATAGTGGCCCCTGCACTGGGTATTTTGCCCCATAGTGGCATCTGCACACAATATTATATGTCCCATTGTGGATCACCCATGAACAATTATTATACTCTGGGGTCTTTTCAGATCCCAGAGTATAATGATCGGAGACCCAGGGGAGGATAGAAACATAAAAAAAACCACGTTGCTTACCTGTTCCTCGCTCCGGTCCACTCCCTGCTGCTTCAGCCGCCTTCAATGTTGGACCAGGCCGGCGTAACGTGATGCGGGCAAGGAGTCGCAACGCAAAATGACGTCGGGGACGTCACGAAACAGGCCCTAAGCCTGGAGAAGCGCAGGAGAGGTAAGTACATTGTTTTTTATGTTCCCTCACCTCCCCTGGGCCTCCAATTATTATACTCCGGGGTCTGAAAAGACCCCGGAGTATAACGATAGCAGTAATTGTGAGGTTCGGCCCGCAGCTTCACATACCGATCCCCGCTCCTGCTCACAGAACCGGAAGCGCAGGCGGCCGTGAGCGGGACCCCGGGGAACGGTAAGTATATAGGGCCCGTTACCTGCTGGGGTTACTCCAGCAGGTAACGGCCTATAAAAAAAAAAAAAAAAAAAAAGCATCGGGGGCCCGCGGGGCCCCGTAATGTCCCGGGCCCTGTGGCAGCTGCTACCACTGCTAACCTGGTAGTTACGCCCCTGGCCACATGCACTAATAGGTCATATCGATAAGGGTTGTGCTAATTCTACAAATGTTTTAATGACCAGCCAAACATTAAAGGGAATCTGTCAAGTCTATTTGGGACATTAAACCACCAAGAGTTCCTTATGGACCAGTGGTTTAGCAACTCCTAAAGCTGCTTGCATCCACAATGAAAAAAAACCCTTTATACTAACCTAGAGATGAGTCCAATAAGTCCTGTTGCTTGCACAGCCGTTAACTGAAGCTGGTAAAATACACCTTGGCCTGAGCTGCAGTGTGTGTGCACTGAAGGCAAGGTTTACTGGCCTGGCTCAGTGAACTGCATAGGTGTCGGGAGTACCAGAAGCCAAGTGTGTATAGGGTTCAGTTTTTTTCATTGTGGCCATGGACAGCATAAGGATAGAGATATTTGGGTCACTAAATCACTGGTACATAAGGACCCATAAGCTGCTTTTAGGCTATAAGTTTTTGATCTGTTTAAATTAGTAATTAAATAAAATAATAAATAATGTGATCCCTGCACATTAATTTCACTGTCAGGGAATGGGGGCTATTCACATGTCCTATTTCTGGCCATGTTCCTGGATCCCTCCATATACTGAAATGTATGGGGGATCCGTGAAATTGGGTACAAGACGGCCGTGAAAAATGTATGTTTTTCACAGCTGTTTTGCACCTTTTACATGTGAATCTAGGCTTAGCCTTAGAAAACAAGAAAATAGTAGTAGTTTGGTTCTACTTTTATGTCCACCATTGTTTTCTATTTATTTTCTTGTATAATATGTATCGGCAGCACGGTAGCCTTGCAGCGCTGGAGTCTTGGGTTCAATTCCTGCCAAGGACAACATCTGCAAGGAGTTTGTATGTTCTCCCTGAGTTTGCGTGGGTTTTCTCCAAATACTTTGGTTTCCTCCCACACTCCAAAGACATACTGATAGGAAATTTCTTACCTGTGTGCAGTTGTGCTTCTGAGGTATAAGTTATATTTCTCTTCAGCTGACAACCCATCCATCATAAGATAAAAAATAAGGAAGTTGCTTTGGCCTGAGGCTTGACTGATGAGACGGCTCTTCTCCAGCATATAAGTGTACAGTCTGGCTAGAATACAAACAGACTTGTGTAAAAACACATACAGTAAACCTACAGCTAAAAGTCTTACCAGTAAGTCAATATAAAAGGTTTCATTTCTTCTTACTGATCATATTATTTCACCTACAGTACTTGAACATGGTGAACATGGAATGTAATAGTTTTTTGTTTTACGATATTGTATCAGTGGGTCTATAGATATAAGCAGCAAGGACATACAGTAAATACCATAAAAACTTGAAAGAGAGGAAAGAAGAGAGTCAAGTGCTACATACAGTAGTACTGCTACAATGAGGTAAGCTGATAGGAAACAGATGGATTCTCAGCAGGTAGCAATAACCTCAGATGAAGGCTTCTTAAGCTGCAGGTGTAGGAGAAACTGCTACAGGATGGACCAGACATGGACCACACAGAAGGATGAAGAAACTAGTTGTGTTTTCATTTTTTTTTTTATATCCGGGAAAATATAACCAAAAGAGGAGGGAAAACGTGTCTGTTTTTCACTTTTCTTTTCTTTTTTATTTAATAACACAAAGTGCTACTAAATAAGTTTATAAAATATTTTTTATGGTGTTGTCAGGAGTGGGGCTATAACCTTTAATAAGGACCTGTTATTGGCATATTATTTTATTTATTTTTTAAAATTATATTATTTACATTTTTTTTTTTTAACTTTTCTATTCATTTTTTTTTTTTTAAACATTGTGTCCCCATAAGGTCATAATAGACCTTTGGGGACATCTGATTACCTTTTTTTTGTGGGGGAGGCTGATTTCTACAGAGCTGATCTGGGTCTTGTAGGATCCAGCAGCTCTTACAGACGCTGATCCTGGTGGAACATGTGACCGCCAGGTTAGAGGGCGGCCGCAAGATGGTGGCACCCATAGCCATACAGTGCTCATTGAGAGCTGTATACACAGAGATCGGGAAGGCAGGGAAGGTAATAAACCATCCCTGCCTTCTCTCTGGGAGCTCCGGCTGAAGTTACAGCCAGCTCCCCGTTTCAGCAACTGCATGATTTCGTGCAGCTGCTGAGTTCTGCTTGGACGTACTAGTACGTCCTTGCAGAACAAGGCAACCACCCCTAGGACGTATATAGTCTATGGGAGGTACGGAAGTGGTTAAAGTATAAAAAAAAAAAAAAAAACACAAAAAATACAAAAGTTCAAATCACCCCCCTTTCCCTAGATCACATATAAGAATATGGCATGAAGGGGTTAAATAGAGGGTAAAAAAAAGACAGATAAGCCAAAAGAAAATGGTGTGATACTAGGGTAAAGACAATAATGTCCTCCCAAAATAGAAAGATGTATAAAAATACATACAGCCGATAAGGTATAACAGTAAATCCCAATAGCAGGAATAATAAATAGCAAAGAACAAATAATGAATGTCTAGCAATAATTATAACACTGCATAATGAGTGACAATACTACAAAAAAAGCCAGTATCAGTACAGAGTAACAAATGTCATACCACTATGCAGAGCCCACCTGACGTGCGTTTCGTCTAATCCAAGGCTTCCCCAGACAAGGACATTATTGTCTTTACCCTAGTATCACACCATTTGCGGCACCATATTTGTTGGCATTCTGGTCTTTTGACTTATCTGCCTTTCTTACCCTCTATTTAATATGCATTATCATGTATACTTTTGTATGTCTTTTATGATGTATTAATAATAATGTGGTATTTTTACATTTGTGTGGGACTTTTTCATGGGTTTGAGCGTAAGTATAGACAACAGCCCCATTTTTAAGTACAGATTATATAAATGTATTGGCCCATATGTATTATAAATAGAAATATATATCCTTATCCAACATTTCCTTCCCTTTTGCAATATTGAGCTCAACAGTATTAACTATACAGTATTTCTTGCTGCCAGAGCATACTGTACACCTGGAATATATAGTGATAAAATAATCCCTGTTGGAGCTGTGTACTGTACATTATAGTGATTTCTTTAGGGACATGTTTTTGACAGATACAGCCTTTCATTTAACAATTTAAAGAGTAAAATTTAAAAATGTTTCTGGAATCTCTGATACTATGTGTTTGTCTGCCACCTAGTGGTAGTCATGAGAAATAGTCCAGATTTTCTTGACTAAAGCACAGTTGCAGTATTTAGGATCTCTTCATAATAAGAGATCCTAAACATTATTTATTGCCATCATATTCTTTGTAAAGACACTGAAAAAAATTAAGACTTTGGTGGCCTGGAAATATATGTGCTACATTTCTGTAATTAATTGTCATTTCCCCTTGTGGCTGCCAAGGAAATCCTGTTACTTTATGCAATACCGTTTTCCAGCAGCTACTTCAGCAGATTGTTTCTAAATTCTTATTTTAGCAGTTTTTTTGTGTATTTGTCTTATAACACCTATGTTGTAACCTGGAAGAATCTACATTACACTTTTTGTGATTAGTTCAGAGTGTCTGGTTTTCCAGGTAGCTTGAGGTATACAATATTTGCCTGATCAATGGTCTTTCTATGTATTGTAATTGGTTGCATGGTATTGTGATTTGGTAATTGGATGCTGTATTGACTCTTAATGACTCTTCAGATACACAATGTATACCAATACAAGATTCCCTTGTCTGCCATACTGTCTTTTACAGAATGGACACATTGACAGCAGAAATTGTGCCACAAATTGCTGACCTACAGTAACTTGTCAAGTAATCAATACTTATTATTGAACTGGAAGGATTCAATTAACATGTAACTCAGTGTTTCTCAATGTGATTCCTGTTGTGTCGCCATTAACTAGTACTTTATCAGAACCAGCTAACTAAATCTTCCCTAACTTGTAAAGAGACAGAAACTAGAGACTTGTTCAGACTCATACAGAGGAGATGAAAAAAGGATATACCTCTCACGTAGTCGTGTCATGTACAGATGCGTGTACTGATAAAGTTTGGTTATTTATTAAACCAATATAACTGCAACATGTTAGCAAAACCTTTGACAGGCTGTAAATCACAACACAACCACTGAGTGGTCACATGTAGATACATATGGCATGTCACCGTGTGATACAATATCATGAAACAATATTGTCTTGATAATCTGACCATTTTATGATACACATATCCAGTGGCGTAACTAAAGTCTTGTGGGTCCCGGTGCAATCTTTTGTCCAGGGCCCCCTTCCTTATCCGTACAGCGAATTCTTGATAGTGATGGTTACGTGTGCTAAGGAGTTTAATGAACCTTAGTGTGGTTAGGGTAATCTGTGGGTCTCCTTGGCTTATGGGCCAAATGAAAGCTGCAATCTCAATAGTGATGCCAGTGCTTATGGGCCCCCTAAGGCTCCTGGGCCCCCGGTGAGACTGCACCCTCTGCACCCCCTCAAGTTACACCCCTGCACATATCTGTATATGTCCAGTCAAGAGGAAAGGGAAGGATAGACACATCTGTGCACTCATAAGTTGTAGTAAGGCTGAACAGGGGAGAATTTTCTGTTGATAATTTTGCTCATATTTAGGGCTCATGAACATGGGCCTGGAGTTTGCACAGCAGAGCATGGAGACTGTATGTCCTACATGTACTGCTGTAAAACTCCATAAGTCAAAGTAGATTGTGCAGAGGTATCCTCCTCTAAAAAGCAATGGTTCTTGGTAAGAATAGCTTCATCTTGAATTTTTTTTTTAATCTATGGAATACCATTTGTGAGAAGGTGACAGGCAGAGTGCTGGAGTCACGGTATATGAGCCCCAGGTTTTTGACATACGTGTGGTCCAGGGTGGGTCTGGAATAGGCCTCAGCTCCAGATGTAGGTCCTAGGCTCGTTACTGGCCCATAAAAGCCTACAGAGCTTGCACTTCAGGGCAGATCCTGAGAGTGAGAGGAGGTGTCTGGGTCTGTCCTGCTATTCTAAGTCTGGTGAGACTATTTTGTGCTATTCTGTTTGTTCGTGTGGCTGGAAGTAAGCCACACGTATAGTTAGTTTTGTACTGTTTAGTTTAGTGCTCGGATGAGCAGGAGTTTTCCTTTTGCCTGAAGTTAAGGCTATATTTTAATTTTCTCCTTTTGTGCCTGACGTGAAGGTTTATTTATTTTGCTGTTTTTTTTTTTTTTTTTTAAATAAACCTGTTTTGCTACAGTTTTGTGTCCCTGTTTCTGGGTCCGCACCACTACTGCTACCGAGCTACTTCCCCCACACATTATTACAATTATACTAGTTATGTGCACAAATCCTTTTGTAGTGCTCATACACAATGCTGGGTGGTAGTTTGCCACATGGTCAAAAATATGCTTTCAATGTGCTTCACCTTTACAAGCCACTTGCCTGAAAATTACATTACCATAACCATATTCTATACAGGAATGCTAAGGCTGGAGTTGCACATATCAGTAGCATGCTGTATGTCAAAACATGTATTTTACTGTGAGTTGCTGCAGCTTTGCAAAGGATATATTGGCTGCATTTTTTAACTTCAAGGGTTTTCCCATGAACATAACCATACTTAAATTTGTACACAATTAAAAGTATCAATTGACAACCTATCAAGACAAAACATTGTCACCACTAAGATGGTTAGAGAAAATCTTTAAAACTTTGTATATTTTTAAATTATTTATATGTTCGAAAATGTTTAGATTTTGTCTACAATTTAAAGGGATTGTCAAGTTTCAGATAAATATTGAGAGACAAATGTTATTGTTTTATAATGAAAAGCTATACAATTTTCCAAAATGCTTTCTATATCAATTTTTCATGGTTTTCTAGATCTCTGCTTAGTGTGTCCAGTGGATAAAAATCAGTCCAAGGTCAAGTGTTATATGGTCCACGGTCATGTGATGGACACACAGGTGTACAGCTTGTTACAGTCTCAGCACAGTAATCAGACATCTGCCTGGTAACAAGCTGTGCAACTGTATCACATGACCATGAAATGTATATCACATGAACATGGACTGATTTTTATTCACTGGAAGTAAGCAGAATGAATAATAGCTAGCAGAGATCATACAGAGAACAGTTAGGAACTGATACAAAATGTATATTGGAAAATTGTATAACTTTTAGCAAAACAAGGTATGCATGTCTCTAGACCAGGAGTCGGCAACTTTTTTCATATGGTGTGCCGATACTTTTAAAAAGATCAAAGACTAAGTACTCAGTGTGCCATGCAATAATTGTAAGGATGTCGATCTCCTACATGAAAGTCATAAATCACAAACCATATCAGCAGCCAATTAATTAGTTGATTAAACTTCATATTTCAGTGTGATCCTTCTCTTGTGATAGGATCGGCTGTATGAACAGTGGGCTCATACATTTCTACAGCTTAATCTTTATGTTGACTACATTCATAAAAACCTTTCAAGCCTTATTTAAATGAATACCCACTTTAGCGTGTTCTGCTGCCATATTCTACTTTTACACTTGCTTAAAGGTAGAAAAACAATTGCTGACCTTTGAGCAGGCTAGCTCATTCCCAGACACAATGTCATAGATCATGCTTCCCGCCTTAGTTCCTCCTCTGCTGTAGCATCACAGCTGAGAGAGTCCTGTGCCAGGCAGATATTCCTAAAGTGCCGACTTCTACACAGGTGACGGAGATTTCTGACTCCTGCTCTAGACAGTTGAAAATACTTTTTCTAGTTTAGTTCTAAACCCAGAGAAATAAAAATAGAGAGACAAAGCTCCCATAGCATAGTAGGTTTCAAGATTAAAGACTATTGGTAAGCACCCGTCCCACTCCCTAGTAGGCGGGCACTTACTTTGGACAGTTGTGTAAAAGGATAGGCACAACTCTATCAAGTTCCTGGACTGGTGATTCTGAGGCACCGACCACTTGCTGGCCCCTTTTCTGGGATATTGTTGCAGAGCAATACTTTGCTCTGGATCTTCTCCTTAGAACCATGGGTTAAAAATGAGAGGCCCAATGACATGCCAGATGTAAATGGTAAGTAAAGCGCAAGCTGCAAGTACTCAGTACTGGATCCACCAGTGATTGTGAAGAGTTGGCACATACTGATCGGGACATAATTGTCAAGAACTCTTTCTATTAATCATGATGTGTCTCAAAGGTGTACCACCTCCTTCTTCAGATCAAAAACAGTTAAATACAATTAAAATGGTTGTATACACTTACCAGTCCTTAGTTATTGCAATAAAAAACAGGAAAGATAAAAGGAGGTGGTGAGGGAAAGTAACAGGGAGGAAATGGCCACCCATATAGTGGAGTGAATGCCAAAGTTCCCCAGAACTTATTGAGATGTAAATGATTATTCAGGCAAAGTGTGCTCATAAGTACTGCTAATGAGAGATATGTGCTGGAATGCAGTGTTATTGGCCATTCCAGGAGATGCCCAGAGTGGTGGATGTCTGTGGACATGTATTGCCCATAATGCGGGAAGGCTAGTGCATCTCCAATCACTAGAGTGAGTTGGTATCTTGCTGTCATGGGAGTAGGAAAGACCAATGAAATGCAAATGGTGGTACAAGGTGGGGGCGACCAGCCCTGAAAACAACAGTGAGATGTAATGAAAGCCATGTCTGACTTTTGACCTGGCACATACAGAAGGAGGCCCAGCTGTTTTGATCGGAAAAAGGAGGTGGTATAACTCCGAATCGCACCATCATTAATAAAAAGACTTTGTACCAACTACATCCTGATTAGTCTGTGCCAACTATTTCTGATCAGTGGTGGACCTAGTACTGAGCACTTGAATCTTGCCAGCACTCTATACATACTGTACCATTTACATCTGGCGCTGCATTGGACTCCCAATTTTTAACCCCTTTTCTAGTTTAGGTCACAGAAAATGTATGACATGTCTCTTTGACAAGTTCGTAAAGCAAATTCAAGGAGCATTATCATACCAGAAGAGCAATATGAATGGCACTATTGATCCATGGCACTAATGTCTAAAAAAAACATTTTTTATTGTAATGAAGATCTTACACATCACATTTTTATTGTGCTATACAGAACATTTTTTTATACATTGAGCTATTTGGTGGTCTGAGCAAGGGTTTCACAGGTAGTTTACAAACATTGATCTTTTACTCACATTATACACTATATTGCTTTCATTTACTAGTATATTGCACGTTGACTGCCAACCTTTGTGTACTGTAATCCATTGCTATGGTTTCTTATAGTGCCAACAGTTGCCAGTCATCGTTTGTTCCCATAGCACTGTAGACATAACTCTTACCTCCTAATAAAATTGACGTCTTTTCACAAAAATGTAATTCGAGGAATTTAATAAAGCGACTAGATGAACTATTAAGTGTTGTTCTTGCATGACCAAAGGCTTCTAGAATTGTATTTACCTGTGAATTAAAATAAGATTATTTATTAACAAATATCCAGTTCAACACTTATTTGTAGAAATACAAACTACTGTATCTGTATTATACATCAAGCCAGCAATGCAAAATAGTCTTGCAGACTCCATATTACACATAAGGCCCTTTTTATCCTTTTCACAATTTTGACAAGACTCTAATAAGGCAATAGGAATAGGACTAATATGCCTTTCAAGGAAGATTTGTCATGGCAAAAAAAAAGATACTTATCAAAAGCTGTGGCAACTCCCTGCATCTTCCTGCACCAGTGCACCTAAAGCAGACTAAAATAAAGCTTGAGCAAAGAGCTCCAGAAGAAGGCTCGATCCCTGCAGGTTTGGCTGTCTGTCACTTCCTTCACTCTCAGTGATAACCCATCTCCTCTTGTTTGTAGCCAGGACTTTTTCCAGATTTGTTCCATTTTTGCAAAATCACAGTTTCTGCCATATTTTTATGAAAATCATGGCAAAAAAAAGTCTTTCATTGTTCTGTCATATTTTTTTTGATCCGTAACCTTGTACTGTAGAACCCTACAGTAAAACCACAATGTGTAATAACATATACAGTGGGGAAAAAAAGTATTTAGCCAGCCACCAATTGTGCAAGTTCTCCCACTTAAAAAGATGAGAGAGGCCTGTAATTGACATCATAGGTAGACCTCAACTATGAGAGACAAAATGAGAAAACATATTGTAAGTATGTGATCCAGAGGGCGCTGTTGAGCGACCCAGGCCAGACCAGAAAAGGCTCTCAGCCACGCCTTTGGGTGGTGGCACGCAACTCCAGAGGGGCTGGAGCATCCTGCAGGAAGCAGGAAGTAGTGGACCAGCGAGGACGGAGAGAGAGGCTCTGCCCCAGAGGGCTAGCGTCCACAGGAGTGGACCAGCGAGGACGGAGAGAGAGGCTCTGTCCCAGAGGGCTGGTGTCCACAGGAGTGGACCAGCAAGGACGGAGAGATAGGCTCTGTCCCAGAGGGCTGGCGTCCACAGAGGACTGTTGCTAGAGCTGAGCAACAGTCAGGACAGTTAGGGGCTCAAGGAGTGAGTTAGGCCCTAACTGTGGCATAGGTTTTTTGTTGTTTTGCTGTGTTGCAGTTAAGCTGAATAAAGTCACTTTTATTTACACTTGGACCGTCTGAAAGCTATCTTTCCGGCGCCCAGTACCATGAACCACCGCTGTCCGGACCAGGAAAAGCCGCCATTTTGAGTTTAATTCCCCAAGCTATCACAATATCTAGAAAATCACATTGTCAGATTTTTAAAGAATTTATTTGCAAATTATGGTGGAAAATAAGTATTTGGTCAATAACAAAAGTTCATCTCAATATTTTGTTATATATCCTTTGTTGGCAATGACAGAGGTCAAACGTTTTCTGTAAGTCTTCACAAGGTTGGCACACACTGTTGCTGGTATGTTGGCCCATTCCTCCATGCAGATCTCCTCTAGAGCAGTGATGTTTTGGGGCTTTCACTGGGCAACACGGACTTTCAACTCCCTCCAAAGGTTTTCTATGGGGTTGAGATATGGAGATCCGCTAGGCCACTCCAGGACCTTGAAATGCTTCTTACGAAGCCACTCCTTCGTTGCCCTGGTGGTGTGCTTGGGATCATTGTCATGCTGAAAGACCCAGCCACATTTCATCTTCAATGCCGTTGCTGATGGAAGGAGGTTTGCACTCAAAATCTCACGATACATGGCCCCATTCATTCTTTCATGTACATGGATCAGTCGTCCTGGTCCCTTTGCAGAGAAACAGCCCCAAAGCATGATGTTGCCACCCCCATGCTTCACAGTAGGTATGGTGTTCTTTGGATGCAACTCAGCATTCACTCTCCTCCAAACACGACGAGTTGTGTTTTTACCAAACAGTTCTACTTTGGTTTCATCTGACCATATGACATTCTCCTAATACTCTCCTGGAACATCCAAATGCTCTCTAGCAAACTTCAGACGGGCCCGGATATGTACTGGCTTAAGCAGGGGAACACATCTGGCACTGCAGGATCTGAGTCCCTGACAGCGTAGTGTGTTACTGATGGTAGCCTTTGTTACGTTAGTCCCAACTTTCTGCAGGTCATTCACTAGGTCCCCCCGTGTGGTTTTGGGATTTTTGCTCACCGTTCTTGTGATCATTTTGACTCTATGGGGTAAGATCTTGCGTGGAGCCCCTGATCGAGGGAGATTATCAGTGGTCTTGTATGTCTTCCATTTTCTAATTATTGCTCCCACAGTTGACTTCTTCATACCAAGCTGCTTGCCTATTGCAGATTCAGTCTTCTCAGCCTGGTGAAGGTCTACAATTTTGTTTCTGGTGTCCTTCCACAGCATTTTGGTCTTCACCATAGTGGAGTTTGGAGTGTGACTGTTTGAGGTTGTGGACAAGTGTCTTTTATACTGATAACAATTTCAAACAGGTTCCATTACTACAGATAATGAGTGGAGGACAGAGGAGCCTCTTAAAGAAGAAATTACAGGTCTGTGAGAGCCAGAAATCTTGCTTGTTTGTAGGTGACCAAATACTTATTTTCCACCATAATTTGGAAATAAATTCTTAAAAAAATCAGACAATGTGATTTTCTAGATATGTTTTCTCATTTTGTGTCTCAAAGTTGAGGTCTACCTATGATGTCAATTACAGGCCTCTCTCATCTTTTTAAGTGGGAGAACTTGCACAATTGGTGGCTGACTAAATCCTTTTTTTTCCCCACTGTATACAATGTTCCTACCATAGTGCTGTATATCAGTGTACCGCACTTTCTATTCCCACCTTACAGAAATTTCATTTGCCAGGATCAACAATACTGTAAGTAACATTGTTTTGTCCAGTGAAATTAAAAATCAAACATAAAGTGACACAACTTAAAGTATAATAAAGAAAAAAAAATTAACAAAATAAATCAAAAACACTTAAAAAATGAAAAAAATAAAATACAAAAGTTCCTAAACTAGATTATTTGCTATCACCATTACTAAAATGACCCTTATACTGTATATTTATATCAATATGTGAGCACTATTAAAAAAGCAGTGGCTAATACAATTTTATTTAAAAAATACCTGAATTTTCACTAGAATTTTAATGCTAATTATGCTTCATCTGTATTCACAGTACATTTCCAATCAAGATCTACAGTAAAAAAAAGTGACTTTTTTGTCCCTATTTTCACTTTTATGACTGTGAAGAGATATAAGAAAGACAGTGGCCAATAACATAGCTTTTTCATTTTATTTTTGGTTTCTCAGAAATAGAGAATTGATTTCCACTAAAGTATACATGTTTATAGAAGAGAGGGGCCCAGGTCAGCCACAGGTTAGGCAAACAATCAGTTCTGTTGAGGTACAAAAATGAGATTTCAGATTGCTAAGAGAAGTTAAGAGCACATTGTTTTAGATAGGATCAAGTTCCCATTTGTCTTCCTCAAGTTGCTTCTGTTCTATTTTCAAAGGAACAGTAGGACATAAAATACAGTATATACAGTACAGTATTCTGGGACTGGGACATGTAGATGAATAACATAGTGATGTACAATATATAGAAAGGTATACCTAAAAAGGGTTAAGTGTAACTGACTATAGCAATTATAAACCACAAGGCATAAACTGATTTAAAGAGATTTCTATATAACTAGAAGGTTCAATTTACAGCAATGCTGCAGTGCACTGATGCCATAAACAGTAGAAAGATCTCTCAATGCAAACACTGATGTGCCCATATACCTGGCATACATCCTTTTAGCCTACCGTACAGCTGTGTCCATACTAAACTGATCTCCAATTTGGTTAAAAATTCCAATTTGTCTTATTATTGGTATTTAACAAAATATCAAGACAAGTTAGCAAAAGCCACAAAAAGGTGCAATTCATTCTTCCCCACTGGGTGGTCACATACAGACACAAACAGGATATTTAACATATCACTTTGTGAACACTTGTGTCACACAACCTTATCGTGCTGAGAAGGTTAACTTATAATGTACATATCTGGATATGTCCAGCCAAGATGACTGGTAAGGGAGGACATATTTTCATGCATGCCTTAAAGTGTAGCACTCACTTTTTTTTCTTGCTCTTGTTTTGGGAAGTGCTTGGTGAATATTTTTTGTAATATACTTAGTTAACCTATTTAAATTCCTTTATTTAAATCAGCAACTCAGAAAAAAGTCATGTGGGGCAGCACTGGGTACTATATCTGCCACATAACACAACAAGAAAGTTTAACCCCCATACCTCCCCAGTGAACCACGAATGCAGAAACTAGGGGGCAAAAAAGTAGACTGCATTTTTAATGTTTGTTATTACTTGTTTGTTCTTTGTTTTGAACCTTCTCACTGTCTGGTACTGGGAGGTTTGACATAAAGAAGTATCTTGCAGTTTGTGAGTTGTTTTGTGGGAGAGGAGCGCGACTGTAGTTATGCCTGTGCGACCAGGCATTTTGCTTGGCACGTTCAATGGGAGTGCAGTTGGCAGCGAGGCCTGTAAGGTTTAGAATCTCACTCACTGCATTGTGTGTAGCTTGAGAAGTGTTTTTGGCGGGGCTGGTACATGAGGATCTACTGTCTACCATGTGTCTTTGTGCATATATGAAGCTTGTGGTCATATATTGTTGACAGCGTCATAATGAAGAGGAGCAATGCTGTGCTATATAGAGATGGTAGTTACATAGCTCCCAACCATCCAGCATCTGGCAGGACAGTCCCGATTTTACACTGCTGTACCGGATAGCTTACAGTTTGTCCCGCTATGCCCCTGAAGTGTTTTGCTGTTAACAAACTTTATTAGGGTAGGGTAAAGGCTAAATGGTAAATGCTAAATCCAGTGGGCTAAAGGACCTTTGATGACATCATGACTGTGTGATCAGACTCGTGTGGGCGAAGCTATTCTAGATACTGCGGGACAGTGTGATGTTACACTGAAAGCTGGAAACAAGAGTGATCGAAGAGACAGTGAGACAGCATGTGTGAGCAAGAGAGGGGAACTGGGGGAAGATGTAGTGGGCAGTTAAACTGAAGGCACATGTAGGGGGCAGTTAAACTGGAGGCAGATGGAGGGGGCAATTAAACTGGGGCAGATGAATGGGCAATTAAACTGAAGGCAGATTAAGGGGGCAATTAAACTGGTGGCAGATAAAGGGGGACATTAAGCTGGTGGCAGATAAAGGGGGACATTAAATTGGTGGTAGATGGAGGGGCAATTAAACTGGGGGCAGATGAAGGGGGCATTAAGTTGGTGACAGATGAAGGTTGGACATTAAATTGGTGGCAGAGAAAAGGGGACATTAAACTAGGGGCAGCTGAAGGGGGCATTAAGCTAGTGATAGATGAAAGGGGGACATTAAATTGGTGGCAGATGAAGGGGGCATTAAGCTGGTGGCAGATGAAGGGGGCATTAAGCTGGTGGCAGATGAAGGGGACATTAAGATGGTGGCAGATAAAGGGGGACATTAAATTGGTGGTAGATGGAGGGACAATTAAACTGGGGGCAGATGAAGGGGCATTAAGCTGGTGACAGATGAAGGGGGGACATTAAATTGGTGGAAGAGAAAGGGGGACATTAAACTAGGGGCAGCTGAAAGGGGCATTAAACTAGGGGGGCAGATGGACGGTGACATTAAACTGGGGGCAACTGGAGAAGGACATTAAACTGTGGGGAGTAGCTGCCTCTAGTTGCCCCCCAGTTTAAAGTCCCCCTCCAACTACCCCCACTGTTTATGGTTCACCTGGCAATTTAGTTTCTGGTCCAAGGTCTCCTTAGACCCCAGAGTATAACAAGTCCATGGGAGTTGAGTAAACATATTAAACAGTCCTACACACCTTTCATGGGCTCCACTGCCTTGTCCTGAATGACATCAGTGGTTCTAGAAGACTACTGAAGCCAGTGATTGAGCCCCAATGGTTTGTGGGTGGCAAACCCCGAAAAGCATGGGTTTGGCCGAATCTGAAAATTTTGGTAAATTCATAATGAACCTGACTCGTTATGAAGAGGTTTACTCATACCTAATTAATACTTGATGTTCTCAGCAGCACCGCTAGGTTCACACTAGCATTCAGATCTCCCTCATTCCGGTCCACATAGAGAACCGAAAAACAGAGAGCCTGTCTGATTAAAAAGCGGTTAACCGTGGCCCTCCATGAACCCCATAGACTATACTGAATTTCCCCATTGTGGGACTATTAAAGGACTATTATTATTATTATTATTATTATTATAATGGGGTCCACCAGGTGTCCGTTGGGTTTCCACTGGTCCTCTTTGCCAAACTTTTCTCTCCATCGATTTTAGGTGGAATCTGTGGAGACTCCAATGCAGATGTGAACCTAGCCTAAAATTGCACTTTGGCACATACAAAAGGTTCACTGTGCCATTTATTGTTTGTGAAACATTATATAAGTGGTTTATAAGCAATTATGGTGATGTTAGACTCCCTTTAAACTCATACTGTGACATACAGTAATGTGACTTAGTAGTAACACCAAAGTTATAACTCACATGTTTAATCTTTGAATGCAGAGAGTTCTTCCTTGAACTACACCTGAGGGCCAAGTGTTTAACTATATGTTTGCAGGCTTCTGTCTTTCCAGAACCACTTTCACCACTAAAAACAAAATATAAGAAACTTGGTCAATATATCATAACTTAAAATTACTGTTAAAACAAAACCTGGATGTACTGTATGTGCTCATGGTTTCTCGGTCCCCTTTTATTTATTACCTGTTTCCAGCGATGATGCGTCATCTTAACCTGTGACCACTGCAACCAATCAACGGCTATATCAGAAAGATCAATGAGGATGACACATCACCTCCACTGTCAGTGACTGCCTGCCATGATCATGTGGTAAGGGGCTACATCACCACTGGGACTGGTTTAAAAGGAGTTTGTTGTGGACCAAGGAACTGTAGATACAGATGAAGTGGCAGATTGGAAAGATGAATACACCAAGTCAGTCCATGGTCCATGTGGTGTGTGCATAACACTAAAATGATCAATCTTCATCAAGTACCTATACCAAACTTTTTTTTTTTTTTGCTGTGCTATCCAACTTACTGTAAAATTGTATTCATTTTTAATGGGAGAAGAAAACTAGGTAGTACAGTTTTTTTTATTATTCACTCACAGCAAGCTAATACCTTGAAAATGGTGAAGATGTGAAACATAAAGTGTATTAGCAATCACTTTAATTTGCATTGTAAATAATCATTCTAATCTAAAACACCTTAAAACTGTCTTGAAATCTGCTCAGTTATAAAAAAAAAAATTAAATTAAGGGATATGAAAACACTTCCAGCCTCTATACATGGATAATGTACTGCAACGCACTATAAATCTCCCAGTATGGAGCTTTAGAGCCACCTAGTGGCAAATGACAAAAGTTACAGACAAAGCATCTCTAGCTTTAAACTAGGTTCACACTAGTGCAGCCTCTCTGGTTCTGATCCATCAGAGGACCAGAACAATAGAGAGTTGGACTGCTAAAATAGTGGTAACACACAGAGTCATATAATAGGGTCTATTGGGTGTATGTCATTTTAAAACTGAGATCGGCGAAGGAAAAAGACTTTTTCCTTTAACGATTTTCAGGCGGACAACATGATGGAGACTCCAGCGCAGATGTGAATTCAGTCTTAGATTGACTAGGCATTACATGCAGATTATTTAGCAAACAATCAACAAACTAAAAGCTTGGTATAAAAGTTTCTTCTGAATGAGCTTGAAAGTTTTAATATTTGTTAATATTGATAACATTGTCATTCAAGCTGGAAGATAATTCAGATCAACTAGAAACCACAAAGTTTGAGGGGCTGGGGCTATACTGTGTCGTTCTGCAACTCTTTCACTTATTTAAGTGAATAGAATCACTTTACAACACCAAGGATGCTGTGACTGAGACTTCTAGTCACAAAAAAGGAGAAGTGTTGATTTTTTTGTGTCTAGAAGTTGCAATCCTCGGGGTTGCAATACTTCTCCACTCACATTAGTGAAAGAATTGCAAGGTGGCATGGAGATCTGCCAACAAGAGTTGTGGCAAAAAAAAAAAAATCACTGTATAGCCTCAGCCTTGAAGTAAGGGCATATATTTACTGCCTGTAACATGGGTCCTTACTGTATGAGGCCTATAATGGGGGGTCCTTACTGGATGGGGCCTGCAACAGTGGCCATTGCTGTATGGAGATCTCTAACAGGACCTCTTACTGTATGGAGAAATGTAAAAGGAACCCTCACTGCATGGTCCATGGCCCTTATGGTTAGGGCCCATATTTCAGGCCCCCATATAGTAAGGGCCCTGTTACAGGCCACCACACTATATAGTGCCCCCCATAGGCCATTACCCACTGGATTACTCCAGTGGGTAACAGCCAATTTTCACTTACTTTTTCCCACTCCCATCTACTTCCGCTTAGGCCTCCAGGCGGACTGCGTATATTATGTCCGGACACTCAGCGTCACGACGCGACATTTGGAACGTAATATGTGGCACCTCCTGGAGGCCTAAGGGAAGGTGGCAGTGGACAGGAGCGAAGAAAGTTAAGTGAAAATCGTCTGTTACCCGCTGGTGTAATCCAGTGGGTAATGTCCTATGGGTGGCACTATATGGTGTGGTGACATGTCAATGTGGTTGCAAAGTGAACGCCGTAAAAACAAAGCCCATAAGAAAGTCGCAGAAATGCAGTTTTTCTCCAACCTCACCCCATTCTGAATTTTTTTCCAGCTTCCCAATACATCGTATGGAATATTAAATAGTACCATTACAAATTACAATTTGTCCTGCAAAAATTAAGCCCTGATATGGCTCTGTTTGGAAGGTGGGCAGTCAAAAACAAATTCAAAAAATTCAAAAAATTTGTTGTAAAGGAAAAACTGTTTTTTCCTGGAGGCCAGGGATGGTGAAAGATAAAAAAGAAAACTATACTCATTTGTCCAAGTGCCCGAGAGCTTGTTCCAGCGGAAGTCCTTGCCATATGTGACTGCTGAGGCCAGTCAGCGGCCTAAGCAAAAGACCCAGGACGTCACAGCTGACATATTTGAGTGATGTCACAGGTCCTTTCCTTAGGCTCCTTTAAGAACAATCTTCTGTCAGGTATCTTAGTTTATCCACTGTTGCTTTAAAGTTACTGTACTGACCTGGGAAGCTTCTGCAGTGTTCAGAAATCTCTTAGGCTTATCCCATTATCAACTGATGAGGCATATTTAAGCCTTCTTCCTCCTCAGCCAGGTGCCTACTATTTGTTTGTACCTAGTGTGGCTATTATATCCAAATTGTGTGCACTGGACTGCTCTAAATTGACCTTCGGCATGTTATTGGAAATCATCTTGTATTCTGATTTTGGCTCTGTTATTACCTCATGGACTGAATCTTGGCTTGGACATCCAGTCTCCTGATGTATTCTCCTGGTTCTGATCCGCCTTGTAACACATGCAGACATCACAACCTCAAGTTCAATTTTCTTCCACTGTTTCCAAGGAACCCAAAATAAATCTTCCTGACATGTTTTTTGCTGATCGGAAATCTTTTCCCTTTAGAGATAGTTGCAAGCTGTATTTTCGTCTGCGACTCCATTCTTAAGGTGATGAGCAGCAACAGGTTGGCATGGGTCTTTTCATTAAAACCCCAAGCTCCTGAAGTGTTTTCTGTGGACCATTTTTTTGTGGCTCTGGGACTATTCTATGATGAACCTGGTCTGACATCCGTGGCTGAATCCAATCTGCTTTTCCTCCACCAAGGTCATTGTCCAGCTGAGGATTACTGTTACTGTCACACCCAGAACCTTTGCAGCTGCAGACCTCGGTCTAAAAATTCAGAGGCTGATGCCTTGTCTCTAAGTTATTGCTCCTCTTAGGACCCTGATCCTGAGCCTCAAGCAATCTTCCCTGAAGGCATTATTGTTTATGCTATTTCTTCTGATCTTGCTTCTGAGTATCAACAACTAACCCCTCAGAATACCCCGGCTGGTAAAAAAATTTGTAACTTTCCAATTTAGGCTTAAATTGCTGAATGAATTATATGTTTCCCTTTTGTGTGATCATTCAGGAAGTTCTGGTACTAAAAAGATTAGTTTCTCACCTTTAGTGGTGGCCAACAATGTCTTGTAATATCGTTGCCTATATCTCTATCTGTGATACTTGTACTCCTTGGTCGATGAACTTTGTTCAGTGCCGATCCCTAAAGACAATGGAACCATTTTGATGGATTTAACTACTGATCTCCCATCTTCTGAGGGGAAATCTGTTATTTGGATAGTTGTAGATAGTTTCAGTAAAAAATTATTTTCCATTATTTTAACTCCCAGTGCCAAAGTTCTCTCCAAATTGTTTATTGATCATATTTCGTCTATATGGTATTCTGGATAATATAGTTTCTGATAGAGGTGTTCAATTTGTCTCTCAGTTTTGGAAAGCTTTTTGTACCAAATTGGGAAGTCAATTATCTTTCTCCTCTGCTTTTCCCCGAGACCAATGGTCATACAAAATGCTTTAACCAATTACTGGAACAATACCTTAAGTGTTATGTTACTGATATCAGTCTGAGCAAGTAACCTACTTATCTTTTTCAAAATTCGCCATTAGTAATCAACATCATGTCTCTCTGAATACTTTGCATTTTTTCTGTAATTATGGGTTTTACCCTTGTTTCAGGTCATCGTCTGAAACTCCAGAAGTTAATGTGGAATAAAGATAAACTACACAGGTTCAGTCAAGAATTCACAATTAATTTCTAAGAAATTTGTAGATAAAAGACAATGAGCAAATCCTGGTTTTACTGAGGGGAAAACGTGTGACTCTCTACTAAAAATTTATGTCTTAAGATTCCGTCTCATAATTTGGACCCAAGGTTTATTGGTCCTTAAGAAATTCTTGAGGTTCTTAATCCTGTGTCTTTTCGTTTACGTCTTCCTTACTCCTTCAAAATGCATACTGTTTTTCATAAATCTCCCCTTAAGAAATATTTGCTGCTGGTTATGCTACCCAATAAACCTCCTACCCCTGTGGAAGGGGACCTGTAATTCAAGGTTCAAATAAATCAATGACTCACGTAGTGTTAGAGATGCACTCCAATGCTTAGTACATTGCAAGGGGTATGGACCAGAAGAATGTACTTGGGTACTGGCTCATTCTGTTCATTTAGATATACTAGTCTGGAATTTTCACAGAAAATCAGGTCCAGTGGCCCCTCAAAATTGGGGGGGGGGGGGCACTGTCAGGAATCTCCCTTTAGCTACTGTTGCTTTAAGGTTACTGTGCTGACCTGGGAAGCTTCTGCAGTGTTCAGAGTTCTCTTATCCAATTAGCAACTGAGGAGGCATATGTACAGGGCCGGCTCCAGTTTTGTGTGGGCCCTTGGACGACAGAGCCTTAGTGGACCCCTTTTGGAGCAACTCGTGTAAACTGCAGCAAAAAAGGAACCTAAATTGGGTGTTTTTTTTGCTTAGAGAGAACTACTGCAGTAGACTGTAATACAGTCAATTTCATACAAGTAGTTAGGACCTATTCAGACTTCAGAAAGTAAAGAGGAATTTGAGGTGGACATCTGCCTCAGATTCCTCTTTATTTTCTGCTCCCCATATCATGGTGGTGGAATATTGATACAGAGCATTAGTATTCTGTTGCGGCTTTCCACCGCAAATGAATGGATCTAATGAACGGGCCTAATCAGCGGGGAGTCTCAATCTGTGGCCTCCAAATGAGATTTTATATATATATATATATATATATATATATATATTTACAGGGGCGTAGCTAGCAAAGACTGAGCCCCATAGCAAACTTTTGACTTGGGCCCCCCCACAAAGCATAACGCCTCCTTTTATGGCCCCTGCACAGTATAACGCCCCCATTTACACACACTATAATGTCCCACAGTGGCCTCTTCACTAAGTATAATGTCCCAAAGAGGCCTCCACACAGTATAATGTCCTATAGCGGCCCCTGTACACAATATAATGTACCACAATGGCCCCTCCACATAGAATAATGTCCCATAGCAGTCCCATACAGCATAATGTCCCATAGTGGCCCGTCCATACAGTATAATGTCCCATAGTGGCTCCTTCATACAGTATAATGTCCCATAGTGGCCCCTCCACTCAGTATAATGTCCTATAGAGGCCCCTGCACAGAGTATAATGTCCCACAGCAGCCCCTGCACATAGTATAATGTCCCACAATGGCCCCTGCACACAGTATAATGTCCCATAGTGGTCCCTCCACACAGTATAATGTCTCATAGTGGCCCCTGTCCCATAGTGGCTTCTGCACAAAGTATAATGTCCCATAGTGGCCCCTGCACACAATAAAATGTCCCATGGTGACCTCTCCACACAGTATAATGTCCTATAGTGGCCCCTTCCCAAGGTATTATGTTCCATGGTGGCCCCAATGGTGTTCCTTGCAAATATTGCAAAAATTTTTGTGGTTCACCACCCATGAACTATTATTATACTCTGGGGCCTCTTCAGACCCCAGAGTATAATGATCGGAGGCCCAGGGAAGGTGATCAAACATGAAAAACAATGTTACTTACCTCTTCTGGGCTCTGGCACAACTTCCTGCTATCTTCAGCCCTCTTCAATGAAGTCACAGATGTGAGTTACGCCAGTGTCATTATGTGCCGTGCTGTCGGCCTAACCCATGTGTTGCCTGTACTGCCTACCAACAGGCAGTAGTGTCAGAGCCCAGGAGAAGTAAATAACATTATTTTTTTTTGTTTGATCACCTCCCCCGGTTCTCCATTTATTATACTCTGGGATCAGAAGAGACTCCACAGTATAATAATAACAGTTTCAGTAAGGACGTATTCAGTCTGAATGAAACCACCAGGCGATCCTCACAAGACGAATCTTACTAGTATCAAACTGTTCAGCGTCAGTGACATGAAATTAGGTTCACGGGGCTCCCTGGAGGGCTGTAGCAGAAGGTGGAGCTGGCCATGGGCAGGGGCGTCGATCAGTAAGTAAATAGGGTCCATTACCTGCTGGGGTTACTCCTACTTAAAAAAAAAGAAAAAAAGAAAAACTGTAGCAGCCACAGTCATGACAGCAGTCCTACATATGCAAACCCTCTTCCTCCTCAGCCAGGTGCCTGGTATTTGGTTGTACCTTTAATGTCAGCCTTAGGCTAAGGCCACACATAGTGGAAAAGCTTTGGGAAAAAGCCAAGGAAAACCTACTGCAGAAAAGCAGGAAAAACCCAGGGTAAAATTTAAATTTAATTTACTTTGCTGAGATGGTAATACACATTGATTATGACACTGGCATTGAATTTCTTCAGCAGCCAAAAATGATCCATTTCTGCAACTTGTGGCCTTAGCTGTTAAAAGCTTTAGTCTGTGGCCATTTTGAAAGCTGTCACTTTGTGACTGAGTGACTTAGGCTATGTTCACAGTTATTTCATTGCAGATTCCACCAAATGAGGTGGGAAGAATACAACTGCAGGCTATTTTTCCAGTCAAAGCAATGAAAACCACAATGGTACTCTACAGACCACGGCCAGTAGTACAGTGCCTTGCGAAAGTATTCGGCCCTCTTGAACTTTTCAACCTTTTGCCACATTTCAGGCTTCAAACATAAAGATATAAAATTTTAATTTTTTGGTGAAGAATCAACAAAAAGTGGGACACAATCGTGAAGTGGAACAAAATTTATTGGATATTTTAAACTTTTGTAAAAAATTAAAAACTGAAAATTGGGGCGTGCCAAATTATTCGGCCCCTCTTAAGTTAATACTTTGTAGTGCCACCTTTTGCTGCGATTACAGCTGGAAGTCGCTTGGGGTATGTCTCTATCAGTTTTGCACATCGAGAGACTGAAATTCTTGCCTATTCTTCCTTGGAAAACAGCTGGAGCCCAGTGAGGTTGGATGGAGAGCATTTGTGAACAGCAGTTTTCAGCTCTTTCCACAGATTCTCGATTGGATTCAGGTCTGGACTTTGACTTGGCCATTCTAACACCTGGATACGTTTATTTGTGAACCATTCCAGTGTAGATTTTGCTTTATGTTTGGGATCATTGTCTTGTTGGAAGATAAATCTCCGTCTCAGTCTCAGGTCTTTTGCAGACTCCAACAGGTTTTCTTCCAGAATGGTCCTGTATTTGGCTCCATCCATCTTCCCATCAATTTTAACCATCTTCCCTGTCCCTGCTGAAGAAAAGCAGGCCCAAACCATGATGCTGCCACCACCATGTCTGACAGTGGGGATGGTGTGTTCAGGGTGATGAGCTGTGTTGCTTTTACGCCAAACATATTGTTTTGCATTGTGGCCAAAAAGTTGGATTTTGGTTTCATCTGACTAGAGCACCTTCTTCCACATGTTTGGTGTGTCTCCCAGGTGGCTTGTGGCAAACTTTAAACGAGACTTTTTATGGATATCTTTGAGAAATGGCTTTCTACTTGCCACACTTCCATAAAGGCCAGATTTGTGCAGTGTACGACTGATTGTTGTCCTATGGACAAACTCTCCCACCACAGCTGTAGATCTCTGCTGTTCATCCAGAGTGATCATGGGCCTCTTGGCTGCATCTCTGATCAGTCTTCTCCTTGTTTGAGATTAAAGTTTAGAGGGACGGCCGAGTCGTGGTAGATTTGCAGTGGTCTGATACTCCTTCCATTTCAATATGATCGCTTGCACAGTGCTCCTTGGGATGTTTAAAGTTTGGGAAATCTTTTTGTATCCAAATCCGGCTTTAAACTTCTCCACAACAGTATCACGGACCTGACTGGTGTGTTCCTTGGTCTTCATGATGCTCTCTGCGCTTTAAACAGAACCCTGAGACTATCACAGAGCAGGTGCATTTATACGGAGACATGATTACACACAGGTGGATTATATTTACCATCATCAGTCATTTAGGACAACACTGGATCATTCAGAGATCCTCACTGAACTTCTGGATTGAGTTTGCTGCACTGAAAGTAAAGGGGCCGAATAATATTGCACGCCCCGCTTTTCAGTTTTTTATTTTTTACAAAAGTTTAAAATAACCAATAAATTTCGTTCCACTTCACAATTGTGTCCCACTTGTTGATTCTTCACCAAAAAAATTAAAATTTTATATCTTTATGTTTGAAGCCTGAAATGTGGCAAAAGGTTGAAAAGTTCAAGGGGGACGAATACTTTCGCAAGGCACTGTATCTGTTTGGTGACAGAACTTTCTATTATAAACAGAAACCACAACATTAGTGTGAACAGAGATTTACTTTGTCTATGCTTTAAAATCGGATGTAGAGTAACTGTCATTCAATGTGTTGCTTAGCTTAGAAAACTAATTTTAAAAATATCCTAAAAAGTGGATGCAATGAAAAAAAGCATCTCATGTTGTGAAGGCCCTAGCTCGTTCAGACATTCCTTTATTTTCAATGAGCATCTATGATCATTACGAAAGGACATAGAACATCATCAGATACTTGGCATGAATGTTTCAATAAACTGAATGAACGTTGTCATTTTAAGCACTCCAGCAAATAGGTGCATGTGTTGTAGTACTTGTAAAATAAGCATAAGTCTTATGTTTGCTCTACATTGAAAGATAATGCCAGTCACAGCTGAATAAACAATATCTAGGCTAATACTGAATATCCTGAATAAACCCTAAGGCGAGGTAGCAGCAGGACTATAAAATGAAATGTAAATATGTGTAGCATAGTATTAAAGTAAGACATGAGCAGCAAGCAATAAAGCCTCAAATAATTACATTTGGAATTGTAAATATATCTATAAAAATGCATGAGGTCCCTCTGGAGAACACGGAACATCATAATCTTCTGGAGGAGCTTTTATCACAGGAAGCAGAAGGAGAGCTTCTAGCATTTGGAGGAACTTACCACCTGTTAGTTTAACAGCATTTTTCTAATCATGAAAAGATACATTAACATACAGAACTTCACAGCTTTTTTAACCCCCCCCCCCACCCATTTGTTTTAACAGGTCTGGCTGTATGGGTAAAACACTAATATTTTACTTGTTTCTAATCCTATTTTGGTCCGGTCCCTGGCCGTGCCATATGAGCAGCAAACGAACTCAGTGTTTATCCATTCATTCCTATAATGCTCAAAGTAAATCTGAGAGAAATAAATTAGGAAACAGGCTTTCTGTTCACACATAAGATGCAGTGTGAATTGGCAAGTCTATTTGCCGGTCACATGCCCTGACTAGAAAAATTTGGGAGTTTTTCTTTATAATTGTACTAAAATCATGTTCTGGATTACTGCTATGATGGACATAGTCAGGTAGTAGGTTATCCCAGAGCCCCCCATATCAATACAATAATAGAGAGAAGTGGTTGGTATACTTAAAGTAAATAATAGAGAAAGAAAGAAAGAAAGAAAGAAAGAAAGAAAGAAAGAAAGAAAGAAAGAAAGAAAGAAAGAAAGAAAGAAAGAAAGAAAGAAAGAAGAATCTAACTTTGAGGTATAATCTCTGCCATAGACAAGAAATATGAAAGAAATAAACATACAGTGCACATTGCAGCACAGAGCAGTATAGTACTACAAGTTGGCAAAATGCAAACTCATCTGTTATGGTTGTGCAAAAATGGGTACAGGTTTAGCGAAAGCATAATGCAGTCCCAGTGACTGTTTGTAGTCCCCTGTACTATAGAGCAAACTTGATGAATGTGCAGTTGGTAAAGCTGGGTTTATATCCTGCTGCCAGAAATCCCAAATAGAAATGGATGTAGCTCAAACTTTATTTGGACAATGCATTTCAAGAATGGATTGTTTTCTTCCTTAGATCCTGGATAAAACAGAAAGGAAACTGATCCATATTTATAAACATAACCCTCCCTCCAAAGTGAGGTTGGGGGTCACAGGTAACAAGCACAAGCCATAGACAGTGCTAGTTGAATTACATATAAACATATACTATATGGTATACTATTATAAAATCAACTATTACTCAGAAAAAGAGGATTTTATAATAGTATTGGCAGGATATATTTATATGGATTTTACTAGCACTGTTTATTGGTTATGCTTGTTACCTGGGACCCCTGAGCTCACCTTAGCTGAAGAGGTTGTGTGTAAAAATATGGATTTACATCCCTCCTGTTTCATACTGGACCTGAAGAAAAGAATCTATTCTTAAAATGTGTATATCAAGTTTGTACTACATCCAATTTCATCTGGAATCTTTGTGACTTCTTACTCTGGCAGAGAGATATACTGAAAACGGAACTTTACCAACTGCACATATATAATAGTCCAGGGATAGAGGTCAGAGCAGAACACACATCAGGTTACTTGTGAGCAAAGTGTCATTGAAATAGGGCTCTGCTTACATTTTATGGCTGGATTTACTATACAATTATTAATGGGCTAGTGGCTTTCTGCACCTACAGGATAACAACTAATACTAATTATACCATGAATATTCAACTGAACACAACCAACACAAGCACATCTTTCTAGCACCATTTACCATTGTAAACTCAGCTCCACAAGGTCATGAGATAATACATGCACAATGCTATGAACAGTCCTCTTCACAGCACAAACAAATTAAATATGCTAATACCAAGCAGACAGCACCTTAAGATAAAGCACTGAGGTCTTCTCTCTTGGAAAACCATATGGTAAGCTCTCTCTGAGCAAGCAAATATGTGAGGAGGAAGCGAGGAGCACAAGCGTCCAGAGATGTTATGGTATAACTGAGTAACCTAAAATTAGAAAAAAAAAAATATTAAAATAGACATAACTTTGTTAACATAAGGTAACATGAATATATTTGTGTTTTGTTTGTTTTATATTTTTTTTATAGCAATGCTTTACTGTTAGTTTGTCACTTTAGGCAAAGTTAAAGTACATAGAAAATGCATCATCTAATAATTATGTATGTTTGTAAGATGCTTTATCACAACTCAACTAGTGGGTTCTATTGTGCCCATTAAGTTGTTCTCATAATTGAAGCTAACTGCACCTAGGAAATCTTCAAGAGCTCCTTCCCACAGTCCTATCTGCGCTTCAGGTTAACCACAGTTTATACATCTAAAAGACTATGGATGACGATATCCCAAACAATAAATCAAATGCATTACAAATAAAGCAAAAAACAATTCATTTTATCAAATATAACTGAATAAATGACACATGTTAAAAACATATACAACACATACACAATGGACAAAGTTAAAACCATATTAACCAAAGGGGGATGACCAGCCATATATATCACATTCCATCACAGATCACAATAATAATTTACGCAGCAACTCCAAAGCTCAGTTCATCAGTAAATCAAGAATTCTGTTTAAATATGCTAAATAACAAAATAACAGGAATTGTATTTGCCCAAGTGGTATCAATGGAGGTCCAGGACAATCCCCAACCTGCACTCCAATTTGAGTTTCATCCACCTTCCTCAGGGAGTGACAGGGCCATTAAATAGGGAAATCCATTAACATTTGGCCAATACAATGATAGGCATTCATTACCTGGCGTTTAACACTTACAGTACAGCGGGGAGGTGTGGCCCAAGCCACAGCCAGCGTTCAGTCATCAAAGTGCGCCTATTGGCTCAGTTTATGACCTGCACTGCTTGTGCATGCTCAGTAAAGATCTCCATACATCGATGGTCATTTTGGTGAAGTAAAAATCCCAAATGAAACCACGGATACAACAAACCATGGACAAAACACACCAGTGTGGAATATCTAATAAAGTGAATTGGTGTTTGCTATATTTGCAATGAATTTAATTTATTGTTTGTGATATTATCATCCATAGTTTTGTACGTATATTAACTTTGGTTTACTATGGGGGCCGTATAGTATTTGAAGGCCAACTACTCTGGTTGCAGGTGTTGACACTGCCCTGTGACTCCTTTAAAACTGAGGCCCCACATTGCAGAATCTCTGCTTTTTTGTTGCAGATTTTGCTGCATTTTTTTTGTCAAAGCCAAAAATGGCTACAAAAGAAATGGGAAATATATAGGAAATACTTATACTTCTCCCTTCTGTTCAATCCACTCCTGGCTTTGGCTGAAAAAAAAGCAGCAAAATCTGCAACAAAAAAAAGCTGGGACCACCCACCACTTTTCTGTCGCAAAATAGTCAAAAATTGATAATTTGCAACCATTTAATTCCACATGCAACTAAAATAGTTTACAGTGGGGAAAAAAAAGTATTTAGTCAGCCACCAATTGTGCAAGTTCTCCCACTTAAAAAGATGAGAGAGGCCTGTAATTGACATCATAGGTAGACCTCAACTATGAGAGACAAAATGAGAAAACAAATCCACAAAATCACATTGTCTGATTTTTTAAGAATTTATTTGCAAATTATGGTAGAAAATAAGTATTTCAAAATTTCTGGCTCTCACAGACCTGTAACTGGTGTGAAGAAATCAACTGTGGGAGCAATAATTAGAAAATGGAAGATATACAAGACCACTGATAATCTCCCTCGATCAGGGGCTCCACGCAAGATCTCACCCCGTGGGGACAAAATGATCACAAGAATGGTGAGCAAAAATCCCAGAACCACACGGGGGGACCTAGTGAATGACCTGCAGAAAGCTGAGACTAACGTAACAAAGGCTACCGTCAGTAACACACTATGCCGCCAGGGACTCAGATCCTGCAGGGCCAGACGTGTCCTCCTGTTTAAGCCAGTACCCATCTGAAGTTTGCTAGAGAGCATTTGGATGTTCCAGAAGAGTATTTGGAGCAGTGGTGAACCTAGCCTCTTTGCTGCCTGAGGTGTACTATCGAAAGACGCCCCACCCCCCCAAAAAAAAAAAAAATATAAAATTGTATTTACATGCTGTTAGCATCACACTCTGTTATCGTCGTACAATAAACATACACAAACTTATGAAACAGTTTTTAAGAATTCTTCTTCCTGTATTACTTCAGTATCATAAATCAACAACACGGCATTAACAATGACAATAATTTCACACATCTTCTGATTGGTGGATGGACGAGCCCACATGGCCCCTATTCTCTATAATAGGAGCCCCGCAGATAGCTGAATACTGAACTTCGGCTATCTTTGGCACTCCCATTGAAGTGAATGAGAGCCACGCGGGTTCGTCCATCCACCAAGTGACACACCTATATTCAGCCTGGTTGCGGACAGGCTGTATTCCAACCCAGTGGGGGGGAAAAAAAAAAAATAATTCTCAGGCCCAGTGGGGGTCTCAGCAGACAGACCCCCATCAATCAGGTATTTATCCTCTATCATTTAGGTGAATAAAGGGCAGTAACATTTTGTGACTTACAGGTGAAGTCTCTGACTAATCGGTCACATTTCCCTTCTCTCCCCTTTGGGCCGCCATGACCACTTCTTCCAGCTATGACTTTTCTCTGTAAAGTTTGCAACACAGACATCTTTGGCTCCTCACTTTTCCAGTCACCCGACCCACATTGTCCTCATCTGTACACCCATCCTGCTGCTACCCCAATTATAAAATATATGATATAACCCCCCATAATGAATAACCCCCAAGTGTATCTTTATATTAATAATGTCCGTGTGTACCCTGTATAAATAGTGCCCATTATTAATAATGCCCCAGGTGTTAACTAATTAAAAGGTTTTCCAGATCATTAATAAACTAATCAGTGGGGCTCAAAAACTCAGGACCCCCACTGATCAGCTGTTTGAATGAACCGTGGTATCTGTGTAAGCGCCGTGACCGCTTCTATGTTTACATAGTGTCATTCATCTCATAGCAGCCATGTAGTGTAACTACAGCCTCGTCCTATACATGTCTATGTGACAAGGCTGGAATTACATCACATGGTCACTATAAACAGACAGTGTGATATAAACAGGCGTCATAGCCCCCCATACAACTGATCGGAGGGGGGGGGTCCATGGATCTCTTATTGATAATCTGTCCTAAGGATAGAACATCAATAAAAATGAGCTGAAAAGACCCTTTAATAAAGCCCAAGTGCCACCTTAAAGGGGTTGTCCAGGATAACCACTTTTTTAATATGAGGACAGAGAAGGTGCTCCAGTGTCTCCCAGCGCATTTCAGTCCTACTGCTCTGGTGTTTTCTTCCCCACAGCACTGTGATGTCCCATGTTAGCGACCTCAGCAGTCATGTGCGGTGGGGACTTCAGCCAGAAGAAAACACCAGAGCAGCAGAACCAGACTGCAGTGGGAGACATCGGAGCAAAAGGGACAGGTGAGTAGGTGTTTTTTCTTTAATACAGTATTATGGCCCACAGCAGCCCCTGCACACAGTATTACATGGTATTATGCCCCGCAGCAGTCCCTGCACATGGTATTATGCCCCGCAGTGGCTCCTGCACACGGTATTATGCCCCACAGCGGCCCCTGCACACGGTATTATGCTCCATAGTGGCACCTGCACACGGTATTATGCCTCTTAGTGGCCCCTGCACACGGTATTATGCCCCGCAGTGGCCCCTGCACACGGTATTATGCCCCGCAGCGGCCCCTGCACACAGTATTACATGGTATTATGCCCTGCAGCATCCCCTGCACACGGTATTATGCTCTATAGTGGCACCTGCACACGGTATTATGCCTCATAGTGGACCCTGCACAGGGTATTATGCCCCGCAGCAGCCCCTGCACACGGTATTATGCTCCATAGTGGCACCTGCACACGGTATTATGCCTCTTAGTGGCCCCTGCACACGGTATTATGCCCCGCAGCTGCCCCTGCACACAGTATTACATGGTATTATGCCCCGCAGTGGCCCCTGCACACGGTATTATGCCCCGCAGAGGCCCCTGTACATGGTATTATGCTCCATAGTGGCCCCTGCACACGGTATTATGCCCCGCAGCGGCCCCTGTACATGGTATTATGCTCCATAGTGGCCCCTGCACACGGTATTATGCCCCGCAGCGGCCCCTGCACATGGTATTATGCTCCATAGTGGCCCCTGCACACGGTATTATACACCATAGTGGCCCCTGCACTGGTATTATACTCCATAGTGGCCCCTGCACACGGTATTATGCTCCAAGGTGGCCCCTGCACCCGGTATTATGCTCCATAGTGGCCCCTGCACACAGTATTATACTTCATAGTGGCACCTGCACACAGTATTCTGCTCCATAGTGACCCACCCATGAACTATTATTATACTCTGGGGTGTTTTCAGACCCCAGAGTATAATGATCGGAGACCCAGGTGGTGACAAACATAAAAACCAGTGTTACTTACCTGGGATCCGGTGCACTCCCTGCTTTCGGCCCTCTTCAATGTCACACAGACCAGCGTCGCCACATAATGATGTCGGCCTGGCTCAAGTGATGCCTGGGACGTCACCAAAGAAGGCCGAAGCCGCCTGGGAGTAACGTCGGAACATCGGATCGCAGGCGAGGTGAGTAATATTGGTTTTTATGTTTATCACCTCCCCTGGGTCTCTGATTATTATACTCCGGGGTCTGAACATACCCCAGAGTATAATAATAATAGTATTTGGCCTCACTTACTGATACCCGTGGCTGCTCACAGCGGCATCCACTTCCCCTTCTGCGTCCCATAGCAGAAGGGGAAGCGGAGGCGGCCACAGCAGGCGCGGGGATCAATAAGTAAATAGGCCGTTACCTGCCGGGTTACTCCAGTAGGTAGCGGCATATATATGGAGCCGCCGCCGCATCTTCTTCACCCGCGTCCGCGTCTCAGCGTAAGAGGCGCGATGACGTCATTGTATCGCCGCCTGCACTGAGATGCGGAGATCTCGTAAACCAGCCCAGGACAGGTTTCGCTCAGCTTTGTTTTTTTAAGCGGCCTGTCCTGGGCTGGTTTACGGTAAATAGAAAGTAAAAAATGCCGCCCCCCCAGACAGTGACGGACAGTGCCGCCTCACTTCGCCTCATTAGAGGTGCGCCCCTGATTGGGACAATGTCATATGGTTAGATGAAACCAAAGTAGAACTGTTTGGTAGAAACACAACTCGTCGTGTTTGGAGGAGAGTGAATGCTGAGTTGCATCCAAAGAACACCATACCTACTGTGAAGCATGGGGTTGGCAACATCATGCTTTGGGGCTGTTTCTCTGCAAAGGGACCAGGACGACTGATCTGTGTACATGAAAGAATGAATGGGGCCATGTATTGTGAGATTTTGAGTGCAAACCTCCTTCCATCAGTAAGGGCATTGAAGATGAAATGTGGCTGGGTCTTTCAGCATGACAATGATCCCAAGCACACCGCCAGGGCAACTAAGGAGTGGCTTCGTAAGAAGCATTTCAAGGTCCTGGAGTGGCCTAGTCAGTCTCCAGATCTCAACCCCAAAGAAAACCTTTGTAGGGAGTTGAAAGTCCGTGTTGCCAAGCGACAGCCCCAAAACATCACTGCTCTACAGGAGATCTGCATGGAGGAATGGGCCAACATACCAGCAACAGTGTGTGCCAACCTTGTGAAGACTTACAGAAAACGTTTGACCTCTGTCATTGCCAACAAAGGATATATAACAAAGTATTGAGATGAACTTTTGTTATTGACCAAATACTTAACACCATAATTTTCAAATAAATTCTTAAAAAATCAGACAATGTGATTTTCGATATGTTTTCTCATTTTGTCTCTCATAGTTGAGGTCTACCTATGATGTCAATTACAGGCCTCTCTCATCTTGTTAAGTGGGAGAACTTGCACAATTGGTGGCTGACTAAATACTTTTTTCCCCACTGTAGGTGGTAACAGGTATTCATTATTATTTATGCATTCATGAATTAAGTGGTCCCTGTGCTGGAATAGTGGGCATCAAGACCCATGTACAATACACTCATCTTGATGAATCCTTCCCCCATCCCCCACCCCCAATTTTTTTTTTTCCAATATAAAGAAATCACTGGAAAAGTTAAGTTTTGTCAATTTGCAACAAACTGTACTGGTTACTTTTAAATGTTGTACATTAGATTTGGAAGATGAGATTTTTGTGGTTTCAGCTAGCATAGAAATACAATGGTATGGAGAACCACTTTTGTTATTTTATAGTGACAGTTTCTACAAAAAACAGCTTTTGCAAAATTTAGACGGATTTTCCAAATCATTTTTATCATTGACCTATCCTCAGGATAGGTCATCCATATGAGATCAGTGGAGTATGACACCTGGGACTCCAGCTGTTTGAAGGGGCTGTGGAGCATATGAAAATGCTATGGCCTCTTTTTTGTATACTTTGCACTCTGCCTGAAACAGATGCATGTAATGCAAACAGTGAAGAGGTCAAGGCGCTCTTATGACTAGTGTTGGGCGAATGGGTTTGTAACGAAACCGGACAATTTGGGATTTGTCTCAGACTAACTAAAATGGACGCTGCAACATGATTTGCGGTAAATTAGTTTCTGGGGTCTCTTCAGGTGTAGGCCCAAGGGAGGTGTAATAAATAAAAAACATTTACGCTTACCTTCCCTCACCTCTTTTGAGCCTCCTTGCGCTGTCCGGCAATCTGTGTCTTCCTCCTCGGGCGCTCTGGTGAGGTCATGACGCTAGATGTGCCCATGTCTCTGCTGAGGCCCAATCACAGACGCTGGCTCTGGAACCCTTCTGTGAAGTCACATGCCAGGAGGAAGAAGACACAGATCTCCGATCGCCGTAAGAAAGCCTGAAAAAGGTGAAGGAACGTGAGTGTAAATGTTTTTTTTTGGGTTTTTTTTTTACACCTTCCTTGGGCCTACACTTATTATGCTCTGGAGTCTGAAGAGACCGCAGAGTATAATAATTTCACAATCAGATGAAACAAATCTTCAGAGGTTCACCCATCCTTTCCTACGACCCCTACTAATCTTCTATTGATGATCTATCCTGTATATGGATCATTGACAAAAATGAGTTGGATAAGGGAAGGTAAAATACAATAAAAGTGAAATGAACATATATCAAGTATAAAAATACATACAAAAGATTAGGCTTATAAAATGGGAACATAAATATGCTTATAAAACTGAGTTCTTACCAGTGATGAGTAGATTGGGAGATCTTTGTATGGATTAACTAGCAGCAAAATATTTCCAATGTAGGTCTGAAATAGAGTTTATTAGACACATTACACAACATTTACATAATAAATATAATAAGAATCCAGTTCAACCAAACTTAAGTAAAACCTTATGTCCATTGTAAAATGACGGGCTGACATCTGGCTGTTATCTGCTAGGGGACTTTCCTACTACTGTTATAAATGTCCATTGCTCTTATCTGTCATACAATGAGAGCAACGGACGTTAACAGAAACAAAGTGAAGGATGCAGATAGAGCCCCCTCTGTATGGTGTCCATTCCCAATCATTCAAATGTAAAAAACACGACAGATGCTGTCTTCCGTTATGTTTTTTTATTTTTGTAATAGAAGAAAAAGTCCTGCATGTACAACAATTTTTTTTCAGCCGGAAAAGCTACAAGCATGTTTTTATATTAGAGTGAATGCAGATGGATGAGCTCAATCTGTATCAGTTACTCTTATTGCCATTAATGTCCATTGCTTTCATCCTTTGACAGATAATAACAACGGACATTAATAAGAGTAGTATGAATTTACTGTTACTCTTCCCTGTCTTTTGGACAAAAGACCTGGTTATATTTATTAACAGCTTACAGGTAGTAATTCAGCAACTGTATCAGGATAATGAATTACAGATATATCTTAAAGTGGCAGGTCATACAGAATTGAATTAATGTAACATATGCACAAGATCAACATTCAATTTCAAGTGCATCTATTGTTAATCTATTGTGTATGGTGTTAGACATGGAAAGGTGTCTGGTCTCAAAAGATTGATCAACATGTACTGTTAACCAAACATCCATGTTATTTACAACCTCTTAAAGGGGTTTTCCAGGCAAAAATCTTTTTTAAAAAAAGGTTTGTTAGTGCTATTAATGGGTTAATAAGTACACCCATATACCTTTAGCAGTGTTTTGAGTGATTTCTGGGTTTCCCTGGGAGCTCCTGGCATCCTCTGTATTTGTTTACATGGTGTAGCTTCCTGCTGTGTAGCTTCCACAATACCTCCCTCTCACTGCCCCCCTCCTTTCTCACAAACTTACACCCCTCCTGTTTCCTAGCTATACCGCCCACTACTAGCCCTCCCCAACTAACTAACTCAGACCACCCCTCCCACTCCATCATACTTACCTGTCTTCCTTTTTAGACTTCCCTTCTGGGACGGCCACACATGACCGCCCCAGGGATATGGGTAATTATAGATTTTTTTTTAATATAAGTAAATTAGAAGTTAGATTGGGGGAGGAGGTTTAGTTTAGGGGTTAATTTTAATTTCATCCCGAACAACCCCTTTAAGTGTCATTCATTCAATGTACTCTGATCCTTATATGCAATGCTGTTTCTCTCAGGAAACTCTGTTTACAGGGGTGCTTGAAAGTTTGTGGACTCTTCAGAATTTTCTATATTTCTACATAATTTTGACCTAAACTACATCAGATTCTCACCCGAAACCTAAAGTAGATTAAGAGAATCAAATCAAATGAAATATGAGACTTGCTTATTTATTTATAGAAGAAAATGATCCAATAACACATATCTGTGAGTGGCAAAGTATTCAAACTTTGTTTTCAGTATCTGGTGTGACCCCCTTGTGCTGCAATAACTACATTAGGTTTCTGATATTTGTTGATTAGTTCGGAACATCACCTTGAAGTAATTTTAGCACATTCCTCTGTACAGTCCTGGCCAAAAGTTTTGAGAATGATACAAATATTAATTTTTACAAAGTCTACTGCTTCAGTTTTTCTAATGGCAATTTGAATATACTCCAGAATGTTATAAAGAGTGATCAGCTTAACAGCAATTACTTGCAAAGTCAATATTTGCCTAGAAAATGAACTTTATCCCCCAAAACACATTTCAACATAATTGCAGCCCTGCCTTAAAAGGACCACCTAACATCGTTTCAGTGATTGCTCCATTAATACAGGTGTGGGTGTTGATGAGGACAGGGCTGGAGATCAATCTGTCATGATTAAGTAAGAATGACACCACTGGACACTTTAAAAGGAGGCTGGTGCTTGCCATCATTGTTTCTCTTCTGTTAACCATGGTTATCTCTAAAGAAACACGTGCAGTCATCATTGCACTGCACAAAAATGGCCTAACTGGGAAGAGTATTGCAGCTAGAAAGATTGCACCTCAGGCAACAATCTATCGCATCATCAAGAACTTCAAGGAGAGAGGTTCCATTGGTGCCAAAAAGGCTCCAGGGCGCCCAAGAAAGACCAGCAAGCGGCAGGACCGTCTCTTAAAAGTGTTTCAGCTGCGGGATCGGGCTACCAGTAGTGCAGAGCTTGCTGAGGAATGGCAGCAGGCAGGTGTGAGTGCATCTGCACGCACTGTGAGGCGGAGACTCTTGGAGCAAGGCCTGGTCTCAAGGAGGGCAGCAAAGAAGCCACTTCTCTCCAGAAAAAACATCAGGGACAGACTGATATTCTGCAAAACCTACAGGGAGTGGACTGCTGAGGACTGGGGTAAAGTCATTTTCTCTGATGAATCCCCTTTTCGATTGTTTGGAACATCTGGAAAACAGCTTATTCGGAGAAGAAGAGGTGAGCGCTACCACCAGTCTTGTCTCATGCCAACTGTAAAGCATCCTGAAACCATTCATGTGTGGGGTTGCTTCTCAGCCAAGGGAATCGGCTCTCTTACAGTCTTGCCTAAAAACACAGCCATGAATAAAGAATGGTACCAGAATGTCCTCCAAGAGCAACTTCTCCCAACCGTCCAAGAGCAGTTTGGCGCTCAACAATGCCTTTTCCAGCATGATGGAGCACCTTGCCATAAAGCAAAGGTGATAACTAAATGGCTCAGGGAACAAAACATAGAGATTTTGGGTTCATGGCCTGGAAACTCCCCAGATCTTAATCCCATTGAGAACTTGTGGTCAATCATCAAGAGACGGGTGGACAAACAAAAACCAACAAATTCAGACAAAATTAAAGCATTGATTCTGCAAGAATGGACTGCTATCAGTCAGGATTTGGTCCAGAAGTTGATTGAGAGCATGCCAGGGAGAATTGCAGAGGTCCTGAAGAAGAAGGGTCAACACTTCAAATATTGACTTGCTGCATTAACTTATTCTAACTGTCAATATAAGCTTCTGTTACTCATAATATGAATGCAATTATATTTCTGTATGTGATAAAAACATCTGACAAACACACATAAAAACCAGAGGGCAGCAGATCATGTGAAAATATAATATTTGTGTCATTCTCAAAACTTTTGGCCATGACTGTACACAACAGTTTCAACCCTATTATGTTGGTGGATTTACTGCCATGAACTGCTTGCTTAAAGTCCTTCCACAACATTTCTGTTGGATTAAGGTCAGGACTTTGACTTGGCCATTCCAAAACTTTACCTTATTCTTCTTTAACTATTCTTTGATACAATTACTTTTGTGTTTTGGGTCGGTGTCAGGGTCGGACTAGCCCACCGGGGAACCGGTGAATCCCCCGGTGGGCCCCGAGCCCCGACTATTAGTACTCATTTTGCCAATGCAAAGGTCAAGAGTCTGATCGGGACGGTCATGGGCCCGATCCGGCTCCTGACCATCCCGATCGGGCCCCTGACCAGTGGACAGTGGCGTAACGATCGTGGTCGCAAGGGCTGCGACTGCGACCGGAGGGGTGCGGGGCCCGCGGCCAGCTGGAAATGGCCGAGGGCCCCGGACTACCATGATAGCGGTCGGGGAAGGCCTGGTTCCCCGACTGCTATACCTATTGTTAATGGAGAGGGGCCGGGCCCCTTTCCATTAGATGCCAGCCCAGGGAAAGTGACGAAAAAAAAAAAATACTCACCTGGCTGTCCTGGGCTCAGAATCGCTTCCGGCACCTTTCCGGCCTCACTGCAGGGGCCTGTGATTAGGCCCCAGCGGTGACATGGAGCGCGCCAGCGTAATGACGTCATCGCGTCCCACGTGACCGCTGAGGTGCAATCACAGGCCCCAGCTGTGACGTCTGGGGCACAGGACGTGAAGACCAGGGGACCAAGGAAGATGGGAAAGACAGTTGGACAGAGCAAGGATGCCCCGGATAGGTAAGACAAGGTGAGTATAAGTGTTTGTTATTTTTAATCCCTTCTTTTGGGCCTCTACTTATTATATTCTGGGGTCTGAGGAGACCCCTGAGTATAATAATAGCACTGCGGGTGGGGGGCACTGTGGAGCATCTAATAGTGTGTGGGGGCCACTTTGAGCATATTATACAGTGTGGGGGCCAGTGTGGGCATATAATAGTGTGTGGGGGCCACTGTGGGCATATAATACTGTGTGGAGGCCACTGCGGGCATATAATAGTGTGTAGGAGCCACTGTGGGCATATATTACTGTGTGGGGGCCACTGTGGGCATATAATACTGTGTGGGGGCCACTGTGAGCATATAATACTGTGTGGGAGCCACTGAGGAGCAAATTATGCTGTGTTGGGGTCACTGAGGAGCATATAATGCTGTGGGGGGGCCACTGCAGAGCATATAATGCTGCTTGGGGGCCACTGCGGAGCATATAATGCTGCTTGGGGGCCACTGCGGAGCATATAATGTTGCTTGGGGGCCACTGCGGAGCATATAATGCTGCTTTGGGGCCAATGCGAAGCATATAATGCTGTGGGGGGCCACTGTGGAGCTTATGATGCTGCTTGGGGGCCACTGCGGAGCATATAATGCTGCTTGGGGGCCACTGCAGAGCATATAATGCTGCTTGGGGGCCACTGCGGAGCATATAATGCTGCTTGGGAGCCACTGCGGAGCATATAATGCTGCTTTGGGGCCAATGCGGAGCATATAATGCTGTGTGCTGTGTGGGGGACACTGTGGAGCATATTATACTGTCCTAGTTTTGTTTACATGCCAGGTGCTGCGCTGCACATTCACCATGTTCTTTCAACTTCACTGACCACTCTGATAACTACAACCCCTAACAACTCCAGATGCTCTGGGTCTGTTGAGAGTTGTGATTCCCCCCCCTCCCACCCCAGCTAATTTCTCACTGTATTGTTATGCTGGTGCCTGCTCTAGGGCTCCAGCATAACAATACCTAAGTCGCAGAAACTCCAATACTGCTATAGGGAAGACCAGTGAAGGGGCCACTGTATGGGCATACAGTGGCCCCTTCAATATTCCCCCCTCCCCCGTACAGTGGCCTCTTCACTGGTCCCCTATACTGTATGGGGACCATTGATGGAGTCATGGGGGGGCAGTGATGGAGGCCAATAGCCTGGGGGACATTAAAGGGGTTGTGCAGGATAACATTTTTTTTTTTAATTACACTGGGACAGGTAAAAAAAAAACAAAAAAGCCCCAAACTTTCTCTCCTGTTCCCAGTGTCTCCCAGCGCGGTTCGGCCTGCAGCTCTGTTTTCTTCCAGCGCAAGTTCCCCCTGCACGTGACGTCACATGACCCCTGAAGCCAATCAGCGGCCTAAAGGAAGGGACCTGGGACGTCACAGCCAGTGAGGACTTCCGGCAAAAGAAGACAGCGGAGCTGCAGGACTGTACCGTGCTGGGACCTACTGACACCGGAGGACCGGTGATAGGTGAGTATGTTTTTGTTTTTTTGTTTTTTTGTTTTTTTGGGGGGGGGTTTAACCTCTCCCGGACTATTAGAAAAAAGACAAAAATTATACTGGACAACCTCTTTAAAGTGTGGCGCATTAGGGGGGTATATTAAAGGGGTTGTCCAGGCATAATTTGTTATGGTTTATCCTCAGGATAGGCCATAGATACCTGATCTGTACGGGGCTGACCCCGGACCGATCAGCTGTACAGAGCCACTTCTGGCACCCATCCTGTACACAATACAGGGCCAGAAGCAGAAAGCTCTGTCCACTGTGTATTAGCCGGGCACCTTCACTGCATCTCAGCACTTATTGAAGTCAGTAGGAGCTGAGCTGCATTGCAGGCGCCGGGCTGCTATACAGCAGATGGAGCTTTCTGCTTCCAGCCCTGTGTTGTGTACAGAACGGGCACCGGAAGTGGCTCCAAACAGCTGATAGGGCCGTGTGTCAGCCCCATACTGATCAGGTATTTATGGGCTATCCTGACCATAGGCCATAAAAAAGATTAACCCTGGACAACCCCTTTAATATGCCCCACACAGATTAATGTCCCCCCCACAGGATGTTAGCCCCCATCACTGCTCCCACACAATATAATGGCTCCATCACTGTTCCCCATATAGTATGGAGGACCAGTGAAGAGGTCACTGTATGGGGGGACCAGTGAATTGGCTATAAAAAAATTTGGCCCAGACAACCCCTTAAAAGAGGTTATCCATAAACTAGAGCGACCACTGTGGCGGCTGCCAGGCAGGTGTAAAAATAAAAAAAATTTCAAAAAAGCATACTCACCTGTCCCCAGCATGCCGTTGTCCCCTGCCTGTGTCTGTTCGGTCTCATGGTGGCCCCTCATTTCTGGAAATCCTGTACCTAATTGGTCTTAGCGGTCACATGAGGTGCAGGACTCCCAGCAAGGAGTCGCCGGCATGAGACTGAATGGACACTGGCAGCGGACAACGGAGCGCCAGGGACAGGCGAGTATGCTTTTTTATTTATTTATTTTTTATTTTACACCTCCCGCAAGGGACATAGGTTGCGCCAATTCCTGGACAACCTCTTCAAAGGATTTATCCATCTTTCTAATATTGATGGCCTGTCCTTAGGATAGGCCAGCAATATTACATCTGTGATGATACAACAGCCAGGACCTCTGCAGATCAGTTTTTCCAGGACAGTGCGGCTACAGGTAACAATTCTTGGAGCCACTCTGTTCACTTGCCATACAAGGTGTAGCCCCTAGAAGCAATTCCACTGGTGGGCCCTAGACATCCCAGTCCGACACTGGTCGGTGTCTTGCTGAATGGCCGATTTTCTATTGAGATTCAACTCACAGACAGATGTCCAGCCATTCTCCTTTACAGTTTGCTGGTATAATTAATAATTCATTGCTCCATCAATGATGCCATTCCATCCTTGGCCAGATGTAGCAAAAGAAGCCCAAACCATGCTATTACTATCAATGTGTCCAAAGAACATTGTTCAAATAGCCCCCTGGCATGTCAATGTGAACTTTATCAAGACAGGCAGCAATGGTCTTTTTGGAGAGCAACAGCTTTCTCCTTGCAATTCTGCCATGCAAACCATTGTTGTTCAGTGTCCTCTTGCTGATGGACTTCTGAACATTAACATTATTTAATATGAGAAAGGTCTTTAGTTGCTTAGAAGTTACATTGGGTTCCTTTGTGACCTCTACAACTTGCTTTTGGTTTAACCACTTCCATACCAGGCACATTTTCAAGTTTTTTGTATCTGCGGATTTGGAGGGCTATAACATTTTTATCATTTGTGTTATTCAAATAATTTCTGCATCTTTATAGGGATTTATTTTTATGTTGTTTTTATTTTTGCATGTGTGTTAATTTTTTTTATATCCGGGAAAATATAAACAAAAGAGGAGGGAAAACGGGTGTTTTTCACTTTTCATTTTTTTCTATTTAATAACACAAAGTGCTACTAAAAAACTTTATAAAATAGTTTTTCCTCTCCATTACGGTAATTTTTATTTTTTATGGTATCGTCAGGGGTGGGGCTATAACCTGTATTAAGTTTTATTGGCGTATTATTTTATTTATTTTTTTTATTATTTTATTTAAATTTTTTTTTTTTTTTTTTACATTGTGTCCCCATAAGGTTATAATAAATCTTTGGGGACATCTGATGACTTTTTTTTTTTTTTCGGTAGGCTGATTTCCCCTTTAACTGGGGCTGGTACATTTAGCCCCAGTTGCAGGAAGAATGCAGCTCCTCACGTTGCTTTCACATAACTATAGAGCTGACCTGGGTCCTGTAGGACCCAGCAGCTCTAACAGACGCTGACCCCGGCGGATCACATGACTGCCGGGTTGGAGGAGAGCCGCAAGATGGCGGCGCCCATAGCGCTGTATACAGTGCACATTGAGCGCTGTATACATGGCGATCGGGATGGCAGGGAAGGTAATAAACCTTCCCTGCCTTCTCTATGGGAGCCCTGGCTGAAGTTACAGCTGGCTCCCTGTTTCACCAGCTGCACGATTTTGTGCAGTTGCTGAATTTTTCCTGGACGTATATAGTCTATGGGCAGTACAGAAGTGGTTAAAGGGAGTCTATCATTGGGGAAACGTGTTTTTAACTGAAGCAATGTTGGAATAGCCTTTATAAAGGCTATTCTTCTCCTACCTTTACTTTTCTTCTCCTCGCCGCCGTTTGTCCAAAAAAAACATTTTATTCTCATATGTAAATTAAGCTCAGGTAGCACTGGGGGCGTTCCCCCTGTGTTACGAGCACTCTGCGTCAACACCTCCCACCTCCAGCGCTGCTTTTCACGCTCCCTGCACCTTCTTCTGTTCATCTTGCATCTGCTTTCTCCATCGGCCATTTTTCTGAAGTACACTGGTATAAGAAACTAAACAAAAATGGCCTGAACTCAAAGTGGCTCCGGCGGACATTTTTGTTTAGTTTCTTACACCAGTGTACTCCAGAAAAATGGCTGATGGAGAAAGCAGATGCAAGATGAACAGAAGAAGATGCAGGGAGCGTGAAAAAGCAGCGCTGGAGGCGGGTTGCGGCAAAGGTGCAGGGGTGCTCGGAGCACAGGGGGAATGCCCCCGGTGCTCCCTGAGCTTAATTTACATATGAGAATAAAATGTTTTTTTGGACAAATGGCGGCGAGGAGAAGAAAAGTAAAGATAGGAGAAGAATAGCCTTCATAAAGGCTATTCCAACATTGCTTCACTTAAAAACATGTTTCCCCAATGATAGAATCCCTTTAATCTTTGTTGGTCAGCCTTTCCAGGGCAAGATAATAATGGTCTTGAATTTTCAGAATTTGTACACAACCTGTCTAACTGTTGTTTTCGGGGAGCCCAAACTGTTTAGAGATGGTTTTGAAACCTTTTTCCAGTCTGATGAGCACCAACAACTCTTCTTCTTAGGTCCTCAAAAACCTCCTTTGTTTGTGGCAAGATGCATTGCCACAAATGTGTTGTGATGATCCATGTTCTTTAAATAAAACACCTGATTGCCATCCCATTGATTTGAAAACATCTGACTTAAATTTTACCTTCAAACTATCTGATAATCCTAAAGGTTCACATATTTTTGCCACTCCATATATGTGATATTGAATCATTTTCTTCTACAAATAAATTACCTAGTCTAATATTTTTAACTCGTTTTTTATTTGTTCTCTTTATCTACTTTTAGAACTTGTGTAGAAATATACTGTAGCTTTAGGTCAAATTTATGTAGAAATATAGAAAATTCTGAAAGGCTCACAAGCTTTTGAGCACCACTGTAATACTTTCATCCACTTAAGTTGTGGAAGTCTGCACAGATTCATCAGCTATCAATCAGCAACCAGTCAACATTGACCCTGCTGAAAAATTTGAGGATATATACAGTGGGGAAAAAAAAGTATTTAGTCAGCCACCAATTGTGCAAGTTAATAAGATGAGGCCGGCCTGTAATTGACATCATAGGTAGACCTCAACTATGAGAGGCAAAATGAGAAAACATATCTAGAAAATCACATTGTCTGATTTTTTAAGAATTTATTTGCAAATTATGGTGGAAAATAAGTATTTGGTCACCTACAAACAAGCAAGATTTCTGGCTCTCACAGACCTGTAACTTCTTCTTTAAGAGGCTCTTTAAGAGGCTCCTCTGTCCACCGCTCAATACCTGTAGTAATGGCACCTGTTTGAAATTGTTATCAGTATAAAAGACACCTGTCCACAACCTCAAACAGTCACACTCCAAACTCCACTATGGTGAAGACCAAAGAGCTGTGTAAGGACACCAGAAACAAAACTGTAGACCTGCACCAGGCTGGGAAGACTGAATCTGCAATAGGCAAGCAGCTTGGTGTGAAGAAATCAACTGTGGGAGCAATAATTAGAAAATGGAAGACATACAAGACCACTGATAATCTCCCTAGATCAAGATCTCACCCCGTGGGGTCAAAATGATCACAAGAATGGTGAGCAAAAATCCCAGAACCACACGGGGAGACCTAGTGAATAACCTGCAGAAAGCTGAGACTAACGTAACAAAGGCTACCATCAGTAACACACTACACTGCCAGGGACTCAGATCCTGCAGGGCCAGACAGCATTTGGATGTTCCAGAAGAGTATTGGGAGAATGTCATATGGTCAGATGAAACCAAAGTAGAACTGTTTGGTAGAAACACAACTCGTCATGTTTGGAGGAGAGTGAATGCTGAGTTGCATCCAAAGAACACCCACCATACCTACTGTGAAGCATGGGGGTGGCAACATCGTGCTTTGGGCTGTTTCTCTGCAAAGGGACCAGGACGACTGATCCGTATATATGAAAGAATGAATGGGGCCATGTATCGTGGGATTTTGAGTGAAAACCTCCTTCCATTAGCTAGGGCATTGAAGATGAAACGTGTCTGGGTCTTTCAGCATGACAATGATCCCAAGTACACCACCAGGGCTACAAAGGAGTAGCTTCGTAAGAAGCATTTCAAGGTCCTGGAGTGGCCTAGCCAGTCTCCAGATCTCAACCCCATAGAAAACCTTTGGAGGGAGTTGAAAGTCCGTGTTGCCCAGCGACAGCCCCAAAACATCACTGCTCTACAGGAGATCTGCATGGAGGAATGGGCCAACATACCAGCAACAGCGTGTGCCAACCTTGTGAAGACTTACAGAAAACGTTTGACCTCTGTCATTGCCAACAAAGAATATATAACAAAGTATTGAGATGAACTTTTGTTATTGACCAAATACTTATGTTTCACCATAATTTGCAAATAAATTCTTTAAAAATCAGACAATGTGATTTTCTGGATTTGTTTTCTCATTTTGTCTCTCATAGTTGAGGTCTACCTATGATGTTAATTACAGGGCAGCCTCATCTTTTTAAGTGGGAGAACTTGCACAATTGGTGGCTGACTAAATACTTTTTTTTCCCCACTGTATATCTATATATAGATATGTAGATATATTGAGGTTTGAGTGAATGAATTACATTGGCTTTACTTCAAGGCTATGGCTACACCTAAACTTTGCTAAAGTGATTTATCGATTTCCTAGCAATTTGTCTAATGATAAACACTCCAGCACAGTCTGGCGGTAGCACCTGGAGAAGGTTGCTAGGGCACAATGATTCTTCCACGCTAAAATAGCTGAAGTATCATTTGACTACATGGCATTTTTTGTATTCATAGGTAAAGTATTTGAAAATCACTTGAAAATTATTGAAGTCAAAAGAGTACCTGGCGATTTATTTTAATTGTTACATGCTGGGATTTCAAAGTGATTTCAGTGCTATTTTTCCTCCATAAAATAACTTGTAAATTTACCAGTGATTTCATAGCAGTTGTAGCAACTAAAGGGGCATGCACGCATCAAACATTTATGGATTATCCACAGAATATGGCATAAGTGTCCCATAGATGTGTGTCCCATTTCTCTATCTATCCCTCTTTTGCATCTGTAGTGAGTGGAGAGCACGGCTCTCTCCATTCACTTTTATGAGACTTCCATTAATAGCTAAGCAGGAAGGCTCAAATATGTCAGAAGTCCAATAGAAGTGAATTGGGAGAGCTGCGCATGCGTGACACATTCTCCACTCTTTGCAGCTGTAAAATGGAAGTTAGGGACCCTCTTTTGCAAGGTAGATGCAAGTTTCAGAGTTGGAACCCACATCTACCTTGCAAACAGGTGATTCAAGGCTGGTATATTTATGGCATATAATATGGATGTGACATATATTTTCCAGATGGAAATACCCTTTAGGCCAGGGCCATACATGGTGTAAACGCTGTGATTTGGCCATGGCGGAAACCCTATTGCAAAAACCGCTGCGTTCTACAGTCACTGCAAAGTGGATGGGATTGTAGCTACTTGGGGCCCTAGCCTAAATCCACTCAAGTGTAATAAAAGTCTATGTGTAGCCCCAACCTACAAAGAATTCCTAATTTTTTTTCCCTTATTTATGTACAGACATCAACTTGTGGTTGTAGTAAACTAATGTTATATTTCTTGCCTGCATGCCAACTATTATAAGCCTCAAAACTGAAGCAGAACAGCTCATATAGCTGCCAGAATGATCTTTAGTAACAGTTGGAGAAATTCATGTCTCAGTTGGGAGGAATAAAACTTGCATCGTGCCATATTTTTTTTACATTACTTCTTCACAATTGTCAGTTCACATCAATCATTAAGCAATGTCAGCCATACACTACTTCTCTTCATACTGTACAGCTGTAAAAATAGAATACTGTCTGACAAATGGAAGACATTAAAACAAAGCTTATATATTTTATTCAGATGAAAAGATATGGAGATTATAATAACACTGTCTGTCTCACATTCTGATCTTTTATGCTATATTTTTACACATTATTACTATTAACAACACAACTACAGCATTCAGATCATTTGCAAAGCAAGGGTTTACAAATGTGAGAAATGTAGACACTATTTGGAAATGAAGAACAACATTGAAAATATAAATGTACTTTATATAATAAAATACTAAACTATGAGGCACAATACCATAACTGAGTAAAACACCTTTTTGACAGACTATACAACATACACCCATAGGCATAACTTAAAGCTCCTATGCCCCAATACAAAATGTGTAATGAGGCTCCTACCTACCTTTTGGCATTTAGAATAGTAGTATATTTTATGGGACAGAAGGACCTTTGAGGTCCAATAAGGGCCCAGTGCCCAATAACGACTGCTACCTCTGCAACTCCTATAGCTACGCCTCTATATACACCTTCAACAGCTGTTGGCTGAACACTTTGTTGTTTTAGAACCATGAATGATCAGTTCAACAAGCAAGCATTTTTACTGTATGGAGTTGGTGGAGTAAGCCAAAGAAGACTCCTCTGATGGTGACTTATTTCCCCCAATAACTAAAGTATTGGGCACTGAAATTATAGAAGCCAGCTCTCTCTCTCTCACACACACACACGATAGTTGGCTGATCCTCTCAAAATTGGCAGATTCAGCCAAACTTGCTCTAAAGTGTATAGGGGTAACTATGTCACTATCAAACCATTGTGTTTAAAAGCACTATAAATAATTTCATAAATCATAAGTCATTTGCTGCAACTAAAAGTTATATACAAAAACATTTGCTCAGAGTATCTCACAGTATCTCATAGTCATTCTTCATATGGCATTAAAGTATTTTTCTGGAATAAAATTATTGATGACCTGTCTTTAGAATAGGTCATCAATGTCAGATTAGTTGGGGATCTGACACCAGGCAACCCCATTGATCAGTTGTTCTCAGCAGCTGATACACAGAGAATAGAGCAGGAAGCAAACAGCTCTGTTGTTTGTGTAGTGGTCAGACCAGGTATTGCAGATCAGCTCCCATTAATCTGAAAGGGACCTAAGCTGCAGTGACTCAGTTCCGCCGCTACACAGAGAACATCTGTGTATCAGCTGCTGAGAACAGCTAATCAGACCCCCTCAGATCCGATATTAATGAACTATCTTTAGGATAGGTCTTTAATATCTTTATCTCTGAAAACCCTATGCTTTATCCATTGTGTATGGTGATATTACATTTAAAGGGGTTTTTCATCAAAGCATGTTATCTCCAATCCATAGGATAGGGCTAAACTGGTAGCTCGGTAGGGGTCTGACTTCACAGACCCCTGCTGATAAGCAGAAAGAGGGACATTTTTCCCGTTCTGAATGGAGCGGTGATTGGACAGCTCAGGCTACTCTCTATTCTTTTCAGGGGGAGTCCTGGAGATGATGTGTGAATGAGGAGTTGAAGTACAGTCCCCTGTTCTCCTGATCAGTGGGGGTCTTAACAGTTGGACACCCACCGATCTGCAAGTTATTCTCTATCCATAGGATAACTTGAATTGATGGCAAAGCCTATTTAAAGTATTTTATAACAAATATATAATCATTTTTAAAGGGGTTGTCTGGCTGATCAGTTAAAAAAATAGCAGCTCAGACTAGGTTTACACATGCGCCTGCTCTCTGCTGAGGGATTCTGTTCCCCATTCCGTTTGAAAAGTGAGAAAAGAGAGAAAACGGACTCCCCCCGAACAGAAACCTGAACGCAGGTGTGAACCTAGTGTCAGCGTGGTATAAAAAACAAAACAAGCCATATTCACTTTCACTGATCTCCTGCTTCTCCCAATCCAACGCTCCCTGGATCCTTGCTGGTGTCAGCTTCTAGGTTCCCGTTCAATGAGTGGCTGTGGTGGGTTATTGCTGTGACCAGTGATTGGCTGATCAGGCATTACTTGTGTGTTGAGAAAGACCACCAGCACCCATAGTGCATTGGACCAGGAGAAGTAGAGGATTGGTGGAGATATGTATTATTGAGCATTTATATAAAAATCAGACAACCACTTTAACTTTTAATCTGTTACTTTGAGCTGTTTAGCATTCATCAGTGACAACTAATTGTTGGAATATAGCTATTTGCTTTTCTTGATGTTTATGGAATATTCAAAAGTATTCATCAAGTTAGAAAGTTTGTTATATATATATATATATATATATATATATATATATATATACACAGTGCCTTGCGAAAGTATTCGGCCCCCTTGAACTTTTCAACCTTTTGCCACATTTCAGGCTTCAAACATAAAGATATAAAATTTTAATTTTTTTGGTGAAGGATCAACTACAAGTGGGACACAATCGTGAAGTGGAATGAAATTTATTGGTTATTTTAAACTTTTGTAAAAAATAAAAAACTGAAAAAGGGGGTATGCAATATTATTCGGCCCCTTTACTTTCAGTGCAGCAAACTCACTCCAGAAGTTCAGTGAGGATCTCTGAATGATCCAATGTTGTCCTAAATGACTGATGATGATAAATATAATCCATCTGTGTGTAATCAAGTCTCCGTATAAATGCACCTGCTCTGTGATAGTCTCAGGGTTCTGTTTAAAGTGCAGAGGGCATCATGAAGACCAAGGAACACACCAGGCAGGTCCGTGATACTGTTGTGGAGAAGTTTAAAGCCGGATTTGGATACAAAAAGATTTCCCAAACTTTAAACATCCCAAGGAGCACTGTGCAAGCGATCATATTGAAATGGAAGGAGTATCAGACCACTGCAAATCTACCAAGACCCGGCCGTCCCTCTAAACTTTCATCTCAAACAAGGAGAAGACTGATCAGAGATGCAGCCAAGAGGCCCATGATCACTCTGGATGAACTGCAGAGATCTACAGCTGAGGTGTGAGAGTCTGTCCATAGGACAACAATCAGTCGTACACTGCATAAATCTGGCCTTTATGGAAAAGTGGCAAGAAGAAAGCCATTTCTCAAAGATATCCATAAAAAGTCTTGTTTAAAGTTTGCCACAAGCCACCTGGGAGACACACCAAACATGTGGAAGAAGGTGCTCTGGTCAGATGAAACCAAAATCCAACTTTTCGGCCACAATGCAAAACGATATGTTTGGCGTAAAAGCAACACAGCTCATCACCCTGAACACATCATCCCCACTGTCAAACATGGTGGTGGCAGCATCATGGTTTGGGCCTGCTTTTCTTCAGCAGGGACAGGGAAGATGGTTAAAATTGATGGGAAGATGGATGGAGCCAAATACAGGACCATTCTGGAAGAAAACCTGTTGGAGTCTGCAAAAGAGAGACTGGGACGGAGATTTACACTGTGTTCCAAATTATTATGCAAATAATATTTTCTCATATTTTCCAAAATTACCTATATGAATTGCAGTCATTGTAATTTTCCAGTCATCAACTATTCGAGTATAATTGAAAGGTTTTTGAACAAACTGCCTATGATAACAGTATATTTAAAAAAAAATAAACACTCAAAATGCATTTTTAAATTATTATGCACAGCAGAATTTGCAACCTTTTCATTTTTATTAAGAACAAAAAAATGGTCATTGTGAAATGATAAGCATTAGCAGGTTATTACAAACCGAAATCAAACAGTTTTCAAGCCAAAACTTTATTCTAGGTGATGTTACATTTGCACATAGGACCCCTTGTTCGAAAGAAGCTTCTGAACTCTCTCGTCCATTGAATTTGTCAGTTTTTGGATGGTTTCTGCTTCAATTGTTTTGCATGAGGACAGAATATCCTCCCAGAGCTGTTGCTTAGATGTGAACTGCCTCCCGCCATCATAGGCACTCCTTTTGATGATGCTCCAGAGGTTCTCAATGGGGTTGAGGTCAGGGGAGCATGGGGGCCACACCATAAGTTTGTCCCCTTTTATGCCCATAGCAGCCAGAGATGCAGATGTGTTATTTGTAGCATGAGACGGTGCATTATCATGCATGAAAATGATCTTTCTGCAGAATGCATGGTTCTTCTTCTTGAACCATGGCAGGAAGTGCTGTTTCAGAAACTCCACATACATTATGGAGTTCAACTTTACCCCTTCATGGATCCTAAAGGGGCCGACAATCTCTCTCCCCATGATTCCAGCCCAAAATATTACTCCACCTCCTCCTTGTTGGCGCCGTAGCCGTGTTTGCATGGGGTGTCCATCAACAAGCCATCCTCCACTCCATCCATCTGGACCATCGAGCGTTGCACGGCACTCATCGGTGAACAAAACAGTTTTGAAATTAGTCTTCATGTATTGTTTGGCCCACTGGAGCCGTTTCTGCTTGTGTGCAGTGGATAGAGGAGGTCGATTGGATGGCTTACGCACAGCTGCAAACCTCTGAAGGACCCTGCATCTTGTTGTTCGGGGGGACGTTGGAGGCACCAGCAGCTTCAAAAACTTGTCTGCTGCTATGACAAGGCATTTTTGAAGCTGCTCTTTTAACCTGACGTAATTGCCTGTTGGAAAGAGTCCTCAATTTTCCCTTATCAGCACGCACACGTGTGTGCTGTGAATCAGCTACATACTTCTTGATTGTGCGATGATCACGATGAAGTGTCTTGGAAATGTTGATTGTAGTCATGACTTGACCTAAACACTCCACAATTTGTTGCTTCTCAGCAGCCGACACATCCTTTTTCTTTCCCATTTTGGCTGAAAATGTAGGCTGCTTAATAATGTGGGACAGTCTTCTTAAGTAGTCTTGCCTTTAATTGGATACACCTGCCAAACTAATTAGCACAGGTGTCTGCAATTGCTTTCAGTGATATAAAGAGCCCTGACACACATCACCATCAATGAGTTTAACTGACAAACAAAAAAATTCTTACCTTATCACTCCTAAACACTTTTTGCATAATAATTTGGAACACAGTGTATCTTCCAACAAGACAATGATCCCAAACATAAAGCAAAATCTACAATGGAGTGGTTCACAAATAAACGTATCCAGGTGTTAGAATGGCCAAGTCAAAGTCCAGACCTGAATCCAATCGAGAATCTGTGGAAAGAGCTGAAAACTGCTGTTCACAAATGCTCTCCATCCAACCTCACTGAGCTCCAGCTGTTTTCCAAGGAAGAATGGGCAAGAATTTCAGTCTCTTGATGTGCAAAACTGATAGAGACATACCCCAAGTGACTTGCAGCTGTAATCGCAGCAAAAGGTGGCGCTACAAAGTATTAATTTAAGGGGGCCGAATAATATTGCACGCCTCACTTTTCAGTTTTTTATTTTTTACAAAAGTTTAAAATATCCAATAAATTTTGTTCCACTTCACGATTGTGTCCCACTTGTTGTTAATTCTTCACCAAAAAATTAAAATTTTATATCCTTATGTTTGAAGCCTGAAATGTGGCAAAAGGTTGAAAAGTTCAAGGGGGCCGAAAACTTTCGCAAGGCACTGTATATGATCTTAAAGGGAGTTTGTCACCAATAAATTGGTTATAATCCTAACCCTGTACCAGAATCTAGGATTGATTCTATAGTTTCCAAACATGCCTGTGCTAATCTCAATTTCCAAAACATGAAACACTCAGCTTTTAAAGGGAATCTTTCAGGTCAGTCTGGGACACTAAACCAATCACAGATCCTTATACTGTAGACCTGAGGTTTAGTGTCCCAGATTGCCCTGTTGTAATGCAATCACCAAGCGCATTAAAAATAAAAAAAACCTTTCTACTTACCTAGCTAAGGGTCCGCTCGATGCTGCTTGGTGAGATCGGTCCGGCTTATTCATGAGGCACGCCTCCTGGCGCCTGCGCTGTTCTTCAGTGAAACCAAAGATGGACAACCTGGCTTCACTGCATAATTGCGGGGCATGCGCACTGAAGCCGAGAAGTACTCCTCTGGCTTCATTGAAGAACTGCACAGGAGCGGGGAATACAGCGGCCGGGTGAGTATAAAGCTTTTTTTTTTATTTTTAATACGGCCATGGATTGTGTTATAACAGGGTGATTTGGGACACTAAACCCCAGGTCCATATGGAAATGTGGGTGGTTTAGTGTCCCAAATTGCCCTGACAGATTCCCTTTAAGATAGATAGTCATACCACCAAAATACATTTAAAATTATTATCTACCATATCTCTGCTTTATATTGGCATCATCTTTTAATCATCCTTCAATTTATTTTTGACAATAGAAGGCTTATAAGTATAACTGCGATTTTCTAGATTTACATGAAAATTTCCCAAACCCATTTGCTAGGAACTCCATCAGTTATGATGGGATTTTAAAGGCCTATATATGAAACATCCCATACATTTTCAAAATTGCACCCCTGAACTAATTCAAAACCCCATTTGGGAAGTTTGTTAACCCTTTAAAGAGGACCTTTCACGTCCTCATGTATATGCGGTTTTACATACCGCTAGAAAGCTTTCCCGTTATATGTCCCGGAGCTGGAGATATCAGGAGTCTAAATTTCACCGTGTTCCAGGTGTTCAGGGTGTTCCTGACAGTCTAGCTGGGCTAGTAACGCCCCATTTGACAGCACACGGCTATGGACGAGTACAGAGAGAGGGGGCATTCCTTACCACCCAGTACAGGGCTATGGAGGAATACTGTCAGGGAGGGCGTTCTTCGCAGCCCAGCTAGACTGTCAGGAAAGCCCTTCTGACAGTGAACGGTGAAATTTAGACCCCTGATATCTCCAGTCCCAGGGCACATAACGAGAAAGCCGGCTGAATTCAGCGCGCTGTCGGCTTTCTAGCAGTATGTAAAACCGCATATACATGAGGACGTGAAAGGTCCTCTTTAAGTATTTCACGGGAATTAAAATTACACTTTACAAATTTCATTTTTTTTTTTTTTTAATAATACGTTCATTTAGCTCTAAAATTAACAAAAGAATATATCAAGGGGTATCACCCCACAGCTGTTTCACAGATTTTTTATAAATATTGGGATATGTAAAAGAAATAAATATTAACATCACTTTATCCCCAAAGTTTTCATTTTCACAAGGGATTAAAGTTGAAAAAGCTCCCCACAGTTTGTTAAACAAATGCTCCTGAACACGGCAATACCCCATATATGGTCGTAATCTGCTGTATGGGCACATGGCGGGGTTTGGAATGGAAAGAGCATTATTTGGCTTTTAGAGGGTAAATTTTACTGGAATAGTTTTTGACTGCCATTCAGAGCCCCTAAAGTACCAATACAACGGAAACCCCCAAAAGTGACCCCGTTTTGTAAGCTACACCCCTCACAGAATTTATCAAGGGGTATAGTGAGTAATCTGACACCACAGCTGTTTCAGATTTTATTAACATTGGGATGTGAAAATGAAAAATTACATTTTTTTCCAATAAATTGTCAATTTAGCCCCAAATTTCCAGTAAAACATCCATTTAGTCCTAAGTTTTTTATTTTTAGAAGGGGTTAAAGGAAAATAAGGACACCACAGTTTGTTACTCAATTTCTCCTGAACACAGCAATACCTGCAATGTGCCCAAACAGCAGTTTATGCAAACATGTATAACTCTGTTGTACCCAGAATAATGTACTTAACAATGTCATATGTGGGTATAAAATGCTGTTTGGGCACAAGCGGTAAGGAAAGCTGTTTTAGTTTTTGGAGATGCCACTTTTGCAGAGCCACTGAACTGCCAGTAAAGTGGAATCCAGATACAAGTGACATCATTTTGGAAACTAGACCCCTGGAAAAAAATACCATTTTCACCTTTCACCATGAGCTGCGCATTCATGTCTGGAAAATAAATTAATTCAAAACTTGGGGGTTAAAAATGTTCACTGTACCACTGGATACATTCCTTCAGGGGTGTAGTTTGCAAAATGGCGTCACATGTCAGGGGATTCCACTTTACTGGCAATTCAAGAGCCGTGCAAAAGTGTCATGGCGTCCAAAAACCAAGCCGTCTAAATCTGTGCTCCAAAAAACAAATAGCGCTCCTTCCCTTCTGTGCCCGACTGTGCCCAAACAGCAGTTTATACCCACATATGACATTAAGTACCTTATCCTGGATACACCTTTGTTATACAGGTGCATCTAAATAAATTAGAATATCTTTGAAACATTTATTTCAGTAATTAAATAAAAAAAAGTGACCTCCTATATTTTCTATATTCTTTACACAGAGTGTTCTATTTCAAGTGTTTTATTTCTGTAAATGTTGATTATGGATTACAGGTAATGAAAACCAAAATCTAAGAAAATTAGAATATTGTAAAAAAGTTCAGTATTGTAAATTCAGTGTCACCTGCCAAGGTTTCCTAAGCCTTTAACTGGTCCCTCAGTCTGGTTCAGTAGGACACACAATCATGGAAGACGCTGATTATGGATTGTATTACTGAATTACTGAAATGAATGAACGTTTCAAAGATATTCTAATTTATTGAGATGCACCTGTATATGTGGGCATAAACTTCAGTTTGGGCATACAGCAGGACGCAAATTTGAAGGAGCGCTATGTGGCTTTTGGAGCACAGTTTTAGATGTTTGGTATCTGGATGCCATGTCATGTTTGCAGAGCCTCTAAGGTGGAATAAAGTGGAATCCCCTAGGAAGTGACCCTATTTTCAAAACTGCACCCCCTTTTCAAAACTGCACCCCCCACCCCTCAAAGAATTTATCAAGGGGTGGAGTCAACATTAGTTGTCCCAGACGTGAATGCACAGCGGCAGATAGTGAAAAGTGAATATATAAGCTGTGTGGAGTACATTGGGAACACCAAATACCCTAGTATTTTCCCAGTAGCTCCTATGAATGGGGGGATCACTCTGGGGGGGGGGGTCATTTCTGGTGTCTCTTCCCTCGTAAGCTCAAAATTTGAAGTGTACTCTAATATGCGCTCGCACAGCTTATACATTCCCTTCTTGCCGCAGCCAGTTTTGTTCTAATGATTTGTGGATTTTGCAGGGGGGGGGGGGGCTTGGGGATTGTCTTCACATTGTGCAAGCTAAAAAAAATCTTATTTTTCTGGTGATGTAGCCATATGACAAGTTTTTTGCAAGATTAGATGCATTTTGTAATGACACCATTTTGGGGTGCCTATAACTTATTGACTAAATTTTATTAACTCTTTCTTGGTGGATTTAAAAAAAAAAAAAAACAACAAAAAAAACCCCATAAATTCTTTTACCATTAAATTTTTTTGCCATGCAGCGTACAGTGTAAGTAACATGGTAGCTTTATTCTATAGGTTAGTTTGATTACAGTGATACCAAATTATATTGATTTTTTTGTGTGTTACTAATTTTGCAGAACAAAAACCCAATTGGGGACATAAATCAATTGTTTTTGCTTCACCATCTTCTGAGAGACGTAAACCTTTTATTTTTTGGTTGACAGCGTTGATTGAGGGTTTATTTTTTGCGGGACGACCTGTGGTTTTTATTGGTACTGGGGTTCATGTGATTTTTTGTTCACTTTCAATGGTGAAACATCATTACTTCTTTTTTACAATGTTCACTATGTTCACAATAATGTTTCAGTTTTATTGTATGGGTTGTTACAGACACTGCGATACCAAATATGTATTCTATTAATTTTTAGGTTTTTTTTTACTCTTATTCATTTTATATAGGAAAGGGTATTTTGGGAGCGTTACATATTTATTCATTTTTTAACACACTATATTTTATAATTTTTTTTACTGTTTTTTTTTTTTTCTTTTACATTTTTTGTTGTTGAACTATGGTGTACTGCAGTGTATATAGTTTCATTGTGACATGATCAACCAGGCATATGGATCCTGGCAGATCCTGGGCTGCCAAAAATAAGTGTCTGCACCCCTCTAATTCGCCACGGATGGGGGATTGATAGGGTTATTATTGGAGCGGAAACCCCTTAAATGCCGCAGTCATATTTGACTTAGGAGTTAAAGGGGTATTCCCATCTGAAAGATCCAATGTAGACTGCTAGCTTATGTAAATTCAAGAGTTTTTCTAAATATATTGCTTTAGAAATGCTGCTTTGTTTGTCTGCTATGCGAAATTATTCCTCCCATTGTTTACACATTGTTGTCAAGGAACCCGACCTGCTGGTGTCCTAGGATTGCAATTGAGCAAGGGCAACATCTGCATGGAGTTTGTATGTTCTCCCTGTGTTGGCATGGGTTTCCTCTTGCTACTCCAGTTTATTCCCATACATACATTTGGATTTAGATTGTGAGCCGCTTTGGGGACAGCGAGTGGTGACAACATACAGTGGGTACGGAAAGTATTCAGACCCCTTTAAATTTTTCACTCTTTGTTTCATTGCAGCCATTTCCTAAAAGCAAAAAAGTTAATTTTATTTCTCATTAATGTACACTCAGCACCCCATCTTGACGGAAAAAAACAAAACAGAAATGTAGATATTTTTGCAAATTTATTAAAAAAGAAAAACTGAAATATCACATGGTCATAGGTATTCAGACCCTTTGCTCAGTATTGAGTAGAAGCACCCTTTTGAGCTAGTACAGCCATGAGTCTTCTTGGGAAAGATGCAACAAGTTTTTCACATCTGGATTTGGGGATTCTCTGCCATTCTTCCTTGCAGATTCTCTCCAGTTCCGTCAGGTTGGATGGTGAACGTTGGTGGACAGCCATTTTCAGGTCTCTCCAGAGATGCTCAGTTGGGTTGAGGTCAGGGCTCTGGCTGGGCCAGTCAAGAATGGTCACAGAGTTGTTCTGAAGCCACTCCTTTGTTATTTTAGCTGTATGCTTAGGGTCATTGTCTTGTTGGAATGTGAACCTTCAACCCAGTCTGAGGTCCTGAGCACTCTGGAAGAGGTTTTCTTCCAGGATATCTCTGTACTTGGCCGCATTCATCTTTCCTTCAATTGCAACCAGTTGTCCTGTCCCTGCAGCTGAAAAACACCCCCATAGCATGATGCTGCCACCACCATGTTTCATTGTTGGGATTGTATTGGGTACGTGATGAGCAGTGCCTGGTTTTCTCCACACATACCGCTTAGAATTAACGCCAAAAAGTTCAATCTTCGTCTCATCAGACCAGAGAATCTTATTTCTCATAGTCTGGGAGTCCTTCATGTATTTTTTGGCAAGCTCTATGTGGGCTTTCATATGTCTTGCACTGAGGAGAGGCTTCCTTTGGGCCACTCTGCCATAAAGCCCCTACTACATCTCTGGAGCTCAGCCACAGTGATCTTTGGTTTCTTCTTTACCTCTCTCACCAAGGCTCTTCTCCCACGATTTCTTAGTTTGGCTGGACGGCCAGGTCTAGGAAGAGTTCTGGTCATCCCAAACTTCTTCCATTTAAGGATTATGGAGGCCACTGTGCTCTTAGGAAATTCTTTTGTAACCTTGGCCAGATCTGTGCCTTGCCACAATTCTGTCTCTGAGCTCCTTGGGCAGTTCCTTTGACCTCATGATTCTCATTTGCTCTGACATGCACTGTGAGCTGTAAGGTCTTATATAGACAGGTGTGTGCCTTTCCTAATCAAGTCCAATCAGTTTAATTAAACACAGCTGGACTCCAATGAAGGAGTAGAAATATCTCAAGGAGTTTCAGAAGGAAATGGACAGCATGTGAGTTAAATATGAGTGTCACAGCAAAGGGTCTGAATACTTATGACCAAGTGATATTTCAGTTTTTCTTTTTTAAAAAGTTTGCAAAAATATCTACATTTCTGGGTTTTTTTCTGTCAAGATGGGCTGCTAAGTGTACATTAATGAGAAATAAAATGAACTTTTTTTGCTCTTAGCAAATGGCTGCAATGAAACAAAGAGTGAAAAATTTAAAGGGGTCTGAATACTTTCTGTACCCACTGTATGTAATGAACTTCAGAATATGCTGAAACTATAAAACCAAGAGAAATTAATAAATACAAGAAAACAATCTACAGAAAGTAATGTCAAAAATTAATTGCTTTTCAAGAGCCTGGGAATGGTTCAATAATTAGTCTCATATTCTTCTAGACTGGGGAACAAGGCTTATAAATGCAGACTATTCTCATTCTTTAACCTTAACACAACCCAGCAGCCAAGCAACTACTCCCACAATGTGTCACAAGAAACAAAAAGCTACAGCAAATGATCTACAGGGCACTGTCAAGACAGCAAACATTACATACAGTTCATGACTCTACCAATACCCTACCAAGCCAAAAAACCTGAAAGATTATAGCTGTCAGGAAAGGTTAGCTCATGTAGAAGATTTGAATAAAACACCAGACTTGTGGAGTATGTCCCCGGGCAGATGCCAACAAGCTGGCATTGTTCAGTCTTCGTACAGAACAGTATTTTCATATCAGCTGTCAACCCTGAGAGTAGAGGAATGATGATATGAATTTGTTTCTAGTGGCAAGACTTGAACACCTCATGATGACTTAGAATGAGTTCATTATAAAAATAAAGACATTACTAATTGTAAATTTGCAATAATAAGTTTTATCTACCTACCTATTTAGCTATTATTTAGGTTACGTTTGCATATGTGTACGTTTGCTTACATTTGCATTCCATTCTTGTGTTCCACCACAGGAATAAAATGAAAAGAACAACGAAATCGCATCCATCTACTAACATATATCAGTGGATCTCAACAGATCCCATTGACTATAAGGTCTTCAAGTCTTGGTGTAAGTTATTTTACTGCACAAAAAAGTCCTGCATGGACAACTTTTTCAAACATAATATTTTAAAAGGATTCTGCCTCTGATGCACCTGTGAACAGAGCCTTATCTAATTACAAAGACCTAACAATGCCAGCTTGTTGGCATCTGAACGAGGACATGCAACACAAGTCTGGTGTTTTATTTAAATCTCCTACTTGAGCTAACCTTCCCTGACAACTATAATCTTTCAGCTTCTGTTGCCCTATAATGGCTGCACGCTTCTTTGGTAGATGAGCAAATTCCCCCTAATTCCCCTACACTCTCCCCTCATGATCTCCCCCAACTCATAACTCTTGCATGAGAATCCTACTCATGCCCTTCACCCTTTCACAATATAATCCTTTCCCTCTAGCCCCAATCCTAAGACTAGCAAATGGAGCAAACAACAATGCCTTCCCCACCCCATCACAGGCCCACTTCTCTTCAGAACCCACCACAGACTCCAGAACCCTATACGGCAGCTTGGTTCTAGGCCCCTATTTTGCTTGATGATTGGGTACTGCTTAAACTTCCCACAGACAGGCCATCTAATGTCTTCTGAATGCACCCAATGGCCTCCCTCTGTTTCCTGGAGCACTGAAGAAGCCGAACTGAAGATGCCCCACTCCCCCATACTAAAGTCTGGGCCTCCACTTAGCCAGCCAGATAGGTGCCTGCAAGTACAGAGATGCAGCTACCACACAGAATGGCATAACTTGGGCCTTTCTTATTCCACCTTGCTGGCTGTCACCACAAATTAATGAAGAAACAGCCAGAAGTAGAAAGGTGCACTGCGGTCCACTAGAGGTACCCCTTGAAATGCCATCATGGATCGGGGGATGGATAGATTAAAGCAGAGGAGCCCGTATGGCTCATGCTTCCACCATACACATACACAGTACATGTCATGTTTGTATTCTTAAAGCTATAGTACATTGGTTATACAGAGTACACTTAAAAAAAAAACTATAAGGCTAAAATGTGCAAAATGTGATAAATAATACACTGTATGATATGCCTGCCACTTTTCCAGTTTTATTTTATTTTAAGTTACATGCATGTCTTGCACTATAAGAAATGACACCTTGTCATAATTGTCAGTTGTTTTAGCTTGATTACAACATTATTAATTCCCTTCAGCATTCTAATTGTAGTGTGAACTAAATGTTAACCACTTCAGTACCGGGCCAATTTCTGGTTTAGGACAAGACATATTTTCGGGTTTTTTGTATGTGCGTTTTTGTGGGCTATAACATTTTATCATTTGCATTATTCAACTAATTTCTGCGTCTTTTTTCGGTAACACACGGGGCTTTATTTTTATGTTGTTTTTATTTTTGCATATTTTTAATTTTTTTTTTTATATCCAGGAAAATATAAACAAAAGAGGAGAGAAAACGTGTCTGTTTTTCACTTTTAATTTTTTTTTTTATTTACTAGCACAAAGTACTGCTAAAAAACTTTTTAAAATTGTTTTTCCTCTACGTTACGGTAATTTTTATTTTGTATTGTGTCGTCGGGGATGGGACTAGAACCTGTGATAGGGGCGTGTAATTGGCATATTATTTATTTATTTTTTTAATTGTATTACTAGATATATATATTTTTTTTTTTTTTACTTTTCTGTTCATTTTATTTATTTATTTTTTTTACATTGTGTCCCCATAAGGTCATAATAGACCTTTGGGGACATCTGATCACTGTTTTTTGGTGGGGGAGGCTGATTTCCCCTGCAACTGGGGTTGATACATTTAGACCCAGTTGCAGGAGGAATACAGCCTCCTGCCCATAACTACAGAGCTGATCTGGGTCCTGTAGGACCCAGCAGCTCTAACAGACTCCGATCCTGCCAGATCATGTGAACGCTGGGTCAGAGGGGAGCCGCATCATGGTGGCTCCCATAGCTGTGTATACAGTTCTCATTGAGCGCTGTGTACACAGCGATCGGGAAGGCAGGGACGGTAATAAACCTTCCCTGCCTTCTCTAGGGGAGCTCCAGCTGTAGTTACAGCCGGCTCCCCGTTTCTCCAGCTGCTTAAAACTGCAAGGATGGACTGGTACGTCCTTGCAGAACTAGACAACCACTCTCCAGACGTATATACCCAATGGGTGGTCCGGAAGTGGTTAAATTACTGTATGGAGATAAGCAAAGCTCCCCAGATTTGTTTTGGGTTAGATTTGCTTAATTTGACAATCAGATTTAGTTTAAACCAAATAAATATGGTCTGAATAAAATGTGATCCACTTGCCCTAAAAAGTAGTTTATTTGTTTCCTGTGACCAAGAGTAACCTAAACCACATGACCTAAATTTAATTTAATTTAGAATAACCTGGACTACAAGTGATCTAAGCCAGCTAACAACAGTTTACAGGTATCAATGGCTAGTTTAAAGGTTACTCTTGGACACTGAAAGAAGGTCAATGAGTTATACAGCCAGCTGCCATTTTGAGCAATTAATCAGAAACAATTCCAAAAAGTTTCAGATTCGCTGAAACATATATCTTTTGGGGAAATACAGCACAAATTTCATTTCAATTTGTTCATCTGTTCATACTCAGTTGAAGGGACTGACTATGGGTATGGTGGTGCACTGACTGAGTCATGTGTGGGGAAAAGAAGGATCATCAAGTTGGATTTTGAGAAATAATCTGCCAGCAGAGGTGTCTGACAGCAGCCTGATACCTTCTCCCCATTGAGAATATAATGTTTGCATGCCAGTTATATCACATGCTCATTTTTGTCGATTTTGCTGAGAAGCATAGATCAATGTATAATACTGGAAAGCCTAGTTCATGTCTTTTTTCTAAAATACTGGTATACTACATTTCTGTCTGCTCATTTGTTTTGTTCTTGTTTTGCCTTGGTATCAGCACTCCTCCTATTTGGCTGAGGTGCTTTTAATTAAAATTAGACTTCATATGGGATCTACCTACTAGTCCTTATTCCTTATGGTGAGGTGGACTTTTTTGAGATCTGTTCACATGGTGCGGGAATGCATGGTGTCTGCAAATTGCTGTGCTGTTGTGCCTGTGGGCTTAGCCTGGCATCAGGGGTGCTTTTGGGCTGTTGACCACTCCCCCTTTGGGAACTGAGTTGCAGCACTGCACCCGATATACATACAGGACATTATACTGCGTGGAGGATTGCTATGGGACATTATACATTATATTACATGGGCCACATGGCGTATTGACACCATAATGTTATGCGTCATTACACCATGCAAACCACGTGACTATTGAAGCCCAATCACAGGCCTCATCGGTCCCTGACCTGTCTCTCGAGGCTGAACTGTGCCAGAGCCCAGGAGAGGTGAGTGTCACTATTTGTTTGGTTTACCCACCTCATCTGGGTGTCCACTAATAATACTCTGAGGGTCTGAAGAGATCACAGAGTATAATAGTAGTTCATGGGTGGCAAACCCCACTAACTTCCATTATGGGGGGTGGTGGCTCTCACTGAGGCGCGTGCCCCTGGGGATAGCATGGTGTACCCTATATGCGCACTGCAGGCAAGTACTGCCTTAAGTAATTTTAACTACTATGTATACACTGCCATGACTAACATGACACTGTTGTTGTATATCTATCCTTCATAAACTGTAAACTGTAAACATTACTCTATTGCACAAACTTACATATATCTGGTTATTGTTGAAACGCTTCTGAATTTCATATAATAGGCTACTGTCTGTGAGCTCGCTGAGAGTTGCCAAATCATCATTTGGGGCAGCAGGCATTAACTTGATCTGTAAAATGAAAAAATGATGTGCTGTTTTATAAAACTTTCTGTTACTATGTTTATCACTATCCCTTCTACAATAAGGTCTTCCGTTACATGCTACTTATTAGACTAATAACATACTTCACAGACTTTCAAATTACCAAGAAGAAACTGTAGAAATATAATTATGGTTGGATTCAGCATTTTAATGCTGCTCCTACTAATAAAGAAACCTGTGAGTCTTTCCTTCCCATAAATATATATATATATATATATATATATATATATATATATATATATATATATAACACACATTACAGACGCCATATTACACATGAGTAAACAGAATATGTCTTATTCACACAAGTATATTAATTATTTTGACATCTAGGGTACCTGTATGTTTATTTATTTAGTTATTGCTTATAATGTTGTATTCTTAAAGGGGTTGGCCACTTTCAGACCAATATTGAGAGACAAATGTTATTGTTTATATAATAAAAAGATATACAATTTTCCAATATATGTTCTGTATCAATTCCTCAGTTTTGTAGATCTCTGCTTGCTGTCATTCATTCTGTTACTTCTAGTGGATAAAATTCTGAACATGGTCATGTGATATACAGTCCATGGTCATGTGATATGCAGTCCATGGTCATGTGATATGCAGTCCATGGTCATGTGATGAATACACAGGTGCACAGCTCGTTACCAGGTAGATGTTTGATTACTGTGTTGTGACTATATCAAGCTGTGCACCTTTGTGTTCATCACATGACCATGATCAGAATTTTATCCACTAGAGGTAAGCAGAATGCATGACAGCAGAGATCTAGAAAACTGTGAGGAATTGATACAGAAAGTATTGAAAATTGTACAATTGTACTTTTTATTATACAAACAATAACATTTGTCTTTCAATATTGGTCTGAAAGTGGCCAACCCTTTCAAGGTATGCAGATTCACCAGCACATTCAACTCCACAACCTAGTCAACAAAGTCATTTATTTTATACAAGTTGTCTGCATACAATACCAACTCATACAAAAAAAGCAGTCACTCTATTTCAGTGTACTATGATATATCTTATTTTACTAGGAGGTTATGAAAATACAGCAAAACGGTCTTAAAATAATAGGTATTTACATAGCTCTCTTATATCACTTCTGAAAAGCATGGAGAGAAATTTTCATTTTTGGGGAGTGGGCAGGACATACAAATAGTTATTTAATGTTCTTGGGGCCAACTATGAATTTAACCGCTGTTTAAGGGGTTTTCCAGCCCCCAATTGTTTTTTCTAACTGTTGACATTTCGACAGAATAGGTCACCAATATGTGATCTGTCGGGGTCCGACACCCAGACCCTGCATGGATCATCTGTGCTAGCACCCTCCAGCTGCTGGAAACTGTTATTGGACAGGGAGCATATGCAGCACCGCTCATCTACAAGTAACAGGAGCGGCACAGTAACCCTGTTCACTGCGTAGTAGTGCATCTGGATGGAGAGCGGTCCTGCAGGTACTCTCCATCCACTAGCAGCTTTCGGCACCCAGACGCTGCTAGAACAGCTGATCTGTGAGGGTTCCGGGTGTCAGATCATGACAGATCACATACTGATGACCTATCCTGTCGATAGATAATCAGTATGAAAAAACAATTTGGGTCTGGAAAACCCCTTTAAGCTTGGCTATCAATAAACCTGAAGATCAATAATAAGAGGCCCTCTCCTTGTTTTTTTTTTTTCAATAATAAGCTCCTTCTCCAGCTCCTTCTTTATGGCAAACAAATTGTTCCTTTGCATAGAAAGGAGCCTGTAAATTTCCACAATGCCCATGGACCTGGACTGGACTTCAACCTCCGTGGACCCTATGGGCTGCTTAAACATATCCAACCTTGATACAACTTTGCATTTTGAAAACCATGGTTTCTGTAGTGTAGGACTTATAGAATATAGTAGGTCAGTCTCTAATGCCTTATTTACAAAACAGTGCCATTGTTCTTAGACTTAATAACTGCTAAAAACAGCCATGTCAGTCCTTTGAAACCCGTTGAATGGGCTTATTCCCATGACCATGTGATGGTCGATCGACTCATGAATGTCTGTGGGCCTATTCACATGGCTATCGTTATATCTGTCAAAACTGACCAATATAGAGCATGTCAGGATATTTGCTGGCCATAAAAAAATGGTCTGTCAATAAAGGACATTTGAATAGACCCATAGAGATTCATGGTTTAAAAAATGGTCGCCACACAGCCATTTGTCACTGTCTTGTGGATAAGGCCTAAGGCTAGTGTATTGGAACTTAAATGAAACAAATTAAAAAATATGTCATAGATGTCATAGACTTAAATCTTTCCATCTACTTTCTGCATTTTCTTTCCATGTATCAGTCCCTTAAATTTTAATACCTGCTCCAGTTTTGTACCGCTATTTGCTGTATTTCTTTCGGAGGCATTGTCCTGTGAAAAATGTTTGCTTAATGTCTTTCCTGAATCTTTGAACATTGTGTCTTTCTCCAGTAAGCTGTCTTGCTTAGAAATTGGTAAAGCCAATGGACGCCTATAAAAAACAAAACATAAAATTAATAAATGAAACACCTGTCAGTCTTTCTAGAATAAATGCAATTAACAAGGAGGATTTGGGATTAATTTATACTGCAACTAAACAAAAGATATGCAGACACTGAAATTTAAGATTCCATTCAGCAGTAGCCGTGTAAAAATGTAAGCATAGGCAGAATAGTCATGAGATTCGATTTTGCAAGGAAAGCAAATCAATAAGTAATCTAAAATTTTTTTCACCCAAAACTAACAGCAAACAGGAATCTATTACATGGATGATGATTCTAACAATTCACGAACAATAAAGAACTTAAAACTCCTATATACATTTTATTATACTGTGTTAATATACACATGTTAATGAGCATCGGATTGATTTAATTAAACCATTTCCATGCAGATTATTTATGTTTCTATTAATTATATATTTGGAAAATAAATAAATAAAGATTAAAATAAAATTATCGCAATGAATATTCCCTAACGGTAGGGGAACACAGGTTGCTATTGAATTCACTTACTAAAACATATTCAATGTCGTAGCTAGTTGGACATAAAAAACTTACTAAATATGACTTCAACATTTCTGAACAAAAGCTATTCAGAATTTCTTGGGTACAATAATAATAATAATAATAATAATAAAATTTATTTATTGTGAGTTTTAATATGCCACTCCTCTGAAGACATACAGTGACTGCCATAAGTACACTGACAAGCTCTTATTTTGAAATGGTAAATTTATGCATCTCATACAGTATTGGACTGGGGTGCCTAGGGCCCACCAGTACAATTCATTTTAGGGGCCCACTATACAACTAAACAGCCACACATTTTTCCAATATTAGCCTGCAACCTAACCCTTACTTTGGACCATTTCTGCCCTGTGGCCTCCAAAGTAGCCTGTTAACTCACTCTTGCCTTACACTAGAACACCCTTAGTTCTATTAGAAAGATGACTAGTGATGGTGCCCTATAGCGACTGTAAGAAGACAATGCTCATAAGGGAGGATAATGGTTGACTTGCCTCTTTGCCTACATATCATCTTAGCCACTTAATGCATCTATATAAAATAAACTGGGTATCTTGTAAGATATTCTATCCAGTTTATTATATGGGAGCATAGGCTGTGTGAGATTATGTACACAGTATGTAATGCAGTGAGTATACTGAGCCATGCACTACTCTTGCAGGAGTTGAGGTCTAGGTGTTCTCTAGCCCCCTGGGTTAGAGGCCCATCAGGAGATTCCATTCCCCCGTGGGCCAGTCTGAGCCTGATCTCATAAATGCATTTTTCATTTACAAGTGAATAATAGTAACCTATCAAAGAGTAGATATTTTTCCATAAATGCACTTTCAATTTTCTGCAAATGCTCCACAATCAGTGCTTCTGGAGTCATGTGTGGTTCTTGGAGACCCTGCATGAGGCTCTGAAGAAGTTGTTGGCTACTAATATGGCACTAAGAATGTTATAAGGTTACTAGAGCTTGGTATCAGGGACTTTCATAGGCATTTCCCTTTCAACAGTATCTGTCATACACTATGTGAATGTGGCATGCGACCAACAAAAGGTAGAAGTTTTCTTATAGAAAAAATGGTTGATCAAGAACCCTAAATCAGGTTTTAAATAGAGTAATCCAGATAATAAGGGATTATCACTAAAAAGGAGAACTGTAATATGCCAAATCATTAGAATAGTATACTATAAAAGTATCACTAAGAATGATTATTTTGTTTTAGTCTTGTAAAACAAATGAAAGACAAGGGTTAACTGAGTCTAATGGGAGTAAATATTTGTGATACGTCCTACAGGTTGTCTCATTAGTCCTGTTATAATCCAAAATGATAATCACAATAATATATTAATATATAACTTTTAATGAATTAGTTAAAAAGTATAAATATCACAGAAATACATTCCAACCATAAAACAGCACAAATATATGCCCTCAGAATATCAAATATAAAAGTTCAAGAAAAAACAGCATACATTGCAGGCACGGCAGACTGGAACAAGATAAACCAACCAGACACTTACCGTGATTCAGATGATGCATATGTTGCTGAGTACTATATACCAGAGGGAAAGAGGGTAAATGTGGTCCAAGTTTCAATAGTTCTGGGGGCACCAGTATCAACGGGCTATATAAGGAAGCACATGTATCCCTGCTATCCCTATTACACCCTATACAGAGGTGGAACTAAGTTGTCCCTATGACCTATCTCGGGACGACCGCCCTAAATAGCATGTGCCCCCCAACTGGAACCTGGCCCTATTATAGAAAATCTCTATAATATCCCTTCAAGCATAAAATTATATAGAGAGAGCAAAAGAAACAAAACAATACAAAACAGTACAAAATTGCGCCTAAACGAAGATAAAACTCAAAATTAACCAAACATGCAATCCTGACATGCATGTTTCGCTATACTAATCAGGGGATGTAGTTGGTAAATAAGAATCTACAATATACCATCACATAGCCAATGCCTAAAGAAAGTATGAAACATAACGCTCAGGTTATGAGATGTCCATAAACAAATATACTTTTTAAATAGGAGGCAAGAAAAGAATGTATATCTGAAAATGGGACCACAACACAGCTACCACACTATGACATATGTAAAGAAATACAAACAAGATAGGCATGCGTTGTCCATCACAAAACACAGCACAGATGCAGGTGGCATACTTAACTCCTTATGGTGTTACAGATATCAGATAACTAATCACAGGTACAAAACAACACCATAGTATATCAAAAAGTGACCCTAAATATGGGGAGATAGCACAATTAGAACGCTACATATATAAACAGACCCCCTTCACCAACCCCACCCCCCCCCCCCCCCCCCGGATACATGGAGTGCCAAACATGAAGAGATATTATAGGGATTTTCTATAATAGGCCCAGGTTCCAGTCAGGGGCACATGCTATTTAGGGCGGTGGCCCCGAGATAGGTCATTAGAGACAACTTAGTTCCACCTCTTTATATGGTGTAATAGGGATAGCAGGGATACATGTGCTTCCTTATATAGCCCGTTGATACTGGTGCCCCCAGAACTATTGAACCTTGGACCACATTTACCCTCTTTCCCTCTGGTATATAGTACTCAGCAACATATGCATCATCTGAATTACGGTAAGTGTCTGGTTGGTTTATCTTGATCCAGGCTGCTGTGCCTGCATTGTATGCTGTTTTTTCTTGAACTTTTATATTTGATATTCTGAGGGCATATATTTGTGCTGTTTTATGGTTGGAATGTATTTCTGTGATATTTATACTTTTTAACTAATTCGTTTAAAGTTATATATTAATATATTATTGTGATTATCATTTTGGATTATAATTGATTTTGGATAATCTATTGTTGTGTACGACCCAGTAGGTCTTGGACTTGGTTCTCATTAGTCCTGTCCATAAAATTATTAGCTGGGTGCCAACAAATTGAACAACCAATTTTGGATGTGAAAAAACTAAGAAAACACCCTGGGACAGATTTACTAATGCTATGAGTAAGGAGCATGTTTTGCTCTGAAACATGTAAACTGGTGTTTCAATTTTAACATGGGATGCTCGTTTGGGCCTTTTCTTTTAATGGATAATTAAAAGTTACTTTTTATTGATAAGAAGATATAGTGCTGGAATTTTTACCCGTTTTTACTACAGATTTACTATTCCCTATGTTCGCAAAATGCCCACAAAAAGCATTGTACTCTATATGTCATGCACTACAGTTACTGCTTTCTTATATACTTCACTTTGCTGTAAGAGGCATTGAAAAGCTTAAGAGATGTATACGTTTTTTAGGGGTGTTTTTTTTGTATCTTTCTTATGTAATGGATTAAAGGTTAAGTTTAGGATGCGGGGGGATCCACAATACCATTACAAGACCAGCCAGATCCTGATGGAAATTCATGGACTTCTTCAACATATATGAGTTAGCCGTGTGATTTTTGTCTGTTAGCCGTGTGATTTTTGTCTGTTAGTCTGTTAGCAGTGTGATTTTGAGCCAACCAGGAGGTATAAGGAAATATAAACTGTAACATTAGCCAACATGTGATAGGTCCATCACACAGGATGTGTCATTATGACAATTTTGGCTCACCTTTTGCCTGACTTATCTACTTTCCAACCTATTAGTATTGTTTCCTCTAAATGGTTGAACCCATCATTATCTAAAAGTGCATTGATATTAAAAGAAAAACTTTGTATTAAGGTAAAAGAGCAAATTTCTGGAGCAAACAAACCCAAATAAATCTGTTTTATTTTAAGATTTTTGGAGAAATGTACCAAAATAATAATAAAAGTGAAAAGGTAGTTAGCATTGTTAAATATACACCTGCTAAAAATCTTTACTAGGTTTTTCAAAGTGCTGGTCTCCCTGAGTGCCTGCCATTGATGTTCTCAAAGTACTAGTCAGTGTCACATATACCCCATAGCTCCAGTTCCAAACAAGCACTAATTTCTTGCAAACTCTTGCAATTGTTCGCTGGTTAGACTGTGCTATTATTTATATCAGTTTCTGGAATAAATTATAGTAAATTGGTCAAGCTGTGAGAGGCAAAACCCAGCTGCTGTTTAGGCCAGACTTGCATAAAATCACTGAAAGATCAAAAGATAGTATTCTTAAGACAATAAAGTATCACAGCTAAAATAATGCTAAAATCTAACTTTTAATATAACATCAGTAAAATGCAAAGCCACAGCAAACAAAATAATGGTAAATACGGACAATACACTAACCACAGAAAAGAATAATGTAATACGTCAGTGAGGTAAAGTGTTCCTAAGATAATGGAATATGTAATAGTAAACACATGACTTCAAGATATGGTCAGTTGCAAACTTGTGGCTTGAATATACAGTAAAGTGCAACAATTAGCAGGCAAAACGTCTCCAGGAACAGTCAGATTAGCATCGATAACTCACATATTGCAATGAAAAAGAGATCTTGCAGTGAGACTAGCAGATAAATGTATGGCTCACATGGCAATTTACACAGAAGTCAGATGTATCAATGCAGACTGTGTACATCACCATGTGAGACATACATTTACCTGCTAGTCTGACTGCAAGGTATACAGACATATTTCTGACATGTCTGTATATGTAACCTTCCCATCATCCCCATCCCCTGTCAGTGGCCTCTACACAGTAATCGTGCACCCTTCTGTGTCACAGCCTCCCCCACAGAATCCCTCCATTATATGCTGTTGACCAATCGATATTTTCTGCTTTCTGAAAGTGAAAAGTTGTGTATTATAAATATTTTCCCTCCAGATCCCCACGAGGACAAGAGTCGTAAATTTAGGATGGACAGATTGCCACCCATCAAAAATGAATAAATGAGGCATATCCTCTCGCAATGAAGGGAGTATTAAGACTGGCATACTAAACACCAGTCTTGATACATTCTCCTCAATGTGGGCCTTTAGGGGGCAATCACACTACCGTTGGTGACCGTCAGTAGTGTCCGTTGCTATTGTCCGTTACAAGATTTTAGCACCGGACACTAGCTGAGGGTGAGTTCACACTTGCGCCGGAGTCTGTCCTGCATGTCTGACTTTGTTTCCAGCGAAAAAACTGTCTTAAAAAATGGACACTAACTGATGCTAATGTGTCCGTTTTTTTTTAACTGATCTATTTAATTGGATCAGTTAAAAAAACGGACACATTAACATCAGTTAGTGTCCGTTAATGTCTGTTATGATAGGTGTCCGTTTTTTTTTTTTGTTAACAGAAACCTTCATAACGGAAGCCAACGGTAGTGTGAACTCTGCCTTAGCCTTTTCGCTTTTTAAACAGGTGGTGCACACCACACCTCCAAACTGAGTTGCTGCAGTATGGTTCCTACTTGGTAAACTGGCAATGGAAACAAATGTAGTGTACGAACACAGTGACTTAAATGTTTGTTTTTACTTTATTGCTTTACAAAAAAATGATGGGTATGAAGAATTTGGAGACATCTCATTTTTGAAAGACTTGAAAATGGCATCATTCCTAATGTAGATTTTCCTGCTAAAAGAGCCAGAAACAGAAATATCCATTAATATGTCACAAACTTTTTACAATACATAATTATGGGGCACGGATGTCACCTCCAGTGCTACCACTTACTCTTATACTAAAGGTTAAGAGCCCATTACATTTCCATGCCGTTTATTTCTCTCTCTTGAATATTAATTTACAGCAGATGTATTTTAAGTATCTTCTGTGTTTTAGTTCCAACAAAATTGGGTGAATATATTAGCAGCAAAACATATTTATGTCTACCTTGATCTTTCTTTATTACTATATATTTTTAAAACAGTGCTTTTAAATGTAATTTTATATTATGAAAGCAAAAAAATCCAATCATTCGACAAATCCCATCAAATGTTAACCAAAGACAATATCCAGCTTATTTTTGCACCCTTTTTTTTTTTTTTTTAGTTTTTTCAAATTAGTTTTTGATGTGCTGAATAATGAATCATGCTGTGCAACTTGGTTTGATGCAAAAGGAACATTACAGTAAATATAGTGAGGGATCACAGTGGATTCATTCTTTTTCATCAGCTGTTCAATCCATTCACATATTATGCAGGTCAAAATATGTATTGCTCAAAGTAAAAAAAAAAAAACATTAATTGTATGATATAGTAGTAAATACATGAACCCAGGAAAGAGATTTTCTTTATTCATCTTATGTGTCTTTTTAAGGATTTAAGAACTGTGTATGAATCCAGAGGCATAGGGAGATGTAGTATGGGACCACTGAATTATATGGTGCTATATTACTGCACAGTACAACGTGAAATGTGTAGAACGCTGTAATACAGCTGTCTGCATGAGCCTAACTACATTATTTTTATATGCATTGCACAAAAACACTCTTCCTTGCCGTATAATGCAGATAAATGCTATCAGCTGCGAGCCGGATTTTCAGCTTTGGCATAGTACATAATCTGTTCCAATTGTACATATAAATTAGAGACCTCTAATGTAAATGTAAAATATGGTTCCTGCCTTTGATAAGCATCATCCTCATTTGTCAATGTCAGAGTCTATTTGAACAATATTCACAAATGTATGCACCCATGTAATGTAGTTGTTCTGATATAAAGCTAAATCTCGAAACTAAATCAAACACAGGGTTCTGCCACACAGGCATTAGCGTACCCAGCTTTTGTAGTCAATGAGGCATGATATTCAGCAGCATCTCTGCTCATGGAGTGTTGAAGAATTTCTCATTTTCCATTTAACTATTTAATATGGTGTGCCAGCGAACAGTTTCTGGAAGTTCAACGCTGGCTATTAAATCCCAGACACAAAGCATGTAAATGACATGGCCTATGCAAAGGAAGGCAGAAGTGATACTAATAATTATTATAATAACAGCCGCACATGTTACATAAGGGCACGTCAAAGTTTTGACAATTTAATCATTATTATAAGACAAGAAAACGGTGCTTTGCAATTTAATGGAAAATGTCAGAACCGAAGGCGATTACTGCTTTGAAACATTTGCTTTCTATGGAAACTGTAACTTCCAAAAAACTTTAAAATATAATAATTACATTCAGATTTTTTCCCAGAAATGGCATCTATTAGTGTCTTTAAAGGCAATTCATATGCCTTATGTATATAATTTTGCCTGCCCCAACATCCCCCCCAGCTCTAATATTGGAAAAATACAAGTGCAAGTAAGCTTTGCATAATTCTATAAATCTGAATGCCAAATGTTAAAACTTGTGAAAAAAAGTAAAACCTAAAATAATGCATTTAGAAAAGTCTAGGACTCCTTTCATGCAGTGTAATCAGAGGCTTAGCTAGGGGTTTAGCACAGGGGGGCGAACATGTCCAAGTGGGCCCCCTACTTGGACATGTTTGTATACCGATACTATCAGTATACGGTGAGCGTATAGTGGTATATAGTGGCTCTACAGACGATTTAGGTGAATGCAGTAGCATTTAGTGACTTACCGGTGACGTCTCTGACTAATCGTTCACATTCCGCATCTCTTTCATTTGGACGGTCATGACCACTTCTTCCAGTCTCTGTAAAGTTTGCAACACAGACATCTTTGGCTCCTCACTTTTCCAGGCACCTGACCCACATTGTCCTCACCTGCACAAAGCCCCCATCCTGCTGCTACCCCAATTATAAAATATATAATATAACCCCCCATAATGAATAATACCCCCAAGTGCATCTTTAAACTAATAACTTCCCTTTGCACCCCTTTAAGAGGACTTTTCACGTCCTCATGTACGTATATGCTGTTTTACATACCACTAGAAAGCCGACAGTGCGCTGAATTCAACACACTGTTGGCTTTCACGTTATATGCCCCGGGGCTGGAGATATCGGGGGTGTATTGCAAAATAGTAGCCCTTGATAAGATGGCTGTTTATGAAAAGATGTTTATAATAGACAAGCCATAAGTAACCTTATTTTTGAACCCAGGACATGTTGTGAGATTTTGTATGTCTATACTAATCAGACCAGCGCCACTGTTTGAAGGGGTATTTGCATACACATACTACTTAGACAACAGACTCTGTTTAAAGTTAGATTTACATGCCTATACAGATTAGATTACAGGATGCTGTTTAAGGTGATATCTATATATACATGCTAATTAGACCACAGGATGCTGTTTAAGGTGATATCTATATGTACATGCTAATTAGATCAACAATGCTGGCGGAAGTGGTATTTGCATACATATACAGATTAGATTAACAACGCTGTCTGAAGGGATATTTGCATACCCATGCAAACCTAAACAAAAGACTCTGTTTGGGGACATATCCGTGCTAACCAGATCAACAGGATATATTTGTATGTCTATAGTATTTAGATTAAAGGAGCAACTCTGTTTAAAGCAGATGTCACAAGACATATTCAGGTGAGAACTGGCCCCTTTCACATGAATATGATCTTGGAGATAAGTGAGGCCTTACAGATGTGTATCACTTCTGTAACCGCCCATTGTATGACATACACAAAGGGTATATGAGGAAAGATCCCTCAGCATTAGTGGGACATTTCTTGATAGCAGATCATTGGGGACGCCTAATGCTGGTTCTGCTTGATGATACCTGTCACATGGTTGAGTGATGCTTCCTACAGATACCCTTATCAGAACTCCTCTATGAAGTGGCAGTGTTGTAAGTATTGATTGATTACTTGGTTGTAAGTATAGATTTAATTACCTTCTTTTCTGATTAACTTTGATATACCTAGCTTTATTGCTAGTGTTGATTATACCTTGCATTAGTACAAGTTTTTGATTAAGTCACAGTTTGACCAAGTTTGATTACCTTACTATATCTGTGGTATTGTAAGTGTTGAATATATCATAGTTTGATTGACTTTTGATATTTGATATACCTGGCTTTATAGCTAGTGTTGAAATGTTACCTGGCTGTATAGCTAGTGTTGAAATGTTACCTGGCTTTATGGCCAGTGTTGGTTTTGACTAAGTTTGATTATACCTTCTAATATCTGTTATACTTTTCCTTGTTGTAAGACCTTTTGACCTTTTGTCATACTTTTCCTTGTTATAAGACCTTTTGACCTTTTGTTATACTTTTCCTTGTTGTAAGACCTTTTTCTATCTTCTTATACTCTTATTAATAAAATGTTAAGATATTTGGGGATAGTCTAGTGTTTTTACTCTATAACTTTATTCTATTACACGGAATCCAAAAGAATCTGTTTCATTTGGCAATACAGGGGGTCTAAATTTCACCGTTCACTGTCAGAAGGGCGTTCCTGACAGTCTAGTTGCGCTGTGAGGAACACCCTCCCTTACAGTACCCGTCCATAGAATTGTACTGGGGTGTACTCAGCCCAGTGATGACACTGAGCTGTGAGGAACGCCCCCCCTAATACAAGTCTATGGATGAGCACAGTCAGGGAGGGCATTCCTCACAGCGCAGCTAGACTGTCAGGAATGCCCTTCTGACGTGAACGGTGAACTTTAGACCCCCGATATCTCCAGCCCCGGGGCATATAACGGGAAAGCCAGCAGTGTGTTGAATTCAGCGCACCGTCGGCTTTCTAGCGGTATGTAAAACAGCATATACATGAGGATGTGAAAGGTCCTCTTTAGATAATTTGCCCCTTATTAATAATGCCCCAGGTGTTTCCTATTTAAAAAGGAAAAAAAAAGGGAAAAAAAATTTTGGGGTTCCAATACCCGGGACCCCCAAGGAACAACTGTTTGAATGAACCGTGGTACCTGTGTAAGCGCCGTGACCCCTTCTCTGTTTACATAGTGTCATTCTTTTCATAGCGGCCATGTAATGTAACTACAGCCTCATCCTATACACATCTATGTGACAAGTCTGTAATTACATCACACGGTCACTATAAACAGACAGCGTGTGATATAAACAGGCACCATAGCCCCTTCATACAGCTGATCAGTGGGGAATCACTTATCTCTTATTGATGTTTTATTCTGAGGATAGATCATCAATAAAAATGAGCTGGAAAACACCTTAAGGCTAAGGCCCCATGTGGCGTACCGCAGCAAAAAAAGAGCTGCGGGAAAAACTGCGGCGGCGACACATCGCGATTCTTCCAGCAGCACTTTGCACAGAAAGTTCGCAGAGGTTTCCTCTGCAGACTTTCTGCTTCAATTATATCTATAGGGAAACCGCCAACATTTCCGTAGGTATAATTGACATTCTGCGATTTCCAAAACACTGACTGTTTTGGAAATCGCAGATTATCCGCTGTGCATATTATACTGCAAAGTGGGGATGGGATGGGGCCCCATGTGGCGAAAACCCACTGAAAAAAACCGCAACATTCTAGCAAATCCCATCCACACACTGCGGAAAAATACGTGCAGCAGACACATTGCGATTTCCAAAACCGTTGCGGTTTTGGAAATTGCAGCATGTCAATTATACCTATGGAAACACTGGCGGTTTCCATTTAGGTGTATTGAAAACAGAAAGTCCACAGGGGAAACCTCTGCGGACCTTCTGTGAAAAGAGCTGCGGGAAAAAACACGTTACCGCCGCGGTTTTTCCTGCAGCGCTTTTTTTGCTGCAGCCCAGTACATGGGGCCTTAGTCTTAATAAGGTGCAAGTGCAACTTTAATGAAATTAATTGACCCTCATATTATGCCCAATTCACCCTGACATAAATACTGCACCTCTAATGACCCCTTATATCAATGACCACCCCTTATGTTCATAATGCCTCCTAATATAAATGATGCCCCCTAATGGCCCCTTATATAAATAACCTCCCCCCTTGTATTCATAATACCCCCTAATAACCCTTATATAAATGATGCTCAATCGTCATAATGCCCCCTAATGAATCCTCCCTTTATAGTTAGATTTCCCCCTCCTATCCACCCCTTTTTCTATTAATATACCCACAAAAAAAAGTCATACTCACCTACCTGCGATGCTGATGAACGGAGCCGCCGGCGCTTCCTCCCTGTCCACGCGCATGACGTCTGTGTCTGAGTGCGGGCAGCGCGATGTTGTGACATCATCGCGCCGCCTGTGCTTTAGGAGAAGACATCGGTCTGTGGTCTCGGGGTCTTGTAAACCGCAGGCCTGAAGTGGCTTGCGGTTTACAAGACAGTTAAGCACCAGGAAGCATTGTAACTAGATCGGTGTCTGCAGACACCGATCTAGTTAGAAATAAAGGATGTATTAATGGCGGCCCCGGGGTGGGCCCCCAAAGACTCAGTGGGCCCGGGGCGGCCGCCCCCTCTGCCCCCCCCCCCCCCCGCTAGCTACGCCTCTGAGTGTAATGTACTATTTATGTAGCAGGTTTGGCACCTGTCCACAGGTTTGCAATAACCTGAGAACTGGGAAAACAATTTATCCTTTCTTGAAGGAGCTCGAGGTTGATTTTTGGGTCTCTATCTTAGGCTGAAGATGCACTTTGGGAGGAAGTTATTACAACTGTTGTTTCCTCCGACAGTCTTAATTCAGTCCCCTGCTGGTGTGAGATGTGCCTGAATTATTAAGAAGCTCCTACCTCTTAATAATTCTGGTACATCTTGCAAGGTGCCATGTACCAAAATTGAAATCGACACCAGTCAAGCAGTGGCATATATTTCAGGTAGAACTCACACCAGTTTTCTGGTGTGAGTAATAGCAAATTTGCTGGGCTGAGGCATCCGCAGCCCATCATGATCTCTCCTTGTTTTCCCCACTTTTTCTATACAGTGGCGAGGAGGCACATCTTTTGACGCAAACTGATGTGCACTAAAAATGCGCCAGTTTTACGTCATGAAAATGGTGTGCCTATTATAGTAAATTTCACCATTTAGTTTTTGTTGCTTTTTGTTACTGCAGATTATTTTATGTTTTTTTTAGCCAAGAAAACTGGATTCAAAAGGAAAGGGAAATATAAAGCAAGCATTTATACTTCTCCTTCCCGCTGAATCCACTCCTGGTGTTGGCTTAAAAAAAAAAAAGCAAGTTTTGCAACAAAAGCTCAGTGTGTGACTTTAGCCTTAGATTTAGGCCCCATGTAACGAAATGCAGCTAAAAAATGCTGTGGAAAAAAATACAGCAAAAACACATTGCAACTTGTTTTCTGCAGCATTTTTTTAATTGAGTTTTTGCTCAATTTTTCTCTGCTTTTTTCCTTCCCCTATTACATAAATATAAAACACACACATTTTTGAAAAAAATAGCTTTTTCACTGCCCTTTTTTTCCACAGTGTGAGGATAAAATTAACCAAAATCTCATTCACTCTGCTGGTACAGTAAAACACAGTAGTTTTTTTCTGCTGCCTCTCTGCAGGTAAAATTTTCTAAGAAGCCTTATGGCATGGCTTGGGATCTAAGCCAAACTAGAAAGTCTCCTTCAGAAGAAAGAGATACTCATCTGCAAACAGTTGTTTCAGGACTCTTGTTCCTCAAAGGGCAGGTCAAAGGCTATACAGGTGGATCAGGAGGGCTACTCTGTCACATTAGAGAAACAACTGAAGTCTGAAGATGGTTGCTTCTTCCTTCTGGAAGAGATTTTCTGGTTTGGTTATAGCTCAAGTCACATCATAAGGCTTCGGGAAAGTCAATCATGACTTATAATAAGCTATCTTTCAATAAGCAGTGCTAGATGCATAGTTGGGAAACTGATTTGCCAGAGTTCCTAAGGGAGTGGCTTATAAATCTCCCTATACTGACACAGAAGTCTCATCGAGGAAATAAAGTACCCCTCCTGACCCATGTTTGTACTCATGGAATTCCCACTGATAAACCAAAATTTTTATGTCAGTAAATTTTATGTCAAAGATATGATATCACTGACAAGCAAATCAATTATGGCTTCTTGTTCCATCAATGTATAGTTCTACAGTATTCGATAATTGCTCATGCAAAAGCTACCATACTGAACTTGAGAGTAACCAGGGTGTTGAGGTGCATTATGAAACATCATAAAGTTTGACCCATCCCTGGTAATATAGACCATTTTTTACAGCTCAGTACTTAACATGGTTTTCTATGTCTCAGGTGGCCACACAACTTTAAAGCACAAAAAACTCCATGCTTTTCGTCATTATATTTCTGTTTCTGTTCTATTATACCACAAAACCGTACATAGTTTAGTGCATTGTTCTTTAACCAATGCCTGTAAATTAAGCAAACTACGACTCCTTCACCACAATACCACATTCACTACAGTATCTGCAATACTACAACTTACAATTTATTGGCACCCAGAGGAAGATCATGTAAGATCTCTTCATACTGTTCATCGTGAAAGACTGGGAAATAGGAAGGGTTTATATTTTTCTGTTCTGAAAGATCTTCAGCTTTTAGCAACATGTCTTGTATGAATTCTGTTGCAGCTATGTCTGTGGATAGATATGAAATAATCAATAATACATGTATTTAAAAGCAATAGTAGATTATATCAGCAGAAATGCTCTCCCAGCTTCTTCAACAAAGAAATATGGTGATAAATTGGGCTATTTTGACTGACCTTTTAAACAGAATCTATAATGGACAATTCAACACAGATATGAACCTATCCTTACATTTATCTTTTTGGCTTTGGTTTTACTGTACGATAGAGTAGTGGTGGGAATCTGTCTACATCACTACATCTACAGCATTACTACATGTGAATGTGTGCTGTTGAGTGCTTTGACAAAATCACAATTTCTATATCTTTTTTTCTGCCTGCATATACCTTGACTATATCTTGACTGCATAGAGGTATTGCAAGAGGAGGGAGATTCTTTTTTTTCTCCAGTGCTTTCTTAAATGTGAAAACAAATCAAAGTTCCCTTGGAATATTAAAAAGTAAATTTTATTAAATAACTTTGGAGTAAATTTGTTGAATTTTAATCCTGGAATGTTAATCTCTGGGACCATAAAATGAGTTGTTTTTTTTTTTTTTATACATTCATCCATGGGTGTGGTATATGTACATAGAACTCTATAGACGTAACCAAAGCTGGACAAGCTTGTTTGCATAACAGCTGCCTTTCTGTCAGATGCATTTAGCAAGATCATTGTTTCTGGCCTAACATAGTAAGTATCATAGAGTTAGGATTAGGACATCTTCACATACATGGCAGAGACATGTGCATGAATGACAATGAATGGACACTGTGCAATTCCTTAGCTTCTGTTGTAGCCAATTGAACATGCAATGAGTTTTTTTCTCCATATGAAATCATAGGCATACAGAGGTACATTGAAGACCTCATGCACCTCTATGGCTAGCCTATGGTGGCTTATATTGAAACTTTCTGTACTGCATTTATGAACCTTTAGAGTTTAGTTAGTCCAAGGTAATTCAAACACTCATAGAGAATAATATTAATCCTTTCTATAATCTTACTTATAGGTATCTGAATTGAGAATATGTATGTTCAGTCCTACAGTAAGTCATTCAACCAGTTAATTATGTGTATCAACAAGTACGGCATTATTACACCTACTGTAGCATTTTTTGATTTTTACTGTATACACAGAGTAGGGGTGGATGAGCCTGTATTAGCCTAAAAAAATGTAAAGATTATTTTTAAAAATGTGAAACCCATTGTGAATAAAACTAACCTGAAGGTTTATCCCCATTACAGTTGAGAATGTTGGGATTTGCTTGATGAACAAGAAGAATTTTCACAATATTTGTCTGAAAGAAATACATAAAAAAATTGTGAGAATCTTTTAGTTCCTTAAAAGGTTCATCCACAAACTGTGTAGTTAATTCTTTTTTTTTATGACAGTAAAGGATGTATTCTCTCGGGAAGAAACCTTTGTACCACATTTGCACAATTATAACTATTGTATATTTGTCATGTTTACATATATGGTGTTATATAGCTATGTATGAATGATCTGGGTTAATGCCTAATACACACAATCTACTCATTTAGATAGGACCAGGTAACTATCCCTTGCATACGGGCGTCTCCTGACTCCCAGAACAAATGAGGATGAGCAAAGAAAAATCGATCACTTTAATTTCATCATGCCCAATTACTTGTTCCCCTAAAATATAAGCAGCTACCCAAGGATTCTGGCAGCGGCTTATACTCCGTTCACCATTAATAATAAATACACATGCACCTAGCTGATTTGACGGTGCATAGGAACAACTGTCACTGGAACAAGCATTTGGCCGAAAGCTACTGAAGGTGTATTTGCACCATTAGAGTTATTGTTATGCAATACAAATACAGGAAGTGGATGCTTATGTGTAGTTTTGGTAAACTTCTTGAAGTTCTTTCCTTACAAAGCGACATTTGTTTTTTTTTTAAATTATAGAATTCCTGCTCTGTAAAAAAGAGGGGAGGAATTGTTTAATACTATATCAAAATATATAAAATAATGTAGACAAAAATACTGTTAGGTAGAACTATATGAACATAACTGTATGGCTCTTTCATTTATTACATACAGATATACGCACTTTATACAGTCATGCAAAACTTTAGAAATTGCTATATAAATGTATTGTAGTATTCCAGTGATATTTCATTCTCATATTACCTGTCCGTATTTTGCAGCTAAATGAAGAGGAGTCCAATAAAGGTTATCTATAGCATCTGGGTCCGCATTGTGCTCTAGTAACTGACCAGTCACTTCTTTAAAGCCACACGCTGAGGCAATGTGAAGCTGTGGATAAAACACGTTGCAGCTATTAGTAAGTCATCATAAAAAGGGAAACAATGTACTGTAATGTAATAATAATGTGACTGTAGAGACTTTATTTGGTGCTTCTCCCTTGGCTTTTTCAGTGAAAGGTATCAAGTGGCCACAAAGACACTTATATACTGGAATATGTTTCATGCAATGGTAATGCAGCATCCCAGTAGACACAACAATACTTGTTTTATATTGTTTATACTGTGTTTGTGCCACTGAGTAGTTTCTTAATATGTAACTGTGTGTTGCCCCTTTAACAGGCTATTCCACAGGGTATTGGGAGCTTAGAGCTGATGGGTCAGTCCAGCCAGCATAGAGAGAGAGCAAAGGGGGAGGAGACTGAGAGTCTTAACCCAGCTTCTGAAGTGTGAGGATGTGTCTCAGTCACCTCTGAGAGAGGAAAGTGTGGCAGTTAGAGTCAAGCATGTTTAACTGCGCTGCAGCTATGAGAAAGGAAGAGTTGTTTTCAACTGTCAGGAGAAGTTTTAAGAGTTTTTGTGCCATTTTGTTTAATCTAAGGAAACCTACAATTTAGAGTACAGACCCTGCTGTGTCACAGGGCAATCCTGAGAGAAAATGTAGAGACTGGCACATAAAATTGGAGAGTCAGACCAAAGTGCAGGCAGCTATGGCTGGAGGATTCCACATGTCAATGTGGCAAGTGCAAGTTATACTACTACTACTCTGGGTTTACTCCTACAACTGGCCACTCTCAGGTGGGACCTGCCAACACTTTCTTGGTTTTAGTGTTGGCTTGACTATGAGATACAGTATTTTAATGTTATATTCTATCAATTTTAGTAAAAGACACATTGGGGAAATCAATTAAGATTGGCTTTTCATACCATTGTCTTGATTTCTTGTGCCCCAGAGTGAAATGTGCCAAACTTATTAAGAGGCACATACCCCTTAATAAATTAGGTGCCTCTCTTGTTCACCATGTGCTAGAGATGCAAATATTTGGCAGCTAGGAACTGGTGTGCATTTGAGCTATAATTTACACCATTAATTATAGTATACATGTTGGTCATGGAAGACCATGACCCTAGTGCCATAGACGGTGCAGAAAAGCAGAATGTCCCAAAAACAGGCTTTAAAAAGAAGTGGCAGAAAACAGAAGTAAAGGAGATGTGCTTTATTGACTGTGCAATATTTAAATAAAAAATATAACAGATATAAAATTAATGGAAATTCTAAACAGAGCCATTCTCATCTTTAACAACAGTATTGATACAGTATATTTACCACTGTATAGAGCAGGGGTGTCCAACCTGTGGTCTGAGGACAGCTTGAAGCCTGGGATAGCTATGAATGCAGCATTATGGGTTTTTTGTGATAATGTGTCTGAATCAGGTAAGATAAACATACATATCACTATTGTATGTATGCCTATGTATGGGTACACATTTATGGCATCAGATTCTAGATGGTGAGCAGATTCTGGTGTGTTATCTTCCAAGAACAGACATCAGACTATCAGACATTACATATCATAGTGGTGACTTGGCAAAGCAATGACTATCAATAATATTTCAGTCTACCCTTGCAGCTTTAGGTGTTTAGCGTTATTTATAAATCAGGTATGAATTATTTTTCGATTATTAAGGTTACTTCCACACCCTGGTGCCTAACACATCTTTGGTGGTGGATATCATGAAAATTATGCACAAACTTTTTTTTTTTTTTGCTCATCAGCTTTCATTAGTATTTACACACGTGGACAAAATTGTTGTCGTTTAATGAAAGAAAAACCCACAATGGTCACAGAAATAACTTGAATCTGACAATTGTAATAATATATAAAAATTCTATGAAAATGAACAAATGAAAGTCAGACATTGCTTTTTAACCATGCTTCAACAGAATTTTTTAAAAAAGAAAACTCATGAAACAGGCCTGGACAGAAATGATGGTACCCTTAACTTAATATTTTGTTGCACAACCTTCTGAGGCAATCGCTGCAATCAAACGATTCCTGTAACTGTCAATGAGACTTCTGCACCTCTCAACAGGTATTTTGGCCCACTCCTCATGAGCAAACTGCTCCAGTTATCTCGGGTTTGAAGGGTGCCTTTTCCAGAATGCATGTTTCAGCTCCTTCCAAAGATGCTCAATAGGATTTAGGTGAAGGCTCATAGAAGGCCACTTCAGAATAGTCCAATGTTTTCCTCTTAGCCATTCCTCTTAGCTGTGTGTTTTGGTTCATTATCCTGTTGCAAGACCCATGACCTACGACTGAGACCAAGGTAGCTGACACTGGGCAGCACATTTCTCTCTAGAATCCCTTGATATTCTTGAGATTTCATTGTACCCTGCACAGATTCAAGACACTCCTGAAAGCTTACTTATACAGTCATATGAAAAAGTTTGGGCACCCCTATTAATCTTAATCATTTTTAGTTCTAAATATTTGGGTGTTTGCAACAGCCATTTCAATTTGATATATCTAATAACTGATGGACACAGTAATATTTCAGGATTGAAATGAGGTTTATTGTACTAACAGAAAATGTGCAATATGCATTAAACCAAAATTTGACCGGTGCAAAAATTTGGGTACCCTTATCATTTTATTGATTTGAATACTCCTAACTACTTTTTACTGACTTACTGAAGCACAAAATTAGTTTTGTAACCTCACTGAGCTTTGAACTTCATAGCCAGGTGTATCCAATCATGAGAAAAGGTATTTAAGGTGGCCAATTGCAAGTTGTTCTCCTATTTGAATCTCCTCTGAAGAGTGGCATCATGGGCTCCTCAAAACAACTCTCAAATGATCTGAAAACAAAGATTGTTCAACATAGTTGTTCAGGGGAAGGATACAAAAAGTTGTCTCAGAGATTTAACCTGTCAGTTTCCACTGTGAGGAACATAGTAAGGAAATGGAAGACCACAGGGACAGTTCTTGTTAAGCCCAGAAGTGGCAGGCCAAGAAAAATATCAGAAAGGCAGAGAAGAAGAATGGTGAGAACAGTCAAGGACAATCCACAGACCACCTCCAAAGAGCTGCAGCATCATCTTGCTGCAGATGGTGTCACTGTGCATCGGTCAACAATACAGCACACTTTGCACAAGGAGAAGCTGTATGGGAGAGTGATGCGAAAGAAGCCGTTTCTGAAAGCACGTCACAAACAGAGTCGCCTGAGGTATGCAAAAGCACATTTGGACAAGCCAGCTTCATTTTGGAAGAAGGTCCTGTGGACTGATGAAACAAAGATTGAGTTGTTTGGTCATACAAAAAGGTGTTATGCATGGCGTCAAAAAAACACAGCATTCCAAGAAAAACACTTGCTACCCACTGTAAAATTTGGTGGAGGTTCCATCATGCTTTGGGGCTGTGTGGCCAATGCTGGCACCGGGAATCTTGTTAAAGTTGAGGGTCGCATGGATTCAACTCAGTATCAGCAGATTCTTGAGAATAATGTACAAGAATCAGTGACGAATTTGAAGTTACGCCGGGGATGGAGATTTCAGCAAGACAATGATCCAAAGCACAGCTCCAAATCTACTCAGGCATTCATGCAGAGGAACAATTACAATGTTCTGGAATGGCCATCCCAGTCCCCAGACCTGAATATCATTGAACATCTGTGGGATAATTTGAAGCGGGCTGTCCATGCTCGGCGACCATCAAACTTAACTGAACTGGAATTGTTTTGTAAAGAGGAATGGTCAAAAATACCTTCATCCAGGATCCAGGAACTGATTAAAAGCTACAGGAAGCGACTAGAGGCTGTTATTTTTGCAAAAGGAGGATATACTAAATATTAATGTCACTTTTCTGTTGAGGTGCCCATACTTTTGCACCAGTCAAATTTTGGTTTAATGCATATTGCACATTTTCTGTTAGTACAATAAACCTCATTTCAATCCTGAAATATTACTGTGTCCATCAGTTATTAGATATATCAAATTGAAATGGCTGTTGCAAACACCCAAATATTTAGAACTAAAAATGATTAAGATTAATAGGGGTGCCCAAACTTTTTCATATGACTGTAAATATACTCAGTTAGCCTCTAAAAGGTATCGCCTGATTTCTTCACTCTTCCACTACTTTCAATGGCTAACACGGTACAACATTATACTACTACCAGATGCAGCAAAGCAGCCCCAGAACATAACAGAGCCTCCTCCATGTTTCACAGTAGGGACAATGTTCTTTTCAAGATATGCTTCATTTTTCCATCTGTGAACATAGAGCTGATGTGCCTTGCCAAAAATTTCAATTTTTGTCTCATCTGTCCATAGAACATTCTCCCAGAAGCTTTGTGGCTTGTCAACATGTAGTTTGGCAAATAACTTTTGTCAGATTCAAGTTATTTCTGTGACCATTGTGGGTTTTTCTTTCATTAAACGAGGTGGTGTACCAACAATTTTGTCCACGTGTGTATGTATTTAATGTGTGGCCCAAGACAACTGTTCTTCTTTCTGTGAGACACCAAAAGGTTGGATACCCCTTGTATTGCACAAACTGAAAGCTTCACTTAGAAAACAAGTACAGTTCAGCTTTACCTGGAACCTTGTGCAAAAATTGCACAAACTGCCTAGCCCTTTATCTAAATATTCTGGCAAAGGCTGAACAGCTTTTTAATACACCCTTGGCACCAAGTATCTAGACAAATTCCTTATCTTCTGTATGTCTCTAGCCACATTTACATAAAGATATGCATGATCTCATAAAAATGGAGCACACAGTGGAATATTTTGGCAATTATAAATGACCTTGTTGACTTTATAACTGCTAGCCTTATGCATGAAGTAGCCATGGAATTCATAGAACCTAAGGCATGCTTGGTGGAAAATATTCTGTTAAAGTTGTCCAGGAACAGCTGTAACTATGTAAGAATGCCAGAACTTTAACCCTTTTTCAGGGACTCGTGCCAACTACACACCCATATATTATATTAATGCGATAAAACATTCTGGTCCACCTTACTGGCCATAATATATTTTAAATCTATACACTAAACATTCATAATATAAAGTATATTATTGCAATACAACAAAATAAGAGGTTGAGTGTAAATATAATAAATGGAGAATATAATACTATGATGTCAAGCAAGTAAAAGGTATGACTGTTGCAGACAGCAAATGTGATAGGAATGGCATTATTACATGTTATAAATAGAATATATCTTCTTTATTTCATCCACAGTCTGTTTGCACAGAAAGAACAGATGCTTATCCTCCACATGGTAGTTAGTTAAAATACCAATAACAGCTGTCCCTAGCTCTCCAGTGAAATGCAACTCTGTAGGTAGAAACATAGCTCCATGAAGAAGAGAAAATAATCCTTTGCACCTCACAGCTTGGTTAAATCACGCAGGTCATCCCTTTTTTCAATGACAATTTTAAAGTTGTGTTTGGGAGCTGAATTATTTCATGCATATAATATATTACTGTGTCTGAACACCCATTTGATGAGTATTAAGCTTCGGAAGGAAATCTTCATTTATACCAATTACATATAGAAATACTCACAAGAGTAACTCCATCATCATTTTTCTCATTAACGCTTCCACCGGCTGCTAACAGCTGCTTCACATCAGATAGCATCACTGCTGCTCTCTGAGTCCTTATCTGTTGCAGGGAGGTTAGGTCGACACCTACACAAGGGGACAAGAACATATCACTTTAAGAGAAAAGAATGAATATAAACCAGTTCCAAAAAGGATCAGAAGAGCTAAATACTCATGATTTACGGTGACTGTACTGCCCCTACTGCTGTACTACCATATACTAGCCATTCAGTCATACAAAATGTATTAATAAGTTTAGGAGTAGATGGAATTTTCCTACAGTGACAGCTTTTACCTTTCTCAGTCTGCTTGAGCCATCACTAACATTCCTGGAAAGGTCATTTGCTAACCTGCTTGGAAATATTGGATGAGCCCACATACTGAGGACTACCATTCATATCTGTTATATTAGTTCTGCAGATATATAGGTCACCTCATCGAATTATTTTGCTAGTACAATTACTAACTAGTGATAATAATGTAGGACAGAATTTCTGCAAGTAAGGCCACAAGAGCATAAACCTTTTAACATTTTAAAATGAAACAGGGACAAGTGGAAAAGCACATGCAGTACTGTATAATGCAGTTATAGCAAAGCTTAACTTTACCAAGAACAGTGTGATACGGAATTTTACTTCAACTTTTTTAATGGCTTTTCAGTGGCTTTTGGTGTCTTCTATGCTAAGATGCCTTGCTGCAGAAAGTAAAATTTTTCTACCTCTTTAGGTATTTGCTACCTCTTCTTTGCAGCCAATATGTCAAATGTATTCTTTACACTTCTGGTATGAAAGTATGAAATAAGGTAATTTTATTTAAACGCTATATACTGTACAATACCTAGGGATTTTAGGGAATGCCTGGTTTTCTATATATTTTAGGGCAAAGTCTGAAATAACATACAACAGAGGAATGGTCTGTTAATGAACTGAAACCTGTAAAACCCAAACTAAGTAAAAATAAAATAGAAATGAAACATGAGAAAATGTAGTTAGTTAGATTGAATAATGTAAATACTGCCTTAAGTTTTAGGTTACAGTTTGATTATTTGCATCCTTTTAATCTTACTTAGTAAGGCAAGGCAATGGGGAGGGATGATATTGTGGTGCACAGTTGGTGCAAGGCCCTTTCTTGCACCAATTGTGCACCACAACCCCTGTTCTGCTCCTCGCTCACCACACTACATGAATGTGCGTGGAGTGGGGAGGGCCAGGGATGCCTCAGCCCTACATATACATTATAACTCATCAAGTTTTCTTGTTCCTTGCGTCAGACTGGGCCTTTATAAAGACTAGTTTATGATATGCCAGTCTTAATAAATCTGCCCCAATGTGTACACATGCATTTATTTCAAACATTGCCATCAAGGTTTAGGCTACAGTTTGGTTATTTGCATGCTTTTAGTCTTTTATATATTAGGGTTAGTAAATGTGTACCCATTAATTTATTTTATACATTAGCTTCAAGTTTTAGGCTACAGTTTGGTTGTTACATACATTGCCTAAAACAAACTAGAAATTCTATAGAATACACAGAAAATAGTACAGCACTTATAAACAAAACTGCAGACATGTGAGGTCTGTGTTAGTCACAGACAGCACCCCACCCTGCTCATTTGTTGTTGGTGTGTAGTCCATGGTTTTTCTGCTTTTCACATCTGTTAAATGCAAATCAACTGTTTTTCTTTGTTTCATTTTCTATATTTTGTATGTCTCTGATTCCGTTATGTCATCCTTTTTTTTTTCCACAGACCCATCTGTGATGCATCAGAATCAGTGAAAAAGATGTGCCTCTTACAGTCCACCAAAAACACAGCATCTGAATAAACACATTGAAATAAATTGGTACATACGGCGTCTGCATTTTCGCGCATGCTATATGTACCAATTCATTTCAATGTACATTATATGCGGACGTGTGAAGAAAGCCTTACAGTCATGTTTTTGCTACTCAGCACATTACATTACCACAAAAACACAGCCCCACCTCTCTTAACAATCCTATAAAAATGCAACGGCACCTAGGTGCCGTCCGAAGGCTGAACTGCTTGAAGATCACCATGGACAGATGGTGAACACATCATTAAGACAAAGTATAATACAAGTGTTTCAGAATAAAGCCATCAGGGGTTTTATGAAGTCTTTGATATACTTTCTACTTTGAGTTTTTGGATGTTTAAATCAGGGATATGAAAAGTCTCTGTGTAATACAGCATGCTATCCCAGGCCATTATATCAGTAATTTTATGGTTCTCTATACATGTCTGTCACTTGTAGACAAATTGGTACTTAAAAGGATGGTGAAGAATGTTATATTTTTCTTGAAAATCTGCAACACTAAACATAGCATTTTCACAATCTACAGTCTCAGCCATAAAATGTGTATTTTAGAAATTATGAATAACCTTACATACAAGTTTTTTTTTTTTTTTTTTTTTTTTGCCTCTTTGGCTTTTTTCAAAAAGCAGCAAGCTCTAGGTATGGTATTTTTTCAAGTGTATTCCTATTCATCTCTTTATAGGGAAAAAAGCAAAGGAAAAAGAATGCAGTAAAAATGCTATATGAGTGAAAAGCACCAAGGGCAAAAAGACACTGTAAAAAATGCAGGCATGTAAAAATGATGTGTGATGGTAACTTCAATGAGGAAGCATATAATAATCACAATGAACATGTAATTCTAGTCAATGAACAGGTCACTGAAAATATTTTAAGTTTCTTTTTTTTAAAATCTGACAGCCCAACAGCATATTGAGTAATAGGGCAGGTATTCTTTTCCATAATAAATTCACTTCAAAAGATATAAACTGGCCGTATAATTTATAAAAGGGACTCCGTTATAATTTTTTTTATTTACATTGAAAACTTTAATTGATATTTCTAATTCATCTCTACATCATCTGAAATATACAAAGACCTTGAAGCTGCTGTCAGATTTGATGAATTGCTACTGTTCTTCAGAGGCATTTTCTGCCGGCTCTAGGACCTTGACTGCTTGAGCAGTCATGGTTTACAATTGTGAGCGTGTAAACTGTGGAGAATCAGGAATATCTGTAAAATGGCCTCTAACAGTCCTCTAAGGAATGCAGCCACACACTATTTGCAATATAAATGTGTTTTTGACACTATGTCATTTAACCATTTCATAGATATGCAACACCCAAAATATACAGACAATAAGAATGTAAATACTCAATAAAGATGGTTAGTAGAATTATATTAGGTTACTGTTTTTCTAATTTGGAATATGTTTTCCTAGGTAAGAAGCCAGAGTTATAACCACCGCTGCACAACCAGTTAGTGTGATCATGACCATTTAATTAGCTATTCCGCCATTTCATTACCATGCTAGAATCATTACATTAAAGGCCACTGTGCATGTAGGCATATAATAAGCATTAAGCTGCACACATCAGAGGAAGGATTAATAAGTTCACATTTCTACTTTAATGAAGCTATTAATGAACAATGATTAATTACTATTAAGTCCCACATAGAAACGCTTATTTTTCTAAAACTACTTTAAATGGCTACACTTACAAATTAAATGATGTGTTTGATGCAGTGTTTTATATATATACCAGTTTAATAATATAGAAACAAAGGAAGAACAAAGGGAGGGAAGAAAGGAAGGGAGGAAAGTTGGTATACTTACCGTTTTCTTCTAAATAAGCTAAAATTATTGAGTTGGATTCAGTTCCTTCACTGGCATAGTCAAAAGGTATATTGCCATTCACATCTTGTAAAAGAACATTTGCCCCTGACTAAGAAGAAAAAAAGAGACAATAAAGCATAAACTAGTTTAAACGCAGTACGCATATTACTTGATCGTTTTTCATTTTATATATTGTGATAATACAAGCAATTTGTAGAATGCATCAATGCCAAAAATTACGGAAGTCGCACCAAATTTATCAAGATAAACACCTGATAAGATAAATCAGTACCATCTCTGCCTGCTGCGTTACAATGTGAGTCCATATAGAGTCAGGAAGGCTGTTTTATTATAACTGTGTGTCTGAAGCCTGGCAGTAACTGTGATAACAGTTTGTATCTCCCTTGAAGAAATTTGTGTGGACCAGTCCATAATACAGGAAGTGAGATTGTGAATTTTTTCTCAGCAGGTCAGCATAAGAGCTCACTACCCAGCTGAGGAGAAGTATCCCATGAATTTTCAGACAGAAAGCAATATCTAAATGAGGAAATATTTTCTAAACCATATATAATATATATATGGACACAAAAAAATTGCTAGAGTGTTGCTCAGGTATTTTCATAATGTCAAATACAATCTTATAAACTAGAAGTTACATATATAAGAGAATGAATTATCTTGTTTTTGTTGAGTCTTATTCATCATTTATAATAACTGACTATACAATACTTTTGACATTAACACGCTCATAAAAATAATTGCCTACATGGATGTTGCCAGTGGTACGCAATATAATTGAACTTTTAATCAGGGCACATGTCTGAGGAAAAGCCAAACCAGAGCAATAACTTAGAAGCTCATTAACTGAAATGTGGCCACCAACTGAGCAAAATAAATATACACAAATACTCCCAAGTCATCTCACTGTCCTTTACATTCCTATTCCATAAAATCGGTAAATAACATTTGTTCAGTGGTAAATTAAGTCTTTGTTATTCAGGAAGCTGATGTTTTTGGCAGTATGTTAACATTTTTAGATATATTAGATTGGAACAAAGGTTTCCAGGTCCCCCTATCCCTGATGTGAAAAATAATGAGCCCCATCATTACTTTAGAAACCAATTCATTTTTAAGATAAGTGGGGGGGGGGTGGCTTGAACGAGCGCTATGAGGGGGGCTACATTTCCACTTTGACAATGATTGGTTCTATACTTATGTGCCAGTCTCAATATGTATATTGAGAATTAGTATTTACACTGCATATAGAGTACAGACCAAAGGTTTGGACACACCTTCTCATTCCAAGAGTTTTCTGTATTTTCATGACTATAAAAATTGTAGATTCACACTGAAGGCATCAAAACTATGAATTAATACATGTGGAAATATATACTTAACAAAAAAGTGTGAAACAACTGAAAATATGTCTTATATTCTAGGTTCTTCAAAGTAGCCACCTTTTGCTTTGATTACTGCTTTGCACACTCTTGGCATTCTCTTGATGAGCTTCAAGAGGTAGTCACCTGAAATGGTTTTCACTTCACAGGTGTGCCCTGTCAGGTTTAATAAGTGGGATTTCTTGCCTTATAAATGGGGTTGGGACCATCAGTTGTGTTGTTCAGAAGTCAGGTGGATACACAGCTGATAGTCCTACTGAATGGAGTGTTAGAATTTGTATTATGGCAAGAAAAAAGCAGGTAAGTAAAGAAAAACGAGTGGCCATCATTACTTTAAGAAATGAAGGTCAGTCAGTCCGAAAAATTGGGAAAACTTTGAAAGTGTCCTCAAGTGCAGTGGCCAAAACCATCAAGCGCTACAAAGAAACTGTCTCACATGAGGACCGCCCCAGGAAAGGAAGACCAAGAGTCACCTCTGCTGCGGAGGATAAGTTCATCCGAGTCACCAGCCTCAGAAAGCAGCAGCTCAGATTAGAGACCAGGTCAATGCCACACAGAGTTCTAGCAGCAGACACATCTCTACAACAACTGTTAAGAGGAGACTGTGTGCAGCAGGCCTTCATGGTAAAATAGCTGCTAGGAAACCACTGCTAAGGACAGGCAACAAACAGAAGAGACTTGTTTGGGCTAAAGAACACAAGGGATGGACATTAGACCTGTGGAAATCTGTGCTTTGGTCTGATGAGTCCAAATTTGAGATCTTTGGTTCCAACCACCGTGTCTTTGTGCGACGCAGAAAAGGTCAACGAATGGACTCTACATGCCTGGTTCCCACCGTGAAGCATGGAGGAGGAGGTGTGATGGTGTGAGGGTGCTTTGCTGGTGACACTGTTGGGGATTTATTCAAAATTGAAGGAATACTGAACCAGCATGGTTTCCACAGCATCTTGCAGCGGCATGCTATTCCATCCGGTTTGCGTTTAGTTGGACCATCATTTATTTTTCAACAGGACAATGACCCCAAACACGCCTCCAGACTGTGTAAGGTCTATTTGACCAAGAAGGAGAGTGATGGGGTGCTACGCCAGATGACCTGGCCTCCACAGTCACCAGACCTGAACCCAATCGAGATGGTTTGGGGTGAGCTGGACCGCAGCGTGAAGGCAAAAGGGCCAACAAGTGGTAAGCATCTCTGGGAACTCCTTTAAGACTGTTGGAAGACCATTTCAGGTGACTACCTCTTGAAGCTCATCAAGAGAATGCCAAGAGTGTGCAAAGCAGTAATCAAAGCAAAAGGTGGCTACTTTGAAGAACCTAGAATATAAGACATATTTTCAGTTGTTTCACACTTTTTTGTTAAGTATATAATTCCACATGTGTTAATTCATAGTTTTGATGCCTTCAGTGTGAATCTACAATTTTTATAGTCATGAAAATACAGAAAACTCTTGGAATGAGAAAGTGTGTCCAAACTTTTGGTCTGTACTGTAGCTAGGCTGATCATAGCACATGTGTATAGAGTAGTTGGGAGGATTAGTTGTAGGCCAAATAAATAGGTAAGACCAATGAATAACGTAAAACCTACAATACTATCAGGCTCAGACTGGCTCATAAGTGAACAGGTGAATCCCCTGGTGGGCCCCCAGCTCACCCTGGAATAGCACAGTAGACTCATTGTACTTCATACAGAAACTCACCTTATAGCATCTCACCCAGGCTATGCATCAGTATAATATACTGGGTAGATTATGTAAGAAACTACCCATTCATGTTATATACTGTAGACACATTGGGTGGCTAAGATGACAACTAGGTACATGAGAGGATATCAAGCCAGGTCAACCAGTAGTCCTCCTCCCTGGACCACATCTTCACAAGTACACTGCAGGAGTCCCTCTCACCAATCATTTTACAGCTGAATAAGGTCTGTTTGTGGGCACATATCCCTTGCTTACAGAGCAGCAGACTACTGACAGGACACCAGCGCAGAAATGGAAACCTAATATATTTTGGCGACATTTTAGGGATTTGTGAACAGGTCAGGTAATATTTTCATGTAGCTGTATAGTGGGCCCCCAGAATGAATTAATGTAGAGCACCTTTGTTATTTTGCAGTGTGCCACTAATTTCATTTGTACTAGAGTAGTCACACTATGCATAGCATGTTGGCAGATCCTTTAACACTTGCTATATCTGTAGGTGAGCGCCCCTGTTACAGATTTTGGATGAGGGCAAATGATCTTTATTGTAAGTTACATCTCTGCTTTCAGCACTTTCATTTGATGGATCATGATAATCTTAAAGTTTGTGTTCCAAAGTCTCATGTGGTCACTGGCAAACAACAGTTTAATCACTTCTTTATAAAATCAAATTTAATATTTCAGCCAAAAGATAGCAACTGTTTTACCCTAGGCGACAAATGTTCCAGTAAATAAAGTAGGTTGAATCTTGCTAGCTTTGATTTCATTACTTGTTACAATTATAATATTGTGGCTGACCTCAATAGAGCGCTTAGTAGGAGGTTACATTTAGTCATAAACATCACATCAAGTCATATTTTCATTTTTAACCTCTTAGCTAAATTAAAGAAAAGCTAGATATAAAATTTGATTTTGGTGTCATAGACTGAAAAATAAATGAAAACATAAGTGGGAAAAGTAATGATAAATTAAAACAGTAATCATATTTGGATATTTGGACATATACTGGTGGCAATAGGCACGGCCTGAGCAAGGTGGCAGCAAAATGCTGAGTATAAGAGCTTTGGGAGCCTTATAAACTGGTCTACCAAGGCCAGCAGAGCTTCAGGTCTCAAGCCATGATCTAAATTTGCAGCCAGTGCCTAGAGCTGCCCTTTTTTGATGACTAATACTCCATCATTCAAGGTATATATTGCATTGCAATCTCTTGATTTTAATTTGTACCATATTGGAGAATGGAGACTAAATTTTCAGCAACATCTATTCCCTAGACAATACCATCCTCCGACTGAGCTATTACCATGTCTCAAATGGCCAAACCAAACCACTGGTCCATAGATTTAATATAAAGATTGTAATCTTTTCACAAGTAGGAAGTTCACTTTCAGCCACAGCAATACCGTTTCCCCAGTCTATCCAGGGGCCCAACTAGTCTGTACAGACTCTAAAACAAAACAAAATATCTCTGAAGACCTTACTATGAAACTAGCTGCTTAAAGGACCTGTTGACCAATTTTTTTCAGATGGTCCTCTCTTACCCTATATCCACACAACAGTGTATATCACCCGCATGACAGCCATCTTTTTAACAGCATTCACATGGCTGCATAAATTTCACTGTATGTGAATGGGGGCTATTCACATGGCTGATATTTTGGTGGTTCATTGTAACGGAATGTCAAAATATAGGTCATGTACTATTTTTACCTGTTTTTACAGATCCCTCAATACTTTGCAATGTATGAGGGATCCATGAAAATGGGCACCCATGAGTTGCAAAATGGCCATGAAAAATGTCAATTTCTCATGGCCATTTTCACCATTTGTGTAAATCCAGCCTTACTGTCCAAGACTGTCCTAAACTGTTTACCTGTTTCAGCACAAAGGGCCTCTGACCCAATTTTATTCATCAAACTAATTAGATTCATCAATCTAACTTCCCCTTCATAGTCGAGTAAATCAGAGGGATGGTAAATCAAAGGGATGGTGAAGAAACAATAATCTGCCATTATCGTTCTCTGAAGCGGGCTCATGGTATAAAGCAAGATCTGAGGAATAAAAGATGCCAGGTTGGCCACTGGTATCAGCAATGTCAGCAATAAATAAACACACTATGGCTACTACAAAACATTATGCATTCTGAAAAATCTTAACTCTATCTCAACTATAAAACAATTTATGACTAAAAGCTATGACAGAAACATTAGCTCGAAGGACTTTGCCCTCCAACAGTCAAACAACCAGTCATTGACCTACTTGGTGATAATTATCCAAACCCTACTGAAATAGAAAGAGCACACGATCACTAAGAGTCTGTGAATAAATCCCACTCAGGACAGTATTGGCTATTTCCTGGACTTTAAGGTTAAATAATCCATTTTATTAACTGGTGGCGTACACCAAGTCACAGATTATTTTATTACTGATGGGTTTATATCCCCTAATCAAAACACATACATAATACAACACTGTTTTTAGGATAAACTATTAGGTTTCCAATATTACACCATATGTGGACAACACAGGGTAACGTAAAAGATGCTGAGCTTAGGATATATAGATTTATATGACTTAATTTAATATTTTCTTCTAAAAAGTTGTGAATATGCTGCTTGTACTCAAAAACCTGTCATTCCTACTTCCCCCTTACTCACACAGTTTTCATTGTACAACTTTGTATTCCTCTAGCCCTGCCTTATTTGTCTTCTTCATTACCCACTAGTTACTGTGAACAGTCTCAACAAAGTATTCCTTGGCATAGTACTGAGGATATGTTTTTACATTAAGGTATTAAAGTAGAATTTTTCCTGTTTGCATACTGATGACATACATACCGCCCTAACCGTCCTTTCCATTCTGCCAATGACCTTAGACTTGTCTCCTCTGTTATCTGAACATCCCACTCCCGTCTCCAAGACTTTTCTCAAGTTGCACCAGTGCTCTGGAACGCTTTACCCTGGACAATCCTATTAATCCCCCACGACAGCAGTTTCAAAACTGCCCTAAAATCACATCTGTTTGGTCAGGCTTATCACGTGACCTGATCACCGTGTAGTGTGCGGAGGTGTAGAACAATAACACCTTTTATCCTTCCTCCTCTGTTCCTCAGATCCTGTCCTCTCCATCTAGAAGTTACACTGCACTCCTTGCACTTAGTATCTGTTTATTCACAGATACTGGCTGGTGACGAGTTCATACAGCTTCAGTTACATAACCGTTTCTATTAAAAGATGGCTGGACTATGGTAGCAAACAAGCTCTCTGACCTCTTGTGTCCCCCTATCTCCTCATAGAATATAAGCTTTTTCGAGCAGGGCCCTCACTCCTTTTGTTTGATATGTTTATTTCTTTGTCTCATTGTAATGTTTCATATTGTCTATTCATGTGTCCTCTGATTTGTAAAGTGCTACGGAATATGTTGGTGCTATATAAATAAAGTTTATTTATTATCATTATTATTATTATTATTATTATTATTATTGATGATCTATCCTAAGTAACTGATTGTTGAGGGTCCAACACCTGGACACCGCACTCATTAAATGTTATGGCTTCCTCTTGGCATCAGAGAGGAGAGTCTCATCTTTCATATGAAACTAAGGATGCAGTTCTACCTCTATAATTTCTGGAGATATCACTGGTTGAAAACACAGTCAAGATTGGTATATTTGTAAGCAGCTGCATATCCCATAATCCCGACTGTGTTTTCAACCAGTGATATTTCTGGAAAAGCCAGTGTCATGACTTTCCCTATTACCCCTAGGGATTGTATACACAATGAGCTGCAATACATAAGTACAGTGCAGTACACTGCACTGGGGATCAGGAGATAGCCCACTTGTGGGACAGTATAAATCTAAAAAAAAAGTTAAAAAAAAACTCTCAAAATAAAGTAATTAAATAAATTAATAATAAACGGCTAAAAAAAAAAACCTTTATAATTTTTAAAATGCATAATGTAAATACAGTAAAAACATGTCAGATATCTTCAAAATTAGCACTGTAAAAATGAAAAAAAAGACCACAATGCAAAATTTGTCCCTCAAGTAAAGAGCCCTGACATAGCCCCGACAACAAACATTTGTTATAGAAGACAGAATATAGTGACCCTAGGCAAATTGTTCATTTTGAAAATGATGTTTTATTTAATAAAAGTGGTAAAACATAATAAAACAAATATAAATATGGTTTTCTTGTAATCATAACCTGTCAAATAGAATTAGATAGAGTTGTAGGTTTTTTCACATGGACCCTCCAAAACCGTTAATAAAATATAACCAAAATATTATATGTGTTTCAAAATGGTGCCAAATTAAAGTACAACTTGTCGCTCAAGGATTAAGCTCTCACATAGCTATGTCAACAGAAAAATAAAAAAAAAAGTTATGAATTTTTGAAGGCGGAGATAAAAAATAAAAAAGTTCCTGAGCATTAACGTCTGAACTACCATATGTCCTTAAGGGGTTAAAGGGCCTAACCAAGGTGTACTTACTGCAGCTGAAAATGAAATGAACTTATATAAATGGCAATCCCATGTTGCATCTATTAGGAGCTTTTAATGCAATGTCAGGGGGCCAGCAGTCTTATAGTTCGGTTCCTCTGCTGACACCCGGACTCTGGATCATGTAACTGACATTGTTCTGCTTCGAGGACAAGCAGGAGGAGTAGAATGGAGTTGATCATGTAATCCAGAGTTGATGCGTCAGCAGTGGAGCCAAACTGGAAGACTTACAACCACCAGGCACAAATCTCCTAATCGGCACAATGGAGGAGCAATAGCTATATTACTAAGTTTCACCTTTTTCTGCAGTGAATACACTGATGTATATAACTCATTTAAAAGTTTTTTTCAATTTAGGATCCACAACAGGCTTTAATTTAAGGAAAAAAAAAAAAAAACTCTCTGCAAGAATTGTACCCAAACTGGTCTTTGTAAACCTTGTGTATAGACCCCAGCTCAGTTTTATTTTGTGGCTACAAGAGTGGTTGTCATGGGTGCCAATATGCTCTCTACATAAAGCCATTAAAAGATTATGGTCCTAACAATTTAGACTGTTAAATTTTGGACAATTTAGAATTGCTTTTAAAGCCATATTAAATTAAGGATTCCAACTGGCATTTACCTGGACTATTATATGCTAAAACACAAATAGGCATATTGCTTTATGTTTGCTTACCTTTCATGAAGTTTTTTGTGCAGCAAACACTCCCAGACACATTTGCCATTCAACAATATCCATTAGCTACACTGTATGATGCTTCACAGCCTTGAGGCTAAGCAATTACTGATATCAGATGTGCACTCACTGGGAAAAACTGCTTTGAGTTAAGGAAGAAGAAAACCAATTCTAAGCACATAGAAGCATTCTACAGAGGCATGACATTGATAAAGATATCTCTTGTGTCATGTCGCAGTCTGCTACTCTGAAATCCCACTGTTAACCAATGAGATGCATCACCTCCTATTTTATCTCATCCCCTCCAAATGCCTTAATAAATAGGTTGTTTATTTAAAAAACAGCAATATATAAAGCTGTGCTGTATAGACTCAGGCCTTAGGAAATGTCAGCCAGTTGTCTATATAAAGTGTGAGCAATCCCACTAAGAATGGTTTATGTTTGTTCTCTGCCCAGGTTTAAGAATCCACAGCAATCAAAGACTGTTATAATAGTATAACATAGCATAGCATACGGCTCATAGTGATTCCATATTATTTTACATATTGTAGAGGAGTAAACTGACCAGTAAAAAGTACAGATCAGATTAACATTTAAAGGGAATCTGTCACCATGAAAATGCTGTGTAACTTGCCGGAAGCATGTGAAATAACAGGATTTGCTGAGCAGAATAATATATGGTTTTATGGGAAAGGATTCAGTATCACTTGCCATTTATTTCTCTGTTTCTATGCTTAGGAGGAGTAACTGAGTTCAGTGGGAGGTTCCAAAAGGGATTGACAGCTATCTCTCTATCACAGTCATAGAAAGGAGGATCAATCACGGTTAGTACCGCCCACTGGACTCTATTACTCCTTCTATGCATAGATAGAACAGATAAATAAATGTATACATGACAAGTTATACTTAATCTTTTCCCACAAAACTATATGTCAGTCTGTTCAGCTCCTCTGCTTTATAACATAATCCCTGCAGATCCGACTGCATTTTTATGGTAACAGGTTCTCTTTAAGTAGCCTATTAGCCTTGTGATCATCAGGTTACTGTTCACATGCAAAGCACCCTAACAACACAGATTGATGTGCAACATTATTTAGGCATACTTCTCATATCTAATAACATCTGCTATAAATATGTAATATAAAATAAATAATGACTAGAATTTTACAGGATACTTATTAAGAAAGGTAACAAGAAATACAGCTCCTAGGTCTCATACACACAGGTGACATACTGTACCCTTATATGCAGATATCATATTTGGAGTGCATTTTTCCCTAGAAGCTTTTTTAACAACACCTGGAAGAAACATGCCTGTAACTTTTTTTCCATTCCTACACATAGAGGGTTGGTAAAAACTGACCTCCATTTAATATTGATTATGACTTATCATTAGAACAAATAGAGGTCTTATATAGCATGTATATGAGCTAAGTCAAGAAAGGACATAGGAGATTTGCAAGGGTAGACAATACACATGTACAGTGCCTTGTGAAAGTATTCGGCCCCCTTGAACTTTTCAACCTTTTGCCACATTTCAGGCTTCAAACATAAAGATATAAAATTTAAATTTTTTGGTGAAGAATCAACAACAAGTGCGACACAATTGTGAAATGGAACGAAATTTATTGGTTATTTTAAACTTTTGTAAAAAATAAAAAACTGAAAAGTGGGGCATGCAATATTATTCGGCCCCCTTAAGTTAATACTTTCTAGCACCACCTTTTGCTGAGCTTACAGCTGCAAGTTGCTTGGGGTATGTCGCTATCAGTTTTGCACATCGAGAGACTGAAATTCTTGCCCATTCTTCCTTGGAAAACAGCTCGAGCTCAGTGAGGTTGGATGGAGAGCTTTTGTGAACAGCAGTTTTCAGCTCTTTCCACAGATTCTCGATTGGATTCAGGTCTGGACTTTGACTTGGCCATTCTAACACCTGGATACGTTTATTTGTGAACCATTCCATTGTAGATTTTGCTTTATGTTTGGGATCATTGTCTTGTTGGAAGATAAATCTCTGTCCCAGTCTCAGGTCTTTTGCAGTCTCCAACAGGTTTTCTTCCAGAATGGTCCTGTATTTGGCTCCATCCATCTTCCCATCAATTTTAACCATCTTCCCTGTCCCTGCTGAAGAAAAGCAGGCCCAAACAATGATGCTGCCACCACCATGTTTGACAGTGGGGATGGTGTATTCAGGGTGATGAGCTGTGTTGCTTTTATGCCAAACATATTGTTTTGTATTGTGGCCAAAAAGTTCGATTTTGGTTTCATCTGACCAGAGCACCTTCTTCCACATGTTTGGTGTGTCTCTCAGGTGGCTTGTGGCAAACTTTAAACGAGACTTTTTATGGATATCTTTGAGAAATGGCTTTCTTCTTGCCACTCTTCCATAAAGGCCAGATTTGTGCAGTGTACAACTGATTGTTGTCCTATGGACAGACTCTCCCACCTCAGCTGTAGATCTCTGCAGTTCACCCAGAGTGATCATGGGCCTCTTGGCTGCATCTCTGATCAGTCTTCTCCTTGTTTGAGATGAAAGTTTAGAGGGACGGCCGGGTCTTGGTAGATTTGCAGTGGTCTGATACTCCTTCCATTTCAATATGATTGCTTGCACAGTGCTCCTTGGGATGTTTAAAGTTTGGGAAATCTTTTTGTATCCAAATCCGGCTTTAAACTTCTCCACAACAGTATCACGGACCTGCCTGGTGTGTTCCTTGGTCTTCATGATGCTCTCTGCGCTTTAAACAGAACCCTGAGACTATCACAGAGCAGGTGCATTTATACGGAGACTTGATTACACACAGGTGGATTATATTTATCATCAGTCATTTAGGACAACATTGGATCATTCAGAGATCCTCACTGAACTTCTGGAGTGAGTTTGCTGCACTGAAAGTAAAGGGGCCGAATAATATTGCATGTCCCACTTTTCAGTTTTTTATTTTTTACAAAAGTTTAAAATAACCAATAAATTTAGTTCCGCTTCACAATTGTGTCCCACTTGTTGTTGATTCTTCACCAAAAAAATTAAAATTTTATATCCTTATGTTTGAAGCCTGAAATGTGGCAAAAGGTTGAAAAGTTCAAGGGGGCCAAATACTTTCCCAAGGCACTGTATTTTGGAAAGAGCCAGTTTGATCCATATCTAAACAAACCAAAGAAACTCAGACTGCAGAAAGGAAACACAGGGAAGGTGAGGTTCAATATGCATGCATACCCGAAAACTATTCCAGTAAAATTTGCCTTCCAAAAGGCAGATAGAGCTATTTCCATTCAGAGACCCTCTATGTACCCACACATCACTATATAACCACATATGGGGTATTGCCGTGTTTAGGAGAAATTGTAAAGGATTGTGGGGTGCTCTTTCTTCCTTAAACCCATGTGAGCATGAGACATATGATGTAAATTATCATTTTTACATTCCAATGTGAATGAATTCTGTGAAACAACTGTGGGATCAAAATGCTCACTATACCCCTTGATAAATTCTTTGAAGGTGTAGTATCCAAAATGGGGTCACATTTGTGGGGATTCCATTGTACTGGTATTTTAAGGGCTCTGCTAATGAGGCATGGCATCCAAAAAATATTACAGCAAAATCTTCCCTCCAAATGCAAAATAGCACTATTTCTGTTCTGACACCCCATCATGTACACATACAGCAGTTTACAGCCACAAATCTTTGTTAGATGGGTAAGCCTTTTAACATCCAAAATAAATTTAAGGATGATTAAAAGATGATGCCCACATAAAGCAGAGATATGGTAGATAATATTTATTAACATATTTGGGTGGTATGACTGTCTGAAAAGCAGATCATTTCACATTTTGAAAATCGCAAATCTTTCAAAATTTCCACCACATTTCTTATTTTTTCATAAATAAATGCATAAAATATTGACCAAAGTTTACCACTAACAGGAAGAACAACATCTCATGATAAATCAGTCTTAAAATCAATTGGGTAGGTTAAAGTGTCCCAAAATTATTATCACATAAAGTGACACATTTCACGTTTGACAAATGGTTGTCTTGGGCCATACCCTTAATGGATTGGTGAGGCTAAACAAGCATTCTAGAGATGGTACTTTTTTGTCATTAATTTAGCCAACAAGAAATGTGACTATGACAATAGGTGAACAGACAGACAGCAGATTACAGTAAGAACTTTTGGGGAAATTTCTTATCAATCTTCTAGAACATATTAGATACTATTTATGATTCTGCTTCTTGTATTTTATTACTACATTGGAGACACAGACCTCACAAATTGATTCTGAAGGCTCTCACAGGCTTAGATTTATTTTTAAATAGAAACATCACGCAGCTATGTATTTTAACAAGTACACTAGATTCAGCTTTTTTTTGTTACTTGGTGCTTTTTACTCTGTTGGATGTTTGATATTTTGTCTGAGTCCATTAAGGGTATTCTCATATAATAACTTGTAATATTGATTGGATCAGAAGAGGAATCAATCATCACAGAAGACTTTTGTCTGATTTACAAATGTATGTAGTTGTTTGTTTTTTCTGAAGGTTACACTGCTGAAATATACTAAAAGACATTCTAAATGTAGAACACAGAAATAACAGTAGGGAAAAAAAATAACCCTCTACAGACAAATAGAGAGGCTTGGCATATCTGGAAGGAAGCGTGATACAGGTGCTAAACAACTGTATACCCTCCTATTCCTAGGCTAGAAATATGGCAAAGAACTGCCTTTGCTCAAGTGACAACCTAAGAATTCAGCAACAGATACTACTTTTAAAAGGGAGATAAATATGAAAAGCATATAATGGTAATGACATAAGAAACTGAGCATGAATAGAATATGTTAATGTCACAACTATTCTATGAATGTCACCATTGTACTGTGGATCATCCACTCACTATATAAGTATACAGTTGCAAGAAAAAGTAAGTGAACCATTTGGAATCACCTGGATTTCTACATTGATTACTAATAAAATGTGGTCTGATTGTTGTATAAGTAACAATTAAAGACAAACATAGTTTAACTAAACTAATAACACACTAAGGACTTATACACACGGCACTGAAAAATGTCCATGTGACAATCGTTTTTGTAACGTGCGCATGCACAGCCTACTACAGGTCATGCCACAGCATCTCAGTAGGGTTAAGGTCAGGACTCTGGCTTGACCATTACAAAACACAAACCTTTTTTTAGTTGATTTACTTGTGTGCTTTGGGTCATTGTCTTGGACCACCATCACTTCAGCTTGAGGTCAAGGACTGCCCTTACAGTCTTCGGTAAAATGTTTACATACACCTTACAATTCATTGTTCTGTCATTGATTGCAAGGCATCCAGACCCTAAAGCAGCAAAGTATCTCTAAACCATGATCCTATTGATCCATGATCCACCATGATCCATTCCATGGTAGTTGGAATGGCCTTTGATGCAAAATCTGACTCAAAAGACACAGGTTGCAGTTGAACAACAATTTGAACTTTACTGTAGATGATATGACAGCAACTATACAGCTTCCAGAACAGCGCAGCAGTAAAGTTCTGTATGAGAGTTCCACAGTAGGATAGACCATATATATATTCACACTAGTGATATTTATCTATCTATATATCTATCTGTCTATCTATCTACTTCACCTTCACATCTTTTCTCTCTCTCTGTCTCTATAGATGCAGGGTCATGTCTGAGGTTATGGACAACATCAGTTTCCACCAAAATAACTCTTTCTCTCTCTACTCCTCTCTGGAGGCTGACAGCTGTAGCAGGTGTTAAATGGACAAAGGCTCTGTCTAACCCTGCAGAACTGGAACATACACGTCTGCTCTACTGAGTACCTGAGGGAAGATTGAACAGAAGACTCTCTGCGCCTCCTTCCCTTATTGCAGCCAACAGTTGGCCAGACTAAACCATGGCTCTCCCAAAGAGGGTATGTTCCTCCATACACAGGGATAATTACATAACGACAGCATGAACTATGTACAATGCTGTAGCTGCATTACAGTTGGGTTGAGCTTTGGTGTTTGGTGAGCAGTATTCGTTTTCTTCCAAACATAACTCTGTATTTTGTGCATATTGGTTTTGTATACTCTATGTAACATGTCAATTCTATAACATTTCAATAATAAGGCATTCTGAAAGTTGCATTAAGGCATGGTTCACTGTAACCAATCTACACTAACCAGACTGTCCCTTTATTTAATGGGCAAAACACTTGAGAAACTCACACTTTCAGTCTCATCTCCTTAAATGAAATGCATGTTGCCAATTAAGTCTGGCTAATCCCATCCACACATTGTAGACAAATTCTGCAGCAGAAAAGCTGTGTTTTCAAAAACACTGGTCTTTTCCCTATAGGTTTAATAAGGGAAGAAAATCTTCAGAGAAATACTTTGCAAAAATGCAATGAAAAATGCTGCGGAAAAAAGTGTGATTAATTTCCGCTACGTTTTTTTCCCACAATGTTTTTTCAATGCACTTCGCTACTATGGGCCTTAACCTCAAGGTTCACTTACTTTTTCATCCCTGCGCTGTGGATGGGTTATCAATGTGCTCAATAAAAGACATGAACAGAATACCTCTTTGTATGTTATTAGTTTAGTTAGATTGTGTTTGTCTATAATTCTGACATTTAATAATAACATATAATAATCAATGCATAAATCCAGGTACCTACATTTTATCCACTGTATATGCATATATATACAGTATATATGTGTTATTTGTATTTATTTATTTATTTAATAAAAAGATAAAAAGATCATTGAATTATTCAGTGTACTTACAAATAGAAGCAGAAGGACAATATCAGGGTTGTCACATGCACAAGCAACATGCATAGGAGTCCAGAATTCTTCATCTTGGTGATTTACATTAACTCCACGGTCAATGAGGATTTCTGCTGCAAATGCATTATCATACCGTGCACACTGTACAAGAAGGATAAGCATCTCAGAGCTAGAGTGACATTGGTACATTTCAAAGAATATTTTCACATTGTAAAGCTATAGTTCAAGGGATTATAGGCTCAGTATAAACTAATATTACATTTGCTGTTCGTCTGTCATACGATTGTGAGAATAAGCAGAAAAACAAGATATTGTAGAACTGTGTGCATCTGTTTTTAGTACAAAAATCAAAATCCACTTGCACAATGGCTAACGGAGATATTGCTTCTTGTTCAGTAGTCAGAATGGATAGCTGCAGCCGCAGACGCCTGAAGACAATAAACTGCATATCACACACTGAATTCCAATCACATACACCACGCAAAGGGGAACTGTGTGCAAACCATTACAGAATTGAGATAAATTGGGAGGAGAGCTTGAGGGAAATTAGCTGAAATTTTAGAGGAGGTATGACAAAAATGGGGCTGTTGTGGGAGAGTAACAGAGTTTGTACAGTCAGTTCTTGTCTGAAGGAAAATATGTTGAAGATGGATAACATATACTGTAAAATGCTATTCATGTCATAAAATAGTACAATGTGGAGCAGTAAAATACAAGGAATGATGTTTGTTGAAGTACAGAGAATTGAAGAGGTTCTTTACCGATAAATACTAATAATTACTTCTGCTATTGTATATGGACAGGGTGTAGCTACGGGGCAACTAGGGCAAATGCCTTGGACATAGGCTGTCGGGGGCACCAAAAGCCACTTTTATGTACTTAGATCCAGAGTAAGGGCAGTAATCTGACCTTTTGCCCTGGGTGAAGGAAAGCCTAGCTACAGCTCTTATATGGTTATGCCATAAATATCTGATTGTTCCAAGTCCCACACCTATCTCTAGAATGGACGCCTCCCAGACCCAATCCCGCCTCACTTCATCCCACTGACAGCCAAATTCAGGCTGTTAGCAGTGGTCGGATATATAGAAACATCCAAGTGTCTAAGCTATACTGTAACATACAAGAAAATGGGAGTTATGGGAACAGTGTAGAACAGGGAGCTATTCTGTTTGAGTGAGCTTGGCTGTTTCCATAACCCAATCAGTGGTAGCAGCCTGGATTTGGCTGCCAGCACGATGGGGTGTGGCTAGGTCTATGACTGACTTAGGTGCAGGTCCCAGTGGTAAGACCCACATGTATCAGAAATATATGGTATATCCTATGGATATGCTATAAATGTCTATCATAGTCAAGTCCCTTTAAAATAAGCGTATCTAGAAGATCTGACAGGGCATCACTTACGCTTGCATTTGATAAACTGCAAATAAAACAATGTTATCATCACAAATGTTCCTATTAGCCTCAAAATAAATTCAATAACTGCAAGAGCTATGAGAAACTTTAATTTCCCTGCGGTACCAATACAAATCTGTTAGTATAAATGTAACTATTATATAAGAGCTTGTGGCTCTGTTTTTTCCTAGAATACAGGGCCTCTTAAATTGCAGACCTATTCTATTGCTGGGAATTAATAGAGCCTTCCATATGCCCTATACTTTACTTGACTAATGTCCTGTTGCTCTTTGTCTTGCTTTATATGAGAGTCATAGCTGCTAATACAGGATTTCTTAACAAGGTCTCTGGTTCCTCGTACATGTAGGAAACCCTTGCCAATGTTAGTTTAGTTTCTAATCAATATTTCCACTTATACTGAAGACATTCTTACAACCTTATACAAATGTTATGCCAAAAGCATAAAACTCATCTGTAATTAGAATCACCATATTGGTACAGAAATACAGATTTAGCACTACACTTTATATAATATACAGTATACTACTATTCTGCAAGTCGCCAGTATTCTGAGTGAATAGCATAAAAAAACAATTATTGCATACATAACTCTGTGCAAGGCCTTATAAAGCATACTCACCAGATGAAGTAGACATCCCCCTGAAGTGATAAGGGTATGTGGATCAGTTCCATCCTTCAGTAACTGCAAAACTGTTACAAATCACATTAGTGAAAAATGCACAGTACTACTGGCATTGAAAAAATACAACTATAAAAAATGCTATACTTCCCTATCAATACATGGGGTAAGGTCATCAAAAATAGTACTCCAAGAGCAGTTTCAACATTGTTTTAAAAACGTTTCACTTGTAAATTAAAAACTCACTTTAAGATGATAAATGTTATTCAAGTTTATAATATTCATTGCATTTCTGTATGTTTTCACAGATTCCATTCAGTGTCTGAAAACTTGTTAAGACATGCATGTGGCTAAAATATTGTCCACTAGTGATGGTTTGTGATTTACAGGCAAAATTAAATGGCCATTCGCCACCATCTTTCTACTGTACATCTTTTATAACAATAGATGGGCAACATTTATGGAATCAATGTACAATGGATTAAACGTAAGGAACTTCTTACCTTCTTTGTCATCATGGTGGATTATTGCATCTTGTATCTTGTCAGAGAGCTGGAAATTAACTTTATAATGTTTTCTCTGTTTGCTCTTTCTTTTATAAGCATCTTGTTTTTGTAAAGCCTTTTCACGTTCATAATAGGCCTTAATCTGCTCACAGCGCATACGTCTCACCAGACGCTGGCGCTGCCCCAAAGGAAGTGACTCCAGCAAACACTGGTCAATTTCCATGTCATGTGATCGAAAAACATTACAAAGCTGGAAACAGCCTACAAGAGATATGGGGAATGTAAAGAAAGAATAGTTATTGGGAGATCCACCCGAATTTACATTTACATGCACACTAACTATTCAACAAATTTTGCATAAATCAATGGTACAAGTGAATCAATGTAATTTTCTAATATATCTTATCAGAGAAAAATGCTTTTTTCTCCACTTGTCTGACTCTTTTTCTCCTTCCTACTCCATTCTAGACACACATTCACTACTGTATATATATATATATATATATATATATATATATATACACAGTACAGACCAAAAGTTTGGACACACCTTCTCATTCCAAGAGTTTGCTGTATTTTCATGACTATAAAAATTGTAGATTCACACTGAAGGCATCAAAACTATGAATTAACACATGTGGAATTATATACTTAACAAAAAAGTGTGAAACAACTGAAAATATGTCTTATATTCTAGGTTCTTCAAAGTAGCCACCTTTTGCTTTGATTACTGCTTTGCACACTCTTGGCATTCTCTTGATGAGCTTCAAGATGTAGTCACCTGAAATGGTCTTCCAACAGTCTTGAAGGAGTTCCCAGAGATGCTTAGCACTTGTTGGCCCTTTTGCCTTCACTCTGCGGTCCAGCTCACCCCATCTCGATTGGGTTCAGGTCTAGTGACTGTGGAGGCCAGGTCATCTGGCGTAGCACCCCATCACTCTCCTTCTTGATCAAATAGCCCTTACATAGTCTGGAGGTGTGTTTGGGTTCATTGTCCTGTTGAAAAATAAATGATGGTCCAACTAAACGCAAACCGGATGGAATAGCATGCCGCTGCACGATGCTGTGGTAACCATGCTGGTTCAGTATTCCTTCAATTTTGAATAAATCCCCAACAGTGTCACCAGCAAAGCACCCCCACACCATCACACCTCCTCCTTCATGCTTCACAGTGGGAACCAGGCATGTAGAGTCCATTTGTTGACCTTTTCTGCGTCGCACAAAGACACGGTGGTTGGAACCAAAGATCTCAAATTTGGACTCATCAGCCCAAAGCACAGATTTCCACAGGTCTAATGTCCATTCCTTGTTTTCTTTAGCCCAAACAAGTCTCTTCTGCTTGTTGCCTGTCCTTAGCAGTGGTTTCCTAGCAGCTATTTTACCATGAAGGCCTGCTGCACACAGTCTCCTCTTAACAGTTGTTGTAGAGATGTGTCTGCTGCTAGAACTCTGTGTGGCATTGACCTGGTCTCTAATCTGAGCTGCTGTTAACCTGCGATTTCTGAGGCTGGTGACTCGGGTGAACTTATCCTCCGCAGCAGAGGTGACTCTTGGTCTTCCTTTCCTGGGGCGGTCCTCATGTGAGCCAGTTTCTTTGTAGCGCTTGATGGTTTTGGCCACTGCACTGGGGGACACTTTCAAAGTTTTCCCAATTTTTCGGACTGACTGACCTTCATTTCTTAAAGTAATGATGGCCACTCGTTTTTCTTTACTTACCTGCTTTTTTCTTGCCATAATACAAATTCTAACACTCCATTCAGTAGGACTATCAGCTGTGTATCCACCTGACTTCTGAACAACACAACTGATGGTCCCAACCCCATTTATAAGGCAAGAAATCCCACTTATTAAACCTGACAGGGCACACCTGTGAAGTGAAAACCATTTCAGGTGACTACCTCTTGAAGCTCATCAAGAGAATGCCAAGAGTGTGCAAAGCAGTAATCAAAGCAAAAGGTGGCTATTTTGAAGAACCTAGAATATAAGACATATTTTCAGTTGTTTCACACTTTTTTGTTAAGTATATAATTCCACATGTGTTAATTCATAGTTTTGATGCCTTCAGTGTGAATCTACAATTTTTATAGTCATGAAAATACAGCAAACTCTTGGAATGAGAAGGTGTGTCCAAACTTTTGGTCTGTACTGTATATATACAGTGGGGAAAAAAGTATTTAGTTAGCCACCAATTGTGCAAGTTCTCCCACTTAAAAAGATGAGAGAGGCCTGTAATTGTCATCATAGGTAGACCTCAACTATGAGAGACAAAATGAGAAAACAAATCCAGAAAATCACATTGTCTGATTTTTTAAGAATTTATTTGCAAATTATGGTGAAAAATAAGTATTTGGTCACCTACAAACAAGCAAGATTTCTGGCTCTCACAGACCTGTAACTTCTTCTTTAAGAGGCTCCTCTGTCCTCCACTCCTTACCTGTAGTAATGGCACCTGTTTGACATTGTTATCAGTATAAAAGACACCTGTCCACAATCTCAAACAGTCACACTCCAAACTCCACTATGGTGAAGACCAAAGAGCTGTGGAAGGACACCAGAAACAAAATTGTAGACCTGCACCAGGCTGGGAAGACTGAATCTGCAATAGGCAAGCAGCTTGGTGTGAAGAAATCAACTGTGGGAGCAATAATTAGAAAATGGAAGACATACAAGACCACTGATAATCTCTCTTGATCAGGGGCTTCACGCAAGATCTCACCCCGTGGAGTGAAAATGATCACAAGAACGGTGAGCAAAAATCCCAGAACCACACGGGGGGGACCTAGTGAATGACCTGCAGAAAGCTGGGACTAACGTAACAAAGGCTAACGTCAGTAACACACTATGCCGCCAGGGACTCAGATCCTGCAGTGCCAAACGTGTCCCCCTGCTTAAGCCAGTACATATCCGGGCCCGTCTGAAGTTTGCTAGAGAGCATTTGGATGTTCCAGAAGAGTATTGGGAGAATGTCATATGGTCAGATGAAACCAAAGTAGAACTGTTTGGTAGAAACACAACTCGTCGTGTTTGGGGGAGAGTGAATGCTGAGTTGCAGCCAAAGAACACCATACCTATTGTGAAGCATGGGGGTGGCAACATCATGTTTTGGGGCTGTTTCTCTACAAAGGGATCAGGACGACTGATCCGTGTACATGAAAGAATGAATGGGACCATGCATCGTGAGATTTTGAGTGCAAACCTCCTTCCATCATCAAGGGCATTGAAGATGAAACGTGGCTGGGTCTTTCAGCATGACAATGATCCCAAGCACACTGCCAGGGCAACGAAGGAGTGGCTTCGTAAGAAGCATTTCAAGGTCCTGGAGTGGCCTAGCCAGTCTCCAGATCTCAACCCCATAGAAAACCTTTGGAGGGAGTTGAAAGTCCGTGTTGCCCAGCGACAGCCCAAAAACATCACTGCTCTAGAGGAGATCTGCATGGAGGAATGGGCCAACCTTGTGAAGACTTACAGAAAACGTTTGACCACTGTCATTGCCAACAAAGGATATATAACAAAGTATTGAGATGAACTTTTGTTATTGACCAAATACTTATTTTCCACCATAATTTGCAAATAAATTCTTTAAAAATCAGACAATGTGATTTTCTGGATATGTTTTCTCATTTTGTCTCTCATAGCTGAGGTCTATCTATGATGACAATTACAGGCCTCTTTCATCTTTTTAAGTGGGAGAACTTGCACAATTGGTGGCTGACTAAATACTTTTTTTTCCCCACTGTATATATATATATATATATATATATATATATATATATATATATACAAGTCCTTCACTATAATATCCTATAAGACCTGCTAATGCAAGAACAGTTATGGAGCAAGCTTTCCCCTATTTCCTGTGGTAGACATCATAACAGCTAGTTTCTACCCAACAACTAAGGAAAAAAATGAAAATTAGACATAGTGCCGGAGAGGAAATGTAGAAAAAAATGACCAATGATTCATATACATGTACTGTGATATTGATTTATGCTATGCTTGTAGAAAAGTAAAATACACTGTAAAGGGTGTAGATACCTTTGGAGGCTTTTTTTTTTTTTTTTTACTGAAATCTGTTTATTTTTGGCTAAATATAATTTTTGAAATAGGGTTTATATTTAACAATTAAATTTTTGCAGTTTTTATTCATCACAATACATAGCAAACTGCAGAACACCATGTATTAGCAGATCTGCCAGATTTGCTCTTTAAAAACGCTGCAGAAAAGACCATGGCGGAAACGCATTGCATTTTTTTTTTCCATAGCATTTTTCACAGAAAGTCCATAGAGTTTTCCTCTGCGGACTATCTGTCTCTATTGTACCTATATGGAAAACGCCAGCATTTTATTGACATGCTGCGATTTACAAAAATGCTTTTTGAAATCGCAAATTTTCGGCTGCAGATTTTTTCTGCAATGTGTGGACGGGATTAGCCAGAACCCCATCTACATTGCAGGTACTGTAATCCACAGTGTCTTTTGCCAAAATGCTGTGTATTCGCAACATGGTGCCCTGGCCTAAATGATTTTCAGAAGTGTAAAAATAACTCATACCTCACTAATACCTAGATGCTCCCATTTCCACTTTCCAGGCTTCCTGCTGGTCTCTACTTTTTAGTCCTTTCTCAACATGAAACTCACCAATTACTAGTGGGATATTCTAATGGGTCAGTGATTGTCTGTGTGATTATACTTATTGTGATGAGAGGGACCAGAAAGTAGAGATTGGTATGAAAGTAATTATTGGAATGGAAGTGGTTATTGGATTGGTGAGGTGAGTATGACTTCTTCAAGTGTTTTTAAGGGTCATTGCACTGCCCTAGTGGTTAGCGCTGTTGTCTTGCTGTGGTGGAGTTCTGAGTTAGAATCTCAAATGAAAACTGCATGAAGTCTGTATGTTCTCCCTGTGGTTACTTGGGTTTTTGCCCACACTCCAAAAATATAAAAAAGAACACTGACTTTCTATGCAAAATGACCTTAGAGAAGTGGTGGGAATAAGCACCACATGGGAATCATTGACATCCCTGCTCCACAACTTTCCTGGCACTTTAAGTTCCCAGTGTGAGAAAAGTGCACCCCAAAGAACAGGGCTGGACTACATGGAGGATGATTGGAGTGACTGCCATGGGGCCATTACTACACGGAGGATGATTGGGGTGACTGCCATGGGGCCAATACTACACGGAGCATGATTGGGGTGACTTCCATGGGGCCATTACTACACGGAGAATGATTGGGGTGACTTTAAGTTCCCAGTGTGAGAAAAGTGCACCCCAAAGAACAGGGCTGGACTACATGGAGGATGATTGGAGTGACTGCCATGGGGCCATTACTACACGGAGGATGATTGGGGTGACTGCCATGGGGCCATTACTACATGGAGCATGATTGGGGTGACTTCCATGGGGCCATTACTACATGGAAGATGATTGTGGTGACTTCCATGGGGCCATTACTACACAGAGGATGATTGGGGTGACTTCCATGGAGCCATTGCTCTCCTCCATTTAAAATAATCAGCTATACCTAATGAATTTACAATATAATTCTGCCAGAGTGCATGAACTTGCTGTCACTGTCATTAACTGCTATCAGTACTTTAGCTTGGACCCTCTGTGGGCAGTACAGCATATAACCATAACACATGTGTAAACCAAGCCCACAGATAGTACCTATAGTTTTTAGGGTCAGCAATTTTAGAAGACATTCAGAGCACTTGTGGGCAAATCAGACCCCAATGCAGTTGAGGCTAATTTGCATATACATAAAAAGATTATTATTCTCTATATTGCTTCAGTGGCTTGTCGCCACAAAGGTATGTTTCTGTTCCTAATAAAGACTTATACTTGGCTCTATTCTTGGTTTTGAGGGCATTTTAGAACTGACAGACTCCCTTTACTGAATTGTCTCCTCTTCCATCGAATCTGTGTTTTCATTTAATGAGAACAGCATGCTAGGTCATCTATTTCTCCTGCCTTGGCACACAGCAATGCATTCTCATTTATAGTGGTGCCAGAGAGTATTGGTAAGCTTAATAGATGCATACAGATTTTTCTACTACGGCTTCATGACTAAAGCGTATTGTATGTAACTATGTAAGAACGATACATGTTTTGTAGTATTGCTATATATGGTTAGCTGTATTTATATGCTGTGTGTACTTACTATTGTAAAGATTCACACAATAAATATAAAATGAGATTAAGTGAATTTCTGACTTTCATTAAAAAAAACTGAAAATGCTAGATTTCTCAAGTGTTTTTAATAGGCCTGTCAAGATCTCATGATAAATTGCTCATATAAATTCTCTACATAGACAGCATACCAGCTTTAATCCCTAATTATGCATGTAATATCGATATACAGTCATATGAAAAAGTTTGGGCACCCCTATTAATCTTAATCATTTTTAGTTCTAAATATTTGGGTGTTTGCAACAGCCATTTCAATTTGATATATCTAATAACTGATGGACACAGTAATATTTCAGGATTGAAATGAGGTTTATTGTACTAACAGAAAATGTGCAATATGCATTAAACCAAAATTTGACCGGTGCAAAAATTTGGGTACCCTTATCATTTTATTGATTTGAATACCCCTAACTACTTTTTACTGACTTACTGAAGCACAAAATTGGTTTTGTAACCTCACTGAGCTTTGAACTTCATAGCCAGGTGTATCCAATCATGAGAAAAGGTATTTAAGGTGGCCAATTGCAAGTTGTTCTCCTATTTGAATCTCCTCTGAAGAGTGGCATCATGGGCTCCTCAAAACAACTCTCAAATGATCTGAAAACAAAGATTGTTCAACATAGTTGTTCAGGGTAAGGATACAAAAAGTTGTCTCAGAGATTTAACCTGTCAGTTTCCACTGTGAGGAACATAGTAAGGAAATGGAAGACCACAGGGACAGTTCTTGTTAAGCCCAGAAGTGGCAGGCCAAGAAAAATATCAGAAAGGCAGAGAAGAAGAATGGTGAGAACAGTCAAGGACAATCCACAGACCACCTCCAAAGAGCTGCAGCATCATCTTGCTGCAGATGGTGTCACTGTGCATCGGTCAACAATACAGCACACTTTACACAAGGAGAAGCTGTATGGGAGAGTGATGCGAAAGAAGCCGTTTCTGAAAGCACGTCACAAACAGAGTCGCCTGAGGTATGCAAAAGCACATTTGGACAAGCCAGCTTCATTTTGGAAGAAGGTCCTGTGGAATGATGAAACAAAGATTGAGTTGTTTGGTCATACAAAAAGGCATTATGCATGGCGTCAAAAAAACAGCATTCCAAGAAAAACACTTGCTACCCACTGTAAAATTTGGTGGAGGTTCCATCATGCTTTGGGGCTGTGTGGCCAATGCCGGCATCGGGAATCTTGTTAAAGTTGAGGGTCGCATGGATTCAACTCAGTATCAGCAGATTCTTGAGAATAATGTACAAGAATCAGTGACGAATTTGAAGTTACGCCGGGGATGGATATTTCATCAAGACAATGATCCAAAACACAGCTCCAAATCTACTCAGGCATTCATGCAGAGGAACAATTACAATGTTCTGGAATGGCCATCCCAGTCCCCAGACCTGAATATCATTGAACATCTGTGGGATAATGTGAAGCGGGCTGTCCATGCTCGGCGACCATCAAACTTAACTGAACAGGAATTGTTTTGTAAAGAGGAATGGTCAAAAATACCTTCATCCAGGATCCAGGAACTGATTAAAAGCTACAGGAAGCGACTAGAGGCTGTTATTTTTGCAAAAGGAGGATCTACTAAATATTAATGTCACTTTTCTGTTGAGGTGCCCATACTTTTGCACCGGTCAAATTTTGGTTTAATGCATATTGCACATTTTCTGTTAGTACAATAAACCTCATTTCAATCCTGAAATATTACTGTGTCCATCAGTTATTAGATATATCAAATTGAAATGGCTGTTGCAAACACCCAAATATTTAGAACTAAAAATGATTAAGATTAATAGGGGTGCCCAAACTTTTTCATATGACTGTATATGCAGTATTTTGTGAGATAACATACTTCCATGTACTTTACTGAATACTTCACACATAACACGAAAATAACTCTTTTTTCCCATGAGGAGCAAATTTACATTAGGTCAATTGTTTGAGAAGCTCTAAGTACGTCAACCTTTACATAATGGAGTCTCAGTTTGTGAATAGGATGTTCATGGTGGAATTTTCTTAGGCCCTTGGGAAATATAGTATATGAAAGACATAATGTCCCAAATGAATAGTCTAGTAGAACATAGGTAATATTACTGTGTCTGATGTATTTCAACAGCATAAGATGTCTGTAATGTGAACAAAGATGTATCAGCGAGCATTTATACCCATAGTTTCATAGATAACACAATTGGATTGCAAAGACAGAGAATATCTGAATATAAGTCATGCTGACATAATACAGACCTATTTAAAACCACATTTTCTATGTTCTAGATTGAAGCATTAAACTTTACATCTACTTTGATTGGATTTCCCTTGTAATTCTGACCACAAAGGAACTCGGTATAACTCAAAGCATGGCTACCATGACCTTAACCTGTCATGATACTAATATCCACATATTCATCATCAAATATGAGAAGATATACAGTACAAATGGCAACAAGAGTTTCTATTATGCTATGTATGCAGCTACCTACCAAACACAGAAACAGGCTGATCTCCATGTGGCAATTGATCTATCTATCTATCTATCTATCTATCTATCTATCTATCTATCCCAGAAAAGCTGGTCATATGGATAAATGATTGGCATCAATTATCAGCACAAATTACCAGCTATGTCTTATAGATAAACTAGTAGAATACCCGCGGCTTCGCTCGTGGAAAATATGTTAAATTGTCGGTTATGCTAGCTAAAGTAAAATTTTCAGTGTCACACTGAAATTGAGATTTTCAGAGTGCTACAGTAAATCTTTTTTTCCACTTGAAATTTTTCGTATTATTTTCGCATTTTACTTATTTGTCGTAACATTGATGTGAACAACAACTTTTATTTTATTTCAACATTTTTATTGATTTTACATATTCAATACATATTATGTAGTATAAACTATTACAACTATTTTTTGAACAATTTTTTATCAAAAATTAAAATTTATGCACCATACACAAACATATAAAACATTTACACCCAATTAACAACATAGTGCAACCCTTCCTCCCTCCCTCCAGTGTAATCTATAAGTAGTTCACGGACAAAAGAGTAAAATTGGTTTATAGTTAAACAACTATCTATTGTAGTGCTTTTTGGTAAACAATGTTTCTGGTTTTTCCTTCAGGTGCATATATGAAAAGATTTTTGGGGTTACCCACTCTAGAGCAAGCAACGTACAACTATCCATGTGAAAAAAACAGGCTCTCCAAATTAATGCCGGCTACATTAAGTGATTTACCTTGTGCTATGTTTATAGTCAGGGCAAATGCAAGTCGGATTGGGAACTGCAGATGCTTAAAATTGAAGGGCATGTCGCTTGGTAGCAAAGGAATACGCAGAATGAAAACATTTTCTCCCTTAGAGTTTCCCATAAGAATAGTGGCTTCAATAACATTGGGCATGAGACTTTTAATGCACAATCTTGTGCTGTTACACATTTTTGGTGGGTCAAGGTTCCGAAGCAAAATTATTGTGGCTCCTATTTTTAAAATGAGCTTATGCGGTGGTATTCCAGGAGGCTCCAAAGAATTCAGGAACTCCAATGGATACATTACGGCTTGTTCACTCTCCATGACTGAATCAATGGACATGTATGTGGTCGCTAGACCAGGCAGCCTTCCCTGAATTAGTAAATTTATGGAGCTGACACTATCATTTTTAGGTGCTAGGATTGCACGTTCACAAAGCCACTGATGGTTGTTAAAATTGTTACAAATATGAGGGAAAACTTGGTCAATAAGTTCCATTACCGAAGATGTCATTTCACAATCTTCCGGAAAGGAAATGAGACCAGTAGTGGAATCAGTAGGGAACCTGTCATTTCCAAGGCATAGTAGCTGGTGTGTAAATTTGTCCACAGTTGTATTTCCCATCAAATGAACCCGCATATTAGTAGTAAGAGTTTGCTTCTGAACATGTGTCCACAGATAAGAAGATTTTAGACAGGCATTCAGCTCATCCGCTGGTGTTGCAACAATTCCCCCAATTAAACAATTGGTTCCCCGCAGATCTTTCAAGGTGCGATCAAGGGCCTCGACCGCTTTCTTGTGCGCCATGTTACATTCATCCCAAACAATTACTTTGCAAGTTTGTAATACCTTTGCTTTCCCAGAGCTCTTACTGATATTACAGACAGGATTTTCTGACAGCGCTATATTAAAGGGCAATCCTAGTCCTGAATGAGCCGTGCGCCCTCCATCTAAAAGAGTGGCCGCAATCCCAGATGATGCAAGAGCCAAGGCAATATCATTGTTTGAGTGAATTTCTGCAAGCAGCAAATGAATTAAAAATGTTTTACCAGTACCTCCTGGTGCATCTAGGGAAAATAGTCCCCCATTTCCACTGGAAATCTGACCCATAATTGCCATATAGGCCGATCTTTGGTCATCAACCAAAAAAGGCTTATTTAATATGACAAATTCTTTACATTTTTCCAAATCACAGCTTTTTTCTTGCAGAATATCTCTGTTCATAATATCAAAGTCTGGTTGATTTGGTGCTGGTAAACCTAATTCTATTAGAGTTTTACTATTGATAGATATGCACCTTTCTTCTAACATCAAGAGGGCTTTGTTGAATATGTCAGCAGTGAAATTTAAGTCTAAGTCTGGATTAACTCTCCTTTGCACTATAAGAATATCTTCACTAAGATATTCTTTGCATTTGTCCCAAAGCGCGCAGGGATTGGAAAGTGCGCAGGTTGTAATTATTATAGCGAACAGGTCTCTTAGTTGAGGTGGAAAGCAAGTGACAGATGCTTCCTGCAATATCATGTCCCAATGTTGATCATCTTCGATCAGACCACACTTTTGGCATGCTTCCCTGCAAATTTGACACAGCTCTGCATCAACTATTTTCAAATCTGTGAAAGAAGTTGGCCCACGGACAGTGTGAAGCAGTAATCGGAGGTAGTAACACTCTGAGTTGTTTGGATGCACTGTATACACATGTCCAACAGCATCACTGGAACGTCCAAGGACCCTTGCACCTTGTTTCCTCTTGCAAAATACTTTTCTCGATTTATTCCATGTATAATATTTTGGAACACCTGAATATAATAAAGTGCTTGCAAATGGATCTGCTTGACATAGGAGAAAGAAAGCTATCAATGTTGTATTGGGTGGTCGAGCAGCTCTTTCCTCTGCATTCTTGGGAGTAAGATAAACTCGTTGTCCATTTTCAAGATGGACACTGAGATGAACTACAGTCGGATGTCTTTCATGGATGGGAAAATTTAGTAATCGCCACACGGCTTCATTACTACTTATATACCTTCCCATCTGATACAGCATAATCTCATCAGATGTACATTTTGGATTCTGTAGCTGGAAAACTGCCATATCACTGCCCTTGCTAACATATCTGCAAATGTATTTAACTGACTTAACAGAGTTACAATATTCTACGTTAATGTGCGCATCAAACATTTTTGAAAGCAGTGGAGAGTAAGATACAACTCATGCATTATCTATTTCAAGATCTGTGTTTTGTTTAACCTGTTTTAATCTGATTGTTGCAGTATATCCTCCCTGTTAAAGTTTCCGTCTTCTGTAAAGAGGATAAGCATCATCTCCTGTTTGTGTTTCTACAATTAAGTTGTGAGAATACTTTTTAGTACATTTTCCTTCCTTCATACATGGCGATCTTGGGTTAAGTGGCCCACATGGCCCATGGATCATATTTTTAGAAATAGTTTCAAAAAGTACCGGATTCTTCTGCTGGATTTGGAAGCTCAGCAGAAATAACACTGTCAATTTGATCAGGGCGTATCTTATCTTTTAGCTATATCAGTAAATTAGCATGTGGAAGGCTTCTTTTTTGCCACTCAATTGAATATATCCAACACTGACTTTCACCAAAAATGTTACACTTTGTAATTACGTCCATGAGCTTGATCAGTTTTTGTTTAAAAACCCTTGCTATTAAATCATGTCGATCAGAGGGGCCCTGACCATTCAGAAGCTCTTCTTTTATCTCTGGCCAAATTGGATTACATGTAACTGTAATAAACAAATCAGGACGACCATATATCCGAACATATGTCATAGCGTCCTGAGCATACTCATGCATATGTCTGGGACTTCCAGTAAATGTAGCCGGTAAAATAAACATACACCCAGTGTCAGCCACGTTGCCATCATTAGCAACAGTATCCCTTAAATGAATGTATTCATCCAAGTTTTTGTTGGTTCAATCGTATGTACAAAAGACGCTCACTTTCCACCTTGGCATACATATCAACTATAAATTGATGAAAAAGTTGCCTACATTGTAAAATGTGGTTAGAAGACCCACGTCTGATCATTATTTGTAGGCATAAAAGTCCACAGCTGATATTTTTTATTGGTTGGCCTAGCAGTCTTGAGATCACTATGTGTTAGATTAAAGTGATAGCCATCTTGGCCATTCCAAAATATTATCGGATATTGCAGAGCATCATATGATCTATGTGTTTCTGCAATATGTTGAAGATTGTCGCTTCGTCGCTGAATAATTATATCTCGGCTTTAAAAGTCCTGTCCAACCAATACAATAGCTACTTCGTTAACAGTGGGAGAATTAAATCGCCTTTCATGCTCACCAAACGGTGTCTTGTCTGCTCTTATTACAACTTGATATTCATCACGTGGCATTCTTTCTAAGGCTGTTTTAAAAAGGTTTACTAACTGATTGTGCTGAAGGAAAAATCTTTGCAAATTCAACACAATCTCTTTTTTGGTCTCAAGTATAGCTTCACAATGTCTATCAGCTTGCATTTGTTTGTCTCCCAAAAAATAAATTTGTAAAAAACTTTGGATCTTCATTTGCTACAGGAAGCATTGAACCGATTTTGTGATATATTTGGCCCTGCACTTTAAAAGTTGGCATAAATCCTGCTTCCTGGAGTCCAGCTGTCGTACCAAATGATGTCATCTGGAAAGATGAATTGTATCTCCTAATATTTTGCAGAAAATGCTTTGACTAGGGAGTTGTTCCTGACTTGTATGAAAGAAGTGGTTCAGGAGGTAGATGTAAAGGTGGCAAACTGACTTTGCCATTTGAGCAGCACATACCAGGCGATTCCAAGTTAAACTTCTTTGCTTGCCAATTATGACTTTCTGATGTGACCTATAGTCTTGAATTGGGTTGTAGTGAAATGCTTCCAAACACAAATCAACCTGCCTACATCTTTGCACACGTTGCATATGTCGTATCTGGTCATTTTCAGAACGTTCATCCTTTTGTTCAGATGTTTCCATATTCCTTGCTTCAGCCTGCCTAATCCAATTCTTATGAAGACGACATTCCCGTTCCTCTGATGTCTCAGCTGCCTGTCTCATCTGTTTCTTTTTAAAAAACAGTCCTTAATATTATGACCCTTTAGTCTTCACCTGACACTGATAAGAGATGTAATAGGATGAATAGTAAATACAGAGCAGCCCTCACACAGTATTACTATGACCTGAAGGAGCTCACATCTCAGTAATGAAAACCACCTCACAGGCAGACTTGTGTAGTTGCCCATAGCAACCAATCAGAGCTCAGCTTTCACTTTACCTCAGCAGCTTCAGTGATGAAAGCTCCCTGTATAGTAAGCAATAATGCCAATCTTACTATGAGGCAGTTTTCGCCTGACCAATATTGCTGCTCAGTAAGGCTACTTGCACACTACAGTATTTTTCACAGGTCTCCAGGCCGTGGATTCTACAGCTCCATAAACATTCTATGTGGCCTGCAAAATTCACAGCTTTGTGCACAAAGAAGTCTATGGAACCGCCAAATCCATGGCCCGGAGGCCCGTGAAAAATACTGTAGTGTGCAAGCAGCCAGTAAGGATACCAGACTTGTTTTGTCAGCGCGTGCGTGTATGTGTGTGTGTGTGTGTGTGTGTCACGTGTCTGATCCATGTGTATATATGTGTGTGCATGCACGTGTGTGGTCTGTGTATATGTATGCGTGTGTGTGCACATGTGATTCATGTGTTTGTGCGTGTGCAGTGCAAGTGTCCATGCGTGCGGTAGGTGTGTGTGAGTACGCATGTGCTCTGTTCGTCCGTGTGCATAGGGTGCATCCATCTCAGTGTGTTTGTGTGCATGTCTGGTCCTTGCGTTCGTGTGTGTGTGTGTGTGTGTGTGTGGGTGGTGTGCATGTGGTATTTATGGAGTGGTGTTCTGGTATTTGTGGGATGGTGTTTGTGTTGTGTGTGTCTAGCGTGGTCTGGTGTTTGTTTGTGTGGTGTGTTGTGGCATTTGTGTGGTGTTGTGCTTGTGGGTTGGTGTATGTGTGCTATCTGTGTGATGTTTGTATGGTGTTTGTGAAATGTTTATGTGTTGTGTGTGGTGGTGCGGCTCCTTTAGCAGCGACTCTTTGGCGCCATCGCTATAATCCGTCCCTGTCAGTCACAACTGTTGTTTTCCCCTCAGCACTGTCACTTTCACCTTCACATTTCCCCATTATATGTATAGGGCCTAACTTCGGGGGCCCCCATCTGATAACTGGGGGACGCTAGCAAGATTTAACGTATGCAGTATTCTACTCCTGTGGTGGAGAGGGGGCATGCCAAATTTCACCCAAATTGGGCGAGAACTGTGGATTTGTATAGAGCGGGCTACTAAAGATTTTAAATTTTATATATATATATAGAAGAATGGGAAAAGATTTGGAATTATATGTCATAGGCAATATATTTTTTTATTATTCTTATTCATTGTAATTTATTGTTGTTTAAAGGGTTTTCCCTTACATACAGCTTTTATTCAGACCTGAGCAAACTTTCAGATAAACCTTCTGCACAGTCACTGTGACATCAGTCACCTCCTATGTGCCCTCTACTCCAAGATCTACACCTCATAACTCCATTAAATTTTCAACCTACGGTGACAAGAGAGGGGTAGAAATAAGTGCAGGGCCAGGCTGAGAACACTGTGTTGTCTTGGTGGTGATGTGAGCTTTTTTAGGTTTCTGAAAAGTATACACAGTACAGCCAAAAACCACAATGAGCTACTCTTAACTGATGTCCAAAGTAGCAGCTTATCCTGGCACAGGTAAAGAGAAATATAGAATATGCATGATATTATAGTGAAGCGCTATTAGTCAGGCTCACGATAATATCACTTCACTAACACAATGGTTTTACCAGTAAAATGTCTATGTTGATTTATTGGAACCTCCAGTCAAGAATTATATGTTGAGTCTGGTTTCAAGTTACAATGAACCAGATTATATGTTTTATGCTAAAATGTATATTATATGTTGAAAATATTGTATCTTGAGGTCATTGTATCTTGGGCGACCACTAAATATGTTTTAAGTTCCATAATAATTAGATTTTAAGCTACTATATGTTGCAATAGGAAACAGTCACAGAAGCAGTGACTTAGATCAGATACATGAGATGTAATTATAGCTCATACTCTATGCCAATTAGTAACTAATACTCATAAACTGTGACCTTTCATCTTACTAGCACATCAAGATTTGCTCTACTTAAACAACTTTCACATCGCCAACAGTGATGAGCTCAACAGAGAAACTGACTAGAGCTCACTTTATGACCATTCATACTGTGATCATTCATACTGTTGCCATACATTATGTATTAGGTCAGTTTTTCATTGTACATTTTTTGCATATTGTGTAGTTTAGTTTGAACCTTAATTTAAAACCACAGAAGCTCAACTACACCTTGATTTATTTAGGATAAACTACATATATTTCAAAGTCTATTAAACACTAGGGAGAAAAATGCCTTGAAAAACATGAAACAATGACATTAATCACAAAAACACCATAAAAAGTCACAAACCAGATTGCTTTATATGTAGACATATTTTCCTACAGGCCTGGGGCACTCAGCTAGTTTTAGGAACTTTCTGATTACCTGAGTCTGCGGTCACAATGTCCAAACTAAACATCAACACTAAGGATGACGTCTTAAGGCAGGGGCCCCATGTGGCATAAACATGGAGTTTTACAGTCACTGCAAGGTTGGAGGGAATTCTAGTGAATCCCATCCACAACTTGCTGAAAAATACGTGCAGCAGACACACCAAGATTTTCAAAACCATCACGGTTGGGAAATCGTAAAATGTCAATTATACCTACAGAAATTCCGGTGGTTTTCCTATAGGTATAATGGAAGCAGAAAGTCTGCAGAGGAAACCTATTATTATTATTATTGTTTATTTATATAGCACCATTAATTCCATGGTACTTTACATTTGCCGATTTACATACGGTACACAAGATATACAAAACAGATCATACAAACAGTGACCAACTGGCACAGTGGGATAGAGGGCCCTGCCCACAAGGGCTTACAGTCTATGAGGGAAGAGGGATAGAGACAGAAGGTGGGGGTAGAGGCTGTTCTGGTGGTGGTGTGGTGACCTACGTGGGGCCTTAGCCTAATAGTGTTTCACAGAATTTGTAGAACTATTTGAATCATTATTTATGAATTATATATTAGTGAGAAAACCAGAAAACCTAAAAATAATGAAGACCTCAGACCCCTAAACTCATTTAAAGCCCAGATGAGACCCCTGAACTCATTCCAACTCCAGACCAGACCACAAAATGAATTCTGACCCCAGACCAAAGCCCAAAATTTATTTCAAACCCCAGACCAAATCTTAAAATTATTTAGATTCCAGACCTGATTCTTAATTTTTTCCTCCTCCTCCTTTTGTATGAAAATGTCTCTACTAAACAAGTTAGATGGCTGTTATACTGATCAGACTCCAACCAACTACCAGTCTTTTCTATATTGAAATATCAGTACATATAGCAATACAAAGTATCTCCACAATATTATCAGCCAAAGCAGTACACATACAGTATGTCAAATGCCGAACACATTAACCCTTTCAGGACGCAGACAGTTTTGACCGTCAAGACACAGCACAAGAGAAAGATCCAAAGTTACGAATAAAATGGAAAAATTGGCAAAGCCATACCATGAAAAATAGGTAATGATTAACATTCAATATGGGTCTATTTTATGTTGGCATCATTTTTTGCAAACTTTTTTTTTTATTTTTTAGGATGTTAGAAGACTTATAAGTTTAGCACCAATTTTCAAATTTTAAAGAAAATTTCTAAAACCTGCCTTTTATGGGACCAATTCAGTTCTGAAGTGGTTTTGGTGGTCATTACAAAAGCTTCCATACATCACCTTATTTCAAAAAATGCACCCTTCAAAGTATTCAAAACACTATTTAGAAATTTTGCTTTAATTCTTGTAAAAATCCTAAAGGGTTAACAAAGTGAACAAACAGACTGCCTGCCTACACTAAACTATTTTGGGGGGGGGGGGGATTAGGACTGTTTATCACTTTTATGTCTTTATAACACATTCTACAGCAGCTCTGCACAGGGATCAAGAATCCAGTGATCCTTATCTATCTGTGCCCTGAGAACAATCTGACACAGAGGGAGGAGATGCAAAGGTATAAGCAACATCAGCTCCAGATGTGTTCTCTCAGTACTAAACTTGCTAGCAGCAGCCAGCTGAAAGATGCAGGGCAGAACAGGACAGCAATTGGCAGTTTTATGACAGCCCTTAAATGAATGTGCTACAGGACCAGGGATCAGCTTTGCACCCTGTTAATTTAGGTGGGCTGGTTGGGAAGAGGTTAATAAAACTGGAAAAGTTCCTGAAATTTGTTCAAAAATATATCAGGGATTCTGACCCAGCTCTCGAGCATCTTTTTCCTCTTTTTTAGCCTCCTGACACATGGGCACAGCCCAACAGGATTGGCAGTGTTCTGGAAATCCAGTGCAGCATCCCTTGCTGCTTCAGGACATGACAGCATTGATGACAAGCAGTTCCCAAGTAGTAGATCCTGATGGCAAGCCTACATCATGAAAATAATGCATCTATGATGAAAGACCTGCATGGTGTGGACATTTGGTGTCCCTGGTCCAGATTCAAATCTCAGTCTGGCAGTTAAGTGATCCTGGTGTAGACAAACATCTGATCACCCTGTTTTTGCCATTGAAAAAAAGCTGCTAAAGTGACTGCAAAAAAAATGTACCTAAATTGTGAATCTCGGATAGAGGAAGCTACAGTAGGCATAATAACCTGACCACATCTTTATTGATTTACTGTTAGGTTGTATAAATTGGTATCCTAAAAGCACACTGAAACAAAAACTGGTTTCCTATGACTTATAATTTATATATATAAATTAGGTTACAATCGCTCAACCACAATTTGTGAAATCACATTCCAATATGATACAGCTATAAGGATGTGGTTGCTACAGATAATACTGCTAATAATAATGAATGCCAAGTTTTTTCTCACCCGTAGGCAGTGTATGTCATAGAAAAGGTGTCTTCCTTCTGTATTGTATTACTCATGTACAGTGCTGGCCAAAAGTATTGGCACCCCTGCAATTTCTTCCAGAAAATGATTGCAATCACAAATGCTTTGGTAATAATATCTTCATTTAATTTGTCGGCAATGGAAAACCACAAAAAGAATTGTCAAAAAGCCAAATTGGATATAATTCCACACCAAACATAAAAAGGGGGTGGACAAAAGTATTGGCACCCTTTGAAAAATCATGTGATGCTTCTCTAATTTGTGTAATTAACATCACCTGTTACTTACCTGTGGTACATAACAGGTGGTGGCAATAACTAAATCACACTTGCAGCCAGTTGAAATGGATTAAAGTTGACTCAACCTCTGTCCTGGGTCCTTGTGTGTACCACATTGAGCATGGAGAAAAGAAAGAAGACCAAAGAACTGTCTGAGGTCTTGAGAAGCAAAATTGTGAGGAAGCATGAGCAATCTCAAGGCTACAAGTCCATCTCCAAAGACCTGAATGTTCCTGTGTCTACCGTGCGCAGTGTCATCAAGAAGTTTAAAGCCCATGGCACTGTGGCTAACCTCCCTAGATGTGGACGGAAAAGAAAAATTGACGAGAGATTTCAACGAAAGATTGTGCGGATGGTGGCTAAAGAACCTCGACTAACATCCAAACAAGTTCTAGCTGCCTGCAGTCCGAGGGTACAACAGTGTCAACCCATACTATCCGTCGGCGTCTGAATGAAAAGGGACTCTATGGTAGGATACCCAGGAAGATCCCACTTCTGACCCAGAGACATAAAAAAGCCAGGCTGGAGTTTGCCAAAACTTACCTGAGAAAGCCAAAAACTTTTTGGAAGAATGTTCTCTGGTCAGATGAGACAAAAGTAGAGCTTTTTGGGAAAAGGCATCAACATAGAGTTTACAGGAAAAAAAAAGAGGCCTTCAAAGAAAAGAACACGGTCCCTACAGTCAAACATGGCGGAGGTTCCCTGATGTTTTGGGGTTGCTTTGCTGCCTCTGGCACTGGACTGCTTGACCATGTGCATGGCATTATGAAGTCTGAAGACTACCAACAAATTTTGCAGCATAATGTAGGGCCCAGTGTGAGAAAGCTGGGTCTCCCTCAGAGGTCATGGGTCTTCCAGCAGGACAATGACCCAAAACACACTTCAAAAAGCACTAGAAAATGGTTTGAGAGAAAGCACTGGAGACTTCTAAAGTGGCCAGCAATGAGTCCAGACCTGAATCCCATAGAACACCTGTGGAGAGATCTCAAAATGGCAGTTTGGAGAAGGCACCCTTCAAATCTCAGGGACCTGGAGAAATTTGCCAAAGAAGAATGGTCTAAAATTCCAGCAGAGCATTGTAAGAAACTCATTGATGGTTACCGGAAGCGGTTGTTCGCAGTTATTTTCTCTAAAGGTTGTGCTACCAAGTATTAGGCTGAGGGTGCCAATACTTTTGTCCGGCCCATTTTTGGAGTTTTGTGTAAAATGATCAATGATTTGACTTTTTTTTTTCATTCTCTTTTGTGTTTTTTCATTGCAAGCAAAATAAATGAAGATATTATTACCAAAGCATTTGTGATTGCAATCATTTTCTGGAAGAAATTGAGTATTATCTGACAGAATTGCAGGGGTGCCAATACTTTTGGCCAGCACTGTAGGTAGTTCACTATATTAACTTAAAGAGAATTTGTCACATGGGCAGTCAGTGGATTCAAGTATTAATCATCATTACTACATTGAATATTACTCTAGGTTCACACTTGTGCTTGGGTTTCCGCTTACAAAGTGGTTACCTGCGGAAACACACAGACCCCATAGACTATAATGGGGTCCGCCAGGTTTACTCCTGCTTGCCGGACTTTTGTCTCCGCATTTTTCAAGCGGAATAGGGGACAGAATCCCCCAACAGAAAGCAAGTGCTGGTGTGAATCCAGCCTTAAAGGGGTTGTCCGGAATAAAATGCAATTTCTACACTAATCTAAACACCATCCCCCCCCCCACCTACTTCCTAAATTACTTACTTTAGCAAAAATGTATATTGACCCATATCCCTGGGGCGGTCATGTGACTGCCCCAGGCACATTTTCTGATTATCCGGTGACTTTCTGCTTTCCCGTTTCCGGTATTGGAATGTCACCAATACTATCCCCGCCCCACACCCCATCATACTTTCCTGTCTTCCTGTTGTACAGACTTCCTTCTGTGAGGACAACTCCTCCTCTTCTTTGACCATCTGCCGACGCGTGTGCAATAGAGCCGGAGTCCCAGCATAGCGCTGTAGCCAGAACACCATCTCTATTGCACAGGCATGAGAGGCCGGATGAGCCTCAAATGCCTGTTCAGCAGAGATGGAGTGCTGGCTACAGCGCAATGCTGGGACTATTGCGCATGTGCTGGCAGACGTGAAAGAAGAGGAGGAGCTGTCCCCACAGAAGGAAGTCTGGACAGGAAGACAGATAAGTATGATGGGGTGGGGGGGCTGAGTTAGTTAGTTGGGAAGGGCTAGTAGTGGGCGGGATAGCTAGGGAGACATTAAGGGGGTGTGAGGGAGGGAGGGGGAGGGCGTGAGGGGGAGGTAGTGTGAGTCAACCTACAACTACCATGATGCATTGCATAAGCTAAGACAGCAGGAAGCTACACCATGTAAACAAATGCAGAGGATGGCAGGAGCTCACAGAGAAACCCAGAAATCACTCAAAACACTGCTAAAAGTATTTGGGTGCACTTACTAACGCATTAATAGCACTAACAGACCTTTTTTTTTAAAAAATATTTTTTTGCCCAGAAAACCCCTTTAAGCAGGCAATTTTTTTTACACTCTCAGTTTAGGGCAACTAAATCAAGGGTTGCTTTTTCATTTTCTAGATCAACAATGCAAGAGAAAAGGCAATTTTATCCTTACCGTGTAACTATATTTGTTTGGTTTATTGTTGTTTTTATCAAGTAGTCATGATAGGGATTTAGGGCTTAAAAATAACTTCCCCTGAGTGATTTGCTTTTTGTAGAATATTACTTATGTTTGGACAGTGACAGCTCATGCAAATGGCTGTATTATGAACTTATTTTGTAGAAGCTGTATTTGAGGTCCTAGAGGTGCATGAGTTCTTTATTGTACATCCATATATCTTTGACACAGTGGTGAACCTAGCCTCTTTGCTGCCTGAGGCGGACTATAGAATGACGCCCCCCCCAAAAAAAAAAAAAAAAATTGCGTTTCCATGCTACTAGCTTCACACGCTTTTATCGTCGCACATTATACACAATACACAAAGTTATATAAGAATTCTTCATGTATTACTTCAGTATCAGATCAACAACACGGTATTAACAATGAAAATAACTTCACACATCTTCTGCTTGGTGGATGGACGAGCCCACGTGGCTCCCATTCTCTATAATAGGAGCGCCGCAGATAGCTGAGTACTGAACTTCGGCTATCTTTGGCACTCCCATTGAAGTGAATGAGAGCCACGCGGGTTCATCCATCCTCCAAGTGACACGCCTATATATATGGCTGTGGTCAGGCTGAATTCCCACCCAGTGGAGGGAAAAAACCCAATTCTCAGGCTCAGTGGGGGTCTCAGCAGACAGACCCCCATCACTCAGGTATTTATCCTCTATCATTTAGGTGAATACAGGGCAGTAACATTTTGTGACTTACAGGTGACGTCTCTGACTAATCCTTCACATTTCCCTTCTCTTCCCTTTGGACTGCCATCACTACTTCTTCCAGATGTGACTTGTCTCTGTAAAGTTTGCACCACAGACATCTTTGACTCCTCACTTTTCCAGGCATCCGACCCACATTGTCCTCACCTGCACACCCATCCTGCTGCTACCCAAATTATAAAATATATGATATAACCCTCCATAATGAATAATGCTCCTAAGTGCATCTTTATATTAATAATGTCCTTGTGTACCCTGTATAAATAGTGCCCCTTATTAATAATGCCCCATAGGTTTCCTAATTAAAAGGTTTTCCATGTCATTAATAAACTAATCAGTGGGCTCAAAAACCCAGGACCCCTACTGATCAGCTGTTTGAATGGTACCTGTGTGAGCGCCGTGACCGCTTCTCTGTTTACATAGTGTCATTCATCTCATAGCGGCCATGTCATGTAACTACAGCCTCGTCCTATACACGTCTATGTGACAAGGCTGTAATTACATCACACGGTCACTATAAACAGACAGCGTATAATATAAACAGGTGCCATTGCCCCTGTTTATAGCGCCCCATTTACACACACTATAATGTTCCACAGCAGCCCCTGCACACAGTATTATGGCCCGCAGCGGCCCCAGCACACAGTATTATGCCTCGCAGCAGCCCCTGCACACGGTATTATGCTCCATAGTGGCCCCTGCAAATGGTATTATGCTCCATAGTGGCCCCTGCACACGGTATTATGCCCCATATTGGCCCCTGCACACAGTATTATGCTCCATATTGGCCCCTGCACACAGTATTATGCTCCATAGTGGCCCCTGCACATGGTATTATGCTCCATAGTGGCCCCTGCACTGGTATTATGCTCCACAGTGGCCCCTGCACATGGTATTATGCCCCATAGTGCCCCCTGCACATGGTAGTATGCCCCATAATGGCCCCTGCACACGGTATTATGCTCTACTGTGTCCCCTGCACTCAGTATTATGTTCCATAGAGGCCCCTGCACATGGTATTATGCTCTATAGTGGTCCCTGCACTTGGTATTATGCTCCACAGTGTCCCCTGCACACGGTAGTTTGCCCCATAGTGGCCGACCCATGAACTATTATTATACTCTGGGGTATTTTCAGACCCCAGAATATAATGATCGGAGACCAAGGGAAGGATACAAACATAAAAATCAGTGTTACTTACCTATCCTGGACACCGGTGCACTCCCAGCAGCTTTCGGCCCTGTTTAACTGCGCACACACGTCACGTGATCAGGAAGGCGACGCGACCTGATGACGTCAACAGAAGGCCCAAGCCTGCTCGGAGTAACATCGGATCGCAGGAGAGGTGAGTAGCATTGGTTTTTATGTTCCCTCACCTCCCCTGGGTCTCCGATTATTATACTCCGGGGTCTGAAAATACCCCAGAGTATAATAATAGTAGTATTTGAGGCCCGCGGCCTCTCTTACCGATGCCCACGGCTGCTCACAGCAGCATCCACTTCCCCTTCTGCCTCCCATAGCAGAAGGGGATGCGGAGGCGGCCACGAGCAGACGCGGGGTAAGTAAATAAATAGGCCGTAACCTGCTGGGGATACTCCATCAATATGTCACCAGTATTACAGATTCATAATATGGAAGGGCTGTCTAGGGAGACAGCCTATACCGATTCAATACAGATGACATACAGATATATCCATATGTTAAACATATATTTGAATGGAGCGGTGGTCATGCAAGCACACTGGAGCTCCATTCACCAGCAAGCCTTGGGGGAACTTTCGGTGCCCTGTCCTCCTGATCACTAAGGGACCCGGCGATCAAGCCCCCAGAGATCAGACACTTATCCCCTGTCCTGTTGATAGGGGATAGGTGTCCATAACAAGACAACCCCATTCCTTTGCTCTTGGTGAGTAATACAACTTGGAGGACAGCTTGTGATGAGGACGTCTTGTAGGAGTTCAGAAGAGCTTGCAGTGTGACTAGTTTGGAAGCTTGTTGGCAGACAGGGCATCTGACAGCAGAAGTATGCTGTTTATAGCTGCAGGCTACTTCTTACAAATGGTGTCTAACCTTTAGAGGAATTGACAACTGTTTGCCATTGGAGTGCTACATCTACAAGTATAACTTGTAATGGGGCCCCCACTTATTATGTGCTACCTATAATACTGGTGCTGCCTTATGTTGTAGAAAGGCCTAGGGGCCCCTAGAGGCTATTAACTGTACTTCCATGGGTGACATGGTGTCTACCACCCTTGTATCCTCATGGAAGTGTGGCTGACCTATCATCTTTGTCCATGCTAACCACTCCCCACCAATATCAACCTGTAGCTGTACCTGTAAAAGACATTTAAAGGCACAGGATTAAGCAAACCTTTAGTGCAACAGTTTAGAGGCACATAATAATAGAGTGTAAGTTCACATTAGCCTTTACAAGTAACAGAGCACAGTAGCATTCTGTAATTCAGACCAGGATAGCTAGAAGCTAAAAATTACTCAACTGCTTAACCAGTGACTTAATCATTATCTGTACAGCTGTCTGTGTGTGGGGTGAATTTGCAGCGTTATTGTACAAAGTCCATAACTTCCTTTCCATCTATCTTAATAATCACACATGGACAATTCAGCGGCTTAAAGAACAGAATATCAATCTCCTATTATTGTGACTGCCTTGCTAGTATGATTAGATAAAAATTGTTCAAAACTGGAATAGGCAGATGTGTAGGTCTTGGTCAAATGCATCTAAAATTGCTGTACTAGCCTAAATTGGGTGAAGGATTACCATGTTGATCTGTATAGTTTATCACTAACTGTATACAGTAAGATAGAGGCCATATGTAGTCGCTTAATTTTATTTGCACAAAATGCTCAACCAAAATTGAGCACTGCAAAAGCACACTGATTTGTGGTAAAGCTATTGTGGTTTTCAGACACAGGTTGGCAAAAGCATGGCTTATCGCCATAAATAAATAACATGTCATGACTATAATATAATATTATATGAGTATAAATAATGGTAAGCCACCCAGTATCTTTAGCAATTATCCAATAGAACCTACTGTAATAACACCTTTTAAAGACATGGTTCATATATAACATGGTGCATATGACATAGCTGTATTTTGCTTTAGTATTTCACTTCAGTATTTTTAATTATTTTTTGGTTTTTTTTTCTCTGCCCCCCCCCCCTTCCTATTCCCGAGCAATAAATGCTGTTAGTTTTTGTGACTAATATATTATATAAGCTCTCTGCTGTCAGGTGGGAAGTGTCAGGCTGGAGCAGACAAGGGGTTTGATTCAGAGCTCTGACACTGTCCACCACTGATTGAAGCTCTGAATCACACCCCTTTTCCTGCTCCTGCTGGACACTACCTACCTGACAGTATAGATCCTAAGTAGCATATCAGGCACCAAAACTAACAGCACTGATTGCTGGGGAATGGTGGGGGAAAAGAGAAAAAATTCCACCGGAGCTGTAATCAGTGGAGTGGCAACAATTATCAGGTTCTAAGAACTGGAGGGGGGTTGTCCAGATCCACCCACCAGGACCTACACCTATCAGAACGCAGGACTGAAAGTCACCCTAAATCCTCCTTGTGAATGGAGTGCCAGTGAGCTTGTGTGTTCTTTTCTCTGCTTCGGGGGCTGCCGGAGGTTGCAGGCCCACAGCAACGAATGGAGCACCGCTCACACAAGCGCACTGGCCCTCCATTCACAAGGAGGCTTTAGGGGGACTTTCGGTCTGATCATTTAGATAGGAGATAAGTGTCCTTAACGGCACAACCCCTTTAATATTCAATGTGGGTAATTTTGTCTTTTTTCTATGGTGTTGTGAAAAGTTTACCCTACTGGTGGTAAATGAGTGCATAAGATGACCTGATATGATTATACAGTCAATATCTGAGAAACATGTTGAAAACAAAGCCTGCTCAATGAAAGTCTGTTCGATCATGCATATATATATATATGTAAATTCTAAACTAGTAAGTAGAGATAAGGGAATTGGTTCAGATCGAGCAGAGGCCCAGGGGAGGTGCGAAAACATAATAAACACTTATACTCAACTTACGTCACCTATTAGGGTTCTCTTCGCTGGTCTTCTTGCTTATTCTCACCTCCTGGCATACATTTCATGTTGATGGGGACTGCTGAGGTCTATGATTGAGCCTCGGTGGTCACATGGGGCATGACAACATCAAGACACTTGCATTAAAGCATCATGACGTCGGCGCTCCCTATTGGAGATCAGGTGAGGGAAGGTTTGTTTGACTGTTTATTATGTTTTTGCACCTCCCCTGGGGCTCTAATTATTGTACTACATCCCTTTTGGTCCATATTATGGCCTTGCTGCAGGCACTCTATGTAAGGTACTTTGTAAGGTAATTTATTCACTTCTACAAGCAATATTCCTAGTGGAGAATACAGGGCTTACTCAGATCATCCAGTTTAGTTGTTTATGTTGATCTTGGCTGATCATTATCTAACATACAGTGCTGTCCAAAAGTTGTAGGCAGGTATGGAAGAAATGCTGCAAAGTAAGAATGCTTTAAAAAATAGAAGTGTAAATAGTTTATTTTTGTCAATTAACACAATTAAAGAGGTTGTCCGGGCAACGCAATTATTTTTTAAAATAGGCTGGGGGAGGTGAAAAAATTAAAAAAAAAAAATCATACTCACCTGTCCCCGGTGCTCCGGTGTCCTCCTAGCGTGGTACGATGGTCCTCCTGCTGCGGCGTCTTCTCAAAGTGAAACTGCACGCCGGCTGTGTCATCTCGGATCCCTTCCGCTGAACCCGCTGATTGCCACAATCATTGGCCTCAGGAAGGGGCCCGGAACGTCACAGGTAGCAGTCATGAGGACTTCTGCCGGAAAATGACGGATCGGGAGGACCAGACCATGCTGCAAGGATTCGGAGCAGCAGGGAAAGGAGAGTATGATTTTTTTTTTCACCACCCCTGGCAGATTTAAAGAATAATTTTTATGTCCATTTTTGCCTGGACAACCCCTTTAAGTAAAGGAACAAAACAGAAATTTAAATCATATCAATATTTGGTAATGTGACAAAAAAAACAGGCATGCATGTGGCTTAAACAGACTAATAGAAAAATGCATGCTAATTTACTGAGCAAAAAGACACATAATTGTTAAAAACTATTAAAAAGCACCAAAGTACATACAAATAATAAAACTCAGACTGCCATAAGCAGTGCTCATCTCAGTTGTTTGTTTTTTTATCAATATTTAGTGTGACAGCCCTTTTAGGTAGGACTCCTAAAAGTCATGATATGGCCTCCACAGAGCTCTGATCTCAGCGAAGAGACAAAAGGATTTGAGCAAGCCTACATCCACACAAGATCTGTGGTTAGTTCTCAAAGATGTTTGGAACAACCTCCCTGCCATGATCCTTCATAAACTGTGTGCAAGTATGACTCGATGAATTGATGATATTATTTGGATTTAGATTTTTCTTTTGTTCATTCACTTTGCATTTTGTCAATTGACAAAAATAAACTAGTAACACTTTATTAAGCAATTTTTTAAAGCATTTTTACTCTTGCCTAAAACTTTTGCACAGTACTGTATATAGCCAGCTTCAAGACTATATACATAGCTAAGAAAAAGAAAAACATGGCATGCTCCATTTGACTCCATTACTTCTAGGTGAGAATATCTCTGCATACATGGAGCTTTAAACAGCTTCTGCAACAGCACATTGAGACTGTAGAACTCTGTACTTAGGAGCCATACAGCCTCCGCACACTGACGTACAAGCTACAGTATGTCTACTTGACCTTAGGGTATGTTCACACATCAGATTTCATGCAAAAAAAATTCTGCTACTAAAACCTATTCTGTACATGTTAATGTGTTAATATCTGTAGTTTCTATGCCATGTGCCATTTTTTTTTTATAACCAATATTTACATATATACAATAATATTCAAACTTGTACAGTATCAGGAGTATTACTTTCCAGGGACAAGTTACTCAATTGGGGAAATGCATTAAAGGGAGTTTGTTAGCAGTATATTGGATTTGAAGCTCCTTTGTAAAGCGCTGCTTTATTCATATGCAAATGAAGGGGAAAGTGTCCAAAGCTCAGGCAAACTAGGATACCAAAGTACTGTTCCCTAATTTTTATACTCATAGAATGGTCATTTACATCAAAATAGGGCTCCAAAGTTCAATAACAGAGGCATATTTGAAAACTTTAGGATCAGCTTTACAAGGTATTAGGAATAGGCTAATAAAAATTTACTGTTGACAGACACCCTTAAGACTGACGTTTTATATGCTAGTCTTAGTCTGTTAGTCTGTAAAAATAAATCAAATTTTTTAAGAAATGTATGTATGCACCAAACTTAATAAATTTGGTGCATTCCTGACAATCTGTATGCCAGAAAATTTAATCTGTACCAGCTAAGAGATTTGTATCATAATTTACAGCAGTTTCTGGAGCAAATAGTAGTCAAGTTTCACCCACTGTTCAGTGATTTAGTGTGGCATAAAATTTAAAAAAGATGTATGTTTTCCCTCAGCTTAGGCTTGTGGCAAAATTTGTGGTTTTCTTCCACCACAATACTCTTGAACAAGCCTTAAAGGGGATGTCCATCTTTAACTGTCTTTTTAAACCAATGCAAATGGTCTAAAATAAAAAAAAACCTGTCCATTCCCATCAAAAAAACCTAATCAAACTTTTTAAGAAATGTATGACAGTATACAGGTGTGTAGCTATAAGGGGTGCAGAGTAGAAATCGCTATCAGGAACTGGAGCCTCAAAGGGCCTTTCCACAACATAAGGCAACACTATTAATATAAACAATACACAGTAAGTGGGGGACCTATTAGTTATTTGCATTGGAACCTAGGAGCTTCAAGTTAAGCCTCAGACAGTATGCATACAGTTGATTTGGAGGTGGTTCACAAATCTTGAAGAGGGACCATTTTTGGAAAATTATTTTAAAAATGTGCAGAAAACACATAATCCCCAGTAAAGAATGATGGGAGAAGCAGTCTTTATGTTACTTGACCAGGTATGAACTGAGTGTAAAAAGAAGTTATATGCACTTGTTTTAAAGACCAATCCTTCGAGGATTAAAGCTTTCCATAGGAGCCAATACTAAATACTGATGTTAATGGTCTAATGGATATACCTCATGTACATGTATCACAGATCTGTGTTGTGTAGATAAATACTATGAAAGGCCTATACAGTACTTATTTGTGTCTGCAGTTTTACACTACATCTCTTAAAGGGAGGTTTCTACTAGGGAATAATATAGTGTCTCATGGAGGTGCCATACATTGGCACTCAAAGTGTCAAAGGGACCATTTATTAGACACATAAGCACTTCATACACACGTCTGTGCATGTGGTATTGCCTTGGCCTGTTCACATTAGCCATAAATTCTCCGAGATTTAAAGTGTTGTAAAGTGTTTGGGGTTTTTCAGTTTAGAAAAAAAGATGGCTATGGGGAGATCTAATCACAATGCATAAATACATGAAGGCAGTGTACAAGGACCTTTCCAATGATCTTTTACTACTAGGCTTGTGACAGTGACAAGGGGACATTCTCTACGCCTAGAGGAAAGAACATTTCACCAGCATCGTAAACAGGGATTCTTTACTGTAAGAGTAGTGAGACTATGCCACTGCTACAGGATGTTGTGATGGTGGATTCATTGTGCAGTTCAAGAAGGACCTGTAAACCTTTCTTGAAAGGAAAAATTCTGCAGCTTAGATATTAGGTGGAGACCAGTTGATCCAGAATTGCTGGATTTGGAGTCGGAAAGGATTTTTCTTTCTCCTAACATGGGGCAATTGGCATCAGTCTCATTGGGTTTTTTTTGCCTAACTATTGATCAACACTTTAAGGTTATAGGTTGGACTTGATGGACTTGTGGCTTAATTCAACCTCATCTACTATGTTACTAAATGTATACAGTAGTATTATCTTAAACGAAAAATAAAAATAAATATATAAATACAATTGAATAGAAACAAAATATTTATATACATAAAATAATAAAGTGTGCAGACTTGTTCAAAATAATCATACACTTATATATAATTTCTTATTTTAAGTATCAAATGTTGGCTCCTCTGAAACTACTGTAATAGAAGCGCCAAAATATCCAGACGTCAGCACTTGATACTTGATTACACATTCTCAGCTCCCTACAATAGTGATGATTTGACACAATTTTAATGAACACATTGAAAAGTGCCTGATTAGAAATTATTCATTCATGTATAATTTATTTATCCTTTTTATTGATTCAAGGGATTCTTTCTTTCTATTACTCGCATTCAGACTTTTATATCAAATGTATTTTTGTTCAATTATTTAAAAATAGATTAGAAAAATTTCTTGCAATTCACATTTACCATCACATTGGCAACAAGGTTTCTATCAGCGAAGATAACTTTTTTCTGCATTACATGCTGTCATATGAGAGGGAGATTTAAATACCCTATGGCGACAGATAAAAACTGGGAATATCCTTTAACAGTGAAATGGTTATTGTGTCAGATGACATTACCTTTTCCTCAAGTAGTTATGTGTGAAAAGCAAGACAGCTGTCTAGTTCATAGTGTTAGCAGAGACATCAGCTATTTCACTAGCAATAGTCTTCTTTTATATAGTTTCTCACATTACAGGGCTTTTCCAGTTATAAAGTAGGGTTGTATGGACCAAAATCAAAAAAATAATCTTTACATTTTAACTTCATTTCCCCATGACAGGTTTACGGGGAGCTGAAAGTTAACTCCTTCAGTGTATCAAACAGAGTACTATAAGCAGTGTGGGATATGCTATATACAGTGGGTACGGAAAGTATTCAGACCCCCTTTAAATTTTTCACTCTTTGTTTCATTGCAGCCATTTGCTAAAAGCAAAAATGTTGATTTTATTTCTCATTAATGTACTCTCAGCACCCCATCTTGACAGAGAAAAAACACAGAAATGTAGATATTTTTGCAAATTTATTAAAATAGAAAAACTGAAATATCACATGGTCATAAGTATTCAGACCCTTTGCTTTGACACTCATATTTAACTCACATACTGTCCATTTTCTTATGATCCTCCTTGAGATGGTTCTACTCCTTCTTTGGAGTGCAGGTGTGTTTAATTAAACTGATTGGACCTGATTAGGAAAGGCACTCACCTGTCTATATAAGACCTCACAGCTCACAGTGCATGTCAGAGCAAATGAGAATCATGAGGTCAAAGGAACTGCCCAAGGAGCTCAAAGACAGAATTGTGGCAAGGCACAGATCTGGCCAAGGTTACAAAAGAATTTCTGCAGCACTCAAGGTCCCTAAGAGCACAGTGGCCTCCTTAATCCTTAAATGGAAGAAGTTTGGGACGAACAGATCTCTTCCTAGACCTGGCCGTCCAGCCAAACTGAGCAATCGTGGGAGAAGAGTCTTGGTGAGAGAGGTAAAGAAGAACCCAAAGATCACTGTGGCTGAGCTCCAGAGATGCAGTAGGGAGATGGGAGAAAGTTCCACAAAGTCAACTATCACTGTAGCCCTCCACCAGTTGGGGTTTTATGGCAGAGTGGCCCAAAGGAAGCCTCTCCTCAGTGCAAGACATATGAAAGCCCGCATAGAGTTTGCCAAAAAACACATGAAGGACTCCCAGACTATGAGAAATAAGATTCTCTGGTTTGATGAGACGAAGATTGAACTTTTTGGCGTTAATTCTAAGCGGTATGTGTGGAGAAAACCAAGCACTGCTCATCACCTGCCCAATACAATTCCAACAGTGAAACATGGTGGTGGCAACATCATGCTATGGGGTTTTTTTTTCAGCTGCAGGGACAGGACGACTGGTTGCAATTGAAGGAAAGATGAATGCGGCCAAGTACAGAGATATCCTGGAAGAAAACCTCTTCCAGAGTGCTCTGGACCTCAGACTGGGCCAAAGGTTCATCTTCCAACAAGACAATGACCCTAAGCACACAGCTAAAATAACAAAGGAGTGGCTTCAGAACAACTCTGTGGCCATTCTTGACTGGCCCAGCCAGAGCCCTGACCTCAACCCAATTGACCATCTCTGGAGAGACCTGAAAATGTCTGTCCACCAACGTTCACTATCCAACCTGACGGAACTGGAGAGGATCTGGAAGGAAGAATGGCAGAGGATCCCCAAATCCAGATGTGAAAAACTTGTTGCATCATTCCCAAGAAGAGTCATGGCTGTAGTAGCTCAAAAGGGTGCTTCTACTCAATACTGAGCAAAGGGTCTGAATACTTATGACCATGTGATATTTCAGTTTTTCTTTTTTAATAAATTTGCAAAAATATCTACATTTTTGTTTTTTTCTGTCAAGATGGGGTGCTGAGTGTACATTAATGAGAAATAAAATGAACTTTTTTGCTTTTAGGAAATGGCTGCAATGAAACAGAGTGAAAAATTTAAAGGGGTCGGAATACTTTCCTTACCCACTGTAGCTCACTACCGTATATAATACAAACTATCCAAAAGGAGCCTAGGATAAAGGGCAAAACATGGTATGTCGGGATGTTATCAGAAAACTAAAGGGAAATGAAACTTTTTCCTGGACCATGATCTAGGCAGGGCATAACAGGGTCCTTTTTCCAGGGTAAGATTCTCTTCGGGTTGGCAGCCCGTTAGGGCTGCAGCTCCAAGTTAGGTCCTAGGGACGTACTAGCCACTTATTAGGGTAAACTAGGGACAGTTCAAAGTCCCTCCCTACACCACATCCTCCCCCTTTTTTTTCGATTTAGGCTACCCCCTAGGCTCTGTATGCATTATCAACCCCGCATTATTTTGGAATTTTGGTATATGGAGAAATCTATCAAAATTTAACCCAGGACATGGCCACAGCTCCTTCTCTACATGATGCTATTACATCTGACTAGTAAGATCTATTTCTTTTACATATCAGGATTGCATTTTGGCCTATTTTCCATTGGTATACAGATCTCTTGAGTAATAGGAGGGTTTGTTTGATAGTTATTGCATTCATATATGTTTTATCTAGTGTGTTTATTAAATCCTTGGCATTATTCTTGCTGACCATTGTATTGATAGATATTAAAAGTTATGTTTTAACAGCACTACCTTTTGGATAGTTTATAACTCTTAGGTGGGTGACAATAGATGATAGATGGCAATATACAGTGCCCCTGCCCAAAACAGGGTGGCAACCCCTATGTAGCGGTATATCCGTGTATATATATCAATGTTATGCTTGTTTATTGTCAGATGTTCTGATATACTATAGACCATTGAAGATTCAATGTGTATTTTGCTGTTTCCTTTGTAGGTGTACAGTGTTTGGCCAAAATCTATTTGCACCCAGGTGTTGTGCCACAGGAGGAGTTGTTTGGCCCCAGATATGACCTTGCACTAACTGTGGGGAGACGCTAGGTTACGCCAGGGAAAGGTGCACTGTGTAAGAGCAAACTTCATGCCTTTTTGCCAGTAAACGGTGAGTTAGAGAGTGCATGCAGTCCATTCAGTTTGATCCTAGAAAGAAGCTGCTGAATCATGGGAACCACAGCCCAAGTCAGCGAGTGTTCCTGTGGGAACAGGAGTGTTGCCCAACTCTCATTTGTGTAAGCTCTGGGTGACTCAAGTTAAGTGTTGAAGTGCGTTGTAACATTGTATATAATTATCCATGTCCTGTCTATCTGAAATCAAGAACAGTAAAGTCTTGGCTCCAGTATTTAAGAGCATCTGGTGGTTCTTTCTGACACAACATGAATATACTACAACACTACTCAGTGCAGGGAGTATCCAAGAAGTTTATAGCTGGTGTGGTTATTGCAATATCACATGTCTTCAGGATCTAATTGCTATCATAACATGTGACCACCACGCTAACAGTGAACTGATAGCAAGACTTCATTATGGACATCATTTCATCCTAAAGGAATTGTAGAGGGATCGCGCTCTGGATTGGAAAGACAGATATATTATAACATTTGGAAAGACATATATATTATATTATATTAACTTGCGTATCCTGAATTTTTAGTGTACAAAAGGACAAAAGTGAAATCTTATGGTGGAAAGCAAGTTTTAAAATAGTCCTAAAATCAACCTGGGCCCACTTAGAAGAAAGTCTGACTTAAATACCAAGGTTTGACACAAAGCTGCAATCTCAATTGCAAAACCAACAGAATCATATGAATTCAATAATCTCTTAGGCCTCATATGCACAGCAAAGACATGTAAACAGATCTGTACAGTGGAGAACAATCTTGTAGTTACTTCATGTGCCACTCTGATGTCATATTCTTCCCAAAGATGCAACCATGTCATAGAACATGCTAGGAAACTATACTCTCATGGAATCCAGGAGAAATGAAAGACAACCTCAATAGTGTATGTGCCAAAAGTCAGTAGAAAAAATCAAGGGGTTTTCCAAGATAAAATGGCTGATGGCTTATCCTTAGGATAGACTTCCAGTATCAGATTGATAGGGATCTGAATCTTGGCCCCATCACTTATGCCAGCTAAAGGGGTTTTGGTGCTTCAGGGTCTACACTGGTCTGTATATCAGAACAACAAATATTTAGTATTAGACACTACTAAACATAAATGAAGAAGCTAGGAGATTAATTTACAATAACTTAATTTACAACAAGGTCCATAAACATAACCTTTAAACCTTAATAATATATAGCGGAACCAACGAGAGTAAACATATATCTTAGCTTTTCCTTATACTCACCATCATTTACAATAAGGCTAGGTTCATATCTGCGTTCAGGTTTCTGTTGGGGGGGGAAACCTAATCTGCATAAAAAAGCGGTTACCTTAGGAAACCCGTGGACCCCATAGACTATAATGCGGACAGAAAAGTCCTGCTTGCAGCGCTTTTCTCTCCACATTTTTCATGCGGAGAGGGGATCGGAATCCCCGAACATAGTGCAAGCGCAGGTGTGAACCCAGCGTAACACCTACTTTTCAGTCTGTCCAAAGAGCTTTTAGCTCACTCAACCATGACTATTTTTTTTTTCTAGCAGCTGACCTATTAGAAATCTGATTTACTTGTAGAGGTTTGCAGGGGCTTGTAGATAGTGTACCAGATAAGTTATCATAAAATGTTTTATTTTAGTCTACAATATAGCTAAACATTCTAATAGACTTGTAATCTGTGTGCGTTTGTGGTGTAAATACAGTACTAAAATGAGTAAAGAATTTTAAAGAGAACAATTTGATAAGATATTAGGGTATTTTTGGTGCATAAAAGGAATGTGTCATCACAAAATGATCTATTGTTTACATTATTTTTATGCTAAAGGGGTTTTCTGGGAATATAATATTGAATTCAACTTCCTCCTCCCAGGCAGTAAAATGGCATCCATTGATCACATGACCATGTTGCAACTCAGTTCCATGCAAATGAATGGGGATAAGCTGCAATAAGCTTTGTTGGCTCTATTGCGCAGGCGCCGCAGAAGTCCACAGAAGAAGGAGCCGGCAGAACAGAAGAAACTGATCTCCAGGACACAGAAGACAGGTAAGTATGATTGGATTGGGTGGGGGGTGGGCTGAGTTAGTTAGGTATGTAGGTAGGTATGGCTAGTAGTCCGTGGGCTAGCTAGGGAAACAGGGAGGGGGTTGAGAGAGGGAGGGGGATCTCAGTGAACAGCAATGCATCATGGTAGTTGTTGGCTAAGACAGTAGGAAGCTACTCATGTAAACAAATGCAGAGGATGCCAGGAGCTACCAGAGAAACTCAGAAATCACTCAAAATACTGCTAAAGGTATTTTGGTGCACATATTAATCCATTAATGGCACTAAAATATATACTGTATATATTTAAAAAAAAAAAATTTTGCCTGGAAAATCCGTTTAAGTATATAAATGTATATGTATGACTATATACGGTATATGAATGTAGAAGTGTGACTATATACTGTATATGAATATGTGTAAGTATATATGGTACAAGAGTGTATATATGTCAGTATATAGAGTACGGTATATGAATGTTTTTGTGTAAGTATATATAGCATAGGAATGTGTTGAGTATATTTGGTATATAATTGTATATGTGTAAGTATATATGGTGTGTAAGTATATATGACATATAATTATATATACTGTATGTTAGTATATATGGTATATGAATTTATATGTGTGAGTATGTACAGCATATGAATGTCTGTCTATATTTTCTTATGTACAGGTGTACATTATGAATACTAGAATTGTGTTCTATAGTGTGATGTATAGTATATTAAGATGGTAAAGGGGTTGTCCAGGATAATTAAAAAAAAAAATAAAAATTAAGCTGGGGGAGGTGAAAAAAAAAAAAACATACTCACCTGTCCCTGGTGTTCTGATGCCTCGCAGTGCAGTTCGATACACCTGCTCCGATGTTTTCTTCTGGCAGAAGTCCCTGCCACACATGACTGCTGAGGCCAATCAGCAGCATCAGTGAAGGACACAGGATGTCATTACCTGTGACATCCCTGGGTCTTTTCCTTAGGCTACTGAGGCCGCTGATTGGCTGCTGAGGCTAATCAGCAGCCTAAGGACAAGGACGTCACAGCTAAGGCTAAGACCCCACATTGTGGAAACATGGCATTTTCTGTTGCAGATTTTGCTGCAGTTTTTTAAGCCAAAGTCAGGAGTGGCTTGAAAAGGAATGGAAAATATAAAGGAATCACTTAGACATTTCCCTTCAGTTAAATTGACTTTGGGTCAAAAAAAAACGCAGCAAAATCTGCAATAAAAAAAACATTGCATTTCTGCAACTTGGGGCCTTACCCCTTTTTCCATTAATCAAAATTTAGTATGGGGTCATAGGAGAATCTGGTGGTCAGAGACTGACATGACAGTGTTTAGTCCAGGTATAGTGGTCCTATATCATGCTCTGTATGTATGTAAATATTTTTTTGTGTGTGGGGAAAGTAGGGCTGGGCAATTAATCGAAAAATAACCGAAACTGAACATCAACCCGGATAACCGATGTGATTTTGTTCATGATGTTTATTTAGGTTATTACAATATTTGTGAGGCTCTACCTGCAGTTTCGTTCAGATCCAGCACATCCAAACCAAAACTGCTATTACTATACTATGGGGTCTCTTCAGACCCCAGAGTATAATATGCTGAGGCCCAAGGCAGGTGACCAAACATATGAAACAGTGTTATGCACCTCTCCTGAGCTCCAGTGTGACCCCCTGCTGTCTTAGACTCTTTTCACTGAAGTAAGGGACTGCTGAGGCCTGTGATTGGGACTCAGTGGGTCACATGGCGTTGTTAGACATAGAAGCAGGCGTCACTCACAACTCAGCCATACCCATGTAACTGCTGACACCTCAGCAGTACCTGACAACAGTGAGAAGATCCAAAGACAGCAGGGAGTCACATCGGAGCCCAGAAGAGGTGAATAACACTGTTTGTTTATGTTTGATCACCTCCCCAGGGTCTCCACTCTGGTTTCTCAGAGTATAATAAAAGTTCCAGTTCGGCTGTGTTCAATCCGAACAAAACCCAGGGCGAATCTCGTGAGGTTCGCTCAACAGATACTCATACTGTGAAAGGCGTGTGTGCGTAACATAAATAATTGCCATTAATCGTAATCAAGGTAAAAAGAACCAATTAATCGCAATAATTGTCCAGCCCTAAAGGAAAGACTTATGCTTTGTTGATTGTGAACCGGATCTTTAAATATTAGGTGCACAAGCAACTAGTTTGACTACAGAAAAAAAAACTATATATATATATATATATATATATATATATATATATACAGTGCCTTGCGAAAGTATTCGGTCCCATTGAACTTTTCAACTTTTTGCTACATTTCAGGCTTCAAACATAAGGATATAAAATTTTAATTTTTTGGTGAAGAATCAACAATGATTGGGACACAATTGTGAAGTGGAACGAAATTTATTGGTTATTTTAAACTTTTGTAAAAAATAAAAAACTGAAAAGTGGGGCGTGCAATATTATTCGGCCCCTTTACTTTCAGTGCAGCAAACTCACTCCAGAAGTTCAGTGAGGATCTCTCAATGATCCAATGTTGTCCTAAATGACTGATGATGATAAATATAATCCACCTGTTTGTAATCAAGTCTCCGTATAAATGCACCTGCTCTGTGATAGTCTCAGGGTTCTGTTTAAAGTGCAGAGAGCATCATGAAGACCAAGGAACACACCAGGCAGGTCCGTGATACTGTTGTGGAGAAGTTTAAAGCCAGATTTGGATACAAAAAGATTTCCCAAACTTTAAACATCCCAAGGAGCACTGTGCAAGCGATCATATTGAAATGGAAGGAGTATCAGACCACTGCAAATCTACCAAGACCCGGCCGTCCCTCTAAACTTTCATCTCAAACAAGGAGAAGACTGATCAGAGATGCAGCCAAGAGGCCCATGATCACTCTGGATGAACTGCAGAGATCTACAGCTGAGGTGGGAGAGTTTGTCCATAGGACAACAATCAGTCGTACACTGCACAAATCTGGCCTTTATGGAAGAGTGGCAAGAAGAAAGCCATTTCTCAAAGATATTCATAAAAAGTCTCGTTTAAAGTTTGCCACAAGCCACCTGGGAGACACACCAAACAGGTGGAAGAATGTGCTCTGGTCAGATGAAACCAAAATCGAACTTTTTGGCTACAATGCAAAACGATATGTTTGGCGTAAAAGCAACACAGCTCATCACCCTCAACACACCATCCCCACTGTCAAACATGGTGGTGGCAGCATCATGGTTTGGGCCTGCTTTTCTTCAGCAGGGACAGGGAAGATGGTTAAAATTGATGGGAAGATGGATGGAGCCAAATACAGGACCATTCTGGAAGAAAACCTGTTGGAGTCTGCAAAAGACCTGAGACTGGGACAGAGATTTATCTTCCAACAAGACAATGATCCCAAACATAAAGCAAAATGTACAATGGAATGATTCACAAATAAACGTATCCAGGTGTTAGAATGGCCAAGTCAAAGTCCAGACCTGAATCCAATCGAGAATCTGTGGAAAGAGCTGAAAACTGCTGTTCACAAACGCTCTCCATCCAACCTCACTGAGCTCGAGCTATGTCCAAGGAAGAATGGGCAAGAAATTCAGTCTCTCGATGTGCAAAACTAATAGAGACATACCGCAAGCGATTTGCAGCTGTAATCGCAGCAAAAGGTGGCGCTACAAAGTATTAACTTAAGGGGACCGAATAAATTGGCATGCCCCAATTTTCAGTTTTTTATTTTTTACAAAAGTTTAAAATATCCAATAAATTTCATTCCACTTCACGATTGTGTCCCACTTGTTGTTGATTCTTCACCAAAAAAAATTTAAATTTTATATCCTTATGTTTTATAGCCTGAAATGTGGCAAAAGGTTGAAAAGTTCAAGAGGGCCGAATACTTTCGCAAGGCACTATATATATATATATATATATATATATATATATATAATGAAACAACCTCTTTAAAGACCTTAGAAACACCCCTGTAAATACCAGTGACCCGCACTGCAGCACACCGAATTAACAGAACGTGACTAGGTTATAGGTACAATATTTAAGCATTTGGGACCCCACCTTATCTAAAACCAGCTCTGCATGGGTAACCTGGGCAATGCCTGACCGCAATGACTCAGATATTGGGGGGATGGGGGGGGAACTTTGTTCCACTTCTAGGGAATCAGCATGCAATGCAGCTTCCAAAAAACACCAGAACAACAGGCTGTGCAATGACCTGTAAACAATTAAAGTAATATCTCACATATAACTTAACGTACAACTCAATACAAATAATTCAAGATGCATAATACAACAATTTAACAGTAAGCCTTCTTGAACTGTGCTTCCACTACCCTGTATCTGAACAATTCCTTAATCCCGCCCATGCCCATATATTATTAATACAGATAATACAGGGTGATGGGCAAAATTTGGTTCTTATATTTATTTTACTTAGCACACTTTTACACAGTGATAATACAGGGATATTTTATCTGTACATTCAGACTTCTCAAGCTTAAACTGGGTGATAGGATGACCTAAGTGTGTTTATGCTGAATTTACATGTACAGCGCAGTAAAGTGCCTATACAGGAATATTTTTCTGTTCAGCTGGGAAGGTCATTTGTGGAAAAGTGAAAACAGAAATGCAGCTTTATTGGTCGTCTTCTTTAGATTTTCAGATACAAAACTTTTACTTTACTGTTTTACAATCAGTTTTTCAGACAAATAAGACAAAAACACCACTATCTCAAGTAAATAAAACAATTAAACAAAAAGATTTATTTATGGCTAATTTTATGATTTGGTTGGAAATACTGCATTATAGTATAATTGATTTTTTAACAATCCAACCAATTAGTCTTTATCAATGTATATGTGATGGCTAACCCATACATATGTAATCCAGAACAAAATACTCTCAAATAAAAATGAAGAACACTACTATAGGGCACAAAACTGTCTAGCAACCAATCACAGTGCAGCTTTTATTTTTCACAAGTAGAATAGGAAGTGAAAGCAGCACTGTGGTTACTTAAGGCAACAAAGACTTTTCATAAATTCACACAATGTCTTCAGGGATGTATTATCTAATATTTAAAATTTCAATAGATTTTTGACATTTCATTCTGTTTGACAGCATCTGTTATATACAAATGTAATTTACAGTAGGCCTTAAAGGCAGAATTAAGACAACATTTACCTGGTAAGTATGTGCTTCAGAGTATTGGTTATTTGCTGCCTATAGATGGTAAGCAAACAGAGCTATTGCCCTGATTCCTTGTATCCATTTACACACTACCAGTGATAGTTGGCAGCATACAAGCCAGTTTTTGGTGTGCTAGTCCTGATAAAAAATGTGGGCACTCCCATTTATTTGTATTTGCTGATATATACAGGAACATGTTACTCCCACATTTCTACATGTGGCCAATGCAACCTGTGTGAATAGCTTCCATTAGTAACATGTAGTCAAGTGGGCTTTAGTTATATAACTCAATCCTCAATCCATGAATTCTATACAGTACATCTAATGTGTAATGCATTTCAGTTATACAGGAAATGTTAGACACAAATACTGAGGCTTTTTCATTTCGCAAAGACAACATGTGGGGCACATGCCATAAATTCCAGTGTCATAAATATGTGGATTGCCAATATTAATATAAAATTAATCCTGCACCATTATAAAGCTTGCCTTGGTTATGCACCATCACAGCAGAGAGACGAACTTACAATAATTGGAGCAGATTTGTGTATACAAGCTGGCACTAGTCAATCTTCTCTGAGCCACAAACCTCATCCTGACATGATTTACTATGAAGCATCTGAATTCACAATGCTTGTTTGTTTCCTCAGCATCTAGTGCTCCAAATGCTTAAATGAAGCCTCATTATATCAAAATCGTAAAATACATTGAAATGATTATGAAGAAAGCAGAAGAAGGCATAGAGAAGTGGAAATATCAATCATAACAGGATAATTAGAGAAATCCTTCGTGATGCATATAGTAAATTCTTCAAAATCCCAGAATCTACCCAATCAGCACTTCCTTTATATTTCCCAAAATGAACTGTAATTTGCAATGGGATATTTGTATGGATGACCTTGACAGAAAACACTTAGGACAAATGGTTTTATGTATTATCCCAATCCAAGAAAAGCTGTATTGATTGCTATTGGGGTTATAACGTTGTTTTTTATTGTTTTCTGGAAATGATAGTAGCTTATTATAGATATTGAGACATAGTATTATACACTAAAGATCTGCATAAAAAGTGCTATGTTGCCCTAATCATCATGATGAACACGCTGTATTGGTTATTAAGTCATTATACATACATCCTGCATATTGATAAATTTTGCTATGGTTACTGCAAGCACACGGTATAGTGCAGGGTCATAAAGATTTTGCATGCCACAGCCAGTACTGCTGGTCTCAGTAAGCACTGTGCACCAGCCCCTACAACATTTCATTCTAATTCATTCTGAAGCACAGAGAAATCTGCAATAAGCAACAAGACAATCAATTATAACACACAAGAAATGAGTACTCACAGCATTTGATAAAATGATAGTGAGACATTCTTGAATCTTGCCCGTTAGCCTTGGTACAGTTGTCTGCATTCTGTGCTGCTAAAACTCTTGTGTATAGATGTGCATTATTTAGACTCCTCCATCAGGTATCCGATTCACCCCTCAATGCATTATTTATTTAGAGCAGCTTATATTGCAAGGTACCGAAAAGGCTTTCTATTCATTTTCACCTGTCTGCTGAAGTCACCGTAGACCTTTACGTGTGTCTTCAACCATAGACACTGCACGTGCCAGTGTAGTATTTCTGCTATGCCCGGCTATTAATCCTACATCATTGGGAAGAGAGGAATATGACTGGTGTGCAGGCTCATTCCTTCAGATTAGAGGTGTGATGCTGCTGCTTCTGATTCTGCAGCACTGCGGCTCTCACAATCTTGTCTCTTAATAGCTTTCCATAGTGTTCAGATAGCAAGCAAAGTAAGATTGGTTGCTTAATTGTATAAACTTGCAGGAAAAGGGGTGTTACATGCTACTAGGGAATGCTGCCTTCAGTCGAACATGACTAGATTCCTTAACTGTTCTTAATAAAGATTATTTTTAGGCACCAGCAGTTGTTGTGTGGCACAGGCTGGGGGAACAGCTGCTCAAAATAAGCTCTATTCAGCATTTTGAATTTTTATCCATTTGTCAAAAGAAAGGTTCAAAGTGAAATCACATTCCATAGACGTAACATTAGGACAAACAAAGGAATCCAAAGCAATGTCTATATCTCACCAGTATATGTGATATTCACAATAAACTAATCTGCATATAGTTATGAAGGTTGTCTTGACAAGTACAATACGTACATATAGAATATTGTGATCCCTGCTCTTACCTACATATACCATATGCTAAAAATTTACAGTATACTAGAAAATATCAAGAAGTTATATCACTATATAAAAGTGAGTATGCAAATCAATTGATTTTACACAGGACTCAGAGGCTACTTCTAATATTCTTACTATTAGAATATTTATAGTGGATGGATTACTTTATTATACTTCTAAAACACACCTCAGATCTTGTAATAAAAGAGTCATAAAAAGAAATCGGAGCTTCAAAAATAAATGTACACTCCTCTTCACAAAAGGTTCTGTAGAAGTGAGGTGTTTAATACCACACATTATTATGTCCTAGCTGCTTGTGAGGTTAGTGACCACAGAGTCTCCTTTACAATGAGATGGACTGAGACCCTTTAAAGGGGTTTTCCAGCCCCAAATCAATTTTTCATGCTGATGACGACAGGATAGGTCATCAGTATGTGATCAACGGGTGTCCATCATTTAGCCCCAACACAGATCAACTATTTGGCAATGTTTGGCTGAATGGTGACAGTGGTGGTAGCTGTTACAGCATGAGTGACAGGCAGAATGGATTAATATAATGCACCAGGCTGCAGGACATGTAAGGTGGTGGTTGTGGTGATAGCTGTAGCAGCATGAGTGGCAATATGGCCCTCCCTTAAATAACAGAGATTTTTTCAGATTAGTGCAGGCTGCAAGACTATTGGGTGAGGAACAAAAAGACGCTTAAAAAACAAAAAGAGATTTTTTTTTTTTTTCAAATTAACAGCCTCCGTTCTACTGTTTATTGGGTGAGGAAAAAAAAACTTTAAATAATGTCGATTTTTTTCAGATTAGTACAGGCGGAATCAGCATTTTGCTGTTAGAAAAGCAGTTGGTATGTATTTAACAGAAAAAAAATGTAAGCTCTTGCCCAAAAACTCTTAAGAAAAGATTTTTCACTATCAGGACTGATTTAGTCAGTAAAAACTATGTTAAACAATCTGTGGGAAGATCAAACTGCTCTACTGCAAAACAGACTTAGACAAAATTAGATTATTGGTAATGAAAGGGTTAACACTATCCTTATCTGTATTACTGTTGCAGTCAGGCTCAGACAGCACAGATATTCTTCCTCAGTCCTATCTATCATTTCAATCACTAATCTGACTGTAAGTGATTACATCTGAGTAAACTGTGTTCTAACTCTCCTACTCCTAGCTCTATTGCACGCTTTTCAGCACTCAGTGCTCTGTATCATGCAGTGATGAATAACACATCCATTCCCTACTCCTACCATCACTGATATGCAGGGGCGTAAATACTGCGGTAGCAGCGGTAGTGACTGCCTCATGGCCCGGGACATTAAGGGGCCCAGAGCCCTGTGGCAGCAGCTACTGCGAACCCCACAAACACTGCTATCATTATACTCTGGGGTCTTTTCAGACCCCGGAGTATAACGATCGGGGGCCCAGGGGAGGTGAGGGAACATAAGCACTATAACTCACCTCTCCTGCGCTCAGACAGGCTTCTGGCCTGTTTGGTGACCAGCCGACGTTGTTATGCGTCGCGACACCAGCCTGGCTCACGCGAGATCTGGTCCAACATTGAAGACGGCCGAACTAGAGCACGGGAGTTCATTGGAACCAGGGAAAGTAAAGTAGCATTGTTTTTTATGTTTGTATCCTCCCATGGGTCTCCGATCATTATACTCTGGGGTCTGAAAAGACTCCAGAGTATAATAATCGTTCATGGGTGGTCCACTATGGGGCATAATACTGTGTGCAGGGGCCACTATGGGGCATAACACTGTGTGCAGGGCCCACTATGGGGCATAATACTGTGTGCAGGGGCCACTATGCTGCATAATACTGTGTGCAGGGGCCACTATGGGGCATAATACTGTGTGCAGGGGCCACTATGAGGCATAATAGTGTGTTCAGGGGCCACTATGGGGCATAATAGTGTGTACATGGGCCACTATGGGGCATGATATTGTGTGCAGGGGCCACTATGGGGTATAATAGTGTGTGCAGGGGCCGCTATGGGGCATAATAGTGTGTGCAGGGGCCAGTATGGGGCATGATACTGTGTGCAGGGGCCACTATGGGGCATAATACTGTGTGCAGGGGCCACTATGGGGCATAATACTGTGTGCAGGGACCACTATGGCGCATAATAGTGTGCGCAGGAATGCGGTTTGTGCGGGGGGTTTTGAAGGCGGCGGTTCGGGGGGCCCCATGTCAAATGTTCGCCTTGGGGCCCAGCCATTCCTAGTTACGACACTGCTGATATGCCTCATGTTCCAGCCCACTTAAAGGGGTTGTCCAGGATGAAATAAAAATTAACCCCTAAACTAAACCCCCTCCCCCCACCTAATTCTAATTTACTTATATTAGAAAAAAATCTATAATTACTCATGTGACCGCCCCATGGACACTTTCTGATAATCCGGTGATGTTCTGTTTCCCCGTTTCCGAAACGGAACGTCACCATTATTCCTTCCCCCATCATACTTACATTTCTTCCTCTCCAGGAATGGCTCCTCCCCTCTCCCTCTCTGCAAGCGCTTGCACAGTCTGGAGGTGCCTGCGACACATGCTCAGTAGAGATGGCACTACATCACTACTGCGCAGGCATCAGAGGTACTTTCGGTCTGTGTATGTGCTTGCAGAGAAGAAGAGAGGTGTCTCCAGCCTGCGTACAGTGAAAGAAAAAGAGGAGCCATCTACTGGAGAGGAAGACAGGTAAGTATGATGCAGTGGGGGAGGCTGAGTTAGTTAGTTAGGTAGGGCTAATAGTGGGCGGGAAAGCTAGGGAGACAGGGAGGGGGTAACAGAGTGAGAGAGGAGGTGGGGCAGTGAGAGGGAGGTAGTGTGGAAGCTACACAGGAAGCTACACAGCAGGAAGCTACACCATGTAAACAAATGCAGAAGATGCCAGGAGCTCCCAGAGAAACCCAGAAATCACTGAAAACACTGCTAAAGATATATGGGTGTACTTATTAACTCATTAATAGCACTAACAGACCTTTTACAAAAAATTATTTTTTGCCCGGAAAACCCTTTTAACCTTATATACTGTATATCACTGACTATTGGCTGTTATGTGGCACCAGAACGTCACAGTGACTCAAAAGACAAGGGTTTTTTCTGTATTTTTACATGTGGCGGTGGCCATTTTATTTCGTCTGAGACAAATTAAAATGTATTCAGTTTCATTAGAAAAAACAACAATTTTGAATATTTGGGTCAAACCTGGTTCGCAACTAATTGGTTCGTCTATCTCTAACTGCCACATGGGTATACTGAGGGTGAAGGTGCACATAGGAAGTAGACCAAAGTGCATCCAGTATGAGATGTGAGGCAAAGAGACTTGGAAAGCCTAAGTGTAACTTGACAGAAAAGGCTGAGAGGGGCTACCATGGGCTAGAGCACAGCAAGACTTGAATGCAAAGCTAATCCTGACTTCAGCTGCTGGGATACTTGCTGTAAACTGCTAAAAAATTGAGAGACAGCAGGAGCCACATCCAGAGATTGAGAGAAAAGAGTTGAAGTTACCAGTGATTAGTGAGACACTGACTGCCCAGAGGTCTCAGAGTGTCTAGTGGCCCCAAGTCCAATTGAATGAGTGCCCTCTTAGACAAAGACAGAGAGTAATTCAACAATAATTCTCCAAGTATGTTACTGTAATACAACTGCAAGTTATAATGAGCCCTCACTCCTTACACATAACAAAGTGAAGGTTATATTCTGTTCTACAAGTAAAAATTTAAGTGGTTGTCTGACTTATTTCATAAAGAAAAAAACACAGGAAATTGTATAAAATAATAATACAAAAAAAAAAAACATAAGTCACCTTTTAAATGTGTTAAGTTCTAGTGCTGGCAGCCTGGTCCCTGCCATTCATCATCACATGACCACTGCAGCCAGTTCTTGGCATAAACAGTCACCAATTGGTCTTAATTGTCACATGCTGGTTGTGCCAGTAATTGACTTCAACAATCACATCATGCTGAACAGGACATCATCTCTGCTGGTCCAGCAGACTTAAAAAAATTCTCTCAGTATGTATTAAGCCCTCAGGCACAAGCAATTCTCCTTCAACTATGCAATGACCTTACATATATGAGTAAGTATTCACCAAATATGCCAAAATTACTCATAAAAAAAGAGATTCTCCTCCAAGTACTTGATGTCCCCAAGACAAATGCAATTCTCAGTCAAGTGTTTGATAACCCCTCAGACACAAGCTATTGTTTTCCAGGTCTCCAATAGCCGCTTAGCCCCTCAGATACAAGTAGGGTAATTGTCCACCAACTATGCAATGACCCCTTAGATATTTGTGATTGTTCTCCTAGTAAGTGATTGTTAGACACCGGAGTATAACGATCGGGGGCCCAGGGAATGTGAGGGAACATAAAAACACTCTAACTCACCTCTCCTGTGCTCCGCAGGCTGAAAAGACCCCAGAGTATAATAATCGTTCATGGGTGGTCCACTATGGGGCATAATACTGTATGCAGGGACCACTATGGGGCATAATACTGTGTGCAGGGGCCACTATGGGGCATAATACTGGGTGCGGGGGCCACTATGGGGCATAATATGGTGTGCGGGGGCCACTATGGGGCATAATACTGTGTGCAGGGGCTACTATGGCGCATAATAGTTTGCTCAGTTATGCAGTTTGTGCGGGGGGGGGGGGCCCATGTCAAATGTTCGCCTTGGGGCCCAGCCATTCCTAGTTACGCCACTGAATGAAGGGTTATTTCATACTTGTGAATTGCTTGTGACAGAGGGATTTTCACAAAGTTGGAGGAGAATGGCTCCTGTTTAAGAGGTTATTGCATACTTGGTGGGCGACTGCTCATGTCAGAGGGGTTATTACATACTTAAAGAAAACTTACTTACAGTGCCTTGCAAAAGTATTCAGCCCCCTTGAACTTTTCAACCTTTTGCCACATTTCAGGCTTCAAACAAAAAGATATAAAATTTTAATTTTTTGGTGAAGAATCAACAAGTGGGACACAATTGTGAAGTGAAATGAAATTTATTGCATATTTTAAACTTTTGTAAAAAATAAAAAACTGAAAAGTGGGGCGTATCAAATTATTCGGCCCTCTTAAGTTAATACTTTGTAGCGCCACTGCCACTGTAGCGATTACAGCTGCAAGTCGCTTGGGGTATGTCTCTATCAGTTTTGCACATCGAGAGACTGAAATTCTTGCCCATTCTTCCTTGGAAAAAAAAGCTCGAGCTCAGTGAAGTTGGATGGAGAGCGTTTGTGAACAGCAGTTTTCAGCTCTTTCCACAGATTCTCGATTGGATTCAGGTCTGGACTTTGACTTGGCCATTCTAACACCTGGATACGTTTATTTGTGAACCATTCCATTGTAGATTTTGCTTTATGTTTGGGATCATTGTCTTGTTGGAAGATAAATCTCCGTGCCAGTCTCAGGTTTTTTGCAGACTCCAACAGGTTTTCTTCCAGAATGGTCCTGTATTTGGCTCTATCCATCTTCCCATCAATTTTAACCATCTTCCCTGTCCCTGCTGAAGAAAAGCAGGCCCAAACCATGATGCTGCCACCACCATGTTTGACAGTGGGGATGGTGTGTTCAGGGTGATGAGCTGTGTTGCTTTTACGCCAAACATATCGTTTTGCATTGTGGCCAAAAAGTTCAATTTTGGTTTCATCTGACCAGAGCACCTTTTTCCACATGTTTGGTGTGTCTCCCAGGTGGCTTGTGGCAAACTTTAAACAAGACTTTTTATGGATATCTTTGAGAAATGGCTTTCTTCTTGCCACTCTTCCATAAAGGCCAGATTTGTGCAGTGTATGACTGATTGTTGTCCTATGGACAAACTCTCCCACCTCAGCTGTAGATCTCTGCAGTTCATCCAGAGTGATCATGGGCCTCTTGGCTGCATCTCTGATCAGTCTTATCCTTGTTTGAGATGAAAGTTTAGAGGGACAGCCGGGTCTTGGTAGATTTGCAGTGGTCTGATACTCCTTCCATTTCAATATGATTGCTTGCACAGTGCTCCTTGGGATGTTTAAACTTTGGGAAATCTTTTTGTATCCAAATCCGGCTTTAAACTTCCCCACAACAGTATCACGGACCTACCTGGTGTGTTCCTTGGTCTTCATGATGCTCTCTGAGCTTTAAACAGAACCCTGAGACTATCACAGAGCAGGTGCATTTATATGGAGACTTGATTACACACAGATGGATTATATTTATCATCATCAGTCATTTAGGACAACATTGGATCATTCAGAGATCCTCACTGAACTTCTGGAGTAAGTTTGCTGCACTGAAAGTAAAGGGGCCGAATAATATTGCATGCCCCACTTTTCAGTTTTTTATTTTTTACAAAAGTTTAAAATAACCAATAAATTTTGTTCCACTTCACAATTGTGTCCCACTTATTGTTGATTCTTCACCAAAAAGATTTAAAATTTTATATCCTAAGGTTTGAAGCCTGAAATGTGGCAAAAGGTTGAAAAGTTCAAGGGTGCCGAATACTTTCGCAAGGCACTGTATGTCACTACCTTCCTCAGATGCCTGACTACCCATAATTGCTTACCTTCTGCATTCTCAATGCACAATTTTTGCATTTTACTTTCGCAAGGCACTGTATCTGACAGGTTATTGCAGAGTTGGAGAAGACTCACTCATGTCTTAGGGGTTATTGCAGGCTTGTAGGAGATTTGCTCATGTCTATAGGGTTATTGCAGTTTTGGAGTACTGTAGATTTGCTCATATCTATGGGGTTACTGCCTGGTTGGAGGAGAATTGCTTGTGTCTGATAGGTTTTTACAGATTTTGAACAGAATTGTATGTGCCTAAAGGGTTACTGTTTGTTTCCTTTGAAGAAAGGCTTACTGGTAATGCAGTCAGGTGTAGGATAAGCTTTATCTTGTGAGGTGAAATTGCTGTTTGTAGGTTCGGAGTTCTCCCTGCTATACAGATGATTTCTCCTTCTGCAGCTGAACACAGAGGAGAGTGTAGTCACATAGTACTAGGCTGCTCCTGTCAATGGGTAGTGTCACAGGAGGGAAGGTTTAGGTCAGACATTCATACAGACATTAGGTTATCAGAAGCTAATTTGAATAAAACAGTAGTGAGAAAAGCAGGAGGAATGGTGGAACTCATGAATGGAAGAAAAGTGCCTATAGGAACAGTGGAGCAAAGTGGGATTTTACTCTCTTTTGGGTGATAACAGGTCCCCTTTAAAGAGATGGCACTGTACACCTTCCTAATAACAAGTGGCATTGGAATGGTATTAGCTATCTGAAGGCTTGGAACTATACTCATGTGAACAAAAATTGTGCATTGAGAATGCAGAAGGTAAGCAATTATGGGTAGTCAGGCATCTGAGGAAGGTAGTGACATACAGTGCCTTGCGAAAGTATTCGGAACCCTTGAATTTTTCACCCTTTTGCCACATTTCAGGCTTCAAACATAAGGATATAAAATTTTTAATTTTTTTGGTGAAGAATCAACAATAAGTGGGACACAATTGTGAAGTGGAACAAAATTTATTGGTTATTTTAAACTTTTGTAAAAAATAAAAAACTGAAAAGTGGGGCGTGCAATATTATTCGGCCCCTTTACTTTCAGTGCAGCAAACTTACTCCAGAAGTTCAGTGAGGATCTCTGAATGATCCAATGTTGTCCTAAACGACTGATGATGATAAATATAATCCATCTGTGTGTAATCAAGTCTCCATATAAATGCACCTGCTCTGTGATAGTCTCAGGGTTCTGTTTAAAGCGCAGAGAGCATCATGAAGACCAAGGAACACACCAGGTAGGTCCGTGATACTGTTGTGGGGAAGTTTAAAGCCGGATTTGGATACAAAAAGATTTCCCAAACTTTAAACATCCCAAGGAGCACTGTGCAAGCAATCATATTGAAATGGAAGGAGTATCAGACCACTGCAAATCTACCAAGAACCGGCTGTCCCTCTAAACTTTCATCTCAAACAAGGATAAGACTGATCAGAGATGCAGCCAAGAGGCCCATGATCACTCTGGATGAACTGCAGAGATCTACAGCTGAGGTGGGAGAGTCTGTCCATAGGACAACAATCAGTCATACACTGCACAAATCTGGCCTTTATGGAAGAGTGGCAAGAAGAAAGCCATTTCTCAAAGATATCCATAAAAAGTCTTGTTTAAAGTTTGCCACAAGCCACCTGGGAGACACACCAAACATGTGGAAAAAGGTGCTCTGGTCAGATGAAACCAAAATTGAACTTTTTGGCCACAATGCAAAACGATATGTTTAGCGTAAAAGCAACACAGCTCATCACCCTGAACACACCATCCCCACTGTCAAACATGGTGGTGGCAGCATCATGGTTTGGGCCTGCTTTTCTTCAGCAGGGACAGGGAAGATGGTTAAAATTGATGGGAAGATGGATGGAGCCAGATACAGGACCATTCTGGAAGAAAACCTGTTGGAGTCTGCAAAAGACCTGAGACTGGGATGGAGATTTATCTTCCAACAAGAAAATTATCCCAAACATAAAGCAAAATCTACAATGGAATGGTTCACAAATAAACGTATCCAGAATGGCCAAGTCAAAGTCCAGATCTGAATCCAATCGAGAATCTGTGGAAAGAGCTGAAAACTGCTGTTCACAAACGCTCTCCATCCAACCTCACTGAGCTCAAGCTGTTTTCCAAGGAAGAATGGGCAAGAATTTCAGTCTCTCGATGTGCAAAACTGATAGAGACATACCCCAAGCGACTTGCAGCTGTAATCGCTGCAAAAGGTGGCGCTACAAAGTATTAATTTAAGGGGACCGAATAATTTAGCATGCCCCACTTTTCAGTTTTTTATTTTTTACAAAAGTTTAAAATAACCAATAAATTTCGTTCCACTTCACAATTGTGTCCCACTTTTTGTTGATTCTTCACCAAAAAATGAAAATTTTATATCCTTATGTTTGAAGCCTGAAATGTGGCAAAAGGTTGAAAAGTTCAAGGGGGCCGAACACTTTCGCAAGGCACTGTAGCGGCCACCATACTAGGTGACTGATGCAACCCCACAAGTAGCCTCCCAAAGACCCACATTGACATAGCAGAACAGGCAAGAGACAAGTTTAGCCCAACACAACTCTGGAGAAACCTCAGGTGTATTGTGTTTTCTATGGCCATGGTAAAGGACTTCTCAGGAATTGTACCACTATTCAGAAGAAAATAACCTTGGTTCAGCCATAATTGTAAGTTGAGCCCCCCCCCCCTTACATACTGATCCGCCCTTAAATATTGATTAACTTTGGCCTAATATCATGCTAGCCACAATATTCATCATACTTGCAAAACTGGTCCTTTTTAAGTTTGTCCTCTTGTTTGAGTACAATATAATGTTTACATCATCTATCCAGATGTTTCTGATTTATCTGGTAGCAAATGGTGGATGACAAGCATTAATATTCCTTAGAGGGGCCGTTATGCAGAGTTATTATGCTCCCCCTCCTGTGCTGCTGTGTAACTGTCATTATTCACTACAGTTCTGACATTCTATTCAGGTACCAGGAGGATCAGGATAAACAGTGTGACAGATTGTGTTAAAAATGTTCAGATCACTACTACACTAGAGGAGTCAGAGACACAATGTTTGTGTCTGTGTCAGTGATACATGTATATAATGTAGCAAGAAAACTTTATGCTTATTAAACAACACAACCATGTAACTGACACTATATACAATCATGGCTGTAAGTGTTGGCACCCTGGAAATTTTTCCAGAAAATTAAGTATTTCACCCAGAAGATGATTGCAATTACACATGTTTTGTTATACACATGTTTATTTCCTTTTTGTATTGGAACAACACAAAAAAAAAGAGAAATAGGCAAATTGGACATAATTTCACACAAAATTTCAAAAATGGGCTGGACAAAATTGTTGGCACCTTTTCAAAATTGTGGGTAAGTAACTTTGTTTCAAGCATGTGATACTCTTTCAAACTACAATTACACACGAATTACACCCAATTACACCCGAAACCAAATAAAAAGGAAATAAGTTGACTCAATCTTTGCATTGTATGTCTGTATGTGCCACACTAAGCACAGAGAACAGAAAGAGGAGAAGAGAACTGTCTGAGGACTTGAGAACCAAAATTGTGGAAAAATATGATCTCCAGAGACCTTGATGTTCCTTTGTTCATGATGCGCAACATGATCAAGAAGTTTACAACCCATGGCACTGCAGCTAATCTCCCTGGACTTGGACGGAATAGAAAAATTGATGAAAGGTTGTAACGCAGCATAGCTCGGATGGTGGATAAGCAGCCCCAAACAAGTTCCAAAGAAATTCAAGCTGTCCTGCAGGCTCAGGGTGCATCAGTGTCAGCGCGAACTATCCGTCGACATTTGAATGAAATTAAACACTATGGCAGGAGACCCAGGAGGACCCCACTGCTGACACAGAGACATGAAAAAGCTAAACTGCAGTTTGTCAAAATGTTCGTGAGTAAGCCAAAATCCTTCTGGGAAAATGTCTTATGGACAGATGAGACCAAGATAAAGCTTTTTGGTAAAGTGCATCATTCTATTGTTTCCCGAAAACAGAATGAGGCTTACAAAGAAAAGAACACAGGACCAACAGTCAAATATGGAGGAGGTTTAATGATGTTTTGGGGTTGTTTTGCTGCCTCTGGAACTGGGCGCCTTGAATGTGTGCAATGCATCATGACATCTGAGGATTAGCGAATGATTTTGGGTCTCAATGTAGGGACTAGTGTCAGAAAGCTGGGTTTGCGTCCTAGGTCATCGTTCTTCCAGCAGGACAATGAACCCAAACATACTTCAAAAATCACCCAGAAATGGATGGAAACAAAGCGTTGGAGAGTTCTGAAGTGGCCAGCCATAAGATCGTATCTATGGCGTGTTTGACTTTTGGTAAAATAATTTGAGTATAGTAGAATTTTTGGGCACTATACAATCATATTATTTTGTGTGTAATTTTCTGTTTTATGCAGTCTGATGCTTATCTAAGCACTATATGAAACTATCTTATATTGGATCTAGTCTTTGATGATTTATCTATTTTGCTTGTTTATATAGTGCCAACATATTCTGCAGTGCTTTAAAGATATTGCCATCATTCAATGTCCCAAACAGGGCTCATTATCTAAATTCACTACCATTATGTCTTTGGAGCATGGGAGGAAACCAGAGTACACAGAGGAAACCCACACATAAACTCCATGCCAGAGGTGTAGCTATAGGGGTGCATGGTAGGATTCGCTCCGAACTTGTGATGGGGGTGTGGTAGTCGTGGGGTGGTTACTTTTTTTTTTTTTGTATTTATTTTTTTAGCACACTGTTCTCCCCATAAGGTCATAATGGACCTTTTTTTTTGGGGGGGGGGGGGGGGGGCATTTTAACTTTCTTTCTTTTCTTTTGATGATTTCTCCTGTAACTGCGGCTGATACATACAGCGTCAGGTACAAGAGGAATGCTGCCTTCCATGCTGTATTCCAGAACTGATCTAGGTCCTCTAGGACCCAGCAGCTCTCGTAGTTCTTGTCATATGACCGCTGGGTCAAAGGGAAGTTTAGAAGGGTCATGGCGGTTCCCATAGCTGTGCACACAGCGTCCATAATAAACCATCACTGCCTTCCCTATGAGATGTCCAGCCATAGTAACAACCGACATCCTGAGCCCATAGCTGCATGATTTTGTGCAGCAGGCTAACCTTGCAAGGCCCAGGGATCTGCGCCAGTGAAGAATGTGAAGGAGACATGGTTAAAAGTCCAGAAAGGCCCTGCAGTAAATTATGACAGGGCAATCAGTCTCAAAGACTGGGATCGCCATACGGTGTGTTGCCTTCCTGGCACTCCAGTTCAACACATCGCGGATCGGGTTGATAGATTACTGGGTGGGGCTTGTGTGGATCCAGATGTCATGGTGCACGTTGGCACAAATGACAAAGCTAGCATTAGGTGGAAGGTCCTTAAAAATGATTTCAGGGATCTAGGGAGCAAACTGAAGGCAAGGACCTCCAAGGCAGTATTTTCAGAAATATTACCTGTACCATGAGCCACACAGGAAAGGCAGTTGGAGATTATGGAGGTAAACAAGTTGCTCAAGAGCTGATGTAGGAAGGAGGGGTTTGGGTTCCTGGAGAACTGGGCCGACTTTACTGTGGGCTACAGGTTCTTTGGTAGGGATGGGCTGCATCTCAATGGGGAGGGTGCAGCTGTGCGACAGGAGAAGATGGCTAGATGGTTGGAGGAATGTTTAAACTAGGGACTGGGGAGGGTAACAGATGTAGAGGGCAAGATAGTGTAGAAATGGAAAGAGGGCTAAATAATGTAACTGGGGGTGGAGCAGCGGCTGGGGTTAGAACAGTCAGTAGGCAGATGAAGAGTAGGGATAAGGATAAACCCATAAAATGTATGTATACTAACCCCAGAAGTCTCACTTACAAGATGGAGGAACTAGAAGTGATAATGTTGGAAGAAAATTATGAAATGGTGAGGATAAGTGAGACGTGGCTGGACTCTAGCTATGACTGGGCGGAAAATTTACAGGGGTACAGTATGTTTAGAAAGGAGCACACCAATAGGAAAGTGGGAGGGAAAGTGGGATACTTATACATAAAATCCTGCCTCAAGCCACTCCTGCGTTAGGACATCTGGGAGGAAAATGAATATGTGGAGTCCTTACGGGTGGAAATTAAGGGAGGAACAAAGAATAATAAAATACTGATAGGGGTTTGTTATAAATCTCCAAATATAATGGAAGAAGCTGAAAATGTACTAATAAAACAAATAGATGAGGCCGCAAAGCATAATAAAGTCATTATAATGGGGGATTTCAACTACCCAGATATCAACTGGGAGGCTGAAACCTGCAGGTCCAACAAAGGGAACAGGTTTTTGTCAGGAATAAAAGACAATTACCTATCACAACTAGTGCAGGACCCAACAAGAGGCAAGGCAATTTTAGACCTAATTTAAACAAATGAACCTGACACATCATCAACATTGGAGGTTGGAGGTCATCTAGGTAATAGTGACCACAACATAATAAGTTTTCTTGTACACATTAAAAAGATGTTCATTAAAGAGGGAACAAAAACACTAAACTTCAGGAAGGCCAATTTTAACCAGCAGAGAGAGGAGCTTAGCAACATAAACTGGGACAATGTCCTCAAAGTGACAGAAACACAAACAAAAAGGGACATTTTCAAAAGCATTCTAAATAGGACCACTAAAAAACATATCCCTTATGGGTATAAAAGGGGCCTAAAATCATAGAAAATCCATATGGCTAACTAAAACAGTAAGGAGTGCAATGAGGGATAAAAAGGAAGCATTTAAAGTAGTAAAACAAGAAAGTAGTGACACAGCATTAAAAAACTATAAAGAGAAAAATAAATAGTGCAAAAGACAAATAAAGGAGGTGATGATCGAGGCTAAGAGAAAAATTGCCAAGGAAACTAAATATTATCCAAAATTATTCTTCAATTAGATAAATAATAAGAGAATAAAAACTGACAATGTGGGCCCTCTCAAAAATAATCTGGGTGTAATGGTGGAGGAGGAGGAGGAAAAAGCACAACTATTAAATGCCTTCTTCTCTACAGTGTTTACACAAGAAAATCCAATGGCCAGCAACATGATTAGGGGTAATGTTAACTCTCAATTAAATGTCACCTGTTTGACCCAGGAGGAAGTGCAGCGCCGCCTTCAAAACACTAAAATAGAGAAATCGCCAGGTCCAGATGGCATACACCCCTGAGTTCTGAGGGAACTATGCACGGTGATAGACAGACCCTTATATCTAATATAATATAATATAATAATAATATAATAAATGTATACATAATATATATATATATATATATATATATATATATATATATACATATATATTATAATAAAATGTATGATTATGTACTTAATAGTAAGTTACTGGGTAAGACTGCCAATGAAAAAGACTTGGGGATTTTGGTGGACAGTAAGCTTACCTTTAGTGACCAGCGCCAGGCAGCTGCTGTCAAGGCAAATAAAATTATGGGATGCATCAAAAGAGGTATAGATTCTCATGACAAGAACATAGTTATGCCTCTATACAAATCACTGGTATCCCACACTTAAACTATTGTGCACAATTTTTTGCCCCAGTATACAAGAAAGATATACTCGAACTAGAAGGAGTGCAAAGAAGGGCAACCAAAATTATTAGGGGAATGGGTGGATTAGAGTACAAAGATAGATTAACAAATTTGGGGTTATTCAGTTTAGAGAAAAGATGTCTTTGGGGAGACCTAATAACAATGTACAAATACATGAAGGGACAGCACAAAGAACTTTCTAATGATCTTTTTACTCCTAGGCCAGTGACAGTGAGAAGGGGACATCCTCTATGTCTGGAGGAGAGAAAGTTTCACCAGCAACATAGAAGAGGATTCTTTACAGTAAGAACAGTGAGGCTATGGAACTCTCTGCCCCAGGAAGTGGTGATGGTAGATTCATTGAACAAGTTCAAAGAGGGCCTAGATGCCTTTCTCGAACAGAACAATATTACAGTTTATGGGTTCTAGATTTTAATGGCACATTGATCCAGGGTTTTATACTGATTGCCAGATTGAAGTCAGGAAGGAATTTTTTGGCATGTGCCTCGTGGGTTTTTTTTGCCTTCCTCTGCATCAACACTGTAGGGGAATGTAGGGTTATAGGTTGCACTGGATGGACTGATGTCTTCATCCAACCTCATCTACTATGTAACTATGTAACTGTGTGTTATGTAGGAGGAGGAAGAACACACAGAAGCTTGACACAAGATCACATGATTCTCGGATGAGGTCCTCCTGTGACTGAGATGAGACAGCTAAATAATTAAAAATTTCATCTTCATTCTCAAAATATTTTAAGTGTTTCTCTCTATGCGCAAGTGCACTGTAAAATGACTGCAAAAAAACAGGGCAGGGGACAGACAAAAGGAGGGGGAGGAGGAAACACTTGTACAAGTACTACTACTAACAATAAGAGTATTGGTCTCAAAAGAAACACTGCTTCTGGTTTTGGTGGTACCGCCAGTAGCCGCAGGATTGGCGATACCACCAAAACCAGAAGCAGTGTTGCTTTTGAGACTTACTGTGTGAGTATAATGATCAGAGGCCTAGGGGAGGTGAGCGAATATAAAAACCAGTGGTACTCACCATTCCTGCACTCCGGCATGACTCCATGCAGTCTTCGGCCTCTGTAGTGACGTCACAGACATCATGTGAGTCAGGATGGCGTTGCAACACATAATGACGCCGGTGTAACCCACGTCTTTGACGTCATTGAAGAGGACCGCAGCGGAGCCCAGGAGAGGTGAGTACCACTGGTTGTTATGTTTGTCACCTACCCCGGGCCACTGATCATTATACTCTGGGGTCTGAAAAGACCCCAGAGTATAATAATAGTTCATGGGTGGTGTACCACAAAAATTTTGGGTTCTGCTGAACCCGAAATTTTTGCAATATTTGCAACGAACACCGTTGGGACCACGATGGGACATACTACTGTGTGGAGGTTGCTATGGAACATTATACTGTGTTCAGGGGCCACTGTGGAACATTAAATTGTGTGCAGGGTCTACTATGGAACATTATACTGTATGGAGGGTCTGCCACTGTATTTTGTGTGGGGCATAAAGGGGCCATTATACTGTATGCGAGACATAAAGAAGCCTTTATACCGTTATGCTGCAAATTCGCCAGCAGCTAACCCGCTGCCATCTACAGTAGCAGCACTGTGGGTGAGATTTTTACAAGTCTTGTCCATATGCTGCATCTAAAACCACAGAGGTTTTACACACAGAGCATGTCAATTAGAGCTGCAGATCTCACTCATGGATTTCAATTTGCAATGCATATGCAGGTTGAAAGCGACAGAACTATAGCGATTCCAGCAGGTGTGCCACAGCAATAACCACCCAATTTCAGGTGTTTTTGCTATGGCAACTTTTAGAGGAATACAAAATGTACAGTGGCCGTATATACTGGGCACCACAAAAGGCCCCGCTGATGCTTATTTGCTCAATGGCCCACAAAAATCTGGAAACGTCCCGAGTTTGGTAATCATTCAATTTGTATTTCCACGTCAGATCTCTGGTTAAAAGGTTGTGCAAGAGAATAATAAGAACAAGACACACCACCAGAGAAAGATACCTATGAGATATGGGCTTATGAAAAATGTGATAGTCCTACAGATAGTAATCCATACATGGTTACCATGCTTTTGTAAGGGGTCCATGGAATCCTTTTAAATGGCATTTAATTTCTCAGAGAGCACAATTTAGGACAAATTGGTCCTTAGCACTGAAACTGAAAATGTATTCCTTTTCCTGCATGCACCTAACAAAAGTACTGAGTACTTCTTAAGGCCGGGGCCCCACGTGGCGTAAATGCCGCAATATGCCCGCGACGATTTACAGTCAGTTTTGGAAATTGCAGCATGTCAATTATACCCACGGAAACGCCGGCGGTTTCCCCATAGTTATAATTGAAGCAGAAAGTCCGCAGAGGAAACCTCTGCAAACTTTCTGTCTAAAGCGCTTTGGGAAGAACTGCGATGAGTTTCCGCCGTGGTTTTTCCCATAGCGCTTTTTTTGCTGCGAGACGCCACGTGGAGCCTTAGCCTAAAGGGGTTATCCAGCTTCCAAAAATTATCTGCAAATATCTCCACTGCAGTGCTAAATACTCACTGTTCCCTTTGCTTGGCTTTATTTTACTTGCCGTTCCTTGTATCACTGTTATTTTCCATTTAGTGAATGTGTGGAAAAACTACATTTCACAGGATTCATCTTTCTTCTCACTCTCTAGTGGAAGATTGGTAGGATGTCAACTACTGAATGCATGTTGAGCCCTGTGGCTTTTTTTTTATTATGTTGCAGGCCCAATAGCATAGTGACTAAGCTTGGTATTGCAGCTCACTTCAATTCATCTGAATGATATTAAGCTACAAAGGAACCATCTAATTGATGGACATGATGTTACAGTCACTAAATAGAGGTTAAAGAGCTTTCCCGAGCTCTTCTATTAGCTGATGCCCCAGATAAGGAGCCCCAAATTGCAAGAATCCCTAACCAAGGCACCCATACTATCACCCCTGTAGCAGGTAGGTTCACCTCAGGACCTATTCAGACCACATGTATTCATTTATGGCTGCCATACTGGAAGAGAATGCTTGTGTAACATTTAAGGAATTGTGGCCTTCTGTGGAGTGAAGTATGTACATATTATTTACATTTAATATTATCATTGTCAATGAACCAGGGATCCAGCATGAACAGTCATTTCAAGTGAGTGGTAAAAGAAGGCAGCAAAGTTTCAAAAGTCAGGATCAAGCCAAGGTCTGACATTAACAAACAGGACAGAAGCAGCAGACAGTTATGTAGTCAAGAGTAAGCCAATGGTCAAATCACAGGTCAGGTCAGATACAACAACACCTCAGACACCAGGCAGAGAGCTAATCATGCTTATATAGAGTATGGGCAGCTGACTGGCTGGGGACAGAAGTACTGCTGCGCAATGGCCCTTTAAGAGTCAGAATTAGCGTACACACACTGTGACTACCACTAGCAGTGCCAGAGTTGAGAGAGGAAGACAGCAGACTGAGGCAGATAGGTGTGAGGCGAGGGAGGCATACAATCAAGATGAGGCGGCAGGCCCACCACCAGTATTACGAATAATTTGTTCTGAACGTTTTAAAGAGAGTGCTTCTGACGGCCTTTTTCTGTCTCATACCATACCTGCAAACTGACACTTCTCAATGACTATAGTCATGTGTTCTCCCATACATTGTTACCTAATGTAAGATGTAACTCTTAATAATAACCTGTACCAGTCTCTGAAAAACCTCCTCCCCCTTTCTCCAAAGCATTTTTTCAGTATTGTCTACTTATTTTTGTTACACATTTCTAAAGTTAAAACATAAGGTGACTCAGAGTGTTTTTAGAGATGGCCTGGATTGAATCATTTTACATTGAATGTTAATGTTAATGACAATATCCCTCCGTTTCGGAACGTTAGCTCTTTTGCAAATTACTTATATTTGTTTGCTATGTTGCTGTATCCTTCAATATACCCTATTAAAAATAGTATATTGGAATACAGACTACTTATTCTGAAAGATCAACCTTGTCAATATGAAATACTTGGCGACACAAGTTTCACTAATATTTAGGAATTGTAGCATTTACATTTCTTTCTCTTCATTCAGAGGACTCATATGGACAGTGTTAGTGTGCTTCTGCACGAGCGTTAGCGTTCGTCTCTAACACTTACAATTTACCAATAATTGCCAATTAAGCAGCTGGACTTGCAACTTGAAACAATGGTAAGTCCAGGTGCAGCCCAGTTATCTGAGGAAAATTACCAGCATTATCGGCAGCCGCTAATGCTTATGTAATGGTACACTAAATCACATTTTGATGATACCTGATTAAGATTTGTTTCTTTATCTAAATACTAAAATACTAAATACCTTAAACATGAAATTTGTTAAAAAAAATTGCATTAAAAGAAATGGATGAGTGGTTTACGCTTTTCAATACATGGCTTTACCATTTACTTTGCATAAGAAAATAGTTGTGAGAATAGGTGATGAGATATTACAATATTATATGTTGATATATTAGGACAGGTCAGAGGTCACCCTTATCCAGTAGTTTGTATTCTCAATAGCAGAAAACAGCATTTGGATACTATCATCTTTTTTAGTTAATACTGTAATACTACTGTAAATCTCCAAATACTTAGGACAGAAGACCACTGTTAATTCATTGCACTCATACAGTCATATAACATCTCACCTTTAAGGGTGGCCTAAATATCAGACTTAGAGATGATCCCTTGTGTGAAGTCCTCCTCTCCTCCATCTGAAGGTGACAAACCAGTATCACACCCTCTGGTGTTTTTAGCATGAAAAAAAGTTTGGATTGGACTGGGCTATAATATATAGCATGTCAGTGCTGAGCATATAGGGTACAAACCCTGAAGAGACCAGGTAACCTGGAATTTGTCCACTGCAATTTGAATAGAAACAGCCAATTTTTTTGATTTGAGTATATAGTCTACCATAAATGGTGACTGTAAGTAAAAGCAACTGAAAAAGAGAAGGGATGTGAAGTCTGACTCACTGTAATTACAATGGAAAATATTCAGAGGATGAAAAAGGTTGGATTATAGTTAGTGAGCATGTTATATCTAAATTATGCAGAGAGGTTTATTGGAAAATTATGCATAGAGCCATTAGAGCCTTTTATATATCCCTACAGAAAAAATATTGCAGATTTTAAAAGCCAATGCTCCAAATGTGTGGGCTTATTTCATGTGAATGCCCCAGAATGATGTTTTTAGAGATCTGTGACTTTTGATCTTCCATTTTAAGTTTTTAGGTACAAAAAGTATTGACGGGTCACTAGGAAATAATGTATATTATATGCATTATGAATATAAGGGGAGATAATTTACATAAGGGGTCATTAGGGAAAAAGTATTTATCTCTGGGTGCATAATATAAGGGGGTAATTGGGCACTATTAAATTAAGAATAAATAATCATTACTTACCCATGAATTCCACGGCTGCTCCATTGACGCTACTCTGTTGGTTTCTACCAGCCCTGCAGCGATGATGTCATGAACATCATACATGTGACTGAAGCAGCCAACTTGCACGAGTCACTGCTGAGGCTAATAATTGGCTGCAGTGGCCACATGAATGCTGTTTGTCATGTCTTCACTGCAGGAACAGCAGGAACCACCAGAGCAGCAGGTTTAACAGGTGAGTAACGCATATTTTTTTTTTATTTTATACCATTCCCTAATCTTAAGCAGTTTTCATAAAATTCGAGAAAACCCTTGTAAGTAACATAGAAACCAATGTGAGTTATGGATGAGCCAACCTCTCGCGATTTGTTTAGTTTCGGGTTCAGGTGTCTCGAGTCCCAGATTTGTTTCAGGTCGAATAAGTTTGGTACGAACCACGACTTAAACTGACTTAAAACATAGTGTATAACACTGTCAGGGCTCCTAGGAACCTATCTATCCAATTTCTAGCTTCCTTTATATTACGTCAAAAGAGTGACAGTGGCAAGTGGCACTGGCAACTATAGAATTTGAAGAAAAATTTGTGGCAGCGAACCTGCCACTTGAAAAGCGTAAAGTGGTAAAGAATTGACTTCATAAAAAAGCCGCCAAAGATATTTGTGACACACTATCAGCATGCCTGGCTTGCCTGCTGAAAAAGAAAATTATACTCTGAGATGGAATAGATTCTATGACATTGAATACAGCACTTGGGAAGCAAAAATGAGAATGATGCAACACATGCAACATCAACATGGTGTTGGTGGAATTACAATTTATTTAATTTCAAGAAAAATTTGAGGCACACTATCACACTATCTAGCTTCCCAGCAGAAAAAACTAGGCTATCTTCCAAAAGTGTTATTCACGTCAACTTCATTGTGTCTGTGGTTTGCTGCATGCAGTAATCATTCAGTGCTGCTCAAACTGACGCTCCAGCATGTGCCACAGAGCCACTCAATGTGTGCTTCACTTTGCAGCCATTAAATGAAGGAAGGGAGTATATCCAATGGATTACCCTGGTGAAGATGGGGACAGGAAACTGAATATTTTTTCAGATATAGCACACTCTGTCCCACTGTGTATTGGATGAGAAGTGCAGAAAAAAAAAACTCTTATATAACAGAATTTTTTTCAGATTAATGCAGGCTGAAAGACGGCATATATAAGTATATATGTTAGTGAAGCAATGCTTCTGCCAGGCTCACAGTCACAACAACAGCACAGATATTCTCCCTCACTTCTATTATCTATGATTTTATCACTAATCTTTCTGTAATTGATTAAATCTGACTTAACTGTCTTATTCCTAAGATTCTCTAAGTTTATTGCTTGCAACTGTAACCTTTTCAGAATTGAGTGCTCTGTATGATGCAATGAGATGAATCACAGATCCTTCCCCATCTCCACCATTACTGAAAATGCCTTGTGATCATTCTTACAGCACCTTATATAGTGTATATGACATCACCACTGTAAGGTATCCACCTACCACTGTCTATTGGCTGAGAGGCTCTCAGCTGAAGTCAGGTGGTGTTATAACACACACATTGACTCACAAGACACGTGTCTGTATTTTTTCTGCACAATACATGTGGCTGTGGTTCATCCAAGATGAATCTGTATTTGTTTGGTTTCATTAAAGAGGACCTTTCACCACCTCCACCAACTCCAGTTATTTGTATCTGTTAATAATAGCCGCTCAACTGATTCCAGCATAGCTGGAATTTTCTCTCTAGCCCCCACCATTCCTGAGTAAAAAGCTCAGTTAGTTTTGGTTACTGATGTGCAACACCTATTAATTGATGAAAAGCTGGACTTGGAGGTGGTGAAAGGTCCTCTTTAAAAACCAAACAATTTGGGATATTTGGGTCGAACCTGGTTCGTAACAAATTGGTTCGCTCATCTCTACTGAGGGTCTCTTCAACCACCATATTTGACCATTAAGTACTATACACAAGCCCACCTAAACATAAAAAGTGATGAAGGAGGAGAAGCTCAACGTTCATCCCCTGGGTTTTCTTCCAAAGGTTCAATCAGCTCTCATTACAGTAGTTACAAACAGGCTAATAATGTTCCAATCTTAAGGCACAAGTCCCAGTGACAGGTTTCCTTTCACACCTTCTCTATCAGCCATTTTACGCGACAGCTTTTTAATAACACTATCCTGATAGTTCAGTGTGGTTTAATCAACACCTTATTCCAAGCATTAACATTTCCTTCTCTTTATTAAAGAAATTACATTACTTCTCTGCTCTGCCAGTCATCCTAAACTCTAAATCGTAGCTGAATTTTATTAAGAATTAAAATATGATTTTACACTGTATTTACAACAAAATGTCAAATTGTCATTGGGAGAAATCTCACAAAAGTTAGAAATGGATGAAAGGGGAGTTTACTTTCTGACTTAGTCAATATGAACTACTGCCTTGGTCATGTTTCCAAATAACTGACACCAATATTAGTAGTTATGTTACCCTAGCATTTACCTGTAGGGTTGTATGTCTTAGGAACAAGGATAATCACAAGGATAATCTTACCAAACTGCTTCAATTCAGTCTCTCAGGAAATCAATTTTTATCCCCTATAAGACCTAAGTATAGCTTAGAGGAGAGTGGTTAGAAACGAAAATGCTTTGAGAGACTCAACAAAGTCCAAATAGAAAATCTATTTAAGAGAAAGAGGTCTGTTGTTAGAAGAGGTCATGAAGAGTTTATGTAGTGAAGTCACTGAAGCTTTAAAAGAATGAACTCTGGGGTATTGTGATGTTACTGCTAAAAGGTAGAGCTCCTTTCCCAAATTATCAAACTCGCCTATTTTTTACAAACTCTCTACTGTATAAAGTTAAGATTTTTTGGTTTTCAAATGTATTTTCAATTATTAATCCTTTAAGGACACAGTCATTGTTAGTCTAAAGAACAGAAATAATTTCTTTGTTTTTGGAATCCGCACATAAGAACAGCCATAATTTTATTTTGCTATGTAGTTGTTGTGGAGCTTTTTTCCCCTTTACTATAATATGATGTCATATGTTTATATGATAATCTGTATATAATATAATGTCGGGTAGCTAAAAGCTAAAAAGCCTTCCAGTAAAGAAGGGCTCTGTGCATACCGTGTTCAAGATTTCCATTGCAACTATATATCAGGAAGCTCCAACTAAAGGCCACTGTTGGGTGGAACAAACCCTATGGATACATCTGACTTAGACTCCATGAACCCTATGCTAAACATAGGGTTCAGATGCAGTGTGCACAGAGCCCAAAACATTTACATTTAAAGGTTCATGCATCTGGCAGCTTAGTGTGCATGGAGCCTGTAGGCTCCCTGGTATGGTACTGAAAGGTCTCTATTTTTTATTTATTATGCTTACTTGTATAGCGCCATCATATTCCGTAGAGCTTTACAGACATTGTCAGTCACTGTCCCATATAGGGCTCACAATGTACATTGCCTATTAGTATGCCTTTGGAGTGTGGGGAGAAAGGCACCCCCGGGGGGGACCCAACGGAAGGGGGGGGGGACATAAAAACTCTTTGGAGATGTTGTCCTTGGCGGGATTTGAACCCAGGACTCCAGCGCTGCAGTGCTAACCACTGAGCCACCATGATGTAATGCTGTGCAGACTCTGTTCTGACTCAATAGCTTGGCTGCAAGTGTGAGGTTGTGAGAGTGTCCTGTAGTCTCTATGCTAACCAGCAATTTACACCAAGATATCTATCAGATAGTGTTCAACTCAACTGAGGAGGCGTAGATAAGATTCCAGATGCTTTAATCCAGGTAAATCTTGTAAAACCTCATACAGCAGTAGGTGAAAAATGATGAATCACCAGGAGCTGAGCAGACATGTTGCTTACAAATAAGTGAAACTAAACTGAGGGGGAGAGAGGAGGAGCTACAGCATCACAGCTAAGGATACAGAGAGAGAAAAGGGACAAACTACAAAGACAAACAGTATCACAGATACATGTCAGTGAATTAAACCAAGTCCTGGGACATGACACTCCCCGCCTGAAATCTTTAGATTTCAATGAAAACAAACATTAAATGTCCTGAGATGTCCATAAAGTCCTCTTCAAACCTGAAAAACAAAAAAGAAACATGCACAACAAACAATAATCAACAGTTAGTCCAAATAAACCAATCTTCAGGTCGGGAAGCCGCAATTTGCCAACACCTCCACCGACCCACACTGTAATCCACAAGAACACGGTTTTAGTTCATGGAAGGAAGCTCCCCGCCATGAGCTGTGAATGGTGTCCTTATCTTCTTTTATGTGACGTCTCCTCTTGGAAGAAGAAGCACCAGTTCATTAATTGGGCGGAAGAAAACTCGCACTGAGCCTCCCTTGGTTACCTTGACCTCCACTTTCCGAGTCTTCCCATCATCACTAGGGACAACTTTAGTGATGAGACCCATAGGCCATTCATTCCGATGGACTTCTTTATCCCTTAGAAGGACGAGGTCACCCACCTGGAGATTAGGTTTTGAGGTCTGCCATTTGTGACGGCTCTGTAGCATGTGGAGGTACTCTGTTTTCCAGCGGTGCCAGAACACATTGGACAGGTGTTGAACTTGTTTCCATTGGCGTCTGTAAATGTCACTGTGATCTAAGGTACGTGGAGAGGTAGCAGCAGTACCAATTTTCTGAGTAAGAAGCGTTGCTGGGGTTAAGATAATTGGAGATTCAGGGTCTGAAGATACTGGGACAAGTGGCCTTGCATTGATTATTGCAGACACTTCAGCAAGAAAGGTTATTAATGTCTCATGGGTAAGCAGTGTCGACTTGTGGTCCATCAACATAGAGTCAAGGATTCTGTGTGTGATCCCAATCATACGTTCCCAGGAACCTCCCATATGGGATGAATGTGGAGGGTTAAACGTCCAAGTGCACCCATTGTTGGATAAGAAGTTGTCTAACTGCAGTTCTTTGCAGGCTCCAACGAAGTTAGTGCCACAGTCAGACCTCAGTTGTTTCTCAGCAGGCAGTGGAGTGTTCCAGTCCATGTTCTCAGTGGTAAGCTGTCTTAGTAGTAGCTTGCCTTGAATGGTGATGGGAGCAATGAAACCAAGAGGATCATAAATGCTGTTCACAACAGATAAAACTCCTCGTTTGGTGAAAGGTTTGTCACAAGAAGACACTTGGAATGTGAATGTGTCTTGTTCAGTGTTCCATAGCAATCCTAGGCTGCGTTGCATAGGAGGAGTATCAGAACTGAGATCAAGATCCTTCAAGTTGATTGCATGATCATCAGAGGGAAATGCCTTCATTACCTCCATATTGTTGGAGATGATCTTGTGAAGTCTGAGATTAGCTACAGACAGCATTTCCTGTGTTCTAGAGAGAAGATCGATCACTTCTTCACTTGCAGGTAAGGATTTAAGAACATCATCAACATAGAAGTTCCTCTCAACAAACTGACGAGCATCAGAGCCATACTCTTTCTCACCTTCTTGGGCGGTCCTTCTCAGTCCATAGATCGCTACTGCAGGAGATGGGCTATTGCCAAAGACATGTACCTTCATCCGGTAATCTATGACTTCATTGTTGACATCATTGTCCTTATGCCATAGGAACCTGAGATAGTTTCTGTCATCATCCTTAACAATGAAGCAATGAAACAGCTGTTGGATGTCGGCCATCACTGCAACTGGTTCCTGTCTGAAACGGATTAAGACTCCTATGAGGCTGTTGTTTAAGTTAGGACCAGTGAGGAGCAGGTTGTTGAGAGAGACGCCTTCATACTGAGCACTAGAATCGAACACGACCCTGATTTGGTCAGGTTTGCAAGGGTGATACACGCCAAATGATGGAAGGTACCAGCATTCTTCTCCTTCCTTTAGTGGAGGTGCAGGTTCTGCATGATCTCTCTCAAATACCTTCTGCATGAAACCTACAAAGTGTTTCTCCATCTCTGGTTTCCTCTTGAGGGTACGTTTTAAAGAGGAAAATCTAGAAACTGCTTGCTTCAGATTGTTTGGTAGTTTTGATCTCGGGGAGCGGAAATGTAAGGATGCTACCCAGCTGTTGGAATCATCTTGAATGAATTCCTTGTCCATAAGTTTGAGAAATTCCTTATCAGCTATAGCCGGTGCCAGCTTGTTGTCATCACTTGTTGTATTGAACACTGTTAATCCAAGGGTGTCGTCCCCAGGCAGGAAAGTATTCACGTTGTCTCGGTGATTATGCAGCCACTTACTGTTGCTTATCTTCTCTTTCACTTGGTAGTGATGTGGACATGGCTGAAAACAAGTGCTGCGACCATTTGGTAACATATGCGTCTTAAATGAAGAAATATTGGTGGGCCTTTTCATCCTACCTATGCAGACGTTGCCAATGATTACCCATCCTAGATCGAGGCGCTGGGCAAATGGTGCATCATGTGGTCCATTAATTTGCTGGCGTATTTTGTGCAGTCTGAGAATGTCTCTACCTAGCAGAAGTAGAATGTCTGCATTTTTGTCAAGGGATGGTATTTCACTGGCTATAGCCCTTAGATGAGGGTGCTGGAAAGCCGCCTCTGGTGTGGGTATCTCCTCTCTGTTTGATGGTATCTGGTTGCACTCAACAAGTGTGGGCAAAGGTATCTCTAAATTGCCCTTGAGAGAAGCTATTACGAGACCACTGGCCCTTCTTCCTGAAACCTCTGATATGCCACTACAAGTACCCAAGGTATATGGATAAGTATCACCCTTTAAGTTAAACAGATCAAAGAGTTCTGACCTTGCAAGTGAGTGGTTGCTCTGGTCATCCAAAATGGCGTACACCCTCAGAGCCCTTTCTGGTTGGCCCTTGGGGTATATATTGACTAGGCATATCCTTGCACAGGACTTGTCACAAAGGTCTTCTCCGCAGACTTCTGTACATGAGGAAGATACTGTGGTAGTATTTGCTGCTTGATCTGTGTTCTCCCCGCCATGCTTAGTTGGGGAAGGGGAACCTCTAGGTGGTGTGGCACTAGGCTGGGCTGGATGAAGAGCTTGTACATGGTCCTCACTGCCACACTCTATACACTTAATAGCAATTTTACAGTCTCTAGCAACATGTTCAGTAGAGGAACAACATTTGAAACATATTCCTAGTTTCTTAAGAAGCTCTCTACGTTCCTGGATTGGTTTCCTCCTGAAGCCAATACACTTCTTGAGGGGATGAGGCTTCTTGTGAATAGGACACAGACGGTTAGGATTTTCTACCTTTTCATCTTGGTTGTTGCAACTGCTTTCTTCTGGTGCTGATGTAGGTGTAGGAAGAATATCAGTCTTTTTCACTGAAACTGGGCCTTTGCGGTTTCTGTAGTTAGAATGTGAGCGGTCATACTTAATAGGAGGTGAACCAGGAACACTGGGATCCCCATAGGAAAAGCTTGGGTCATTCTTGGATTCTGCAATGTTCTTAATAAACTCACAGAAGTAGGAAAATGGAGGAAAGGAGACTTGATTCTCATTTTTGTATCTTGACCCAACTGTGGTCCACCTTACTTGAATATTATATGGCAACTTGGAGACTATGGGGTTTACCCCACGAGCAGTGTCCAGGTAACTGAGGCCCGGTAGGAGAGTGTCCGCCTTAGCCAGTAGGAGCTCCATGAGTAGGTCACTAAGTTCTTGAAATTTCTGATGATCCTTACCAGATATCTTTGGAAACCCTTGCAACCGTTTGAACAGAGCATTCTCTATTGCTTCAGGACTGCCATAGGTTTTCTCCAGTCTTTCCCAAGCAGCGGTAAGGCCTGCTATGGGGTTGTAAATGTGGACGGATCTGAGTCTTTTAGCACATTCTGTGGACTGTGGGCCAAGCCACCGGATAAGCAAATCTAGTTCTTCAGCTGCAGTAATGCCAAGGTCACTAATTGCAGTTTTGAAGGCACATTTCCAGCCTCTGTAGTTCTCAGGTTGGTCATCGAACCTTGTGAGTCCAGTCTTAGTAAGCTCACGGCGAACCATGTACCTTGCAAACTCTGACATGTGTGTTCTCTCTGACTTTAAATATTGAGTTGCTGGCTGAGTAGCGGTGATTACGTTGTTAGTGGGGTTCTGGTTAACAGAGGTAGGTAGCGTAGGGGCTGCGTAGGCATTCAGCCTAGGAGCTAGCTTAAAGTCCATAGGTTTAGCCACATATGGATGTGAGACTGGACGGTTGTTTGCAGTCTGGTGGTATGGTGTCACATTGGTGTTTACCTGAGTATCAGTATATTGCATTTGCTGAGGTGCAAGGCTTTGGGAATCCATGAAGGAAGAAGAAACTGGATGCTGGACAGGCAGGGCATTGTACTGACCTTGAATGCGGCGTGCTGCAGAAGATACTGTGCCCTGTTGCTCTGGAGAAATGTCGTCCCTGACAGGAACATTTGTGACAAATAGGGATTCACTGCTTTGGCTTAGTACATAGTCTCTTGTGCGCTTAAGGGGATCCTCTGCTTCCACATCACACAAACTGGTGCTGTCGCTTTCACTTCCACTGATGGCCTGTTCTAAAATGCTTAACCTTGCCATGGCTGCAGCATGCTCATACTGTTTCTCTAGAGCCTCTAGTTCTGTCCTTTTTTGAGCTGCATTAGCTTCCATCGCTGCTTTCTGTTGTGCAAAGGCTGCCTGTATCTTAGTAGCTTCCGCCTCTGCACGTGCTTTTATAAGTTGCTCACTGAGTGTGGAAGATTTTGAGGAACGTGACTTAGATGTACACTTTGAACGCTTGGTAGACTCAGAAACATGGGATGCCATTTCCTGCAGTTGCGCAATTCTTGCCTCTGTCCTTAACTTAGTTTCATGTACTAAGCTGTCTCGTTCTAAATTGAGATGCTGGAAGCTTTGCAATTCAACTAAGGAATCGTCTGTATGAAGTTTCCTCAATATGCTTTCATACTCCTCAGCTTTCATTTTATAATGTCCATGCATAGAACAAAGCTGTCGCAGAGCTCCCTCTAGTGGTGATATATGGTATGCAGGCAAGGACATGGCAGATATCTTAGTCTGTATTTCCTGCCACCATTTTGAGAGTTCACAGGAAAGTTCATGCTTTAAACCTTCTAGATTGTCTCTAACCTGTTTAATTGAGCGTCTAGCCTTCTCACTGGGCTGCAGACTGAGGTCCATGCTACCTTGTGCTTCAGGGTGCCCTTCAGCCATGATGCAACACAAACAGGATAAATATAACTTTGCTGGAGTAAGATGGCTGCTTGATAGAATCTTCTTATGCTGAGGGAGTCTGAGCTGCAGATGCAACTTACACAATGCTGATTCCTTCTGGCTTCAGGTAACTTGCTGTGACTGACTGTATGTCAGAAGTTGGTGAACTGTCTTACAGCCGTATCTGGCAGTCTTTATGCATCATTTTTCACTGTTCTGACTCAATAGCTTGGCTGCAAGTGTGAGGTTATGAGAGTGTCCTGTAGTCTCTATGCTAACCAGCAATTTACACCAAGATATCTATCAGATAGTGTTCAACTCAACTGAGGAGGCGTAGATAAGATTCCAGATGCTTTAATCCAGGTAAATCTTGTAAAACCTCATACAGCAGTAGGTGAAAAATGATGAATCACCAGGAGCTGAGCAGACATGTTGCTTACAAATAAGTGAAACTAAACTGAGGGGGAGAGAGGAGGAGCTACAGCATCACAGCTAAGGATACAGAGAGAGAAAAGGGACAAACTACAAAGACAAACAGTATCACAGATACATGTCAGTGAATTAAACCAAGTCCTGGGACATGACAGACTCCATAAGGCACTGAAACTACAGAGAAATTCTACCCTCAGTACATGTGGAGTCACCTGGAGCATTATTATGGTCAAATAATTTTTTTCTACGCCAAAATCACCCACACACACACAGATTGTATAGAGCAATAATACAGTCATGTGCATGAGCCCTTAAAAGACACAACTTTCCATGTTATCACTTCCAGCACAAATACTGAAAAAAAGTATTCCTCACATTAGATGGCAGGGTCATGAAATTAATTCCTGTGACAACAGTGAATACTACACAGTTCCATATGCCCTTAGTCCATTATAAATATATACAAGTGGGGAAAAAAAGTATTTAGTCAGCCACCAATTGTGCAACCTCTCCCACTTCAAAAGATGAGAGAGGCCTGTAATTGACATCATAGGTAGACCTCAACCATGACAGACAAAATGAGAAAACATATCTAGAAAATCACATTGTCTGATTTTTTAAGAATTTATTTGCAAATTATGGTAGAAAATAAGTATTTGGTCACCTACAAACAAGCAAGATTTCTGGCTCTCACAGACCTGTAACTTCTTCTTTAAGAGGCTCCTCTGTCCTCCACTCCTTACCTGTAGTAATGGCACCTGTTTGACATTGTTATCAGTATAAAAGACACCTGTCCACAATCTCAAACAGTCACACTCCAAACTCCACTATGGTGAAGACTAAAGAGCTGTGGAAGGACACCAGAAACAAAATTGTAGATCTGCACCAGGCTGGGAAGACTGAATCTGCAATAGGCAAGCAGTTTGGGGTGAAGAAATCAACTGTGGGAGCAATAATTAGAAAATGGAAGACATACAAGACTACTGATAATCTCCCTCGATCAGGGGCTCCATGCAAGATCTCACCCCATGTGGTCAAAATGATCACAAGAACGGTGAGCAAAAATCCCAGAACCACACGGGTGAACCTAGTGAATGACCTGCAGAAAGCTGGAACTAACATAACAAAGGCTACCATCAGTAACACACTACGCCGCCAGGGACTCAGATCCTGCAGTGCCAGACGTGTCCACCAGCCAGTACATATGCGGGCCCGTCTGAAGTTTGCTAGAGAGCATTTGGATGTTCCAGAAGAGTATTGGGAGAATGTCATATGGTCAGATGAAACCAAAATAGAACTGTTTGGTAGAAACACAACTCGTCGTGTTTGGAGGAGAGTGAATGCTGAGTTGCATCCAAAGAACCCCATACCTACTGTAAAGCATGGGGGTGGCAACATCATGCTTTGGGGCTGTTTCTCTGCAAAGGGACCAGGACGACTGATCCGTGTACTTGAAAGAATGAATGGGGCCATTTTTCGTGAGATTTTGAGTGCAAACCTTCCATCAGCAAGGGCATTGAAGATGAAACGTGGCTGTGTCTTTCAGCATGATAATGATCCCAAGCACACTGCCAGGGTAACAAAGGAATGGCTTCGTAAGAAGCATTTCAAGGTCCTGGAGTGGCCTAGCCAGTCTCCAGATCTCAACCCCATAGAAAACGTTTGGAGGGAGTTGAAAGTCCATGTTGCCCAGCAACAGCCCCAAAACATCACTGCTCTAGAGGAGATCTGCATGGAGGAATGGGCTAACATACCAGCAACAGTGTGTGCCAACCTTGTGAAGACTTACAGAAAACTTTTGACCTCTGTCATTGCCAACAAAGGATATATAACAAAGTATTGAGATGAATTTTTGTTATTGACCAAATACTTATCTTACACCATAATTTGCAAATAAATTCGTTAACAATCAGACAATGTGATTTTCTGGATTTGTTTTCTCATTTTGTCTCTCATAGTTGAGGTCTACCTATGATGTCAATTACAGGCCTCTCTCATCTTTTTAAGTGGGAGAACTTGTACAATTGGTGGTTGACTAAATACTTTTTTTCCCCCTGTATAGGGGTCCTTTGCAAAGATCCAGGCTGTTTGTATAGGGTGGTCAAATGTTAGTATTTTAATGTGAGTCAAAAATGTAAAGGTTCTGTTTATATTTTAGACACTACCTTCTTCATTAATTCATTAATCTTTCAGCAAACCATGCATAAATCTATAGTACAATCAAATATAAGAAGTTTTGTAATATATCTGATCAATAAAAAATGCTATTTTTTTTTCCATTTATCGGGCTCTTTTCATGTCCACCTTCTAAATTGATTTTCACTCTTGAATATCTGCTGAATTTCATCGTGCTACAGCAGAACAGAGACGTTTCCTAGAGGTGTCCTGTTAGAGCTCACAGTAGAAGTCTATGGACACTTCCATAACTGTGCATTTAGTGCAGGACTTATAGGAGCCTTATTGTGCTCCAGGAACCCCTGAGGATACCCTGTGTGGATTAAACATTTTTCAGGGAGCTTATGTAATGTTTTTAAACAGACAGGGTGTATATCTGCTTAATTTGGGCTTATAACTACAGATGTGGCCAAAAATATAATATTGCTAGCAAGTGTGGAGTAACACTGCGTATACTGAAAATCGGCTGCCATTCCCAGAATACCCTACACTTTTTAGCTTTAGTTTTAGTGCAACATATTTATTACCTTCCCTGCCTTCCTGATCGCTGTGTTCACACCGTTTAATGAGTGCTGTATATACAGCTATGGGCGCCGCCATGATGCGGCTCCCCTCTGACCCGGTGGTCACGTGATCCACCGGGATCAGAGTCTGTTACAGGTCCCAGATCAGCTCTGTAGTAATGGGCAGGAGGCTGTATTCCTCCTGCAACTGGGGCTAAATGTATCAGCCCCAGTTACAGGGGAAATCAGCCTCCCCCACCAAAAAAATTGTGATCAGATGTCCCCAAAGGTCTATTATGACCTTAAAGGGACACAATGTAAAATAAAGTAAAATAAATAGTAAAGTTAAAAAAAAAAAATTATGTAAATAAAAAAATATGTAAATAACACGCCCTTATTACAGGTTCTAGCCCCACTCCCGACGACACCATACAAAATAAAAATTACCGTAATGGAGAGGAAAAACTATTTTAAAAAGTTTTTTAGTAGCACTTTGTGCTATTAAATAAAAAAAATGAGAAGTGAAAAACAGACACGTTTTCCCCTCCTCTTTTGTTTATATTTTCCCGGATATATAAAAAAAAAAAATTAAAAAATATGCAAAAATAAAAACAGCATAAAAATAAAGCCTTATGTGTCACCAAAAAAAGACGTAGAAATTAGTTGAATAACCCAAATGATAAAAATGTTATAGCCCTCAAAACCGCACATACAAAAAACCCAAAAATGTGTCCTGAACCAGAAATTGGCCCGGTACTGAAGTGGTTAAGGATTGACAGTTACTATCTACATTTTCAGGTTATCTGGTGAGTTTAAATTCAGGTGTAATGGTCTTTCAGGGACTTGTTGAAAGCGGCAGCACTTATAGGAATCCCCATTCTAGACAGGCTTATTTCGTTGTTGCATGTGTTAAATCTATGCATTATATGATAAAGTGCCACATTGTGTATATTGTTAATGTGTTATTGCAAAAGACTTGTATATATTTGCACTATAAGGCTGAGGCCCCACGTTGCAGAAATGCAGCTTTTTTTGTTGCAGATTTTGCTGCAGTTTTTTGAGCCAAAGTCAGGAATTGATTGAGCAGAAGGTAGAAGTATAAGTACTTTTCTAGCCATTCTTGGTTTTGGCTCAAAAAAACGCAGCAAAATCTGCAACAAAAAAAGCTGCGTTTCCACAATGTGGGTCTCCAGTCTAATACTGCATTACTTTATTGTGCTGGTGTCACTTTAAGGCTAAGGCCCCATGTTGCGGCAAAGCATTTTTTGTTTTATTGCTGCATTTTTTTGAGCCAAAGTCAGGAGTGGCTGCAAAAGGAATGGGAAATATAAAGGAAGCATTTATACTTCTACCTTCTGCTCAACCCATACCTGGCTTTGGCTCAAAAAAAAAAAAAATGCAGCAAAATTTGCAACAAAAAAAATCTGCTTTTCTGCAACAAGGGACCTCAGCTTAAATGTCACTGCTGAGTCATTGCTCCGCTTCTTATTCTAGCATGTAAGGAAAGGAGGCAGTGTGGTTATTCCCCTGAAGGGGGGAACTTAGTTGTGCCTATAGGTCGTGCTACAGGTTGTGTACAGCGTGCTTTCCATGCTATGGCCTACATACGCTACGATAAGGCAGCTGGGTTGGGAAGACTCTATATATGGGAGCTGGTAGCCCTGAGTCGGTTCAGAAATGGCAGAGCAGAAGCCGGAGCCATTTCTACATTAGAACTATAGAAACACCTGAAAGCTAGCATTGCGACATAGCGATAGCTTGAAATAGCCATTAGCTGTGACTGTTGTTTCTTTGCTGTGAACCTGCTGTAAACCACTTGTAACTGCAATTCCTCAACTAAAGTACCTTATGAACGTGAATCCTGCAAGTGTATGAGTGCTTATTCAGCCACATCTCACTAGAGGCACTAGTGAATTAGTGGCTCTGATCTACACCATTGGGTAGCTGGTGTGACAAGTAGGGGTGGATTGGGACCTTAAAGTGGCCCTGGAAATTTTTTTTTAAAGTGGCCCCATTTTATAGGCGGTCTCAGTTCTGGTAGGCGGAGTTAAGACAAGTACGCAGCGCCAGCACAAGTAGCTCCTGCACAGGAGCCTCTCACGCCTGCGCAGTAGAGGTGGATTGCCGGCTGAAGCACAGCGCCGGGACTATTGGCAGAGTAGAAAAAGAGGAGGAGCCATTCGCAGAAGGAAGTCTGGAAGGAAGACAGGTAAGTATGATGGGGTGGGGTGGGGGGTTCGTTGAGTTAGTTGGGAAGGGCTAGTAGTGGGCGGGATAGCTAGGGAGACAGGAAGGGGGTGTGAGAATGGGAGGGGGAGGTAGTGAGAGGGAGGTAGTGTGAGTCAGCCTACAAGTACCATGATGCATTGCATTGGCTAAGACATCAGGAAGCTACACCATGTAAACAAATGCAGAAGATGCCAGGAGCTCCCATAGAAACCCAGAAATCACTCAAAACACTGCTAAAGGTATTTGGGTGCACTTATTAACCCATTAATAGCACTAACAGACTTTTTTTTTTTTTTTTTTTTTTTGCCCGGAAAACCCCTTTAAGGCCTGTAAAAAAAACAAAACAAAAAACACTGCATTTTACATTACCTGCAAAGTGGCTGGGATTCTTGCTAATCCCATTCACACATTGCAGAAAAAAATCTGCAAAATGCGGCAATTTCAAAAATGGTCACGTTTTTGTAAATTGCAGCAGGTCAACTATACCTACGGAAATGCTGGCGTTTTCCGTATAGCTATAATAAATAGAGGCAGAAAGTCCGCAGAGGATAAATCTGTGGACTTTCTATGAAAAACACTGCTGAAAAAAAAAACTGCGCTTCCGCCACAATCTTTTCTGCAGTGTTTATTGGCTGCGGCTCACTACGTGGGGCCTTAGCCTCAGACAGCTATTATGCTCATTCTATTATTTCACAGCCCGTGCTATGATAATGTGGATGTCTGCTCACTTGTGCAATGCCACTTAAAACTCCTGGTCGTATCGTATACTGCAGTCAGCCATCGTCTTGAACACTAGGTGCACACATTGAACAACACATTATTTATGCTCTTCTCATACTATTGTTTACACTCATCTCCCTTATCCAATTTCTTCCTCATGGCTCAGCAAGTACTTTCATTAGATTCTTTTCACCCTTTATACCTTCATTCTTTGCAATAGACACAAGATACAACACATTTTCACTGCTATCATAAATATCATTTTCTCAGATCACTAAGGGTAGGTTCACATATATCAGTTGCATCAGTATCAGTTTTTTTTGTCCCTTAGTCATTACAACAGATTCCAAAACTGATGCGAAAATGCATGAGTTGTCATCAGGCTTTTTTTTACAAACTTCTACTCCAAAACCATAATTTGTCATAAGTTGTCATCAGTTTTTACCATAATGGTCCACAAGCATGATGGGCTGCCGAAGCCAATAGAGTAGGGATACTCCTTTTAGTAAATTTCCATTGACAGGGATCCACCATCAAGTAAAGGTCCAAGCTGAACACATTTAGTATTTACGATATTTTTCAGACAAAAAGACACATCTGACTATATGATGCACCGCAGGTTTAAACAAGAAAAATATGGATTAGGCTGGGGGCGACTAATGTGGCATTATACTTTGCGGGTAGTGACTAACGTGGCATTATACTGTGTGGGATAGCTAACATGGTATTATACTGTGCAGGGAGCACTAACGTGGCATTATACTGTGCAGGGTCACTAACATGACATTTCATGGTGTGGGGGGCAACTAACATGGCATTATACTGTGCAGGGGGCATTAAGGAACATTATACTGTGAGTACTGACATTAGTCCCACACAGTATAATACCCCATTATTGTTCCTCCTCAGAATGCTCCTTAGTAGGGCCGTTTTAACACACTGGTGGGTTGAATGCAATGGTTTCATAAGTAGGCCCCCCCATCACCACCAGTTAGGAATACCCGATTTACACAAATTATAATGCCCCTTTAGAGGCCCTAACACAGTATAATGCATCCCTAGTGGCTCCTTACAATATAATGTCCCCCATCAGCTATCCCCACAGTTTAATGTCCCCATCCATCTATCCCCAGTTTAACCCTTTCACTGACAGGGGTTTTCAGATTTTTTTTCTCCTCTGGCTGCCAGGCAATTTTCACATTTTTTAGATGGACAAATAAAATCTAATTTGCAACATTAAAAATTATAGTACCCCCCCTTCCCCATACCTATATATTTTCTGAAAGTAGACAGCATTGTTGGAATTCCACTTGGTACTGTATGCAAACAGGCACCTTCATGCAATTTTGATTTTAAGTGTATGTTTTATAAAAAAACAAATGCAAATAAATTTATATTAGTTGCTAAAAGTGGAAACCAAACAAAAAGTTATATGCACCAAACCTCCTGAAAACAAGAGATCAACATGTGCAGAGATCATTCATATCACTAAGGACTACACCTGCATGCACATATCTTCAGAAAACCATCAGAACTGGAGGGAACAAAAACCTGCTTTGAAACTGGAAATGTTAAAAAAAGTATCATCCTATAAAAAGGATTACACACCGTAAAAAGCAACTGCACCCCTAAACCCTATATATTTCTTGAAAGTAGACAACCTGAAGATTACATGTGTCTCAGGAGTTATCAATAGCCATGTCCACCTTCATGTAACTTTGTGACAAAAACAATTAAAAAAAAAAAAAAATGCACTAAAACATATATTGCACCTAAAACTCCTATTCCACCATACAGTCACACACAAAACACATATATAATAATAGATCAAGGAGTACAAAATTTATATATTCCGCAAACATCAACTACAACAAGAGCTTGTACTTTCACAAAAAAAAAGATAAAGTCAAGCAAGATTTGCTGTCATTCACTATGTAAAAAATCTATACTGCACACAGCAAACTGTGACTATGATACCAAAATCTAACGTTTTTGAGATTGCACAGCATACTGTTTATAAAAACACAATTTAATATTTCATATATACAACCACCTTCATGCAACTTTGCAGCAAACAGATTACAAGTATAAATTGCACAAAAATTCAAATTTTCAACTAAATTGCATGCTCAAGCAACCCCTTTCTGCTAACAAAATGTTATGACCCGGTCTTTACAGTCTCAGCCTGTTAGGTTCAGGTGTGGAGTGTCTGGATGACATTCTGCACGTGAACTGTCTGACATGTGGTAGGAGAATGTTCACACTGGGCGTGCGGTCTCTGTGCTGTGCTCACGCATTGATCGTGCGATGAGTTGCATGCTGGTCAGTGCTCTAGTGTGTCTGCTTTCCCGCTGAAGGGGTTAAGTCTTTCTGCAGTGCTGAGGACTCAGGCTGTGGGCGGTTCAGAGGTCTGCTGTCCAATTACCTTTCTGTTTATTCCTGCTCCTGGTTATATAACTTTGCATGTTGTCAGTTGCTGGTCTTAAACTTTAGTTGCCTGTATTTTACAGAAGTGGTCTGTCTGAATTTGCTGCTATCTTCTGAGTTTGAGTCCTGGGCTGTTCAGTTATACCTTGTTGCTTTTACATCATCTCTACTTCAATATACCTCAGTTGGAGATTTGATAAGTATCTGATCACTTTTGTTCCAAGAATAGTTTGTTCTGGGTGCAGTGAGCCCTAGTCTTTTACTGCTTGGGAGTTTGAATTTTTTTGTAGGGCTCTGTTTATCCTATCCCTTTGCAAGCGTTAGTATTGCTGTTTCACATCTTATTTTCTACTCTATACTTTGTTTCCTCATTAACTTCTAGTCCAGTTGGACATGTGTGGCGGGCTTTCTCTGTAGCTAACTTCTCCATTTAAATGTGAAACAAGTCAGGTTTTCTGTTTCTTTAGTAGGCAAGTTATTTCTCTGGCTGTGTTCCTGCCCTCTCAGGATAGTTAGCTGGGCCCATGGCTACTTCTAGTGTGCAAGGCAGGAACTAGGAGTATCATGCACAAGTTATTCCAAACTGCTCACAATACTATAAGTGTTTTATTTTTGTTGCTACCTGTGGGTTTGCAGAAACCTTTTGTGTTTTTATTCTCAGCTTTTTGTGTTTTTTTTTTTTTTCCCCTGAAAAGTTATCAGTCAGGGGCCAGTCACTGATCACAGATCCCCAGACCATAACACAAAATGTACTTTCCAAAAAACTGCTAGATGTGAGGAATTCCTACATACCACACATATACCGTGTTTCTCCAAAAATAAGACCTACCCCGAAAATAAGCCCTAGCTACATTTTCCAGGTTTTTTGGAGTAGGCTTGAAATATAAGCCCTACTCCAAAAATAAGCCCTAGGTAATTTAACCCCTTCCTGACATCTGCCGCGCGATTACAGCGGATGCTGGGTCCTTAAAGATGGCGGCCGCTCTGCTGCAGAGCGGCTACCATAGCTGCCGTACCAGGTCTCTGTGGAGACCTGGAGTTAATGCCTGCGATCACTGTCTATCCTGATCGCGGGCATTGTTCAGCGTGCCTTCCCTTTCCCTTCCCTCCCACCAACGTAGCAAAACCCGGAGTTAATGCCTGCGATCAGAATGGACTCAGACCGCGGGCATTGCTTAGTGTGACCTCCGCGCTTCTCCCCCGGTCCCCACCTCCTATAGCTACTATACCGGGTCTCCTTGTACACTGGAGACCCGCAGTTAATGCCCGCAATCAGAGTCCACTGATCGTGGGCATTGTTAGGTTTGTCAGTTCGTGACCCTACCCCCCCTCCAAATCGACCCCCCCCCCCCCCCAAAGCAGAGTAACTATCCCCGGGGCCGGTCCTCACCGGCCCCGTACCTTCACGTTGCAGGTCGGCTCCCAGGTGACGAGATCGCGGGAGCCGACCTGTTCCTTTGACAGCCGGGAGCGTTATGAAGGCTCCCAGGCCTGTCATAGGAATATTACTATTGAGGCCAGCCTCATTAGTAATATAATCTCCCATAGACTGCAATACGTTGTATTGCAGTCTATGGGATGATTGCAGGTTCAAGCCCCCCTAGGAGGGGTTAATAGTAAAAAAAAAAAAAAAAAAGTTCAAGCCCCCTCCCACTTTCACTAGAATACATATAAAAAATAAAATATTACTGTGAAACACATACACATTAGGTATCCCTGTGTCCGAAAACGCCCGGTCTACAGAATTATAAAATTATTTTACCTCTATAGTGAATGCTGTAGTGAAAAAAAAAAAATCAAAAGTGCCGAACTGCTGGTTTTTCGCTGTTTCACGTCTGATAAAAGTTGAAAGAAAAAGCGATCAAATGTGTAATTGTTGTTCATGGAAAAAATTAAGACCTACCCCGAAAATAAGTCCTAGCCCTTTTTTCGGAGAAAAAAATAATATAAGACCCTGTCTTATTTTCGGAGAAACACAGTATATTTACAGGTGCAGGTGGCTAAAGAAACACCAAAATTGCAGAATGTGCCAACCAATTTTGCGCATGCAAATTAAACAGGAGTTTATATAAGAATATAATTTTCTATCCCCCTGATGCCTCTTGTGCCAGAACCAATACCATAGAAAACTATGGGATCTGTCCTGGCATCAGTTTCCCTCCTGCTTGTGTGCACCACGCTGGAGGGAAACTGATGAGTGCACCAGACATATATGAACGCACCCTTTAAGACTAGGTTCACATCTGAACCAGGCTCTCCATCGTTCACGTCCGCCGTTGGACCCAAATGACAGAAAGCTTGACTGCTAAAAAAGGGGTTACAGACACCGGTGGACCACATTGACTAGAATGGGGTCTGCCGGATCTCTGGCATTTTCATACTTAAAGTGGAAAAGAAAAGTCCTCTGTGCAATACTTTTCTCTCTGCCTGTTTCTGCTGATATGAACTTTGTACAGGTGATGTACCATGTCGATGCAATTTGGGATATGTTAGTCAATTGGGCAGTAACACTGTTTTGTCTGGAGGTGGGGCATCTGTATGCTGTGTCTTGCAGTAATGCCACCCACTTGACTAGTATATATGAATGTGTAGCAATACTGAAAGGGCTTATATCTTTGGAATAGCTGAACTGATTTGGATAAACAAAACACTAAAATTCTGAGTGATGGCACCGATCACTGGGCTTGTGACAGGCCCTCTTTTTCTGCTTTACTTCTGGGTAGCATGACTTTGAGCAACACAGGAGTCACTAGTGATTATCCTTATGTGTAAATCCTTTTAATACTTAGCTGTTTCTGACTTTTCATGGCCCCTTACATAAATAATGCACTTGTAGTGGCTGCAGTTGTTTCACATACTGTACATATTGCTTCATATGTGCCTTCTAGATAAGGGGGTGCTGTATAGCAGTGGTCGTCAAGGCGTGGTACGGCCATGAAGGTCATGTGGCATAATGACACTATGATGTTATGCATCATTACGCTATGTTACCGATCAGGCTAACATCATCTCTAGAGGAATGGAGAACCCCAGACCAGCTGTCTGGGAAGACTTTGGCATTCATTTGAAATATATATTTATGTATATTCCAGTACAGGCTTTTTTTTTTTTTAAGCTGATACCTAGAAGAGTTGTAGGGGTTGGTGTTGTTGATAAATATGGTGTTCACAATGCATAGGGGGCGCTATTGCAGAACCTTGTTTTAAAAGCAAAGATATTGCTTTCTGGTATTTCGTCAGTAATTGATGGGAAGGTTTAACTGAGGTGTGCATTGAGTGTGTGTATATTATATGTCACCTGGCAGCCCTGTAACCTGTATAAAAGTCATCACAGGCCCTCCTGCTTTTATCCAATCACAGGGCTCCGCACTGACGTCTCATGTTATAATATACAGGAAGTTCTAAGGATTATTAAAGGGTTTCTAGGGTTTAAAACACATAATATTGTCAGTAGCATATGCAAATGAGTTTGACCTTTACTGCATATGCAAATGAGATGACCTTTTGCATTGGAATTCCGAGACCATTATGACATCACAGAACATGATCACATCAGGCATTGGGTAGGCTCCTACAGGACCTTAATGACCTCCAACTAGTTGATCTTTGGCGTCTGCACAACCCGTCCATGAAAGATTACTCCTTTTTCTCCAACCCACGGCAATCTTATCAGAGATTAGACTATATCTTTGCTTCCAGAGATCTGGCTCTGTATTCTTTGCAATCCCGCATTGACTCCATCTCGGTGTCCGATCATGCTCCGGTATGGGCTAGGTTAATGCTGCGCCAACTATCTCAGAAAGACTGGAGCTGGAGATTAAACGAGGCTTTACTGGATCGTTCCGATCTGGTTGGGACTGTCAGGCAACAGTTGGAGTCGTATTTCGCCATAAACGCTAATGCTGACACTTGTCCCACCATTACTTGGGAGGCACATAAGTCAGTGATTAGAGAAATTTTCATTTCCCTCGCCTCTAGAGTCAAGAAAGAATCTCAGGCGGAACTAGACAAAATCCTCTCAGACATAGTGGCAATTGAACGCACACGTAAAGCGAGTAGGCAGTTGATTAGGTGCTCCGAACTTCAAAATCTGCATGAAAAACTAAAAGATGCCATTAATGTCCAAACGGCTAAGCACTTTCTTCATTACCAACATAGGCTCTATGCACATGGGAACAAGGGGGTAAACTGATGACCTCGTTGATTAGGAAGCAAAAGGCCAAGTGCTTCATCTCGGTTATAAAAGACCACGCAGGTAACACACACAAATCCACTAAAAGCATAACCTCGGCCTTCCTTTCGTTCTATTCTGGGCTATACAATCTGAACCCTAATGATCCCGTGACCTCTACAACAGACAAGGTTACTAGGATAGAAGACTTCCTTAGCTCCCCCTCTGTGCCCTCCCTGTTGACTGATGAAGCTTCGGCGCTCACCTCCCCGATTTCTTTGGAAGAAACTGAACGTGTATTAAATAGCTTCCCTAAAGGGAAAAGCCCGGGCCCGGATGGTCTTCCTTTACAATACTGTAAAGTATTCCAATCTGAATTACTACCGCATCTCTCTCTCTCCTGTAATGCCCTGCTTTCTGGGAAAAAGCTCCCCCCCATCAAGCCCAAGAAGCACATATTACGCTTTCCTAAAGACGGGAAAGACCCCCTCTCCTGTGGTAGCTACAGGCCTATATCCCTCCTTAATCTCGACCTTAAATTGTGGGCGAAAATACTGGCCACCAGAATGAAACATCTTCTACCCTCTTTATTGCACCCTGATCAAGCTGGTTTTTGTTTTGGGTAGAGAAGGAAAGGATAACTCTCATCGTTTACTCCATGCCATCTCTCACGCGAGAAAAACCCGCTCGAACCTGGTCCTACTGGGGGTTGACGCTGAAAAAGCCTTTGATAGAGTAGACTGCCACGCTAAAAAAAATTTAACTTTCCCTCTCAATACATAGGCGTAGTCTTCACTCTTTGATTCCCCTTACGCTCGCTTAAAGATTAATGATACACTCTCTCCCAGTTTCAATATTACGAATGGGACCAGACAAGGCTGCCCCCTATCCCTTTCCCTATTCATTTTAGTGCTGGAATCCTTATTACAGGCGGTTCGTGCCCACCCAGATATATCCGGCTTTAATATAGGAACGCAAACTCTGTACTCCGCCGCCTTCGCAGATGATGTTATGTTTTTGGTGTCCAATCCTGAGAAAGGGCTCCCTGCTATTGTAGATCTCCTCTCACGCTATGGTTCCGTCTCCAGATATAAAGCCAATCTAGACAAATCAGAGGTACTAAACATTACTCTCCCCCCTAAATTGTCACTGCAAATATCCCCCTCCACGCCTTTTAAATGGACCTCAAAATCCATTAATTATTTAGGTGTCCAATTAACAGCAGACCCATCTCACATCTACACAGAGAACTTTCAGCCACTGCTAACAGAAATTCGCACCATGTTGTCATCCTATCAAGGACTGCCGTTTTCTTGGTTTGGTAGATGGAATCTGTTACAGACTTATGTGCTTCCCAAGATCTTATACCAACTCCATATGTTGCCCATACGCCTCCCCCCTCTTTTTTTTTTTTTTTTTTTTTTTCAAGTCCATAAGTCTTTTCTCTACTTTCCTCTGGCGTGGTAAACGTCCACGTCTTTCTATAAGCCTCTTAATGAAGAAAAAATTGGCAGGGGGCATAGGCATGCCAGATGTCTCGGGCTATTACAAAGCGGTCCAACTGAAGCGTTGGATTGAGCTCACCTCACCGAAAACGCTCTCGTTCAATAAATTTTCTGCCTGCACATTTGGGACGGCCTGCCAAGTAGACCTGTGGTTGTATGGCTCTTTAAGCCACTGTTCCAAATCGATTGACCAACTCTTGTTAGGCGCCTGTGAAACATGGCGGGACTTGAAAGAAACAATGGCACCCTCCCCTTCGCTTTTATTCCCTATAGGCATTCTACCGGATTGGCTGGGAAGGTCGAAAGTAGCCTGCTCAGACATGTGGCATCGCTTGACCTCTCACAGACTGCTAGAGGCTGTTGACGAAGCAACAGAAGTGAATTTCGCGAAGCTGGAATCGCTGGTCTCTGACAAACCATTGTCCTTTCTTCATAAACACCACCTGTACAAATATATTCATGACTGGCTTACAGCCAACAAAATACGCGCTGAACTCACCCCCTTCGAAGGCAACCTCATGGCTCGACACAAACTCTTGTCCAAGACATCCTATGTTCTATCCACCTTTGTCAGTCCAATCCGGATACACAAACCGGCCTTCCTAACTTCTTGGGAAATGGAATTAAACATGACCCTTTCAGAGGAACAAGTAAAAAAATATTACGCAATTCCCATGGCTTTTCTCCCTGTGTACGCCTACAGGAGACTCATTATAAGTTGCTAACCAGATGGTACCACACTCCGCAATGGCTCCATAAAATGAATCTATCAGACTCTGACTTATGCTGGAGATGTAAGACCCAGAGTGGATCCTTGTTGCACATTTGGTGGACATGCCCGGGAATTAGTCCGTTCTGGAATGATGTCCAATCAGTGATTCGGCAACTCTCCTCCCTGACTTTTAAGCTCAGTCCAACTATGGTCTTGCTCTCACTACAGTCTACAAACTATATTCCATGGAGAAATAACCTTATCTCACTCCTCTTATCAGCTGCTAACTCACTTATTCATCGCAAATGGCTAAGCACTGAACCCCCATCTAAAATGGAATGGGTGGAAAAAGTTAATCAGATCTCACGTTTCGAAGAATTGTCAAGCTGGAAATCCAGTACACATGCCCGTTTCCTTAAGACTTGGGCAAAGTGGAGAGAGCTGAGACTGTGAGTCCCCCCCCCCCCCCTTCCTTCCTTCCTCCTCCTACCTTTTTCCCCTCTTCTCTTGCTCTGCTTCCCTCCTCCCCCCCCCATCTCCGCTTCCCTAGGGACAAACACCGTGCCCCTTCCCATTTGTCCATGCTCTCTATCCTATACTACCCCATTGCTCTATTTGATGTCCTTTTGGGTACTCCTCGCTCCTACATTCTTCCTCCCTCACTTCCTATCTCCCCTCCTTTTCGCCCCCTTCTTTTCTTTGTCTTTCTTTCTTCCTTGCCTCTGTTCTTTCTTTCTATTTCTTTCTCTCCTCTCTTTTTTCCCTTATTGTTCTCCTCTTATGTATTAAATGCCTATACTGAGCCGTATATAGCTCAGTATTACTCAGAATTGATTATACTACAATTTGAGTTTATTGAATTCATTTAGTTTTCACCATTATTAGTGTACTATGTCAGAAGTACTTTCTCTATGAACCTGTCCATTGCTTTAAATTACCTTTTATGTATTTTTATTTTGTTATGCAAGAATTAATAATAAAATAAAAAATCTTATAAAAAAAAAACCGATCACATCACAATAATGGCAAGTGCATAAATAGACCTGACACTGCAGAAGCTGCTCAGAGGATGGTGCTAGATGTCCAGGCTGAGGGAAAGGACTACAACAGTGTGTACTTCAGTGCTCCCCCTTTGTACTTGTGCATAGACTGAGCATCTTATTTATTTAGCATCTTCTTTAGTAATATTTGGGTACGGATTAAAGATGGGCAAACACCAGACCCCTGGTTTGGTTCAGTCCGAACTTGTTTGGATAGAACTGGAAGGGAAATTGTTATACTCTGGGGTCTCTTCAGATCCCAGATTATAAGAGCTGGAGGACCAGGGGAGGCAATGAACTTCAGTTAACTCTTCTGGTCCAGTGCTCTGTGTCGTCCTCTTGGCAGCGTCTGGCGCTCTTCTCTGACATCATTCACCTGGAGTCACCCCTGAGGCCTGTGATTGGGCCTTAGCGGTTGTATGGTCACGCCGAGTGTCATGGCATCATGTCAACGCTGAGACCCAATCACAGGCCTCAGCGGTGACCGCAGCCACCTGACGTCACAAAAGTGCACCAGACTCCAGCTCTGGCGCTCTTCTGTGATCTTCTCTACCAGAGAAGGAAGACAAGCAGGCCCAGGAGAGGTAATGGAATGTCAGTGTAAATGGTCTTTATTTTTGATAGCTTAGATTCTAAAGAACAGTTCATCCCGGACAACCCCTTTAATTCATTTTTTGGTGCAACTCACAATAATGGGTCCTTCCCCTGCTGATAAGCTCCACCCACACTTTAGAAATGTGTCAAATGAGATGTGCGCCAAAGCTTGTGACTTTTTCCCACCACAATCCTGGCGCTTTATATATAAGAAATTACTATGGACTGATGGGTTTTTCTATCTAATAGGGCAACTTGAGACATGGCAGATCTATCACAATTTCCAGTGTGGATTGTGAACTCATTTCTAGTAAAATTCATGTCCAGTCCACAAGAAATAGTTTTAATAAATGGAGACAACAACCCCTTGGCATGTGATGTCACTTCCTGTGGGCGGTTTCATTGAGAAGTCATGCACCTCACATGTGATGTCACTTCCTGTGGCAGGTCTCAGTGGGCGGTCATGTGGCCTCACATTCCATTGCTTCATGACTTGATATCTTTGTGATGGCTTCATGTTTTATAATCACTCACTTTCTATATATCACTTTATTTCAGCCTCTCCATTAGCAGGCAGGCTCCTCCACATGCATTTAGAGGTAAGTACCGGAGAGTTATACCCAACATTTATCTATCCTATCATCTTCATTTATAAATAGATTTTTATTGTGTGTGGTGGTTTTTTTTTTTTTTTTTTTTTTTTTTTAGCGTTTTTCAACTGGAAAGAGACAGGGGTACAGGGAAAGGGTATTAGCAACTTCACCATCCAATCTGAAAGTAGTTTAAGTGTAAATGCTAATAGAGCTGAAGTGTGACTGGGAAGTGCAAAGATGTGGCTGGGCAGCTCAGGGTTGGGGCTAGGACAGTCAGAAGATCAGAGGAATTTATTGATTGTCTTTCTCCTTTCTTTTGAATGAGCAGAAGTTCTTTACGCAAAGTCTTAAGAAGAAAATCATCTCAACGCAAGCCAAGAAGTCACCAAACACATCTTGTATTAGACTAGAGATTAGAGGGTTCCTTCTTTTAGATTGTAAGCTTCTTGGGGTAGGGAACATTAACCTTTTAATGACCACTCCCACTATACTTAATACTTTGAGCGCCTTCATAGTCTACAATAGTTTTTGTTTTTCTTCTCCTAAATTGCCGCCTATGACTTTTGGAGTCAGTGTAGATGAAGCTGTAATCACTCAAGGCCTGCATGCAGCTGCAGGATTTTTTCTTTAACATGCCTGCTGGTTGAAACTCCGAATGGTGGTCCTTAAAGGGTCAATGATTGTTTTCTTTAGATTGTAAGCTTAGAAGGTTGGAAGGAACCCTCCAAAATAGATTGTAAGCCATGAAGTCAGTCTCCAGACATTACTTTATTGGCAGGAATCCTCTCTCTAGGCTAGGGGTAATGATGACCCGGATGGTTCCTATCTCTGAGGTTGGGCTACATGGTGGCTTTGGCTGTAGCATATGTCATATGGTTGGAGATTGCAGTGTGGAGCTTTTTCCATTAACTCTAATGGAAGTGAATGTGGTTGCATTATGACAAGCAAGTAAGAGCATCTATAAATCTGCTAATATATTAGCCAATGGTTGCAACTGATAGTTTGGTCCAAAATTCAAAATGACCTGATTGTTGGGCGATTGCGCCTTTGTGAGTCATTGAGACACAACCACATTTGGGTTCACTGGCAGAGATGCCAGATCCACTACACATAGATCTTTGGCAGTGTGATGTGTGTTGTGGCTGAAGTGGCCATGTAGCCTCTGCCCTAGAGATAAGCGTCCATCATGGTCATCACTTATGTATCATCATATAGAGGATTCCTTACTGTAGACTAAGCTCTCTGGAGCAGGATAACCCCCATTATTAAATTGGATGATGTTATGTATTATATACTTACATACATTGTGAGCCTTCGGGCAGTATTTCTAATCTATAAGCTCTTCGGAGCAGGTTTCCGGTATGGAGCAGCATTTAGCAGATGGATAGATATGATCCAGGGTTATATTGCCGATCGCCATATTTGGGGTCAGAGAAGAATTATTTTTTTCCCCCCCTGAGACTCAAATCTTAGGGGTTTTTCTTTGCCTTCCTCTGGATCATCTGGTTGGGTGGGGCTTTTCTCTCAAGAACTTATTTATGGATGGTCAGATTGACCATCACAGGAGCTCAGACTCCATGGACCTGAGATAGGAACCACAATCCCCATCATTTAGTAGGATATAACACAAGCCATTATTATTAATGGCTCCTCTGCTTATTGCTAATAAATGGTATAAAATTAGCTGTTCTCGTGTCCGTGTGTCATCTTTCTCTCTGATTATTTCATTACACAGTTACCATAATTCTCAGAAACACAAACAGAGCCACATCGTCATTCATATACAGATGCAGCAAGCGGTCTATGAACCACCCCAGTGTTGTCCATGTACAGATGGAGCAGGTGGTCTATAAACTGCCACATAGTCCTCCTTGTACAGATGGAGCAGGCAGTGTCTAAATCACCACATAGTGGAAGAGTGAAGAAATCAGGCGATACTAAATCACCACATAGTCATCCATGTACAGATAGAGCAGGCGGTCTATGAACTTCAACATAGTCATCCATGTACAGCTGGTCTATGAACTATTGTAGCACACTAAATGATCAGACTGTGCTTACGTATCACATGTATTAGAGCGGCTGCCCCACGCACATGGGATAGTGCACCATGACACAGAACTAAGGTTCATTTGGTGCCTGCTACATCTACAAGTATATGTAAAAGCAGCCCCATTATAACACATTAGTGGGTCAAGTGTGTAAAGTTGTCATGAGCATCACCTCCTCATTACCATCCCCTCCAACATTACACCATGGGAGTGTCTTGTTGGTAGATAAATCTCCGTCCCAGTCTCAGGTCTTTTGCAGACTCCAACAGGTTTTCTTCCAGAATGGTCATGTATTTGGCTCCATCCATCTTCCTATAAATTTTAACCATCTTCCCTGTCCCTGCTGAAGAAAAGCAGGCCCAAACCATGATGCTGCCACCACCATGTTTGACAGTGGGGATGGTGTGTTCAGGGTGATGAGCTGTGTTGCTTTTACGCCAAACATATCGTTTTGCATTGTGGCCAGAAAGTTTGATTTTGGTTTCATGTGACCAGAGCACATTCTTCCACATGTTTGCTGTGTCTCCCAGGTGGCTTGTGGCAAACTTTAAACAAGACTTTTTATGGATATCTTTGAGAAATGGCTTTCTTCTTGCCACTCTTCCATAAAGGCCAGATTTGTGCAGTGTACAACTGATTGTTGTCCTATGGACAGACTCTCCCACCTCAGCTGTAGATCTCTGCAGTTCATCCAGAGTGATCATGGGCCTCTTGGCTGCATTTCTGATCAGTCTTCTCCTTGTTTGAGATGAAAGTATAGAGGGACGGCCGGGTCTTGGTAGAGTTGCAGTGGTCTGATACTCCTTCCATTTCAATATGATCGCTTGCACAGTGCTCCTTGGGATGTTTAAAGTTTGGGAAATCTTTTTGTATCCAAATCCGGCTTTGAACTTCTCCAGAACAGTATCACGGACCTGCCTGGTGTGTTCCTTGGTCTTCATGATGCTCTCTGCGCTTTAAACAGAACCCTGAGCCTATTACAGAGCAGGTGCATTTATACGGAGACTTGATTACACACAGGTGGATTATATTTATCATCATCAGTCATTTAGGACAACATTGGATCATTCCGAGATCTTCACTGAACTTCTGGAGTGAGTTTGCTGCACTGAAAGTAAAGGGGACGAATAATATTGCACGCCCCACTTTTCAGTTTTTTATTTTTTTACAAAAGTTTAAAATAACCAATAAATTTTGTTCCACTTCACAACTGTGTCCCACTTGTTGTTGATTCTTCACCAAAAAATGTAAATTTTATATTCTTATGTTTGAAGCCTGAAATGTGGCAAAAGGTTGAAAAGTTCAAGGGGGCCAAATACTTTTGCAAGGCACTGTATATAATGAACAGCTCCACAATCTCATGACCTTTTGTAAAATTTGCAGAATTGCTCCATAGAAAAATATATTTGAGCAGATTTACTATTGAAAATGCACCAGGGTGAGAATACAAGGAGTCCATGAGAACAATCAGGAAACTCGCCATCAGGACGGATAACCAAGTGAGGAAAGTATGAAGGAGCCGTCTGTAAAGTTTTCTGGCCGTTGATGTGAGACACTGCGGCTGGGTCTCAGTCTTGTAGCTGGTGTTGCATTAATTTGGGTTTAGGTTGTTGTAGTGTCACATTGGCAATGGGACTATCTATAGCTCCAGCTAGGCTAACTTTTCCCCGGCCAGGTAGATAAGACCTGTATCGTGAGTGATGTCTTCCTGGGGCCTCCCATAGCCATTAGCCAAAAAACCTTTCATAGCACGGCAGTAGCAGAAATAAAGGAGCAAAGAAAAAAAAACAAAGCCTAAAGCCTAATGGACTCATCACAAATTACAAGTTGGGAAGATTCAGGTTTGCCCAAACACTAAACTTTTGGTGTTTCCTATCCACAAAACACTATTATACTCTGGGTCTCATCGGACCTCAGAGTATAATACAGTAAGTGAAGGAAGATAAAAAAAAAAACACATACTCATCTTGCTTTACCTCTGCTGCGCATCCAGGGATCCCTCAGCATCCTCTTCATGTATCCGGCTGATGTCACGGACCCCATGTGATTTCGGTCATAATCACGCTCCCTGGGGATCACCGTTGAGACCTGTGATTGGGCCTCAGCGGTGACCCTCCCCATTGGTGTGTGACATCAGCCATAGGCTAGAAGAAAGCAGAAGAGGATGTAGAGAGTCCACCAGATGCTGCAAAGATGCCCAGGATAAGTTTGGAAAGGTGAGTACAAGCGTCTGTGATTTTTTTTTTTTACACCTCTCCTGAGCCTCCACTTATTATACTCTAAGGTCTGAAGATACCCCAGAGCAGTGGTTCCCAACCTGCAGTGAGAGCCACCCCTATAATGGTAGTTTGTGGGGTTAACCACTCATAAATTACTATTATACTGTGGGGTCTCTTCAGACCCTTAGAGTTTAATGATTGGAGGCCCTGGAGAACTGAGGAAACATAAGTGGTGTTCAACTCACCTGGGCTCCGGCATGGGTCTCATGTCCTCTTTGGCCTCTTCCAGCCTCAAAAGTGATGTCAGGGACTGCTTAGGCCTGTGACATGGCCTCAGTAGGCTCATGGGTCACGCGTCATAATGAGGATAATCAAAGGCCTCTGCAGTCCTTGGCGTCACTTGGGAGGCTGAATGGGACCTGAAAGCCATGCTGGAGCCCAGGTTAGGTAAGTAATACTTTTTATGATGTTTTTTCCCCTCCCCTGGGCCTGCTCTTATTATACTCTGAGTATATTAGTAATTCATGCGTGGCAAACCAACAAAATGTCGGGTTCGGCTACACCCCAGAAAATGTGGGTGTGTCTGCATTAGAGAGGCAATTGTTGCTGCACATCAATTTGGGAAGGTTATAAAGCAAGTTCAAAAGAATGTGAAGTCTATCAGTGAGAAAGACTTTTGGGACAATGGGGCAGAATTATTAAAACTTAAAGCACAGCGGTCTTAGCAGCCATAGCAACCAATCACAGCGCAGTGCTTATATTGTATTCCACTGAAAAATGAAAACTGCGTTGCTATTGGCGGTCACATATGTACTGCGCAGCTATCAGTTTCCCTCCGGCATGGTGCACACAAGCCAGGACGTATCCCATAGTTTTCTTGTTCTGGCACAAGAGGAATCAGTTCTGTCGCTGCATGGCACCGGATCTGTGCCTCAGCCGGATGGAAAAACGCTACCTTAAAATTCCTGAAGCCGCGGGTGCTGCCTGAAGATGGATGCGGAAGCACCCAGCATTCTGCAGAGGAGAACCCAAACTGCTTCCTCTACAGGTTGTGGACCTCAGCCCATGTATTTACAGCAGTGAAGCCAGCAATTGCCGGCTTCACTACTGTACCCAAACAGGGGCTGTCCAGGCCCCTGCCTTCCCAGCAACTTGGATGATGACAGCGGGCAGCAAAAACCTCTATCTCTGGCCCACTGTCCCTAAGCCCTGGTACCTTGTACTAGGGTCTAGAATGGATAGAATGGAGCTGCTACTGGAAGGTACAATGTGACAGGGATGGGTGGAGCTTCTCTGAGGAGCAGGCTGGGTCTCATAGTACAGTTCTGTGCACTATGGAGGCAATGGGAGCAGAGCCCATGAAGATGGGACAGGAGTGGTGTGCTTACATTGGACTGCATGATGGAAGGGCTAGTGGAGAGAGGAGTGATGCTTTTACATGGGACTGTGTGATGGAAGGGCCAGTGGAGAGAGGAGTGATGCTTTTACATGGGACTGCATGATGGAAGGGCCAGTGGAGAGAGGAGTGATGCTTTTACATGGGACTGCGTAATGGAAGGGTCAAAGGGGAGAGGAGTGATGTTTTTAGGCTGAGGCCCACGTTGCGGATATGCAGCTTTTTTAGTTACAGATTTTGCTGCGGTTCTTTGAACCAAAGCCAAGAATGGCTACAAAAGGAATGGGAAATATACAGGAAGCTTCATATACTACTACCTATGCTCAATCCACTCCTGGCTTTGGCTAAAAAAAAAAAACGCAGCAAAATCTGCAAAAAGCTGCGTTTCCACAACGTGGGGCCTCAGCCATACATTAAACTGCATGATGGAAGGGGCAGTGGGGAGAGGAGTGATTTTTTTTTTTTTTTTTTACATGGTACTGTATATTGGAGGGGATTGAAGGGAGGGGAATGATGAATTTACATGGTACTGTATCATGGAGGATGTGAGGAAGGGGAGTTGTATGGAGGACCTACTTATAGTAACTACAGAATACCCAGAGACCATGAACCTACCTGCAGTACCTTTCACTAGTTAGGTTGCTGGAGGGAGGACCTGCCAAGAGCAACTCCATTCTAGATGCAACCCTAGCAGAAGCAGAGCTCGGTAATCATCTCTGCTGCCTTCACACTAGAGGGCTCTTACGCAGGCAGCAAGGATGACTGACGAACCTTGCCGCTTAGTGTAAGGTATCAGGGCTTAGGGACAGCAGGCAGGAGATGAATGTTCCTCCCAGCCACTGTTAATGTTAATTATGTGTGGGGCAGTGCGGGCACTAATGGGGAATTATACTATGGGGGGAAACATATGAGGATACTGTGAGGAGGCACAATAATGGGGCATTATACTGTGTGGGAGCACTATTAGTTTCCCCCACAGTATAATGCTCCCACCCACAGTATAATGCCATGTTGGTGCCCCCCACACAGTGTAATGTCACGTTATCCCCCTGCACAGTGTAATGCCATATGAGTTACTACCCACACAGTGTAATGTCACATTAGTCACACCACCCACACAGTGTAATGCCATGTTAGTTGCCCCCCCACACACAGTGTAATGCCATGTTAGTTGCCCCCCCACACACAGTGTAATGCCACATTAGTCACCTACCGCCTAAACCTAATTTGTCGTGTCTACACCTGGGATGAGTTTTATAGTCAGACGTGTCTTTTTGTCTGCAAAATATCGTAAATACTGCACATGTTTAGCTCGGACCTTTACTTGACGGGGGGCCCCGGTCAACTGACCTTTACTAAAAGTAGCTGAGTAGCCCTACTCTATTGCCTTCTGCAGCCCATCATGCCTCATGGACCATCATGGTAAAAACTGATGACTTATGGTTTTGGAGTAGAAATTTGTAAAAAAAAAAAAGCCTGATCACAACTGATGCAATTTCGCATCAGTTGTAATGACTAAGGGACATACAGTAATAACTGATACTGATGCAACTGATATATGTGAACCTACCCTTACACTATATTCATGCAAATATAACTCCATGCCTTTACTTGAAAGACATTACATACTAAATCATATGGACAAATGAAAGCTTGCATTTTATACAGTATATACCACACACAAAGCCAATTTTATAGAAAATAGAACTTGGGCCAAGAAGCAACAAAGGGCCAAAATCTCTGCATCCTCTCATTAGTATTCAGCACATTGAGCTTGCTATGCCCTCTGCATTTAGCACTCACTGTTATTCTGTATAACCTTTTCACAGATGCTATTTCATAGTGTGCTAGGTTAAAGGTATTCTTAACCCCTTGAAAACTCTTACGCTTCTCACACTAGGTGTTATGAAGATGAGGGACATCCTGTAAGCTAGACTGCATGTGGCATGTATTGCAGAAATATATCTGATGCATAAAAATGAAATCTTAATTATTTACAAGCACGAGCATTTCTCACAGTTTCATTTTCCCCTATCCAGACACCTTCACTACACACCCCTGTCTCTACCTGGAACATTTCTAGGTGCTTAGTAGAAGGAAATTAGGTGTCATAGAAGTGTCTGTATTCTGTCTCTGCTGCTGACAATCCAAGTAGAGTTGGTGGGCCATGTGACCCAGAGATGGATCAACACCACATGGGTAGAGTGTAGAGACTTCCAGTTGAATTCCGCAGCACTCTGCAAATCTATAAATCAACATGAGTGGGGTTGTTATGCATATTACAGTGTAGCAACAATAAGCGGTGCGAGGTGGACCTTCAATGTGTGCAACCTGTGCAGCTGCAAGGCCACCATCTCCTATCTTAGAAAGTATACTGATTCCTGCTATCTGTTAAATCATATGTAGTGGGCTACACTCATTCCTATCCATATTTAATAATTACCGGTTGACTGGTAAATTTTGAAGGGATTTTCAGGAGACATGAATGAGGTAGTCTATAGCTAGCACTGCATTGTCATCAAACCTACACCAAACTTTCAGATTTTGTTTACATGTTAAAATCTTTTATACACAACACATCGATTTTAATGTTATCCCCTATCTCCAGCAGTCCCATTGACAGTGAATGAAGTGCCATTGCACATGTGCAGCTTGTTGCTCCATATTGACAGGGAAATGGGAGCCTTGTTCCTGTGATCAGTGGTGGTTACAATCCCCTAAACTGTAGATTGAGGATGACATTAAAACTTGGGTTAACCCTTTAAGAAAAAAATAAGCACCCTAAACTTTCCCAAAGCTCCAGTTTGGTTGCTACAAGTAAGGTTGGTCATACACATTAGATAGTTGTTGGCAGACATCTATCTCCTATGTACATGCAAACCCAGCTTGGCTGAGTGTCAGGGGCGAAACTACTGCCACATACCACTATGGTTGCTATGGGTCCCATAAACTTAGGATACGTTGCCGTTAGTGCTGCCTTTTTTTTTAAATAGGCCATTACGTGATGAATTATTCCACCAGATAGGTAACGGCAGATTTTCCTGTCAACTGCCAACTTCCCTTAGGCCTCCATGGGGCGGGCGCATATTACGTCCCAGGCTTTGTGTCATAAGGTTGTGTGCCTGGATGTAATATGCTTCATCTCCCTGGAGGCCTAAAAGAAGGCGGCAGTGGATATGATCGAGGAAACGTAAGTGAAAATCCAGCAGGTAACAGCCTATCAGGGGCACTATATGGTGTGGGGGTCTGAAACATGTGCTCTTACAGTAAGGGCTCCTGTTACTGATCTCCATACAACAAGGGCCCCTATTGCAGGCCACCATACAGTAAAGGCCTCTCATTACAGGCCCCCATACAGTAAGAGGCCCTTATACAGTAAATTACCATGTTACAGGTCCCCATACATTAAGGGTCCCTATTGCAGGTCACCATACAGTAAGGGCACCTTCTGCAGGCCCCCATACAGTAAGGGCCCCTGTTACAGACCCCCCATAGGCTTAATGGTGGCACTCATTGAATGGTGGCCTGTAATAGGGACAGGATACTGTATGGGTCCAGAAAATGTGAGAAAGGATCAGTAAAGGGGGCATTATATTGTGTGGGGGCCAGTAAAGGGGGTGTTATACCGAGTGGGGAGCTGGGGGTCCCAGCCCTAGCCCCGGCTTCCTTTGGGTCCCATCTTTCCTAGTTATGCCCCTGCTGAGCATACATGTTTTATTAATAGTGGCTTGAAAACAGGAGTGACAGTAAACTAATTCTCAGGTCTCCCAGTCTCATTAAAGAAAGATTTGACAATTAAATGAGTGTCAATATAGATATATCTACTGTATGTGTAAAGTGATATTGTAAAACATCTGTGTCCCAGTAATTGTTCTAGTACTCTAAAAATGGAGATCAATAGAGTCTGCAAAATCAAATTATAATGGTCATTTCTGAAATCCCTGAGGTTTTGTGTTTATGCTTATTCCGTCTTCTCCTATTCTTATTAATGGTGTCCTGATGATGTGTTTATTTCATGAAAACTGCATCTTAAATTTCAACACATTGTAATGAGAGTTGACATTATTAGATAACAGAGAAAATAGATATCCTCTTAATATTTAGTGTTGTTTGTTATGTTAGCCTATAATTATGACATAGAGTATCTTTAAAGGGGTTGCGACATTGTATTGTGTACAATGTGCAGTGTACTCACTGCTTAGTATGAGGACACTAAATATGCCACTTTATGCCTCATGAATAGGGTTTGGTAATGAAGTGAAGTGTGGCAAACTTTAAAAATGGGCTAGACATGGATGAAACTACCAAGGTAGCAAACAAAGCAGCTGCTATGGGGTTCAAAAACAAGGAGGTCTATTTCCACTGAGACCTAGGGGGTAAGCGATAGCTATAGATGATGGAAGTGAATGTGGAAATCAGAATGTGCCTCCATTACTTTACTAGGACATGATAATGCCTGCATGGGACAGCATAATATTTACTTTCTTCATATCCTTATCTCTGTGCAATGACCTCACTGTGTTTATTATCCCTGTACTGTGTCATCACTGTGTGCATTATTCTTGTACTGTGACATCACATTATGCCTAGTCCCGATACTGTGACATCACTGTATTTATTTATTTATTTATTTCAAGTTCTGAACTGAAAAAAGCCAAAAATGCTGTGTTTCCGCAATGTGGGGCCTTAGACAAAACGAGTTTTCAGTAACTTTATCCTTAAGGCTAAGCCTACACTCACACAACCGTGGTGCAAAACAGCTATGAAAAACATCCTTTTTTCATGGCCATTTTGCATCCAAAGGTGCCCCTTTTCATGGATCCCTCATACATTGAAGTGCAAAGAGGGATCTGTGAAAACAGACAAAAATAGAGTATGAGCTCATGTAAATAGCCCCCATTCACAGACATTGAAATTAATGTGGCAATGTGGGGGCTGTTAAAAAAAATATTCGTCACACAGCCAATATTCACTGTCATGTGAATATAGGGTTATTCACACGACAGCAAAAAACGGACGTGTGATTGCCGTTTTTGCAATGTCTGTCACACATATATTTTGAAAACACATTGAGGCTAAGGCTCCACGTTGCGGAAATGCAGCTTTTTTTCGTTTCAGATTTTGTTGTGGTTTTTTGAGCCAAAGCCAGGAGTGGATTGAGCAGAAGGAAAGAAGTATAAGAGCTTCCTATATATTTCCCATTCCTTTTGTAGCCACTCTTGGCTTTGGCTCAAAAAAACGCAACAAAATCTGCAACAAAAAAAGCTGCGCTTCCGCAACATGGGGCTTCAGTCTTAGGGTAATTTAATAAGCAAAATGTGCTAGAATACTGTTGTAATTTGCACCCAAAAAATTATTTAGAATGCTGTGTCACACTTATCTAGTGTTTTAGACAATTTTTAGACATTTTTCCGACTTGACCAAAAAGAGGACATGGCCTTGTGGAAAGTGGGCATGGCTTCACGGGAAATGGGTGTGGCATAACTTGCGCCTCTGTATGACAAAAAAGCACCACAAATGCACCAAGAACTTTTAAATCAGCTAATAAGAGGTATAAACTTAGACTGCACAGTCTAAGAATACACTAGATTTATCAAACAGGATCAGACACGTTGATAAATCTGGTGCAGTTTAAGGCTAGGTTCACATCTGCATTCAGGGATTCTGTCCCCCATTCCGCTTGAAAAATGCAGTGAGCATTTTTCGGGCGGAAACCTGGCAGACCCCATTATAGTCTAACCGTCTTTTAAGTGGATTGGGTTTCCGTTTTTCGGGTCCCCAAGCAGACCTGAAGAATGGAAACCCCAACGCAGGTGTGAACCTAGCATAAGATTGTCTGGTCTGAGTTTCCAGTATCTAGCTTTTAGACAGTATTAGTAAATCTGGGCCATTGAATCCAAGGTGTCTAGTCACATGTCCGTTTTTTTGATTATTTGGTTTTCCATGACCGTCAAAAACCCGACATCTTTATTTGTCAAAACGGACATTGATAATGCCATGTGAATAGACCCATCGAAATTCATGGGTTCTATAAAGGCCGTCCGTGCCTGCAATCTGCACTTGCACAGATAGACATGGCCGTGTTTCACATGACAGGCTTTTTCACACTGCCGACGTACTGGAGTGCATTTGCACCTTATTTCTGCTTTTTTTAAAAAGTGCAAGTTATAAATATGACGAGAAAAGAAACTCCACTTTGGCGATGTTTCCTTTCCCTGACAAAAATCAGTGAGGGCAGCATAACATCTGGAAAAAAAGCGAAAATACGTAATAAATAAAGCACCGTGCAAAAAAAACAAGGAAAATAAGCAAAAATTATGCCAAAAAAAGCAGAAGTGGCTTAATAAATGAGCCCCATTATGTCCACATTACATCCTCTAATTTTATAATCAGTTACAAAAGTACAATTCATATATACATAGATACATAAACAATTCATATAAAGCATTTTGAATAAAATAAAACCTGCTAGATAGGGGCATTTAAAAAACATACCAATTTAGATATCAAATGTCCTTGTGTCCAAAAAAATGAACTGTGCATGTCCAAAAGTCCCGGCAACACCACATCCTCTTCATATCGCTTATTCCGATGCAAAAGCATTAACCCATATCTGGATAAGTAGTATTATTATGTAACAGCACATGTGCAAAGAAAACATGCACACACAGTAACGTCCTGTGCACACCAAATTAAAGGGCTATTTATACAGATTTTAGTATGAATCCACCCACATACTGTACAAACAAAAATCTTTAAGGTCGGGGCCCCATGTGCCGTAACACACAGCGCTTTTTTGCTGCGGCTCGCTTCGTGGGGCCTTAGCCTTAAAGGGGTCGTCCAGGCAAAAATGAACAACCCATTTAAGCTTTAAATTCCAGCGTGGTCTGGTCTTCTCGGTCCCGTGCTGACGTGTGGTGGAAGTCCCAGCCACACGTGATCGCTGAGGCCAATCAACAGCTTCAGTGGAACTCAGGAGGAGACCCCTGAGAAGCTGCTGGAGCAGAAGGACTGGAAAGCCCCGGGAGGACACCAGAGCATAGGGTACAGGTGAGTATTATTTTTTTCACCTCCCCCAGTTGTCCAGGCATTAAAAAAAATGCCAGGACAACCTCTTTAAGTTGTCCAATTCTTTATTAAGAAATATCCTTATTTGCACACTTCAAAAGGAATAATTTAGAAGGTGATTTGTTTCTTAGGTAGAGTTATTTTCACATTTCACATTTTTTCACACATATGTCCTGAGACCAGCGTCCTGTGTGTTCCACAGTGAAGCAGCACATGCGCATTGATTGAGCAATATGATGAGCATGTAGCGCTGTATGTTGCCAGATGACAGTCAATTCCAGGCATGAGCAGTTAATTTTTACAAATGTGAGGAAATCTGATATCTACAATGATCTGTTTCTTGAAATCTAAATTCCTTACTCATCTAATAGTTTTAATTTATTCAACATGATTTATATGAATTAATCATAATTTTAACTATGTATATAGTTGACCATAATATACAAAGTATCCGATCAGTTCCCATTTCTCTCACTGATGTCCTCTGCTTATAACAATCTGTGAGTCGTCAAGTCAGGGTGCTCTGCTTCAATAAAGTCCCAACCATGCATGCTCCATGAAGAAATTTAAAAAAGCGGCATTCACCAGACTAAAACATATAATCCTTTAATAATTCAGTGACATACACAGAAAGTATGCCCCCCCATTCACGCCAATGATCCCTTTGACAGAATAATGTCCCATAGTTGTCCTCTACACAGTATAATGTCCCATAGCAGATCTGCACACAGTATAATGTCCCATAGTGGTTCCTCTGTACAGTATAATGTCCCATAGTGGTTCCTCTGTGCAGTATAATGTCCCATAGTGTCCCCCATACAGTATAATGTCCCATAGTGGCCCCTCCATGCAATATAATGTTCCACAGGAGCCCCTCCACACAGTATAATTAGCCATAGTGACACATACGTAGGGTTTAACAATTTGGTTCTCAATATGAATTTTTTGGGCTTGCCATCCAAAAACTGTTATTATACTGTGAGGTCTCTTCATACCCTAGAGTATAATAAGCATAAGCTAAGGAGAATTGAATAAACATAACAGTGTTACTCACCTTCCCTGGGCTCCGTTGCATCAACTTTGCACCTCTTCTATTCTCCTGAATGATGTCAGGGACCACTGAGGACCAATCACAGGCCTCAGCTGTCCCTGACATCTTTTAGGAGGATGGAAGGGGCCTAAAGAGTATGAGCTGGAGCACAAGGGAGATAAGCATCATTGTTTGTTATGTTTACTCACCTTCTCTCTTGGCATGCGCTTATTATACTCTGGGGTCTGAAGAGTATGTGCATTTTAAGCAACTGTACGTAGTAGAGATGGGTAAATCGATTCGTACCAAGCCAGGTTCGACTGGAATATTCCAAATTGTTATTTTTTTTATGAAACCGAACAAATGGAGATTCGTCTTTGACTAACTAAAATGGCCATCGCTTTAGACCCCAGAGTATAATAGGTGGAAGCCCAGGGGAGGTGAAAAAAAAAAAAAGACAATCATACTCACTTTCTCTAACCTCTTTTGGGCCTCCTTGCTGCATCCGGTGTTCTCCTGGTGACACCTGATGCTCTTCTGTGACGTCATTGGTCAGGGCTTAGCACTGAGGTCTGTGATTGGGCCTCAGCGGTGACCTGGTTACACTGAGCACTGAAGAGACCCCAGGGTATAATAATATCACTTTCACATTGACATAACTTTGGCTGTGTTTGCTTTAGAGAGCTAGAAATAAGGTTCCTATGAGCCCTAAGAGTGTTCTACATTGTTTTAAGCCAATTTAAAGTGTGGTTCATACCAAACTTGTTGAAAACTAAACTAATCAGTAACTCGAGCTTTCGAACCCAAATACGAAACAAATCATGAGAGGTTTGCCCAACTCTAGCACCTAGTAGTGCAGCTTAGTTCATTCAAGTGAATGGGAGTGAGCTACTTGTGGTAACAGGCATAGCGTGCTCTCGCCACCGATCTGATATTGATGGCCTATCTTTTCCAGTTGTAAAGTTCTGGAAAACCTCTTTACAATAAACATTTCTTTTAATAGAAAAAAAATCAATGACAGACATGCAATAATATAGAAAATATGGCACATAAAAGTATTAAATTGTGTAAATCTGCAATTGAATCCAATTTTTTCAAGCATATTTGCCAAACATAGTCATTGAACATTATTTAAACAAATCATTTTATCAATATAAAAAATGTAAATCATATACAAATAATATTCCAATAGTATCAATGTCATTGGGGCAGTTTTTTTCTGTTTTCGTTGTTTTTGACACTTCCCTGGAAGGAAGTGTGGAAAGGGCATGGTGTGGGCCCCACCAGATTTATGGCCATTTATGCCACTTTACTGGCGCAAATGATCCCTGAGACCGACACCAACTACAAGGTGGCATAGACGGCCCAGTGTTAGGTGAACCTGATTTATGAGGAGCACCTTCCGCTGGTGCATGAGATATGGAGGCTGGCGTTGAAAATGTCAGTCTTAATAAATCTACCCCATTATGTCATACAGTAAACCCCAGTTTTATGCATCACTGGTTTTAAGATGTACAAATGTGTTTACTCAGCAGCACAATTTTGTCCTAACATACTGGTTATATCAGTTATACGTGCAATATACCAATAGACTATAGAATGTATTAATTCTACTGTTAGATAATAGACAGATAGATAAATAGAAAGTCTAGTCAATAAATCCATATCCTCAAGATTAATATTTGCAACACAGAATCCTACATTCTTGTTGACAAAGACACAACTACGATTATACTAATGTGTTACAATCTAAAGCACAATGTACAGATCACTATGGAGCATACATTAAAAATAATAAAATCACAGCTACAATAATGTCTCACATCATAGTAAATAAAAAGCAAATTCACACAGAAGTAAAATGGATTATTTTGATCATGAGGAAATATGCAGAGTGAAGATAACATTAATAAATACAAATGGTATTCCCTACCATAAATTGCATCCTGAAAAAATAATCACTTCCACATATTCCTGTGTACAACTGAATCAATTTCACACTTACTCACCTCACTCATCCTTATGTGGCTCCTTCATTGGTTTTGTTATCACTATGGCAACTGAGGTAACATGGTGCAATGCTGCTTACATCCTAATGTATGGTGAACAGATGTCGGTTTTTCACACCACATCAAAGGCAGCGCTTCCCTTTGTATGAATTTCCTTAATTTGGAGTCTTCTCAAAAAATGTAGACTAGAAAGAAGGCATCGATACACTCATAAAGTAATGCTAAAAGCAAATGTTATATTAAACAGCTTGAATATATTATTAAAAATCCCCATAAGCCTCTGAAACACAGGACTAAAGGAAAGGTAAAACTTATTTTTATTTTCTTATGATATTTGCAAAGATTAGCAGCAGAATAGGAAGTATTAAGCCGGGCCCCCACATAGTATAATCAGCGCAATTTTGCCCTGCTGGAAACGACATGGCAAAAACGCAGTGTTTTACAGTACCTGCAAAGTGAATGGGATTCTGATTAATCCCATCTACTGTACACACTGCAGAAAAATATCCTTAGCAAATATGCTGCGATTTCAAAAAAACGTCACGTTTTTGTGCCCCAGCAATGGGACTAGCCATCCTCAGTGTACCATTTAGAAGAGGCCCACTAGAGGGAAATAGAAAACAGCTGGGAGATACACAACCATAGGTCATGGTGCACCATCCTAACCCTGAGGGGGAACATTTAATGGTTTTGAATCCTATACAAATGGATGTCCTTCTGTCGGCATCCCTTTGCATCAGTTCATAGCGGATCTGTCAAATGGACCCACTAAACAAATGCAAAAAACTTGAAATGAATGCACCCTTCAGGGACGTACACAGTTATCATAGGGCCCCATAGCAAAGTGTAGTAGGAGCCCAGCGTGACATTTGTTAAGGTATTTTTTTTTTTATAAAAATAAATTACATTCAGCATCACCCAGGTGATTTATTAATATGGTGCACATTCTGCACATCATGGAGCCGATATATTAAGATTGTTGTATAGTATGTCAGTCTTAATGAATGTTGGGGTGAAATGTGCCAAAAGTATTAAAAGGCATATGCCTCTTAATAATATTGGTATATCTCAGGTGATCTGTGTACCAGAATTGAACTCTGTGGCAGCTAGGAACTGAGGCTAAAGCCCCAGGTAGTAGGCTGCAGCAAAAAAGCGATGGGAGAAAAACCACAGCGGCAACACGGGCTGAAGCAAAAAAAAGCTCTGTGAGAAAAACCATGTCGGAAACGCATCACGGTTTTTCCCGCAGCGCTTTTCACCGAAAGTCCGCATTGGTTCCCTCTGCAGACTTTCTGCTTCAATTATACCTATAGGGAAACCGCTGGCATTTCCGTAGGTATAATTGACATGCTGTGATTTACAAAACCGCAATGGTTTTGGAAATCACATTGTGTCTGCTGCGCATATTTTTCCGCAATGTGTGGATGGGATTCGCTAGAATCCCTTCCACTTTGTAGTGACTGTAGAACACTGTTTTTTTCCGTTTATGCTACGTGGGGCCCCCGTTTGACGTAGATTTCAGCCATTATTTGCATCAGTAAATTGTGCAGACATTTAAACATTTGTTTGGGTGCGAAGTCTTGCCTCCTCTCTGCTTGCTTTTAAGATAAGTGGGACAAGTGAGTTAAAAGTTGCAATTTTATGCACCAAAAATTGCTATATTTTACATGCCTTGAACAACTCAGCCTCTATATTTTTCAATGTATTTACACCAGACAACAGGTAGAAAAATATTGATAAATTTCACCTACACAGATCTGATAAAATTTGCTGCCTGCAGTCATCAGTAGGGGAGCTCAATGAATAGGACTGAATACAGTTACATTTAAATCCAATGGAAGCTGTAAAAATCTTCTTACATTGTGCTAGGGTGACTGTATGAAAATGCATTGACTATGTTTTGGGAAGTAGAAGATGATCAGCGCCAGGCCTATGCCACACCACGGGCCCCATAGCAAATGTGTGGTCTGTGTACATGTTGGGTATGCCGCTGGCCTCGACCCTTAAGTGTATAGAACTGATTTGCAATGACAGAAACTATTTGCAACAAATCTGCTATGAGTGAGCAAAAGTTATAGAACAGAAAAAGAAATCTAATACCTGTTCATAAATGATATGATTCAAAGCTGCATAGGATTCATAAATATTGCAGAAAATTGCAATCAAATGTAGGCACAGAATGCAGTGAACAGAGATCAAGGTGAACTTTCCACATGACATGGTATTTATTTCCCTCTAAATAGGTTTTCCAGTTATACTAATTTATATTCATGGCACAGTTGTATGAAAATACTCTTCTGTCATTGTATAATTTTATCCTAATTACAGGAAGGTTTTATTTCTACAGAGATGCGGCTAACACAGTGGGGCATATTTATCAATACAAGTCCGACACTTTTCTGTCTACTTTTGTGCCAAAATTTATGGTGCACTTTTTAAGACGTATTTATGAACAGTGTGCAACAGAAAGAACAGAAAAATACGACAGGCTAGACACTTTTGAAAAATGTTCACCACATTGGGTGCTGTTTAGAAGTGTCTCACTTTACGACACATTTATGAAACAAAAATGAAAGAATATGGCGCAGATTTCCTGTGCAAAGTAGACCAAGTAGTGATAAATGTGCCCCCATGTTTCTGGAAGAATGAAAAAATGGAAAAAAAAATGTGGTGTTTTACCGTCACTGCAAAGTGGATGGGATTGTAGCGAATCCCATCCAAACATTGTGGAAAAATACGCACAGCGGAGACACTGCGACTTCCAAAACCGTTGCGATTTTGTAAATTGCAGCATGTCAATTATACCTACGTAAGCGCTGGCGGTTTTCCAAGAGGTATAATGGAAGCAAAAAGTCTTCAGAGGAAAATTCTGCAGACTTTCTGTGAAAAGTGCTGCGGGAAAAATTGCGATGTGTTGCCACCACGGTTTTTCCCGCAGCACTTTTTTGCTGCAGCCTGCTACATGGGGCCTTAGCCTAAAGGCCCTTGCAGACAACCGTGTGCACAGTCAGTGTGCTATCCAGGTTTTTCCTGGATAGCACACCGACCCATTCATTTCTATGGGCTCGTACACATGACCGTGAATGACATGGTCACGTGTGCAGGCCGACAGTCAGGGCCGCAAAATATGGAACAGGTCCTATTCCTGTCCGATTTTGCGGCCCTCCTTCTCTGGCCCTATTCATTTAATGAAAGGGGCTGCCGAAGCACAGCTGGTGCACCGCGGGATTGCCGCTTGTGCCTTTAATTCACGGTCGGCGGTAATCCCTGTAGTTTGATAATACTGTGTGCATTATCTCTGTACTGTGACATCATTGAGTATATTATCCCTATACTGTGACATCACTGTGGTTATTATCCCTGTACAGTGACATCACTGTGTGCATTATTCCTGAACTGTGATATCTCAGGGGTGCATTATTATGGTACTATCTGCACAGAAAAATTTCTATGTATTTTAACCTTGTTGTAAAGGAGACCAAAATAACTGTATGCTTATGATGATCATGGTATAATGGGGCCCCATTACAAGTTTTGCTATGGGACCCCATGGTTGCTTGTTACATCCCTGATATTACCTGTAGGCTAAGGGCCATTAAATTGAAAACCTCTGGCTTACTGGCACAGTAGAAATGTGCTACTCATAACAGCAATGAACAACTGCAAGAAGTTATTCATATAAAAAGCGCACTGTAGGACTTTAGGACAGTCTGGGAGAGGGATTTGGAGACCACATTGACTCTGGCCCAATGGCAAGACTGCAGTACTTTTATCAGCAGAGGTAGCTGGCAGGTCCACCCTTATGGAAGGGAAGAGGAAGAATACTTCACAGGACCTATGTGGTCCCAGCTAAGTTACACCCACATCATATCCCATGACCTCCCCTTTGCTTTTCCAAGGGTGTCAATCTAATAGGGACACCCTCTATATTTGGTGGATTTTCCCTTTTGTTTGCCGCTACTGGTTATCTGTTCACAGGATGATCCAAAGGCTCGTTGGCACTCGTCAGTGCCTTTCACAGCGCCAGTGTTTCTGGTAGGTTTTAAACCAGCAGGCCTCCAATATACCCATTCCAATTTGCTTCAATATATCCTGATGTACGCCAGAATCCATGTAGCATCCAAATGGAGGACATTGAGTCTTTCAGTCTCAGCAGTAATTAGTTGTATTGACTCTGTTATGTTGTTTGAGAAGATTAACACTACCATATGTGATACCTTAGCACACTTTGATAAAGTGTGGTCTTCTTGGATTAATAGATCCAGCATCCCAGACTTGTCATACTGTCAGCAATTGTAACCCATGGGTGCAGTGTCTAGGATTTTACATTCCCCCTATTTATCATATCAGAGGAGTGTGATTTCTCCTCCACCCCACAGTTTTTTTTTTTTTACTGCAAACATTTTTAATGCTATAGTTAGCCCCCCCTGTTATGTCTACTACATGCAATAAGTCTATGGCTTACATGAAATGGCAGAGATAGATAACCTGTGAATCTGTTAACTTTATTCTATGATTGTCCTTTGGCTCTCACCCTTTGTCGTCCTGCCTGTTGCTATATTGTATTCCTGATGTGTTCTTATAACTTTTGAAACTAAAAAGCACACTGTAAACCCAGCCTTAGGCTAAGGCCCAACGTAGCGAAATTCTGCTAAAAATGCATTTTTCTGCACCATTTTTCATTGAGTTTTTATTTTGTTTTTCTACACAATTTTTCTTCCCCGATTAAATACATAGGTAAAATGCACACGATTCTGTAGCTAAAATTGACATGGGCCTTGGCATTACATATGCCATTGTTACGTTTGTTAACCCATGTGCTAGTTTTTCTACACCAATGAAAATGACTAACACTGATCAAAAATGCATAAAGTGGTTATAAATGCAAAATACTCTACACTCACAAACCCCTGTTCTCAAGATAGATGTGAGTCCCAAAGGAAAGACATTAATGGAATATATGGATTATAGTACAGGACAGTATCATGCTAAGAGGCAGGGACTCCAGAAATCTGGCACTCACACTGACCAAGTTTCACGGGTGAAACTTGTTCGTGTGAATCTAGGCTAAGGCCAGTTTTAGATTTGCATATTCAACTAGTGAAATACAAACCATACGTTGGTTGTATTTCGTAAGCCGTAGACTGTCTGGTGATTTTGTCCCATAGCATCACACTCATCTATGATGCTGTGAGTCACTGTCTCACCATAGACTACTGTTCCATTCTGTAATCAAGTATGATGACTATGACAATGATGCTGTCAGATCGAGTCAGTGCTCAGTCTAGATATATAGCTAATTCGCGGTCTGTATTTCGGACTGAATAGTCCATCTGAAACCGGCCTTAGGCTGGATTCACAAAGCACTGATGCATTTTCAGTATTTTTTTTTCATTGAATTTTAACTAAAAAAAAAAAAGTTTTTTGTTTTTTTTTAGTTTAAATAATTCAGACAGATGTTTAGAGGAAAATATTACAAAGTCCACATACCTAGTGTTTGGGTGTTTTTTGTGGTTTTTGCAACTTTTAATGCAGCATGCTCCAGTATGACTTTTTTTCTGGCACTTGTTTTCAAAGGTTTTTCTATAAAATATCCAAAATGCCAGAAAATATGCATGTGCAAAATAAAAATACCACAAAAAAATGTTTGAAATACATGGCGTTTTTTTGTAGAAGCATGAAGGGGTCCTAAAGTGTATATCCTTAAAATCCTCAAATGAGGAAATGAAAGGTAATAAATAATAATAATACATTTTATTTATATAGCGCAAACATATTCCGCAGAACTTTACAAATTGTAGGATTCAAGTACAGACAAAAAGAGACATTACAGCATAATAAATCAATTCACACAATTGGACTGAGGGCCCTGCTCGCAAGAGTTTACAATCTATGAGGTAGAGGGGGTGACACAAGAGGTATCAGAAGCGGCAGCGGAGGTAGCATTGCTTATACGGTGGTCCAGATGTTTTTGTGATAGAAGTCATTTCATTACACATAAATAAAGCTAAACCATATTAAACTTTAGAGCTCACACTTCACATTAACATTGATCTCATATTTAGCCTCTGAATATGAGATTTGGCAACAGGCATAGAACAAGTTGTAAACTTGGCAGAATTTATAGATAAATGTTGATACTGGGTGCCAGACATGGCTCAGCACATAAGATTGTATACATTACATATCGCAAAGCTATAATGTACAGAGGTAGCAAAGTTTAAAGAGGACCTTTCACCACTTTCACCAACTGTAACGCTTTGAATTCTTTTATAGGTGCCACTCCACTGATTCTGATGCAGTTTTCATTTTTCTGTAGCCTTCACTATTCCTGAGCAATCAGTACTGTTAGTTTCAACACTCAATATGTTAATTAGGCTTAGTTAGCAGAATCAATGGAGTAGTATCTGTTAAAGAATGTAAAGAGTTGGAGTTGGGGGAGGTGGTGAAAAGTCCTATTTAACTGGATACTTAAAGCATAATTAAACTTTCAACCAACTTTTGATTTTCTGTATTGATGATATTAATATAATTTTGTACCGTGTTAGCCATAGAAAGGAGTGGAAGAGTGAAGAAATCAGGCGTTACCTTTTAGAGGCTAACTGAGTATATTTGATGGTTAGCTTTTGAGAGTACTAGCTCTCTTCTTCAGACATGGTGACTTTTTATACACAAAAGACATGGACCTTCAAAGGATCTTAGAATAACAAAATGCAATATAAGTAGAGAAGTTATTTACAACAGGTCGTCCATTTTGTGTATAAAAAGCCTGTGAATTTTCAGTTTCTTGTATAACACCATGTCTGAAGAAGAGAGCTAGTACTCTCGAAAGCTTACCATCAAATATACTCAGCCTCTAAAAGGTATCGCCTGATTTCTTCACTCTTCCACTACTTGATGACATTAATAATTGGTGTAATATACTTTATTAACAGATTTTGTTTGCTTTTTCTGGAACCTGTGCTGAAATCCATCTTTTGTCCCTTCTCTATTCTTTCCTCTTTATCTATTGCCAGCAGAAATTTATACACCGCTTCCCAGTGTGAGTATGGAAGGCGGGCTCCTGTATAATGTAGGGAAGCTGAGGCCAAAGGAAGTCACTTGAAACAGTTACTATTTCTAGAGATATCACCAGCTGAATTACAGCTGCAGCTATACATACATATACCAATTCCAACTGTGTTCTCAACTGGTGATATCTCCCAATATAATATGTAATATCTCATCTTTCATATGACATCAGAAGCACTATTCTAAGTGTTATAATACCCGAGATATAACTGAAGTGAACTCCAGTCTCAGATTTCCTGCATTACACAAGAGCCTACCCACCTGTATTCCTAGTAAGAAGCAGTGTACAGATTTGAGCTGGCAATAGATAAGCAGGTGGAAGAATACAGAAGGGACAGAAAGCAGATTTCAGTGTAGGATTTCACAGGGCCAAAATTGTTAATAAAGTATATTACAATATTTATTAATGTAACAAATAAAAGCCAAAAAAAGGGGTTGTGCCGTTAAGGATACAGGATAAGGGAAAAGTGTCTGAACACTGGGAGTCCAACCACTGGGTTCCCAGTAATCAAAAGAATAGTGCATTGCATAAGTGACCAGACCCCCTGTAGTCCAAAAAATTAAAAAGAATTCAAATTTTACATCACCCCTTTTCCTAGAATACATATAAAAGTACAAAATTACTGTGAAACACATACACATTAGGTATCCCTGTGTCCGAAAACACCTGGTCTACAAACTTATAAAAAATATTTTTCCCGTACAGTAAACACTGCAACGGGAAAAAGTACGAACCACCATTTTTTTTGCTGTTTCGCTTCTGATAAAAATTTTAAATAAAAAGTGATCAAAGCAATAGACATTCCTCAAAATGGTATAATTAAAAAGTACACCTGACCCCGCAAAAAATGCACCCTATGCATCCTGGTACACGGAAATATAAAAAAGTTATTGGTGTCAGAATATAGCGACTTTAAGGAAAATTTTAATTTTTTTGCAAAGTTTTGGATTTTTGTTAAGGGGTTATAATGTAAATAAAACTATATAAATTTGGTATACCCTGAATCGTACTGAAACATAGAATACAGATGACATGCAATTTTGGCTGCACAGTGAACGCCGTAAAAATGAAGCCCACAAATGCACTTTTTCTCCAATTCCACCCCATTCTGATTTTTTTTTTTTTTTTTTTTTTTTTACAGATTCCTAGTACATTGTACAAAATAATAAACGGTACCATTATGAAGAACAATTTGTCCCGCAAACATTAAGCCCTCATGTGGCTTTATGACCGGAAAAATAGAAATGTTATGGGGTTTGGAAGGCGGGGAGCAAAAACAAAAAATAAAAAAATGCATCAGTTGGGAAGGGGTTAATGGCTTTTGTTGTAAGTTATTACATTGAAGGAAGTTTTTAGATTCAAGTTAATTTTTCCAATTATTACAAGGTAAATGAAATAGCACTTGTCACAAGATACAAATTAAGTTGGCTGATAATTGGTTAGATTTTATGAACCTAAGTTAGCCTATTTTCACACGACAGTGGAAATTGGCTGTGTGACAGACGTTTTTTTTAACAGATGTTACACGGCCGCATTAATTTCAATGTCTGTGAATGGGAGCTATTCACATGATGGATATTTTGACGGCCTGTTGTAACGCCGGTCAAAATATGTAATTATCTATTTTTTTCTGTTTTTCACCATCGGTCGTGTGGATGCAGCTTTAGTTACATTGTTAAATAAACACTGAACATCACTGCAATGCATTGCTTTAGCTAATTTATAATAAGATAATGAAATTAAGTTTGAGGTGTGGACTATAGTTATATGCTCCATTGTGAATGTCGCAGTCATATTTTTAAAGCTTCAGTCTTTAAAATTTTTAGCTGCCAGATTAAATCCACAATTGCATGTCTAACACACACCTAAATTTATACTAACTGAAAAATTCACCTTCAAGAATTTGAAGCTGAATTTTTCTGCTTGACCAAATTCTGCAGCAAATATTTTTTCTGCCTCCCATTCACTTCAATGGGAATCCACCTGAAGATCGTGCACGATGCTTATATTTTTCGGTATCTGAAAAAAAAATCTGCACCTGAAATTAATGGAAGGCAAATTTTAGGCAAAATTAAGAGCTGATTTTGAGGCGGAATCCACCTGAAATTCAGCTCCAAATTCAGCTGTGTGAACATAGCTTGAAGACTAAGGCCCTACATAGTGGGCTACAGCAAAAAAGCGCTGTGGGAAAAACCATGATGGAAACGTATCAGGTTTTTCCTGCAGTGATTTTCACAGAAAGTCTGCAGAGTTTTCTTCTGCAGACTTTCTGCCCCTATTATACCTATACGGAAACACTGGCGGTATATTGACATGCCTCCATTTTCAACGGTTTTGTAAATCGCAGAATTTCCGCTGCGGATATTTTTCTGCAATATGTGGATGGGATTTGCTATAATCCCATCCACTTTACAGGGACTGTACTATGCTGCAGCCAAACCGTGGTGTTTATGCAGACTTTCTGCCCTTATTATACCAATACGGAAAACACCAGCGTTTCCGCAGGTATGATTGACATGCTGTGAAAGGTGTCTAAGTATTTTTTCTTAGTATATCAAACATCCACAGTTATTTTCAATTTTGAACTTTTTCATATGAAATGGGAACAAGCATTTATTCATTTTTATTATATTTTCAGGCTAGTCTACTAACATGGCAATAGTAGATAAAGAATTTGGCTAGTTAGGTCAACCAGATAGTAAAACTGTGTATGTGATCTGCCAGTCTGCATTTAGATTCCTTCTTGCAATGGACTCACTCAAGTTGCTGGTGGATTATGAAGTATACATGAAATGTCACATAAAATAGTAGTGTTTATTAAATGCTTATGACTTAGCAACCAAAAAATAGAGCAAAGCAGTGACTGCAGTGAGAGGGGGGTTGGCATCACCCATTACCCAGTATTTTAGTTGAGGTTTTAGGATATAGTAATAGTTTAATATTCACCATTACTATAGTCATAATGTAAATCTCTATGATATATTCCAGTATAACAGTCAAATATCCAGACATACCTTACTCCAGAATATTAAACATGTAGATAAACTTTGATCATTTCTGAATGTGCTATCAAAAGCTAAACACTATTGATTTTCCAGATAAGGAGAGACAAATTAATTAGCAGCGAATGTGAATCCTTGAAGGGTGTCGTCTTAATTAGATACTGACACTGAATCTTAAAATAGGGCAGCTTCATTTCTCATCTGTTAGCAGAAAAATCATCTTTTTATTCAGTCAATGGTACTGCTTACAGTGAAAATGTGTTTCATCTTGGTAGTTATGACTACTTTATTCCCAATTTCTATTTATATCTGTAGATACATGCATGTACGTATGTACAGTGTGCATGTGTGTCAAGAAAGTCTCTATATAAATCAATACTAATAAGATACTTAATGTCAACTGCCTGTATGACTGACAGTAGAACACAATTAGCAATAATGGGTGAGCTTACTTTTCTCCATTATACTCCAATCCCATTTTTTTCACAAAATTCAGCACAATCTACAACAACCAGACTGGAACAAGGAAAGAGGTGACCCTTGTTGAAGAGAAATGGAAAAATATATTTAAAGCTACTTAGAATGGGAGTCCTAACATAAAAAGGAGTGATACTTACCTTCACCTATCCCCACGCTGCTTCCGTCTTGATGTTGTCCAGTAATTGAATGGAATACACTAACTGTGCCTCAGTCAGCTGAATACCCTGAGGCAGAGGCGTAGCTAGCGGGGGGGGGGGGGGGGGGAGGGGGTGGCTGCCCCAGGCCCACTGACTTTTTGGGGCCCACCCTGGGGCCTCCATTAATACATTCTTTATTTCTAACTGGATCGGTGTCTGCAGACACCGATCTAGTTAAAACGTATCCTGCAACTTCACAGTATTGTAAACCGCAAGCCACATGAGGCTTGTGGTTTACAAGTCCCCGAGACCACAGACCGATGTCTGCTTCTCACACAGGCAGCGCGATGACGTCACAACATCGTGCCGCCCGCGCTCAGACACAGACATCCTGTGCGTGGACAGGGAGCAGCGGCTCCATTCATCAGCATCGCAGGTGAGTATGACTTTTTTTTTTCTTTTTTTTAGCGCAGTTGTGGGTATATTAATAGTATAAGGGGTGGATAGGAGGGGGAATTAGGGGGCATTATGACGATGGGGGGGTCATTTATAAAAGGGTTATTACGGGGTATTATGAATACAAGGGGGGAGGTTATTTATATAAGAAGCCATTAGGGGGCATCATTTATATTAAGAGGCATTATGAACATAAGGGGGTGGTCATTGATATAAGGGGTCATTAGAGGTGCATTATTTATGTCAGGAGGAATCAGGGGCATATTATGAGGGTCAATTAATTTAATGAAAGTGGCACTTGGGCTTTATTAAGACTAAGGCCCCATGTAGCGGGCTGCAGGAAAAATCATGGCGGTAACATTGTGGTTTTTCCCGCAGAGCTTTTCACAGAAGGCCTGCAGAGATTTCCTCTGTGGACTTTTTGTTTTCAATACACCTATATGGAGACCGCCGGTGTTTCCATAGGTATAACTGACATGCTGTGATTTCCAAAACCGCAACGGTTTTGGAAATCGCAGTGTGTCTGCTGCACGTCTTTTTCCACAATGTGTGGATGGGATTTGCTAGAATGCCACAGTTTTTTTCTGTGGGTTTTCGCCACATGGGGCCCCATCCCATCCCCACTTTGCAGTAAAATACATGCAGCGTATACGGTGTGATTTCCAAAACAGTCGCAGTTTTAGAAATCGCAGCATGTCAATTATACCTATGGAAAAGCCAGCGGTTTCCCTATAAATATAATTGAAGTAGAAAGTCCACAGAGGAAACCTCTGCAAACATTCTTTGCAAAGTGCTGCAGGAAGAACCGCGATGCGTCGCCGCCGCGGTTTTTCCCACAGCTGTTGGCCTTAAGGCGTTTTCCAGCTCATTTTTATTGATGATCTATCCTCAGAATAAATCATCAATAAGAGATAAGTAATTCCCCACTGATCAGCTGTAAGAAGGGGCTATGGCGCCTGTTTATATCACACGCTGTCTGTTTATAGTGACCGGACGAGGCTGTAGTTACATTACATGTCTGCTATGAAAAGAATGACACTATGTAAACAGAGAAGGTGTCACGGCGCTTACACAGGTACCACGGTTCATTCAAACGGCTGATCCTCGGGGTCCCGGGTATTGGAACCCCAATAATTTTTTTTTTTCCCTTTTTTTTTTTTTTTCTTTTTAATTAGGAAACACCTGGGGAATTATTAATAAGGTGAACTATTTAAAGGGGTGCACAGGGAAGTTATTAATTTAAAGATGCACTTGGGGGTATTATTCATTATGGGGGGGCTATATATTTTATAATTGGGGGTAGCAGCAGGACGGGGGCTTTGTGTAGGTGAGGACAATATGGGTCAGGTGCCTGGAAAAGTAAGGAGACAAAGATGTCTGTGTTGCAAACTTTACAGAGACTGGAAGAAGTGGTCATGGCCGTCCAGATAAAAGATGGGGAATGTGAACGATTAGTCAGAGACGTCACCAGTAAGTCACTAAATGTTACTGCCCTGTATTCACCTAAATCGTCTGCAGAGCCCTGTGTAGAGCCGCTATATACCACTATACGCTCACCGTATAATCATAGTATCGGTACACGAACATGTCCAAGTTGGGGGCCCAGTTGGACATGTTCGCCCCCTGTGCTGAACCCCTAGCTACGCCTCTGTCCTGAGGTATCGCATTTATGGGATTCTACTGGTATTTATCCTGAACTCCCACAAGCATGTATGGACTTTAATACAGCAAAATCCCCAGGTCACAGCCTTCTGGAACATATTCAGAAGTCAAGTCTAAGAACTGCAAATGGAAATAACAGCACTATGGATGTGACTATAGGGGGGCTTAAACTAGGTTACCAAACTGTCAGAACATTGAACGGACCCTTCAGCACTCCCATATGCAAGGGAATACTTTTATTTAGGGAACAGGATAATCTGTAAACTAGATAATATTTTCAATCTTGCAACCTTCCTCATACCTTCAGGTTTTCCTATCAACATCATTTCCTATCATGCCCTGTGTGATGTGGATTTACCTGTGGCCTTATTGTGTGTATGTATTGTGCGCCAAGCTGACAAATAGACGGGAAACAGTAGCAGGTGATAGGACCACGAACCAAGTTATACCAAAGCAGAAAGGCAGTAACTGGGAGTAATGTAACGAGCGAGTGAACACACTGGTCCACATTTACTAGTAGTTAGACAGACACATCTATGACAGTAGCTAATACTGTAGGAAAATTCTGGTGTAGCTTTAGACTGTCTAGTCCAAGTATATATCACATATTAGTTGGCTTACTTTGAGCCAGAATTTTACATTAAAATCTTGGTGAAATTTAGTACATTTTGTTCAATTTAAGTCAATCCCCCCCTTTCAAAGACACGCCCACTTTTCTAGCAAAAAAAAAAAATCTCAAACTAGATGAGTCAAGATTTGCCGAAATGTACCACATTTTGGAGCATTTTATGTCCAAGTTCAGTTGTAAACGCAATAGTAAATCTTCCCCACTGTATTGATGAGGTTGCAGAATCCTTAGATTATAGGAGATAAGGTATAAAAGATGAGCAATATATGTATCAAGATTTCCTGTGCAGTTTTAAAACCACAAAAAAGTGCATGTATCAAGAGAAGCAGATGGTATGAGAGAGCTGCAATTTGAAAACAGAGGGCAAAATGTGCCAGCCAAATGTTGGTACAGATGCCGCCGCGGGACCACTAGCAGCTGGCATTGAGACAGTAAAGGCAGCATGCAGTACATTTTAGTGATTTAGGCTAAAGCCCCACGTGGCGTAAACGCCGCGATTTGCCTGAGGTGGAAGCACCGCGGAATACATTGTGGCGTTTTACAGTCAGAGCAAAGTGGATGGGATTCTAGTGAATCCCATGCCCACTTTGTGGGAAAAACCGCGCTGCGGACACGCGGTGATTTCCAAAACCGGCACGGTTTTGGAAATCACAGCATGTCAATTGTACCTACGGAAACGCTGGCGGTTTCCCCATACGTATAATTGAAATAGAAAGTCCACTGAGGAAAACTCTGCAAACTTTCTGTCTAAAACTGCTGTGGGAAGAACCGCGATGTGATCCCGTCGCAGTTTCTCCCGCAGCATTTTTTTGCTGTGGGACGCCATGTGGGGCCTTAGCCTTAGGGTGTTTTCACACTATATGTTTTTTTATGGAATTTCTTTTTGTAAGAAAAAAAAATGCCAAAATAAACTACAGGTGTAGCAGTTGTTAAACATTTGTATCACATCAATGAACGGTCACTTCAGTATAACAAACATGTCACAGCGATAAAATGGTGCAACAAATGCTTGTTTAATGGTTGCTCCAGCAGTGTGTCGTAAGATTAAAGGAGGTACAATCTTAATTTTTGAGCCATTGCAAGCAATTGGACCAACTAGAAAGAACATGTACCACAACCTCTTTGCCTGTTTTAGTAAAACACAAAGCAACAACACTGCAAGAGAATAATATGGCTTAATGTGTTATATATATAATATAAATATACAGTACTTTGCAGTGTTACATTATTACATGAAATACTACTTCTATGCCCTATGCTTGAAGCCCAGGAAATCATGTTACAATACTTTTCATTTAGTACGTAATTTGTTACTTGTGTCTAAGTATGGTTTATTATAGATGTCCATCTTAAGCTGTTTTGATAGGCTTGTTATGTATTTCATGTACATGTAGCTCACAAGTCTTTTAAGGTCAAAGTTCATTAGCGCGTCTGCCGTACAGCAGGTTGGACATGGCATTTGTGCTTAACCTTTCCAAACTACCATTGACATACAATAAGTCCTTCTCTCTAGACCAGGGGTCAGCAACCTTCGGCACTCCAGCTGCTGTGAAACTACAACTCCCAATATGCTCCATTCACTTCCATGGGAGTTCCAAGAACAGCAGAGCAAGTATGCATGCTGGGAGTTGTAGTTTTACAACAGCTGGAGTGCCGAAGGTTGCCTACCCATGCTCTAGACCATTACACCTATGCCTTGAATATTTTATGTTTCTGTGTAGGTATTTTACCCTGTTACTTATACATTATTGTGGAATTTTGGCAGCAATTTTTGTGTATTAATCGGCAGTTTGTTCCAATTGTAGCAGCAGAAATTTATTTCATGTCAGCTATGGTTTTAAGATATTTTCCTTTTATTGGAATGATATTGCAGTGATATTGCAGTTCTTTGCATATAATATAATTGTCCTTTGCAAATAAAGTGTACCACTAAGTACACTCACGTAAAAGGGAGTCTACCATGACCAAAATAACTTCTAAATCACTTATATACTGTTGAAGTAGCCATTAGAAGTAAAGTGAACATACCTTTTTTAGTGACAAAAGGCTGCCAAGATTATCAACTTGTAGCTGCATGAATCATCACCGCGCCGATCAACTCAGTAGTGGTTGTGTTTGATATTACAGGTCAGTTGCTTTGCATGAATGGGACTGAGTTGTTTTGAGTTGCAATACTAGGCATAATCGCTACTAAAAGTATATACAACGCTGTGTCTTTTAGACAAAGAAGATGATGCAACATTTGCCTAACAGTGCCAAAAGTTGCATATGTATTTGTAGCACTATCCTAAGGATAGTTTATCAATTTTAAGGAAAAGTCCTTTAGAATTAAAAATAAACCACTACAGAATTTTCGACCTAAAATTGACATGTTGTTAAAGAATGGATACTCATCTCCTAGCTTTTTAATGTTCTATTGCTTCAAATGTTTCATTGCTAAGAAATTACGTTAAAGGAATCATTACAGAAATATATAGGGAATTAAATTCTACATAAAGTAACTGAAGCAAAACCTCCAAGTTACACATAGTTAGTATTCTAATAAATACTACAGAAAAAGGATATTGGCAGATTTACCATGGTGCATTGCTTGTGAAGTTCAGTTACTGTACATTTGCTACATAAATCTTCCCATCCTTTGCAAATATGCATGAAGAATATCTATTTTCAAGACATACTACTTAGTGGTTAAAGATGTAATGACTTTCTTTAACCCTGGCTCCATCCATTCCTAGTTTAGAGGTGTATTGTATGTTCGGTTGATATGTAGTAAAGACATTGTAAGTTTTCTTTGTTTCTGTAAAGTAATTCCTATAGATGTCAGAGGAGAATCACACACTCATTGTTACAGATGTCACCTCTCTTTTCTGTTTCTACCTAAGTGAGCCAGTCATTGTCATTGGCCCCTAACCTTGTAAGATGAGGGTCAAGTGACCCCTTTCTCTCAATAGGTATGGGTCTTAGAAGTAGAACTTCCATCTACAGGTGCATCTCAATAAATTAGAATATCTTTGAAACGTTTATTTCTTTCAGTAATTGAATTAAAAAAGTGACCTCCTATATTTTCTAGATTCTTTACACACAGAGTGTTCTATTTCAAGTGTTTTATTTCTGTAAATGTTGATTATGGATTACAGGTAATGAAAACCCAAATCTAAGAAAATTTGAATATTATAAAAAAGTTCGGTATTGTAAATTCAGTGTGTCGCCTGCCAAGGTTTCCTAAGCCTTTAAATGGTCCCTCAGTCTGGTTCAGTAGGACACACAATCATGGAAGACGCTGATTATGAATTTTAGTACTGAATCCACTGAAATGAATGAATGTTTCAAAAATATTCAAATTTATTGAGATGCACCTGTATAATTTATGGCAAATTCTGTAGGTACGTAATAAATATCTTTACTGGGTAAACTTCTTTAAACCCAATTCCTCTAATATCACACTCCCAGTCCAAGAAGCCAAGATACTGGGATTGGATTGTTCAGGAGATCACTAGTCGTCAGGGTCGGACTGGCCCACCGGGGAACCGGTGAATCCACCGGCTCCTGACCATCCCGATCGGGCCCCTGACCAATGGACAGTGGCGTAACAATCGTGGCCAGAGGGGTGCGGGGCCCGCGGCCAGCTGGAAATGGCCGGGGCCCTGAACTATCATGATAGTGGTCGGGGAAGGCCTGGTTCCCCAACCGCTATACCTATTGTTAATGGAAAGTGGCCGGCCCCTTTCCATTAGATGCCAGCCCAGGGGAAGTGACAAAAAAAAAAAAAAATACTCACCTGACTGTCCTGGGCTCAGCATCGTCTCCGGCACTTTTCCGGCCTCACTGCAGGGGCCTGTGATTAGGCCCCAGCGGTGACACGGGGCACGCCAGCGTAATGACGTCATCGCGTCCCACGTGACCGCTGAGGTGCAATCCCAGGCCCCAGCGGTGACGTCTGGGACACAGGACGTGGAGACCAGGGGACCAAGGAAGATGGTAAAGACAGCAGGACGGAGCGAGGATACCCCGGAGAGGTAAGACAAGGTGAGTATAAGTGTTTGTTATTTTTAAACACTTCTCCTGGACCTGTACTTATTATATTCTGGGGTCTGAGGAGACCCCAGAGTATAATAATAGCACTGGGGGTGGGGGGGGGCCACTGTGGAGCACCTAATAGTGTGTGTGGGTCACTTTGGGCATATAATACAGTGTGGGGGCCACTCAGGGCATATAATACTGTGTGGGAGCCACTCAGGGCATATAATACTGTGTGGGGGCCACTGAGGGCATATAATACTTTGTGGGAGCCACTGCGGAGCATATAATACTGTGTGGGAGCCACTGCGGAGAATATAATGCTGTGTGGGAGCCACTGCAGAGCATATAATGCTGTGTTGGGGCCACTGCGGAGCATATAATGCTGTGTTGGGGCCACTGCGGAGCATATAATGCTGTGTTGGGGCCACTGCGGAGCATATAATGCTGTGTGGGGGCCACTGCGGAGCATATAATGCTGTGTGGGGGCCACTGTGGAGCATATAATGCTGTGTGTGGGCCACTGTGAGCATATAATGCTGTGTTGGGGCCACTGCGGAGCATATAATGCTGTGTTGGGGACACTGCGGAACATATAATGCTGTGTTGGGGACACTGCAGAGCATATTATACTGTCCAAGTATTGTTTACATGCTGGGTGCTGCGCTGCTCATTCACCATGTTCTTGACAACTGCGGTTGTGGGTACCAAAGCTGTATCTCTTTCAAGTATCTGAGATATCACTGCAGCACCCATAACCGTCACTATCAAGAATTTACTCTAGGGAGGGGGTAGGGGGATCCTGATGGGCAGCCAATGGAACCAATCCAGTTGCAGCTTGTTGCAGTAAGCGTCACTGACGTACTGACGCTGTGCGTGGCGGCGGGTTTCTGCATAGGAGCCCAGACCAGCAGTGTGAAAGGTAAGTACAACTTAACCACGCAAACAAAAAGACAACTTTTCCCCCCTATTTTGCCCCCAAATCTTTCAACTTCACTGACAACTCTGATAACTACAACCCCTAACAACTCCAGATGCTCTGGGTCTGTTGAGAGTTGTAATTCCCCCCCTCCCACCCCAGCTAATTTCTCACTGTATTGTTATGCTGGTGCCTGCTCTAGGGCTCCAGCATAACAATACCTAAGTCGCAGAAACTCCAATACTGCTATAGGGGAGACCAGTGAAGGGGCCACTGTATGGGCATATATACATCAATATTTCTCCCTGTACAGTGGCCCCTTCACTTTGTCCCCTATACTGTATGGGGACCATTGATGGGGTCATTGGAGGGGCAGTGATGGAGGCCAATAGCCTGGGGGACATTAAAGGAGTTGTGCAGGATAACATTTTTTTTTTTAATTACACTGGGGCAGGTAAAAAAAAACAACAAACTTTCTCTCCTGTCCCCAGTGTCTCACAGCGCGGTTCGATCCTGCAGTTCTGTTGTTTTCTTCCAGCGCAAGTTCCCCCTGCACGTGACTACCTGTGACGTCACATGACCCCTGAAGCCAATCAGCGGCCTAAAGGAAGGGACCTGGGACGTCACAGTCAGTGAGGACTTCCGGCAAAAGAAGACAGCGGAGCAGTAGGACCGGACTGTGCTGGGATCTGCTGATACCGGAGCACCGGGGACAGGTGAGTATGTTTAGTATGTTTTTGTTTTTTTTTGGGGGGGTGGGGATTAACTTCTCCTGGACTAATTATAAAAAAGACAAAAATTATACTGGACAACCTCTTTAAAGTGTGGCTCATTAGGGGGGTATATTAAAGGGGTTGTCCAGGCATAATTTGTTATGGTTTATCCTCAGGATAGGCCATAGATATCTTATCTGTACGGGCTGACCCCGGACTGATCAGCTGTATGGAGCCACTTCTGGCGCCCGTCCTGTACACAATACGGGGCCAGAAGCAGAAAGCTCTGTCCACTGTGTATTAGCCGGGCACCTTCACTGCATCTCAGCACTTATTGAAGTCAGTAGGAACTGAGCTGCAGTGAAGGCGCTGGGAAACTAAACAGCGGATGGATCTTTCTGCTTCCGGCCCCGTGTTGTGTACAGAACAGGTGCCGGAAGTGGCTCCGAACAGCTAAAATAAAAAAATAAAAAAAATTTGGCCCAGACAACCCCTTAAAAGAGGTTGTCCATAAACTAGAGCGACCACTGTGGCGGCCGCCAGGGAGGTGTAAAAATAAAAAAAAAAAAATTTCAAAAAAAGCATACTCGCCTGTCCCCAGCACCCCATTGTCCCCTGCCTCTATCTGTTCGGTCTCATGGTGGCCCCTCATTTCTGGAAATCCTGTACCTAATTGGTCTTAGCGGTCACATGAGGTGCAAGACTCCCAGTAAGGAGTCGCCGGCACGAGACTGAAAGGACACTGGCAGTGGACAACGGAACGCCAGGGACAGGTGAGTATGATTTTTTATTTTTTTATTTTACACCTCCCGCAAGTTGTCCAATTCCTGGACAACCTCTTCAAAGGATTTATCCATATTTCTAATATTGATGGCCTGTCCTTAGGATAGGCCAGCAATATTACATCTGCGATGATACAACAGCCAGGACCTCTGTAGATCAGCTTTTACAGGACAGTGCGGCTACAGGTAACAATTCAAGAGCCATGCTGTTCACTTGCCATACAGGGTGTAGCAGTGGGTTTAGGTAGTGCAGTGGTGCACATGGTATGGTGGGTGAGCAACATGGCTCCCAACATGTTATTACCTTTTGCCGCCCTGTCTCGGTACCGCTGATCTGCAGGGGTCCTGATGGCGGGCCCCTAGAAGCAATTCCACTGGTGGGCCCTAGACATCCCAGTCCGACACTGCTAGTCGTAATATCTTTTATTGATTAAAACAACTAAATGGCTCCTATCCTATGGAATACCTGCAAAGTCAATATTTTGTTCATCTAGGAAACAAAACCTACTCAGTCTGAGAACCATGGCAGCCAGACAACAACTTTGGTATAATGACGTTAACTGCAGTCTCACTTTTATTTTTATTAACCATGAGCTGTTATATCTACTGTGTGCCACTACTTTTATCCAATTCATAAACTGGCTGCTTTCTAAATGTATAATAACATATTGCTATATCAAGTACTATAGAAGCAGAAAAACTGATTTTGCCCATTTTATCCTCACTAATGTGTATGGGATGGTCCTGAACCTCCCTGGACAGCAAATGCTGGGGATAAAGAATGATTGGGCATGTTTGGTTTCAACATGCCTGATTGATCCTTTAGTTCTGGCTGATCCCAGCATGCTTGCGCATTGGATGCTGGGAGGAATAGATGTCGGCCAAATAGTCAAGCTATCTAAGGTATCTGCCCACTCTTACTACACCTATACAGCTAGTGCATCAGAATATCAGAATGAGATTTATTTGGGAATAAATCCTAAAATAATCAACACTCAATATAAATGCTTTAATGTCAAATACTTGTCCACAATACTCAAAATCTAACCGTAGACAATTATTACTCATTGATAGATTAATCTGTCACTCAAAATAAATAGCATGGTGGAAAGGTTCCCCTGTTAATTGGATCACCAGAATAAAAGGACCGATCTGCTACCAACCAATCCACTCATCTTCCCTCCCTCTGTCAAATCTTCCTGGGAAGTTAATAACTGAGAGACTGTGAACCCCCCCTCCCCCCATAAATTTCAGTACACAGACTGCCCAATTTAATCTATGACTTTCATATTCTTTGTATTGTACCCAAGCATGAAGTATGCCAGCGCAAGATATTACTATATTAATAAGAGTAATATGATTTATACTTTTACATCAATAAACTTCAACCTATGACCTATATCAAATTATGCCATGAATACTGCAGACTGCACAGCATGCTGGACAATTCCAAAAAAGTTGTTAACCAATGTTTAGAGACCACTGATGTAAATGTATAATGTCAACATATAAACAGCTAAATATAAGCACAGCACATGTATGCAGTAAAGACCCAAAATACTGTATATTAACAAGTAAGCTTAGTTCCCTATTGGACTATTTGGCAGCAGGGAATGTTGGGCAATGTAGTTCAACGATGATATAACTAAAAAGGAAGAAGTTTCTGCATGTAAGACACGTGGATTCCTTTTACAGAAATCATTGCAATGTGCAGCCTCATAAAGTAATTAAAATATATGGCAATTTTACAGTAAAATCTTGGCCACACATCTTGGATTTGTTTGTTCAAATTTTTAATATAAGGTCTGATCACAATGGTCAATAGAAAGTAAACCAAGCTTTGCTAAATATATTATATATACAATTTTAAATAGTTTAAAGTATACTTCTAAAGAACAACAGGACAGTAAATTCTAATAAAAGTATAAAAATACAAAAGTTATAATCTGTAAAGTACACCTAACATATAACATCTGGGCCATACAATACATTGGGATCCTTTACTTTTCAAACAGATTTCACTGACACAATTCATCGGGGTCACTTTCTCCAGACAACCCCTTAACCTCCAGGTAAATATTTAAAGTCCATAAACCATATATATTTACAGTTCTCACTGAGCAATATATTTATATTCAGCAAATGAGCTCAGGCTATGTCTACATGTGACATTCTGATCTCGGAGCAGACCTTGTCCATGGCAACAAGGAAATCTACCTCCCTTGAGCTTGCATCACACAGCACTACCAGATATGTCTCCATTCTCGCCTTTCAAGAAATCTGTTTTCACCTTAAAAATATTATAGATAAAGCATCACTAACTGCATGATATAAAAACTTCAGAACATAAACATGCAAAAACTAGAGGTATTAAATGCAAATATTATGGGTGATCAGATGACCAAAAATAGACATATGGCACAGAAGCATAATAATACACCGTCAACTGGTATAGAAGCAATTGTCACTGATTTAATTAACACTTAAAGTTCCCTTACCTACTTTGCACCATACAATGATCCACTGATGATAAGAAAAAAAAACTGTGTTGTGAAATCTCTCCCCAGCACAGTCAATTATGTTCCTACACCACAAAGCTCCCCATCTTCAAAGAGCCATGATCCTGCAGGACTTGCTTTAATCCGTGGTGGAAGCAGAACCGAGCACCCTTTCCAATCACACAAAGATGAGCCTCTAATTGCAGCCGCTTATTGGAAATCCAAGAGCAGTTTCTACTATCAGCAGCATCCAGAGCAGGCACTTCACACTGAAGGGGGTTTGGCTCACAGACAATCTTTTTCTTTTTCTGGTCAGGAGTCTTCCTCTACCTCTTTTGTTTAAATGTGTGTGGGAGCTGTGCATCTCACTCCTTCCAACTTGCTCAATATTTATTTTAAAGGTTTACGGAAGGAAGGGAGAAAAAGGATAGAAGGAAGGAAGGACTGGAAGAAAAGAAAGATCATCTTATGTTAGGCTGTTTCTAATCACCATGAGAAAAGGCTCCCGTTGATTTCTGGCTGTCACACACAAGCAAACAAAAGAAGCAGTGGGAATGTTGCAATTGTGACTATGTTTCCAGGCTAGAGAGAATCTCAGCTCCTTAAAGATGCAGATCCTTTTACACCTCTTACCTGCTGTTCAGTATCCTACAAAACATCAGCCCCCACACAATCGCTATGCTATATATCTATATTATTACAAATTGCTTTCAAAATATTAAATATATATATATATATACACACAGAGAGAGAGAGAGAGAGAGAGAGAGCAGAAAAGGAAAATATTTTAATAAATATATACACACACACACACCTTTAGACAAATACAGGTTTTTATATTAATACATATATAATTTATATTTTTAAACATACATAAATATAGCTTATTGGTGTGTAAATACTCTATTTTCCAATGCCAATTTCACTGGTGACACATGCAAACCATTATGTTTGTACTGTAGCTCAATACAAAAGTAGCAAATGACCCTTGACAGCAAGGTCACACTATAATCAAAAAGGTCTTAGGCAGAAATAATGACCTGCTGGACCTTAGTCACAGCTGGTTAAACAATTGTTCGACAATACTGTTTATAATACAAATAGAACTACTTGGACACAATAAGAATTGGTACTAATAACGCCTTATAACACAATTATTTTATTCACAGTATGTATATACTCTGCAGGATAGAACAGTATATGCTAAAACATAAAATATTACATGCTCAAAGTCCAAATACTAGACATTTATATCTAAATGGGACAATTAAAAGATCACTGCTTTTACGTACCTAACCAAGACATCAAACTACATTCCTAGACTGCAGTCTTATATATATTTATCTGCGCATAGCTAATTCAAATCAACAATTCTAACTCCAAATGGAGTTAGCAACACAGTGGGGCAAATTTATTAAGACTGGCATATTGTACACCAGTCTTAATAAATGGCCCAATTGGTGCAGGGACTGAGAGAATTATGAAGAGGCTGCGGCCTCTTCATAATTCTGTCTGCTGTTCCCATGCCAGAATGGAAATCTACGCCAGTTAGCAAGTGCATTGCACCAAATGTGTGCCTTATTGTCATTTCTTAATGACAGATTTCTGGTGTTAGAGGGATTGATGAAATTGTTCCAGTGAGTGTCGACCACTGTGTGGAAATCAATAGAGAGGGAGAAGATGTATAACTATGGGCCTTGATAAAGGCCTTACCTACACAACCTTAATGCTTAAAAATCACAAAGTTTAAATGGTCACTTACTTTTCAGACAACATAGTCTCATTTCATAGAACATTTTATTCTGGACCAAAATATAATATACTTTAATTAAAAATGTCGCTGCCTTTTGCGTGAAAAACCTCTCTAAAGTTTCTGCCACTAGGGATCTCCCTTCTAGCTAATTTAGGGTTCACTCCATGTTGGCAAGCTAGTTTCATCTCTATAGGTGCAAGAAGGGATCACAGTGAGTGAAAGGGGAAGGGGCTTGTCTGTTCACACAGTGAATGCAGATGGGAGGAGCTGATTTTCCTCACAGTCTGCAAACTGATCTGTGCAAGGGACTCAACATTCTGCACATCTCACAGCTTACAATGTAAGAAAAGTCTTCTATGTACTTGTATTTACTGCTGGGTGCTTGTGTTATTATAGATAAGATATAACTCGTAGACAACAAGCTGCTTTCCTGACTATGCTCATAGTTTGTATTTTTTCCTGTGTTTTGCAAATATAGGGCAGATACATTCACACATGCAGCTACTTTTGTGTTTCTGGATCTCCAATATGATTGTCATTTGGTCTTTGTGTTTGCTATTCTATAGTTACTTCTTGCAGAATAACATGTAAACAAACCAAACTAATAATAATTGATAGGGGAGGGGGCAGACTGCTCCTTAATGTTCACACCCACAGCTTCAGAGATAAATGTAATATATGCTTTAGCCAAATGAGGACACTGGAAGTAGAAAAACTGATAGAACACAATGTATGAAGGTTTATGCAGTTATAGAACAGACTGCATCCTTAGTATCAGTTTTCCTCCAGTGTGTTGCATGGGAGCCAGACGCAAACTGATACCAGAATGGCCCCACAGTTTTCTATGGAATATCTATTCTAGCATCGGATCAATGCCTCAGCCAAATGGGAGCCTTTTAACTGGCTAAGCCCCATCTCAGTAATGGATGCTGTTAATCAGACAGCTGTCCAATACTAAGGAAGTAATATAGTATCTAAAAAAACACAACATTTTTTATTGAAATAAGAACTCACCTACACATCCCTCTTTGACCATTTTATTGAACACTAATGGAGCCCAATAAATCCGAAGTAGTTCAAACGATCCTAGAAGCCTTCAAAACTAGATGAAAACAAAAAGATGATTACACTTACTAGTAACTGAATTTTCCCTTACCTCCACAGGGGCACTGACAGTAGAGTACGCCAGCTCCAAGGGACAGTAGATAAAAAGGCCCCTCTTCTTACCTTCCTCAGTTAATAATAGAGAACCTTATGGATGCAAACACACTTTAATTAGTTAAGACAGAAATACCTAAATCAATATACCAACAAAACAATGTAGATAAAGTCAGCAACAATACTTTTTTCTTTGCAAGGGAGGGAAAACCCCATGCTGCTGTGGAGGTTAAGGAGAAATCCAGTTACCAGTAAGTGATGATATCTTTCCCCGACACCTCCACAGCGGCACTGACAGAAGAAATAACAGAGAAAACATCAAGGGGGACAGCAGCCGCTAACACTTTGCGGCCAAAAGGACAAATCACTATTAGACAAGATGTCCAACTTATAATAGTGAAAAAAGGTTCAAGGGTTCGCTCAGGCAGCTATCCTGCATATCTGCTCTGGAGGCAGGAGGCAGCTATACCTCTAATGGAAGGAGCTCCCAGTCACAAGGGAACAGGAACATTACTTTATTGGTAAAACATGGTAATAATAAATCTGATTCAGCGAGCTAAAGTAGTCTTACTAGCTCCCCTTGGACTGGATCAATAGGTGATCAGACTTCCTAGTGTCTCTATTTCTTTTCAGATATTTCAGGACACATCAACGAACATCTGACATGTGGAACACCTTCTTCTTCTCCTCCTCCTCATTGAACGGATTCTGGCAAAAGGAGGGTAGACAAACTTCCTACTGGCAATGAAACTTAGACACCTTTTAGCAGGCTCTGTTCAGTCTCCAGGCTATCAATTTGAGGTATTTAATGGCTGGATGAAGAAATGGCCTTTGAGACAGAATATTTAGCACAATAATCTCCCCCTGAGAGAAACCACAGAATGGGAAACCAGGCTCTCCTGGGACAAAATGGGGGAATTATTATGACAAGAGCTCTCTCCTCCTGGATCTTGGATAGCATCCTTGCAATCAAAGGAATTGGACAGACACATATAGGCGAGACTTTGACTTTGGCCAAGTCTGGCAAAAGGCATCCACCCCTATGGGGTCGGCTTATTGGGACAGTGAAAAGAAATTTGGTATTTGATGGTTCTTTTTTGAAGTAAAGAGATCTAACGATAGCATGTCCGATCTCTTCGTGAGGGTGAAAAAAACTTCCCATTTTAGGCACCATTCCCCTTCTTTCAGGGGTTCCCGGTTCAGATAATTTGCCACAACTTTCTCTGAGCCCTTGAGATGTACTGCAGAAAGGGACTCCAAGTTTTTTTCTGTCCACTGAAAAGTCTTCAGTGACCCAGGCCAAACTTTGACTTTGGGTTCCTCCCTGTTTGTTGAGGTAAATTACTGTGCTGCTATTGTCCAATAAAATCTTTATATGTTTGTTCTTTAAGTTCTAGAGCCCTGAGGGATATACTGCTGAGATATAGGATGTCTGAGTCCCAAGAATTTCATTATCTCCCTGATGGTGACTGAAGATGACATGTGAACCTTCTGGTTCTCCAGAGGTCATCACTGTGGAATCTAGCAGGATACCCAAAAAGACAGTTTTCTGGCTTTGGACCAGACTCGATTTTTCTAAGTTCATCAACCAGCCCAGATTGTAGAATGTCTGACGAACCATCTGAAGATGGGCTTGGAGAAAAGTTTGTGAGGAGGCAAATATTAGAAAATCATCAGGAAGTGGGTAGTAAGGAGTGTGGACATGCGCACTCTAGGTAGAGCATGATAAAGAATAATCTGTATGCGCTGGGTATGAACCTGCATCACCATTATAAAGTCTCAACCAAACAGTTCGTCTAGCTGTATTGGATAGAGCAGCTGATTTCGTCGCCAATTTCACTAAATCCGCTGAAGTATCTGCTAAGAAATTGGCTGCTTGCTTGAGGATGGGGAGAGATGACTTCACCTTTTGCAAACAGATATTTCCTCTTGAAGGATTTAGAAACAGAAGATTTCTTTTCTGGCTCTTTCCATTTTCTCTTAATCAGTTTTTTTTTTACATTCTGATGGATAAGAAAAACTCAAATCTTCTTCTCCCCTAGACCACAGAACATCTGGGATTGTATTGTAAGGATTCTTTAACTCCCATCATAGTATGGATTGCTTTAAAGGAGTGATTCAGTCTCTTCCGCAAAACAACATGGACTGCCTGAGGTGTCCTCTGATTCGGAGTCAGAAATCTCCCCCTCATCTCAGTCAAGAGGTTAGGATACTGGTTTTTCAACTGAAGTAGAAGGAAGCAAGATTTGGGGAGGATTAGTGATGGGCATATGCTTATCAATAGCAGATGAAACTTCCTGGCTTGTGAGAGACCTAAGGTTCTTCAGAAAGGAAGGCAACTTAGTAAACACCTTTTCCATACATTTCTTGCTCAAAGCTTTTTTATGTGAGGTAGGCATCAACTTTCTGCACATAGCACACTTTTTAGAAGCGTTATCAGTAGATAGGTGTATATCCTGTAAAACCAATACATAAAAGGTTAAAAAGTCCCACACCACCAGAAAAAAAAAAAAAAATTAAACAAATGTGGGACCAATGGAGGAACCTAGAGAGCTATGGGGCTTTGCAGGATCCATGTTTCTCTTAGACTCCACCAGTTCTGGAGGGGAGGACATGATAGCTAGTACACATACACAGCAATGCAGGGGGAGCAGAGCTGCACAAACGACAAAAGAGCACTTTAAATTTTCAATTTGGTGCCAAAAAAACAGCATGCGCACAAGCCCCACCCCCTCCACAGCCAGGCATATCTGATTGGAGGGACTCTCCTACATCACGCCCTTACCATCTGATTGGCCAAAGAGAAACAGAGAGGAAACTCTGTCCTGTCTTCCCATGCAAGGGACACCAGTAAAGAGCCTGGGGATGATTCACCTGAAGAGGGCTTACTCCTAGAGCAGGGAAGGCCATGAAACGCAGCCCGAGCCCCCTGCTCCTTCTGCCACCCTCCCAGAGAAGTCAGGGCAGAGACCAGGGAGGCACAGCAGTATTTCACCAGCACCTCCATGGCACTGTAATGGACAAGGAAAATGGAATGTAAGAGGAGAGGCCTTTATATCTACTGTTTCCTCATTGTCTCCTTTCCATGGGGGCAGGGAAACCCTCCTGTGAGTGCCACTTTGGAAGTGTCCGGGAAATAAAAGTTTGTAGCATTTAAAAAAAAAAAAAAAACTTCAATTCTTGTTGGGTTATTTCTGCAACTTCCACAGAAGTGAATGGGATAAAAGAGAGCTGTGCTGTTTTCACTAGACCTGGTGACTGTGACAGCCACCAGATTTTCAGAGAGATTCCAAGGCTTATAGGGTGATGGAATCCATCCCCATCTACAATTGTGCCTTAAGTGGAGGACTTATGATTCGAATGTAGGAATCCATCGGGATTGGGATGTTTATATCATATATATTATGCAGCTGCATAAAAATATCCTAATCCCAACTGTGTTTTCAACCAGTAATATCTCTGGAAATAATATAGATTACAACTTTAGAGTCATATGAAAGAAGAGAATCTCCTCTTTCATATGGCACCAACAGCTTTCAAGTTTCTATGTTTTAAAATGACGGAGATATAACTGATTGAAGCAACCCTCCCCCACCCTCATTTTCTCTACATTTTACACAGCCCCATCCGCCACACATAATTAATCAGTGAGTGGCAGGAACAGATCTCAATACAGAAGCAAGGAAAAGAACAAAGAAATGCAGAATTTCACAGAAAGGAGACAAAATTTGTAATTTAAATCATATTACAAAATTTATTAATGACATAAATACTGCCAGAAAATCAAAAATTGTCTGGAAGTTTAGTTAGGCTTTGAAGTAAACAGGGTGGTAAATGCCCTGATCTACACCATTGGGTTACCTACCATGACAAGAGGCACTTCTGCAGTGTCTTGTCACAGGCTAACTAAAATTCTAACTTCTAGTGGATAAATTCCACATCTTTATGCATTGTAAAGTAATCATCAGTTAGGCTGGGTTCACATCAGCGTTGGTGTCTCCGCACCTAATTACTTTCTGTGATCTGTTTAAAAAGCATAAAAACTGATTAGAACAGGTCGTTTTTAAAACCATCGGCATGTATGCATCTAGAGAAAAAACAAAACAAAACAAAAAAAAAAAAAACAAAAAACCCGGTTCCACTAAAAACAGATCCAAAAGTTTTTTGACGGGTAACCATTAATGGATCCATAAAAAAAAAAAGGATTATCGTATGTGCTGTGTAACAGTTTGTGTCCATTTTTTGACAAATCCCTTGTTTCTTTTAGACAAATTTGGGGCTTTAACAGGCAGATATCAGGCGCATATGTGAACATAGCGTTATATATCTACAGGTGCATCTCAATAAATTAGAATATTTTTGAAACGTTCATTCATTTCAGTAATTCAGTAATACAATTCATAATCAGCGTCTTCCATGATTGTGTGTCCTACTGAACCAGACTGAGCGACCATTTAAAGGCTTAGGAAACCCTGGCAGATGATACACTGAATTTACAATACTGAACTTTTTTTTTTTACAATATTCTAATTTTCTTAGATTTGGGTTTTGATTACCTGTAATCCATAATCAACAATTACAGAAATAAAATACTTGAAATAGAACACTCTGTATGTAAAGAATCTAGAAAATATAGGTCACTTTTTTAATTTAATTACTAAAAATAAACGTTTCAATGATATTCTAATTTATTGAGATGCACCTGTAAATTTGGGAAAACACAGCAGACATTGAGGTAGAGGTGTTACCATTTTACCATACATGGATTACAGTTCATTATAATATTATCCAGCAATGTGGATGGTCATAACCACTTTTACATTATGAAAAAGAACAAGTGTCTATAATATTTTACTAACAGTTGAAACTGATGTCCATTTTTTTTTATATACAAATTTCCTTTTTCTTTTCCTTTAGTATGCAATATTCAAATATAAGGACTTCTTACTTACTGCAAAGTGGTGACTGTGAATTTTTAGTGGCCATGTCCTTGGAAAATGGCCAAAACATTTTTTGTCTTAAGTTACATAGCCAGTACCCTGCTCTATACTGTTGATGGGCAAGAACACCAGAACAGATAGTAATTTCTGGTTTGGCTGAAATCTCTAGTCATGTTTCAAGATGCTTTGATGCTTTAATAAACCAGTCAATGACTTACAGGGTAGCACTAGAGAAACAGTTTATTTCCTGTGGAGGGGAGCTAGATTATATTTTTTTTTTTTTTTTTTTTTTTCCATGCGGACCATTGCCTGTTAGTCTTCCTACAACAGATGGATGCACACCTTCCAACGTTACTTGATATCCGGGGCCGTTCCAACTTCAACTCTGCCTCCTCAAGCCACTAGGAGAAATTATACTACGCGAGGCACAGAGGTTCAGAGGCACTTAGGGAATATTATTATGTATGGGTCACTAAGGGGGTATTATATTTTATTTTGAGAGGCTTCATCACTCTGTTACACAAAGGAGCACACTATTACAAGTCAATATTTGATGTCATCACCATTTGCCTTCAAACTGCATCCATTCTTCTAGGTACACAGTTTTTGAAGGAACTCTGTTGGGAGGTTGTTCCAAACATCTTGGAGAACTAACCATGGATCTTGTGTGTACATAGGGCTTGATCAAATCCTTCTGTCTCTATGTAATCTCAGACAGAATCAATGATGTTGAGATCAGGGCTCTATGGAGACCATATCATCATTTCCAGGACTCTTCCTCCAAAGGATGGTCACACCAAAGACAGATACCAGATCCAAAAATGACATCGCCTTTTTGTATCAACAATGATTGATCCAAATTATGAAAACAATGTGACATACTTGGAAAATTCAACATAAGTCTTGATGTACTGTAGCAAAAGCACATCAATTAATTCACTACATTAACATTTTTAGGTTTCACTCGCTCACTGTAGATTTGGTTGGTATTTTGCATCAGGATTTTGAAGCCCAAATCAGAAGCAGATAGAAAAAAAGGAAAAATCTTTACATATTTCCGATGTGTTTTGAATCAACTTTTGGTTTTGTCGAAGTACTGACCAAATCTTAATAAGGACTTGAAGTACCACTAGATCTAGAAAGTTTGCAATGCAATAATCTCTTTTTAAATAAATACATCTTAAAATATAGGGCATGGAAACTTAGATGTGATTTCTGGGCCTGAAATAATAACTCTGCAAAAAAGGTTTCCTAAATTGATACTTTTAGGTGAATAACAATAATTACTAATTAATGTTAAAGCTTTAGCATAAATTTTAATGAAATTCTCTGAGACTAATTCCAGGTCAACCATTAGAGACTCCGTTGCACAAACCGCTGAAAATTAGCGGATAGAAAGAGTACTTTTTTTTCCCTGAAGCTTTTAGTTTTGAATCTGCAATATTATATAGTCAATGGGGTCAGCTGGTGTCCATGTAACTGTAGTTGTAGTGGTCCAGTTTCCCTGACGGATCCAAACAACAGAGATCCCAGCCCTGTGTGAACCTAGTGCAACAGTAAAGTTAACCTGGCAAACATAAATATGCAATGCTCCTTTAGGCTAGAGCCCCAGGTGGCGTAAGCCGTGATTCGCCCGCGTCGAGGCGCCGAGGAAAAAAATTGCGCCGTTTTACAGTCAGAGCAAAGTGGATGGGATTCTAGTGTATCCCATGCCCACTTTGTGGAAAAAAACGTGCTGCAGACACACGGCGATTTCCAAAACCGGCACGGTTTTGGAAATCGCAGCATGTTAATTATACCTACGGAAACGCCAACGGTTTCCCAATAGGTATAATTGAAACATAAAGTCCGCAGAGGAAAACTCTGCAAACTTTCTGTCTAAAGCGCTGCGGGAAGAACCGTGATGCGATCCCGGCACGATTTCTCCCGCAGAGCTTTTTTTTGCTGCAGGACGCCATGTGGGGCCTTAGCCTTAAAGGGTAAGGACACAGGATTGAAGTGCAGAAAATTTGCAGCGCGTTGTGGATTTCATTCAGGAAATGCTGCATATTTTTGCCAAATTTCCCTCTTTGAATAGCAATGGTTGAAATCTGCAGCAAAAGTTACCATTCTACAGATTTTAAATCTGCATCACATGTCACTGCCCACCTCAGATTTTTGTCAGCAAATGGGGATTTAATAAAATTAAACTTGTAAAACAAGTTTTGTTTGTTTGCAAGTGTTCATATGGTTATGTAACATTTCTACTGCCTAAACATTTTGGCTCAATAAGTGACTAGTAGGGCATTCAGATGCAAAAACAAGTACCTATTGGAGCTCCTAAAATATTCAGGCTGCCTGAGAATTGGTGACATGTTTTTATTGGTGAAGAAAAACATTATCAATAAAAAAGTATATATATTTTGCAAAAAGTTTTTATTTTTTAAGGAAACGTTTCTGTAGCATTGAGCAAAAATCTTAAGGTTTCATCATCATAACATGAAAATGTACAATATGAACTTCATGTGTAGTTTTCACACTTTAATCGAACAATAGCATTGGTACCTGTCCCCACAGACTGAAAATAAAAAAAATTTAATTTGCATGTTGCCATTTGTAAAAGTAGTCTGTTTATTAAACTATAAAATTATATTAAGCCTTGACATGCTATGACAGAATGAGGCGGGATTCAACCTCCGATTATTTTATATATAAAAAAAAAAAAAGCAAACAACGCAAGAGCTGCACACAATGATACAATTAGTCTATATTTGTCATTGTGCGCAAATGCTGCTTTGTTTATGTGTTTTTTACTATAAAAAGCATGCAATTTTATCAACTGCATTTAAAAAACACCAGAAAAATACATACAAAACTAAGTAGATATTGTCTAGTATGGAAGAGAAGTAAGAGATTAAATGAGAACAGAAGCATATGAATAATTTTACAGAAAGACATTTACAGAGATTTTCAGAATAAAATACAAATGTAAAATAAGTGTCTATGGCTCTACAATTCATAAGTTACTCTGTGTGCATTAAAGAACTGCACTGCAAATATTGCAATTTAGTAGTAGAGAAATGAAAATTTAGCACTTCAAAATCTTAAAAACTAATCTGATCTTTCACGTCCAAATAATAATGTTGTGTAGAAACTTAGAATAGGAGCAAAAATATCCCTTTGGGGCTACAAACCAATGAAGCAGCAGAGAGACGATCATCTTTTTATGGATATGCAAAATCAGCCTGTAAGTGCACTGGAGGCGGCCCTAATTTACCAGATTTCCATGCTGAAAGCCGTGAAGCAGACAGAGGCTAAAAATGGAATTCACAGCTAAAGGGGCAGCACTGAGTAGTGAAACCTGCTCCGTCTGTAGGCAAATCAAGTCTGCACCTGGTGTACTTGCAGGCTGCTTTGAATGTTGCCTATTCAACTGAATGGTACTTGAGAAAACCATGTGCTTGCTTCCAAAACAATCCAATTCAGATTAATAGAATTGATTTTCTAACTTAAAGCTAAGGAAATACATAGGGAGTCCGCTGCGAGAGGTTTGCAATGGACAACCCACTCAGGTCCTACCTGCTACAAAAAGCAGCCAAAATTTGCTGGAATTTGCTGCAAGATTTACTCCAGTGGGTGGGCACTTATTCTGCATTATTCAGAAGTGTATGGTTGGACGTCCCAGTGGATTAGCCACACCATGTGTGGCCTAGATCTCAGGTAAAAAAAAACAAACAAAAAAAAAAAAAAAAAACGTACTTCCATCTCAAACAAACCAATATCCTGCTAATAAAAGAATGGCAAAACAACTCATACTAGGCAGAAGTCAATTTTCCACACCTGTGGAAAAAAAAAAAAATCCTCACTGACTACAAAGGCCGCACTTAAAATAAATTCATTGACTACTTTTATGCAAAATATTGTACTCTAAAAGTCAGTAGTAAAATTTGTGTAAATAGCATTCTATTGTACAATATCATGGTAGCTGAGGTAACTATAGTATGTCTTGCGATGTTATACTTTACTATTCTATATAAGAATGCTGTGGTAGCCATGCTGGTTAAACAAGCCTGCACTTCTAAAAATAGCAACAAGCAATGTACTCCACAACATGACATTCTCCCCCATGTTGTACAAGGGCATTGCTATACAACTTCTACTCACTCGCTTTCTCTCTCTCTTTAGAAAGGTGCAGCAGTTGTGATCAAAAATCTCATTTGAAATCATGAGACTAAAACGTTTAAAAAAAAAAAAAAAGTTTACACAAGTCTAACATCCACTATCTATTAGATGGCTCAGACAAATTTTTTTCTTTTTACTTTAAAAGGTATTTTCCAGGACCGCCACCAATCAGCCGTGTTTAGAACACAATGAAGGGACGGCAATGCTCCATGAAAAGCTGCAGCCCCTTCACTGTATACCAGGCACAGTGCAGTACACAATGTAGCAACAGAGCTTGGTATTGTAGGTTAGCCCCTTTCACTTGAATGGAACTGAGCTGCAAACTGGCCGTGTGACATCACTGGTCTGTGAAGATGAAGCAGTGCTCACCCAAGCGCCACTAAATCAGTAGTGTAAAAGGATAATTGTGCTAAAAAAAAAATCTGGAATTTTGGACCACAAAAATAGTCCACTGGTTACTATTTAAAATAAAAAATGAACACATTAATACAATGTATGCAAATATAAAGGTACAAATAAAACAACATTTTAATGTTATATGTTCATCTTTCTAACTTATAGTACTGTAATAACATACTAACAATGAAACAGGATGCAGATAGATCACAAAATGTAATAGAAAGTTTCAACACTGCAAATAAACTTTTTACAGCTGGTGTTAAACGGAGTAAGTCACATTATCTTTAATAGTTAAAATGTAACATGATGTGGTCACTGATCATGGGTTTACTTATGATTTTTTGTTTACAAACATCCCCCCCTACTGAGTTTTTAAGCAAGCTGATTATTTCCAAACTTAGTACAAATAACTTAACTTTATTTCTCATTACTGCTCAGCAGTAACAGCTAAACCATGCAGTGTAAGCCTGGGCAGTGTGAGTTGATCCTTCCACTGCCCAGGTGGATGAGCTGAATGCAGGGGGGGCGTGTTTAGTGATGATGCAACAGTGCTCAGTAATAGAAGAAAACTGTGCTCCAAGATCCTCATTTGAATAAAGAATAATAGTACTTTTTCTACGCATCCCTGGGGCTCTGAAACATAAGAAAGGTATTGTTTTTATTCTGTTAACAGCATCTATAGCAGTATGGGAGTGGTTTAAAGTAGCTGGGAGCCATGATAGACTCACTTTAATGTAATAGCTGTAATTAATCAGTGTTTCACTTTCTATGAAGTGAAAGCACCAGCAGCTCCAGTAGAGAGTGTGGCTATGCTGAGGCCAGAATATCACATGGGAATCTCAAGGCTACACGCACATAGCCATGTACATAGAGGTCTTTGAAACAAAACAAAACAGATGGAGTATGGTTGGTGTGCGTGTGACGTCCGTGCTTTCCAAAGACTCAGAGGCACACTTATTATGGGCTTATTTCACTTTTGTGGCATAAAAAAGTTGCAAACCAGCAGGGAAACGGCTGGTCTTAATAAATCTCCCCCATACAGTTTAATAATGAGCACTGACTGCAAAATGGACAGGAATAGGACCGTAATAAAATACGACCATATCTATGGGGTCATAGAAATGAATGAGTCTGTGTGCTATCTATTACAAACTGGATAGTACGTGGACAAAAAAAAATACAGTCCTGTGCATGGGTCCAAAGTCTGACCCCAATATAACTGGGTCACATAAAGTAATATGACAATGTACCTGCTAATGCATAGCATGGGAACTGTGAATTTTATAATGCCTTTCAACTTGATGAACATCTAGTATGAACCAGGGTATACACTAGATATATTATTTAATGCTACAAAACCTGTCACAATTACCAGCTTTAGCAATAAATAATTGCTTTTAGCAATAAACAATGAAGCTAAATTTAGTGGCATACTGACATAGTGGACAACTAATTGTGAGCTCAATACACACAGAATGAATATTTTATTGGAATATAGATAAACTTTTTAGTTTTTAACCATTCTATTTTTGGTAGTACTTAAGTTTAATTTAAGAAAGCGCAGAATTTTTTTTATATCTTTTGTTTTGTTGATGGGGAAAATAAGCATGCCAAGTACCCCAAACCAAATATGTCCCATGTTTGATCTTAATGTTGCCCATGTCAACCAATCACAACACAACTTTAATTTTTCAAGAGCACAATGAGGAAAGAAAGCTGTACAGTGATTGGATAATATAAGCAACAAAGACGGTTCTTTCTTGTAGTTTCAAAAATATATATCATTATATTTAAGAGGTTATTAAAGGGTTTCCCCAATAAAGGAAGTTATAAGTTGCAGATTGGTGGAGGTCTGACCGTCCCCCTTTCTCAATGGAGTGTAGGTCAGGAAACATGCACCCCCAAGTGCTGTACTCCAGCTATACCTTTTGGTAATCCAATAGATGTGCCATTTCCTTCAAAAAGCCATTTTTATAAATATCTAAATGAAGCTTAATTACAATAGGACAAGTCAGAGTCTCTTTATTTTAAACCATAATACAAAGGCTTAAAGCCTCTATTACGCCACATTGCAGTTCAGTTTGGTTTGCAAATTTCAAAAAAGGCTTTTCAAGGAAATGGGGTCTCTATTGGATTCAGTATAATGTACCCTACTGGCTGGTTTGATACTGTGCATTCTGGAGACAGTCTACCTGTGGATCAGATCCTGCAAATTTCAACCAAGAATGCAATGTCATGGCCCCAGAGCCAAGAGTAGAGTTAAGGCAACAGCTAGTCTACTATGTTTTGAAGTATTAAAAGTATTTCAGGTCCAGGCAAACAGAAGGATTTTATGAATTTAGGTGCCGTGATAACACCAGTCATCCCTTTCATGTAATCTCCACCCCATCCAAACTTCCTTTCCAACATATTTCCATTGCTTTTCTTCATTTTCCCAGATAATTTAGGAACATGCTCTTCTATGGACAGGTCTGTACAGGACACCACAACCGGACTATTGGATTGAGCTTGCTGGATGAAATGATTTTTGATAGCCACCAGTTACAGTATGTGACATGATATTATTGCAGTGCCTTCATCAAAAGGAATTTCAATTTTTCTGTGTCACATTTGGTCATAACAAAGACTTTATGTTTTCTCTGTAGCATGCCTAATGTATCCAACACCATCATTCCTCGAGTCAACGTGCCACTAAGTTCAACCCCAACTGCACAATTCATACCATCAGTGACAAATGTGTCATCTATTGCTGCAGCCATGGCATAGGAGTCACAAGATACAAATCCTCTGGTCCATTCTTCTCCTTTTTCCTTAGCACAGCTTTTGATGAATCTTTCAGCATGAGCCGATATCTTTCTCATGAATTCTGCCTTTTCTGTTTTCTGAGAGATCCACTCATGGTAAAATTCCTAGAAAAATAAAATGAATTATGCCTGATCGGTAGGGGTCTGACCACAGAGACCCCCACTGATCCTGGGAAGAGGAGGTGTTTTTTTCCCATTGTACATTCAGCCTGCCGTCAGCCAGGCTAAAAGTTGGCGTGTCACTTGGTGGATAGACAAATCTGCACTCCCTTTCACTTCAATGGGAGCACCAGAGATTTTTGTGTGCTTTACTTCAAAGGAAGTTCCATCCACCAAGAAAAACACCAACAATGAGACTGGCTGCGGTCAGGCGGAATGTGCAGTTCTTAGGACCTGGGTTCTTGGTTGGAAGTCTCAGCTGTCAGACCTATGAATAGAGTATAAATTACTGTTTCTGGCATAACCCCTTTAAGCACTTAAGTCTTTTAAAGGAGGTTTAGGGAACTAACTTTTTTTTTTGGCAATAGCTCCCCAATCCCCGTTACAAATTTAATACAGATAACAGATTTTGATGCTCCTCATGTGACCCGGTCTGCCTCTTTTTTTCAGACTAGAATATGTGTCATACATTCAAACACATGCTCTATACCGTACAGTCTCAACAGCAAAAGAATGTGCCATTAGTAATGAGTCACATACACCCGCTCTATCAATGTATCTTCATTGTGCATGCATAATAACTAAAAACTGCACATGAGCAGTTCGAAAGACTGCATTAGACAGCTACTACACAATACACAGGTCTGGAGAGCAGATGCAAGGCCTTTTAGGAATTGTATTTGTAAACTCATTGCTATAGCTGTTGCACACCTACAGACCTATAACTTCAAGAATAAATAAAGCACTGTGTGTCAAGTGGGAGACACATGAGGATAAAAGAAACATTAAATGTCAGAGAGCAACGGACCGAGGGACCCCATTGACTATAATTGGGTCAGTTGGGCGACTTGTTTTTTTCTGAGATTGCCAAACATAAAAGTGGGGCTTGAAGGACTTTCATCTGGGATTTCAGAAAGACAGTGCAATAGAGAATCCACTGCAGATGTTAATGTGGCCTAACACATCTTTATTACACTTTAGTATTTTGGTTTAACATGTTTGCTCTTAATTTTAAAATTTCTGGAAAACCCTTTTTAGGCCACATGTTGCAGATTTTGGTGTGTTTTTTTTAGGAAAAGCCAAGAGTGGCTTCAAAAGGAACAGGAAATAGAGGAAGCAATCTACATATTCCTTCTGTGAAATCCACTCCTGGCTTTGGCTAAAAAAAATATCAGCAAAATCTGCAACAAAAACCCAGGTTTTTGTGCAGTGTGTGATCTCAGCCTTAAAAATAGATGTCACTTTTTGTCTCCAGCAGCCAGCATTTCTGCACTCGACTGCTGTATCCAGCCAGTCAATGGCCTCAGGCACCATATCACTCACATGACTACTTGGTGGGGCCATAAAGCAAAACATGTGACCGCTGAGGCCACTAACTGACTGCAGCTCAGGTAGATCATCGACTGAAGAGGAGATTAGTAAATATTATAATAATTATTTTACAACATTTCTGACTTTTTCTTCTCCAAGATCTAGGCAACCCTTTCAGGCCCTCTCTAATGACCCCTGCAGGCAAACATTTTACTTTTACAGCTTTGTTAGAGCATTCTAAATTTCCGGTATAGATAAGAGCCCCCAGAGATTTTTTTTTTTCTGCAAAACATTTTAGTCCCTTGCACACATTACTAAAGCAAAAAAAAAAGTATAACTTACCCAAGGAAGGTCATTCCTACAAGTAAATTCCCATGTTGCTATGTGTGTTGGACAATCAAATCCGTTTAGTACAATGTAAGCTGCTTCTGGATCACATGCAAAATTGAATTCGCCACAAACTGTTGTATTACCTCTTGCTGGGAAAAAAAAAAAAATGTATATGATATTAGCGCACAGAACATTAGAAATGGCGAGAGTCTGCTCACAAATGGTACTTTCATGATTAATTTGGAAGACATCATAGAAAAAGATGCATGTGAATATACTCTAACATAGTCTGTAGATTGTGTGCCGCACGGGGTTCAGTGGATAGCACTGTTGCCTTGCAACACTAAGGGGTTACAATCTGAGTTTCGACCAGGGGCAACATTGGCATGGAGTATGTATGTGAATACAGGGCGAAAAAGATTTCTTTGGCTGCTTTTGAAACTAAAAATCTGTCACTAGCAGTATAATAGCACAAAAGCAGAAGCAACACAAGAGTGATCAGAACTACAGGAAGAAGTAAGGTAAAGGATTAGAAAAACATGGCTAGTGTTCAAATAACAGTGCTGCACCTGGCTACATGTTGTCTTAGGTCTTGAAGCATAGGTACATTGTCAATCACCCACAACCTATGAACAGGTTAGAAATAAACATTATGGTAGGAAGCCATGTTTATTTTTAAACTTGGGCAAACCTGAGTTTTCTGTCCATGGACAAGAACCATACAACATCTTGAACGTTTTCATCTTTTGAAGCAGCTTGTTGACTATGACTGTTGTCTCTTTTTACAAATCAATAGTGCAGGTGAAGGGAACAAACTTTGTAATATATGTTATTTTACCTCTTACTGCCACTGATCATATCTGTACAATAGGCCTCTATGAGGGAATGGGGTAAAGTGGAAAACTCCTCAAAGTAAAAAGATATCTCCTCTGTAGAGAGAGAGAGTTATCAGGAGTTTCTCTCCTGCTTTCTCCCGACTGACCGGAATGACTCATTTAATGCTGCAGACCATCTCCTATCTCTGTCTCTCTTCTTCTCCTCTTCCTCATCTCTACATAGACTGAATTGTAAACTAAACTGTTTGTGTATGGAGTATCACTCAGACACAAAGTAAAGACAGGAGAAATACTTAAAGACACAGACACTTTTCTTTAGTGAAGTATATTGCAAAGCTTGTTCCATTCACCTGCACTACTGATTTATGAAAAAATAAAAGTCTACTTATAATTGTAGTTATACTTATAGTTTAAAGTGTAAGTCCTTACATTCCATATTACCGCCCATGATAAAAAGACTTTTAATTTTCTGTGGAAATGTGGGATCCATGTTCACCGCTAATGCTAGGTTAGTCAATGGACCAGTTGCAACAATAGATACCTGCATGAAAATAAAATCCGTAAGTCTGAAGAATGGAAAAATTACAGCGACAGTAATGAATCTCTTGTAGTTAAACTAATATAGTGTATATAATAATTTGAATATGGACAAATGTTCTCAAAAAGCTGCTTAATCAAATTATTTATAAAAAAAACAAAAACATAACATTAGTCAAACACAAGTTTTCACATGCAATTATACAATTTGTTCTCAGGGAATAATGTCATGTTTAAACAGTAATGAGAAGTTCACTTCAGCATCAGATAGTCTGTATTTTATAAAATGCTGTTGGCATCAATGAAAATTAATGTCCACCTCTTTGTGCTGCAATACAAGATTCAATTTAGATAAAACTGTAAAACAGGAAGAGCGCAACAATAAGAATCCAAATGTAAATGTTATTGTACACAGAAAAATAAACAGCACCGCTGAGGCAGGCGCTATTAGATTAGGTTTTTTTTTTGTTTGTTTTTTAAAAAGTGCTGATCAGTACATAATGGATCATCACTCATTCTGCACCGGCTTATACACACAGGCTGTTGCATAGGACATGCAGGAGAAATGATCGCTGAAATCGATCGTTCTCTTTGGAATGTGCCAGAAGCACAGCCCTTATTACATTGGGTGATGTGCTGTTGGTGAACAATAATTTTATGTCCTGACAAAAGCAGCCGATAACAACGAATGAGTATTTCCAACACAATCGGCTGCACTGTCAGGCTAAACTTATCATCTAATAGGGCCCTTAGATGTTATATCAATTATTTTAATAACCAAATGCCTGCAGACAACTCACATTAGAATATTTATAACTGAACACACTGAAACTTGGGAAAGGCCTTATTCACACGAGCATTAAAAAAGGCAGTGGAAAGGCCGTTTTTGTAATGGTCATCACATGGCTGTTTTCACATGAATTTTAATGTGTCTATTCGCATGGCCGTTTTTTGACAGACAGTTTTAACAGACCATCTAAAAATAGGACATCCTATTTTTATCCATTTTCATGGATTCCTCAATGCACTCAAGTCTATGAGGGATTTGTAAAAAGAAATGCAAATGGACATGGGGGAAAAAAACAAAAAAAAAAAAAAAACACAGATCATTACTGTTTTTTTACAGCCTTTTTTTCAAGGTTGTGTGAAGAATCAGCCAGGGGAAGAAGGGCTTTAATCCTTGCAAAAGTGAAAAATAGAATTCTAAAACAAGGTATGCTAGAAGACATTTATAGTATATGTTACCGTTAAAGTGCGAAATCAGTAAATGTGCACATTACCTAGGTAATCTGCAGATCAACTGATTTGCTCCGTTAAAGTGCGGAATCAGGAGTTCAGCACCTTTCTGCCAAAAGAGAGATCTGCGGAAGCCCCAATGGCCAACCGATAGAGACAAAAAAAAAAAAAAAAAGTAGAGGGAGAGGACCAGATGGGTGCTTTACAGATGGATTCTATAGAGGCATCAGCTATTTCGGCCAAGTATGTAGCCACCACTCTAGTAGAATGAACTCTGAGGCCCACAGGTGTAGTGAGACCTGAAGAACAGTAGGCTAGGGAGATTGTCAGCCTCACCTACAGTACCTAGCAAAATTACTTTTAGAAGCCGCTTTCCCATTGTTAGGACCTGCAAAAGGAGCAAACAGGGAGCTAAATTTCTTCCAACTGGAAGTCGAAGATAGGTACTGAACAACACAGTGCCTTACATCTAACCAATGGTATTAATTGGGATTGCTAGCTTGGCACACAGGGAGGGAAAAGTGATTTCCTGACACCAATGGAACCAAGAAGATACCTTAGGTAAAAAGGCCAGGTCTGGCCTAATTATCACTCAATCCTCAACAATAGTAGTGAAGGATGGATTGGCAGAAGGGGCATGTAATTCACCAATATGCCTGTCGAAGGTTAGTGCTATCAGTTGAATGGTCTTAAAGGGAAATATTTTTGATTGGAATGGAGTCTAGAGGTTCAAACGGAGTTTTGTTAAAGCGTCAAGAACTAAATTTAGATACCAAGGAGGAACCCTGGAAAGGGCTATAGGTCTACTTTTAAAGGAAGCTTTGATGAATCTGTTAATCCAGGTGTCGATAGCAAACTTTATGCCAAACAGAGCACTTAAGGCAAAAACCAGTACCTTCAGAGTACCAATTTAAAAGTATTCTAGAATCTATACTCTAGATACGTCTTTTAGCTCCCCTGGAGAATTTCCTAAAAAAAAAAAATAATAATTAAAAAAAAACTCAATCACAGTCTAGAATATATTCTGGAGGTTAACTGCTTTCTACTCGAGGAGGGTAGAGATAAGACCTTGGGAAAACCCCTTCGAGGCTAATAATCTTCACTCCAATTCCAGGCTGTCAACTGTAGGTGCTTGTAACCTGGGCGGAGAATGGGATCCTGGAAAAATCCAGGGGTCTGATTTGGACAGAATCCTCAATCAGGTGAGCCAAGCCCTTCTCAGGTCAAAAGAGGGCTATCAATATGATCCTTGCCCGATCCTTCCTGATCTTCCTCAGATCTGCCATATTCAAGAAGAAAGAGAGAAGAACCTCCTCACTTTCCTCGCAAATAGATCTATATCTGGAACCCCCCAGAACTTGGTGATCTCTAGAAAAATGGATTGGTTCAGTTCCCATTCGCCCTGCTTCAATCTGTGCCAGCTCAGAAAGCTGACAGAGAGAGTTCTCTGAGTTCTTCCAAATTAAGGATCTGCTTCATTATCTGCATCATGGAATGGGACCTCATTCCCCCGCATGCCATGGTCATGTTGTCGGCCATGATATTGACATGGCGGGTCAGGATCCGCTGACCCGCTGTCTCCAGGGATTTTAGGACAGCTGCTAGCTCCCTCTGGTTTGAAGAGGCCCAACCAAGACCCTTGACCAAGAACATTGGAAAACTCAATCGCTTAGGTGGCCTCCCCACCTCCCCCAAGGGCTGGCATCTGTGGTAATAACTAGGGGGATCTGAGATTTTCCAGGAAACCCCCTTCTCTAAGTGCTCTGTGTCTAGCCACTAGGCCAGGGCTGTCCTTGTAGGCCATAAGACCCATCATCATTCAGAATATTTTCCTTGTGCTGCTAAGAAGCCTAAATATCCCACTGAAGGTCCTGGGAGAGGCTCTGAGCCCAAGGGACTGCCAGAATGCAGGCTGTAAAAGACCCCAGGATGGACATAGCCTTTCTTATATACACCATTGGCCAAGGAATCAGAGACCTCGCAAGTGACTGAACAACCTTTATTTTCTCCAACTTAAGAAAACATTTCTGGGAGACCGAATTCAGAATGATGATGTGGACCCTCTTACGTTGGTAAGGAACTAAACTGGATTTCTCAAGATTTACCACCCAACCTAACTTGGCCAGAATATTTAGCTCTAGAATAACATTTTCTGAGCAGGAGGCCCTGGATCTTGTTACAATGAGGAAATCATCTGGATAAGGAATGAATATCTATCTGATATGCGCAACCATTTCTGCCACTATTTTTAGAATTTGTAGGGCAGAGCTCGATACTGGTAATGTAGAACGGAACCCAAAATTTCTGATGCCCTGGAAAGCCTGGCATGTGATAATAGGCATCCTTTAAATATTAAATAAAAGAAAGTTAAATCTTCGGCTCACCGTATTCATATGTCAATTAGTTCCATAGAAAATGTATCATAGGATGCAGAGAACACTCTCCGGACTTCGTTGGAGCAGAATATTAGGAAAATAGAAAATAAAAGCCGGTTCCAGCATCCAAAAATTATAAAATATAACTTTGAATTCATGTAAAATTTAAAAAAAGTAACAACAGTTACATGCGAAGAGGATCCGTAACCAAGCCTACGCATTTCAGGGCGTCTAGCCCCTTAGACATCCTTTAAATATATTACCGCCATCCATCAGTCTGGAATCAATTCATTTACTGCTGACCGGACTGTCTCCATTTTAAATTTCTTTAACAAAATGTAATAGCTTAAATCCATCAGATTTATAATGGCCTGGAAGGAACAGTAAGGCTTTCTTACCAGAAACAGGTGAGAGTAAAACCCCTTCTTTTCCTCGCCTGGATGGACAGGCATGAATACTCCCTTGTGAATTAGACTTCCAGAGCCTACAGGAACAGGGAAGACTGAGTCCATGTGATCTGAAATCTTGAAGAAGGAGGGGAAGAAAATTCTAACTTTGGACCTTTCCCCACAGTGTCCAGGATCCATGGGCTCGCAGAAATCTTTTGCTAGGTGGAAGGAAGTCCTTCAGTTCCCCCCCCCCCTTTCCACCTGTGGCCTGGCATCATTGTTTACTGGTTCTCTGGCAATAGACATTCGCCAAAATGGTATAACTATAAAGTATATTTGGCCCTGCAAAAAAAGACGCCCTATGCTTCCCCATAGAGCTGCAGAGCCACCTGTCAATGTGGCCTTGCAGCTGTTGCAAAACTACAACTACAATATTTTACCACATTTTCTGCTTAAAAATTTTTTTCCCCCTATTTTCCTCCTCTAAAACCTAGGTGCATCTTATGGTCCGGTGCGTCTTATAGTTTAAAAAATACTGTAGGTCTTTAATGGTATCCATACCTTCTGACAATTTTTTTAAGGTTTTAGATATGGCCACATCAATTTTCGGCACTGTGTCCCAGGAAGAACAGGCTTCTTCCACAGACAATTGTGCTTCACTCCTTCAAGGAATATAACCCTACTTGTCTGTTTTTTTCCATTCCTTTTTGATAAGGGAAATATTTTTTTTATGCATCAGAAAATGTTTTTGCTATCGAACCTCAAGCCCACCAAACAATGTCCTGCATAGAATGTTAAGGATTAGAGTCCTTGATATCCATTGGTGCAGGAAAGTCTTTAACAATTTATTAGTGTCTGCCACCAGGAAACACGACTGACCCTCCTATATAAATTCCGACGCAGGTAAGGAGGAGTAATTGGATACTTATCCTCTTTCAGCCCGAAAGGGTTCATCACCTGAAGAGGAATCGTGTCCACGGGTAGAGGAACTTGATTTCTTTTTATGGATGAGTCTAACCTTAAGGGAATTTCTGACTTCGTTTTGAATCATGGTTCTAATACCCTGCAAAAGGGACGATAATTCCTCAGTAATAGTTAGGTCTATACAAGCTGGGCATAGTCTGTTCTCATAAAAGGAGTATGATCTAGACTTGGATAAGGAACATACTGTATTCTTGGATTTTGTAAGAGCTTTCCTAGGTCTGTCCAAGGCATGTGGAGGTAGAATGTCAACTTGTCCTACGTGGTGTCTTCCTTTTGCTGGTGGTGGCTGTCGCTGCTACTGCTGCTGTAGGGGGTGCAGTAGCTGCAGACTTTATCTCATGCTTCTTCTGAGGACACAGGGAAGGGTGGGAACTCTGCTCCAGGAGCGGCTCAACCTGCATCCCCATTGGGAAAATCCTGTTCCTCACCCTAAAACAAAGGGACAAAGCCACACCCCCTTCCACTGGAACCAGAACTCCAGCCTCTCTTCCAGCAGCCTGCAGAGTCACCCCACGTGACCGGCACCTCGACAGCTCCCCTGCAGGCCAGTAACCCATCCAGCCTTCTTCTGTGGGGAAGCCATAACCAGACTGCACCGCATAACCCATGCGTGCCCAGAACTTCTGCAGCACCTAGCAGGGACAGACCAGTGGCACGGGGATATGGACAATGAAGCCCATTCTTCCTTCGCCGGGAGCATCTAAAAAGAGGTAAGGAGGTCCCAACCTGGGGTGCAATGTGTCATTATTAGACATGATCAAACACAGTACAGTTACAGCAGCAGATAGTGAAGCCCCTAGATGGAAAGCCACGCCCCTAAAGCCCTTTTCTTTAAATTTGCATAGGGATACAAGGACGATTTTTACAAGAATGGATAAACGGTCCTGAATAAGAAATACATCATTGTAAACTGTGCTGACAGCCCTACAATTTACTGTGGTGAGTTAATATCTCAATTTTGTGCTGACAGACTCCCTTTAACGAACAAACTACTCTGCTTCCTTAAAGGGTTAAAGAAAATAGCCCGTCAAGACATTTTCATACATCAGTGTTTCAGCACAGTTAATTCCTATGTTTTAATTTTTCTTTTCACATAATATATAAGAATTAGCAGAGTGCAACTTGCGCTAATTTGTAGACAAGCCTAATATGGATCTGACATAGAATAGTGACAAAATACACACTTGTATGAAAGAAGCTAAACTAAAACATTACTTATTCAAGATGTTTTACTGCTTCTGCTGACTATAACATTTTGCTTACCTATATAGTTACATATAGATGATCATATAGGCCCAAAGTGCAGGAACACTGCACCAATCTTAATAATGTACAGGTTGTGGCATGCTTCACTGAAGAAACAAATACATTATGCATGAGTGGACAATTTAATGTAAATCTAGGAGTAAGTTATAGTATTCTAGTGGTCAGTACATTTTTAAGTTGCACTGGTTATCTGGCTACTAAGATTTGTTTAACACCCATGACACACTTATTTTCATATGTGTGTAAATAGCAGCTATTAGTATGTTGGGGTTATCAGTATTGTATAGAAGAGCTATACAGAGCTATATAATAATAATGATAATTATAATAATAATATATGTATAAAAAAAAAATATATATATAAGCAACAGGAAGGTTGTACATGTGATAAACATACAATAGAGTAAAATAAGAAGCTCTCTCCATACATTCCTTTTCTTTTGCCATTTTCAGAACGCAGCTTGTTCTGGGTTTGGCTTTTTTTTTTTCATTACAGAAAAGACAAAAAACAAAACAAAAAAAAATTAAAACTGGATGGACCCAGGTATTTTCAATCGATCTGTTAGGCTCTGTTGGTGTGCACCACATGACGTAACGGTCCTCAGTTTCCATTAAAGTTTTACTGTCCCTATGACAGAACAGTAACATTGAATAAATGCTGCTGTAACCCTAACCTAACTGAAGAATTATATCTGCAAAGGTGTATAGCTGTAAAAAAGTGGCATCATAAACCATGTTACATGTTAAAAACTGAAGACACAGTGAACTGTAACTTATCTGTAGATTAGCCCACCTTCCCAGGGTATTCATTTACTATCCTTATCATTGCAAGAACAGCATGTTCTTTTTGTAGAAGGCCAAGATCAGGGGATGTAGAATCTGCTGCATCACCCAGTCCATCAATTCCATGGTACCCGCTGGCATGGAGAGAATTTGCCAGTAGTGGCTTAGATGCTCCTCCATATACAGGAATCTGCAACACAAATGTAAACTCATTCAAATAATATAAAACATAAGAAGACCTTCTTTAATTTCTGCAAAATCCACTGCTTTTCCCGAGTGACCTCATTCTAAAGGGGTCCCGCTGTTCTGTATGGCTGCTTGGCACTGTACGGAGTCAGAAGCCAAGTGCTCCACATTCTGTATCAGGTCGTGTGGCTTTACCGCAGCTCTGCTCCCACTGAAGTGAATGCAACTAGAGTATTGTTACATGCCCACTATACAATGTATGGAGCCATCTGCTTAAGTCTATGTACACTATGGACACCAGCGCATAATAAGTTGAGCACATGGGAGGTGAGCAAATATAAAAAACAAACAGTGTTACTCACCTCTCCTGGGCTCCAACATGACTCCCTGCTGTCTTCAGGGGTGTTCTGAAGACAGTCGGCCATTGTACCTTGGTTATGATTAATGGAAATTATTTAGGTCATGCCCCTTTTAAACTACGCCCACTTTACAGTATGCGTATGAGTTGGGTGAGCCTTGCAAGATTTGTCTTGCAAGGTTCGCCTGACAGTTTTGTTCTGACTGATCTGGAACTGCTATTGTACTTTCTGGTCTCTATAGAACGAAAATTATAATAAGCGGAGGCCCATCAGAAATGAGAAAACATAAAAAAAAGAAAGTGTTACACACCTCTCCTGGGCATCCGGTGCAACTCCCTGCTGCTTTTGAATCTACTGACTGAAGTTAAGGGACTGCTGAGGCCAGTGATTGGGCCTCAGCAGTCACAAGGATCACACAGTGTCATGACGCTTAGGTCTATGAATTACAACATCACATCCATGACGTCATTCAGAAGCCCCAAAGACAGCAGGAAGTCATGCCGGAGCCCAGGAGAGGTGAGTAGCACTTTTTTTTTTTTTTTTTCTCACCTCCCATGGGTCTCTGCTTATTATATTCTGGGGTATAATAATAGCAGTTCTGATTTGGTCGCAGCAGGTAGAGCCTCGTAAATATTGTAATAACCGAACCAAAATAACGGACGTGAACAAAATCATGTTGGTTATCCTGGTTCTTCATGTTCAGTTTCAGTTATTTTTCAATTAATCGCCCAGCCCTACTCTACAGTCACTCCTTAAACAGACTAAGAACAAAACAACTTCCACCCATAGCTGAATGTTCAGCTTTGAAAGCAATGGTTCTTCAATAAAACACAATTAATGTATCCCAAAGGAGAGAATGACAAGTCACCTCAAGGCTGTTGCAAGTTTTTAAAACACGTAGAACGTTCCTGCAGACATTTTCTAAAGTAGAGTTTCCATGGCAGCAGGTGATTCCCAGGATCTCAGCATGAGGAGCTACCAATGCCAACATAAGCGCTTGAGCATCATCTACTCCACAGTCCACGTCTACCAGCAGCAATTTCTTATCCATCTCAGGAAATCTGGAAAAAAAAAAAAAAAGTTATGTTAAAGTTTTGTAGTCAGAGCTCTCACACCTAGTATCTCAATTGTGAACCATGGATGAAAAAAGATTTGCACATGTTTCATTCTCTAGGGAAAAATTGATTTAGAAATTGCATATTAACATAGATTAAGTAGGTTAAAATAACCAACAGGCCAGTCTGCTCGGACAAAGGAGGTTCAGCACAAGACATCATGCAAAACTGCACAAAGCCTTAAGGGGTTGTACCACAACAGACACTGATACCTGATTCACAGGATATGCCATATGTATTTGGTACGTGTGGGTCCCAGAGGTGGCACCAGGTAAATTGGAACAGTTCTAAAATAGGTGTAGTACCGGTATATGGAATATCTCATAGAGATACCATAAATGTCTTTCGTGGAACAACCCCTTCACAACAGAGCACACAGAAACTATTGAGGCGCCGCTGCACTGTGCCGTAATCGGAGTCATAGTCAGGGCCCGTTTTGGGTAAAGTTAGAAAAAAAGTTGCACACTCTGGATTCAAAACAAAATAATATATATTTTATTTTTCACAATTATTGGTATTGTATATTAATGACACTAGGTTCACACTAGCGTTTGGGTTTCCGCTCTTTGGGTCTGCTTGGCGACTTTTCTCTCTGCACTTCTCATGCAGAAGGGGGGAACGAAATCCCCAAACGTAGAGCGAGTGCTAATGTGAACCTACTGTATGATGTATAGTATGTTGCATATTTAACTTCAAAGTAATTCAATCACTAGCTTTCTTTCCGATTTAAGAGCTTTACTGCTAGTGTCTGACCCTGGCTGTTTTTTTGGACTAGATGCATTTGTACAGAGTAGCGCAGTCTGTCACACTATTCTACATAGTTCCGTAGATGCATATGGAGGCCAAGAGAACAGTCTTATAAACAGCACCTAGGGGGTCATTTAATGTGTGAATCAGGGATATATGTAAAACATGCGGAGGTGCCACAGTGTGAAAACAGCCTTAGTCTGCCCCACAGAAAAACCTTAGGACTAGCTTCCTAATAAAAATGGTAAAGAAGAGCATGGCTGAAGAGCTATGTTTAAACACATACAGGGTCATGTTCACAAAATATATAGTACTATAGACAGCCATACAATAACACTCATACCAAGGAGCAGGCTTCTAGCTGGGGACCAGAGACTACTATATGCTCCACACAGACTGCAGTGAGCACAGCCGGGCAGACTCTCAGGGTCAGCTCCATACTAACTGCAGGCAGTCATGCAGCCGGTCACCACATGCTGTGACTGTAGTCCGGGCGCTGTCACACAGCAGTCATACTTACCTCTAGTACACACGATCAGCGTGCACGTAGAAGACGCTCGTATCCACTGTCCAGAGTAGGATTACTCCTAGTAGGTATGATGTCACGGGAAGGGGTGGGGCCTCGCAGAGGAGGGGCGGGGTCTCGCGGATTAACGAGCTGTGCTCAGTATACGAAGTAGGAGCTGTACACTTGTAGCTGGGACGAGTGGAGAAATGTATGGGGGGATGCGTACATGGAACTGTATGTTGGTGGGGGCCGAAAGGACAGAAGACACAGTTCCATGTATACAACATCACCCCCCTCTCTTCAGACCCTCCCAAAACAGTCCCATACACATACCTCCCAACTTTCAAAGAACAGAAAGAGGGACTGAATCTGTGGCGGGCACTGCGCGCCGCGGCAAATTTAGCCCCACCCACTTCTACTTTGACTCCGCCCATTCCCATCCATTTCTCTTGTACCCCCCACTACAGTATAATTCCCCTACAGTCACCCCCACATTATAATGTCATCCTTCTGGTGCTCCCACAGTTTACTGTCCCCCTTCATCTTCCCTCAGTTTACTGCCCCTCTTCATCTGACCCCCTCATTTTAATGTCCCCCTCATCTGACCCACCAGTTTAATGCCCCCCTCATCTGGCCCCCCCAGTTTAACCACTTCAGTACCGAGCCAATTTCTGGTCCAGGACCAGACACATTTTCAGGTTTTTTTTTTGTATGTGCGTTTTTTGAGGGCTGTAACATTTTTATCATTTGCGTTATTCAACTAATTTTTGCGGCTTTTTTCGGTGACACAAAGGGCATTATTTTTATGTTGTTTTTATTTTTGCATGTGTTTTAATTTTTTTTATATTCGGGAAAATATAAACAAAAGAAGAGGGAAAACGTGTCTATTTTTCACTTTTCATTTTTTTTTTATTTATTAACAAAGTGCTACTAAAAAACTTTATAAAATAGTTTTTACTCTCCGTTACGGTAATTTTTTTTTTTTATGGTGTCGTCGGGGGTGGGGCTATAACCTTTAATAATGATATATTATTGGCGTATTATTTTATTTCTTTTCTTAATTATTTTATTTACTTTTTTTTTTACTTTTCTATTAATTTTTTTATTTATTTTTTTACATTGTGTCCCCATAAGGTCATAATAAACCTTTGGGGACATCTGATTACCCTTTTTTTTTTGTGGGGGAGGCTGATTTCCCCTGTAACTGGGGCTGGTACATTTAGCCCCAGTTGCAGGAGGAATACAGCCTCCTGCACTTTACTATAGAGCTGATCTGGGTCACATGACCGCCGGGTCAGAGGGGAGTCGCAAGATGGCGGCGCCCATAGCTCATGGCAGCGCTCATTGAGCGCTTTATACACAGCGATCGGGAAGGCAGGGAAGGTAATAAACCTTCCTTGTCTTTTCTGTGGGAGCTCCGGCTGAAGTTACAGCTGTCTCCCCGTTTCAGCAGATGCACGATTTTGTGCATCTGCTGAGTTCTGCTTGGACGTACCGGTACGTCCTTACAGAACTAGACAACCACCTTCCGGACGTATATAGTCTATGAGCGGTCCGGTAGTGGTTAATGTCCCCCTCATCTGGCTCTACAGTCTAATGTCCCCCTCATCTGACCCCCAGTTAAATGTCCCCTTCATCTGATCCCCCCAGTTTAATGTCCCCCTCATCTGGCCCCCCCAGTTTAATGTCCCCCTTCATCTTCCCTCAGTTTATTATCCCTCTTCATCTGCCCCAACAGTTTATTGTCCCCCTTATCTGACCCTCAGTTTAATGTCCCCTTATTTGGCCCCCCACTTTAATGTCCCCCTCATCTGATCCCCCCAGTTTAATGTCCCCCTCATCTGGCCCTCCATTTTAATGTCCCCCTCATCTGCCCCCACAGTTTAGGATGTTCCTGCTGGTAACAAACAAACATAAAAAACACTGATACTCACCTCTCCTCGCTCCCCTGCTGCTCTGTCTTCTCCCGGAGACTTCAGGGAGCTGCAGGCGCAATGTGAGTGACATCATAACATCGTGTCTACAGCTCCCAGGGCAGGAGCACACAGGGGCAGAGCGGTGAGGCAGGAGCTGTCCACGGATAGCTCCTGTTTCACTGCTGTATTCAACTTATCTGTGTCTGGAGAAGACGCAGATGAATTGAAGCTGGGACATGCCTCCCACTGAGCGGGACAGGATTCGGAATCCGGGACTGTCCCGCTGAATCTGGGACGGTTGGAAGGTATGCATGCATACAGTCCTTATGTAAACAACAACCCCACCAATAAAAATAAAACATTATTGAACCCGCACAGTGAACTCTGTGGAAAACAAAACAAAAAAACCTGACAGAAATAATGATTTTTCACCATCTCAGCCCAGGCAAAATGTAATAAAAAGACATCAAAAAGTTGTATGTACCCCAAAATGGTACCAATAAAAAGTACAAAATTAAAAAATGTAAAACATAAAAGAAAACAACATGTTAGGTATTATTGTAATCGTACTGACCAAGATAGAATAACAATAACATGTTACTTAAAGGATTCTTGAGTTTTCTTGAAAAGTTGAAATATGAGCTTGCTGGGCATTCTGATCTCTGGCTCCATAAGCCTTCCTACATGGTGTCCTATAAGTTTTTCTGTTGCTAATGATCACATTATGGCTGCAGCACATTTTACATTTCTCTCTAAGGCTTGGGCTGTGTACAAAAAGGAGCAGTCTGCCCCCATCCCCTATCCATTACTACTACTGGTTATACATGTAATTCTGTCAGGAGTAACTGTAAAATAGGAAACAAATAGCTGAGAAAAGACCAAGAGAACATAATATAGGAGATCTAGGCACACTGGACAATAAATACAGACAAAATGCAGCTAAAAAGCCATCTATGAGCATAGTCAGGAAAGTCTATTCTGCTTGCTGTCTGTGAATAATATCCCATCTGTAATCAAACAAGCCGCTATAAGAAGATACAAGTACATAGAAGACTTTTCGTACATTGTAATCTGTGAGATGTGCAGAATGTTCAGTCCAGTGCACAGAGAAAGCTGTTTGCAGGTGTGCTATGAGGTTAACTAATTCCTCCCCTCTCCATTCACTGTGTGAAGACAGATTAGTCCCTCCTCCTTCCTCTCACTGTTAAGCCATCTTAAAGGGGTTGTCCAAGATAACCCCTTTTTTTATATGAGGCAGGGGAAGGCTTCACAGTGAGTGAAAAAAAGAAAAAACCCATACTCACCTATCCCCTGTATCTCCCACAACAGCCTGGTCCTGTTGCTCCCAGGGTTTTGTTCCAGCGGAAGTCCCCACCACATATGACCGAGGAGGCCAATCAATGGCCTAAGTAAAGGAGCCAGGAAGTTACTCACATACGTCAACGGTGATGTCCCAGTTCCTTTCCTGAGGCCGCTAATTGGCCTCAGCGGTCACATGCGGCAAGGACTTTCACCAAAACAAGACACCGAAGCAGCAGGACCGAACTATGGTGGTAGACACCGGAGTACCAGGGACAGGTGAGTATGGGTTGTTTGTTTTTTTTTCACCTTCCCAAACCTCAAATCAAGACAATCCCCTTAAGCCTGATGTATCTATGGATGGGACTTCTCTAGTAACAGTTGAACAGCAAATCAGCTACAAGGGAAACACCTAGTGGCAGGAACTTTAAAGAAAATATCAACATTTTGAAATTTTATTTTGGTGCAGAATCACATGATCTGTTTAATGAGACTGAAAATTTAAAGGGGTTATCCAGTTTCTAAGATTGCTGGCCGGTGAGTGTAGGTACTGCAGCGCTGTCACATTGAAGTTTATAGGCAGTGCTGCAGTACCAACAATCACCGCTTCAGTTTGTAGGCGAGTGAGCAGCACAGCTCTCCCATACTGCCTCGGTACTGGTGATCTATGGGGGTTCAGAAGTGTGCCCATGTGACCGCTGGTGGCCCAATCACAGGCCTTAGCTGTGACCCTCCCCCCCGGCCAATGATGTAACAGAAGAAATTTCCACATGCCACAAGGAGGCCCAAAAGTGATAACGGAAGGTGAATATGAATTTTTTTATTTTTTACACCTCTCCTGGGCCTCTTTCGATTATACTCTGGGGTCTGACATCACTTTTCACTTTGGCATAGCTTCGGCTGTGTTTGTGTGAGCTAGAAATTGGATAGATAGGTTCCTAGTAGCTCTAAGAGTATTCTACACTATGTTTTAAGCCAATTTAAAGTGTGGTTCATACCAAACTTGTTCGTCCCGAAACAAACCAGGGACCCAAGGCACTGAACCCGAACATGAAACAAATCTTGAAAGGTTCGCCCATCTCTACAGTATATAGTACCCCTTACATCTTTTCAGAAGTATAAATGTATGGTCTTTCTCACTGCCACTGCTGTAAATGCCAATATTGGAGGCATCTTCAGTAACATCAGAAAGTTGAAGCCTAATATAAATTGATCAAGCCAATTAGAGTAAAAAGTTTGATCATGTGCTGAAGATGCATTTCTTTATCTGTAAGATCGGTTTCACATGACTGTGATCAGCTCAAGATCCATGTGTTGGCTGCAACGATACTGTGAGCTTTCGAAATACCATAGCTATACTGTACAGCACTGATATGATATTGTGAATATTGTTTACTAGAGCTAAGGTAGTTCGGAAGCTCAGAAAAATCCATGTCATATTTTGTGAGAGGCCGGTAACATGTCAAAAAATGGACATGTGAATAACCCCATAGACTATCACTGTTTTGAAAATGACTGTCACACAGCGAAAGTTGTAAAAGTTGTTCACAAGGGGAAATCATTTTACTCTACGAGGACTATATAGGCTGATACACTTTTTAAAGAAAGCTCTGCTTAGCTGCCTAAAAATTAATGCAACTAAACAACTCAACGAAGCATTAACAGAATTGCTGTATAGAGGACCACCTTACATAACTATAGTGCGCACAGAGACCACAAACTTTCATATAACAAGTCCATTCTATACAGTTCAGTAGTGAGACATTGAGAATGAGTTGCTGTATGGAGGATCTACTTGCAGCAACTATTGTCTGCACCAAGATCATGAATCTCCCTGTTGAAACGCTATTCTAGTCAATTCAGTGAGCTAGCTAGAATAGAGTTGCTGTACAGAAGACTTCCCTTTAATTACTACAGTCTATACTGAAACCATTAACCACTCTAAGGCAACTTGATTCTAGTCAGTTCAGTAGTTTTATAGCTTGAATGGAGTTGCTGTATGGAGGACCTCCCTATAACAACTACAGATTGCACCAAACAATAAACCACATTGTAGCAACTACACTCTAGTCGGTTCAGTATTGAGACAACTAGAATGTAGTTGCGAATAGAGGACCTCCTTATAAAGTCAATTCAATAGTGAGACAACTAAAATTGAGTTTCTGTATAAAGGACCTATTAATAACAACTACAGTTTGCAATATGATCATGAACCCCCCTTAAGTAATTCCATTCTACTCAGTTCACTACTGAGACAGGTCAAATAGAGTTGCGCCATGGAGGATATCCCTTTAACATCTACATTCTGCAGCAAGACAATTAACCTCTCTGCAGCATCTCCATACTAGTCAGTACCTTAGTGATACAGCCAGAAGTTGTTGCATATACAGTAGGACTTCCCTATAACAATTACAGATTGCACCTAAACTATGAACCTCTCTGTAGCAACTCAATCTAGTGAGTTGCTGTATGGAGGACCTGGCTATAACAACTACAGTTGTATACTATGTGATTTTGTTTGTTATTGCATGAATAACACAGTAGAAATACAATAAAATTTTATGTGCAATTTCTAGATCATGTTCTTTTACTTTTAAGCTGTTTTCACACTACTGCTTCCATCAGCTTTCTGCTTTATTTTATTGAAACAAGCACAATGGGGCTAGTCTTGATGAAGTCTGCAGCGACGGAGGATTCAACAATTTCAGGGCCATGCACAGGCTCACCTAGCAATGACAGCAGTGAAAAATGGATTAAACACAGGCGGCACATGAATGCTGTCAGTGAGTAGTTTTTTTTTCTCAACTCAATAAGCCAAAGATGAGTAGCAGAAAAAGAAAAAAATTGTTCATGCAACTTCTTTTTTTAGCCCACTGACCCTTCCTCCATGAAAAAAACAGCTACACACGTGGACAAAATTGTTGGTACCCCTCGTTTAATGAAATAATAATATAAAATAATAATATATAAAAATTCCATGAAAATGAACAAATGAAAGTCAGACATTGATTTTCAACCATGCTTCAACAGAATTTTTTTAAAAAGAAAACTCATGAAACAGGCCTGGACAGAAATGATGATACCCTTAACTTAATATTTTGTTGCACAACCTTTTGAGGCAATCACTGCAATCATACGATTCCTGTAACTGTCAATGAGACTTCTGCACCTCTCAACAGGTATTTTGGCCCACTCCTCATGAGCAAACTGCTCCAGTTGTCTCGGGTTTGAAGGGTGCCTTTTCCAGACGGCATGTTTCAGCTCCTTCCAAAGATGCTCAATAGGATTTAGGTCAGGGCTCATAGAAGGCCACTTCAGAATAGTCCAATGTTTTCCTCTTAGCCATTCTTGGGTGTTTTTAGCTGTGTGTTTTGGGTCATTATCCTGTTGCAAGACCCATGACCTGCCACTGAGACCAAGCTTTCTGACACTGGGCAGCACATTTCTCTCTAGAATCCCTTGATAGTCTGGAGATTTCATTGTACCCTGCACAGATTCAAGACACCCTGTGCCAGATGCAGCAAAGCAGCTCCAGAACATAACAGAGCCTCCTCTATGTTTCACAGTAGGGACAGGGTTCTTTTCAAGATATGCTTCATTATTCCGTCTGTGAACATAGAGCTGATGTGCCTTGCCAACAATTTCGATTTTTGTCTCATCTGTCCATAGGATATTCTCCCAGAAGATTTGTGGCTTGTCAACATGTAGTTTGGCAAATTCCAGTCTGGCTTTTTTATGATTTGTTTTCAACAATGGTGTCCTCCTTGGTTGTCTCCCATGAAGTCCGCTTGCTCAAACAACGATGGATGGTGCAATCTGACACTGATGTTCCTTGAGCTTGAAGTTCACCTTTAATCTCTTTAGAAGTTTTTCTGGGCTCTTTTGTTACCATTCGTATTATCCTTCTCTTTGATTTGTCATCAATTTTCCTTCTGCAGCCACGTCCAGGGAGGTTGGCTACAGTCCCATGGAACTTAAATTTCTGAATAATATGTGCAACTGTAGTCACAGGAACATCAAGCTGCTTGGAGATGGTCTTATAACCTTTACTACCTTTAACATGCTTTTCTATAATTTTCTTTCTAAGCTCCTGAGACAACTCTTTCCTTCGTTTCCTCTGGTCCATGTTGAGTGTGGTACTCACCATGTCACCAAACAGCACAGTAAGTATCTGTAGCCCTATATACTGGCCCACTGACTGATTACAAGATTGTAGACACCTGTGATGCTAATTAGTGGACAAACCTTAATTTATCATGTCCCTTTGGTCACATTATTTTCAGGGGTACCATCATTTTTGTCCAGGCCTGTTTCATGAGTTTTCTTTTTAAAAAAAATTCTGTTGAAGCATGGTTGAAAAGCAATGTCTGACTTTCATTTGTTCATTTTCATAGAATTCTTATATATTATTACTTTTGTCAGATTCAAGTTATTTCTGTGACCATTGTGGGTTTTTCTTTCATTAAACGAGGGATACCAACAATTTTGTGTATGTATGTGTGTATGTGAATTGCTCCATTCACTATACTACTACTACTACTACTACATTTTATTTATAGAGCGCCAACATATTCCGCAGCACTTTACAAATTGTAAATTGTAGGATTCAAGTACAGACAAAAAGATACAATACAGAGCAGAGGCGTAGCTAGGGGTTCAGCACAGGGGGGGAACATGTCCAAGTGGGCCCCCAACTTGGAAATGTTCGTATACCAATACTATCAGTAAACGGTGAGCGTATAGTGGTATATAGCAGCTCTACACAGGGCTCTGCAGACGATTTAGGTGAATACAGGGCAGTAACATTTTGTGACTTACCAGTGACATCTCTGACTAATTGTTCACATTCCCCGTCTCTTTTATCTGGACCGCCATGACCACTTCTTCCAGTCTCTGTAAAGTTTGCAACACAGACATCTTTGGCTCCTCACTTTTCCAGGCACCTGACCCACATTATCCTCACCTGCACAAAGCCCCCATCCTGCTGCTACCCCAATTATAAATATATGATATACAGTGCTGGCCAAAAGTATTGGCACCCCTGCAATTCTGTCAGATAATACTCAATTTCTTCCAGAAAATGATTGCAATCACAAACGCTTTGGTAATAATATCTTCATTTAATTTGTCTTCAATGGAAAACCACAAAAAGAATTGTCAAAAAGCCAAATTGGATATAATTCCACACCAAACATAAAAAAGGGGGTGGACAAAAGTATTGGCACCCTTTGAAAAATCATGTGATGCTTCTCTAATTTGTGTAATTAACAGCACCTGTTACTTACCTGTGGCACATAACAGGTGGTGGCAATAACTAAATCACACTTGCAGCCAGTTGAAATGGATTAAAGTTGACTCAACCTCTGTCCTGTGTCCTTGTGTGTACCACATTGAGCATGGAGAAAAGAAAGAAGACCAAAGAACTGTCTGAGGACTTGAGAAGCAAAATTGTGAGGAAGCATGAGCAATCTCAAGGCTACAAGTCCATCTCCAAAGACCTGAATGTTCCTGTGTCTACCGTGCGCAGTGTCATCAAGAAGTTTAAAGCCCATGGCTAACCTCCCTAGATGTGGACGGAAAAGAAAAATTGACGAGAGATTTCAACGAAAGATTGTGCGGATGGTGGCTAAAGAACCTCGACTAACATCCAAACAAGTTCTATCTGCCCTGCAGTCGAGGGTACAACAGTGTCAACCCGTACTATCCGTCGGCGTCTGAATGAAAAGGGACTCTATGGTAGGATACCCAGGAAGACCCCGAGACATAAAAAAGCCAGGCTGGAGTTTGCCAAAACTTACCTGAGAAAGCCAAAAACTTTTTGGAAGAATGTTCTCTGGTCAGATGAGACAAAAGTAGAGCTTTTTGGGAAAAGGCATCAACATAGAGTTTACAGGAAAAAAAAGAGGCCTTCAAAGAAAAGAACACGGTCCCTAAAGTCAAACATGGCAGAGGTTCCCTGATGTTTTGGGGTTGCTTTGCTGCCCCTGCCACTGGACTGCTTGACCGTGTGCATGGCATTATGAAGTCTGAAGACTACCAACAAATTTTGCAGCATAATGTAGGGCCCAGTGTGAGAAAGCTGGGTCTCCCTGAGAGGTCATGGGTCTTCGGTCATGGGTCTTCCAGCAGGACAATGACCCAAAACACACTTCAAAAAGCACTAGAAAATGGTTTGAGAGAAAGCACTGGAGACTTCTAAAGTGGCCAGCAATGAGTCCAGACCTGAATCCCATAGAACACCTGTGGAAAGATCTCATAATGGCAGTTTGGAGAAGGCACCCTTCAAATCTCAGGGACCTGGAGAAATTTGCCAAAGAAGAATGGTCTAAAATTCCAGCAGAGCATTGTAAGAAACTCATTGATGGTTACCGGAAGCGGTTGTTCGCAGTTATTTTGTCTAAAGGTTGTGCTACCAAGTATTAGGCTGAGGGTGCCAATACTTTTGTCCGGCCCATTTTTGGAGTTTTGTGTAAAATGATCAATGATTTGACTTTTTTTTCATTCTCTTTTGTGTTTTTTCATTGCAAGCAAAATAAATGAAGATATTATTACCAAAGCATTTGTGATTGCAATCATTTTCTGGAAGAAATTGAGTATTATCTGACAGAATTGCAGGGGTGCCAATACTTTTGGCCAGCACTGTAACCCCCTATAATGAATAATACCCCCAAATGCATCTTTAAATTAATAACTTCCCTGTGCACCCCCTTTAAATAGTGCCCCTTATTAATAATGTCCCAGGTATTTCCTAATTGAAAAGGGAAAAAAAAAAACAAGGGAAAAAAAATTATTGGGGTTCCAATACCCGGGACCCCAAGAATCAGCTGTTTGAATGAACCATGGTACCTGTGTAAGCGCCGTGACCCCTTCTCTGTTTACATAGTGTCATTCATCTCATAGCGGCCATGTAATGTAACTACAGCCTCGTCCTATACATGTCTATGTGACAAGGCTGTAATTACATCACACGGACACTATAAACAGACAGCGTGTGATATAAACAGGCCCCATAGCCCCTTCTTACAGCTGATCAGTGTGGAATCACTTATCTCTTATTGATGATTTATTCTGAGGATAAATAATCAATAAAAATGAGCTGGAAAACTCCTTAAGGCCAAGGCCCCATGTAGCATCCCGCAGCAAAAAACAGCTGTGGGAAAAATCGCGGCAGTGAGGCATCGCGGTTTTTCCTGCAGCACTTTGCACAGAATGTTCACAGAGATTTCCTCTGCGAACTTTCTGCTTCAATTATATCTATAGGGAAACTGCTGGCGTTTCCGTAGGTATAATTGACATGCTGTTATTTCCAAAACTGCGACTGTTTTGGAAATCGCAGCGTTTCCGCTGCGCATATTTTACTGCAAAGTGGGGATGGGATGTGGCCCCTTGTGGCGAAAACCCACAGAAAAAAACCGTGGCATTCTAGCAAATCCCATCCACACATTACAGAAAAATATGTGCTGCAGACGCACTGCGATTTCCAAAATCGTTGCGGTTTTGGAAATCGCAGCATGTCATCGCACTCTGCCGGTTTCCATATAGGTGTATTGAAAACAGAAAGTCCACAGGGGAAACCTCTGCAGACCTTCTGTGAAAAGCGCTGCGGGAAAAACCACAATGTTACCGCCATGGTTTTTCCTGCAGCCCGCTACGTGGGGCCTTAGTCTTAATAAAGCCCAAGTGCCACTTTCATTAAATTAATTGACCCTCATGTTATGCCCCTGATTCCCCCTGACATAAATACTGCGCCTCTAATGACCCCTTATATCAATGACCACCCCCTTATCTTCATAATGCCTCCTAATATAAATGATGCCCCCTAATGGCTCCTTATATAAATAACCTCCCCCCTTGTATTAATAATACCCCCCAATAACCCTTATATAAAGGACCCCCCCACATTGTCATAATGCCCCCTAATGAATCCTCCCTTTATAGTTAGATTCCCCCCTCCTAACCACCCCTTATACTATTAATATAACCACAAAAAAAAAAGTCATACTCACCTACCTGCGATGCTGATGAACGGAACCGCCGGCACTTCCTCCCTCTCCACGCACAGGACGTCTGTGTCTGAGCGCGGGCGGCGCTATGTTGTGACGTCATCGCGCCGCCCGTGCTGAGAAGCAGACATCCGTCTGTGGTCTCGGCGTCTTGTAAACCGCAAGCCTGTATTGGTTTGCGGTTTACAAGACGGTTAAGCACCAGGAAGCATTGTAACTAGATCGGTGTCTGCAGACACCGATCTAGTTAGAAATAAAGGTCTGTATTAATGGCGGCCCCGGGGTGGGCCCCTAAAAATTCACTGATACAGATTAATAGTCAATTCACACAATGGGACTGAGGGCCCTGCTCGCAAGAGCTTACAATCTAAGAGGTAGAGGGGTGACACAGGAGGTAGCAGGGGTGGCATAAGAGGTAGCACTGCTTATACGGTGGTCCAGACATTTTTGTGATAAAGGTTACTTTCATTACACATAATAAAGCTTTATGAGCCGTTACCAGTCAGTGTCCTTTTACGTGCAGATGGTGCCTGGACATATACTGTAAAGTTACAGTCTGATATGGCATCATATCTTGTGGGATAATGCGGGAGCGTGAACAGAGGAGGGTTCCTTTTAGGGATTCTCACTACAAAAGGGTTTACATTAGGAATTGTGATAGGCCTGTCTGAAAAGATGTGTCTTTAGTTTGCGCTTGAAGCTGTAGAAATTGGGAGTTAATCTGATTGTCCGGGGTAGAGCATTCCAGAGAAATGGTGCAACTCAGGAGAAGTCTTGGATCCGGGAGTGGAAGTCTATGATAATAGATAATCTTAGGTCATTGAGTGAACGGAGAGTACAGGTTGGGCGATATAGACAGAGATGAGGGAGGAAATGTAGGGAGGTGCAGCATTAAGGAGAGCCTTGTGGATGAGGGTGATAAGTTTATATTGTATTCTGTATTGAATAGGTAGCCAATGTAGTGACCGACAGAGACTGGAGGCATCGCTGTAGCATCTAGACTAATAGATGAGCCGGGCCGCTGCATTCAGAATAAATTGTAGAGGGGAGAGTTTAGTAAGAAGAGGACCGATTAGCAGAGGCGTAGCTAGCGGGGGGGCAGAGGGGCAAACACACAGATAAGTCATCTGTATAGGCGTCTCCAGGACACCGATACAGTTGAAATATGTAGCAGAGCAGGAAAAACAGCTTCCTGCTCTACCATTCTGTTAATCTGGTGGCCGCAGGCCTGAAGGAGCTTGCAGCCCCCAGGCGTCCTTGCAACCGCTAAAGATGTCAGTGTCCTGACCCCGGGAGCAATGATGTCACTACACTGCGCCTCCTGAGCCGGGACACTAACGGTACCTGGAGCAGTGACAGTGGCAAGTCCGTGCATCAAGGGAAGCAACATTTATGTAAGGTAGTATTAACCTATGGAGTATTGGGCTATATTAATCAGGGAGGAGGATAAGCTGTCTCTGGCGCTCTGGTGTCTGCCGCCATTGCCCAGTCCAGTGCGCGTTTTTCCTTTGCCAAGTGGAAGTCTTGCGCTGCACATGACTGCTGAGGCCAATCAGCCACAGGAAAGGAACCAGTGACGTCACTCACATATATCACCAGTTCCTTTCCTGTGGCGGCTGATTGGCCTCAGCAGTCACTTGCGGCGCAAGACTTCTGCCGGCAGAGGCATGGTGCGCGCTGACCGGAGTACCGGAGACAAGTGAGTATGATTTTTTTTTTTTTAATGTTTCACCTTCCCCGACCTCCTCCCTGACTTCTAGAATTTTATCTTTTTTATATTTACTTTATAAGGGATGTCCAGGATAAATCGTTTTTGACAAGGTAAAAAAAACCCAAAAACATACTCACCTTTCTCCGGTGTCTCCCACCACAGTCCAGTCCAGCAGTGCCGCAAAGTTTCTTCTAGCGGAAGGACCAGACCGCGGTGGGAGATACGAAGGACAGGTGAGTATGCTTTTTTTTTCACCTTCCCTGGCCTCCTTGCCAAAAATGGTTTATCCTGGTCAACTCATTTAAGGGAATATGTAGGAAAATTATTAATTTTGGGGAACACAGGGCACATTATTAATTGATGGACACTCTTAATTTAACCCCTTCCTGCCAGAGGAATTTTTCGATTTTCGTTTTTGATTCCCCCCCTTCCAAACCCCATCATTTTTTTTAATTTACCGCTTTAGAGTTATATGAGGTCTTAATGTTTGCGGGACAAATTTTTCTTCATGTTTCTACCATTTATTATTCTGTGCAATGTACTGGGAAGCTGGAAAAATTTCAGAATGGGGTGGATTTGAAGAAAAGTGCATTTGTGCGATTTTCTTATGGGCTTCGTTTTTACGGCGTTCACTGTGCAGCCAAAATGACATGACACCTGTATTTTATGTTTCAATACGATTCCGGGGATACCAAATTTATATACTTTCAATACAGTTTAACCCCTTAACAAAAATCCAAATCTGTGCAAAAAATTTTTTTTCTAAAAGTCGCCATAGTCTGACACCCGTAACTTTTTTATACTTTCGTGTACGAGGATGCATAGGGCGGCTTTTTTTGCGGGACCATGTGTACTTTTTAGTTATACCATTTTGGGGAATTGATACCGTACGGGAGAAATATTTTTATAGATTTGTAGACCGGCTGTTTTCGGACACAGGGATACCTAATGTGTATGTGTTTCATAGTATTTAAGTACTTTTATATGTGTTCTAGAGAAAGGGGGGTGATTTGAACTTTTAATATTTTTAATTTTTTTTATATATTTTTTTTTACTTTTTAAAATTTTTTTTTTTTTAGTTTATTAGACCTCCTAGGGGTCTTGAACCCCAGGGGTTCTGATCACTAATGCAATGCATTGCAAAGCAATGGCTCTTCTATTGCAGGCTACATAGAAACTAATGAAAGACAGGCCTGGGAGCCTTCACAAGGCTCCCGGCTATCATAGGAATGGGACGCCGACCCCGGAACTTGCTCCGGGTGCCGGCGATCCTTGGCAAAATGGCGGTGCCTGCGTGCCTCCGGTAAAATGGCGCCTCGGTCAGCCTTGACCGAGGAACCAGAGGGGTTAATACCCGTGATCAGTGCGGACACCGATTGCAGGCATTAGTGCCGGGTCTCTCCTGTATAAAACAGCAGAGACCCGGCGGCTATGGCGGTCACTCAGCTCTCGAGTGGCCGCCATATTTAAACACACGACATCTGCTGTACTATTACGGCGGATGTCGGGAAAGGGTTAAAGGTGTCTTACCACTTTTAATGCAAACAGCAGGGGAGGGTTATAATGTATCGTTCCCTCTTTACCTGCTTTGGGTCACTGCTGGAAGAAGTGGTCATGGCGGTATAGAGGGAACAGACGAGAAATGTGAACGATTGTCAGAGACGTCACCTGTAAGTCACTAAATGTAACTGCACTGTATACACCTAAATGGTCTGTAGAGCCCTGTGTAGAGCCAATATGTACCACTATGGTCACTGTATAGTGATAATATCGGTATAACTGCGTTGGAGGCCCACTTGGATATGTTTACCCCCCTGTGCCGAACCCCTAGCTACGCCTCTGCCGATTAGTAAGGAGTTACAGTAGTCAAAACGAGAGTGAATCAGGGCGACAGTAAGTGTGTTTAATGTATCTGTGGTAAGGAAAGAGCGGAATCTGGAGATGTTTTTGAGGTGGAGATGACATGAGCGTGCGAGTGATTGAATATAGGGGGTGAAGGAAAGGTCTGAGTCAAACAAAACCCCGAGGCAGCGGGCATACTGCCTAGGAGTTATGGTAAGGCTCGAGATTGCAATGGAGATATCAGGGACAAATCTATTAGATGGTGGAAATAGCAGTAGTTCAGTCTTTGAGAGATTCAGTTTCAGATAGAGCGAAGACATGATATTTGAGACAGCAGAGAGACAGTTACTGGTTTTCTGTGTTAGTGCAGGGGTACTATAAAGAGTCTGTTTTTTGCCCATGTGCTGTCTGTTTTTTAATGGACACCACAAAGAAAAAATATTCATGTGAAAGAGCCCTTAAAAAATAAAAGCACTTTCTTAACTTCTTTGAAGGTAGTACAATAACAGTCCAATGCCAGTGGGAAAAGTTTCCCCAAATTTTGCTCTCATTTAAAAAATGTTTTCCAATTGACTTGTATGAGAAAAAAAAATCACATTTTATTTTTTTTTTCTGTAGTATAGTACATTATTGAGTACAAAAAAAGGTTTCTTCAGCATACATTTTACTTATAGAATGCAACCGAGACATGTACTATATGTACACACGTACTGCAGGTACTATATCATTGTAAAAAAAAAATTACGTATGCATGGTAATAATGTCTGTACAGTCAGTATCACTCCATGTACAAGACCACTATATGGTGGGTCCATTAGGCATTAAATCCTAAAAATGGACATATGTAATAAAAAATGCATAGTGAATAAGTATAATATTGCATGTAATGCTATATCTAAAATCGGACGTACACTGACGAACGGTATGAATCTATATATTTCTATAGTGCTATTTTTGCATCATGTGAATTATAAACAATGCTCATTTGCATTTTTTTGTGTTTGTCCACAAGGAATGTAATTTGCAAATGAAAATATCCATTGCAGATCTGTAGCAGAATTTGTGGACAAAATTTGCTTTGCAATCAGATTTTGGTGTTGGTTTGTAGAGGATTTCACCCTGTGCATTTCAAAGATTAATGCCTGCATTTGGAAATGCACAATATAAATTAAAATGCTGCAAAATGTAAATCTGCTCTGCAGGTTAGTTTCTGCAAGATTTTTTTTTCCACAGCATGGAGATGAAATTTTGTATAATCTCATCCAATTTACTGTAAACACTGCAGCAATACCATGACAGAAAGTCCTCAGTGCCTCTGTCCCATGTGGACTGTACTCATGTCTGTCATGCTCCTGTCTCTTATAATTACATGGATTGGTAGTATACTTAGAGCAAATATCAGCAATTTTGCAATAAAAATTTAACAATAAATACATAATGTATAGTTAAAATACATGGTCCCCTCCTTTTTGATCTTTCTAATGCAGTTCCTTTAATTCCCAGAACCCTCTTCATTTCTGTAAAATGGTCACTAGCTTCTCAGACTACTTTACTCAAACTGTGCCTTGGTAGCCTAAGACACTCCCTCTGCTCTTGGATGGACTAGTTCAGAGCAAGGGAGAAGTCTCTCAGAATACTACTTCCACATGGTAGTGATGCACTGTATCACTGGATTAACAGACGTCCAGCTAGTGAAGGTCCAGGGGACCAAAATGTCCGGGATCTTTTGATGTCTGACTGTATACTAACCCATTACTACACTACCGTGTGATATTCAAGTTGTCTTGTCAAGATGTTATATTAATAAAGCTTATTTGTACTGAATGACTCTCATGTTTGGAGTGCCAGAGTAGAATATATCTAGTATGACAGTTATGAGCTGCAATAAATTTGCAATAGAAGAATAAATGGAACCAAATTAACAAGTGTTACGTGTCTAAATCAATCTCTTCAATAAGTCAGGAGAGTTGCTTCCTAACACAGAATGTATTAAAAATATTTATTTAATCTTTATTCATTTCTGATTAAAAAAAAAAAAAACACCTCAACTGGGATAAAAACTGTAAGTCAAGGGATGGATCGATAGGGCACAGCACTCTTGTCCCTCAATCTCTATTTCCCCCTGTGTTTAAGGATCATATGTGCCCATATTGCCAGTGGTGTCTTTACACCGTCTATATTCAATATATGGCCAGGGAACCAATGATCCTGTTAATCTAGAATAAATTATCGTCCACACACTGCTTTTAAAATCATGAAAACAGCAGAGGTGCCGCACTTGAAAGGACACTAGTATGCAGGTCCAGTATGTCTTGCCTGCAAACATAGGACTGCGTGGCTATTGTTTGCTCTTTCATTCAGAGCGGCTCACCCCAAAGGAGGACAGCCAGATTGCTACACCCGCAATGGTATTGTGACACACCTTACGCGTTTCTAATGTCAGTACCAACAGAGTACTGACATAGTCATCAGAGGTTTGTTATTGTTATTGTTTATTTATATAGCACCATTAATTCCATTGTGCTTTACATTTGAGGATTTACATACGGTACACGATGTAGAAAACAGATAATACTACCAGTGACCAACTGGCACAGTGGAATAGAGGGCCCTGCCCGCAAGGACTTACAATCTATGAGGGAAGAGGGATAGAGACAGAAGGTGAAGGGAGAGACTGTACAGGTGGTGGTGTGGTGACAGTAGCGTTATTGGAGGTTGTAGGCCTTACTGAATAGGTGAGTCTTCAGGGCCTTCTTGAAGCTTGTGATTGTGGGGGATTTGTGTCTTCAGATATAGAGCAGAGGTAAATATGTTATAATATTATTTAGCAAAGTTCTATGCCTTTCCCAGCACACCTCCCTGCTCCCCTCTCGGCACTAGTATGTGGCCGTTTTTTTAATCAGAAATGAATAAAGATTAAATAAATATTTTTAATACGTCCTGTGTTAGGAAGCAACTCTCCTGACTTATTGAAGACATAAATTTGCACTATAATTTACGCCAATTCCTGGTGTTAATAATAATAATAATAATAATAATAATAATAATAATAATAGTCCTTTAATAGTCCCACAATGGGGAAATTCAGTGTATTACAGCAGCAAAGATAAGCAGATACAAATACAAATACAACATGTACAGGAATGTTCCAAGGTGAGAGGCATAGTAACTATGTTGGACCAAGAGAGGCCAAGCCCCCTCCTACTGAGCCTTACTCACTTACAAAATAAAAGTGGTGAGCATGAGGGGAAAAACCTACAAAAAAAATCACACTTGTGCACAAATGTGACATTTGTATTCCTGTAAACTGATATAAAACTAATGCTAAATCTTTTCCGCTGAGCTTTGGCTGTCTATAAATGATGCTGCATGTTCTTCGATGCAGCAAGAACAAGTAGAATATCTAAATTTAGTAAAGTATGGTATCATACGTACCGTCTGTATGCATAGAATAGTCAGAAAAACTGGTGGCTATAGGGGGACTGGGCATTAAACTGCAGCAGAAAAATGAAAAAGGAAGGAATTGGGTGAAGGATCCCTAACTGATGAAACTGCAACCAGTGAGGCACCTGGAGTCTACCACCTCTCCCAAACATATTCAACTGTCACCACTGTGTTACAGAGCACCTTACAGTGATACCTTTGTTATGTAGGACACTTTTGAAATTTTGGAGAAAAACGTCTTTGAACTCTTATGCAAATTAGGCAGTTGGTGGACTGGGGTCAGACCTTCTGTTCCTCGGGGCAATGCTCTTGCCACTCAGACCCCTACCATCTCCTGTCTATGTCATCCCATTCAGGGAGAGATGATCCTCTAAATGGTACAACATCGTACCTGAGCAGCAAGAGCAGTGGTTCCAGGGCTGAAGGACCACCTACCAAGCATCAAATGTCTCATTTGCATAAGACTTACATAAGCAAAGCTGTTTTTCTCCAAATGTACAAAACTGACATACATAACAAAGGCATGTTGTTTAGCACTGTAATGTAACACTGTGGTGGCAGTTTATTATGCTTGGCAAAATATGCAGTATAACTTGTCATTTCTTCACTTATATCTCAGTTTATTCCTGGCTAAGGAGTCCAGTGGGCAGTCCTACTCAGAGATGGACAGCTATCTTTATATGTAAACTCATATAGGGCAGGCTCCCCCTTGGTGGGACTCCTCACTTGACTTATCAGCATAGAAAGAGCAGAGATGAAATTAATAAAATACAAGTTATACTGATCTAATAAACTAATAACTAACCTATAATATCTGACATGACTTTTTTTGGCTAAAATACACTTCTAAAAAAGCTGTAAAGATGTGGAATAATGTAGCAAACCCCCCCCCCCCCAAAAACTGCCTTATGCTCTCTCATCTAAATCACAGAAGTCTGTACTCTTCAGAGTTGTGATAGATCCCCTGCACACAGTATTATCCTCCATAGCGGTCCCTGCACACAGTATTATCCTCCATAGCGGCCCCTGCACACAGTATTATCCTCCATAGCGACCCCTGCACACAGTATTATTCCCCATAGTGGCCCCTACACACGGTATTATGCGCTATAGTGGCCCCTGCACACGGTATTATGTCCCATAGTGGCCCCAACACACAGTATTATTCTCCATAGTGGCCCCTGCACACGGTATAATATTCTAACTTTTCTATTCTAACTTCTCTTCAGACCCAGAGTATAATGACGCCGGACGTGACCCCTGAGGCACTGTCAGCAGTCTCTTACGTCAGGCAGAAGCACCCGAAGAGCACAGAGAGGTTGCGGATCCAGGGAAGGTGAGTTAACATTGTTTTTTATGTTTGATCACCTCCCCGGGGGCTCCGCTTATTATACTCTGGGGTCTGAAGAGACCCCACAGTATAATAATAGCAGTTTCGTTTCTGCCGTGTTTGGTCCGATCGAAACTGCTGGGTGAGGACTCGGGCTGCCTGTGCCAGGGAAATAAGCCTCGCGTGCCACTCTTGGCACGCGTGCCGGGGGTTGCCGACCCCTGGCCTAGAAGATTCTCCCTGTCAAGTGTACCTACACAAAGTGACAGTGACCTGTCAATAATGACCATGTCAGTCTATGTAAGAACGCACCCTATTGACAAAGAGAATGACAGTGGTCAATTTATCCACACTAGAAGAATAACAAAGGAGTAACACAATGCCAAGTTCTAAGAAAATGAACTACAAGACAGAATTGTTATTTCATGAAGAATCTGAGTACTTACTAATAGAAAGGAGAAATATCGGGGCTCTTTCACACAAACAATATTTTCAATAGTTAACCCCTTCACACAAAATCACGTACATGTCCGTGACTGGGTGTGAAGGGTTGTATGAAGAGAGCTCAGGAGCTGAGCTCTCTCCATACACGGCGGGTGCCGGCTGTATAACACAGCCAGCACCCGCCGCTAACAGCTGCAATCGGTGCCGACAGTGATCGCAGCTGTTAACACTTTAGATGCTGCGGTCAAATGTGACCGCAGCATCTAAAGTGCGCAGCCGCCACGGGTGCCGCCATCTTTCACCAATCGCTGCCCTCCTGAACGTCATCGGAGTGCGGTGATCGGTTGTTATGACAACCGGGAGCCTATTGAAGGCTTCCAGGCTTGTCATTACATTAGCGCTATTACATGATGCCAGAGGCAGCGTCTAATAGAAGGGAATGAATGACGCTATACACTGCAATACATTAGTATTGCAGTGTATAGTGTGAGCAAACAGACCCCCTAGGATTCAAGGTCCCGAAGGGGTCTGATCATAAAAGTTAAAGAAAAAAAAAAGTTTTTTAAAGTTTAAAAAAACCACAAAAAATATAAAAGTTCAAATCACCCCCCTTTCCCTAGATCACATATAAAAATAAAAAAACAACAGTAAACATAAACACATTAGGCATCCCCATGCTTCAAAATGTCTGAACTATTAAAATATTAAAATATTTCTCCCATACGCTGAATGGCCAAATGGCCAAATGGCCAAATGGCAGTTTTTTCAACTTTTTTCCTCCTATAAAAAATGGAATAAAAAGTGATCAAACCATCAGACCTTCCCCAAAATGGTATCACTAAAAATGCCATCTTGTCCCGCATAAAAAGACGCCATACCCAGTTCCATACACATAAATATAAAAAGTTACAGTTGTGACATTATGGCGACACAAATTTTTTTTGTATTTTGCAAAGTTTTTAATTTTTTAAAAGATATCAAAACAAAACAAATACTATATAAATTTGGTATTGCTGTGATCATACTGACCCGAAGAATACAGGTAACATGTCATTTTTACCATATACTGTAGTGAATGCCGTAAAAATTGAACCCATAAGAAATTGGCGTAAATGCATTTTTTTTTCCAATTCCATCTCATTCTGAATTTTTTTTCCAGCTTCCCAATACAGGATATTGAAGGGTGCCATTACAAATTAAAATTTGTCCCGCAAACAATAAGCCATTATATGACTCTGTGAATAGAAAAATGAAAAAGTTATGGCTCTTGGAATGGGGGGAGGGAAAAATGGAAATGCAAAAACGAAAATTGTCTGTGGTATGAAGGAGTTAAACACTTGTAAATCTTCCACAAATTTCAAAAGTTTTTCATAGAGTTGTTTGCTGGTGTTAAATTTGAAAACATAAGGCTAAGACCGTACACGTTGCGGAAACGCAGCTTTTTTCCTGCTGTGGAAACACAGCAGAAAAAAATGCTGTTTTACAGTTCCAGCAAAGTGAATGAGATTTTGGCTAATCCCATCCACACATTGCAGAAAATAAACTCTGCGGAAAAGATGCTGCGAAGATGCTCACGTTTTCCCTATAGATTTAATAAGAGAAAAAGAAGCAAAAATGAAAAATGCTGCAAAAACGCAATTAAAAATGCTGCGGGAAAAAAAACAATGCATTTCTTTTCTGCAGCGTTTTTTAGCTGCGTTGCCGAACGTGGAGCCTTAGCCTAAAACATGACTTTTTAGCATTTTTCATGTCCTGTAATAACTATAGAGAAGTCTAAAGCGTGCAGGGTTTTAAAATAAAGGCCACAAACCTTAAAAACAGCACAAAAATAGCAAACACTAAGTTTCTGTGTACTGAAAATATAGACTAACCAAATAAATTGTTATAGACTCTATAGCTGTGATGGCGAACCTATGGCACGCGTGCCAGAGAGGGCACGCAGAGTCCTCTCAGTTGGCACGCGCGCCATCGCCATGATTGCTCACTAACCAGGAATCCGGCACAGGATTCCCCGTTAGTGAGTCATCTCTTCTTTCAGCTATATGCAGGGCCGCTCCGGACACAGATGAGTTACATACAGTGATAAAGCAGGAGCCGTCCGCGGACAGCCCCTGCTTCACCATTGTGTGTGAAGCACATCCTTGTGTGCTACGGTCCCTGGAGCTGCGGGTGCAATGTGATGACTTCACTCACATCACGCTTGCAGCTCCCTGAACAGTCCGGAAGAAGAGACCTCACAGAGCGAGGAGTGGTGAGTATCAGTGTTTTATTATGTTACACTGGTGGCAGATGAAGGGAGGACATCAACCTTGTGGCAGATGAAGGGGGGACATAAAACTGAGAGCAGATGAAGGGAGGACATCAACCTGGTGGCTATGAAGGGTGAACATTAAACTGGGGGGAGCTGAAGGGGGACATTAAACTGGTGGAGATGAAGGGGGGCATCAAACTGGGGGCAGATGGAGAGGGGCATCAAACTGGGTGCAGATGGAGAGGGGCATCAAACTGGGTGCAGATGGAGAGGGGCATTAAACTGGGGGCAAGTTGTAAGGGGGCATTAAACTGGGGGCAACTGGAAGAGGACATTAAACCGTGGGGGTAGCTGGAGGGGGACATGTCTGCTTCTAGTTTCCCCCAGTTTAATATCGCCATCCAAGGAACCCCACGGTTTAATATCCCCCTCAAGCTGACCCAGTTTAATGTCCTCCTCTAGTTGCCCCAGGTTAATGTCCCCCTCCAGCTACCCCAGTTTAATGTCCCCCTCTAGTTTCCCCCAGTTTAAACTGGGGCACCAGGAGAGGAGACTTCATACTGTCGGGCAATTGGAGGGGAACATTCTAAAAGAGATGGGATGAGAATGAGTGGAGTCAATGTAGAATTGGGTGGAGCTAAATTTGCTGCCGCGCGCATAGCCTAATCACAGGGGTATTTTATGTCATATCCCTCTGAACATAACATAACCAGGAAGTTATTGGCACTGTGACCCAGACATTTACCATCGTCTAGGTTGCAGCTCCAAAAGAGTTTCACCAAACACTTACACAACACATACACAAAGTCATCAATAAAGTTTACATTTGACCCTGTCCCTGTCCTGTCCATACCTTTATAGAGTAAAATCCTCCGACCACCTCTCTAGCAATATCCATTACACGCTAAAATAATAGCAATAATGATTATTACTAGAGATGAACGTATAAAACATTTCTGGCAGGCGGAAAAGTTCCATCATTCACGTAATACATTGTCACCCATTGAATGTCACCATATAAAAGCCTAGTTTTTGGCAGCTTTCAGATGGATATAATAGCAGGTGGTGATGGGGGGGTGACTTATGAAACCTCTGTACTGGGCCCACCAATGTGTTAAAACGGCTCTGGTTATATGTGCAAATGTGGACCGCGGCTTACACTGACTGCAGAGTGTAACCTCTGTCCCAACGCAAGTCATCAGTGCCTGTGATCAGAAGAAGAAGGAGGACGCTCTTCGTGGGACTGCAGCCATACTGGGTAAGTAGCATAAACTACTGTGTGGGGGCCGACTCTGGAGGATCTAATACTGTGGGGGGGAAACAAAGTGGAGCATATAATACTTTGTGGGGGGCCTACTGTAGAGCATATACTACTGTCTGGGGGCCCACTGTGGAGCATATAATACTGTGTGAGGGTCCACTGTGGAGCATATAATACTGTACGGGGGCCACTATGGAGTGTATAATAGTGTGCAGGAGCCACTGTGGGCATATAATACTGCATGGGGGCCACTCTGGAGCATATAATACTGTCTGTGGAGTGCAGTGTACTGTGTGGGGGCCCTTCACTATTTATATCACACAGTGTGCCTTTAACATTGTAGGCCGGCTCCCACACGGCGAGATCACGGCAGCCGACCTGTTCTCCTGACAGCTGGGAGCCTTATGAAGGCTCCCAGGCTTGTCAGTGCACTATAGCGATTGAGGCTGGTCTATGATTGCAGGTTCAAGCTCCCTAGGGTGGCTAATAAAATAGTAAAAAAAAAAATTTTTTAAGTTTTAAAAAATTCCAAAAAAAAAAAAAAAAAAACCCTAAAAGTTCAAATCACCCCCCCTTTCCCTAGAATACATATAAAAGTACAATATTACTGTGAAACACAAGCACATTAGGTATCCCTGTGTCTGAAAATGCCCAGTGTACAAATATTTTTCCTGTACGGTACGCCATAGCGGGGAAAAAAAAAAAAATCTAAAGTGCCAAACCACCGTTTTGCCTCTGCTAAAAATTTGAATAAAAAGTGATCAAAACAATATACATTCCCCAAAATGGTAGAACTAAAAATTTCACCTAACCTGGCAAAAAAGACGCCCTATGCATTCCTGTACACGGAAATATAAAAAAGTTACGGGTGTCAGAATATGGTGACTTTTAGAACAAAATATTTTTGCAAAGTTTAAGATTTTGGCTGCAGAGTGAACGCCGTAAAAACGAAGCCCGTAAGAAAGTCGCACAAATGCACTTTTTCTTCAAATCCACCCCATTCTGAATTTTTTTCCAGCTTCCCAGTACATTGTACAGAATAATAAATGGTAGCATCATAAAGAACAATTTCTCCTGCAAAGATTAAGCCCTCATATGTCTCTGAGAATGAAAAAATAAAAAAGTTATGGGGTTTGGAAGGTGGGGAGTCAGAAAACAAAAATCAAAAAATTGTCACCGGCAGGAAGGGGTTAACTTGCCTGGGTTTCAGTCTCAGCGCTTTTTTCCTTATATGCATATGAATAAAATGTCATTCAGATGAACAATTGGGCTCCAAAGCTGAATAACAAGAACTGTACAATCACCTCCACAAGGTACTCCAAAGCTGAATAACAAGAACTGTACAATCACCTCCACAAGGTACTGTGATTAGGTTTATAACCAATTTACTGCTGACAGACTCCCTTTAACTACTGTGGGATAAGGCTGCCAGAGAGGGGTAACTTACTCAGGACTCTAGCCATCTATTCAGCTAAATAAACACTATATACTATAATTGTAAATTGTCCCTGCAGGAGTTGGGAAATTTTGGGCCAGACAAGACTTCCTCCAACAAAATCATCTGTTTGCTGGGGATGTCAGGAGCCAGAACTGTGGCATTCATTTGCATGGAGTCTGGATCTATAAATTCCAATTGTTGAAGGTCACTTTGTAGAAGTTTGTTTTTTGTGTGGAGTTAAAATGTCTACTTTAATCTCCTTCGGTTGAACAAGGTATGAAGGTAATATAGGAGTGACGTGTTTCACAGTATTCAGAAGTTGTATTTATGTTTCATCATCTCTTTTATTTTACATGAATTCATGATATCTCCGTGGAACACTATTAAATATTGAGTGACTGCTTAAAAGAGAAGATAAAACATTGCTTGCATTACTATACCCACATGGAATGAAAGCCCTACATCGGAGGTAATTGGGTAGAGACCAGGATGCCGCAAACAAAATCATGTTGCTTTCTGTGGGAAATATTTGGTTACTGAAGCCATCCATCATGGCTGACAGGCTTAAATTGGCAACTTAGATGTGCATCCCATTTACAATTCACAGGGCTGTTTACTGTTCTCCAAACATTAAATCTGAGAAGCTATTTGATACTGACAGAGAATTCCTCGACAACTTTCTTTAAAAAAGATTTTAAGAAGCAATATATTTTCTGTATGCCTTGCTACAAAACATCTCAGTGTGTTCAATATTTATCTTCATTAGGCAGCAAATACGTGTGAATTTACTGCTCCAGTGATCTTGTGGTTTCCTATAACATGTGTCTTGTGTGATTATTACAGTAAAAATGTCTCTTATCCTAAGAATATTTGGGAGATATCTGAAATAAGAAAAGACACTATGGGTAAAAGACAAAGGAGATGGATATTGTGATGATGGGACAGACAGGGTATGGGTGCAGTTAGAAGATGCAATTTGGTAATTTTACTACTTTAATTCCTTGAAGACGCAGCTAGTTCTGACCTTCAAGATGCAGCCCAAATTTTCAAATAAGAAATGTCATTTTATGTGGCAATAACTATAGAATGCTTTTATTTATCCATGTGATTCTAAGGCTAAGGCTCCACATTGTGGAAATGCTGCTTTATTGCAGATTTTGCTGTATTTTTTTGAGTCAATGTTGGCTTGAAATGGAATGATAAATATAAAGTAAGCATTTATACTTTTCCCTTCTGTTAAATCCACTCCATGCCTTGACTAAAAAAATACAGCAAAATCTGCAGATCATCCTAAAGCACCGATCCCTGCTGCCTTCTTCACCTAAGATATTCGCTGATGAAGGTGGATTACAATAAAATGTCCACTAACTGAATATCTTGTTCATATATATCCTTAACTGGATTTCTACATTGGATTTCTGTGGTGCTATATGTCAGTAAGTCCATTTCACTTTTTGCATGAAAAACGGAGTACCGTGATAATTCTACTCTGTTATTGATTTCCTGCAACACGTCTTTCACAGGCACCCTTACTAACCAGGGGAGTGCTTGGACATTATCAAAAATAATATTATGCTAGGTTCACACATTCCACCCCCAATTACAAGCTGTCCAGTGTGGTCCTGATGTGCAGGGAGAGGATCCCTTCCTCCTCTTCCCAGTCCCACGTGGCTTTCAAGTCCATGACAGGTGAATTAACACATGGAGTGCCCTGGGGAAAACTACTACCACCAACATCCACACCCCAGCTCTCTCTGAAACGCTCTATGGCTAAGGCTCCACGTTGCGGAACGCAGTTAAAAAAACGCAGCAGAAACGCATCTCTTTTTTTTCTGCAGCGTGTTTCATTGCGTTATTGTTGAGTTTTTCTCTGCAGATTTTCTCTGCTTATTTAACCTATAGGGAAAACACAAGCGTTTCCGTAGGTATCAATGACAATGCTACGTTTTTGAAAACGCAGCTTTTCTGCAGTGTGTGGATGGGATTAGCCAGAATCTCATTCACTTTGCTGGAACTGTGAAACACTGTGTTTTTTTTTTCTGCCTGCATTTCTGCAGCAAAAAAAATAAAAAATGCTGCGATTCCGCAATGTGGGGCTTCAGCCCAGAAAGCAGAATTAGTAATAGACTAGGACATATGTAACCATATAACAATAGTACGTACACAGCATATAGTATGTATACCGCCTATATTAGTTTGACATATTTGCAGTTATACATAACTGAAAGGACCACTGCTTTGAAACCTAACATTGTGTGTGTTTCTTCTCCTCTCTGGTCATACAAGAAGTTCCAGAGACCTTAGCTAGAGTCTCATCTGATGAGCCTAACACTATATATACCCACCATTGTTTAAAATGGCTGCAATTAACAACTATTTCTGCACAGTCCTAGAAGATTGAGGCTAAGGCCCCATGTTGCGGAAACACAGCGTTTTTTGTTGCAGATTTTGCTTCGTTTTTTTGAGCCAAAGCCAGGAGTGGATTGAGCAGAAGGTAGAAGTATAAGTATAACTTCTTATACATTGCCCATTCCTTTTGTAGCCATTCTTGGCTTTGGTTCAAAAAAACGCAGCAAAATCTGCAACAAAAAAAGCTGTGTTTCCGCAACGTGGGTCCTAAGCCTGAAAAGCAATATGAATGAACCCTTTAGGTGATTTTTCACATCAGTCCACAAAGCATAACCACTTTTTGAAGACATATAGTAAATATACACACATATGCTTTATTTTAGTACAATACTTTTCTGCATGAGCTTTTAAATTAACCCTTTCCCCAGATCTGCCATACATGTACAGCAGATGTTGGGTCTTTAAATGTGGCATCTACTCAAGAGCTGACCTGTTTTATATATCAGAGATCCGCTGGCAGTGTCATAGCCAACGAGCTGTCCACAATGTACAGTCATGGCCAAAAGTTTTGAGAATGACACAAATATTATATTTTCACATGATCTGCTGCCCTCTGGTTTTTATGTGTGTTTGTCAGATGTTTTTATCACATACAGAAATATAATTGCATTCATATTATGAGTAACAGAAGCTTATATTGACAGTTAGAATGAGTTAATGCAGCAAGTCAATATTTGCAGTGTTGACCCTTCTTCTTCAGGACCTCTGCAATTCTCCCTGGCATGCTCTCAATCAACTTCTGGACCAAATCCTGACTGATAGCAGTCCATTCTTGCAGAATCAATGCTTTAATTTTGTCTGAATTTGTTGGTTTTTGTTTGTCCACCCGTCTCTTGATGATTGACCACAAGTTCTCAATGGGATTAAGATCTGGGGAGTTTCCAGGCCATGGACCCAAAATCTCTATGTTTTGTTCCCTGAGCCATTTAGTTATCACCTTTGCTTTATGGCAAGGTGCTCCATCATGCTGGAAAAGGCATTGTTGAGTGCCAAACTGCTCTTGGACGGTTGGGAGAAGTTGCTCTTGGAGGACATTCTGGTACCATTCTTTATTCATGGCTGTGTTTTTAGGCAAGACTGTGAGAGAGCCGATTCCCTTGGCTGAGAAGCAACCCCACACATGAATGGTTTCAGGATGCTTTACAGTTGGCATGAGACAAGACTGGTGGTAGCGCTCACCTCTTCTTCTCCGAATAAGCTGTTTTCCAGATGTTCCAAACAATCGAAAAGGGGATTCATCAGAGAAAATGACTTTACCCCAGTCCTCAGCAGTCCACTCCCTGTACCTTTTGCAGAATATCAGTCTGTCCCTGATGTTTTTTCTGGAGAGAAGTGGCTTCTTTGCTGCCCTCCTTGAGACCAGGCCTTGCTCCAAGAGTCTCCGCCTCACAGTGCGTGCAGATGCACTCACACCTGCCTGCTGCCATTCCTCAGCAAGCTCTGCACTGCTGGTAGCCCGATCCCGCAGCTGAAACACTTTTAAGAGACGGTCCTGCCACTTGCTGGTCTTTCTTGGGCGCCCTGGAGCCTTTTTGGCACCAATGGAACCTCTCTCCTTGAAGTTCTTGATGATGCGATAGATTGTTGACTGAGGTGCAATCTTTCTAGCTGCAATACTCTTCCCAGTTAGGCCATTTTTGTGCAGTGCAATGATGACTGCACGTGTTTCTTTAGAGATAACCATGGTTAACAGAAGAGAAACAATGATGGCAAGCACCAGCCTCCTTTTAAAGTGTCCAGTGGTATCATTCTTACTTAATCATGACAGATTGATCTCCAGCCCTGTCCTCATCAACACCCACACCGGTGTTAATGGAGCAATCACTGAAACGATGTTAGGTGGTCCTTTTAAGGCAGGGCTGCAATGATGTTGAAATGTGTTTTGGGGGATAAAGTTCATTTTCTAGGCAAATATTGACTTTGCAAGTAATTGCTGTTAAGCTGATCACTCTTTATAACATTCTGGAGTATATGCAAATTGCCATTAGAAAAACTGAAGCAGTAGACTTTGTAAAAATTAATATTTGTATCATTCTCAAAACTTTTGGCCATGACTGTAGAGACATAAGCCGCTATATCACGAAAGCTGAAGTCATGTATTTGCCATGCTCTGTAAATTATAGCATGAACTTGGGATCTCCATTGAGATGCTGTGAGGGTTCACTGGCTTCAGATGCACAGCAATTATTACTAGACACAGACCCAACCTTGGATTAGCCTCTAGGTGCACAAGACCCAGTTTCACCCATGTCCGTTTGAGTGCCAGATTTCCCAGCGTGAACAGCGTGCAGGGAGCATTATATTTTTTTTATGTTGCTAGGAGTCCCTGCCTTCAAGTGACATACTGTCCCGTAGTGAATATAGTATGAAACCCGGTTGGTTGAATCTAGGCTAAGGCCATATTGGTGGGTATGCTGCAATGGATCCATTTGTGACAGAAAAACAGCTCAAATTGGCTGGTTTTGCCATGGCTTTCATACGTGAATCCTAGGTAGCTGGCCTGGCATTTAGCCTTTAACAATTGCAAAGGTTAGAAATAGTGGCTGAAAATACAGAAGCGTTCAAAACCTGCAGAGCGAGACACTTTGTGTTGTATATATTTTGCAGTGCATGGATAGGATTTGTTTAAATCCCCTGCACTTACTGCTGCTTTACTTCGCAGGGGGTTAGTTGCCGGCAATTTTGTAAATATACCATGTGTATCTCCGGGTCACTTATTTCTTCCTCAGAAGAACATACCATAGCAGGAATATTTATTTACAGCTTTTTCTTGCATAAATGTTATAAATTAACAGATTGGTAAATGGCAGCAATCTGTTTATCACAAAATGTTAATCTGAAATAAGAAAGCAATATAAATTTATCATTAAACTCCCTGCTTTAAAAAATGTTATACAGGCTACATCTGCCATCTTGTGGATGTTAGGGAAATTGTTTTTTCTTACTGTTCATTGGTTTATTTGTCAGCAGATGCTAGTTTATATTTTATACAAAAGGCAGTATAATTTCCATACAAAATTAAAAATACAGAATTCCACTGGGGGTAATAATATTCATGTGGAATGTATTAGGTTCAGTTCACATCTTGTTTTGTGCTATATCTGCTGCCTCCATTTTTTTTCTATGCTTGGGAATAAAGTGTACAATTGTACAATCTTGTGTCATTTTTTTAAATGTAAATTTGCAGTCAATCACAGTTTATGTTTTTTTTTAAAGTGTACCTACAACTACATGATGAAAATAAACTTGTTTGACACAAATAAAGCAAAGAGGGATCTGTCACTTACTCCTGGACGAAGTTACATTGTGTTAATATAAATTTTTAATTCTCCTTGGCCAGTTATTCAAATGGGCGGGCACTTCTTTATTGTGATGTCACTAAAAATCCACAGCAGTTCCCTTGGTTCCCATTGAGCTGTGTGCCTTTTCATGAACTCACAGAAGCTGATCCATTCAGATTGCAGAAGACTTGGCTGTTGTTATCCCTCCTCAGCATTGGTCTTCAGACTCTGTCCGCAAAACACAGGATAAACAGTGCAAGGCTGAAAAATATCTCTCATTATGGACTGAAATGGACGAGATGGGGGTTAATGTTACTAAGAGTAAACATTCTACTTCTGTGTCTTTTTTCAGCCACGTGTTTGTTTAGCAGCTGTAATATCATAATGCTGGATATGGAAAACCCTTGACAATGAGCTCAGAGTGAACAACTATTAGGCTGCTGTTTAATGGTTGGAGGATCAAAACACCAGGAAAAACAAATGGATGGCAATGTCAAGGTAATAAAAGTAATAGACAAAACTTCATCCTGAGAAGACCAATAAAATAGTAATAATATAATAATAATATATTCCCTTACGTCCCACAGCAGCACAATCTGGGGTATTCCTGCCCCTGTGTGCTGGTAGGACAGGCGGAACTTTTAATTTGCATAAATTATGCATGACTAGGTTACTCTATAAGAGGGCAAAGAGACCTCCTCCCCCTTGTGTTTTTTTTCTGTCCTGTGTGGTGGGACAGGTGGAGGGAGGTTTTATTTAGGCAGTTTTTTTTGTGCTAGCCAAGCTTTCAACCTTCGCTCTGAAAAGGTTGATTTCAGTAGTTCAAGCAGCTGTAGCTGCATGCTGCATGTTCAAAGGCCAGTATGCAGGCCACTTGTGCAGCCTTGATGTGGAGCATTGCCGTTTCACTTACCTTTTTTTGTGCCTAGCCAAGCTTGCAACCTTTGCTTTGAAAAGGCTGATTTCAGTAGTACATACAGCGGTGGTTGCATGCTGCATGTTCAAAGACCTGTAGTGCAGTCCACTTGTGCGGCCTTGATGTGGGGCATTACTGTTTCACTTACCTTACAAGCTCCGTGGCTGCTAGAAGTGACATCGGTTACTTTGTTCCTCCGGAACATTTGTTTGTCTCTTAGTGAGGAAGGCCTCAGTAGTCCACTTGGATTACTGCTCGTGCTGCTGCAGCTCTGGGCAGCAAAGTGGCTTTGTGGTTAGCACTGCAGCCTTGTGGTGCTAGAGTCCTATGTTCAAATCCTGCAAGGAGTTTGAAAAAAATAAATAAGAGGAGCTAGTTTGTGTGCAGTGTGACACACTGTGAAGCTATTGAAGATTTCCAGGTGATTGATTGAAACGCTTTCATCTGATGATACCTTGGAAGATTCCAGCAGACCTCTCATCCTGAGAAGATAAATAGACTGCTGAAGTCCATCCAGTCTAGGGACCATGATGTTGATGTTGATGGGGAAGCCTCCAGTTTTGCCTCTAGGGGGCCTAGGGCCTTCCAAGTGGAATGAGTCGCTGGAAAGACTCATGCTTGCGGAATGGAATCATCCAGAAAGAGCTCCCATATATTCCAGAAGATTTTGAACCTTGTTCTCTATTCCGGAGGCTCGGCGGGATTGGTGGGGCCTCCCACCTAAAGTGGACACGGCAGTGCTCAAGTTGTCCCGTCCTACGGTGGTCCCAGTGGATGATGATTCTAACCTCCAGCACCCCATGGATAGACACATAGAGAGTACCTTTAGGAAGGTTTATTCTCTGGCTTCCGGTCAGACTTCCGTGGCTATTGCCTCTAGTGAAGTCTCAAGCAAATTATGTGCTGACATTGACTCTGGAGTCTCCAGAGACGATCTCTTAGCTTTTTTAATGTGGTTTCCTTGTCGGCAGATTATTTAGCCGAAGCCTCCCAACATCTTTTAAGGCTGGCGGCCAAATCTGTGGCCCTTTCTACGGCAGCTAGAAGGCCGCTATGGTTAAGACCCTGGCGAGCGGGTAATGCCTCCAAGTTCAACCTTTGTTCCCTACCCTTTGAGCCGGGTAAGCTTGGAAGAAGCCTTTATGAGATTATGGAAAACCTTAAAAGGGTAAGACTCTGCCTCAGGCCTTTAGAGGCAGGTCAAGACCTTCCAGCCGGGGTAGAGGTTACCAGTCTCAACCCAGACCTCAGTTCCAGAGAGGTCCTAGAGATCAGCCAAGGGGTTCTGGACGAAGGTTCCCCAAGGATGAGGACAAAAAAGAAGCCTAGCTTGACATCGGCTGCCTTCTTCCTGTGGCCGAGACTCCTGTCAGAGGTCGGTTTTCACTTTTACACTGGCAGGAAAAAAATTCAGGACCCTTGGGTCTTGCAGATTGTTCAGCGAAGTTATGCAATCGAGTTTCTTCAGCTGCCTCAGGATCGATTCGTCATAACCCGCTCCCTTCCTGTGGCTCAGTAGGATATATTGGAATGCTCCATTCACGATTACATCCGCAAGGGGGCTTTGGAAGAGTTCCCCCCTTGGAGGAAGGATTCGGTGTCTCCCCAGTTTTCTGGTGCCAGAACCATCAGGCTGCTGGAGAATGATTATAGACTTAAGATGTCTGAATCGCTTTATAAAGAAAAACACATTTTCTTATGGAGACCGTAAAATCCATTACATCCTTTTTCAACAGGTCGAAGTTTTTCGTCACCTTAGATCTAAAAGGATGCCTATCTGCATGTCCCAATATATCCTCCGCACAGAAAGCATCTTCAGTTTGCAGCCCTGCCCTTGGCATCACTTCAGTTCCTCATACCTTCACCAAAGTTGTGGCTCCTATAGCCGCCTCTCTCAGGCTTCAGGGCCTTTTTGTAGTGCCATACCTGGACGACTGGCTAATAAAAGCCCAGTCAGAATCTGTTTTGCTCCAGCAGTTACTGATAGCCATTCCCTACTCCAGAGTTTGGGTTGGCTAATAAATTGGGAGAAGTCAGATGTAGTTCCCTCTTCCCGCAGGAAGTTCCTGGGGTATCTGTTGGACTCAGACCGCATGGAGATTTCCTTAACACCTGCAAGGAAATATTGATCAAAGTGGTCTGGTTTCTCTTCAGGACACGCCTGGTATCCATCAGAACATCCATGAGAGGCCTAGGCCTGATGTCATCCTCAGCCATTGCAGTCCCTTGGACTTTATGGCATTTCCATCCTCGCCAGGTAGATGTACTAAAAGCCTGGAATCATACTCCTCTCGGTCTCGACACGAATATCAAGCTTTCTCCCTGTCTTTCCCTCAGATGGTGGATACACCTGAAAGATGGAATGTCCACAGTCCAACCTTGTTGGACCCTGTTGACTACCGATGCAGTCCTCTCGGGATAGGGAGCCCACCTGTATGAGAAGACTGGACAAGGAGTTTGGAGCAGTCTAGAAGGAAAGACCTCTTCCAATTGGAAGGAGCTCAGAGCCTTGTAAATGGCACTACTTCATTTTTCTCCTCTCCTCGGAGGGAGAGCGGTCAAGGTTCGGTCAGGCAGCATGACGACTGTAATGTACCTGAACAGACAGGGAGGCACCAAATCATTGTCTCTCCTCAGAGAGACTGATCTGATTTTTACCTTGGTAGAGGAAAATCTGACCCATTTTTCCGCAGTTCATATCAAGGGTTCCCTGAACATAGTAGCGGATCAGTTGAGTCAGGGTCTTGTTGTATCAGGAGAATGGTCTCTCAATCCAGATGTATTCCATCAGATTTACCTGAAGTGGGGTCTCCCAGAAGTAGACCTCATAGTGACCAGACTTAGTGCCAAGGTAGAGATGTTCTGCTCACTGTATCAGGAGGACTATCCCTTGGCAGTGGATGCCCTGTCCATCCCTTGGAGGTCCAGGCTGGCATACATTTTCCCTCCACTTTCCATGATACCAAAAGTATTGATGAAAGTCAGACAGGACCAAGTCTCTGTGATAGCCATCATACCATTCTGGCCAAAAAGGACTTGGTATTGCCCAGCTCATGTTCATGAGTCGAGGGACATATTGGAGGCTTCCCCCCACCCAGAACCTGGTTTCCCAAGGAACTCAGAAGCACCAGGATCTGAGGAGATTCAACCTGACAGCCTGGAGGTTGATCAGTCCCTAGGGAGATTTAGTGGACTGTCAGAAGCCGTTTTGAAGACCCTTTCCTGTGCCAGAGCAGAGTCTACCAAGAAAAGCTACCATAGGATAGGTAACATCTTCAAGCAGTGGTGCTCCAGAAGAGATGCTGATAGTTCAAACCCTACTACGGCAGAAATTCTGGATTTTCTTCAAAGCGGCTTGGATACAGGCCTTTCTCCTGCTACTCTGAGGGTACAGGTTTCAGCCTTATCCGCCTGTTTAGGCAGACGTTTGTCCCAAGATTCCACTATTATTGGGTTCCTTAAGGGTGCTACCAGACTTGTGACCAAGGGTGCTACCAGACGGTGGTCTCAGCTTCGGTTCCCCAGTGGGATCTCTCGACTGGTCTTTGTGGTCCTCCTTTTGAACCTTTGGAGGATGTAGATCTTGCCTTTAAAACCACCTTTTCTATTAGCCATCACTTCAGCCAAAAAGGTGAGTATGCTCCAGGCTTTCTCTTCCAAGGAACCTTATATATCCTTTTTTTGCAGATAGGGTCCAACTTAGGTATCTTCCTGGGTTTAACCCTAAGGTGCCTTCCAACACCAATATTAATCAATTAATTTCTTTACCTGTGTTCTTTCCTTCCCCTTCCTCTGAAGAGGAGAAAAAAAACTTCACACACTAGATGTTGTGAGGTGTCTCCAGATTTACCTCTTACGCACACGTTCCTTTAGGAGAGCGAGAATCTCCTTGTCAACATGTATAGTAGAGACAAAGGTCTCAAGCCTTCCAAGCTTACCTTGTCTATGTGGATCAAGGAGGCAATCAAAGTCTCTTTTTTTGCTGAGGGGTTAGCTCTACCCTAATTTTGTACAGCCCATTCAACCAGGGCTGTCGCAACCTCTTGGGCTGAGAACTGGGCCTTACCTCTGGATCAGATCTGTGCGGCTGCTTCTTGGACATCTCACCTAACCTTTATAAAACATTATCATCTAGATGTTCGGAGTTCTGTGGCGACTGCCTTTGGTCAGTCAGTCCTAAGTGTTGTAGAGCAGGGAAACCCTCCCTAAGGGAATTACTTGCTATATCCCCATATTGTGCTGCTGTGGGACGTAAGGGAATCATTGATTATAATGTTAATCTGTTTTCCCTTAGTCCCAACAGCAGCACAAGCTTCCCTCCCTAAATTTGGAAATTTTTTACTTTATAAATTACACAAGGGGGGAGGTCTCTTTGCCCTCTTATAGGGTAACATAGTCATGCATAATTTATGCTAATTAAAAGTTCCGCCTGTCATACCAGCACACAAGGGCAGGAATATGTCATATTGTGTTGCTGTTGGGACTAAGGGAAAACAGATTAACATTATAATCAACGAATCAGATGTACACTTTAAATGTATGAAAGAGTGAAATTTACTTACCTGAAAATTCCTTTTCTTTGAGTCCAAGGCAGCACCCAGGGTTATCTATTCTGATCTCTCCTGGGAAAAGAACACAGTTAAGCAGCATAAAAAGAGTTAAAAACTTCGGTGCTAAAGGCTGTGGCCCCCTCAAAGATGTTTAATCTGTAATTTTCCATAAAAGTTCTAGCTAAGGAACAGAATGCTGTCTGACAAATATACTGTAGAGGAACCTTAGCGAATTCTGCCCACGAAGTTGCTGTATCCCGGGAAGAGGTAAACGATTTTCTGCCTTGTAGCTGTCAAGTACCGTGTCCTTTAACCATTTTGCTAAAGAGGCCTTACTGGCTGCCTGACCTTTCCTAGGGCTGGCAAATGTTGCAATCTGAGTGTACCTTTGACATAAAAGATGGAACTGTTCTAAGAGGAAGGTAACCGGGAAGGATCTTTAAACACGGTTCCTGAGAGGAGAATTCTGACACCCGTTTAGCAGAGGCTATGGCTAGAAGCAGAATTGTTTTACAGGAAAGTTGCTTGAGGTTTGCCTGGTCCAGGGGTTCAAATGGGCTCTGTGTTAGTCTCTTGAGAGCTAGAGCCAGATTGCAAATAGAAGTCAGTGCTCTGATATTAGGTCCTAATAACTTCAGCCCTTTAAGGAAACGCATTATCAAGTGAGAATTGGAAAATTTGAAATCAAAGTCGACATTTATAGCAGAAAAATGAACCTGCAGGATATTAACTTTTAAGAATTTCTCAAATCCCTGCTGGAGAAAGGGCAACAATTGACCAAGCTGGATCTGTTGAACTTGGATCTGCTGTTGAGAACAACAATCAGAAAAAATTCTCCAAACTCTATGGTAAACTCTTTTAGTGGCTGCCCTACGTGATGACAGTAGAGCATCAACTAATGTGTTAGTTAAACCCTGATTTAGCAAATTCATCTTCTCAAGTGCCACGCCATCAAGTGTCGTCTCTGTAGGTCTTGATAGAAGCAGCAGATCTGGACGAAGAGGGAGTGGCATATAATCGCCATTCAAAAGCTCTAACAAGTCTGGATACCAGGCCCTTCTGGGCCAAAGGGGGACTATTGCTATCACCTCCGCCTTGTCGGCTCTGATTTTCCTCAGAACTCAGGAAGAAGAGGAAATTTATACATCAGACCCCCTGTCAAGGGAGAAGGCATTGAGGCATACTGGATTGTCTGTCTTATACAGGGACCAAAATCTTGGTAGTTTGGTATTGATATCTGTTGTCATCAAGTCCAGAACTGACAGGCCCCATCTCTTGAAGAACAACCTGAATACTTCTTGCAGAAAAACCTGAATCCTCCCATTCTCAAAGGTGTAGTGTTTACCTCCTGAGAAGGTTTGCAGTGATGTTGTGAACTCCCCAGATGTGCACTGCAAACAGAGTGCATTCTTTCTACAGTGCTGTGTGCATTCTGGAGATGGGACTGGAAGTTCTGTAGACTTAACCTGATCACTCTCAATTCCCTGAGATGGCAGGATAGCAGCTGTTCCTGGGTAGACCAGACACCCTGTATCCACTGACTTCGCGCATGCACAGTGGTATTCTTCGGCTTAATGATAAACGCTAGCGGTGTTTTTTGTATATACAATCTAAAATAGGTAATTGCTTTTGATTAGTAACAGTTGGTAGCTATTCCCCTATAAAAAGGATTGTGCCTCATCTTGGCCTTACCTCCTGACGTAGCCAGTTTTGGCGAAACGCGCGTTGGGGGTGCGTTTCTTGCGTGGTATGTGGTGAAATTGCAAATTTGCTTTGGATACACTTGGGGCCTAATTTTTTCTTCATCATTGGGACCATTTGCTTCTGCCCTGTATATTTATTGTATTTTGGAATGTTTTTCCTTTTATATAAGGCTGGCAATCATTCTTATATTTGTACTCATTCCTCTTGGAATACATATATTTTTTGCCTTATATTACAACAGGTGCTTAGGTTTCTGAGTTTCAGCATTATTTATTGTTTTTGATCCCTGCGTGTGTTGTTATTTTTGGTGATATTATCAACCTTCTGTGACAATTATTTATGTGCTCCCACTACCACGATATGATTCTATGTGGATATACTCTTTCATCTCCTTCATATTTTTGTATTATTTTTAAATTGTGTATTTAATAATTTATAATATTTATATTATTATTTTTTCTTTGTGTGGAATTTTTTTCTGTTTAGTTAATGTAATTGTGTTCCATACTTTTTTTCTTATTAGCATTATTAGCCCAATTTGTTGGTTTTCAGATGAAACCAAAGTAGAACTGTTTGGTAGAAACACAAGTCATCGTGTTTGGAGGAGAGTGAATGCTGAGTTGCAACCAAAGAACACCATACCTACTGTGAAGCATGGGGGTGGCAACATCATGCTTTGGGGCTGTTTCTCTGCAAAGGGACCAGGACGACTGATCCGTGTACATGAAAGAATGAATGGGGCCATGTATCGTGAGATTTTGAGTGCAAACCTCCTTCCATCAGCAAGGGCATTGCAGATAAGATGAAACTTGGCTGGGTCTTTCAGCATGACAATGATCCCAAGCACACCGCCAGGGCAACGAAGGAGTGGCTTCGTAAGAAGCATTTCAAGGTCCTGGAGTGGCCTAGCCAGTCTCCTGATCTCAACCCCATAGAAAACCTTTGGAGGGAGTTGAAAGTCCATGTTGTCCAGCGACAGCCCCAAAACATCACTGCTCTAGAGGAGATCTGCATGGAGGAATGGGCCAACATACCAGCAACAGTGTGTGCCAACCTTGTGAAGACTTACATAAAACGTTTGACCTCTGTCATTGCCAAAAAAGGATATATAACAAAGTATTGAGATCAACTTTTGTTATTGACCAAATACTTATTTTCCACCATAATTTGCAAAAAAATTCTTTAAATATCAGACAGTGTGATTTTCTAGATATGTTTTCTCATTTTGTCTCTCATAGTTGAGGTCTACCTATGATGTCAATTACAGGTCTCTCTTATCTTTTTAAGTGGGAGAACTTGCACAATTGGTGGCTGACTAAATACTTTTTTTTCCTCTCTGAAGATTGCCCACAATGGGTAACCTTGGAATTGACCTTAATTGCCCCGGCTTCCTTACAGGCCCTCTATGGACCCCTCATTCAACCTCCAACCCAATCCCGGCGGCTGCTAGGGTGATTAACTTCATGCTGCAACTATGGTGGAGTGTTTATTTTAGTTTTTGATTACAAAATCTTCTCATAGATTGTAAGCCCTTGCGGGCAGGGCCCTCTATCCCACTGTGCCAGTTGGTCACTGTTAGTATTATCTGTTTTGTATATCTTGTGAACCATATGTAAACCCTCAAATGTAAAGCACCATGGAATTAATGGTGCTATATAAATAAACAATAATAATAATAGGTCTGATCTCACCTCTGCTTCCTCTGCTTAATAACCCTCTCTTCTCCTGGCCTATCCCCTGCTTAATGATTTCCCCTGCGACTGGCGGGTCTCCACCAGGGGCTACTTTATTAGTACCCATACTCCACCTCCATTGGAGGATTTCCGAACTTATAAATTTCTATGTTCACTCATCCCACACAATCCTGTGATCACTCTCACTAATTTCAAAAGAATGTGTTTATTTAGGGCGACATATAGAGGTTCCCTTTCTTTTATATATAGTGAACTGAACACCCCACCTTTTGTGCTCAAATTGGACTTTATGATGGCCTGGGAACTAGACCTAGAGACTACCCTAACATCAGCCCAATAGACAGATAACTGCATGTTCATTATCAAGGGTAGTTGTCAGGTCACCCTTATGGAACCCTCCTTAAAAATTCTCCACAGAACCTACAGTGGGGAAAAAAAAGTATTTAGTCAGCCACCAATTGTGCAAGTTCTCCCACTTAAAAAGATGAGAGAGGCCTGTAATTGACATCATAGGTAGACCTCAACTATGAGAGACAAAATGAGAAAACAAATCCAGAAAATCACATTGTCTGATTTTTAAAGAATTTATTTGCAAATTATGGTGGAAAATAAGTATTTGGTCAATAACAAAAGTTCATCTCAATACTTTGTTATATATCCTTTGTTGGCAATGACAGAGATCAAACGTTTTATGTAAGTCTTCACAAGGTTGGCACACATTGTTGCTGGTATGTTGGTCCATTCCTCCATGCAGATCTCCTCTAGAGCAGTGATGTTTTGGGGCCGTCGCTCGGCAAGATGGACTTTCAACTCCCTCCAAAGGTTTTCTATGGGGTTGAGATCTGGAGACTGGCTAGGCCACTCCAGGACCTTGAAATGCTTCTTACGAAGCCACTCCTTCATTGCCCTGGCAGTGTGCTTGGGATCATTGTCAAGCTGAAAGACCCAGCCACGTTTCATCTTCAATGCCCTTGCTGATGGAAGGAGGCTTGCACCAAAAATCTCACGATACATGGCTCATTCATTCTTTCATGTACACAGATCAGTCGTCCTGGACCCTTTGCAGAGAAACAGCACCAAAGCTTGATGTTGCTACCCCCATGCTTCACAGTAGGTATGGTGTTCTTTGTATGCAACTCAGCATTCACTCTCCTCCAAACCCGACCTGTTGTGTTTCTACCAAACAGTTCTACTTTGGTTTTATCTGACCATATGACATCCTCCCAATACTCTTCTGGAACATTCAAATGCTCTCTATCAAACTTCAGATGGGCCTGGATATGTACTGGGTTAAGCAGGGGGACACGTCTGGCACTGCAGGATCTGAGTCCCTGGCGGCATAGTGTGTTACTGATGGTAGCCTTTGTTACTTTAGTCCCAGCTTTCTGCAGGTCATTCACTAGGTACCCCCGTGTGGTTCTGGGATTTTTGCTCACCGTTCTTGTGATCATTTTGACCCCACGGGATGAGATCTTGCGTGGAGCCCCTGATCGAGGGAGATTATCAGTGGTCTTGTATGTCTTCCATTTTCTAATTATTGCTCCCTCAGTTGATTTCTTCACACCAAGCTGCTTGCCTATTGCAGATTCAGTCTTCCCAGCCTGGTGCAGGTCTACAATTTTGTTTCTGGTGTCCTTCCACAGCTCTTTGGTCTTCACCATAGTGGAGTTTGGAGTGTGACTGTTTGAGGTTGTGGACAGGTGTCTTTTATACTGATAACAAAGTCAAACAGGTGCCATTACTACAGGTAATGAGTGGAGGACAGAGGAGCCTCTTAAAGAAGAAGTTACAGGTCTGTGAGAGCCAGAAATCTTGCTTGTTTGTAGGCGACCAAATACTTATTTTCCACCATAATTTGCAAATAAATTCTTAAAAAATCAGACAATGTGATTTTCTAGATATGTTTTCTCATTTTGTCTCTCATAGTTGAGGTCTACCTATGATGTCAATTACCGGCCTCTCTCATCTTTTTAAGTGGGAGAACTTGCATAATTGGTGGCTGACTAAATACTTTTTTTCCCCACTGTATATGTTGCCCTCTAATTTACATAGCTCCTAACCCTAACCTGTGGTTTCACCCCTTTTTTTTCGGGTATGCAACGCTATAGATGATACCCTTCATATTTGAAAGGTATCTTGCCCCTTGTCAGTTGTTTCTGGCTATCTATACATTGGATGGTGACTCATAGGCCAGTCAATCCCACTAACTACACCAATTTTCCTTCTTAGCCTTAAGCCAGTCAATGTTAGATATGCACAGTATAAATTACTCCAGTATATTCTGATGGTTTCTAGAATCCACATAGTCTCTAACTGGAGAAAATCAAATCTTTCAATTTCGGTAATCATCAGCTGTGTTGATACAATCATGCTTCCACTATTTAAGATTTTGTCCACATTTCGACAGGGTACGGTCTCCATGGGTTAATAGGTCCAATGTCCCAGGTCTGCCGTACTGTCTTCAGCTCAGATTTTCTTTTCGATGTAAACACTAGGCAGGGGTCCACCCCTCCTCCCTCCCCTCCCCTAACTATGGCACTACAGCACTGCCTACTCCCTTTTCTTTTTGTCCTTGTGTTTGTTTTTGGTTGTTTACCTTTTTATCCATATTATCTTACAGGATTTATTGTCTTTAAATAATTATTATGATTATAATTGTTCTACTTTTGCATTTAGATAAGTGTGTTTTCTTTCCATGCCCATCCTCATAGATGATGTTACCCCTGATATATATTATTTTACCTGGAATTTTATCTTGCTTTTATGTTATATTTATGCCTTAATTCAATAAATTCTTTTGAAACTAAAACTAGATGCATTCCAAGTGATTTCTCATTACTGACTGTCAAGCTTTGCTGTTAACAAGGCCAGTAATGAGAAATAGCTTGGAATAGTTCAGTGTGTCACTTAGTGTCGGCACCTATGGCCTCAGAACTGACTGCAGTTACAACTACATCCAGATATATAGTTTGTCACACCCCCTTAATAATGACAAATAGCCTGGAATTAATCAGTATGTCACTTTCTTATTAGTGACAGCACCTGTGACACCAGAACTGACTGCAGTTATTACTATGTCCAGGTACAGTGGCGTAACTAGGAATGGCTGGGCCCAAAGGCGAACATTTGACATGGGGCACACCCCCCCGAACCGCTGCCCCCAACCTCCCCCTCCAACCCACCCCCAAAAAGCCGCATTCCTGCACACACTATTATGTGCCATAGTGGCCCCTGCACACAGTATTATGTCCCATAGTGGCCCCTGCACACAGTATTATGTCCCATAGTGGCCCCTGCACACAGTATTATTCCCCATAGTGGCTCCTGCACACAGTATTATGTCCCATTGTGGACCACCCATGAACAATTATTATACTCAGGGGTCCTCTCAGACCCTAGAGTATAATGATCGGGGACCCAAGGGAGGATAGAAACATAAAAAAAAAAAAACAATGCTACTTACCTGTTCCTGGCTCCGGTCCACTCCCTGCTACTTCGGCCTTCTTCAACGTTGGACCAGGCTGGCGTCACGTGACGCAAAATGATGTCGGCAGACGTCTGGGACGTCACCAAACAGGCCCGAAGCCTGGAGAAGCATAGGAGAGGTAAGTACATTGTTTTTTTATGTTCCCTCACCTCCCCTGGGCCTCCGATTATTATACTCCGCAGTCTGAAAAGACCCCAGAGTATAATGATAGCAGTGATTGTGGGGTTCGGTCCGCGGCCTTACCTACCGATCCCCGCTACTGTGCACATGCACCTCCGCAGAATCGGAAGCGCAGGCGGGCGTGAGCAGGAGTGGGGAACAGTAAGCATATTGGGCTCGTTACCTGCTGGGGTTACTCCAGCAGGTAACGGCTTATTAAATAAATAAATAAATAAATAACGCATCAGGGGCCCGCTGGGCCCCATAATGTCCCGGGCCCTGTGGCAGCCTCTACCGCTGCTATCCCTGTAGTTACACCCCTGTCCAGGTATATAGTGTGTCACCCCCCCTCAGTAATGATAAATAGCTTGGAATTAATCAGTATGTCATTTACTTATTAGTGACAATAACTGTGACCCCAGCACTGAGTGGCCATCTTCCTCAGAGCTTCGGGCACGGCTGATGACATCACTTATGTGCCACTGTTGGAACCAATTTGACTGCATTGGAGTAAGCACTGATCTCATCCCTTTATATCTTGGGAACGGTCCTTCAACCTTATCTGCATCTCGCTGACGGTGGCGAGGATCCAGCTGCTGTTTCATCCATTTACCTGATTCATCTACTATCCCTGCTTGTTTAGGAGTTGTGACCTATTTTTTCACAACTCCTCAAGGTGAGCGGCCATTCTTTACAAATTATTTGTATTTACGTGTTTAAACATTATAACACGAGGTTGTTGCTCGGTGTTGTATATCTTTTCTGCACTAGTTATAACTATGTCCAGGTATATAGTGTGTCACCCCCTCAGTAATGATAAATAGCCTGGAATTAATTAGTATGTCACTTACTTATTAGTGACAGCACCTGTAACTCCAGAACTGAGTGCAGTTATAACTATGTCCAGGTATATAGTGTGTCACCCCCTCAGTAATGATAAATAGCCTGGAATTAATTAGTATGTCACTTACTTATTAGTGACAGCACCTGTAACTCCAGAACTGAGTGCAGTTATAACTATGTCCAGGTATATAGTGTGTCACCCCCCCTCAGTAATGATAAATAGCTTGGAATTAATCAGCATGTCACTTACTTATTAGTCACAACTACGTCCAGAAACAGAAACAAAGGGAAAAGACACTCAACATATAGCAATGTTATAAAATATATAAGTTTAATAGATTCATTAAAAAATTACATAAATAACAATGCGACAAGAGAGCAATACAACGGTGTCAGACATGGGCAAAGACCCTGGTTATAGGAGTGTCAATATACCATATTATAAAAAGAAGTGATATACTAATTATGTACCACTAACACAACCAAATAACCCGATAGTAATGTATTAAACTAGACAATAATATAGTGGGTTGTAGATAAGGCCAAAAAATAGTATCCTCAGTATATCTATATTTCATATAGTCTAAAATTTGTATAACTAGAATAGAATATACCAGATATATATTCGTACTTAGGTGACATACCGGTGAAAAAACAAATTTAGGCCTATTCATACATACCCATATTGTATGTGGTACTCAATACAAGTGGTTCGTGCCCAGCTGAGACCACCCGACGTGAGTTTTGGCGCTACAGCCTTCATCCGGGGTGGTGTCATAACTACGTCCAGGTACATAGTGTGTCACCACCATCAGTAATGGGAAATAGCCTGAAATTAATCAGTATGTTACTTAATAGTGACAGCACCTGTGGCCCCAGGATTTACTGCAGTTATAGCTATATCCAGGTACACAATGTGTCTCACACCATCAATAATGAGAAATAGCCTGGATTTAATCAGTGTGTCACTTACTTATTAGTGACAGCCCTGTGACCCCAGAATTGACTGCAGTTATAACTATATACAGGTATATAGCGTGTCACCATCATCAGTAATGATACATAGCTTGGAATTAATCAGTGTGTCACTTACTTATTAGTGACAATAACTATGACCCCAGAATTGACTGCAGTTATAACTATATACAGGTATATAGCGTGTCACCATCATCAGTAATGATGCATAGCTTGGAATTAATCAGTGTGTCACTTACTTATTAGTGACAATAACTGTGACCCCAGCACTGAGTGTAGTTATAACTACATCCAGGTACATAGTATGTCACCACTATCAGTAAAGAGAAATAGCCCGGAATTAATCAGTATGTCACTTACTTATTGGTGATAGCACCTGTGGCCCCAGGACTTACTGAAGTTATAGCTATATTCAGGTACACAGTGTGTCTCACCCCCTCAATAATGAGAAATAGCCTGGAATTAATCAGTATGTCACTTACTTATTGGTGACAGCATGTGAGACCCCAGAACTGATGCAGTAGTAACTATATCCAGGTATATAGCGTGTCACCATCCTCATTAATGAGAAATAGTCTGGAATTAATCAGTGTGTCACTTACTTATTAGTAACATTACCTGTGACCCCAGAACTGACTGCAGTTATAACTATATACAGGTAGATAGTGTGTCATCCCCCTCGGTAATGAGTAATAACCTGGAACTAAACCGTGTGTCACTTACTTATTAATAATATTACCTGTGAGCCCAGAACTGACCAGTTATAACTACATCCAAGTACATGGTGTGTCACCCCCATTCAGTAATAAGAAATAGTCAAGAATTAATCAGTATGTCACTTATTAGTAACAGCACCTGTGGCCTCACAAATCAGTACAGTTATAACTACATCCAGGTGTTAGGAGTAGAGTTGGAACCTCAGTGGTTGTTGCTTTGAATGTACCAACTTCCCTTTAATGTCTTTCCTACTTGGTGTGTGTTCCCCTTTAAGGCTTGATCACCTGTTGGTTTCTGGGCCTTTATAAAGTTACTCCTGTTTGACCTGGTTGCTGGTTAATTAGTTTTTGTCCTGTTAGTTTGATTTTTTGCCTCTGCACTTAGTTCTTGTGTTCCTGACCCCTGATTTCGTTGCTGGACTTAGTTCCTGTCTACTGACTGGGCTCTCGCATATCTGTTGATTCTGACCATTGCTCTGCTTCTGGATCTGTCATTTCCTTATGCTCTGTACCTTGTTGCCATCTTGCTGCCGATTGGATAGACAACCACACCGCTGCTACTCCTGTTTGTATTTTACCGTTGTCTTTGCTGCTGACCGGATAGACGACTATTCCATTGCCTCTCCTGTTTTGTATTTCTTTGCCATCACTTCTGGCTGGCTGGATGTACGACCGCTCTATTTCCTTGTGGCTCCGAGCTTTGCAGCTCTTGTGGCTGCTCTGCAGCAGTGGAAGTTACCTTGTCCTCGTCTGCTAGGAAAGCTCTGGATGTCTGAATAGCTTAACCTTCTATTCATCTGTCTGGTCTTACATTTTTATGGTGAGTGGTCTGTGATTCTGGGTCTGCTGCTATCTGTGGTACACCAACTTGCGGTACACTGTTAGTTGTTGCTAACGCCAGCCGAAGGAACCTGCAAAGTCCAACTCCACCACTAGGGGCTCTGGTGTAGAAGTCTGGAGGCTGGTTTTGGTATCAATTTAGGTATGTAGCATTTTTGGTAGCAGTTTTTACCATAGTAGTTGGTAGTTCTGGTTTTGTGGGAAATTCCTGTAAGCTGAGTAAAAACGGTGATTGAACATAACACCAGGTATATAGTGTGTCACTCCCCTCAGTAATGAGAAATAGCCTAGAATTAATCAGTGTGTCACGTACTTATTAGTGACATTATCTGTGACCCCAGAACTGACTACAGTTATAACCACATAAACTTACCTCCCAACTTTCAAAGGACAGAAAGAGGAACAGAATGCACATCGCATCAAATTTAGCCCTATCCACTTCTACTTTGACTCCACCTATTCCCTGCCATTTCTCTTTGTGCCCCCACACAGTATAATACCCCTACAGTCATCCTAACATGATATGCCCCCACATTATAATATCCCCCTCCAATTGCCCCATAGTATAAAGACCCTGGTGTACCCACAGTTTAATGTTCCCTCCAACTACCCTTCAGTTGCCCCTAGTTTAATGTCCCCCTCCAGTTGTCCCCAGTTTAATGCCCCCCCTTCAGTTGCCTCCAGTTCAATGTCCCTCTCAAGTTGCCCCCAGTTTAATGTCCCCCTCCAGTTGCCCCTAGCTTAATGTTCCTCTCCACCTGCCCCCAGTGTAATGTCCTCCTCCAACTGCCCCCACAATTGAGTTGTGGGGGTATTCCAATGGCCTCCATTTTATTGTCCCTCACCAATTGCCCCAACGGTTTAATGTCCTCCTTCAGTTGCCCCCAGCTTAATGTACCCCTCCAGTTGCCCCCAGTTTGATATCCTCCATCTGTCCCAGTTTAATGTCCCCCCTCCAGTTGCCCCGAGTTTAATGTCCTCATCCAGCTGCCCCAATTTTAATGTCCCTCTCCAGCTGCCCCAACAGTTTAATGTCCCCCCTCCAGCTGCTCCCAGTATAAAGTCCCCCTTCAGATGCCCCCACAATATTATGTTTCTCTCATAGTAACAAACATTAAAAAAATACTAATACTCACCTCGCCCCGCTCCCCTGCTGTTCTGTCTGTAGTCTCTGCTCCCCGAGGCTTCAAGGAGCTGATGTCATGTGAATGACGTCATCATATCCTGAAGCAGAAACAGTATCGAATGGTGAAGCAGGGAACGGATGGCTCTCTTCTTCACCATTGTATTCAACTCATTAAAGCCAGGACATACCTCCTGCCGACCAGGACAGCAGGACCGGACCTGGAATTCGGGACTGTCCCACTGAATCCGGGACGGTTGGGAGGAATGCATCCAGGTACATAGTGTGTCACTCACATCAATAATAATAAATAGCCTGGAATGAATCATTATGTCACTTAATAGTGACAGCAGCTGTGACCCCGAACTGACTGCAGTTATAACTATGTCCAGGTACATAGTGTGTCACCCCCCTCAGTAATGAGAAATAGCCTGGAATTAATCAGTATGTTACTTAATAGTGACAGCACCTGTGGCCCCAGGACTTACTGCAGTTAAACTATGTCCAGGTACATAGTGTGTCACCCACTTCAGTAATGAGAAATAGCCTGGAATTAATCAGTATGTCACTTACTTATTAGTGATATTACCTGTGATCCCAGAACTGAGTGCGATTATAACTACATCCAGGTACATAGTGTTGTCACTTCCTCAGTAATGAGAAATAGCCTGGAATTAATCAGTGTGTCACTTACTTAGTAGTCACAGCACCTGTGACCCCAGAACTGAGTGCAGCTATAACTATGTCCAGGTACCCAGTGTGTCACCCCCCTCAGTAATGAGTAATAGTTTGGAATTAACCAGTGTTTTACTTACTTATTAGTGACCAGGCTCAGATTGGCCAACCGGGGTACCGAGAGTACAGGTGCAGTAATGGCCCCTATTCACTTACCTCTCCCCACTCCTGCTCGTGGACTCTCCTCTTCCCTCTTCAGCCTCCAGGGGGCCCACGTGCACCGCACATTATGTCATCTTGACCTGATGTGCGCCAAACAGGGCCCATTGAAGGCTGAAGAGGGAAGAGGAGAGACCACGAACAGGAGCAGGATGTGGTAAGTGAATGTAGCCAGGTTCTCCCTGGTTCTGCGATCTGGTTTTAACAACCAGATCGGCACAGCCTACCTGTTCTGCTGCTGGTAGAGCAGGAAGCCATAGGCTTGTAGGATACAGGCCACATTGAGCCTGTGGCATACAAGTTAAGTACCAATACTTACCTGTTTGCTCCTGCTCTCTGGCACCCCACTCTTCTTCCTGCAACAGTGTGCCTGGAGCAAGAAGAAGCAGGACCAGGGAGCAGACAGATAAGTAATGACCCAATACTGCTATAGGGGGGATCAGTGAAGGGGCCACTATATGGCTCATACAGTGGCCTCTTCACTATCCCCCCCCCCATATAGTGGCCACTTCACTGGGCCATTATATTGTGTGTGGGGGGGGGGGCAGTGATGGGGGCCAATATCCTGTGGGGGGGTATCCTGGTTGTCCAGGATAACATTTTTTTTTTCTAAATTAGGCTAGGGGAGATAAAAAAAAACAAAAAAAAAAAACAATAAAATCAAACATACTCACCTGTCCCTGTTGCTCTGGTGTTTCTAAGCCGGTACGGTCCTGCAGCTCTGTTGTTTTCTTCTGGCAGTAGTCCTCGCCTCACGTGACCACTGAGGCCAATCAGCAGCCTCAGCGAAGGACAAGAGACGTCAGTACCTGTGACGACCCTGGGTCCTTTCCTTAGGTCACTAAGGCCAATCAGGGATCTAAGGGAAGGGACCCAGGACGTCACAGCTGGTGAGGACTTTCGGCAAAAAAGACAACACAGCAGCAGGACTGGGTCGCACTGGGAGGACACCAGATCACCGCGGACAGGTGAGTATGTTTTTTTTTTCACTTCCCTGTCAAAATTTTAAAAAAAAAGTATGCTGGACAACCTCTTTAAAGTGTGGGGCCTTAGTGGGCTATATTAGGATAGGTCCCAGGATAGGCCATAAATATCTGATCGGTAGGGGGCCGACTCCCGGACCAATCGGTTGTACGGAGCCACTTCCAGAGCCTGTCCTGTACATAAAACGGGGACGGAAGCAGAAAGCTCTGTCCACTGTATAGGGGCTGGGCACCTTCACTGCATCTCAGCACTTATTGAAGTCAGTGGGAGCTGAGTTGCAGTAACGGTGCCCAGCTGCTATACAGCGGATGGAGCTTCTGCTTCCTATCCTGCATTGTGTACAGAATGGGCGATGGGGCTGTGTATTAGCCCCCTACCGATCAGGTATTTATGGCCTATCCTTGGGATAGGTCATTTAAAAAATGAAGCCTGGGCCACCCCTTTAATATGCTCCACCCCTTTAATATGCTCCACACATTGTATGGGCGGGACCAGTGAAGAGGCCATAAAAAAATTAGGCCCAGACAACCCCTTTAAAGAGGTTGTCCATAAAGCGGAAGCCAGGGAGGTGTTAAATTAAAAAAAAAAAAAAAAAAAAAAAGCATACTCACCTGCCCCCTGCCTGTGTCTTTTCGACCTCATGGCCGCGTCTCATTTCTGGAAATCCTATACTTAATTGGTCTTAGGAGTCTCACATGAGGTGCAGGACCCCCATCAAGAAGGTACCAGCACAAAGGAATGGATACTGGTGGCGCACAAAGGAATGCTGAGGACAGGTGAGTATGCTTTTTTTTTTTTTTTTACACCTCCTGCTCACCACATGAGTTGCTACAATTCCTGGACAACCTTTTTAAAGGGTTTATCCATCTTTCTAATATTTATGATCTTGGTGATATTTCCTAGATCAGACTTTAATAGTAAGAAAACTTCATAAGGCTGAGGCCCCACTTTGCAGAAACACAGCTTTTTTTTTGTTGCAGATATAGCGTTTTTTTTGAGCCAAAGCCAAGAATGGCTACAAATGAAATGGATAATATATAAGAAGTACTTATATTTTACCTTCTGCTCAATCCACCCCTGGCTTTGGCTCAAAAGAACGCAGCAATATCTTCAACAAAAAAAGCTGTGTTTCCGCAATGTGGGGCTGCAGCCTAAAAATAAGCATCAGGACAGAAGAGTAAGCAGTGAGCAGAGGAAACACTAAAGAACAACTGCACAGGAGGGAAAACGGGAAAACCCCTAGGCAATGGATATAATTTTAATATTTGGGCAAGGTAATGCAGACAAAGGATGGCACACCTCTACAAACAAAGCATAAAACTTGATTCAACACTTAGTTGCATTCCTAACAATACTGTTCTTCAAAGCACATAAAAATAAGGTAAACTTGTAAACAGAGTGATAGATGGGGCTGGGATTACTAGATTTGACTCCCTGAACCCCAGCTTTTTTGTTTGTTTTTTAATACTGACTGTGTTAGCCCCTAAGAAGTGACAATGACAGAACACCTTGTTGCAATAAACTGCACTAATTGTATACCCTATTAGTATTTCCTACTTAGACTTCAGTCTATCAAATCATTATTATTCCTCTGCACTAGTGATTCCAGCAGAACTTGCTTTGTTTCCCTCCATTCACAAGAGTTTAATGGCCCCAAAGAAAGTGCTATGTCCATTTAAAGAGATGTTTGCACTCTTTCTTCTTATTATAAGCTGAAGCTCATCACCTTCATCCAATTTTGCAATTCCTAGAAAATAAAACAATGTTTAAAAATCAGGATCAGTCTATATATATTGCTTATTAAAGGGATCCGGGAAACGGCAGTTATATTGGTTTTCGTCCCACTTTCTCAGACGCAGATGTACCCAAGAAATAGATAAATAGAACAGATAACTGCTTCTGTTTCTACCCTATTCACCTAGGTGATTTTTTTTTAACTTATAGTTCACATTTATGGATGATTTCAGGTCTACTCATTACTACAATACTTCAGTGATAATGACCCAGTTATTCTGACGCTAAGTGATTTATCATGCTGGCTGTGAAAGGCCTGCGAGTGGTGCTTGTTAGTGTGATGTAGAAATACATTAGAATTTTCATAATGCATATTGATATCGAATAACTGTAGCATTTGGCAGTATATTAGGCATTCCTAAGAATAAGGTAGGTAGGCAATGAAAACAGACAGAGACATCTGAGGTCAGTTTCATGTTACTGATCGTTTAATAAGGAATCCCAGATTATCCATCATTTTTAGGACACCTAAAATGAAGTAAATTGCAGGAAGTGACAGAATCGTTGATTATGTAGATAATCTGTTTTCCCTTAGTCCGAACAGCAGCACAATATGGGGTATTTCTGCCCCTGAGTGCTGATAGGACAGGCGGAACTTTTAATTAACATAATTAATTCCCCTATAAGAGGTAAAGAAGACCTCCCCCCCGTGTTAGTTATAAAGAACAAAAAACATACAAGACATCACAGTACTATTCCAGGGAGGGAAAGCTTGTGCTGCTGTTTGGACTAAGGGAAAACAGATTATCTACATAATCAACGATTCCCCTTACGTCCAACAGCAGCACAATATAGGGATGTAGCAAGAAGACCCTAGGGAAGGCCCTCTTGGCATACGGTATGCAATACTGAATGGCCAAAGGCAGTAGCCTCTGAACAACACATGTCTAATCTATACTGCTTCACAAATGTCAATTGAGAGCCCCAGGATGCAGCAGCGCAAATTTGATTCAACAGAACAGAAAGATTCTCTGCCCAAGAGGCAGAGATAGCTCTAGTTGAGTGGGCTTTTACAAAATCAGGAGGGGATAACCCCTGGGAGGAAAAAGGACGCCTTTATTGCCTCCTTTATCCATTTAGCCAAGGAGGGTTTTGATGCTTTCAAACCCCTGTTTCTACCGAAGTAATTTATTAGAAGGTTGTGGGACCTTCTAAAGGGACCTGTACGCTGGACACAGATCCGAAGGCATCTTACGAGATCCAAAGAGTGAAGTTTTCTTCTCCTCCTCAGAAGAGGGGGAAGGAAAGAAGGTTGGCAAGGATACTATCTGATTTATGTTAGAACGAGAAGGTACTTTTGGAATAACTCCAGGTAGAAATTTCAATTGGACTCTGTCAGGAAAAAAAGACCTTATAAGTCAAAAAAATTTTAACTCCTCCTCCTTGAGTGGTTCAAAGGAAGGCCCACAAAGGCCTGAAAGAACTGTGAAGAGGTACCATTGAAGAATGGGAGCATACACAGAGGGTTTTAATCTTACTGCACCCTTCAGGAACCTAGAAATCAAAGGATCCTGAGAAAGACGTCTGCCCAAACAGGCAGAAAGGGCAGCCACATGGACTTTTAATGTGGCGGGAGCAAGACCCTTATCCAGACCGTCCTGAAGAAATTCTAGCAGAGCCTCAGTCAGAGGATCTGAACTATTAACTTCTTTATTGGAACACCAAGCTCTGAAGATGTTACTTATCCTCTGGTAACTTCTAGTCGTGGAAGGGGCTCTGGAACAGGACAAAGTCTTCAGGACAGCTTCAGACAGTCCTCTAGACTGGTATAAGGACTGGTCAACTTCCAGGCTGTCAAGTTGAATCTTCTCAGATCCTGGCATAACTGACTATCTTGAACTACCAGGTTCTGGATTAGGGGAAGCCTCCAATAAGTCCCTCGACTCATCTGAATGAGTTGGGAAAAACAAGCTCTTTTTGGCCAAAACGGTATGATGGCAATTACCGTAGCTTGGTCCTGTCTTACTTTCATCAATACCCTCGGTATCATGGAAAGTGGAGGGAAGATGTATGCCAGCCTGAACCTTCACGGGATGGACAGGGCATTCATTGCCAAGGGATTGTCCTCCTGTTATAGAGAATAGAACTTCTCTACATTGGCGTTGAGTCTGGTGGCCATGAGGTCTACTTCCGGGAGACCTCACCTCAGGGTGATCTGATGACAAATCTCCTGATTGAGGAGGTTTTTTACTTTGCTCCCTTTTAGGGATTCTGCGACCAGATCCCCTGGCCTGATAACCAGAATGCTTCTGATACTGAGGCCTGGATTGAGGTTGACGCTGAAAACCTATACCCCGACCTGAAGGCCTAGATCTGCCTCTGAAAGACTGAGGAAGGCACTTCCCCTTTTTATCAGCTAGACCCTCCATAATGTCATAAAGAGCTTTACCGAAGAGCTTGCCCGGCTGAAAGGGCAGGGAGCAGATATTATATTTGGAGGCGTTGTCTGCTCTCCAGGGCTTAAACCATAGTGGCCGTCTGGCGGCCGTAGAAAGAGCCATAGATCTGGATGCTATCTTCACCTGATGAATGGAGGCTTTGGATAGGTAATCTGGCGATAAGGAAATTGAATTCAGGAAAGACAAAAGACTGTCCCTGGAGACACCAGAGTCAATATCGCTCTCTAGTTTGGAGATATCTGCTCTCAATTTATTTGCTAACTCGCTGGAAGCAATCCCAACAGAAACCTGGGCAGAGGCAACAGAGTATACTTTCCTGAGAGTACTCTCCATGCGTCTATCCATGGGGTCTTGTAAATTAGAACCATCTTCTGCCAGTACATCCGTACGGCGGGATAACTTAGCCACGGCCATATCTACCTTGGGCAGGGGGGCCCCAGCGGTCCTGCTGAACCTCCATAATTGGAAAGAGGGTCCTAAATCTCCTGGATAGAAAAAAGGGTTTTTCTGGGCGTTTCCATTCTGCCATCATTGCTTAGTTAAGAGCAGCATCCACTTGGAAAGCCCTTGGCCCTCTATAGGTGGAGCATGAGGCTTCCCTGGGTCAACATCACAATCGCTTGACCGGATGGACTTAAGCAATTTCTGCATTTTTCCCAGACCACAGTGAGATTGCTGCTCCCTGCGGGGCCTCTTGAAAACCTGGGAGACATAATCTTGAGGGTACCACCCCCCCAAAGGGGCGCAAGCCCCTAAAAACTCACAAATACCGAAAAATCCACTTTTGGATTTTAAAACCAGCATTTTTCCGGCTCTCCCCGCGATCCTGAAACAGGAAGTGATGGGAAGAGCAGCGGGGCATAGATGCTGGCCGGAAACAGAGAAGGCGATAGAAAGGTTCCGCCCAAAGACATTGCTTCCGGCCGGCGGAGAAAGACTGGAGAGGGGAAAAACAAGGTAAGGAACACGCACTAGCGCGATACCCAAACAATATTCTAGTCCCCTCCAGGTAAAGAGTCCTCTGAAATCTTCCCACAGAGAGAAGATGAGAAGAAAGAAGAAGAAGAAAGTAAGAAAAAAGAAGCCACCTAAATGTAAGTAGCTTCAAACCTGGGGAGGTAAAGAAACTTCCCTCCACCTGTCCCACCACACAGGACAGAAAAAAACATGGGGGGGGGAGGTCTTCATTACCTCTTATAGGGGAATTAATTATGTTAATTAAAAGTTCCGCCTGTCCTATCAGTACAAAGGGGCAGAAATACACCATATTGTGCTGCTGTTGGACGTAAGGGGAAACAACGTTAGGCTAAGGCCACATATAGGGAAATGCAGCTAAAAATCGCTGCTGAAAATAAAACACACAATAAAACCGCCAGCGTTTCCATAGGTATAATTGACATGCTGCCAGGGCCGGCGTTGGGGGGGGGGCAAACTGGGCAATTGCCCAGGGCCCCGTCCCCAAAGGGGCCCCCGGGATCCGGAACCTGATGACTCCGGATCCCGGAGTCAGGCCCGGCCAAAGCACTAAGTAAAAAATAACAAACATTTTTACTCACCTGTCCTTGGCGTCCGACGTCATCTTCTGGCGTTCCGGACATCACTGCTGAGGCGCTGAGGCCTGGCCTCAGCGGTCACTTGGGGCATGCCTCACGTAATCGCTGAGGCCCAATCACAGGCCTCAGAGGTGACGTCCACAACGCGTGACATCAGCCGCAGAGAAGAAGAAGCCGGCGGCAGCAGTGACAGTGGAGCAGCGCGAGGAGGCCCAGCAGAGGTAAGAACAAGGTGAGTATAACTGTTTGTTATTTTACCTTACTTACCCCGGGCCTTTGATTATTATACTCTGGGGTCTGAAGAGACCCCAGAATATAATATAATAATAGCACTGTAGGGCCCCTGTGGAGCATTATACTGGGGGCCCCCTCTGGATAGCATATTATACTGGGGGCCCCCTCTGGATAGCATATTATACTGGGGGGCCCCCTCTGGATAGCATATTATACTGGGGGCCCCCCTCTGGATAGCATATTATACTGGGGGGGCCCCCTCTGGATAGCATATTATACTGTGTAGGGCCACTGTGGAGCATTATACTGGGGAAGGGGCCCCTCTGGATAGCATGTTATATTCTGTGGGGCCTCTGTGGAAAATTATAATGTGTGTGGGGGGGGGGGGGGCTCTGGAGATAATGTTATATTCTGTGGGACCACTTTGGAGCATTATGCTCTCCAGAGGGGCCCCCCAGTATAATGCTCCAAAGTGGCCCCACAGAATATAACATGCTCTCCAGAGCCCCCCCCCACTTTATAATACTCCATAGAGGCCCCGCAGAATATACATGTTCTCCAGAGGGCCCCCTCCCCAGTATAATGCTCCACAGTGGCCCCACACAGTATAATATGCTCTCCAGAGCCCAACAGTATAATGGTCCACTGTGGCCCCACACAGTATAATATGCTCTCCAGAGCCCCCCAGTATAATGGTCCACTGTGGCCCCACACAGTATAATATGCTCTCCAGAGGGGCCCCCCAGTATATTATACTGTGCGGGGCCACCGTGGAGCATTATACTGGGGGGGGGCTCTGGAGAGCATGTTATACTGTTTTGGGCCACTGTGGAGCATTATACTGGGGGGGCTCTGGAGAGCATATTATATTGTTTTGGGCCACTGTGAGTATTATACTCGGGAAACCTCTCTGGACAGTATATTATACTGTGTGGAGGCCATTCTGGAGCATGTTATTCTGAGTGGGGTCACTGTGGAGCATTATTCTGGGGGGCATCAGCAGAGCATATTATATTGCGTGGTGCCACTGTGGGGCATTATTTGGGGGGGACTAATGAGCATTATACTAGGGGGCCCTCTGGGGAGCATATTATACTGCGTGGGGCCTACTGTGGAACATTATACTGGGGGGACGCTCTGGGGAGCATAATATATTGCGTGGGGCCACTTTGGAGCAAAATACTGGAGGGGGCACTGTGGAGCATTATACTAGCGGGGGTCCTCTGGGGAGCAAATTATACTATGGGCCACTGTGGAGCTTTATACTGGGGGAATGGACAGTGTGGGGAGCCTGTTATACTGTGTGGGGCCACTGTGGAGTGTATTATATTGTGTGGGGCTTTTCGGGAGCATATTATACTCTGTGGGGCCATTGTAGAGCATTATACTGGGGGGGACTGTGGGGAACATATTATACTGTGGGGGACCACTGTAGAGCATTATACTGGGGGAACCCCTCTGGGGAGTATATTATACTGTGTTAGGCCACTTTGGAGCATTATACTGGGGGGGCATTGTGGGGTGCATATTATACTGTATGGAGCATATTATATTGTGTGGGGCTGCTGGGGAGCATATTGTACTGTCTGGAGCCACTAAGGGGTAGTATACTGTGTGGGCCACTGTGGAGTATTATACTGTGTGGAGCCTTACAAACCATGTGGGACCACAATGGGGGGGCTCAGGGGAGCATTTTATACTGTCTGGGGTCACTGTGGAGCATTATATACCATGTGGGGAAACTGGAGGGCTCAGGAGAGCATTTTATACTGTGGAGCATTATATACCATGTAGAGCATTATACTGTGGGGGGGGGGGCTCACAATTCCTGCTGGCAGCCCTGTGTGCTATGTCAGCATCACAGCTCCCTCACTATAATCTTGCACATATGTGTAGTGCCACATGGCCATGTCATTCCCCATACAGTACTGTGCATGAGCTGGCCATGGAGTTATTGGGGCCTGCACAGTACTATAGGGGCTGACTATACGGGGAACATACTCAGTAACACCAGAAGTCAGCACATATGTAAGACTTCAGTGAAGGAGCTGTGGTGTAGGCTATTAGCAGGAAGCTGTTGGGTGGGGCCCCAGAACAAGTTCCTTTGGTGGGCCTAAGGCCCTTCAGTCCGACACTGTATAACGGAGAACTATTATATATAAGGGTGGGTTACTATATATAATTGGGAAACTTAAGTATGAGGGTGCTATTATTTATAAGAGGGGAACTATTTATAAGGGGGGTATAATTGTTAAGTGGGCTTATTTATAAATGGGGCTATTAGTGATAATGGGGACTATTATTTATAAGGGTAACTATTATTTATGAGGGGGCTATTATTTTTAAGGGAGCAGTATTATTTTTACGGGGTACTGTTACTGATAAGGGGGGATATTACTGATACAGGGCACTATTTATCATTTATAAGGGAGCTATTATTAATAAAGGTGTAAGATTATTTATAAGCAGGGACTATTATTTATAAGGAGGCGCTATAATAACTGATGACTGGGTGCAAAAATCTAATAGGTGGTACAAAGGTGCTCATTTGAATTGTATGTGGTAAAATGGGGCTTGTTATTACTTTTTTGTTGGCAGAAAGGAGGCGTTATTATAGGGGTTGCCACTGGAAGACGATGGTGTTGTTTGCATATCAGCATTTGGGGCCCCGCTTTTAATTTTTGCCCAGGGCCCCACTTTGTCTAAAACCGGCCCTGCATCCTGCGATTTCCAAAACCGCAATGGTTTTGTATGGGATTCGCTGGGGCCCTGGCTTGTATTTTTCACTGCTCAATAGTGACAGCAGCATTTAATTGGTTTCAGATAGGCTTACTCTATCAGGTATCAGCACTCCTAGAGATGTACAGGTGCATCTCAATAAATTAGAATATCTTTGAAACGTTTATTTCTTTCAGTAATTAAATTAAAAAAGTGACCTCCTATATTTTCTAGATTCTTTACACACAGAGAATTCTATTTCAAGTGTTTTATTTCTGTAAATGTTGATTATGGATTACAGGTAATGAAAACCAAAATCTAAGAAAATTAGAATATTGTGAATAAGTTCCGTATTGTAAATTCAGTGTGTCACCTGCCAAGGTTTCCTAAGCCTTTAAATGGTCCCTCAGTCTGGTTCAGTAGGACACACAATCATGGAAGACGCTGATTATGAATTGAATTACTGAAATGAATGAACGTTTCAAAGATATTCTAATTTATTGAGATGCACCTGTAATTGTATAGTCTTAATGCCCCAGTCCTGCCTTCAGTATATGCCTTTAGTATAGTAAACTGACAACATAATACATTGCACTATATAAGTAGTACAATATATTATGCAAGTGATTAAATTATCACAAACTAAACTTAAAAATAATGTAAAAAAATTTGATGTTTTATAAAAAAAAAAACTTTAATCCCACCTAAAAGCATCTTTCTGGTAAATTATAAAAATATAAAGAAATATAAAATAACACATAGACACGTTTTTTTATATATAGTTCATCTTAACCCCTTCATGCCACAGCCATTTTTGTTTTTTAGGCTAAGGCCCCACATTGAGGAAATGCAGCTTGTTTTGTTGCGGATTTTACTGCGTTTTTTTGAGCCAAGAATGGCTAAAAAAGAATGGGAAATAAATAGGAAGCTCTTATACTTTTACCTTCTGCTCAATCTACTCCTGGCTTTGGCTCATAAAACCACAGCAAAATCGGCAACAAAAAAAGCTGCGTTTCCGCAACGTGGAGCCACAGCCTTACTCCACTCCTTTCAAAAGCCATAACTTTTTTTCCCATTCACAGAGCCGAATGAGGGCTTCGTGAGACAAACAGTAATTCGTAATGGTACCATTTAATATTCCCTACGATGTACTGGGAAACTAAAAAAAAATTCAGAATGTGTTTGTTTTATGGAGTTCACTGTGAGGCCAAGATGACATGTTTCCTACATTCTATGGGTTGGCATGATTATGGAGATGCCAAAGTTATATAGTTTTGGCTATGTTTTAACACCTTTAGGCTGGGGCACCATGTGACGTAAACGCTGCAGAAAAAAGCGCAGTGTTTTACAGTCACAACAAAGTGGATGGGATTCTTGCAAATTCCATCCCCACTTTGGTGGAAAAATACGCGCAGCGGACAAGCTGTGATTTCCCAAACCATGGCGGTTTTGGAAATCGCAACATGTCATTTATACCTACAGAAACGCTGGCGGTTTCCCTATAGGTATAATTGAAACAGAAAGTTCACAGAATTTTCATGTTTTTTTCCTGCAGCGCTTTTTTTTTTTGTGGGGTGCTACGTGGGGCTTTAGCCTTAAAAAAAATCCAAAACTTTGAAAAAGTAATTTTTCTTGAAGTTACACCTGTAACTTTATTATATTTCCATATATGGGGCTGCATAAAGCGTCTTTGTTTGTGATGTACTTTGTATTTATATCATCATTTTGGGAAATGTCTGAAATGTTGATCACTTTTTAAACTGCAAAAAAAGACGGTTCAGCTCTTTTGATTATTTTCCCACTACGGCGGTCACTGTTATTTTGTATGAGAAAATCAAAAGGTTCCTGACCACTTAGTGAATAAGACCTAATTTATATAGAATCTTCCAGGAGACATATCTTTTGAATGGGTGGGTGGATGTTAAAAATAAAAATGCCAAATTGATCAGTGGCACAGCGCGAATAAAATGATGTATGGTATTTTAGTATTTTGTTCTTGGTGACAGATCCTCTTTAACCATACAATGAATGTAACATAAAAAGACAATAGTATTTTTCTAGTTCCTTCCAGAAAGAGTCTATTAAAGTAAATCAATTGTACCCCAAAATGGTGCCAACATACTGCTACATTTATAGAAAATGTAAAAAGTTATGGCTATTGGAATGTAATGACAGAAAAACAAGGTCCTAACAAGTAGCTGTAGCCCTGACACTTACCTGCTGAAAAACATGAATTGTTTGGGTTAGACTCTGGCATATTCTGTATGCATGTAAACAGAGTTACCAAGCTTGGATCATCACCCACTATATGTATCTTTTTCCTCTGGATTATATGACCCATGGCAAACACATCATCCTTATACCACACCTACAAAAAATTATAATTATAATTACAAAAATCAAAATTTATTGCTATAGTAGTTAAATTGATTTAGGGTGGGTTCACACCTGCGCTTGAGTCCGTCTACTGCCAATTCGAGTGAAAATCTCGGGAAACAGGATAGGCATCGGATACTGACAGATTAGCGACGCATTGGTTAAAAACCCATTCATTTGAATGGGTTTTTAAAGCAATGCGCGGGTGTGCGCTTACACCCTCTGCGCTGCGAAGCCGTTTTTTTTTCATCTGACACGAAGTTCTGCATGTCTGACTTTGTTTCCAACGAAAAAAAAAGGATTTTCAGCACAGAAGGTGTAAGCGCACACCCGCGCATTTCTTTAAAAAACCCATTCAAATTAATGGGTTTTTAACCATTGCGTCGCTAACCTGTCAGTATCCGATGCCTATCCTGTTTCCCGAGATTTTCACTCGGATTGGCAGCGGACGGACTCAAGCGCAGGTGTGAACCCATCCTAACTTCCACTGCATTTTGTAACTTTTGATATATTATATTAATATAGTTTATTATTTAATTTCCTCTGCCAACCAACCTGCTCTTTTCAAGACTCTTGGAAAATCTCATAATAGCTTTCCTTTTCTGACTGTAATATGGCATTTCAAAATCCCTATAATGCCAACACAGAGACCACCCCCCCCCCCGCGGTTCTACTGAAAAAAAGCAAAATTAAGCCACTAGAGTTTCTGATGAAGCAATTTTAAGACGTGTACAATTGACATTATTATTATACCTATTATTCCATGTATTTACAGCTATTTAGTTTAGTTTACTATATATATTGTCTTCTCAAGCATTGCTTAGTATGACAAAGGCTGTTTTAGGTGTCATTTCTAGACTCATTAGTTTCAAATATATATTAGCTATATGTTACTTTTAATATATGGGATAAATATTGGCATACATTTATGCATTATTATGGTTAAGCTTTTGTCTGACTTATTGTATTAAATATACATGTATGACACATGACAGTAGTAATAAGATGAATTATTGAATTCAAATACTAGGGGATAGATATACTAATAAAAATGCACCAGAATTTTGCCATAATTTGTGGCAAAAAAATGACATATATGCTTTACCCCTCATTTTCTATGTGTTTTAGACACTTTTTAACAGTTTCTGCTCCTTGTCCGACTGGTGGGTGGGGCTAGTTGAAAAGAGGGTGGGGCTTAATATGTGAAACTGTGCACTAGACAATGCGTCAAAATGTTGTTGGAAACTGAGTTGACTAATAAGTGGTGTAAATTAGACTAGACAGTCTAAGCCTGGGACCCCACGTTGTGAAAGCGCCGCAGCAAAAAACACAGCATTTTACAGTATCTGCAAAGTTGATGGGATTCTGGCTAATCCCACATTGCAGAAAAATATTTGCAGTGGAAATTCTGCGACTTAAAAAACACTTGTGTTTTAGTAAAACGCAGCATGTCAATTATAGAATTATAGAAAAGCTCGCATTTTCCACGTAGGTATAATAGAAGCAAAAAGTCCGCAGAGGAAAACTCTGCGAGATTGAAATGAAAAACACGGCCGATAAAAACACAATGTGTTTCCGTCACATCATTTTTTTGCTATGGCTCGCTACTTGGGGCCTTAGCCTAAAAGTACACCAGATTTTCAAATAGCATTAGACATCATTAGAAAATCTGTTGCAGTTTAAGACTGTCTAGTCTAACTTTTCACTGTATTATTGTATTGACAGTATTAGTTTATCCATGCCTGGATGTCTATTCTGCTTGTAAATAATTAACTACAAGGGGTCTGGGTTTTACAGTGGTAACACAAAACCATTATTGGTAAAAAATAAATAAATAAATAAATAAATAAATAAATAAATAAATAAATAAATAAAAAAACAACATAACAGTACATGAGAGCTGGTAACAAGCTTTACAAGAGAGAATTAAAAAAAGGGAAAATTTGCTTCAGTTAAGTCCATTCTTTTTTATTTGTTTTCTCTGAAAGACAACCCCCTTCTATATTTTCTGTTAGGTTATAAGGACCTTATAGGGAGAACCCCCCTACTCAGAACCCCCCATTACTTCATTTCTCCTGCAGCAGACAAGGCGTTGCAAGGAGTATTCTGAAAGGTGTTGTCTCTGAAGAGAGAAACCAACAAAAATATGCATAAACTCAGACACAGTACATATGCTTATACAGGTTTTTACCTTACCTGGCCATATATGAAAAATAATCCACTTTCTTTTATTAACATTTTGTTTAGTTTTTCTTCAATAGAAGTGCCTTGCTTCAAACTAAGAATCCAAGGTATTAAGGTGTTGTCACCTGAATGTAATGAAGAAAATCTGTGTAACAAGACCCGCACTAAAGCCTTTACTATACATATATTTAGGTTATTATAAAAGGTCTTTATGTTTTCACTTTAATATGTATTTTTCTGTATTTAGGATTGAAGAACCTGATCAATACCTGTCTGATGCAGACCAACAAACAGTCATTGAGATAATGTAATAAATGTCATCTCAATCACAGTGAGAATTCCAGAAGAGTCATCAGTACGAGTTGGTCTGAGTCTGTTCTAGAGTGTATAGACTAATCTTTTCTGTTTTGCATATGCATCTGTATAGAAACCCATGGGAAGCTATCCTTCATTTTGAAATGGCCCACTTTACTCCCCTTCCTTCCCTAAGTTAGATATCTATTATATTTCTGGCTGCAAAAAAAAAAAACATTGCATATGCCTGCAAGAAGCCTCTTGTCCCCTTAAAAGGACTCTTTCAGGAGTTTTAGTATCTTTTAGTATCAAACTAATAACAGTACCTTGTAGGGTGGCTTCAACACTTTCCAAAAATGTCTTTCTTATTTTACCATGCAGCTTAATTTTCATGAACATCAGGATTTTATTCTTATGCAAATTAGCTGAAAAGGGCTTTTGGGGCGTTTCTTCGCCTACTGGGGCATCTTTGGAAAGTGTAGATGCCTCCCTACAAGGTACTGTCTTTAGTCTGATACAGCTTTTCCTGCTGAAAGACTCCTTTAAAGGAAAGTTAAATCCAGACTGGATGGCATTTTCCACTAAAAAGAAAAAAAAACTAGTTCCCTTGGATCACTTACACCAACCTAAAACTTACACTGCAAACCTTATAATTGTTTTTATATTTTTTCCTTTCCCACATGCTAATCATCTACGTACTTTTTTGTACCAATGCAAAGCTGCCATAATTTTATTTTGTGTGTTCATTCAACTGCTTTGTAAAATTAATGAATTACTGGTCAGCTGATCACTCTGCAACCAGCTCCCGATTGGTTAACCTCTATTTAAAAGGAATGTATCACTATTTTTTTTATTTAGTTATTAAAACCAGACAGTGAAATATATCCCTTTTACCAGGGGCGTAACTACCGGTTCGGTAGGTAAGGCCGCGGGCAGAACCCCACAATCACTGCTATCATTATACTCCGGGGTCTTTTAAGACCCCAGATTATAATAATCAGAGGTCCAGGGGAGGTGAGGGAACATAAAAAACAATGTACTTACTTCTCCTATGCTTCTCCAGGCTTCGGGCCTGTTTGGTGACGTCCCAGACATCAGCTGACGTCATTTTGCGTTACAACGCTGGCCTGGATCCCGTGACACCGGCCTGGTCCAACTTTGAAGATGGCCGAAAGTAGCAGGGAGTGGACCAGAGTGAGGAACAGATAAGTAGCATTGTTTTTTTTATGTTTCTATCCTCCCCTTGGTCTCCAATCATTATACTCTGGGGTCTGAAAAGACCCCAGAGTATAATAATTGTTCATGGGTGGTCCACAATGGGGCATAATACTATGTGGAGGGGCCAATATGGGACATAATACTGTATGCAGGGGCCACTATGGGGCATAATACTGTGTGGAGGGGCCACTATGGGGCATAATACTGTGTGCAGGGGCCACTAGGGCACATAATAGTGTGCGCAGGACAGGGGGTGTGGAGGGGGTGGTCTGGGGGGGTTGGGGCGGCGGTTCGGGGGGGCCCATGTCAAATGTTCGCCTTGGGGCCCAGCCATTCCTAGTTACGCCACTGACTTTTTCTAAGCTGTTTTTATTTTCTGTACATGGTCATGAGGGCTGCATTCTTTCTTTCTCTGTTCTGTTAATGGCATATGATATTGTTTACAGCACAGCCATAGACAGCAATAGTCTGGAGTCAACTAACTGAGGTCTGCGGGAGAGTTTTCATGTATTCGTTTTCATGTATTGTCAGTATGGTATAGTAATGATGGATATTATGTGCTGTTATCTATAGATGTGTTAACTTCTATTGTATTCCTGTCCATGAAGTAAATGAGGTGACTGCTGCAAACAAAACCCCAACAGAATCAGCAAATGTCAGCCTATTATTAGGCTTAATGGCCATAGTGAATATTGCAGGAAATAGTACTGTAGCATTGTTCCCATGTAGTGGCCACTGAAATCATTGGACTGTTTGTGAAATGCATGGACAAGCTGGGTCATCCAGATATAGAATGATTACACTTTATTATTTACACTTCATAATTGATGGATCTAATAGGTTATTTGAAAACTGACTTTTTCATAAACCTGACAACCTTTTATAAAATAAATATCTGTAACACAATAATTTCTGAATTTGTGCCTCAGCAACCCAACCTACTTCTGCATTTCCTACAGGCTTTTAATCTGCCTTGACTTTATCCTTGAATGCTATTTTTGTCTCTGTTATACAGTGTTCTTGCTTTTATATCGTTTTAAAACCTTCCCTCCTATCAGCAAGCTGCACATACCAATTTGCAAACTAGAAAAGACTAAAGAAAAGTAATTACGCAGCTCCTTACTTTGTCTTTTGTAACTAACCTACAGTTCCCAGGAAGTTACTAAGAATGAATTCTGTGTAACAGAATTATTCCAGGAAGCCCTGAGATTGCATTTGCAACATTGCCTGATATTACTATGTTTCCTATATTTTCTATTTTGGATTAGCTTCATAAATTTTTTTTTTCCTAAAGGCAATCTGTCAGATAATTTTTGTGCTCTAAACCACGACCTACTGTCCTGCTTTTGAGCTTTCTAACACTGTCCTTAGCCAAACCGGATGTTGGTTCTATGTGATAAAATAACTTTATTCACTGCATGCACCATATGCAATTTTCCATTTTATACAGTCAAGGAGGTATAGATGCTCAGGAGAAATGTGAAGCTAGCCATGTCCTAATCCTGCCCAAATATCCTCAACCTGTACAAAAGCTTGTGATGTTCTGAAGAGGGAATCTTCTACTGATATTCTTCTGGACTCCTGAACATGTGCAGTGTGCTAGTGAGGCCAAGTACACCATGCTCAAAGACCTTGATGACAATGCGGCATCGTGACATTTCTAATGGACTTGGGATACTGTTTAGCCATCAATCAAAAAAAACATTGGTTGGGATTAGAGTGGGGCCAGCTTGACTTCTCTCTTAAGCGACTCCACCTCCTTGACTGCTAAAAGGTCATTTGCATATAGCTCAGAGTGCAACAGTGAGCACTCTGTGATGGTTTAGAGTACAAAAGGCATCTGACAGGTTCCCTTCAAGCACTGTTGAAAATGCCTCTGGATACTCCTTTTGACATACATATTTGAACTGTGGCGCTGCACGTAGGTCCCAGATATGCTGAATGCATTTGTATACCTACACACACTTTTGACATATACAGCAACTGGCTGACAGAAGTATCTAAATTTAAGGTTATGATGAATAAATATACTGTATGGTCATCAAGGAAAGTTCTATAATTGCATATTACGTAAAACACAAGGTGAAAATGCCACTGAAAAAGACTTAAAGGGTTGTCCAGATAAATGTTATTGTTTGTATAAGAAAAGTTATACAATTTTGCAATAAACATTCTGTATCAGTTCCTCTAGGTTTTATAGATTTCTACTTGCTGTCATTCTTTATTTCCAGTGAATAAAAACCAGTCCATGGTCATGTGATATTACAGTCTATAGTCATGTGATATACAGTCCATGGTCATGTGACGAACACACAGGTGCACAGCTCATTACCAGGCAGATGTCTGATTGCTGTGCTGTGACTGTAACGAGCGGCACCTGTGTGTTCATCACATGACCATGGACTGTATATCGCATGACCATGGACTGTATATCACATGACCATGGACTGATTTTTATCCACTAAAGAAAACAAAGAATGAAACCAAGTAGATTTAGAAACCATGAGGATTTGATCTGAAAGTATATTGCAAAATTGTATACAAACAGTAATAGATATTTGCTGAAACTGAACAAACCCTTTAACTTCATCAAACAGCGCGGGGCAATCTGACTACAATGTATGTATGGCCTGTAACAATGACAAGAGGATAAATGAGACTTTAAAATGCTATTCCACAAGATGTTGTGGTGGTTCACTGTACAAATTCAAGAGGGGGATGGATGCCTTTCTTAGAAATAAAAATATCATGAGTTATGGGGCATTGATTGAGTCATTTATTCTAAAATATTTAAAGTCAGAAATGATTTTTTTTCCTTAACATGGGGCAATTGTAATCCATTTTATAGGGGTTTTGCCTTCCTCTAGATCATCAAGGTAGGATAATCGTTTGGACTTGATAGACCCATGTCTTTACTGAACTTATCTACTATGGAAGTCTATTGGCACATTAGTTGTATATACAATAAGAGCATTTCCAGATGTATATGCCTAATGTAATACCTGAATCCTGTGTGAATCAAGCTTTAAAAGGACTGTTGGTATAATGGAGGGCTGAATGTCCTTGCAGTGACTGCAGCGCCTTCATCAAATTAGAAAAAATTATTCTGATGACCCACTGCTATATACCGTAGAACCTGTGCACATTTATTGCATTGTGATCATTGCTGTTGTCTTTTTACTGTCAATAAGATCTAATAGGTTATTTTACATCCATCCTCTCACTTTTCCTGGTAGAACTTGGTGGACAAACAGCATGTCTTTATGTAATCGTACTATGTAACCTATGGAAAAATAGACCCTATAGGTACAGGATTGCTTCTAAAGTAAACACCAATGGAGGTTATGAAGGATCCCCTGGTAGATAATTTCATCATTGTGTCCATGTATTACAGTGACATATGATATCAAGGTTGCGATGTAACGCATTATTGTGACAAAAGAAAATAGCCATTTGGAAGCCACTTCCATTTGTTAATAGCAGCTAATCATCAAGGATATCCTAAACTACTGAACAAGAGGTGTAAAAAATATGCAATTTCTTATGTTTTCATTTATTTTATTTTGTACTTGAATTCTTCTTTTAAAGGGAGTCTGTGACTTGTCAATCCAGCCCCACAGAAAGATAGATTAGGGTCACCTGAATCAACTTGTGCTTTACCCTTGTGAATCCATACCAAGATATCGCTGTTTTTGTCAATATGTAAATTCGCTTTTTGGAGCAATGGGAGTGTTGCCATTACTCCAGAGAGGTAAGTTACAATGTTCCTATTGTTTCAAAGAGCACATTTGCATATTGACAAAAACAGTTATATCTCTGGAACAGAGGCACCAATTTACAAGGAGAACACACTGTTTGATTCAAGCAATCCTAACTCTCTATCTGTGGGCCTGGGTCAATTCTGATGACAGACTCCCTTTAAACATGAAATGTTTCATATTAGTGCTATTTTTGCTGTTTAATGCTTGAGCCCTTGGTTCTGTATGATCGATCATTTTATGACTTTGTTTGACCTTTCTCTTTTCCAATAAATTCTGCAGTTTTAAGTCTTAGGAGTCAGAAACACCAAAAGCTATAAAGCAGCCAATATTAATCAGTGTTTGCATTAATATTTGCCCTTCACATCTCCTGTTTTATGGACGTCCCTGTGCCATGCAGAATGTGATAAGGTGATGGGACATGCATTGGTTGCTAAAATCAACACTTAATATTCAGCAGTCATAAAAAAATCACAAATCAGAAAAACAACAGGCACACATGGACATTTGTCATAATGCAGCATAAGAGGTAATCCAATAAAGCACTCCAATGGAATAATTCAATTTAATGTATCCTACACATGTTTAATTGAATTTATTAGTGCACATATTTTATTTAATGGACGTAAATGAAACCCAAAGTAATAACCTTGCAACATGAGTTTACCAAGCCATTAAGTATCTAGCTTTAACTAAAGCTGTCAATGACATATTACAAAATCAAACATTTCTGTTTGAAGTATATAGGAACAGATTTCATGAAAGCTTGCAGATATGAAAACACAAATAGTAAGTAGAAGGTAGCATTTTATAAGATAACACATGTATATCCAGCTCACCAATCTCCAAACTATTCCACAAACCTGGATACAAAGAACATAAGATCCAGCATAAGATGGATCCATAAAACTTTCTTTTATTACACTGGACAACAAATTTTTACAAAAGTTTTGCTTCCTTGAAAATTTCAGGTGATTATGATAAACCCATCACAAGGCATTATGGGAAAGGAGCTGGGGAGCTCATACGCCCTCTGTTGGATGTAACAGATCCTCAATTTGCTTTTGACTCACCGAGTCTTGAGACAGCAAAAGGGATTTTAGCCAAGCCAATTTCACTTATCTGCATACAGCGCTGTTTCAGGATTGTTGTCAGAGCAAAGTGAACTGGCTGGCTTTGCGGGAGGCAATGAGTGGGTTAGGGACAAGAATCTCTCACATTGAGGAGAGCACCAGTGAAGGTGGGTAGAGATTGAATTGCCTTTTGCCCTCTACTTAGCATCTACATATCACAAGGCATTATGGGAAAGGAGCTGGGGAGCTCATACGCCCTCTGTTGGATGTAACAGATCCTCAATTTGCTTTTGACTCACCGAGTCTTGAGACAGCAAAAGGGATTTTAGCCAAGTTAAGATAAACCCATTCAAGCTAAGCAGAAATATAATTTTGGATAGTCTGTATCACGTAGAAATTTTGAGAAACATGAGATTAAGTGTTAGTGATTATGAAGCATGTAAATGTTCCGAACAGCATTAGTTCCAATGAACGAAAAGTGTTTTGCTGCTGATTTTCTTTTGTACTCAGTGTATGGTGCATCCTGTATTAGTGACCAGCAATAGTCAGCTAATATTGATCAATTCCAGTAGCCTTGATAACACTTTTCCATCATGGCAATATCCTGGTGAAAACGTTTGCCATGTCACTGACTGCACCAAGAAATCCAAATGAGAATGCAGAAAATGAATTTTCAATGACATGTTGCACTTCATCGCTTTGTAAGCTTCAAGAAGGTTGTCAACCAGAGGCGTAGCTAGTGGGGGGGGCAGAGGGGGCGGCTGCCCCGGGCCCACTGACTCTTTGGGGCCCACCCCGGGGCCGCCATTAATACATTCTTTATTTCTAACTAGATCGGTGTCTGCAGACACCGATCTAGTTAAAAGGCTTCCTGCAACTTAACAGTATTGTAAACCGCAAGCCAATACAGGCCTGAGGTTTACAAGATGCTGAGACCACAGACGGATGTTCTGTTCTCAGCACGGGCGGCGCAATGATGTCACAACATTGCGCCGCTTGCGCTCAGACACAGACGTCCTGTGCGTGGACAGGGAGGAAGCGGTGGTTCCATTCATCAGCATCGCAGGTAGGTGAGTATGACTTTTTTTTGTGGGTATATTAATAGCATAGCTCCCAGTGGGGGAGTCCCGATTTTACACAGCTGTCCGGCGGTCCCGCTATGCCCCTGAAGTGTTTTGTTGTTAACAATCTTTATTAGGGTAGTGTAAAGGGTAGATGCTAAATCCTAGTGGGTAAAGGACCTTTGATGACATTATGACCATGTGATCAGACTCTTGTGTGGGCGGAGCTATTCTGGATACTGCGGGACAGACTATGATGTTACACAGAGGAAGCTGCTGGGAACAGAGAGTGATCGAAGAGATGGAGAGAGAGCATGTGTGAACAAGAGGGGAGAACTGGGGGCAGATGTAGGGGCCACTTAAACTGAAGGCAGATGAAGGGGGCAATTAAACTGCTGGCAGATAAAGGGGGACATTAAGCTGGTGGTAGATGAAGGGGGCAATTAATACGGGGTATTAAGCTGGTGACAGATGAAGGGGGAAATTAAATTGGTGGCAGATAAAGGGGGAAATTAACTGGGGGCTGATGAAGGGAGCATTAAGTTGGTGACAGATGAAGGGGGATATTAAGATGGTGGCAGATAAAGGGGGACATTAAACTGGCGGGGCTGATGGAGGGTGACATTAACCTGGGGGCAAGTGGAGGAGGACATTAAACTGTGTGGGGTAGCTGGAGGGGGACATGTCTGCCTCTAGTTGCCCCCAGTTTAATGTCCCCTTCCAACTACCCCCACTGTTTAATGTCACCCTCCAGCTGCCCCAGTTTAATGTCCCCCTCTAGTTTCTGCCAGTTTAAACTGTGGCACGATTAGAGGGACTTAATACTGTGGGGCAATTGGAGGAGAACATTATAATGTGGGGAGATATAATATTAGGGTTACTGTAGAAGCATTATACTGTGTGGGGGCACATGGAAAAATAGATTAGAATGGGCAGAGCCAACGTAGAAGTGGGTGGAGCTAAATTTTGAAGGCATGTAATAGTATAAGGGGTGGTTAGGAGGGGGAAATATAACTATGAAGGGAGGATTCATTAGGGGGCATTATGATGATGGGGGGTCATTTATATAAGTTATTACGGGGTATTATGACGATGGGGGGTCATTTATATAAGGGTTATTACGGGGTATTATGAATACAAGGGGGGAGGTTATTTATATAAGAGGCCATTAGGGAGCATCATTTATATTAGGAGGCATTATGAACATAAGGGGGTGGTCATTGATATAAGGGGTCATTAGAGGTGCAGTATTTATGTCAGGGGAAATCAGGGGCATAATATGAGGGTCAATTCATTTAATTAAAGTTGCACTTGGGCTTTATTAAGGCTAAGGCCCCACTTACCGGGCTGCAGCAAAAAAAAAAAAAAAAAAGCTGCAGGAAAAACCGCGGCAGTAACATATTGTGGTTTTTCCTGCAGCATTTTTCACAGAAGTTCTGCAGAGGTTTCCCCTGTGGACTTTCTTTTTTTTAATACACCTATACAGAAACTGCCAGCATTTCCATAGGTATAATTGACATGCTGCAATTTCCAAAACCGCAACAGTTTTGGAAATTGCAGTGCATCTGCTGCACATATTTTTCCGCAATATGTGGATAGGATTTACTAGAATGCCACGTTTTTTTTCTGTAGGTTTTCGCCACATGGGGCCTCCATCCCATCCCTACTTTGCAGTAAAATATGCGCAGTGGATAGTTATACCTACGGAAACATCAGCGGTTTCCCTATAGATATAATTGAAGCAGAAAGTCCGCAAAGGAAACTTCTGCGAACTTTCTGTGCAAAGTGCAGCAGGAAAAACCGCGATCAATAAGAGGAGCTAATGATGTCTGTGCTGCAAACTTTACAGAGACTGGAAGAAGTGGTCATGGCCATCCAGATGAAAGAGATTGGGAATGTGAACGATTAATCAGAGACGTCACCTGTAAGTCAATAAATGTTAATGCTCTGTATTCAACCTAAATCGTCTGCAGAGCCCTGTGTAGAGCTGCTATATACCACTATACGCTCATCATATACTGATAGTATCGGTATACGAACATGTCCAAGTTGGGGGCCCACTTGGGCATGTTCGCCCCCTGTGCTGAACCCCTAGCTACGCCTCTGTTGTCAACCAATTTGATGTAGTTTGGTGCTCAATAGTTGCCAAGGCAATTCTCTGAAACATCCTTGAAAGATTTCCGAGCAATTTTCTAAGGCCCCACCAGCAGCTCTTCGAAGTGCTTGTCATTCATGATGTGTCGGATTTGTGGACCAACAAAAATGCCTTTCTTAATCTGGGCATTGGTTATTTCTGGAAACATTTGTCTCAAATAACGAAAGGCTTCTGCTTCCTTGTTCATTGCTTTCACAAAATTTTTCACCAGCCTGAGTTTTATGTGAAGTTGTAAAGGAATTGCTAGAGGAGTGATTCCCCAGTAGCTGCTGGTGAACCCTTGGGGGAGGGGCACAACAAGACAGTGAGCCCTAAGCTGAACCCCCCCACTGTCCCTGGCTACTTGCCTGAACTGTCCTAGGCGACAGCCAGCAACTGGTCGGCGAACCCTTCTTAATATAAGTGATAACACAGAACGCAGACAGGACAAACAACAACAAAAGGGAGGTCAGCTAGCCAAGGGGTCAGTAACAAAGTTAAAGCAAGAGGTCAGGAATAAAAATACAGTTAACCAAACAGCAAGCGTAAATAGCCAGCACACAAGGCAATAGAAAGCACCAATGTGAAAGTGAGCAAACAATAAATAGGAAGGATGAACTCACCCCAGACTTGATAGGAAGACAGGCTGTCAATCACACAGGTAAGGCTAAAATCAAAGAGGTTTTCCGGGCAAAAAAAACTTTTTTTTTTAAAAAAAGGTATTTTAGTGCTATTAATGGGTTAATAATTGCACCAAAATACCTTTAGCAGTGTTTTGAGGGATTTCTGGCTTTCTCTGGGAGCTTTTAGCATCCTCTGCATTTGTTTACATGGCTAGCTTCCTGCTTCGCTAGCCTACTACTCCCATCATCCCCCTCTCACTCCCTCACACACTGCCTCCCAATTTCCTTAGCTAGCCCGTGGAATACTGCTCTATCTATCTACTTACCTATCTAACTCAGCTCCAGTCCCCCTCCCAATCATACTTACCTGGAGTTCATTTTCTTCGGTCCCGCTGGCATCTTCTTCTGTGGACTTCTTGCACATATGGTCTTTGCTTCTGCCGATGACTGCTCTATTTGCGCAGGCCGGCAGAAGTGGAGGAAGTGACGCTTCATGCCAGAAGATTGAAGATGGTGTGTAAGTATGAGGGGGATGGTGACGGGGAAAGTATTGGTGATGCTTCATTTCCGGAAATCCGGAAACGTAATGTCACCGGATCATCAGAAAAAGTGCCTGGGGCAGTCACGTGACCGCCCCAGGTATATAAATAAATATAATTTTTTTTTAATGAAGTCAATTAGAAATTAGGCGGGGGAGGGGGTTTAGTTAAGGGTTTGAATTTATGCCGGACAACCCCTTCAACTATTACAGGAGCAGAGGGAAACCAAGGTAAAGGAGATGGGTGTGGTGGAAAATCAATTACAGAGGCGAGGGAATAGGACAGTGTTCAGACAATACTAGAAGAACCCAAAGGAAAGAATCACAGCCGGACACGCCTCCTGCGATGCAGCATGTGGCCGGAGGATGGCGCCAAAACCCGGACGGGCAAGGATGTTACAGAAGTAGAGGCAAAAATATCATTGCTGGGTCCACAAGTGCTTTATGTGCAACATTTTTCTGCCTGGGAGTCAGCGGGTTATGGATTGGCCACTTCCTTCTACTGTAATGTGACTGCTTAGCACGGCTGTCCCATTCGTAAATGAAACAGCAGTACTCGGTATATCTGAGCTGCAATCCAAGCAGCGGTGCCACTACTTTTAAATCTCCACAGATGTTCCAGTTATAGTTGCTGTACTTGATGTGTTTCAACAACAGTTCCATGTTCTCGCATGTTTCTTTCATGTGTGCAGCATAGCCAACAGGTATTGAAGGATGAACATTACCATTGTGTAACAAGACAGTCTTGAGTCTTAACACTGATGAGTCAATAAAGAGACGCCACTGATTCGGCTCATTCACACAACCCAAAGCTGCGAACAACCCATCAATGTCTGTCAACCTGTTCAAAAAACTGTGTTAAGTCATCTTGGCTGCTTTGAAAGACAGAAACTTTTGTACCAGGTGACAGCAAATGCCATCTTTGAAGTCTTGAAGCCAGTAACTCTGAATTTGCTTTTGACAAACGTAAGTCATTCAGTACTGGCTGTGTTATAAGAGGAGGCTCACCAGACATACATGGCTTAAAGTCTGAATCAGTGTCGTTCCCCATCTCTGACCTATGGACTGCAACATCTTCATCGGCTGCCTCCTCTAGGCTCCATGTCTCTGATGGCTTTAGTACTGGAAGAGTGTCATCATGTGGCACTGGTCTCATAGCTGAAGGCAGATTGGGATATTCAATGCATTTTTTATTCTTAACAGAGAAACCAGAGACATTGGTTAGACAGAAGTAAGTTGGTCACATGATCCTTTGGTTCCCGACATATCATTGGGACAGCAAATGGCATTGACTTGCGAGAACCTCTAAGCCAACCTCTAAGATCAACAGCACATCTTGCACAACAGATGTGAGGAGCCCACGATTTATCTTGATCACCATTCTTGCATCCAAAGTACAGCTCATAGGTTTTCATGATAAGAGCTGTCGTTGTGCGTCTTTGAGGCTTAAGCGTGTACTCACCACAAATGTAACAGAAGGTATTGTGACTGTTCTGACACTGACGAGACATTTTAGCTATATCAGATCGTACTGGAGTAGTTTATAGCTGCTTAGATTTGAAATAACTTGCAGAATCTTTGCAAGCAGATATTACAGCCTCTGCAGGCTGCGACCAGACATGTCTAGACATGTGTAGGTGTTCCTTGTCTGTAACAATTCCACTGAAGTTTTTCAACTTCAATGAAATGCAAGGAATTCATGCCTTTGCTTGCCTCTAAATTACATAACAGCACAGCACATGTATTGTGGATAATACTTGAACAGCCTGAAAATATGAAAAAATATTGCTAAAACAGAAGATTTCTGAAAAACAGTACGTGACAGGAAAATTATGAGGTGATTTTCATGATCAGCAGCTCAAATTACATAAGAAACACTCAAAAGTGTTCAGGAAGCAAAATCTTCATTGTCCAGCGTTTATAATTATTAAAACATTAAAAAGTCCATTTGATATCACCATGTATCCATCCCTTGCAGCTGGCCTGCGTGTTTCAAACTTATAGGACAGGTGTAGCCCTATTTGGGGGGGGGGTATGAGTATTATCCCTCCCGCAACAGACTCTGGCGCTGACCTGTGTGTATAATGGGACCTGAAGCCTTCGCTGAAGGGAAGAGTGGGAACATATATGAAATATATCAGTGCCTCCACCCAGGATAGAGCCTCTGTATTACAGGGAGGATCTCTTCCTGGGACTTACCCATGAAATACAGTTAGTAGCCTTAACAAGGATCACTGTACTAATCTCACAGTCTGAAGAATACATACAGATACCACATAAGGTTATAACAGTAGCTTTATAAGAATCAACAGGGTAATAATACATACATAAAATATACTGAGAACACAGCAATACTACAACAACCAGCAAGTCCTCAACCGTCTTAGGTTATATACCCGGGTATATATATAGATATATAGCAAGAGTCCAGTGCACAATACCTCCAGGCAACAGAAGAGATGCAGGGGCCCCTGTGGATGACTGTGGATCCTCGGATTCTTCCAGGAGATGACAGACAGCCGATCAGGAGATGATGATGATGGTGAGATTCTTCACAGGCAGCAAACAGGGCGACAGTGACGGCAGTAGATGCAGGCCTGACTACCCTAACACTGAGTCCTTAACCTGCCAGCTAAACTACTAGTGCCACCGGGCCTCTAACTAGCTAGTTGGCCTTCGGAAGCCTAACCTATCACTGCCCTGAACTATATATATATATATGGATCCCTAACTACGGTTACTAGCTAGGTCCTGTGAGTATATAGGGGGTAACACATACCTAACTATATACTGTGAAGTAAAGAGGAACAAGTGGCTCTTAGACTCCCCCAGACATAACATGTCTGTCTCAGCAGCTCTGCTCACATCTCTCCCCCCAGCAGCTCTGCCTCACATGTGTCTGACTCACTGTATTTACAAAACAAAACTTGCACTGAATGCCTGGGGTCTCTGAAGCCAAACTGCAGGGGCAAAGAAGCCAGATACATTATATACTAGTAGAAATGGCAGTTCCCTACACAGGCATAAGTCCTAAACATGTAGGTCATCTGCATGGGTTGCATACATGGTGATGTCATATGGACTTTTTAATGTTTCAATATAAAAGGAAGTTTTATGGATCCCTCCTGTGCTGGAGTTTCTGTTCCTTGCAGCATTTTATAACACACTTATAAAACTGTTGCAGATTAGAGATTCCTGAGTCTAATGTCTATAGATAGTGATTACTAAGGATGGAAGTATGAAAACTGTTGTTTGAAGGGCAGACATTCAGCCAAATTTTGGATGGGAGAAATAGCACATCAAAAAGCCAACGAAAAATAAGTGAAAATTTATTAGCTTAGTTCAGTTCTACAGTGGAACTTTTTTTAAGCCATTGTAGAACTGAAATGTTGCACTGATATGGAGTAATAGGTCTACACATTTTTTTTATTAGATTTTACATTTATATAGATGGATAGCAGGCAGACGAAGCACTAGATTGACAGAAAGTTGCAAAAACGTTGCAACTAAAAGTTTTACTGAGGCAAGGTGCCCCAATTTCCAATATACTGTAGGGCATTCTCCACTTTGAAGACATGTTTGTATCTGCTTTTAGTATTATTGTTAGAGATGAGCGAATTGAAGCTGACAAAGTGGAATTCGATCCGAATTTCAGGAAATAATCAATTCACAGCGAATCTGAATTTCCTCACACTTCGTGGTAATGAATCGAATTTAGTTCAAAATGGCTGCGGTACGTTAGGGCATGGGGCAAGGAACTCTGGGAACACGGGATCACCCACAATCCCATGCGTGCAGCCAATCAGCAGCCAGCCCTGTGATGTCACAGCCCTTTAACCCCTTCACGAGTGCCCACGGCATGTTTGACCACTGCATCCAAGGTGTTAAAACCACCGATCAGTTATGGAGCAGGGTGTTAGCTGTAACTGACAGCTAACACCCTGCTCCATAACCAGTCGGGGGTTTTAACACTTTTGATGCCGCGGTCAAACATGACCACAGCATCCAAGGGGTTCCGCCATTTTGCCACCCACCCCGGTTCTCTGCAGCCAATAAATAGCTGTTTTTGTTACGCGATTCCCCGCAATTTAATTTGGATCGAATAGAATTGTATCGCGAAATTCGGCAAAGTTGCCGAATCGAATTTTTGAATACTTCGCTCGTCTCTAATTATTATGCCTGGATTACAATTTCTATTCAGACTCTCCAACAAGCTATTGACTGCTTTCCCCTGCAGTTTGTAGGCTGTAAATTACCCTATAAAAAGTCCTGAAATAAATTCATGTCTGTCCCACAGATAACAGGATATGTGATGATATCATTACATTAACAATTGTGTGCCACTTTACTAGTTCTCTGAATAGAGTTGGCATTGTGAACAATGGATGGATGAAGTACTTATCACATTTTTCTCGTTTGATGAGTTTTTAACATTGATGACCTATCAATTCCTTTGGATAGGCTACCAATTTGTAATAGGTGGCCATCCAATTCAGGGTCCTCAGTGATCAGCACACACTTGGATGCAACAGTGTCACATACTGCATGGAAAGGTAAAGATAGGGGTTTCAAGTACAGAAGTTCCCTTTTGCTAACACAGATGGTTGCTGAGCAGTTTGTGATTTGCCTCCTCTGCAGAGTCTGCAGAGTTCAGTCCTCTTTCTTAAAGCATAACTAAACTTTGATTTTCTGGCAGCTTTTGTAATAAATTTTGTAATATACTTTAATAACAAATTTTGGCTCCTTTCTGTAAAATCCTGCATTTTTTCACTCTTTCCCTTGCTTCTCTATTGGGAGCAGTTCCCTGCTTTTCATTTTCTGTGTACAGAGCACAGGGCTGTGTGATGTGAAGAGAAAATAAAGGTGGGAGAAGGTCACTTAAAAAGTGAAAAAAGGTCATTAGAGATAATTTCCATAGGTTTAATTGACATGCTGCAATTTTCAAAAACACGGGCGTTTTTGAAAACACAGCTTTTTCACTGAACATTTTTTCCTGCAGTGTGTGTAAGGGTTAGTAGTATAATGTTGTACCGTGTTAGCCATAGAAAGTAGTGGAAGAGTGAAGAAATCAGGCGATACCTTTTAGAGGCTAACTGAGTATATTTGATAAGTAAGATTTCGGAAGTACTAGCTCCCTTCATCAGACATGGTGTAATACTGGAAACTGAAACTTTACAAAATTTATGTGTAAATTATGTGTAAGGGTTATACAGAATCCCATCCAGTTTGCAGGTACTGTAAAATGCAGCGTTTTTTGCCACGGCGTAAATGCTGCATTTTTGCAACATGGTGTCCCGGCCTTAAAAAGGTTAAAAACAGAAGAATGTCTTACAAACCTTGATTTTCTGTTTTTCTTGTTTTGTCAGGAATTAATTGCAAGCAGGAATTGGAAACTGAAAACAAAAATTATGTGTAGTGACTGATGAAACAAATGTAATACATACAATATACAACATAAACTTAAAGGAGTATTCCTACAAACATAACCTTATTTAGATTTGTATACAATTAATAGCGCTATATTAGTAAGCATAATAAATAAATAATAAATAAAAGTTCAATATTTTTGCAAATATAAATAATTAAAAATTTTGCAGCGTTTTAAAGATTTTCTCTAAGGCTTCCTGCACACAACTGCAGTGGATTTAACCGTCCGCAAATAATGATCTGCAATCCACACGAAATCATGTCTGTATTTCCTCAGTATGTCATCCACAATCATGAATCCAGTTTGATTCCATACACTGGTCTGTGCCGCAAATACGGCCAGAAATAGGACACGCTTCATAATTTGCATTCCTTGAATACGGCATGAACACACAGCCGCGTCATGTGCATGAAGCCTAACCATCTTAGTGGTGAAAATATTTTCTCTTGATCTGTTGCCAGTGGATAGGACTATGAATGCAGTCTATGGTCTGGGACTTGTCAGAAATCCAGCTATGATTTACTTATTGGGGACAGGTTATCAGTCAGGGACAATATATGCCTGCAGTGGTCTCAGGGAGGGCGACCGGGCCCGGAGGGGCCCCAGACCACCATGATAGTGGTCGGGGAAAGCCTTGTTCCCCAAGCGCTATATATATTGTTAATAGAAAGGGGCCTGACCGTGCCCTTTTCCATTAAATGCCAGCCCAGGGGAGGTGTATAAAAATAAAAAAATACTTACTCACCTGTCCTGGGCTGAGCATCCGCTCCAAGGCTGTTCCTGCGGTAGATGCTAAATCCTAGTGGGCTAAAGTACCTTTGATGACGTCATGACCATGTGATCAGATTCTTGTGTGGGCAGAACTATTCAGGATTGTACAGGATAGTCTGGTGTTACACAGGAAGCTGCTGGGGGCGGAGACTGGAAGGAGGAGAGAACAGAACATGTGTGAGCAAGAGGGGGACATGGGGGTGCAGAGTTCGTATGAGCAAGAGGAGAGAATGGGGGTGCAGGCTGTGTGTGAGCAAGAGGGTGACGTGGGGGTGCAGGCTGTGTGTGAGCAAGAGGGGGAATGGGGGGTTCAGGCTCTGGGGGTGGGCATTTTGAGCACATAATACTGTGTGGAGGCCACTGGTGAGCACATAATACTGTGTGGGGGCCACTGTGAGCATATAATTCTGTGTGGGGGCCACTGTGGAGCATATAATACTGTGTGGGGGCCACTGTTGAGCACATAATGCTGTGTGAGGGCCATTGTGGAGCATATAATACTGTGTGGGGGCCACAGTGGAGCACATAATACTGTTTGGGGGCCACTGTGGCACATGTAATACTGTTTGGGGGCCACTATGAAGTACGTAATACTGTTTGGGGGCCACTGTGGAGCACATAATACTGTTTGGGGGCCACTGTGGAGCACGTAATACTGTTTGGGGTTTACTGTGGAGCAAGTAATATTGTGTGGGGTCCACTGCGGAGCATGTAATACTGTGCCAGTATTGTTTACATGCCAGGTGCTGTGCTGCTCACTCACCGTATTCTTGATAACTGTAGTTGTGGGTATTAAAGCTGTACTCGTTTCAAGTATCTATCTGAGATATCGCTTCAACGCCCGTAACCGCCACTGTCAAGAATTCACTCTAGGAAGGGGGTAGGGAGTCCTGGACAAAAGTTTGCACCCGGGCCCACAAGACTTTAGTTACGCTACTGTATACATAACAAGATAACCCGGCCACAATAAGGAACTCATTACTGGGTTTCAGAGTAGAGAAAGTTCCTCTGAAGAAATAAAAAATACTAACTTGTCAGTTTATAGAATGCACAATGTTGATCAGTGGATGTATTGCTCTGACTGAAGCTGTTGTATACTCGACATTGTTCTAATATGTCAGCTCTAAGATCTCAGGGAACATATTCTTCCCTAGATGTTTAGCACAAAGTTTCATCAATTTTTGTGCTCAATCAGCTGAATGGAATTTCCTAGAAGAGCTCAATCTGAGCACAATAAATTCATACCTTTTCCATCAGGCATATGTCTTCGTGATCGTGTATTTTGTAGTAGGCTACCTTCTTTCTGGACATCTGAAGATTTCTCTCTCTGTAAAATTATTAACCAGGTTAAGCACATTATGAGAAATGCCTTAAAGGTATATCTACCTTATAACTCTAGTTACAGTGTTTGCATAGATACAGGTGCATCTCAATAAATTAGAATATTTTTGAAACGTACATTCATTTCAGTAATTCAGTAATTCAATTCATAATCAGCATCTTCCATGATTGTGTGTCCTACTGAACCAGACCATTTAAAGGCTTAGGAAACCTTGGCAGGTGACACACTGAATTTACAATACTGAACTTTTTTACAATATTCTAATTTTCTTAGATTTTGGTTTTCATTACCTGTAATCCATAATCAACATTCACAGAAATAAAACACTTGTAATAGAACCCTCTGTGTGTAAAGAATCTAGAAAATATAGGAGGTCACTTTTTTCATTTAATTACTGAAAGAAATAAACTGGAGGATGCAATTTAATCTGCTAAAAAAAACTGATTTACTGTATTTTTCAGACTATAAGACTCACCGAACCAGGAAAATAGGGAAAAAACTTTTGAAGCAAAATATGTGGTCAAATATTTAATAACATCTGGGAGTTGTAGTTTTGCAAGAGCTGCAAGGCCACATTGACAGGTGGCCCTGCAGCTGTACGGGGATGTATAGGGCATCTTTTTTTGCGGAGCCAGGTGTACTTTTTAGTTATGCCATTTTGGGGAATGTCTATTGCTTTGATCACTTTTTATTCAAATCAGAGGCAAAACAGGCAAAAAAATGGCAGATCAGCACTTTTGATTTTTTTTTCCCACTACGACGTTCACCCTACGGGAAAAACATTTTTAGAAGTTTGTAGACTGGATGTTTTTGGACACAGGGATACCTAATGTGTATGTGTTTCACATTAATATTCTACTTTTATATGTATTCTAGGGAAAGGGGGTGATTTAGAACTTTTAGTTTTTTTGTTTTTTTTTATATATATATATATTTTAAACTATTTTTTTCTTTTTTTACTGTTTTATTAGCCCCTAGGGGGCTTGAACCTGCAATCATTTGATTGCAAGTCCCATAGACTGCAATACAGTTCTCTACATTACTATGACAGGCCTGGCAGCCTTCATAAGGCTCCCGACTGTCACAGGGACAGGTCTGCTCCTGCGATCTCGCAGCGCAGGAGCCCGCCTGCAACGAGACAGGTACCCATCGGGCCCAGGGACAGTTTTAATATCTTTGGGGGGGGGCTTACAGGTAGTAATGCCCGCGATCAGAGTGGACTCTGATCGTGGGCATTAGCTCCAGTTCTCCGCTGTACATTACAGTGGAAACCCAGTAGCTATGGTGACCACTCTGCAATGGGGGAAAAAAGTGCAAAAAATACTCTGAAAAATACGGTAATCCAAGGCCAACAAAAGGGCATCCATTTACATAGGATTAACTGCAAAAAAATGGTAATTTTTGGATGTGTCACTATCCATAAATAGGTATATTAAAATAGAAATTTTTATTAAATCAATGAATATAAAATATATAGCATCAAAGTTGTGATTTCAAAGTATTATAAAAAATAGCTCCAAAAAAAAAAGGGCATAAGAGTCAGATAAAGACCAGTATTAGTGCCTAAGTGTTAGCACTAGGTCTTCTCAAAAAACACCCATATTTAATAAACCCCTCAAAGAGAGATCACCCTAAAATAACAATTGTTAGGGCAGAATAGCAATAGGGACAGCCACCAGTTAATGCAGGCTCCCAATTAAATGAAACCGCCCCCGGGTGTCTCTGTATAGTATGGGGAAACTCAGGTAGTATTCCACAGTATATAGACACTGGAGAGCACCACAATGTAGATTAACCTTTCATGCCCTGAGTCTAATAGGTGTATAAACACCCCAATAAAACAAAAAGCAGGTGATGACACACCCCAAAGTAGCACCTGACATGTTTCTAGAGTAGAGGTAATTGCTATCCTATCATCAGAGGTACAAAGATTCTATTTGTTGTTATAATTTTGAAGAGCTATAATCTCCCCCCTCTTCCCATCGGCACTAATGCACGGCCGTATGGAGTAGAGTGGATGCCGACCTTTTAATGCAGGTAACCCGCCTCCTTACTCGAAAATCCATCAGGAGGTGCCACTGTAACATCTCTGCCTGTTCGGGTCGCGGTGGCGCAGGAGGCGTGCTCAGTTTGATTCCTTGTTTAAGATTCTTGTTGCTCAGTCTGAACACTGTCCTAGACTATGTAATTGATTTTCTGCCACACCCATCTCCAGCACCTTGTTTCTTTCGGCTTCTCAATAGTTAATCTCAGCCTTGCCTGTGTGATTGACAGCCTGTCTACCAATCCAGTCTGGGGCAGGTCCTGACTTTCTATAAACAGGTTGTCAGCCCTCACATGGGCGCTGGCTATTGATTCTGTCTTGTCACTTGTCCCTGCTAGCTCCTATTTTGTTACCTGTATTCCTATTCCTGACCTCTGGCCTTGACTTTTAACTATTCTCTTGGATTTTGATTCTGTACTGCATTGCTTGTCTGTTACCGAACCCTTGGCTAGCTGACCTCCCTTTGTTTGTTTGTCCTGTCTACATTCTGTGTTGTCACCTACTGTATATTAGGTAGGGCCTGTCGACCAGTTGCTGCTGTTGCCTAGGACAGATAGGCAAGTTAGCCAGGGACAGTGGGGGGTTCAGCTTAGGGCTCACTATCTTGCTGTGCCCCTCCCCCCAGGGTTCTGCAGCAGCACTGGGGAATTGCTCAACTGGCAATTCCCTTACAGCCACATCTACATAGCTGCCCTCAAAAGGCCGGACTTTAATTTCATGCGTTGCGATCCACATGCACACTCATCCACCAATAGCGCGGCATCCCTGATCATGACGTCATAAGGTACCGCCCCACCGGCTATCTTGTAAACAAAGCAGCGATGTGCAAAATGCAATCACTTAATGTTAATATGGGGACCAGAATCGCAGGCTAGGTAATAGCCTTAATAGTCCATAATCTACAACATCAATGGCAGTAAGAATGACTAAAAAGAGACTAATCACCACATATGTAATGCATATGCATATAAAAATATTCATCTTTCGTGCTGTTCCATAGGACTATCACATCATCGATGAATCTGATCCACATCAGTATCCTCGACGACCAATGCTCCATGACGTCTGAAAAGACCACCTCCTTCTCCCACCAGCCCAGATATAAATTTGCATAAATGGGTGCACATGGGCTCCCCATTGCAACGCCTCTGAGCTGGTGGAAGAAGTGGCGGTCAAATAGGAAGGAATTATTATGGAGAACAAAGTCAAGGAGCTCCAAAACCAGACTATTATGTGCCAAAAAATGGTTCCCCCTCATTTTAAGGAAGTCCCCTACAGCCCCACACCCCTTATCGTGGGGTATGGAGCTGTAGAGGGCCTCCACATCTAGGCTAGCCAGCCAAGTATCTGGAGGCACAGTGAGATCCTCCAGGCGCTTCAACACGTCTGTGGTGTCTTTAATATACGAGGGTAGAAATAAAACAAACGGTCTTAATATCTCAACAAGATAGAGGGATACATTCTGTGTCACGCTATTAATACCAGCCACTATAGGTCTTCCCTTCAGGGGACTCAACCCCTTATGAATCTTAGGAAGTGAATAAAAAGTGGCTCTAATAGGGTAAGTTGGCAGCATGAATGTAAATTCTCCCTCGCTGATGAGATGATGCTCCCTTGCTTTAGTAAGAATCATCCTCAGGTAATCTGGTGTGGGGTCATTTGACAGGACCTCATAGCAATTTCCGTCATCTACGATGTTTTTACACATTTTGATGTAGGTCTCACGGTTCATTATTATAAGATTCCCCCCTTTGTCTGCAGGTTTTATTATAACTCACAGTTTGTTATGCAATTTCTTCCGAGCATAGAAATACCCCACATGTGAATGTAAACTGATGTTTCGGCACACGGCAGCGCATGGAAGGGAAGTAGTGACACTGGGTGTTTGAAAAGCAGATTTTGCAAGAATAGTTTTCAGGTGTCATGTCTCATTTGCTGAGCCCCTAGAGTACCAATACAATAAAACCCTCCAAAAGTGACCACATTTTGGAAACTACACCCCTCACAGAATTCATCAAGGGGTATAGTGAGAATTTTGATCCACAGCTGTTTCACAGATTTGGGATGACACATTGGGAAGTGTAAATGAAAAATTACTAAAACGTCACTTTATCCCCAAAGTTTTCATTTTCACTAGGGGTTAAAGGAGAAAAAGCTCCCCAAAGTTTATTAAACAATTTTTGGCTTTTGAAGGGCAGATTTTGCTGGGATAGTTTAGAGGTGCCAGGTCATATTTGCAAAGCCCCTAAAGTACCAGTACAATGGAACACACCTAAGGGTTAAACAGACCCTCTAAACAAATTTAAATAGCACGATGTGTATGCACCTTAAAGGGGTTTTCTGGGCATTTTTTTTTTTTTTTTAAAAAAGGTCTGTTAGTGCTATTAATGGGTTAATAAATGCACCCAAATACCAGTGTTTTGAGTGTTTTCTGGGTTTCTCTGGGAGCTCCTGGCATCCTCTGCATTTGTTTACATGGTTTAGCTTCCTGTGCTTTTATCCTACAACTACCATGATACATTGCATGAGCTGACTCACACTAGTTTTATAGTTTTATAATGCACCCCCTACAGCCACAGACTGCATTATTTGAGACTGGCATGGACTAAGCAGTCTAGACTGAGTTATTCTGGACTATTCTGAACTAAGTTATTTTGACTTCAGTGTATCCTGGACTGAGTTAATAAGTCATGTCTAAAGACAACAATTTGCTTGTAATGTTATCTTTACTAAGTGCAGGCTGTATATGTCAACAGAGCCTGAAGACAAGTGATTCCAATACTGCCCACGTACTGCTTCAGCCAACCAGAAGACTCCAGCATCAAAGTGTGCTTCACTGACCTGCACTGTATATCAGATTATGTATGCTGTATTGAGGGGGTGGATTCCCATCCTAAGAGTTGTGTGCTAGGTGGCTCGAGCCTGCCATCCTTAGTGGAAGTAGAACGCCAGTGTGTCGTATTATGACCTCATACCACTAGCCATTGGGGGTGGAGCATAGCTTTTGAGTCCAGTACCTACCACCGTGACCCGCAGAGGTGGCCCTGTAGTGACCTGTCATCTCAGTTTGTGTGACAGTCAGATGTATCCACTTCCCAGGAGGGAGTCCTGTGTGGTCGATGTCCCCAGCTACAGTTTAGACCAGAGTCTTCAGTACATTTGTAAAGAAAGACTGACCCACTACAAAGTATCCAGGGGTGAACATCATCTGATACGATTTCCAGTTGTAAAACAACAACCAGCATGGCCATTCAGAATAATGGGCCTACAAGTGGGGAGAGTCAGACAACAACTTCCCTAAAGAACAGGGGTACCAAAGTGATCTAAATGGACAGTTGTGAACAACTACCACTGAAAAGGGCCTCTGTATCTGTATTCATACCTGTATTCCCCTCACTTAGAGACAAATAGAAGGATGAAATACTATGAAAAATTTTTAAGGGACTGATTCTCACCCTATCCAAGTGATGAAGTGACATCATACTGTTGCCCTACACCAGAGACGTTGTAGTTTTTTTTTTAGAGAAGATCAGAAGAAAAGAATATTGCTACAAAAAAAAAAATGTTACTCTCAAAATGTACAGTATATTTCTGTGCTTGTTAGTCCAACACGCATAGATTTTTTTGCCTTTTTGTATCTTTTCTTTTTGTTTTAAGCCCAATTGTGACCTACTTGGATTTCTGTTAGAACAGATAAAGTGAAGATAGAGAACAATAAATATGGTGTAATGTCATGTATCACATCTAGAAGACAAGGGATGGAGTATAATAGGACATATTTTTTCCACGAAATCAGACAGTCTTATTGATGTGATATGCCAGGGTTAATGCTTTTGGTGTGCATGAGTTGCTCCAAAAGGGGCCCACTGAGACTCTCTCACCCAAGGACCCACACAAACCTGAAATTGTTTCTATTATGCAACAGTTGAATAATAAAGTATGTTATATCTGCAATATAAATTGCAGTCACTTCCAGAATAGTACAGCAACTCCTTTATTAGTGGTAGATGGACTTGTCATAAAGACTGCAATTGCTGTTATACAATACTTTCTGTTCCTGGTCTATCCTATTATCACTAGATCAGTTGTTTATTGGAATTTACCTATCAGTATATTTTTGGTATGTGGGAGGAAATCCAGGGAGAAAATATACAAACTCCATGCAGAAGCAAGGGAAAGAACAAAGAAGTGTAGGATTTCACAAAAAAATTGTTAATAAAGTATATTACAATATTTAATGTAATATATATTTAATAGAAGTTGTTTGAAAGTTTAGTAACGCTTTAAAGCACCCCCTTCCTTTTCCCTATAGATAAGTGGAACATTTTTATTACTGGATGTTTGTCCTAAAAACTCAACTAAACTGAACTAAAATTTGAACACAACAGAGGGAATTTATCAAACCCTGCACTCCAGAATTCTAGCAAAACTGAAATTTGCGACTATTTTAGTTCATTTACACAAAAATGTGCAACTTTTTGATTCTTCACAAATCACTCCACTTTTCAAAAGGGGGTGGAAATCTGAGCATGGTTAGCCTGTCTAGCTGTCTGTACTCCTGATTTATCAACTGCAACTTAAAAAGTCACAAAAATTGTCGCAAACTCACTCCAGGCAGTCGTTGGCGTAAGAAGTGGAGTAACATTTCAGGACAGACGTGTCAGATTTATAGATGCATCTAATTTATCAGACATCATGTGAAATTTGATAAAAGTGGCCAAAACTATGCAATGCAGACTTCAGCAAAACTAACTTTAAAAATTCCCCTAATAATAAATTTCTGTCATAGAGAATAAAACAAGGAAATGACATAAAATAGAATAGTCCATAAAGTGCAACTATTATGTCAGCAGTACCACTCCCTGAAACTATGATATATCCTAAGGCTTGTCCTAAGATAAAAATTATTGTAAATTTTGTAAGCAACCTGTAAAAAAAAATACACTGAATATTTTTGGTATATTTTCTTATGGGTTGCTTACATAGTTTACAATAATTTTATCTTAGGACAAGCCTTTGGATATATCATTTCAGGGAGTGGTACTGTTGACATAATAATTAAACTGTATGGACTATTATATTTCATGTAATTTCCTTGTATTATTGCCATTGTGTAAACAGGTGTTGGTATCATACAACTTACTGACTAATAGCAAGGGTGATATACGAGTGGTATTTTAATAGTTCTGATTCAATTTTTATTTTGTTAACATTGTCAGACTGTTTCATTATACAATATTCAATGTACAATGAAATAGTTTAACTTGACACAAGGGTGTCTCACCAGAACCCAGCATATCAACCCACCCTCAACAGAAAGGCTAGGGTCACCTGAATCAAAGGGTGCTTTCCCTTTGTGAATCGGTGTCTCTATTCCCAAAATATCACTGTTTTTATCAATTTGCGAATTAGCTTTTTGGAGCAATGACGATGTTGCCTCTTACCTAGCAATGGTTACAGTCTCGTTGTTGCAAAGAGTTAATTTGCGTAGTGACAAAAAGAGATCTTTTGGCAACTGGGCAAGCGATTCACAAGGGTAAAGCACTATTTCACTTAGGTGACCCTAAACTATCCATCTGCGGGGATGGATTCATATACTGAGTTCTGGTGACAGACTCCTTTGCAGAAAGTCAAGTTAAGCGCTGTGAATCTGTAGATTAGGTCTTTTGGGGTAGATAGAACAAGCCAAGAACCTGCATCTGGTACCATTTTACAAACACCAGTAAACACTATTTTTTTTATTATTTCTATGTTTTGTCCATGGTTGACAAAACATTTCTGTTAACAAAATTGCTATACTGTGCTTTACAATGTCTAGGATTTATGAGTAAGAGATAGCACAAGGATAATAGTATAATGTTGTACCGTGTTAGCCACAAGGATAGCATGTGACCCTTACTGATCAATAGAGCATCGAGCAGATTGATCAAAACTGACGTTGTTCATGCCCTTCTGGAATTTAAGCACCTAATTTATGCTTCTTGCTGGCATCGATTTCTGGCATCATATATGCCATAAAACTGGCATCAATTATGATGAAGCTGACTGGGTTAATGGCCCTACCAGGCCTCTGTCATGCCCCCTTTTAGAAAAGTAGCTTGCAGCATAAAGAATTTAAAAAGTTGCAATTTTTTTTTTGCAAAATGACTTTGGAACTTTGCAAAATTGCAACTTTTTTTCATGGCTTGTAAGCCAGTTTTCTGTAGCATGAGCCATGATAACTCAGCCCTTATGTCTCCATTTTTTTCCTTGGACCAACAATCCATGAAAAATGAATGGATGTCTGCAAACGCCAATTTTAAAATCAATAGGACTGTGTGCTATCTGTGGAGAACAGAAAACACACAATCCTAGTTCATTCAGATCCTCTCCTATCCCTATGTTGAACCTAATGGACATATCTCTTTTGCTCCTTCCATAAGTGATTCTGGGACCTTGTGAATTTGCATTCTTTCTTCAGTAAAGAAGACATATAAAGAAGATATCATTGAGTGTGCTATGAATTTTTCTCTTTTTACTTTTTATCAGGACATTATTAATTCTATATCCTGTGTTAATAGGAGACGAGACAATGTTCTATTTCTTTCCAAGACCTCCAAATCCCTTACATAGGCATTTATTTTAAATCTTCTAGACCAAATTTATAAGTTATCACCATCCACACTGGAATCCAACCAATCTTCAAGTTATCATCTATCCTGTGGATCACAAGGTTCCTGTTTTCCTTGTATGAATGGAGCAGCAGTTTCCAGTTGTCGGACTGCAGGAGATAGCTGAGCCCTGTGCCCTGCTATCTCCAGCAGTCACATAAATATGCACCTATATGACCTGTCACTCCATTCATGTGGGGAATGGGGGGCCCTCATTCTCAGTAGGGCTCCAGTGGACAGATCTCAATTAATTAGTAGGTTAGATTAGAAACTATCATGTTGAAAGACGACTTGTAAACTTGATCCAACCCGTTTAACATGATGGCTGCCTGCAGCTGCCACTAGAGGGTGCATGGGAGCTTACTGCATACCATTTAATTATTCAGTTCAATACAGAACAGTATGTGGTATCCTAGTGATGTATTAGGAAAGAACACAGCTCAATGAAATAGTAATGACTTTAAGCTATCTGAAGTCATACCTATTTACATATATACATACCTATTTACATATCATTTAAAAAAGCCAATACAAACTGACCTGTAAATCTTCTCCCCAGGTTGAGTGGGCCTTGCTGCTTGCTCCATTGTGGTTGTTCTCCAGAATGAAAGTAGAAGCATGTTGACTTCTGTCAGGTCTTTTGTGTGCTCTCAGCTCAGCCTGCAAGTTTGCAAGTTCTGTTTTCAAAGCATAGACATTATAAAGCAATACAGCTGTCAGGCAGGAAAAGAGAAGGATGATGAGGGGAAGAAAGGCGAATAATAAAACTCCTTTTGGGTACTGGTAACGGCAGTAATAAATCCTTCTTTTTTCAACAATGGGTGAAAGATATTTTGTTGATGTCATCTCTGCATCCATTGTGTAGTTCTTTGTAGGATATCGAAGGATTTTCTTACTTGGCCCTTTGTAATCCAAGCTATGCTTCAAATCGAAGAGAGATTTTCCAAACTGGCATCTTACTCCAGGACAATGAGATGTTTCCAGAGCTATTTCTCCTGCATTAGTTGTATAGTTTGTCATCCTTGTTTTTAATTTCATGTATTCTATTTCCTGAATCAATTTTCACTTTACAATTGTCTCTTTGTATTCTGTGTAATCTTGTGCTATTTTGTATCTATTTGTGATCTTCAGTAACTTCTTCTTTTTAGAAAGGAAGTAATATTTAATGATATTTTGAGGAAGGTAGGTACGTCATCTTCTCTTTCTTTATTACTTAATATAGTCATTACTAATTTACGGGAATGTAGACACAAAAGTATTATAAACACAACATTAACTTTAATGGAGAACCCCACTTGGGAAATTCTTTTTTTTTGTTTGAAAGGTTCCATAAAAGTAAGGTAATCAAAGGGTGTCCTGCTACCGGGGCCTCCAGCAAGGAGCAGGAATCTGTATGCAGCAGCTGTTTAATTCCTCTGCAGCGCCACCAGGAGAGAAATGAAATATTACACAGTTCACATTACAATCAGTGTTCTATCTGTGTACTGCACAGAAATGATGGGTCCTCCTGAGAGAGAAGTACTCATTGTAATGGCTTTCTAAGCCAAACTGCAGTGCCTATTTAACAAGCGACTCATACTGGTCTACTTTTTCTCACTACTGAGCGTTTGCTAGTATGGGGGATTTTTATTTATACTGGTCAGTAAATGTATCCAACATGCCAACATTTTAGAAAAAAAAAAGACATAGACCGCACATCCACGGTGGCTGTGATTGCTGTGGTGCTGTACTTGTGGGGTGGTGTGGCCCAGAGACTGGGTCTTAGTCTGGCATCAGGAGTGCTGTTGGGCTTCTGTGAGAAAAGTGTCAGATTAATTGAAAATGGGTCACATTTGTTGGGTTTATGAAGGATTATATTGTACATACAGTACTGTTGTAAGTGTCCAAAAAAAGAATATGCTGTTCAAGAAACTGGTATAAATACATAGATAAATCTGTCTATGTCCAGCCGAGGCAGTTCCTTTTGATAGCACTTACTATATTCAGATGCCTGGTACTTATTGGTTTACTATGTGAAGGATGACTTATTAGGGTATGTTCACACATCACAAAATTGTCATGAAGAAACCCAAATCCACCATAAAAATCATATTCATGCAGAATGTGATACAGATTTGACAGTGGATATCACCCTATGTAATGACAAGTGTAAATCTGCCATCTAAGTAGAGGAAGAGATGGATTATGAGAGTATTAACATGCATTAACATGAATGGTGTTTTGAAAACTGGTTTTAAACTTTGCACTGTAGTTTTCTGAAGATTGTGAGGGTTCCGTGCACAAAATCTGTCCAATGTGAACATGCCCTAATTCAGAATTCGCCTAAGAAAAACAGCTGTAGTAAGGTGCAATTTCATAAAAGTACAGCATTTTTTGCAGCGGTTTTACAAAACTGTGAGTTTTAGTGAAACCATTTAGTGGCAAATTGAAAGCAGGAAGAATTTTGTTTGGGCTCCAAGGAGTCGATGACGCTGATGCAGCTGCCTGGTCTGCTTTCACTATTAGTTTATTTTGTTACAATGGGTCCATACAAGTGAAAAAGTTGCTTTCATGGATTATGTATAGCATTACAAGTAGTTCCTGTTATACATTCATAGGCTCTCCGTGTACAACCTTATGGTATCTCCATGAGGCACTGCATCTTCAGCTAAAAGCCATGTTTTTTATTACAGAATTCAAAAGAACATATTGCAATTGAATATCCCTCAATATAGCATTGGAGGTACAATATGGCCTAGTACACTCTATAAGCTCAATATTTTATAGAACAGATCTGAAATATGTACATGCGCATAAACCCATAGAGGCTTGGGTGTATGAGGTCTTATAATGCATTGTTGAAAATGCACATTTTATTCTGCCATAGCTAAAAATGATTTGTCAGGGAATACTGCATTTTCCTATGAAATAACTGCAATGGGATTTTAGACTTTAAGTAAATATAAGAATATATGAAGCTTCATTCTGCGCACTTCCATAGTATCACGTAGAAATCAATTAAGCATACGATTACCTTGAATGTGAAGTGCTTTGTTTATTTGTGGGAAATGGCATTGACTGATGCTGTAGAGACACTTGTGAGTAGGTCTAAAATGAAAAATCTGTTCCCTTTGCAATACAATTGTACATTTAGCATTTCATCAAGATGCCATTTCTAAGTAGGGAGGCTTTCTTAACTGCAAAACCTGTATTTTCAGCCCATCAATGTACACCATTCTCATAATTTCTCAGGCTTAAGATCCCAGATCATCATAAACTATTAGATGTTCAGCTAAAGATATAAAGATAGAGTAGATTAAAGGCTAAAGCAGAGCATGCACCTCAGATAGCTGTTGTCCAAACACTTGATTCCCCCTTACACATGCATGCTATGCTGGGTAGTGCATGTACTGTATGCAGAATGTAGAGAGGGCAGTCCCTGACAGATTCCTCAGGCAGCAGCTATCTCACTGACAACAAAAGGATTAGGCAGTGAAAACCCAATTGGGCAATCCTAATTTCCACTCACAATTACCATCAAGGGAAAATCTGGAGGCTCCCATACACATCAGCTGATTGGCTAAACGGTACCTATCATATTTGGCCAATTCACATATAATGTGTATGGCCTGCTTAATAGTATATATATAAATAATTATTTCTCCATATCTCCAATGCTGTTAACTTGCCTAGATCGCTAGGTTCACATGTACAGGACAAAAATGATAGGCAGTCAATAAATAAAGTGAGACTATTTTTGCCTCATGGTAGACTAGCAACACTTTAGCTTTTCTACTATACAATGTTGTGTCAGATGTGATATGTATAAAGGTTTTCTCCCCTAGAAGCAATGATTTTAGGGGGCATAAACCCCATATAAAATCTGCCTATCATATGAAATTGGAAGCATGGGAGTTACATTTGTATGCATTACAGCTATGTTTGTAATTTAGTTCAACTAAATGTGATCTCAATGGGGAAGATTTATCAAGACTGATGTTATAGGGAAAACGCTTGCGACTGTGCAGCTAAAATTAACATTTTGAGTTTTTGAAAAAAGAACACATTTTTGAAAACGCAGCTTTTCCGCAGTCTTTCTTTCCGCAATATGTGGATGAGATTAATCAAAATCTCATCCACTTTGCTGGCACTGTAAAATGCAGTGTTTTTTCCGCTGCGTTTAACCACTTCAGTACTGGGCCAATTTTCGGGTTTTTTTCTATGTGCGGTTTTGAGGGCTGTAACATTTTTATCATTTGCGTTATTCAACTAATTTCTGCTTCTTTTTTCGCTGACACATAGGGATTTATTTTTATGTTGTTTTTATATATATTGAGCCGATACTCTTTCATACAAAAATTGAATTATAAAAGGGTTCAGAGGTTGGGCATTTTCGTCTATTTATCCCTAAGAGGAATCACACTCCTTCCAATCATTGGATTGGGATGGGACCATGAACACTGATATGCATGGACTTAGGTCCCATTAACCCTATATTTAATGGACACGTTTCCTCTTATAAATCTTGGGGACACAGTACGCTAGCCCTATTCTGTCCTTTTGATTGGATATGTTATCTAGATGAACCTATAGATTGGGTTCAATTATTTTTTATGGCTTATTTAGTTTTAAATATCATTATTAAAAGTTAAATTTTAAACAAAAAAAACGTTTTTTTTTTTTTTGGGTGCTATTTGTTTTGCTTCTAGAAGACACATATAGTTGGCTAATTACAAAAAATCCATGTATGTAAAATATTACATTTACTGGAAAACTAAGTATGTGCAGTTTCTAACAAACCAGCTGGAGCACGGCTAATGCAGTCATTCTTATATTATTAGGGAGTGAGACGGTTACTATGGGCCCTTAGTCTAGGTCACAAATGACATCTTTAAAATGCCTGTTAAGATCAAAAGCATTTCCAATTCCTTTTTTTTTCAGTGTGGTTTCCTATGTGATTGTGAGAGCAGGTTACATCTGTTTCCTTGGGGTAAACTGTAGCAAAGGCTCTTCATACAGATTCCTAGTAAATTACCACAAGCATAATGAATTTATATCTAGCAAATAACAAAGCACATTATGGTACTAAAATAACTATGATCTGATGGGTTCTGTTCATTATTCTGTGCAAGATGTACTTTTCCCAAATGCAGCAATTATATCCATGTCCAAAATAACAGATTCACTTTCACGATCACAGTACTTGCTGGCATGAGCACTGGGTGTCCCCTTGGAATATGAAGGCATATCAGTCAGAGGCAAAATGGATGAAAATGGGTTAATTATTTGGGTTAGGCTATCCTGAATGCAGGAATGTAAGATACAGTAAGAGACACTGTTCATTTTAGTCAACCCTTTCTTAAAGGAAATGTCATCATATACATAGCATGCGGTGTTGGGAAAAGCTTCACCGTACAACATTACAATAGATTTCAAGAACTGACATTTCTTAATTTTTGAACAGTCCATAAAAACAGGGCACTTTTTCCATGATGCATCCATGGTTTACTATAAGGCTGAAGGAGCTTGTACAGATTATTATGGTAGTATATTAGAGTTCATATTTATCAAGCTAATATGTAGGCTGTAGACAGTATATCACTAATAATAATAGTATATAATTAAAATTGCATTTTTTTATTTTTTTTTTAAAGATATGCCATTTCAGCACCCAATATGTTGTGCCCAGCTTGTGTCAGCAGAGACACACACTCCAAAAACTGTTGAGCGGATTATTCTGGGTATAACAGCTTAGGGAGCTGAACACAACATACTGTGCATTGAAATTATGTATCCCTGGAAAAATTACAATTTTCACTTTGCACAGCTGATGGCGCATTCATTTCTGAAAAATAAATTGATACAATACTTACGGAATAAAAATGTTCACTACACCCCTGGATAAATTCATCAAGGGGTGTAGTTTCCAAAATGGTGTTACGTGTCAGTTGATTCCACTTTACTGGCAATTCAGGGACAATTACATCAATACCTAATTTATGGGGTTTTTTATGCGCTATGCAGAATAAAATTCCATTTAGGGAAAAAAATCAATTGTTTTTGCATCGTCCTTTTTTGAGAGGTGTAACATTTTTATTTTTCTGTCGACAGAGCTGATTGAGGGCTTATTTTTGTGGGACGAGCTGTGCTTTTTATTGGTCCAATTTGATATAAATGTTTTATAAATACTTTTTATTGCGATTTTTGTGAAGCAAGATGGCATAAAAATCATTATTTCCTGCATTTTTTATGCTATTTTTTATTATGTTAACTGTGCGGGTTAAATAATGTTTTAGTTTTATTGTATGGGTTTTTATGGTCGTGGCGATACTAAATATATTCTGTTTTTTATTTAAACTTTTTACTTAATAAAACATTTTATATGGGAAAAGGGCATTTTGGGGGATTTATTTATTAATTTTTTTACATGGTTTTTTTTGTCCCAATAGGGGACAGTAGCATACACTGCAATGCACATGGGCAGTATCATCCAGGAACATGGCATGGGCAGATCAGATAACAGGCTGCTGTATAGAAACTTCAGGACCCCTAGAACATGCCACAGGGGGTAATCAATGGCAAATTTTATAGAAAAACTCCTTATATGTCACAGTCATGTTTGACCAGGGCATATAAGGAGTTAACACCCCCGACTGGAGCACATCTCCGGCTGCAGATATTAGAGAACAGTGACACCTGCTCAGCATAGTGCATGCTCAACTTCTGGGCCTGTATCATGCTTTTGCCATAATAATACCATGGAATGCGGGAAATCTTTCCCAGCCTCGTTGTTCTATTACGGAGCATGTCAAGAAGTTAAAGTGAGTCTGTAACCAGGGTGAAGCATATTAAACCCGCAACATAGTTAGATAGGTCTGGCTCACCTGTATGTAATGCCTTTTCCCCATTTAAATTCATGGCTTCATTGCCAAAATATTCATTTATTTTACAATATGAAATTAAGCGCTCCATGCTGCTCTAATATGCCTTCCTTCCTCTTTCCCTTTGACCCAGAGTCTATGCTGAAATCTCAACAAGCTCTGTGTTCTCGTACTGTTTATTTATTTATTTTCTGTTGTCAATGTATTATACCTGAATGTTTGTCATTTGGTATTTATTATGTTTGTAATCTATGCTTTTCTATATGGCCACTGCTTGGAGAACACTAGATGGTTTATATGACTTCTGTTTCTTTATATTTCATAATTCTTAATACAAAAATGTTGAAACTAAAAAATAAAAACTGGTTACCCTGTCAACATCTAAGAAGATCAATCTGTATAGTTTTTTAATTATATTTTTTAATGTCTAAAAAGTTAATACAGGTAGCAATTGTTTCTCTTGAGCACCATAGTCTTTTATTGATTTAAAAGGATATTCCGGTTTCCAGAAATTAAAGCTTATCTTTTGTATCTTGAAACATTACACATCTGTATTTTCTTTTTGGGGAAAATTTTCATTATGTTATAAGAAACATACAAAAAAATAAACAGAATTGTCCTCGTTCAGACCAATCCAGTTGCATCTTGTAAATATGGCTTGGTGTTACGCTAATGCTGGAAATAGATCCTCTAAATTACAATACAACTGATACTAGATAAAATGAGGTGCGTAGTCTAAGGGATTCCCCTGATGATCATCTGGTAACCCTTATATGGACAATCCCCAGGTCAAAGTGAGAGTTGTATTAACCATAGGGTAAATGGTGCACCTGCCCTATAGGTCACTAAGGTGGTGTTAAATTGAGTAAGCAGCCACTGAGGAGGCAATATAATATTTAGGGGCCACAAAGGGGGCATTATTTTGCATGGGGGCTACTATGGGGGTCAGTTAGGGGTCATTATAATGAGTGGGGCCACTTAGGGGAAATTATACAGAGTGGTAGCTGGAAGTCATCAACACCAGCTTGCAAGATAACACTAGATGGAGAGAGGGGGATCAAAGTCAGGAATAAAAACGATGGAAAGTATTAAAGAAGTACAAGAGTAAGCAAGTGTAGATTCAAGTAAAAGCACACAAGGAGAGTAAGAGACAAGCAAGGGTCACAAACACTGACTCACGCAATGAAACAACCAGGTAGCTAAGCTTGCAAGGTAAAACCAGGCAGTGAACATTGAAATTAATATTTGGTGTGACCTTTTGCCTTCAATAAAACATCAGTTCTTCTAGGTACGCTTGGCTGAGAGGTTGTTCCAAAAAATCTGAGCGAACTAACCATGATTGTCTGGGGGATGTAAAAAAAACTTGAGATGTGTCCAGCACTGCAACAAATAAATAAAAACTTCAGAACTTCAGTTTTATTCCAACAATTAAAACTCATGAGGTACAGCTTATGTATTTTGAGGCATGCTGGCCCTTTAGTCATAGTGTGTCATCCAAGCAAACATTAAAATAACTAAAAATCAGACCACACCAATGGAGACTCCCCTAGTAGAACATGTGATCAATCATAAAAGAGATGCAGAGTACCTGGAATGAATCCAAGGGAATCCCGGCAAAAGGATTGCTAAATACCACACGGCACTACATACACAAATATATGAGACATAACCCCTAGTGTGAACAGTTATCAAACTTGCATAGTCATGAAAATTCAACCCTAAGTATAACATAAATGAATATTTAAGATATTATAATAAGAATTCAAACCTTAACTATAATATAAAAACAGACAATGCAAATGACAGAGCAAATGACATCAAAATCAATGTAATTCTGCGCTAGGTGTATTTATTGGATAGTGTTGTATATAAACATCCATGAGATCCTCCTATAGAATCTAATACAATACCTGCTAGTAATACGTTATGAATGCATGCCAAAAATGACTATAGCTTTGATTGATCCATCTCCTTCGATAGAAGATTATATAAGCCTTAATGGGCAGGGACGTTCTCCTACTCTCTCGATATCACTAAATGACATTATTTATTTCTTACACTGCTTAAACTGCTACAGAGCATGTTATCTCTCTATATGCATTTTATCATTTATCTCTTCTCCACTGATTCTCTGCAATACATGCTGATATTCTGTGGACCTCGAAGTGGGCTTATTAATATTACCAACTACACCTTTTCATCAGTAGATGGCAGCATGTTGTAAGATGCTGAATTTTTGCTACCATAATGCAGAAATATATCACAACACACTGGAGTCTAGGTATACCCGTCAACCCGAAATTATATGGCAAGGACTCTCCTGTGTATCAGTCAAATCCTATTTTTTGGCAGTGTGGTTGTTGAGCTCTTTTCTTATAAGCTCAAGCTCATTTCCTGAGGTGTCTGGATGTACATGAGTATTGAGCAGCGACACTTAAAATGTTTCATGCTTTGCAAAGAAGTGGCAATTATTGAAATGAAACTGTATGTCGTCCAGGTCTGAGGGGGCTTCTGACTCACCGAGGTAGGAAGCCTGAACAGTTGAAGCACTTTAGCATTCTCTGATCCTTTTGATCTACTATTTTTAACCTAATAATTCCATCATATAGGTATTGTCTGTAGACAAAGATATTAAACTTCTGCATTTCACCTGCATAAAATAGATATACAAAATATTCTAAGTAATGTATTCCGTATCTGACATGGGGTAGTGGTTATCATTGTAATACCTGCTGCTGAGAGTACCACAGCACTAAGACCTTGACCCTTTTGTATGAATAGTCCTCAGGGTTCTACAATGAAGTAAAGGAATATGAATTAGCCTTAGTCATGGTCATGCAGTGTTCTTAAAGGATCATGGGAGCTGACACTACATGGGCTACAGTTTTCTGATCATCACATTGGGATTGTTAGGCAGTTAGCAGACATACAGATGAATTTCGTAGTGCGCTTCAAGACACTTAACAAAGTGAACAGTTATAGTTTAGCAGTGAAAGAAGAGATGCTAATCTACTGGATTTAGAAAGCCCTGCACATAAACCAGACCACAAAGTGCTGTATATTAAAGATAAATGTTGGATGACCGGATATTTTTATTAGCTCTTCCAGAGTGACTGCTGCTCTCTAAGGGTGCCCACACATTCTGGCAGAACCAGCACATCAAAGCAGTTGCAGTATGTAATTCTTTATTATACCTAGACAATGCTTCTTCTACTATTAGCTCTCTGATTGGGGTGAGAGAAACCAGATGGTTTTTTTGGGGGGCACATAGATTATTATTATTATTGTTTATTTATATAGCACCATTAATTCCATGGTGCTTTACATTTGAGGGTTTACATACGGTAAACAAGATATACAAAACAGATAATACTAACAGAGACCAACTGGCACAGTGGGATAGAGGGCCCTGCCCGCAAGGGCTTACAATCTATGAAAATCAGAAGTTAGAACAGAAGCCAAAGGTTGGTCATGGACATGACCAAACCTTTCAGTTTGCACCGAAAATCCAGTTTGGTTTAAACTTACTCATTCTGAACTGGAAGTAAGTGCAGATTGCTTTAAAAAATCATGTATGACAGTCTGAGGGTTCCTATGACTCTATTTAACCCCTTTTTAGCTTTCTTAGGCTATGTTCGACTGCCATTATTAATGTCTTTTGCTGTCATCTGTCACATTAACCCCCTCCGTCTGTGTCTGTTCCTATTGACTCTGTAGGCAGGACTTTACTTCCGACAGAAAAGTGAAAAACCTGATAGAAGAAAGATTCTGTTTTGTTTTGTTTTTTTACATAAGAGTGAATTCAGACAGACACCTGACAGAGGGGACTCCATCTGCATCTGTTATTTAATGTTTGCTGCTCTCATCCTGTGATGGATGACAGCAATGGACATTACTAACACTAATGAAAACCCACTCTTTTGCAAACACATCCTTAGCAACGTCAAAGTGACAGCAACTGATATGGCTATGGGTAAACAGATTGTAGCTGGTGGTAACAAACATCCTGTTTTAATAACACACTGCACTGTCAGATTATTTTTACGTTTTTTTATTTTTTTTTTATTTCACTGGTTTTAAGAAATTAAAGAGGTAGAGTTTATAATTTCACAGGGTTTTAACATTTGGCAAGTAAAAACAGCCAAAATATGCCAGATGCATACAAAAACAGTGCCACGTGCTGTGACCAAATTCTCTTTTCTTTATTTATTATTTTATTTATTATGCTTACTTGTATAGCGCCATCATATTCCGCAGCACTTTTACAGATATTGTCAGTCGCTGTCCCATATAGGGCTCACAATCTACATTCCCTATCAGTATGTCTTTCTTTGTCTTGGGCACAGTACAGATTGAATTTGAATGTTTTTATTCTTACAATTGTGATTGAGATTGATGCATCTTCTGCAGCACAATAACACTGTTAAATAACTCTAATTTTTCTTCTTCCGTCCACAACACTTTCCACACTTCCGATAATACAGTACCCCCACACTGTATTATCTGAATATTATTTCCTATCTCTCTCAAATTGACTGTTTGTGATAATCCTGTCTCTCTAATCTCTCCCCAGACCATGGATACCTTCACTTTCAGTCTGGGCTTTTTATGCTACCTACTGTGGGGAAAAAAAGTATTTAGTCAGTCACCAATTGTGCAAGTTCTCCCACTTAAAAAGATGAGAGAGGCCTGTAATTGACATCATAGGTAGACCTCAACTATGAGAGACAAAATGAAAAAACATATCTAGAAAATCACATTGTCTGATTTTTTAAGAATTTATTTGCAAATTATGGTGGAAAATAAGTATTTGGTCAATAACAAAAGTTCATCTCAATACTTTGCTATATATCCTTTGTTGGCAATGACAGAGGTCAAACGTTTTCTGTAAGTCTTCACAAGGTTGGCACACACTGTTGCTGGTATGTTGGCCCTTTCCTCCATGCAGATCTCCTCTAGAGCAGTGATGTTTTGGGGCTGTCGCTTCGCAACACAGACTTTCAACTCCTTCCAAAGGTTTTCTATGGGTTGAGATCTGGAGACTAGCTAGGCCACTCCAGGACCTTGAAATGCTTCTCTCCTCCAAACACGACGACTTGTGTTTCTACCAAACAGTTCTACTTTGGTTTCATCTGACCATATGACATTCTCCCAATACTCTTCTGGATCATCCAAATGCTCTCTAGCAAGCTTCAGACGGGTCCAGATATGTACTGGCTTAAGCAGGGGGACACGTCTGGCACTGCAGGATCTGAGTCCCTGGCGGCTTAGTGTGCTACTGACGGTAGTCTTTGTTACGTTAGTCCCAGCTTTCTGCAGGTCATTCACTAGGTCCCCCCGTGTGGTTCTGGGATTTTTGCTCACAGTTCTTGTGATCATTTTGACCCCACGGGGTGAGATCTTGCATGGAGCCCCTGATCGAGGGAGATTATCAGTGGTCTTGTATGTCTTCCATTTTCTAATTATTGCTCCCACAGTTGATTTCTTCACACCATGCTGCTTGCCTATTGTAGATTCAGTCTTCCCAGCCTGGTGCAGGTCTACAATTTTGTTTCTGGTGTCCTTCCACAGCTCTTCGGTCTTCACCATAGCGGAGTTTGGTGCCATTACTACATGTAATGAGTGGAGGACAGAGGAGCCTCTTAAAGATGAAGTTACAGGTCTGTGAGAGCCAGAAATCTTGCTTGTTTGTAGGTGACCAAATACTTATTTTCCATCATAATTTGCAAATAAATTCTTTAAAAATCAGACAATGTGATTTTCTGGATTTTTTTCTCATTTTGTCTCTCATAGTTGAGGTCTACTTATGATGTCAATTACAGGCCTCTCTCATCTTTTTAAGTGGGAGAACTTGCCCAATTGGTGGCTGACTAAATACTTTTTTTCCCCACTATGTGTGTGTGTATATATATATATATATATATATATATATATATATATATATAAGTGACAACTTGGGGGGGGATTAGTCTCAAAATGGCGGCAGACTCCTGGTCCGGACAGCAGTGGTTCGTGGTACTGGGCGCCGGAGAGATAGCGTTCAGACGGTCCAAGTGTAAAATAAAACTGGCTTTATTCAGCATAGGTGCAACATAGCAAAACAACAAAAAAACTAGGCCACAGTTAGGGTCCTAACTCACTCCTTGAGCCCCTAACTAGCCTGACTCCTGCTCAGCTCTAGCAAAAGTCCCCTGTGGACCCCAGCCCTCCTGGCAGAGACCGTCTATCTGTCCAGCTGGTTCCACCATTTCCTGTGCCATGCAGGTTTCTCCAGCCAAAGGTGTGGCTGAGGGCCTTTTCAGGGCTGGCCTGGGTCGCTCCCTAGCGCCCTCTAGGTTCACATACTCACAATATATATACATATATTGTGAGAAGGTGACAGGTAAAGTTCTGGAAGGTTGCTATATCTCCCCCAGATTCCTCACATATGTATGGTAAATGAGGTTACAACACAGATCTGTAACAAAACCTCAGCTGTGAGAAGGCCTTTCTGTTAACCATTTCCTGTCCTACAGCAGGAAGGAGCCTTCAAGGACAGGTGGGAGCTGGTTCTCATTACAAGGCCTATAAAAGGTTGTCAAGAACTCAGTCCTGGGCAGTTCCTGGGGAGAGAGGAGGAGCCGGGTTTTGTCCTAACACGCTGACAACTGGTGAGAGACCAATGTGAACTGTTGCCTGTGTTTTTGTCCTGTGTGTTGACCGTATAGCTGAAGCAAGTCACACGTATAATTTGGGCCTCTTTGTTTAGTTAATAACTCAGACGAGCAGGATTTCTGTTATTGTTTTGCCTGACTGTTAAGGCTTATTTGTTTTGCCATTTTGGAAAAAATAAATGTACAGGGTAAATCCTGTTTGTACCTGACTTTTTTGTGTCTGTCTCTGACTGTCTGGGTCCGCTGTTACCACTGAGCCTATCCTCCCACATTTGGTGCTTCAGATGCGGGCAAACCCAGTTTAAAACAGGTCCTAAAGAGACAGGCACCTATTTTTCCATTTTTTCTTCCACCACAATATGTCCTGGGTGAAGGTGGTAGGAGAGCCAAAAAAGGACGCTGCCACCATGGAGGACTTGATTAATTTACTTGGGCAGGCCCAGCTGGATGCTGAGAGGCGTCAACAGCATGCCATGGAGGCGGCAGAAAAATGGCAGCAAGAGATGACCGCCATGTTAATGAAGCAGCTGTCTGTACTCTGTGAAACCTTGGTTGCTCAGAAGGCGGTTGGAGAATCTTCTGCTGAGACCCCGTTGGTGAGATCCACTGCTCGAGTGGCTGTGCAAAGTTTTCTACAGAAGATGACGTCCACTGATGACGTAGAGGCATATCTTAATGTCTTTGAGCGGGATGCTGAACGAGAAAAGCTGCCAAAAGAACAGTGGGCCGATGTCGTGGCACCCTTTCTAACCAGGGAAACACAGAAGGCATATTACGACCTATGTGAGACAGAAGCCAGAGATTATTCTAAGTTGAGGAGTGAGATCCTGGTCCGTCTTGGGGTAAATATGCATGTGCGAGCAGGAAGGGTACATCACTGGATTTTTTCTGAAAGTCTTCCGCCCAGGTCTCAAATGCATGACCTTATCTACCTGGTAAAGAAGTGGCTACATCCTGAAGAGGACTCCCCTGCACAGATTGTGGAAAGAGTGGTCCTTGACAAGTACACCAGGTCGCTCCCACCTAACATTCGGACCAGCTAGTATTCCTGGTGGAGAGATATCGAGTCACTGAGGAGCTCCTGCAGACGCCCTCCAGACCAGCCAGCCGAAGAATTGGTAAGATGATACCAACTGTTAGGGGTGTGAGGAAGGTTGGGATGAAAGGGTGTTCATAAGGTAAACAGGCAGCTGGGATTGTGACCTATAGCCCCAAGACTCAAAATGGGGACTAATCCCATACTCGATGCTGGCGGTGCCACGGGTTAGGTCATGTTGCTGCGCACTGTCCCCTGATGACTGAGTCCATGGACTGCAGCAGTTCCAAGCGGGTATCCCTGTTTGCTCACTCTGCTTGTTCGGCTGAAACTGTGATTGAACCACAGATGTGTACTATGACTGTAGCAGGGCGAGCTGTACTTGCTCTCCTGGACTCTGGTAGCCTGGTAACCCTGGTGCACCGTGATCTGGTTGACCCTGCACTGTACAGTGGACAAACTATTGGGGTCTTGTGCATACATGGTGATACTAGGGAGTATCCTGTTGCAGAGGTCACCATAAAAACATCCTCTGGGCATGGTTAAGTCCCTCTTTCATAGTTTGATCATAGGGAAGGATTTTCCTATGTTTTGGGATATGTGGAAAAAGCAGAAGCTACCATGTCCTGAAAATGCTAATGTTGGTAATGTCTTGCCTAAGGTTAACCCTGAACCCTTTGATCCTGACAGAGAAACACCAGCTGTAGGGGTGACCGAAGATGGTAATAATTTTCCCCTGTCTGTGTTAGCTGGTGATGCTGAAGGTCAGGAGGGAGTTTCCGAGATGCCTGATCTCGAGGTGTCCTGTGACAATTTTGGGACCGCTCAAATTAGAGATCCTAATTTGTCTCATGCCAGGGAAAATGTAAAGGTGGTAAATGGTGAACTCCAGTATCCAGGGGGCTGACAAGGAGTTCCCCTATATGTCCATGAAACAGGACTTACTGTATAGGGTGAACCAAATACGGGAAGAAATTGTCGAACAATTGGTGGTGCCCCATCCCTATCAAAGAGTGGTTTTAGATTTGGCACATAAGCACGTGATGGGAGGATACTTGGGTTATGCGAAAACCATAGAACGCATATTTCAGTGTTTCTATTGGCCGGGTGCGGATAGACATGTGCGAGAGTACTGTAGCTCCTGCCCGGTGTGCCAACTAACCGCTCCACTGTCACACTTCAGGAGCCCTTTAGTACCCCTGCCTATTATAGAGGTCCCCTTTGAACGTATAACCATGGATTTGGTAGGACCTCTTGAAAAGTCCTCCCGGGGACATAAGTACACACTTGTGGTATTGGACTATGCTACCCGGTACCCTGAAGCTGTGCCCCTCAGACACACTTCAGCAAAGTTAATTGCAAAGGAGCTTTTTTATATGTTTTCTTGGACAGGAATACCTAAAGAGATCCTGACCGATCAAGGGACTCCCTTTATGTCCAAAGTTATGAAGGAAATGTGTAAGCTCCTGACTATTAAACATCTGAGAACCTCTGCATATCACCCCCAGACAGCCTGTTCGAGCGGTTTAATAAAACTCTTAAAGGAATGTTAAAAAAGGATGGTTAGCAAAGATGGCAAGGATTGGGATTGTCTACTGCCATATCTCATGTTTGCAATCCTACACAGGTTTCTCTCCATTTGAATTAGTGTATGGTAGACACCCACGGGGGCTCTTAGATATTGCCAAAGAATCTTGGGAACAGTAACAAACTCCTTACCGTAGTGTTATTGAGCACATTACCCAAATGCAAGACCGAATTACGGCGGTAATGCCAATTGTGAAAGAGCATATGGAGCAGTCCCAGTTGGCTCAAGGACGCGTTTATAACAGGAAGGCTAGGCTCAGAACCTTTAACCCAGGTGTAAGGGTATCGCTAGAGGAGCGATTCCCCAGTGCTGCTGCAGAACCCTGGGGGAAGAGGCACAACATGACAGTGAGCACTAAGCTGAACCCCCCCACTGTCCCTGGCTAACTTGCATATCTGTCCTAGGCAACAGCAGCAACTGGTCGACAGGCCCTACCTAATATAGGTGACAACACAGAACGCAGACAGGACAAACAAAGGGAGGTCAGCTAGACAAGGGGTCGGTAACAGTTGAGCAATGCAGTACAAAAATCACAATCCAAGAGAGTAGTCAGAGACAAAACCAGAGGTCAGGAATAGGAATACAGGAAATAGCAGAGTAGGAGCTAGCAGGGACAAGTCACAAGACAGAATCAATAGCCAGCGACCATGTGAGGGCTGCCAACCTGTTTAAAGAAAATCAGGACCTGCCCCAGACTGGATTGGTAGACAGACTGTCAATCACACAGGCAAGGCTGAAATTAACTATTAGAGGAGCAGAGAGAAACAAAGATGCAGGAGACGGGTGTGGCAGAAATTCAATTACAGACATAGGAGGTATTAGGACAGTGTTCAGAATGAGCAACAAGAAACCTACGCAAGGAATCAAACTGAACACGCCTCCTTCACCGCAGCAGGCAGTGACGTTACACCAGGTGATCGGGTGTTAGTGCTCGTGCCCACAGTAGAAAGTAGATTTCTAGCCAAGTGGCAAGGCCCATATGAAATAATTGAAAAGTGGGTGATGTAAACTACAAGTTTTCCAGCCGGGCAAGAGAAAGCCCAAACAAATATATCATGTGAATTTGTTAAAACCCTGGAAAGACAGAGAATCATTGTCTGCTATAAATACCCCTAGAGAGGTTACTTCTAAATTAGGGGGAGTACTTGGTAAGAACTTGCCTGAGGTACAAATAGCTGAGACCATATTTAGAGTACAAGCACAGGAAACAAAAGAATTGGTACAGAGAAATACAGAGGTATTTTCTGAGTCACCCAGGTGTACCAATTTGATAGAGCATGACATTGTCACCGAGCTGCAGGTACAAGTCAATCTGAAGCTATACTGAGTACCTGAAGCTCGTAGACAGGCTATAACCAACGAGGTCAATGATATATTAGCCTTTGGGATAATTGAAGAGTCTAAGAGCGCATGGTCAAATCCAATTCTCCTGATTCCCAAACCTGACGGTACAACCAGGTTTTGCAATAACTTTCGTAAATTAAATGAAATGTCCAAGTTTGATGCCTACCCAATGCCAAGAGTAGATGAACTGATCGAAAAGTTGGGAACTGCCAGGTATTTCTCTACTCTCGATTTAACAAAGGGGTAGTGGCAGGTACTTCTCATAGAGAGCGCTAGAGAAAAAACAGCATTTTCCATCCCAAATGGTCTGTTTCAGTGCATGACTATGCCTTTTGGGTTACATGGTGCTCCCGCAAACTTCCAGCAATTGATGGACAAAATCCTTAAGCCACATTGCAGGTACGCTTCAGCCTACCTTGACGATATTGTGATTTTCAGTCCTAAATGGAAAAGTCACTTGCTGAAAGTCCAAGCTATACTAGATTCCCTTCGGGCAGCCGGGTTAACTGCTAACCCCAGGAAGTGCGCTTTGGGCCTTGAAGAAGCCCTGTATTTGGGGTACACCTTAGGAAGGGGGATAATAAAACCCCAGGTGAATAAAGTAGAGGCTATTCAGAGTTGGCCCCGTCCCTTGAGTAAAAAACAAGTGAGCGCTTTCCTATGAATTATGGAGTACTTTTGGAGGTTTATATCCAATTTTGCCTCTATTGCAGCTCCCTTGACCGACCTTACCAAGGGAGGAAAGTCTGGCTTGATCAAGTGGAGTGAAGAGGCTGAGGGCACATTCCAGGAGTTAAAATCAGTCCTTTGTAAACACCCAGTTTTGATCACTCCCAACTATGCAAAAGAGTTTGTGGCACAGACTGACGCCTCTGATGTAGGGTTAGGCGCAGTTCTTTCACAAGTGATTGAAGGTGAGTAACATCCTGTCACATACTTGAGTCAAAAACTTACACCTGCAGAAAAGAACTACAGTATTGTGGAAAGGGAATATTTGGCCATCAAATGGACCCTAGAGTCTGTACAGCATTACTTGCTGGGCCCACATTTTCGGTTCGTTACTGACCACTCCCATCTCACATGGATGTCTCAGGCCAAAGAGAGAAATGCAAGAGTCACAAGATGGTTCTGTAAGGGTTAAAATATAATTTGTACTATATCCTATACACTATATACAGGGTGTGAAATAGTCTGCAGATAGCCTGCATAGTTTAGAGATAGGAAGCAGACACTAAGTCTGGGACGGCACTCAAGAGTTTTGCTGTTCTCAGGAAAGATAAGGGAATGTTATGAGAAACTGTGTAAATCTGCCAAGTAGCGGAACCGGAAGGACCAAATATGTACATTGGTCACATGATTATTATGTAGCCAGCTTGTCTTAAATACTGTATGAACTATGCAATAAATGAAACTATTCTTACTAGATACCTGGGTGTGTCTGTACGTTTGTTTCCCGAGCTCGATACCTGTTCTTTACTTAATTAGGATTACGGTGACATCCATCCCGGGGGAACTTAACCCCTAACAGAGATTGGCGCCCAATGTGGGGCAACGAGATCGTCCGATGTGCAGCTGATAGAGTGCCGACCCACTCACCGATCGATTTGAGGACAGGACCAGAGGACCTCAGATAGATGAAAAACAGTACTGTACGGTAAGCCCTTGTCTTGCCAGTTGTTAGTATATCTGAGCTCCTGTGTGTCTATACTCTGTATCGATGAGTGAGGTAAGCTGCTGCATGTTTTTTTATGACATCTCGACGCCAATTAAATAGTACGGAAGAACCTGAAAAAGGGACATGTCACCTGTAAATGCTATAGAAGTTGCTTTCTTTGCTTTCTGTCTTACCTTCCTACTGATTTTTGTATCTTACCTGTGTTATAAGATATATAAGGCTGCAAGAAACGGGGAAGAGTTCTCTGTTTTGAACCCCTAGAGTTGCGGACAAGGTTCGGAACTAAGAAGCACTGAGTGATTGAAAAGTCCTTGTTTTGGAACACTAGCCTCCAGCCGTGCCTGGACGGTCAAGGTCGAATGGGACCTGAGTAGTAGCAAGAAGGACTTAGTAGAATCTGCGCAAAGTGCGTGCAATAATTCAGGAGTGTTTTGGTAAGGGGACACAGACAGAAAGTTGAGTCTGTGGAAGCCAATTAGGCATTGCCCTGAGCACTACTCCAGAACTTGCACAAATAGTTCAAAGAAAACAGAAGTGTCTGTTTGGGAGTTCTCACTAAGTAGTCATAAGTGACCCTCTATTGTCTCAAGGTAGCCCTAGAGGAGTGAGAGACTCATGGTTGGTTAGCTACCAGCCAAGATGGGGAAGGGACCCTCTAAGATATGGTACACCCCATTTGAACTAATAGAAATAGGGGAAGGGAAAGAAGTAGCCGCACAGGTAAAAACAAAAAACAATCCTAAGAAGGGCAGGAATATACAAGACTGGGTTGATAGACAGTAAATTTTGGGATCAGTGGAGATTAGACCATGCGGGATTGATTCAAGACAATAAATTGCAAAGAGGCATATATGCCCTGATTGAAGGAAGCAATAGAATAGAAAAAGGGGGATGGTCCCAAAAACAAGATGGTTCAGGAAGAATACTGTACATGCCTCCCTCAGAGGGATATAAGGGGAAGATAGGACTCGCTTCAGCCCCCCCCCCCCCCCCTTATAATCCGGAGGGATGGACCTGTCCTACATGTGATACACATTGTACCTTACTTTTCCATTTAACCTTAGGCTAACACTTTTATCAGAATATTTTCCCTTTGGGCATAAATAGTCATCATACCCAGGCTGCGGACCCCGGAGGCCCAGAGCCAAGTTTCACTTTGTGATAATTGACATTTAGTATTATTGGGTAACACAGCATCATGTTTAGCTTGTGATTTTCTGCGTGTCCATCACATCAGATACAACGTCCTTGGAGTTACTTGGCAGTCAATTAATGTTTTGGTTATTCCCTGCAGAACATCTGCAGAGCGCTACAACAGAATACAGGAATACAATTCAAGCAGATAGCAGTTAATACTGCCACCAAAATTACATATTACTATTTTTGTACAATTTTCAAGTATTTTCCAAACCCCACCTTTTGTCATTAACACAGATGTTCAAAACCTCTGAGTTGTACTTCAGGTTACCTTAAGGGCAAACTGCCAGACTTTAGAATTTTCTTCACTGGATTCCAACCAAAAGTTGAACCCCTGTGGAACATCACAATATCCTAGTTTTCTTCTTTTTAGGGGACATTTCCTGAAAGCGGATTTAATTTTACAAAAAGCATAAAAGTTGAATCCTGGCATTGATATAAACAGAATGAATACTACAAATACAGGTTGACATATATATATATATATATATATATATATATATAATACATAATCCAATAAACATCATACCGATGGTGTACAGTTTTTCTCTTTGCACTATATCAGATTCTCTGAGTGTTTTGTTTGCATTTACATTTAGGGGAAAACAGTACACTTGGACAGTACTACCACAAGGGGCGCAAAACAGTCCTAACCAATTTACGAGATGTCTTACACTAATCATGAGTACTTCGTATCCACCACATGATGATGTTGTTTTGTTACAATATGTTGATGACCTTCTTCTTTGTGCTCCAGACAAATCAACCTGCGAAGCAGCGACCATCAGCCTGTTGTGTTTCCTCTGCCAGAACGGCTGCAAGGCCAGCAAGGATAAGTTGCAATTTTGCAAACAGAAAGTGTTATTTCTGGGACACTGTCTTGGCCAGGGCACCAAGCACCTGTCAGATGAGAGGACCAAGGTGGTGAGAGACCTGCAGGTGCCGACCTCTCATGCTCAGCTACGCATGGATCAGATCTGCATCTCTGACCATGCAACCTCTGTATGATTGCCTTTCCTCAAAACCATTCAGCCTTACATCTGAGGTCTTGGATGTGTTTTACCAGCTGAAGTTGCAGATAGTCAGTGCTCCTGCCTTAGGTCTACCTGACTATCAGAAACCTTTTCAGCTCTACGTGACTGAGATGATGGGACACGCAACTGCAGTTCTCACACAACAACATGGGGATAAGAAACGCCCTGTGGCCTATTACAGCTCACGGTTAGATGCTGTAGCCAGGGGGACGCCCTCCTATGTGCGGGTTGTCCTCTCAGTACAAGCGTTGCTTGATAAGAGCTCAGACATTGTCCTAGATCATTTATTGGTTGTGTATACACCTCATGACATCCATGCAATCCTCACACAGGTAGACAGACGTCACCTTTCTTTGGCACGGCAGAGCAAAATGGAATTTGTCCTGCAGTCCTCCTCAAACATCTCCTTTCAACGCTGTTTAACTTTGAATCCTGCAACTCTTCTTCCTGTAGGAGTTCACGATTCAAGAGGGGGAGTGGAAGATGAGTTATTTTTAAACTCTCTCTCTGAAGAAGAACTGTTTGACAGCCAGCATGAACATGATTGTGTGGCTCTTATGTCACAGGAAACAGTGGGATTTGACCATGTCACGGATGTTCCATTACAAAATCCTGATTATGAGATGTTTGTGGACGGCTCAAGGTATCTAACCGATGAAGGCAAATTTGTTACAGGGTATGCTGTAGTCACTAAACATGACATCATAGTCCAAGAAGCTCTTCCACCACATATGTCAGCCCAAGAAGCTGAGCTCAAAGCCCTTATGGAGGCTTGTAAGATAGCCAAAGGTAGAACAGCCAACATATACACTGACTCCAGGTATGCTTTTGGCATTGCGCATGATTATGGTCCGATATGGAGGTCAAGGAACTTCCTAACGGCCCAGGGCAAGCCAATTAAGAATGGAGATTGGTAAGTCGACTGATGGAGGCCATACTGCTCCCAAAGCAGTTGGCAATTGTAAAAGTCAGAGCTCACGCAAAAGGAAGGGACCCTGAAAGCCGTGGAAATGAGAGAGCTGATATAGCAGCCAAGGCAGCAGCACTACTGGCAAGAAAGGGTCCCAACCAGGTGAGCAAAATGGACATTGACCTAGCAGACCCTAAAGGGCTGTACTCAAAGGTTACCAGTGTGGAAACTGAAAGATGGAAGAAAGCAGGTGCTACAGAAGATGATGGTGTGTGGAAAATGGGGGATCGATTATGTCTGCCTGCAGCAGTTTACCCCCAGATGGCTGGCTTGGCCCACGGTAATGTGCATGCCTCTCGAAATGCCATGGAGTCATTAGTGGGTAAATTATGGTTTGCCCCAGGTTTTGGAAGGGCTGCTAGTAATCACGTAAAAGCATGTCACATATGTGCTCTACACAATCCAGGACAGGTAGTTAAAACACCCACCAAATGTACACCAAAATCCCTGTACCCATTTCAGAGGATACAGATAGATTACATACAGTTGCCTAAGTCTGGAAGATACGAGTATGTGTTGGTCTGTGTGGATTTGTTTTCTGGATGGCCTGAGGCCTACCCTGTGAGCAAAGCAACCGCACAAGTAACTGCCAAGAAACTGATGTCTGAGCTTGTGTGTAGGTTTGGAGTGCCCGAGGTGATTGAGTCTGACAGAGGTACACATTTCACAGGTGCAATAATGAAGGAAGTCATGTCAGCCTTGGGGGTGGAGCAAGCATTCCATACACCCTATCATCCTCAGAGTTCTGGAAAAGTCGAAAGACTAAACGGCACTCTTAAGCTAAAAATTCAGAAAGCGATAGCAGAAACAGGAAAGCCTTGGCCTGAGTGTCTATCTCAAGCTCTTTACTCAGAAAGAACCACCCCTAACAGGAAGACAGGATTATCACCATTCAAAATATTGTTTGGAAGCGCACCTAAAACAGGATTGTACTTCCCTCAGACTTTACAGCTTAACTATGACAGTATTGCTAGCTATGTACAAAATCTATGCCAAAAATTAAAAGTAACACACGATCAAGTGTTTTCTTCTATTCCAGACCCTTCCGATCTTACAGGTGCCCATAATCTGCAGCCTGGAGATTGGGTAGTTATAAAGAGACATCAAAGGAAAACCCTTGAACCAAGGTTTGATGGTCCATTTCAAGTTCTATTGACAACTGCCACTTCAGTGAAACTTGAAGGAAAACCCGCCTGGATACACGCTTCACATTGCAAGAAAGTTGAAGCGCCTCCAGAATGAGGACTCTTTGGCTCTTCCTTTTAAGCACAGTAACTGTTGAACTTTTTGCTTTTACTTGGACTCCAGGCGTGCAGTTGAAGGAGCTCTCATTTTGGCTATGGGGATGGAAGCAAGATGCTAAAAACAGGACCCAAGACTCCTTCGTGTGTCCCGCAAATGACTTCTGTTTCATCGCCAACGTAACAGTTGGGAAAAAAATGTTACTATGTACAAAGAAGTATCTACAGGTAGACTGATCCTTATAGTTAATCTGCCTGTTAGCGTATCTATCGCCCCTCTGAATAGTGCCACTGCACTGAGATGCGCTCGTGTAAATAATTCAGAAGGAGTGCAGGTAGACTCCCTGAATTGGCCTAAATGGTTCACTGGGAGTGGACCAGAAATAAGAAAGCAGTATGGAAAGAATGATGGGTATCAAGACACATCATCACATGTAGTAACAGATCAGACAGGTATTTGGTATTGTTATAATTCCACAAAAATAGTAAATAGAATCACATTTCTTATGGTATTCATTGTAGCTGAAACCCCTAAATATGATCCTGTGGTAGTTAAAAAACTCTTCTTTAGTAGCTATACCATCCACTTGTGTAAATATGAGTACTAATGCAGGGAAAGTTAGAATAACGTTCAATTTAACCATGACACATTTACCTGATTTTAGAAACTGTATCAGGAGAAAAAGAGAATGGTATGATACTCTTTTAGGAGGGGCGGGTACAGGTATGGGAATATTAAATGGGATACAAATAGAGGATATGTTAAATCAATGGAAGAGGACGGGAGATGCAATATCTGGCTCCATAAAATTGACAGCAGATTGGTTACCCACCCTAGTACACCTACAAAAAGGACAGTTAACACTTACAGACAATTTAGATGTAATATTTAATGCTAGTATATTGACACAGATGAATACAATGACGAAAGTGAATACATTCATAAATTTCACTGCCTGTTCCTTAAAAGGCATAGTAGCTCAGATGGAAGTAAATACAGCCGTTACTAAATTAATGACAGGTAATATTCAAGCTTGGAAGGAAATGTTCCCTATTTTGAAAACCAAAGGGTGGTGGTTCCAGCCACAGGTAAAAGATATTTGGTGTCAACCAAGTAAGTGGTGAACAGGAACTATCGACGCATATAGAATACAAAAAGCCATGAAAGTATGTAAGTTTGTAGTTATGCCAATATTAGTTCATGGTGCACAGACTGAGTTCTGGACTCCTAGAATAAAAGGGACCCATATAGACAATAAAAACACATGATTTGACTCTATGTGATCTAACAGAACAAGGAAGTGTGTGTGGACAGGGAACCCAGGTATATGAGCCCTGTCTGTTAGAACATGAGGATAATATATGTGACTTAATTAGAACACCTACAGCGGTAGGGAATATGTTTGTGGAAATGGGTCCACAATATGTTTGTATAGTAACAAATAATTCAGAAACCATGAGACCGCTGGGATATAATGCCCCATTTTCAGGATGCTTGAAAAATGTGTCTAAACTAGTATGGAATAACAAAACATATATGTTTAACCCAGAAGTGATATTATACATATCTAGAGAAGTACATGAGCAGGTGTACAATATAAAGGATTATGAAATTGATTTAAATCCTTTAAAAAGGTTATTGGACATGTCAGGGTTAGTGAAAAATCATATCGATAAGTTTAATCATACCTTACAAGATAGTCAGATAAGAGCAGTAATCACAAGAGGTAATCTTAAAAATATAGCTTCACAGATACAAGATTTGACTGCTCACCATTGGTACGATATATTCAAAGGATATTCACCAACGATGGTAAAAATTACTAATTGGTTATTTAACCCCCTGATAGTAATAATGATATTATTTGCGTTGTTGTCATTATTCAATCTATATGTATTCTGCTCCATGAGAAGGAAATGGAACACAGTGAATCAATATGTAAGATAGGATGTTATTTTTAACCTCTTCATTGGAGAATCCATCATAGATGGCACACATTAAGTGTGAAGGTATTCATTGAATTTGATTAAAAATAAAGTCCTAAAATGGGGGAATTGTAAGGGTTAAAATATAATTTGTACTATATCCTATACACTATATACAGGGAGTGAAATAGTCTGCAGATAGCCTGCATAGTTTAGAGATAGGAAGCAGACACTAAGTCTGGGACGGCACTCAAGAGTTTTGCTGTTCTCAGGAAAGATAAGGGAATGTTATGAGAAACTGTGTAAATCTGCCAAGTAGCGGAACCAGAAGGACCAAATATGTACATTGGTCACATGATTATTATGTAGCCAGCTTGTCTTAAATACTGTACGAACTATGCAATAAATGAAACCATTCTTACTAGATACCTGGGTGTGTCTGTACGTTTGTTTCCCGAGCTCGATACCTGTTCTTTACTTAATTAGGATTACGGTGACATCCATCCCGGGGGAACTTAACCCCTAACAGTTCCTTACCCTACAAAATTTCAAATTTAATGTAGAGCTGTGTCCAGGGCACACTGTATGATGGCGAAAAGTGTTCACCCCTATAGGTTCGAACAAAGGGGGAGGGTATGTGAGAATGTGACAGGTAAAGTTCTGGAAGGTTGCTATATCTCCCCCAGTCCCAGATTCCTCACTTATGTATGGTAAGTGAGGTTACAACACAGATCTGCAACAAAACCTCATCTGTGAGAAGACCATTCTGTTAACCATTTCCTGTCCTACAGCAGGAAGGAGCCTTCAAGCACAGGTGGGAGCTGGGCCTCATTAAAAGGCCTATAAGAGGTTGTCAAGACCTCAGTCCTGGGCAGTTCCTAGGGAGAGAGGAGGAGCCGTGTTCTGTCCTAACAGTCTGACAACTGGTGAGAGACCAGTGTGAAATGTTGCCTGTGTTTTTGCCCTGTGTGTTGACCGTGTAGCTGAAGCAAGTCACACATATAGTTAGGGCCTCTTTGTTTAGTTAATAGCTCAGACGAGCAGGATTTCTGTTATCGTTTTGCCTGACTGTTAAGGCTCATTTGTTTTGCCATTTTGGAAAAAAATAAACGTACAGGGTAAATCCTGTTTGTACCTGACTTTTTTGTGTCTGTCTCTGACTGTCTGGGTTTGCTGCTGTTATCACTGAGCCTATCCTCCCACAATATACACACGTGGACAAAATTGTTGGTACCCCTCGTTTAATGAAAGAAAAACCCACAATAGTCACAGAAATAACTTGAATCTGACAAAAGTAATAATATATAAAAATTCTATGAAAATTAAATGAAAGTCAGACATTGCTTTTCAACCATGCATCAACAGAATTTGGCCCACTCCTCATGAGCAAACTGCTCCAGTTGTCTCGGGTTTGAAGGGTTCCTTTTCCAGACGGCATGTTTCAGCTACTTCCAAAGATGCTCAATAGGATTTAGGTCAGGACTCATAGAAGACCACTTCAGAATAGTCCCATGTTTTCCTCTTAGCCATTCTTGGGTGTTTTTAGCTGTGTGTTTTGGGTCATTATCCTGTTGCAAGACCCATGACCTGCAACTGAGACCAAGCTTTCTGACACTGGGCAGCACATTTCTCTCTAGAATCCCTTGATAGTCTTGAGATTTCATTGTACTCTGCACAGATTCAAGACACCCTGTGCCAGATGCAGCAAAGCAGCCCCAGAACATAACAGAGCCTCCTCCATGTTTCACAGTAGGGACAGTGTTCTTTTCAAGATATGCTTCATTTTTCCATCTGTGAACATAGAGCTGATGTGCCTTGCCAAAAATTTTGATTTTTGTCTCATCTGTCCATAGGACATTCTCCCAGAAGTTTTGTGGCTTGACAACATGTAGATTGGCAAATTACTTTTCTCAGATTCAAGTTATTTCTGTGACCATTGTGGGTTTTTCTTGCATTAAACGAGGAGTACCAACAATTTTGTCCACATGTGTATGTGTGTGTGTATATATATATATATATATATATATATATATATAAAATAACAACCATACACAGAAATACATAGCTAGTTATTACATCACAGTTGGTCATAATTTTTTTGTTACTTATAGAAATATAGGCATTTTTCTGTTATGTTGCCACAGAAATATTTACACAAGTTATATAAAGTACAGCCATACTAGTTGTCAACTGAATTAGATCTCAAAAAATATGGATAGAATATACAATGGGTACGGAAAGTATTCAGACCCCTTTAAATTTTTCACTCTGTTTCATTGCAGCCATTTGCTAAAAGCAAAAAAGTTCATTTTATTTGTCACTAATGTACACTCAGCACCCCTTCTCGACAGAAAAAAAAACAGAATTGTAGATAATTTTGCAAATTTATTAAAAAAGAAAAACTTAAATATCACATGGTCATAAGTATTCAGACCCTTTGCTGTGACACTCATATTTAACTCACATGCTGTCCATTTCCTTCTGATCCTTCTTGAGATGGTTCTACTCCTTTATTGGAGTCCAGCTGTGCTTAATTAAACTGATTGGACTTGATTAGGAAAGGCACACACCTGTCTATATAAGACCTCACAGCTCACAGTGCATGTCAGAGCAAATGAGAATCATGAGGTAAAAGGAACTGCCCAAGGAGCACAGATACAGAATTGTGGCAAGGCACAGATCTGGCCAAGGTTACAAAAGAATTTCTGCAGCACTCAAGGTTCCTAAGAGCACAGTGGCCTCCATAATCCTTAAATAGAAGAAGTTTGGGATGACCAGAACTCTTCCTAGACATTGCCATCCAGCCAAACTGAGCAATGGTGGGAGAAGAGCCTTGGTGAGAGAGGTAAAGAAAAACCCAAAGATCACTGTGGCTGAGCTCCAGAGATGCAGTAGGGAGATGGGAGAAAGTTCCACAAAGTCAACTATCACTGCAGTCCTCCACCAGTCGGGGCTTCATGGCAGAGTGGCCCGAAGGAAGCCTCTCCTCAGTGCAAGACATATGAAAGCCCACATAGAGTTTGCCAAAAAACACATGAAGGATAAGATAAGATTTCTCTAGTCTGATAAGATTCTGTGGTCTGATGAGACGAAGATTGAACTTTTTGGCGTTAATTCTAAGCAGTATGTGTGGAGAAAACCAGGCACTGCTCATCACCTGCCCAATACAATCCCAACAGTGAAACATGGTGGTGGCAGCATCATGCTATGGGGGTGTTTTTCAGCTGCAGGGACAGGACGACTGGTTGCAATTGAAGGAAAGATGAATGTGGCCAAGTACAGAGATATCCTGGAAGAAAACCTCTTCCAGAGTGCTCTGGACCAGACTGGGCCGAAGGTTCACCTTCCAACAAGACAATGACCCTAAGCACACAGCTAAAATAACAAAGGAGTGGCTTCAGAACAACTCTGTGACCATTCTTGACTGGCCCAGCCAGAGCCCTGACCTCAACCCAATTGAGCATCTCTGGAGAGACCTGAAAATGGCTGCCCACCAACGTTCACTATCCAACCTGACGGAATCGGAAAGGATCTGGAAGGAAGAATGGCAGAGGATCCCCAAATCCAGATGTGAAAAACTTGTTGCATCATTCCCAAGAAGACTCAAGTCTGTACTAGCTCAAAAGGGTGCTTCTACTCAATACTGAGCAAAGAGTCTAAATACTTATGACCATGTGATATTTCAGTTTTTCTTTTTTAATAAATTTGCAAAAATATCTACATTTCAGTTTTTTTTCTGTCAAGATGGGGTGCTGAGTGTACATTAATGAGAAATAAAATGAACTTTTTTGCTTTTAGCAAATGGCTGCAATGAAACAAAGAGTGAAAAATTTAAAGGGTCTGAATACTTTCCATACCCACTGTATACACAAAATTTCAGTGTCTGAGAAGCTAGTTAAAAAGTAACTAATAAGGCTAGGTTCACACCTGCGCCTGGTCTCCATTCGGGGATTGCGTCCCCAAATCCGCTTGAAAAATGCAGAGAGAAAAGTCCTGCAAGCAAGACTTTTCTCTCCACATTTTTCGTTAGGAAACTGGGCGGAATCCCGGTGGACCTCATAGACTTTTTAGGTTTCCATTTCTTGGGTCCCCAAGCGGACCCGAGGAACGGAAAGTCGAACGCTAGTGTGAACCTAGCATAACTAATATTACTGTGGTTCCTGTTTTTACTTTAGCAAAATGGCTAGCTCAATATCTATAAACTTAAAATACAATCCATGCAGTACTGTTTTAGTTCTTTGTTGTATTTTGTCCGGTTCTTTTTATATCTTTGTACAACTTCCAGACTATGTTCTTTTGTAATTTATTTTGCATTATGTACTCCTGTTCTGTAATATAGTGTACACTTTTCAATAAACAGAGTTTAAAAAAAAATAAAAAAAATACAATCCCTGAAACAGAGAAACTAATCATCTGTTTATTTGTACTGTACTGTCCTGTCAACTTAAGAAAACCTTGCTTAACCCTTGGTGGCAGTGATTTTTAGTTTTTACTTTCCTGCCTTCCAAAAGCCATGACTATTTTATTCTTCCGTTCACATAGTCATACAGGGCCTTATTTTCTGCTGGTAAAGTTGTATTTTATAATGTTATCAATTCATTTACCCTATATTATATTGCAACACAATATTTTTTGGGTGAAAATAAATAAAATCACCAATTCCATCATTGTTTTATAGGTTTCATTTTCATGATATTCAGTGTTCTGGGGGTCAGTATGATTACAGCAATGCCACATTTACAGTATATAGTCTGTTTATGCTTTACTACCTTTGGTGTTACTTTACTGTAAAAATAAAACTGCTTTGCATCGCCATATGTGGATACTTAACTTTTTTTCTATTTCTAAGAAGCTGTGTAAAGACTGCTTTTTTTCTGGAATGAACTGTAGTTTTCATTGATACCATTATGGCATACATACAATATACATTTATATTTGATTACAGTAGTTCAGACAGATTTAGATGCAGCAGTACTTAATATATTTTTTTTTTTTTTAGTTTATTTTTATATGTAAATAGAGGTAAGAGGGTGGTTGATACTTCACTGGCCTCAGCAGTCACTGGGGAGGAACCGGTCCCTCTCGAGCAGGTCTTTATAAGGTTCCTAGCTGCCACTGCTGACTGATCTCTCAGATGCTATGTTCGCAGTTGACTGCAGCATCTGAGAAGTTAAATGTTAAATTACAATCACAAAACTTCCAGCTTAACACAGTGTCTATGTGCCAGTATGAGTGGAAATATCAGGAAAGGGTAAAAAAAAAAAAAAAGTGTCTTATAGTCCAAAATCAAGGCTTTTTGGCAGACCTCTAGACTTTCTTTGGGTAGGATGTTCATAATGCCTATAATCAGTGTCAGACTGGGATGTCTAGGGCCCACCAGTGGAATTGTTTCTATGGGCCCACCGCAGGACCCCTGCAGATCAGCTGTACTGACACAACACGGCCACATGTAATAGCAATGCCATGCTGCTCACCAGCCATACAATGTGCACCACTGCACTACCCAAAACCCACCTCTATACTATGTCTGGCAAGCGAGCAGCATGGCTCCTGAAATTGTTAACATTAACATGGCCCATACAACTATAGTACCCACAACTGCAGTTATCAAGAATATGGTGAACATGCATGGCACGGCATGGAAACAATACTGGAAGCTGCGTGCTCTGGTAAACATCTGATCTGCAGGGTCCCAACAGTCTAAGAGATCAGTGGGGGTCTAATACCCAGGGCCCCTGCTGATCAACTCTTTGAAGTGACCGTAGTGCTTTTGCGAACACTCTCAACCCTTCGCCATTTACATCACACAGATCTGTTTTATAGTGACCGTGCAATGTAATTACATTCTGTGATATCACATGTCTGCTATAAAATAGATGGGGTGTGATGTAAATAATGAAGGGGCCCCACACAGTGTAATATACTTCACTGTAGCCCCCACACAGTTTAATATGCTCCACAGTGGCCCCACGCAGCATAATATGCTCCACAGTGGCCCCCACACAGAATAATATAGTGCACAGTGGCCCCACACAGTACAATATGCTCCACAGTGGCCCCCACAGTACAATATGTTCCACAGTGGCCCCCACACAGTACAATATGCTCCAAAATGGCCCCTAAACGATAAAATGTGCTCCACAATGGCCCTCACATGGTATAATGTGCTCAACAGTGGCCCCCACACAGTATAATGTGCTCAACAGTGGCCCCCCACTCAGTATAATGTGCTTCACAGTGGCCCCCACACAGTATAATGTGCTTCACAGTGGCCCCTACATAGTATAATATGCTCTAGTGACCCCACACAGTATATTATTCACCTCACAGTGGCCCCAAACAGTATAAAATGCTTCCAGAAGTCCCCCCCTTAAGCAGCTTCAGGCAATATTCTACAAATATTCGTTAGGTTCGGCACTCAGATTAGTTTTAGTGCTATTATTATACAATGGAGTCTCCTCAGACCCAAGAGTATAATAATCGAAGGCCCAGGGGAGGTGAAAAATAACAAACACTTTTACTCACCTTACCTCACCTCTCCTGGGCATCCTCGCTCCTTCTGGCTGTCTCCTGCATCCTCTTAGGTCGCTATCATAGTGCTGCGGGGCCCCCACCATCTCCAGCAGGCCCTGTAACACTCTGGTCGGATCGTTACCAGACCTCCACTGCCTATTAAAAAAAAAAAGCAGAGGGGGTCCAGTATGGCCCACTAAAGCCACGGGGCCCACCGGGGGACTCACCAGTCCCCTGGTGGGCAAGTCCAACCCTGCCTATAATAGGTATTTGCCCTATTAAAAGGGGGGGGGGGGGAACAAAAAAAAAAAAAAAAAAAAAAAACTTTGTGGCTGTTCACTCTCTGTTCTTGCTGGATACTGATGCTCAGTACAAGGCAAGAACAGGATAGCTGAACATAGTGAGCAGATCAGTACAATCTGAGTACATATACAGAAATATGTTTTTTTGGTTGATGTTTTCTTTGTAGTTTGTACAACATTTTGTATTTATTTTTGGAGAGGTGAGAGGAACAAAACAGCAGTGTAGGCAATTTTTATGGTGTTCACTGTACGAATACAGAACTTAACATGGTAAAATTTTATTTACAGCTGTTACGAATATGGTGATACAAATTGTGTAATTTTTCTTTTAATATAATAAAGCATTCCTAATGGAGAAAAATGGTTATTTTTTTTTTTTTTTTTTAGTCTCACTATGGAAATTGACCATCAGTTGATCACTTCTGTATTGCAGTATAATATGTAGGTGTACTAAGATAGCAGACCTGGGGGTCACGTTAAGATTTTGCACTTCTATAGCAAGCTATAATATAATTTATAGCTGATACCCACTGCCGATGACTCAATAGACCCTTTGCAGTCTGCCTATACCAGATACGAGCTCTAAACATTTCATAGGGATTGCTTTTTTTTTTTTAATATTGCGACCACCACTGATTATGACATTCAAATGATAAAATGTCAGAAATCACAGAATTCTCTATTCTCTGCTCTCCATGCAGGCATGAGATTGTGTCCATGCGATCATCATGACCAATATGCTAATCTTTATACAGCAACTGCCTGCCGCTGAAGACAAGCAAGCTTGTCTTAGGTGGTCTAGTAGTTGATAGGTGCAGGCAACCTATGCCAGAGTTATGAAACTGGGCTCCTTGATTTCTGAATACTAGTTTATTTTCTTTGAAGAAATTTAGCTCTTATCGAAATATGTTAGTGACAACCACATTTTTGATGAATAATATTTAATTGGGTTATTTGTGGAGAAATTAACTGTAATTGTGAAATGTCATTAAAATGACGCTAAATTTAAGCATAATTCGATATCTAACGATATGTAAATTTCGTATGACAGCCATTTGGGGTAACCATGGAAGATATGTAAATAGCCACTTTATTAGAGGCACTCATCTAGTAGCACATTAGAACACTTTGGCCTTCAGAACCACAGCAATTCATCATGGCATACACAAGTATCATAGGACCCAGGCTGTACCAAGAAAAGACTCCAAACACCATTCTTTTTACCACCTTTACGTAACAGCAAGCTGTCAAATCAAGGTCCTTACAATAAATTCTAAGCTTCCCACCAGCATGATGAACAGAAATTTGGATCCATCTGACCAAGCAAAGTTTCTTAGAGTTCAATAATCCAATTCATGTGCTCTTTTGTCTACTGGAGTCTTGCATTTTTGTTACACATAGACAGCAATGGCATTCAAACTTGTCATCTGCTGTTACAATCCATCTGTGCATTTGGCTGAAATTTCCTTGACTGTACAGCCTGGTGATCAGAATGATTCTTGATTTACTCCCCTAACTCCTTTTGTGACAAGTCGTTTATGTCCATAGGATCCCTTTCTGCTGGATGTTTTTGCTCAGTCACACCATTCTCTGTATACTCTCTACCCCACTGCATGAGAAAACCACATAGTTTTTAAAACTGACCTCAACTAGTTTCCAACTAATGACCATGTTTCATTCAAAGATACTCAGATGACTTGATTTTCTCATTCTAATGTGAATTTGCGCTGACACTGATCCACAGAAATTTTGCTCACTCAATTTTATGCTGTATTTGTGTTTAATTTTCATAGTGACCATTGATGGTGTTGCCACTCAATATACCTTAGCTGCACTCCAGGATGGGGCTCTCACAGCTTTCACTTAAATGAAAGCACTGATTGATTAGCGGCTTTTCGTCAATACCTGGTTTTGCAGGTTGCCAAGTGGCCCATAAGTAAAATCCCATAATCAGTGTTGTCACTTGAGTGAATGAAACGGCACCCGTCCTGGAGTGTGGCTACAATGCAGCATGGTACATCATGTACACTAAAGGATTTATGCACACATCCATATTCCACATGGGAAAAGTGTCCAAATCTGGTCCACATTTCCTAGATTGAACTCAGCCATGTAAAAAGGAACTCACTGCATGATATAGAATTACGATGCACAGAGCTTCTGGTAGATTGGACTGCTACAATGCTGAGCTGTCAAACTTGTGAGTTCAGTACAGTAGTGAACCAGCCATTTGGGAGCTCATTGCCTTGTAACGCGCCATGTTTCCAGTTTCATTTCACACGGCTCAGTCTAGAATATATAGCCCTAACATGACGGAGGGAATAAGCGCAAAAGCAGTTCTTATAATCTCCATGAGTCTAGTTACCATATCTGTTTACTAGGAGTCAGAACATGGCTGTTTTTACTAGGACTGTGGATCAGAAATATCCACCCAGAGAAAGTAATACAAACCACTCATCTGTCAAGCATTTTGAAAACATGAATAATTTATTCTAAATATGTACATTTCGACATGAGTAAAAGTGGTGTTAAAACAGCTTTCATACAAAGTGAACATTCTTACAATAAGATAGAAGCCCTTGCAGTTTGATTGTGAGCATGATGTGACTTCAGCTATATCAGATATAATCTGTTATCATGGATATCACGCCAAGGACTTGTCACAACATTGTTTCATTTAATAGTTGTCCATTGTAATGTGTAGATTGCCACCAGGACAAGATTGTTTTCTATTTTTAGTGCAGATCTCATATGTATCACTTGCTGGGATGTTGCAATGGAAGCCATTAAGATAACTATTGAGTATGAAAAACCTTACCCATATCATTCAGAAAAATACCATCAATGTACATTACCAAACCCAACCCATGATTAGAAGTAAATATTGCTTGAACTCCATTATTTAACCATTTATTGCAATGGATGGAGCAAAGGATGCATGTTGTAACTGTGGGCTAAAAATTGCGCTGCATGCCCCCCAAACTATGAATTATACCTTAATGAAGGACGCTGAGACCAGGCCTGGCCAGGCTGCCCCGAGTAAACACTTTTCATACACAGATGGAGGTGAAGATGTGCTTAGTCAAGGTAAAAGATAGAAACTGGAAAATAAAACAAGCATGCATAATAACAGTAACTGATGAATGAAACACACAATAGTAGAAACAAATCTCTGCTCATCACAGCACATTAAAAAACACATAATGGATTGTGAGGCTTACCCAAAAAGAAAATTATACATTTCTGTACAGTATGTTAGACAACCTAGCACATACTGCATTTATCTGCTGTATAGAATAAGTTTACCTAGAATAGTAGTCTCACATAACTGTTTTATTGCCATTCCCATTTTATCATGGACATAACAGATGTTTTCTTTCTGATCTTTCTCAAAATGTTGCCCAGGGTTGGGAAAGATAGGGCATTTTTTTCTCAGATATAGTACCATTCTTTCGCATGGATGACGTCTGGCATTCCAGCTTATCGTCACTAAGTGAAGAGAATAGAGCTACAATACCAGATCATCTGGAAGCCAGTCATGTTTAGTCCATGAATGGTCTGTCTCATATACATACACTAGCATTTATATGTATGTAAACTTTGCCCTCTATCATTGGAAGTATATTGTTTGAATGAACGCAAGAGCCAATATGGACATAAAAAAAAAAAATGTGTATGGCTATGTTGGCAAAACAGTCATTCACTGCCAGCACAGTCATCAACCTACTTCAGTGTACCACCACCTTATTCCCGAACAATCCTTTCACGCGACTGTATTTGGGCTGAGACATACTGTCCATTTGTCAGAAATAATTCTCATCCTGACTGCAGCTCCATTGAACTTAACTCACAGCATCATGCAAATTTATGATGCTATGATGAGCTTCAGAACTGCCTTGGCTCTACTGTCTTATACTCAATGCATCATACTCACATGGACCATATTGAACTACCAAATATGGCCATGTAAACGGGCCCTTAAAGAGGACTGCAGCTCATTTTAGAACCAGTGGCTATGACCTAGGCTTTAAAAAAAAAAAAAAAAAAAAAAAAAGTATGCAAATCATAATAAAAACATTTGTATCATTCCAGGTAATGCCATAGCTACCTTATAAAACCAGCGCAGCAGTCAATTCAAAATTAAGGATATGTTAAAACAGTGCATGCACTGAACTTGAGTTTATTAAGAACTCTATAGAGAAGTGTAGTTTATCAGAACTCCATAGAAAAAAAAAAGCTGAAGTCTCAGCTACATCATGGACGTACTCTCCAGGTTTTACCTTCTTATGTTTGGAAAGCAAACAGTACAAATGACATTCTTTTAATCAAGTCTCACAAACGAAATATACAACAGTGCAAAGGGAAGAAATTGGCATTCAGATTATTGTCACATTTGAGGTTTTTGCATTTTCTTCTGGACAGTGATTACTGGTCAGTTCTTTTATGAATTGTTCAAGTGCAGCAAAATAGCCTTGGCACTGCCAGGTGTCATTGTGTGTCCCATCTGGGAAGATGGCTAATCTTTTAGTCCGGGACGGGGAGAGTTCATATAGCTGTTTCATCATGAATGGAGGAATTAGCTGGTCGGATAACCCAGAGATGAATAAGGAAGGCATTCGGCACTGAGAAATTTTCCTGTAGGACAGAAACTTATTTTTGTAGCACCATAATGGAAGGTATCTCATAGGAAGAAAAGAAAACAGGGTGCTGGCCATGTGTGGAATGCTTAGAAAAGTATTTTCTAATATTAACGCTGATATTCGGTGTGCATTTTCTGATGCTAAATGAATGGCCACTCCGCCCCCTAGTGAGCGGCCAAAAAGTATAACTTTTGTTTTATCGATGTCAGGTCGGGTCATAATGTAATCAAGCACAGCTTCAGAGTCTAGGTAAAGGCCTTCTTCGCTTGGATCTCCTTCACTTTTTCCATACCCTCTGTAGTCAACCAAAAGTAAGTTCACCTTTAGGTTGACCAGCATCAACAAAGCATTGGGTAACCTATGGCCTATATTTCCTGCATTACCATGAAAATAAATAATGGTTGGAGAAAAGGTGGAGTTATCACCTGTGTATCTCAAGAGGATTAGGTTGAGATGTACACCATCCTTAGTTTTAATAAAGATATTTTCATGTGGTATTCCAGTTGGCATTGGTACATAAAGTCGTGATGAAGAAGGCTGATCAGGAAAATATAGCAGTACATCCTGAAACTTAAATAGTATTCCAGCTATGGAGACAAATATTAGAAGCAGCAGAATAATACCACCATACATATTAAACGTTAATATTAAAGGGAGAAGACAAATCCGACATAGTCCCCACGACCATGATCCTAAAGTCAGTAACCACCGCTCGGCACAAGCCCAAAGCTTCAAATGTTTTTCCATTCTTGATCTCTTCCTAGTTGTGCCCTAGAAAATAGATAAAACATATTCAAAAAGGTCTCCTTCTAACCTAGATTGTACAAGCCAAAGTATTTAATACAATGTAGATTATGATAATTTACTTGTATTGTAGCTCAGTGGTTAGCACTGCAGCGCTGAAGAACTAGGTTCAAATGCAGCCAAGGACTAAACCTGCAAGGAGTTTGTATGTTCTCCTCGTGTTTGCATGGGTTTCCTCTGGGTACTCTGGTTTCCTTCCACACTCCAAAGACATACTGATAAGGAATGTTGATTGTGAGCCATATATAGACAGTAATTAATAATGTCTGTAAAGTGCTGTGGGATATGCTGGCGCTATACAAATAAGCTAAATAAATACAGTTGTGCTAAAAACTTTACATATCCCGGCAGATTTTTTGTTTTTTTTGGCCTTTTTTCAGAGAATATGAATAACACAAAAACTTTTTCTCCACTCATGGTTAGTGGTTGGTTGAAGCCATTTATTGTCAAACTTCTGTGTTTTCTCTTTTTAAATCTTAATAATAACCAAAAACATCAAAATGATCCTGTTCAAAAGTTCGCATACCCTGGTGATTTTGGCCTGATAACATGCCCAGAAACCAAACCACGGTCAGGTAGACCAACCAAAATTTTGGCCACAACTGCCCAGAAAATTGTTTGGGATGCAAAGAAAAACCCACACATAACATCAGCTGAAATACAGGACTCTCTGTAAACTATCAGTGTGGCTGTTTCAAGATGCATAATAAGGAGGCACTTGAAGAAAAATGATCTACATGGTCGAGTTGCCAGAAGAAAGCCATTACTATGCAAATGCCACAAAATCTCACCTTCAATATGCCAAACAGCGCAGAGACAAGCCTCAAAACTTCTGGAACAAGGTAATTTGGAGTGATGAGACAAAAATCGAACTTTTTGGCCACAACCATAAATGCTACATTTGGAGAGGTATCAACAAGGCCTATGATGAATGGAACACCATTCCTACTGTAAAGCACGGAGATGGATCACTGATGATGTGGTGATGTGTGAGCTTCAATGGCACAGGAAACTTGGTCAAAGTTGAAGGAAAGATGAATGCAGCGCGTTATCAGCAAATACTGGAGGCAAATCTGCACTCATCAGCCAGGAAGCTGCGCATGGGATGTACTTGGACGTTCCAACATCACAACAATCCAAAACACAAGGCCAAGTCAACCTGTCATTGGCTACAGCAGAAGAAAGTGAAGGTTCTGGAGTGGCCATCTCAGTCTCCTGACCTCAATATCATGGAGCCACTCTGGGGAGATCTCAAGCGGACAGTACATGCAAGACAGGAATTTACAGGAACTGGAGAATTTTTGCCAAGAAGAATGGGCAGTTTTACCATCTGAGAAAATAAAGAGCCTCATCCACAACTACCACAAAAGACTTCAAGCTGTCATTGATGTTAGATGGGGCAATACACAGTATTAAGAACTGGGGTATGTGAACTTTTGAACAGGGTCATTTTGATGTTTTTGGTTGTCATTACGATTTAAAAAGAGAAAACACAGAAGTTTGACAATAAATGACTTCAACCAACCACTAACCATGAGTGGAGAAAAAGTTTTTGTGTTATTCATATTCTCTGAAAAAAGGCCAAAAAAACAAAAAAATCTGCCAGGGTATGTAAACTTTTTAGCACAACTTTACATAAATGTGTCACTCCGTACAGAACTTTGGCAGATGTTATCACTAATTGTAGGCCTGCCACTTGGTGGACAGGTAAACTTGCAATCCCATGCACCTCAATGGGAGCACTAGACATACCAGAGTGCTTTACTTCAGCTATTGCCGGCACTCCCATTGAAGTAAATTGAAGTGCTGTCCACCAAGCAACACAACTACATTTAACATTGCTTTGGCCAGCTCAAGGAAAATACCTCTGTTCTCAGGACTGGTGTCTCAGCGGTAAGACCCCCCCCCCCCCATCGATAGAGGATAAATACATTTTTTTGGCATAAATCCTTTCATGCTAACTACACATATGAGACTCTGTGTAGTATTTTTTTCATGTTTTTTCAGAAATAGACATCAATAACTTAAAGACTATTGATAACTTTCGGAGAGAGGAAATTATTTTACATCCACCAACCATAATATCCACAGTTGAATTGAAAGACATTGGTTATCCTGTTACAATGGCACCTATCAATGTATCAGATATAATAGGCAACGAATGATCAGTCCGTTCAGGAAAAATGGGCAAGCTTAACCACTTCAGTACCGCCCATAGACTATATACGTCCAAGTGGTGGTTGTCTAGTTCTGCAAGGACGACCCGGTACCGGTTATGTTCAGATACCATCTGCATGTTAAAGGACACGACTGATGACAGCTCATCCAGCTTTATATATGTGTAATGACAGTAACCTCTTTTACAGAATTATCTGACCATTGTACAAACAATGCTACGTCTGTTGCTGCCCCTGCTATCTCTTGTGTCACCCCCTCTACCTTATAGATTGTAAGCTCTTGCGAGCAGGGCCCTCAGTCCCAGTGTGTGAATTGAATATTTCTTTGTAATGTATCTTTTTTGTCAGTACTTGAACCCTACAAATTGTACAGTGCTGCGGAATATGTTGGCGCTATATAAATAAAAAATCATCATCATCATCATCATCATCATGTTTTACTGCATCCCCCCACTGTACTGAGCTCTGAGGTCCCGCTGTCAATAGACAGCAGAGACCTTAAAGCTTTGCCCAGAGACCACTCTGTGTGGTCTCCAGGTCTGTGATTGCTGTGACACACCGTCACAGCGATCGCAAAACAGTCGGCACATGAGACAATTGCTCCACTGTGCCCCCATCACCCTCCACGACCACGATGTGTGGCTTCCGGGCATGAGATCGCTGTGACAGCAAGTCACAGTGATCACATTGACTGGCGCATAAGCAGAATATGTTCCTCTGCGCACGTCCCCCTTCCCTCCTTCCACCTTGCACACAGCTCCGAAATCTCTGCTGTCAACAGCCAGTCACAGCGATCACAATGAAGTTTGTCACATAGTGACAAACTTCATTGGCTGAACGCCGAGCTCCCTCTCCTTAGCCTAGCAGAGAGCGAGATCGGCACATCTGCCTCCACCCCCAGCAATATTCCTTGGTCAGCTGTCAGAAGACAGCTATGATCACGGATTTTTGCCCAGAGACCACCCTGATTGGGCATAGTGGTCTCTGGGGCATGTGAGCACTGTGACAGCCTGTCACAGTACTCAAATAAAGTAAGTAATAAAAAGTGGCTTCCAATCTCCCTCTCCTCAGATTCTGACAGAGGGAGATTGGTAAGTAAAAAAACAAAAAAAAAAAATCACCCCACACACACACACACACACACACCCCCCCCCCCCCCCCCCGAGTGCCCCCCACTCTCTTCTCTCTCTCATATCTATCCATCCATCTATCTTTTATCCATCTATCTACATAAATTCATGTTTTTTTGTGACCCATAAATAAAGACTATTACACTTTTAGGATGCAGACACGCAGCGGTTCTGGCGGTACAAAAATGTATTATCTACAACTTGTTACGGGCCGTCTGGCATGCGGTCAGAGCCGCTGCATGTATCTGCACCCTAAAATACATTTGTCATATAAAAGCAGATTTTTTGGTGCTATATACATGAAGGTTATTGTCATACTTTTAGGGTGCAGACAGGCAGTGGCTCTGGACGCATAGCATAGGGAAGAAATGTATTCATTATTGTCTACAACTTGTTACTCGCTGTGCGGTCAGAGTTGCTGCATGTTTCTGCAGCCTAAAATACATTTGTCATATAAAGGCAGATTTTTTTGTGCTATATACATGAAGGTTCTTGTCATTATTGTTATTCTGTGGTGTCAGCAAACCAGCTATGGATAATTTGACCTCCGAAAGCTTGTTTGCACTCCATTCATTGCAGGCTCTGCTATAGTTCCAGCAAGTAAGGGATGCACCTACATTTGGCATCTATGAAAACGGCGTAAGTTGCTAAATATGTTATCAGGTGTGTTTCTCAAGTAGCACTCACCAGATTTTAAAAATAGTCACCTGAATTCACATATTTGGGAAAAAAATGTTGTTTTCATTTTTTTTTTTTTTCCACCAAATTCATTGAAAAGTCTGGAAAAAAACAAGAGGTTCAATATCTTTTATATGTTCTTTATTGAATACCTTGGCGGGGGGGGGGGGGGTCTAATTTATTGAGTGTAGTAATTTTGGGGGTGTTCATACTGTTTTGGGCCTTCACAGCAGCTGTAATGATAGTATGGTGTCAGCAAACCAGCTATGGAAAATTTGGCCTTCAAAAGCCAGGCTCTGCTGTAGGCCCACATAATGGAGAAAATACTCAAATGTGCTATCTATACAAACAGAAGAAATAAGAAAGTATATTTTTATTTATTTTTTTGAGGTTGTGTGTTGAAATGTAGGAAAAAGCATTTTTTTAACTTTTTTTTGCCCTTTTCCCTCTATATTTTTGTAAAAAGTAAACGGTATTGCTTATTTTGTTATAAAATGTGAAAGCCCATTATGTTCCGAGAAAAAGGAGACCAAATACATGTAGGTTGGCACAGTAATAGAAAAGCAATTTTCAGTTAAACTGGAACATGGCTAAAACTTGAAAATGTGCCTGGTCTGGAAAGGGGGTAAAGCATCTGGTAGGTAAGTGGTTAAAGGGGTTTTCTGGGCAAAAAATGAATTTTCAAAAAAGGTCTGTTAGTGCTATTAATAGGTTAATAAGTGCATCTGAATACCTTTAGCAGTGTTTTGAGTGATTTATGGGTTCTCTGGGAGCTCCTTGCATCCTCTGCATTTGTTTACATCGGCATCTTCCTGTTTCTACAACTCCCATGATTCCTTGGTCTGCACTCAGAGCTGACTCACTCCCCCCTCCCTCTCTCACTCCCCCTTTCTAACTAGCTCGCCCATTACACCCTCAGCAGCCATCTTCTAGACTCCTAGTTCTCACTCACTCTATAACCTTCTCCTTTGGCTGTAATATTGGAATCACCTCCACAATGAATTCTTGATGCTTTTTTGGAATTTGGTAAATTAATATACACACACACACACAAACAGTATAATGTTCCACAGTGGCCTCTGCATGGTATAATATGCTTCACAGTGGCCCCCGCACAGCATAATATTATATTAATATATAATGCGCAGTCCATATTATACGGCGCTACATAATGGCAGGATTCCCCATCGCCCACTGTACGGAAGTGCCAGTCGGCACCCGCTCTTTGTGACATGTACTGGCAGGCACCTCCTTTTTGACCCACCCCATTATACTTCCCTTTGCTTCCATTTAGCAACGGACCTGGGACGTCATCCTCGGCCGCCACCTCCTCTTTGCGATGTGTGCCAGTCCCCCACTGTATTGCACATGTGTGGCTGACTAGCAAATGCAATGAAGAGGTGGCTTTCCAGCGATGACGTCCCGGGATCCGGATATCAACAGGAGAAGTGGTAAGTATAATGTGGCTGGGAGGGCAGACTTCTTGCAACTGATGTTCCGGGGGGGCAGATATCCGTTAGACCAAGACCCCAGGGTGTCAGTGGAAAGGCAAAAAATGTAATATATGTAGGTCACTACATATATTACAGTAAAACTAAGCAAAATTATTTATAAATGTTATTTAGAAACTTGGAGGGGGGCATTGGAGACTTAGGTTTAAAATATTCATTTATTCTGGAAAATCCCTTTAAATATTTGAAAAATACTGACATTGAGGTCGCAAGATTACTTTGTTAGAGCATCTTTAATAATGACAGGTCTTGTGGGGTATTGCCAGGATTCAGTAGTCCTAGCAAAAGCTGTCCAAGGAAAAACAACTTGTGAACTTGTGACAAGGTCTTAGGCATTCAAGCCTCACTGATGTGTGAAAGGTTCATGGCAAGTGCTCATCTAGTCTAACCTCACGCAATAGCTACTGTAGCGCAAGTCACTGAAAATGTTGCTGCTGGCTATGATAGAAACAACATTCTCATGGAATAGCTGCAAACAGAGTTTTATTCATCTATCATGGTCCAAAGGTGCAATATTTGAGCTCCTACTTGGAGCCATTTTTCAATTTGTGTTTTGGCTATGACAGAAAGGTATCAGAACAAACTGTACAGTGCATCTTAATGTGAACGGGGCTGTGTAGCTGCAGACTGATCAGAATGTACGAGCTGACTCCTGTCCACTGCCAAAAGCACTTACAATTGGCATGTGAGCATGCAGAAACAAAGAAAGTGGCCTAGTCTGATAAATCACATTTTCATTTACATCATGTGGACAGTAAGTGCATGTGCATTGCTTACCCAGACAGGGGTGTTTTTAATGATCTTCATACAGAGTCCTCTCCTTACCCGACTCAGACATTATGATATACATTTATGTCAAACATGGGGAAATTTTTAAACATGTATATTGTAGTTAATTGGTTTGGATAGACACCGTGCTGAAGGCATGATGGACATTGTGTGACAGCCAGTGCTCCAAAGGAAGTCAGTGGCTATTGTATTACATTGTTTGTTTTATTTTTTTAGTAAAAGGTTAAGAACCAGAGTAAAATTTCTAGTTGCATTGGCTAACTGCTTCCCTTTCTTTCCCTGTTTAAAGGAAATTTATACCTACAAAAATAAAAGTAGTAGAATAGTAGCCTGACCACAAAAAGCCTGGACATACCTGATGTATGAAGAATCACAATGGAAGATAACGCAGGACAATAATCCAGTTATGCAGCTCTTCAGATGCCAGTGCTATCAGTAATTCCGTTATATGTTCTAGTTGCAGCATTCACTGAGACACAGATTAATGGGACCTGTTTCAATATCAAAAATAACATTACTACATGAGAAAATAAGAGTTAGTGTATCAAAAGTAAACTTCTCTGTATAATTCTCTAGTAGTTTATTTGTAGGCTAGCAGGTACAATATCTCCAGCAGAAGAACATAGGGCATGCCATAACCCATTGATTATGACTATATTGTAATTCTCTACCCCTGGGGCCTGTAATACCCCTTCATTCAGCTATGCAACCATGATGCCAGGAGTATAGGACAGGCAATCAATATCACAGGCTTGGAAAACAGCTTTAGGCTAAGACCACACATTGAGGAAATTCAGCTAAAACTGCTGCAGAAAAAAAAAAAAAAAAAAAAAAAAAGTAGTAAGTGATGTACAGTCATGGCCAAAAGTTTTGAGAATGATACAAATATTAATTTTTACAAAGTCTACTGCTTCAGTTTTTCTAATGGCAATTTGCATATACTCCAGAATGTTATAAAGAGTGATCAGCTTAACAGCAATTACTTGCAAAGTCAATATTTGCCTAGAAAATTAACTTTATCCCCCAAAACACATTTCAACATCATTGCAGCCCTGCCTTAAAAGGACCACCTAACATCGTTTCAGTGATTGCTCCATTAACACAGGTGTGGGTGTTGATGAGGACAGGGCTGGAGATCAATCTGTCATGATTAAGTAAGAATGACACCACTGGACACTTTAAAAGGAGGCTGGTGCTTGCCATCATTGTTTCTCTTCTGTTAACCATGGTTATCTCTAAAGAAACACGTGCAGTCATCATTGCACTGCACAAAAATGGCCTAACTGGGAAGAGTATTGCAGCTAGAAAGATTGCACCTCAGTCAACAATCTATCGCATCATCAAGAACTTCAAGGAGAGAGGTTCCATTGGTGCCAAAAAGGCTCCAGGGCGCCCAAGAAAGACCAGCAAGCGGCAGGACCGTCTCTTAAAAGTGTTTCAGCTGCGGGATCGGGCTACCAGCAGTGCAGAGCTTGCTGAGGAATGGCAGCAGGCAGGTGTGAGTGCATCTGCACACACTGTGAGGCGGAGACTCTTGGAGCAAGGCCTGGTCTCAAGGAGGGCAGCAAAGAAGCCACTTCTCTCCAGAAAAAACATCAGGGACAGACTGATATTCTGCAAAAGGTACAGGGAGTGGACTGCTGAGGACTGGGGGAAAGTCATTTTCTCTGATGAATCCCCTTTTCGATTGTTTGGAACATCTGGAAAACAGCTTATTCGGAGAAGAAGAGGTGAGCGCTACCACCAGTCTTGTCTCATGCCAACTGTAAAGCATCCTGAAACCATTCATGTGTGGGGTTGCTTCTCAGCCAAGGGAATCGGCTCTCTCACAGTCTTGCCTAAAAACACAGCCATGAATAAAGAATGGTACCAGAATGTCCTCCAAGAGCAACTTCTCCCAACCGTCCAAGAGCAGTTTGGCGCTCAACAATGCCTTTTCCAGCATGATGGAGCACCTTGCCATAAAGCAAAGGTGATAACTAAATGGCTCAGGGAACAAAACATAGAGATTTTGGGTCCATGGCCTGGAAACTCCCCAGATCTTAATCCCATTGAGAACTTGTGGTCAATCATCAAGAGACGGGTGGACAAACAAAAACCAACAAATTCAGACAAAATTAAAGCATTGATTCTGCAAGAATGGACTGCTATCAGTCAGGATTTGGTCCAGAAGTTGATTGAGAGCATGCCAGGGAGAATTGCAGAGGTCCTGAAGAAGAAGGGTCAACACTGCAAATATTGACTTGCTACATTAACTCATTCTAACTGTCAATATAAGCTTCTGTTACTCATAATATGAATGCAATTATATTTCTGTATGTGATAAAAACATCTGACAAACACACATAAAAACCAGAGGGCAGCAGATCATGTGAAAATATAATATTTGTGTCATTCTTAAAACTTTTGGCCATGACTGTAGGAAAAAAAAATTAAAAAAATGCACTCATGTATATTCTGTTACTGCATTTTCAAAAGCGTTGCCACGATAAAATGCCACATTGCATTAAATAAAAGTTTTCTACATCAATATTTTCCTGATGTGAGACAGAATATTTTGGGTCTACATATGAATCAGTTATCAATACTAAAGCACAGCTAGCCATAAATGTGCAATATCACCCAATTCAGTCACTCATGGCCATGGCAATAGTAGATACATTTTAATATGAAGAGAATTTTTAGGGCATCTAGGCATCTTGAAGATATGTCTTATCAACTAACTCAGCAGGACATCCTCATGTTCTACATATTGAACATACAGCCCCTGATCTACATTCTGTACTTATGCGATAAACAAGTACTCTGCTGAACACTGTTTTCTGTACATATGATATACATCTAAAGTCTCTCAACAATCTATAGTTATTGATCTTAGAAGACAGGAGCAATGTTTTGTCTTGATAACACAGATAATAGTTAAGCTGATGTAAGGTCAGAACAAGCACTGAAGTCTACCCCTACCCGAATTAGGTCTATTAGGATTTGGGTTGGAGGATAACCCAAAACCCTATAGAACAGTATTATGTCATATAATGGTATCTACTGTATCAGCCTTAGCCTCTAACTGGAAAACAAATCATATCGCTACCCTCACAACTAATAGAGAGTTAACAAAAATTACCATTATGAATATATACAGTCAAATGAAAAAGTTTGGGCACCCCTATTAATCTTAATCATTTTTAGTTCTAAATATTTGGGTGTTTGCAACAGCCATTTCAATTTGATATATCTAATAACTGATGGACACAGTAATATTTCAGGATTGAAATGAGGTTGATTGTACTAACAGAAAATATGCAATATGCATTAAACCAAAATTTGATCGGTGCAAAAATTTGGGTACCCTTATTTTATTAATTTGAATACTCCTAACTACTTTTTACTGACTTACTGAAGCACAAAATTGGTTTTGTAACCTCACTGAGCTTTGAACTTCATAGCCAGGTGTATCCAATCATGAGAAAAGGTATTTAAGGTGGCCAATTGCAAGTTGTTCTCCTATTTGAATCTCCTCTGAAGAGTGACATCATGGGCTCCTCAAAACAACTCTCAAATGATCTGAAAACAAAGATTGTTCAACATAGTTGTTCAGGGGAAGGATACAAAAAGTTGTCTCAGAGATTTAACCTGTCAGTTTCCACTGTGAGGAACATAGTAAGGAAATGGAAGACCACAGGGACAGTTCTTGTTAAGCCCAGAAGTGGCAGGCCAAGAAAAATATCAGAAAGGCAGAGAAGAAGAATGGTGAGAACAGTCAAGGACAATCCACAGACCACCTCCAAAGAGCTGCAGCATCATCTTGCTGCAGATGGTGTCACTGTGCATCGGTCAACAATACAGCACACTTTGCACAAGGAGAAGCTGTATGGGAGAGTGATGCGAAAGAAGCCGTTTCTGAAAGCACGCCACAAACAGAGTCGCCTGAGGTATGCAAAAGCACATTTGGACAAGCCAGCTTCATTTTGGAAGAAGGTCCTGTGGACTGATGAAACAAAGATTGAGTTGTTTGGTCATACAAAAAGGCGTTATGCATGGCATCAAAAAAACACAGCATTCCAAGAAAAACACTTGCTACCCACTGTAAAATTTGGTGGAGGTTCCATCATGCTTTGGGGCTGTGTGGCCAATGCCGGCCCCAGGAATCTTGTTAAAGTTGAGGGTCGCATGGATTCAACTCAGTATCAGCAGATTCTTGAGAATAATGTACAAGAATCAGTGACGAATTTGAAGTTACGCCGGGGATGGATATTTCAGCAAGACAATGATCCAAAACACAGCTCCAAATCTACTCAGGCATTCATGCAGAGGAACAATTACAATGTTCTGGAATGGCCATCCCAGTCCCCAGACCTGAATATCATTGAACATCTGTGGGATAATTTGAAGCGGGCTGTCCATGCTCAGGGACCATCAAACTTAACTGAACTGGAATTGTTTTGTAAAGAGGAATGGTCAAAAATACCTTCATCCAGGATCCAGGAACTGATTAAAAGCTACAGGAAGCGACTAGAGGCTGTTATTTTTGCAAAAGGAGGATCTACTAAATATTAATGTCACTTTTCTGTTGAGGTGCCCATGCTTTTGCACCGGTCAAATTTTGGTTTAATGCATATTGCACATTTTCTGTTAGTACAATAAACCTCATTTCAATCCTGAAATATTACTGTGTCCATCAGTTATTAGATATATCAAATTGAAATGGCTGTTGCAAACACCCAAATATTTAGAACTAAAAATGATTAAGATTAATAGGGATGCCCAAACTTTTTCATATGACTGTACATGCCTGTAACCAACATAGACACCAAAAATTCTGGGAATGGTGGGAATCATCCAGCTTTGCATCTTCACTCCCTTTTTAAAACTTTTCAAAACAATGTCAATTTCTCATTCACAGGCATCTGATAAGACTCTGATGATCCCTCCACCCTTTGTCCTTTCCGTATTACTACTTACACTATTTTATAATTAACATACTACATTGTCAAACATTTGATTATTATTTCATCCTTTATAGTCAGAACTATACAAATCTGTTGTATGTACCATATAAGGTATTTCTTAACACAACGTAACCTGTGTAACCCTCCACTTTGTCAAACAAATATGTTTGCTATACTTGCTTGATTTAGTTTGTATTCTTATTCCTAAAACAATAAAAACTATTGAAACAGAAAACTTCAATTGTTGAAATCTGTCCACAGTAAATAGTGGTCAGTCTTCATTTGCTATAGACTATAAAGGTGGCATCATTCAGCTACAGATTTGCAACCAGCTATCCAAGTTTCTTACTTGGGACCTCACAATATTTTCAGCGCAAGCCAACAAATCACAAGCTCCTTTACCTAGCATATAGTTACTTTCCCATCAGTTTTCACGCGGTAACACTAAATATTATATAGAAAGAACAAATGCTTTAAAACTGGGTTATACGCATATGCCGATTCTTTAAGGTTGTAGCTTTAATATACATAGAAACTGGTTTTATAGAATATCCATTTTTTTGGCCTACAGATAAATATTAGGGAATATAGGTTGATGTATCAATCACATCAAAGATTGATGTGTGCAAGGAGTGTAAGCTGCAGAAGAAGCCTATAATCACTATGTATTATGGCCCTATTTCACTACCCGATCTTCAAGGTAATTTTACTGATAATTGCCCTAAGGGCGAAGGTGCATGCTGCAGGCCTGGTCATATGTCAGTATTTTTACTTACATTAAAGGGGTTTTCAGAGATATTGACAATATCCGAGTAGTGTGTGCCAGACAAGGGGCCAGTGATGTCACGTTCATTCGTCACGTGGCCTTTTTGCAGCTTAGTTCCATTTAGCAGCTAATCTGGGGGGATCCTACTGATCAGATATTGATAGCCTTTCCTAAGGCTAGATCATCAATATTTAACGCTAGGGAAGTCCTTTACTTGATTATTGTTAATTAATCTGTTACTGGCCATGAGTTTTTGCAGTGCATCTGGTAACAAGTTAACTAGCACTGATCAATGAATGTAGGTGGTAGCTGGTCCTGGTCAGGACTGGACTATGTAATATAACTAACTGTGCAAAATCATGTTATAGTTACATTAGACCTGTTATAGAGAATAACATGGTTTTATTATGCTGCAAAGGGACCAATATTTACCAGACACGAGGGACTTTCAGTTCCCTGGACAACCCCTTTAAATGGAGCCAAACTGCAATTTCGCATCAAGCCCATGGATGAGAGTGGTGCTGTTGTGGGGAACAGCAGAGTCTTTCTTATCACATACAACCTCTCAAAACACATTCAGCACAACACTACAGGATCAAACATCACTCCCATGTGTATGGGGATCTGGAAAAATGACACCCAGGCAGATTCATTGTGAGGAATGAAGGGGGGGGGGGGGGTCATACCTACTGAACACTGTAATAAGTTAAGAGTCACAAGTCAGTACAGAGTAACCTCAACAAAATCAACAGAGAATACCGTAAAATATCTGCCCTCACAATGGTTGGTACTGCGGAAAAAACAACATATTCCATCTTATCACAATATATTGATTGAAGTGGTCACTGCCATAATAAATACTTCAGTACATAGTAAATAGATGGATCTTACCCATAGCGTGGCAGCGTGCAAAGAATCATATATAGGCAGACCCACACCTGTCAGGTGATGTCCAATCTTCCATGCTCCCAGAACTCTACCCCTATTATCGTGGAAGTGGGTTGGTTGCTCTAGCTCTAAATCCACAACTGCCTCCTGTGCTGACAAGGGCAGTCGCAGTATTGACCCTATATAGTATGTTCTATCTGTCCCTTTTCCAGCTAATGTGGACACGGCTCATCCCTATATGCAGGACTCTTAAAGGGACATAAACAATAGAAAGGGATCCAGCCTTTACAGACTGGCTCTCTGGGCAACTTAATGTAATGCCACCTTAGTTGCAGGCAGCATCTCCAGCACCTGTTTCCGGTATCTGTGTACCATGGCACGCCTACAAGCCTCATATGGCCTGTAAACACGCCCTTCCAGTCATCTGACCCTGCGTGTGTGACGTCAGAGTTCAGGAGAATTACACTAGGTGACACCCTCTCTCCATTCATTGGTGAGGAGCTGCTGTGGCAGGGAGGGGGGAGCATAGAGCAGCAGTGACAGGGCTGCAGAGTAGTAAAGCTGCTCCTCTTAACTCTTTATATGCTTAAATAGCCTTGGTCAAGGCGGTTGGGAGCAGTGTGTATCAGGCGATGCAGATATTGCAGGGGCAATAACTTCTCTACAAGCAGGTTGCACTAAATACAGCACTACTATGTCAGCTGTCCAAGATACACAATAGCAGACAATGTCACGTACATTATTGACTGCAACAGCATAAACTGAGGGGACCATCAAGTCCTTGTAGGACTTATATTATATTACCAGTATAATGGGATGCTATTTATTTAATACTAGTACATTCCCAAGTATAGTAGTAGGGCCATTATGCATTAATGTTGTCCTCATAAATAAAATGTATTATTATTATAGTACTGCTGCTTTATAATGGCATGATATACTACTCTTGCTTTTTCAAAATGAAGTAGTATTTTATTAGGGTATTATGTACTGCTGTATAGTATGCCTGTAAACTATATAGGTATAGTACTATTATGTATTATCAATACATTTTCTGTACAAAATGGACCCCCCTCCCTGAGAACTTGGTTTCCTCCAAACAGCCCAGGAACACGTTGTATATGTAGGCACACAAGTTACTAATGGCAGTGCCACTGAGTGGGTGGTAGAGTTTCCCATTAATCAGGAAGAAATTTCTTGTGAGGGAGTATTTCAGGAGGTCCAATAGGAACCTGATGTGGGCACAGTACTGACAGTCACATTTTTAGAGGAAGTGTTCCATCATCCATCATCCATCACATGTGGTATCAATGATTAGAGGGCTTTCCTCATCAATACTGGCTATAAGCAACTCCTCATCTACAATAGGCCTATGTGGTCTCTTACATATGTTGCCAAAATCATCACAAATGTCTCAGGAACCTATCATGATATATGTCTATGCTTTGTCTGATGCTATTCACATGCAATAAAACTGGTCTCTCTTTTAATGAGTTGAGACCCCTGTGTATCTTAGGCAGGATGTAGAATGCCACTGTAGATACTGATGGTAGCATAAATACACAAACAGTTTGGTAATGGTGTTTAAAACCTCCTTGGCAGATGTACTATGGTATATGTTCACACTGTGGTTTTTTGGAGAGCAATTTGAGGCAGTCTTTAGTCTTTTGGCAGTCTAGTTTGGATTGGGGTTGCCACAGTTTTGGCCTTGACCAATTTTAGTTCTACCATAGTTTTCCCCATGTGATTGTTTACTTTTAGTGTATAAGAGGTCCATCTAGTAGTGCTTAGTATTATTTCCCAGGAACTGATACTTTGTTGTCTACAAACACCTACAAGTCTTGTATGAATTGTTTGTTTGTGTTTTTACAAATTGTACCATAATCTTTCTAAAGTATTCTGTAACTGATTCTGTTTCTTTAAGGGCCCTTTACACTGGCCGGTAGCTTTTAACAAACCTTCATAAGAACTAAGCAAAAAAAGGTACCGATCAGCCAACGAATGAGCAAAAGCTGGTACACTGGCTGATCGCACCTTTTATGCAACATAAAAATATACACAATATGTGGAAGCACATCTGACATATAATACCGCTGACATAATGTAAACCGACAACATACAAAGTCATATCAACGATTACTCTTCCTCTATATAGTTTATACTGGGCTATGGTGAATACCCAATAAACAAGCAGCAACTTGCTATACTGTTGATCCTCGCTTGTCCTTGACCTCCTATTTGCCCATGTAAAAGGACCCTTTAGCTTGGCTTCAGGCATGTCTAAGTTAATTTTCTCAATCAGGATAACCTGATTAAGTATGACTAAACCTTTAAAATTATAAACACATATATAGAAATTGTCTCTATAAATATGCCTGCAAGACTGTCAAGTTGCAGAGCAGTTCTGCTGAAATCTTGTAGGCACGAGAGGAGCTCTTTCCTTCTAGCCGCCTCCATCTTCAGATCCAGTGACCAAGCATGATGTCACGGAAACAAGGAGATCAGGTAGGTGGGAAGGCTTTGTGTTGAGGAGGCAGGGGTTTGTTCCCATTGATTATAATGGAGGTTCTAAGCTGTGTTAAATTGTATAACATAAAGGAGGGAAGCAATGCAACTCCAAGGAGATGTGAATATTACAGGTTTGTTGTTTTCATTTACTTTTTGCAACTCACCCATCTTCCCCAGGTTCCTAAAACAGTTTAGCTGTGGCATAATATGGAAACAAAGAAATGGTTTATTTAGGTAGATTTTTATTCAGCGGTCGCTGTTACAGCTCAATATGCTGTGTTACCCAGCCTTCCCAAGACCCTGAAAGGCAAGTTTGGCAAGGTATGACACCATTTTTGAGCAAGGAATGAAATATATTTAATTAGATTTTAATTCAACAGTCTCTATTATAGCTCAGCATATTAGTAATAGAGTATGCTAACCAGCTTTCAAGGATCCTGATAAGCATATCTGACAAGGTAAGACACAAGTATGGAGCAAGGAGAGAGAGACTTATTTAGGTAGATTTAAGCCTCATGTTTAACAAGTAGCACACTAAGGATCATTCACATGAAATTTGGAGAAAAATCTGAAGCGGTCTTCCACCTCAGATTCTTTCTCAAATGCCTTCCCTGTGTTAGGCTAATTGCACACGACCGTGTGCTGCCTGCTGACTGTGACTGAACGGCACGGGCCGGTGCACAGGTGACACACAGATGTCATCTGTGTGCCACCCGTACACCGGCCGTGCTTCTGCGGTCCCATTCATTCTCCTTCCACTTGTCAGGGTCTCAGACAAAATGTGAGGTACTCAAATCTATAGTACTGCTGGACAAAAATCAACTTCACTCGGATTTAGCTCTCTCTGTCCCATCAGGAGCTCCTATCACTCACGATGGCTCCTTACCAACAGCCACTGGATGGCTCCTTACCAACAGCCACTGGATGGCTCCTTACCAACAGCCACTGGATGGCTCCTTACCAACAGCCACTAGCTCCTCATAGCTCTGCCCTCTAACCACTCTCCCTTCAACCCTTTCTCTACCATGCCACTAATACAGAGAACTCCTCACCAAAGACAGCACATCCCTCTTACATGGGTGTATAGAAAACACAGACTGTTATCTGTTTTTCAGAAACCCATACACAATAATGATCATGTGTATGTAGCCTTAGTATTCAGTAGTCTCTATTACAGCTCAATATGCCATGTTAAAAAGCTTCACCACAATCCTGAAAGTCAAATCTGGCAAGCTCTGGCATGATTTGGCAACAAGTAGGGGGATTTATTTAGGCACATTTAATATTCAACAGTCCCCATTAATGCATTACTTTTTCCAGAACTTTGAAAGGCATATATGGCAAGCCCTGACATGGTTTGGGAGAAAAGTAGATTTAGTATTCAGCAGTTTCTAGTACAGCACTACCCGTTGTTATGTTATTCAGCTTTCCCTGGACCCTAAAAGGTAATTCTGGCATGGCACAGTTTTGGAGCAAGAAGGAGACTTTAGTTAGGTAAATGTAATATTCAGTAGTCTGTCAACATTCCAAATGCTACCCAACTTTTCCAGAACCCTGAAAAGCAAATCTAGCAAGCTTTGGTTCAGTTATGGAGCAGGGAGGGAAATTTATTTAGAGAGTTTTAGTACTGAGCACTCCCCATTACCCAGATTTCCTGTGATGCTGAATGGCTAATCTACCTATGCTATGCATATTCTCAATATTCTAGCTATGCTACAATATGGAGGACACATCATTGCATAGCTTGGCAGAGTTATCCACTGCAGGCTCACAGGGATTCTTCCCAGCTTTCCAGGGCTCCTGGATTGCAGATAAGGCTAGTTTTCCCTACAATATGAGAGTTGGGGGGTCTGCCCGTGCCTAAGTAAGCAAATCTGGCATTCTGCAGTATCGGAGGGTGGGTACATAGTTGGGTAACAACTTTGATAGTGGTCAAGAATCGCAGCTCTTCCATGTTCCCATCCCGCATTCCCAGTAACCAGACAAGTAGTCAGTCTATAGAGGGAAATTTATAACTACCATGACTAGGCAGATTTAGAATTCAGCAGTCTGAAAAAGCTGGGTAACAACCTTTGCAGATAAATTATGGAGGCCACATACATGTACATATCCAATTTGGTATTTAGGATACCTTCTTATTGGTTGTTACCCAACTTTCCAAAGCTCCTAAAAGGTAAATCTGCCTAATTACAGAGGGATATAGGAAAGAGGAAATATCAAAGAATAAATACTTGCCATTCAGCAGTTTGGGAATGGCAAATCTTTGGAACTGTAATAGGTTGTACCGACGTCACTGTACTACTACTTATGGTACACCTGTTACTACATCAGGAGCATAGCTATAGCAGTCAATACCATGACATGAGGGGACTTCAAAGGCCATATAAAATCCCGATACGTGGACCCTGCACAAATCAGCTGTTCCTGCAGACCCCCACAGATCAGATACTGATGTATGAAACATGCATTAGGCAGGGCCGCTTTAACGATAGAGCTAACAGTGCATCTGCAGTGGTCCCTATGGCAGACGGAGCCCTCTCAACCGCCCCAGATATCTCCTTAGGACACAGAAAGTTGTTGAGTACAATAGTGGAGCATGGAACTATCAGCTCTGTGCTCCATTATTCAGCCTTCGGCTGGTGATGTCTGCGGCAGGGAAGCGCAATGAGCACAGAGCCACAGACATCATTACAACAGGAGCCTGCAGGTCCATGGGAACGAAGTTAGGAGAGTATTTTTTATTTTTTGTAACATTGTTGGTTGAGGGGGCAGTAGGCCTTATGTGGAGCTTGGGCAGATGTGGGAGGGTGGAGTCCACTAACAAGAAGTTTGAACAGGGCCCCCTAATGTATTAAAATGGCCCTGGCATTAAGGGCTGGAAAACCCCTTTAACAATTTAACATTTAAAACACCCCACGAGGCATCATGTCAACTTACAATGAAAAAAAAAAAAAAAAATTGACGTAACAATAAGACATTTGCACATGCCATGGTTGCTCCTATTCAAAAAAAAAAAAAAAAAATCCAAAAAACAAACTGTTTTTAGCTATATATGTATTAAACCAGATTCACATCTACATTAAGTGATTCAATAAGTAGTAAAATGGATGGATCTTACCCATAGCGTGGCAGCGTGCAATGAATCATATTCAGATGGCGTCACATTCAGGCTCACACCTGTCAGGTGATGTCCAATCTTCCATGCTCCCAGAACTCTACCCCTATTATTGGGGAAGGGGGTTGGTTGCTCTAGCTCTAAATCCACAACTGCCTCCTGTGCTGACAAGGGCAGTCGCAGTATTGACCCTATATAGTGTGTTCTATCTGTCCCTTTTCCAGCTAATGTGGACACGGCTCATCCCTATATGCAGGACTCTTAAAGGGACATAAACAATAGAAAGGGATCCAGCCTTTACAGACTGGCTCTCTGGGCAACTTAATGTAATGCCACCTTAGTTGCAGGCAGCATCTCCAGCACCTGTTTCCGGTATCTGTGTACCATAGCACGCCTACAAGCCTCATATGGCCTGTAAACACGCCCTTCCAGTCATCTGACCCTGCGTGTGTGACGTCAGTAGTGGGTACAGACTGGGGGCTGGCAGAGTTCAGGAGAATTACACTAGGTGACACCCTCTCTCCATTCATTGGTGAGGAGCTGCTGTGGCAGGGAGGAGGGAGCATAGAGCAGCAGTGACAGGGCTGCAGAGTAGTAAAGCTGCTCCTCTTAACTCTTTATATGCTTAAATCGCCTTGGTCAAGGCGGTTGGGAGCAGTGTGTATCAGGCGATGCAGATATTGCAGGGGCAATAACTTCTCTACAAGCAGGTTGCACTAAATACAGCACTACTATGTCAGCTGTCCAAGATACACAATAGCAGACAATGTCACGTACATTATTGACTGCAACAGCATAAACTGAGGGGGACCATCAAGTCCTTGTAGGACTTATATTATATTACCAGTATAATGGGATGCTATTTATTTAATGCTCCTTTTAGCACTATTGCATTATAAGACTATTATGACCATCAGCCTACTTGCACAGTCTCACTGCACAACTAAGACTAGGTTCACACCTGTGCTGGGCTCCCCGTCGACCACAAAAACAGCAGTTACCTGTGGACACCTGCAAACCCATTAGACTATAATGGGCTCCACCGGGTGTCTGTCAGGTTTTTGCCATTTTTATACTGAACCTGATGATTTCTCTTAGCTGATTTTTGGCCGTTTCCGATTCCAATGCAGATGTGAACCTAGCCTAAGCTATCACCCGATGGAAGAACATGATTACAGATTTGAAGTTGAAGGGGTTGTCCAGGCATTGGACAAATCACAGAGGAGGCCAGGGAAGGTGACACTTAAAAAAAAAAAAAAAATTATATATATATCATACTCGCCTGTCCCAGGCAATCTGGTGTCTGCTGCTGGTGTCCATGTGGGGGTGCTAGACGTGCCTTCAGTGCCGGAAGTCCTGTGTCGCACATGACCGATGAGACTAGTCACTGGCCACAGCGGTGACTGGAAAGGATCCGGTGACATCACTTTACACATATCACTGGGTCCTTTCCTGTGGTCACTTATTGGCCTGAGTGATCACAGGCGGCAAAGTACTTCCAGCAGTGAAGGCACGGTGCACACCCAAATGGATAGCGGCGGCAGTCAGAGTGCCACGGAGAGGGGAGTATGATTTTTGTTCACAAATCCCAGGTGCCATTTGGTCGATGTACTTGGTTGTGGGAATACACACTTAGCCCCTTTGCAGACGACAGTATGAATGGTCAGTGGGCTATTCGGGGTTTTCCCTGATAGCCCACTGACCCATTAATTTCTAAGGGCCTGTACACATGACCGTGAATTACATGGTCACGTGTGTGGCCCGACAGTTCAGGGCGCAAAATATGGAACAGGTCCTATTCCTGTCCTATTTTGTGGCCCTGCTTCCGCAGCTCCTATTCATTGAATGTAAGGGGCCGCGAAAGCACAGGCAGCACACGGATGATATCCGTGTGTCCCCCATGCCGTTCATTCAGGGGTTTAATGGGAGTGAAACAGTGGTGTCTGCTCACCTTCATGTGTTGAAATAAGAATAAAAAACCTCTCAGTGTCAGTCAAATGTGAGAGCTGCTGCCTCCCTGCCCTAGGCCCATTGGTTAATTGTGTTGCAAAGAGAGACATTGGCTGGAAACAATATAGGAATTGTTTGGCCCTGCTACAGAGTGAAAAAAACTTCAGATATCAAGTCTTAACTATGATTTTAATTTGGTAAATAATATTACAAGTGTGTAGCCAATGCATTACAAGACTAATCTCTCACACAGGGCAATATCATCTTACATAGATGTGACATAGAAGTAGGAATAAACAGGTAAAAATGGAGCCATGAAATACATACATTACATTATTATTGCTCAATATGCATAAGACTAGGTTCACGCTAACACTCGGTCTACGTTGGGGGTTTATGTCCCCCATTCCGCTTGAAAAATGCAGAGAAAGTCTCTCTCCGCATTTTTCGGGTGGAAACCGGGCGGACCCCATTATAGTCTATGGGGTCTGCAGGTTTCCGCTTTTTAAGAGGATTAGGTTTCCGTTCTTCAGGTCTCCAAGCGAATCTGAGGAACGAAATGCCGAATGCTAGTGTGAACTTAGCTTTAGTCATTAAATTACTAATACGTTGTACCAACTTGTGCTGCAACTTGTATGCAAGGTAATACAAAGTTGCACATGTTTACAATTCTGAGTAATTATTCATTAAAAATGAATGGAAAAATAAAAGTAAATGAATACATTCACAGATAAAACACTTAAAATTAAACATTACTTATAAATAAGCTGATAAAATGCTCTGTAAAATAAAAATAGAAAAGCACAGTGTGTGCTTACGATATACAGGTAATAGACTGGTACCTATGTATGTGTAGGGAGTTTTTCTGTTACATAATCCAACATGAATCAGCTCAGGGTTTAGCAAGTAAAGAGACAGGCGCCACATTGATTCCAGTAGTCCAATGCCATAACTGGGCATACAGATTCACTTCATGTCCAGGAAGCTGCTCCATAGTTGGTAAATGTTTGTTGCAATATAGGTGGAAGAGAACAGTTTCAAGCTGCAACGGAAGCCTGTAGGGAACAAAATAGATTGAAAGGCAAAGTAACTTTTAGTTGAGTGTGTAGGGAACTGCCATTTCTACTAGTATATAATGTATCTGGCTTCTTTGCCCCTGCAGTTTGGCTTCAGAGACCCCAGGCATTCAGTGCAAGTTTTGTTTTGTAAATACAGTGAGTCAGACACATGTGAGGCAGAACTGCTGGGGGGAGAGATGTGAGCAGAGCTGCTGAGACAGACATGTTATGTCTGGGGGAGTCTAAGAGCCACTTGTTCCTCTTTACTTCACAGTATATAGTTAGGTATGTGTTACCCCCTATATACTCACAGGACCTAGCTACCGTGTTTCCCCGAAAATAAGACACCCCCGAAAGTAAGGCATAGGAGAGGTTTCGGAGAATTGCCTAATATAAGGCATCCCCCCGAAAGTAAGACGTATGTTCCCGAACAGAACATACGGTATATACGATATGTGAGGCCGCGGGAGAACCCCACAATCACTGCTATCATTATACTCGGGGGTCTTTTCAGACCCCGGAGTATAATAATCGGCGGCCCAGGGGAGGTGAGCGAACATAAAAAACTATGTGCTTACCTGTCCTTCTCCAGGCTTCGGGCCTGTTTGGTGACGTCGCAGACGTCAGGGATTTTGCGTCGCGAAGCCGGCTGGATCATGTGACGCGGCCTGGTCTAACAGTGAAGAAGGCCGGAGTAGCGCACGGGCATGCACCGGAGCGAGGAACGGGTAAGCAACGTTGTTTTTTTATGTTTCTATCCTCCCCTGGGTCTCCGATCATTATACTCTGGGGTCTGAAAAGACCCCACAGTATAATAATTGTTCATGGGTGGTCCACTATGGGGCAAACTACTGTGTGCAGGGGCCACTATGGGGAATGATACTGTTTGCAGGGGCCACTATGGGGAATGATACTGTGTGCAGGGGCCACTATGGGGAATGATACTGTGTGCAGGGGCCACTATGGGGAATGATACTGTGTGCAGGGACCACTATGGGACATGATACTGTGTGCAGGGGCCACTATGGGAGATGATACTGTGTGCAGGGACCACTATGGGGCATGATACTGTGTGCAGGGGCCGCTATGGGAGATGATACTGTGTGCAGGGGCCGCTATGGGAGATGATACTGTGTGCAGGGGCCACTATGGCGAATGATACTGTGTGCAGGGGCCACTATGGGGCATGAGACTGTGTGCAGGGGCCACTATGGGGAATGATACTGTGTGCAGGGGCCACTATGGCGAATGATACTGTGTGCAGGGGCCACTATGGGATATGATACTGTGTGCAGGGAAATTAATGGTTTGGATTGTTATGATGATGTCCTATAAGATGATGACATAACTGTCATTGAATAAATTTTACTTTCTATTCGTACCGTAAATATTGGTAAATGTACCATACTGTTAATTGTTGTACATGGAAATAATGGTACGGTAGTAAGAAATTCTTGATAGGATTCACAGTTTGTCTGGTTATGCTGGTTTGTGATGACAAATACTGTACAGTACCGTATATAATAAATGTTCATTTTTTTGTTCAGCAATAAATGTGAATTCTTCTTCATTGAAAAAAAAATAAGACATCCCCTGAAAATAAGACACAGCACATCTTTGGGAGCAAAAATTAATATAAGACGCTGTCTTATTTTCGGGGAAACAGGGTAGTAACCGTAGTTAGGGATCAATATATATATAGTTCAGGGCAGTGATAGGTTAGGCTTCCGAAGGCCAACTAGCTAGTTAGAGGCCCGGTGGCACTAGTAGTTTAGCTGGCAGGTTAAGGACTCAGTGTTAGGGTAGTCAGGCCTGCATCTACTGCCGTCACCGTCGCCCTGTTTGCTGCCTGTGAAGAATCTCACCATCATCATCATCTCCTGATCGGCTGTCTGTCATCTCCTGGAAGAATCCGAGGATCCACAGGGGCCCCTGCATCTCTTTCTGTTGCCTGGAGGTATTGTGCACCGGACTCTTGCTATATATCATATATATACACCCGGGTATATAACCTAAGACGGTTGAGGACTTGCTGGTTGTTGTAGTATTGCTGTGTTCTGAGTATATTTTATGTATGTATTATTACCCTGTTGATTCTTATAAAGCTACTGTTATAACCTTATGTGGTATCTGTATGTATTCTTCAGACTGTGAGATTAGTACAGTGATCCTTGTTAAGGCTACTAACTGTACTTCATGGGTAAGTCCCAGGAAGAGGTCCTCCCTGTAATACAGAGGCTCTATCCTGGGTGGAGGCACTGATATATTTCATATATGTTCCCACTCTTCCCTTCAGCGAAGGCTTCAGGTCCCATTATACACACAGGTCAGCGCCAGAGTCTGTTGCGGGAGGGATAATACTCATACCACCCCCCCAAATAGGGCTACAAGTGTATACAGAATGTTTCAGTAGGGTGGGAAATAAGTAGCCAAAGGAATGTTATTAGTAGAGTAGTGAATGAATGGGCAGAGACAAAGGTGGGCAAAGGCACATGAAAAAAAAGAAAGGTAGAATGGGTCTCTAAATGTTCAGGACTTCCTCAAAATATAGGTCGTGTCCCAAAACCTGTACGTGCTTGTATTGTTATTTTAGATTCTTGGAAAATTATAACAAAAATTTGTAAACATAATGCTATTATTTTATAGTCTAGCATGGTGACATGTACAATGTCATAGCTGAGTCCAGTGTGTATCAGAATGTTGTGATGTCTAGCACCGTGTAATGTACAGTGCCATACTGAGTCCAGTGTGTATCAGACTGCTGTGATGTCTAGCACTGTGTGATGTACACTGCCTTACTGCGTCCAGTGTGTATCAGACTGCTGTGATGTCTAGAACTGTGATGTACCACTTCCATACTGAGTCAGTCCAGTGTGTTTCAGCGTTTGTTTTTTCCCCCACTGCTGTGATGTCTAGAACCGTGTGATGTACGCTGCCATATTGAGTCCAGTGTGTATCAGACTGCTGTGATGTCTAGCATTGTGTGATGTACAGTGCCATACTGAGTCAGTCCAGTGTGTATCAGACTGCTGTGATGTCTAGCACCGTGTGCTGTACACTCTTCAGTGTGTATCAGACTGCTGTGATGTCTAGAACTGTGTAATGTACACTGCCTTACTGAGTCCAGTGTATATCAGATTGTTGTCATAATATCAAGCTCTAGTACTATTATGAACAAAATTGGGGGGATCAAGTCTTTATTTCCAAGTAGGAGGCTCTGATTGGTGCAATGTACTGTCACTCTGTGTGATGCAGATGACCCGGAAGTGGAATAGGTGGTGAAAAAACACTGCTAGAGGAAGTGGCAAGACAGGAAGTGTACATGGAGAGCATTACACATCATCCAAGGGTGTAGTGGGCAGGGAAAGATGATGCAAGAGGTGTAGTAGGCAGGAATGAAGATGCCATGAGGGTGTACTGGGTGTGGATAAAACGTGCTAGGAGGTGCAGTGGGCGGATGCTGAGAGGGGCTGCCTGGAGAAGCTCTGACCCACCCCAACCAGGAAGTGTAGCTGAAGCTTCATAGCATGGGGAAGGCAAAGAATGGGCAGAGCGCACATAAAGGTACTCGCATGTTATTATTCATATAACAAGACTTTCTAGTATTTCCACAGCTTTATACTCTCAGAAAACCCCTTAAACATGAGTTTCTATACTATGCTGCAGCCCTGTCACTGCTGCAATGTACTCCCCCCTCCATCCCAGAGCAGCTGGGCACCAATGAGTGGAGAGAGGGTGTCACCTAATGTAGTATCCCTAAAGTCTCTCTGCCCTAGTCTGACTAACATCTCATCACACCACAGACAGTTGACATGTAGGTGTGCTGTGTATACAGATGCCGGAAACAGGTGCTGGAATTGCTGCCTGTAGTTAAGGTGGCTTTAAGTTAAGTTGCCCATATTGCCATTCTGGGTGTCTAATGCCCACTGCTGATGTCTTGAAGAATCTTGTGTCCAGGGCTCAAACATGTACACATCAGAAGGAACAAGGGTAGGGCACACTGTATAGGCAGTCAAACAGCAGTCAGTTGGGACTAGAACAACCCCCTTTCTGCCTAACAGTGGTAGAGTTTCTGGAGTATGGAAGACTGGACATCACTTGACAGCTGTGACCCAGAATGTGACTTCTTGTACAGTGCCGTGCCATGGGTAAGATCTATCCATTTACTATCCATCCATCAAACTGGAGTATGCCAGTGGTAGATTATTTTTTATTTGACATTATGCTTCGTGGGGTGCATACTGATAGAGCATAGGGAATAAGTGTCAGGTCACTGGGACCCCCAGTGGTATGGAGACCAGAGAACATAAAGTCCCCCTGAATCCTACCTGTGATAGAAGCGCCAGTGCACTTGTGTGAGCAGTGCTCTATTCACTTCTATGGGGCTGCCAGAGACGTGAATGATTCAGGGGGACTTCTTGTTCCCAGTCTTGCTGATCATTGGAGGTCTCAGAAATCGGATCCCCAGCAATGTGTCACATCTTCTCTATCCTGTTGGTAGGGCATGAGTGTAGTGGTAAGCCCCCTTGAAAGACTAAAGTATTGGAAGTTAAGTTTAAATTTCTTTCCATAATACTGGTACATAGTTTGTATTATTGACAGAATATTTACAGTTGTGGCCGTAAGTGTTGGCACCCCTGAAATTTTTCCAGAAAATGAAGTATTTCTCTCAGAAAGTTATTGCAATTACACATGTTTTGTTATACACATTTATTTCCTTTGTGTGTGTTGGAACAGCACAAAAAAAACAGGAAAAAAGGCAAAAATTACATAATTTCACGCAAAACTCCAAAAATGGGCTGCACACACTTTGGAAAAAATAACTGAAATCAATCGCTTCATATAACCATCAACAAGCTTCTTACACCTCTCTTTTGCAAAGTGCTCCGGGTCTTTGATATTTGAAGGGGGCCTTCTCCCAACAGCAATTTTAAGATTTCTCCACAGCTGTTCAATGTCAGTAAAATGATGTGCTTTACCAAAAAGCTCTATCTTGATCTCATCTGTCCATAAGACTTTTTCCCAGAAGAATTTTGGCTTACTCACATACATTTTGGCTTTTTTATGTCTGTGTGTCAGCAGTGGGGTCCTCCTGGGTCTCCTGCCATAGCGTTTCATTTCACTCAAATGTCAACGGATAGTTCGCGCAGACACTGATGCACCCTGAGCCTGCAGGACAGCTTGAATTTATTTGGAACTTGATTGGGGCTGCTTATTCACCATCCGAACTATCCTGTGTTGCAATCTTTCATCAATTTTTCTCTTCCATCCAGAGAGATTAGATACAGTGCCATGGGTTGTAAACTTCTTTATTATATTGCGCACCATGAATAACAGAACATCAAGATCTCTGGCGATGAATTTATAATCTTGAGATTGTTGATATTTTTTTTTTTCTACAATTTTGGTTCTCTTCTCCTCTTTCTGTTCTCCATGCTTAGTGTGGCACACATATTGCAAAGATTGAGTCAACTTCTCTCCTTTTTATCTGGTTCCAGGTGTGATTTTTATATTGCCCACACCTGTTACTTGCCCCAGGTGAGGGTGGGTTCACACTTGCGGCGGAACTCCGACCTAAATGTTGGAAAACTGGATAGGGAAAGGTTTGCGACACTTTGTTTAAAAACCCATTCACTTGAATGGATTTTTAAAGCAATGCGCGGGTGTGCTCTTACACCCTCTGCACTGCGAAACCAGTTTTTTTCGTCGGAAAAAAAGTCGGACATGCGGGACTTTTTTTTTCCGACAAAAACAACTGGTTTCGCGGCGCAGAGGGTGTAAGCGCACACTGCGCATTGCTTTAAAAACCCATTCAAGTGAATGGGTTTTTAAGCAAAGCGTCGGAAACCTTTCCATATCCTGTTCCTATCCAGTTTTTTGACATTTAGGTCGGATTCGTGGCGGACGGAGTGCCGCCGCAAGTGTGATCCCACCCTGAGTTTGAATAAACATCAGCTGCTTCAAAGTTACTTACCCACAATTTTGAAAAGGTGCAAGGTGCCAACCTTCTTGTCCGTCCCATTTTTGGAGTTTTGTATGAAATTATGTCCAATTTGTGTTGGGTTTTTTTTGTTTTTGTTTTTTTGTTTTTTGTTTTTTTTTTCTCAGTTTTTTTGTGTTCCAATACACACAAAGAAAATAAACAAGTGTATAACAAAACATGTGTAATTGTGATAATTTTCTGGGAGAAATACTATATTTTTGGAAAAACTTCAGTGGTGCCAACACTTTAGGCCATGACTGTACATTGTGACCACTGATGGTACATTGTACTGATTGTACATTGTGACCACTTTGTGTATGCAGTAAAAATGAAAATGATAAAAACATGCTGTCTACTTACATTATGTATGACAGTGGGTCCTGTGCATCTGTGTGTGCAGAAGCTAATGATAGTACAATACAATACAATGTACATACCAAGCGTTTACCCCTATACTGTATATTACTCTGGTGACAGCACCTTCATGGCTAGACTATGCGAGTATGTAGCAGTTGCTGACGATGCAGGGCACACCATATAATAGCTTATATTCAGCTACGGGCACTAAAATACTACACCTCACACTGCCAGACCACACAACAGACCTTATACATGCCACTCAATATCTTAAACGCTGCACACTTACTAATCACATTGTATATACAATTTGCGGGTACCTGTCAAGCTCTCATTCCATTGTATTCTATATTGTTGTGCTGTTACTCCTACTTCTAGGATATTGATATCCTATATCATATGCTTTTCTCAATCTGCTATCTAATTTAAGTGCAAGGGCACCATAATAACAAAGGAGAAGAAAAATGTTTTATAAAACTGAGCGTGTTGGTAGTTTCAAAGATGGACTCTATACATGTAGTAGCTCTGGTATAGCGATGTATGGTACACTTAGAAGGGTAGGTTGTGTGTGTGTCGCTTGTTGAACCTTCATAACCTCCACTGTTGTCAGTTATTACACATGGAGGGGGTGTAGCAGGTGACGGTACCTGGTGATTTCTTGCTGCTACTAGTCTGGACATGCCTGACACAAGTGGGAAGGATAAATATATGTGTATACATATATAATCCAAAGACATACTGTTAGGGAATTTAGAGTGTGAGCCCTATATAGGACAGTGTTAACAATATCTGTAAAGTACTGCGGAATATGATGGCACTATATAAGTAAGCAAAGTAAATAAATAAATAATAGTAGTACCTGCACATACTGGCTATCAGATGTGCTCTGACTTCATTATGGCTGCAACTCTTCCTTCTTTACAAAGATGGAGACATCTGCACTGGTCTCAGTTGCACATGGACAGTAAGGATATGTTCACATCTAGTTTATACGCTGCAGATTGCTGGTGGAAAGTCTGCAGTGTATTAAAGTAGCAGCAAAATGGATAAGATTTGCAGACAGAAATTGACTTGTGGAGCAGATTTTTTTTTTTAGTTTGCAACATGGCAGCCCTTTCTACCGTGGATTTCCCCCTTTACAATGCATAGAGTGAAATCCATGTAAAACATGGCTATTCAGGGCAAAATCCAGAACATCTTTTTTAATGTCCACAGAGGACATTACATTCACATGTATTATAGGAAAACAAAGAAGCACTCCGTTGAGTGTCACAGGCTGTTGTTTTAGTAGTCATTTGGGCACATTTATCAACGTGTTTGCGCTTGTATTTGGTGTGAGCTGCGGCTTTCTTGCGCCATTTTCGCCGTTACATCGGATTTATGAAGTGTTTCCGCCTTTATTGTGCGTGAGAATTCCCTATCCACCACTTTGTGATTTTGGAGAGAAAAGCAGGTGTGGCTGCTTGGGCGAACATGTTTTGCTGGATTTATTATTTGCCCCTTTTTAAAAAAAGGCACTCCTGCAGTGCAGCCGCCATAGCAACCGGGTCTCTGCTGATCGTGGAGTCAAAAAATGGCCTCCGGGGCTGGTCCCCACCGGCCCCGTACCTTTCCTGATGCAGGCCAGCTATGTAGCAAATATCCCATAGACTGCAATACAGTTGTATTGCAGTCTATGGGACTTGCAATCAAATGATTGCAAGTTCAAGCTCCCTAGGACAGCTAATAAAACAATAAAAAAAAACAAAAAAACTTAAAGGTTCAAATTGCCCCCCCTTTCCCTAGAATACATATAAAAGTAGTATATTACTGTGAAACCCATACACATTAGATATCCCTGTCTCCGAAAACGCCCAGTCTACAAACTTTCATAAAAATATTTTTCCCGTACGGTAAACGCCATAGCGGGGGGAAAAAAAAAATCAAAAGTGCCAAACCACCATTGTTTCGCTTCTGATAAAAATTTGAATAAAAGCAATAGACATTCCCTAAAATGTTATAACTAAAAAGTACACCTAGCCCTGCGAAAAAAGATGCCCTATCCATCTCTGTACACAGTTACGGGTGTCAGAAAATGGCGACTTTGCAAAAAAAAAAAAAAAAAAAATTTTTTTTCTAAAAGTTTTAGATTTTTGTTAAGGGGTTTAAAATGTAAATGAAACCATATAAATTTGGTATCCCCAGTATCGCATCGAAACATAGAATACAGGTGACATGTCATTTTGGCTGCAAAGTGAATGCCGCAAAAATGAAGCCTGTAAGAAAGTCACACAAATGCACTTTTTCTTCAAATCCACTCCATTCTGAATTTTTTTTCCAGCTTCCAAGTACTTTGTACAGAATAATTAATGATAGCACCATGAAGAACAATTTGTCCTGCAAACAATAAGCCCTTATATGGCTCTGAGAGCGGAAAAATAAAAAAGTTATGGGGTTTGGAAGGTGGGGAGTCAAAAACGAAAATCGAAAAATGTCTCTGGCAGGAAGGGGTTAAATACCATACTGTTCTGTGTCTGTGCTGTATTTATTATGTTGGCGCAAAAAAAAAAAAAAAAAAAAAACACAAGACACGTGGCGAGGATATGTGCATGAGATTTATCAACAGTTGTGCCCAATTAATAAATCACGCCAGAAATTGAAAGGGTGCACAAAAAGGCACAACTGCACAAGATTTCACTGAAAAGAGGCGCATTTGAGTGTTTAGTGTTCAGGATCACCAACCACATTTTGTCAAATCATGATACAGAAACGTGTCACAAGTTTTTAAAAATAAAAAAAAAACTGACTTTTTTAAGAGGTACTCTAACCAAATACCGACATCTATTCAAATACTGTACATGTCCTGTATGGCATAACAATAGTATATGTAAAATAAAAAAAAAAATGTTATTTGATGTCCTCTTCTAACCATTTTCTAACTCAGAGCACATGGCCGCTGTCACTGCCAAAATTGCCATGGATCTTTGTATGAAAAAGGTTATCCGGGGAGAGAAAAAAATTCTCTGTTGCCAAAGATGGCTGTAACATAACAGACTGAGAAATTCTCATCTGCCTCACTCCTCCGTTTCAGAGTAGTGGCTCTGGTTCTTGCAGGCCCATGTTCCTGACTTTGGAGGATTACAGTTTACTTCGCTACCAGGGAATTTTTTTATAATTCCCAGATAACCCCTTTAGGCTGGGGGGCCACACGTGGCATAAACGCCGCGGGGGGGGAAAAAAAGCAGCGTTTTACAGTTCCTGAAAAGTGGATGGGATTCTAGAGAATCCCATTCCCACATTGCTGGAAAATACGCGCTTGAGATGCTGCAATTTCCAAATCCGTCACAATTTTGGAAATCGCAGCATGTCAATTATACCTATGGAAACGCTGGTGGTTTCCCTATAGGTATAATTGAAAAGTGCTGTGGGAAAAAACGCAATGTGTTGCTGCAGTTTTTCCCACAGCACTTTCTTGCTGCGGGATGCTATGTGGGGCCTTAGCCTTAAAGTCTACAATAAGGAAGCACAGCCAGCTCCCCCTTCTCCTCATAATTTGTTTTCGGCCACCTTATTTGCTAAAGCAGAGCCCAACCACCTCCCATAAGGTACCTCCCTTAGCCACAGCCAGCTTGCCACCTCCTACAGTACATCCTCTGTTGGCAGGGCTCTGTTGCTCTTCAACACTTCGAGGGATGAAATGTGCAAATCTGCAACAAAATAGATATATGCTTCAGATGTTCATTTACAAATAATGTTCTGAACTTTGATGCAGATCTTTGGTGTAAAATTTGCACTGCAAATCTGCAACAAATCTGTCACTTCCTGGGGTTGGAGCACTTCACATTGATAAAGATATTGGTATTGTACTTTTTAAATTGGAACTCTTTAAGATCCTTATGTATGTCACAGCTGTGAAATTATTTGTTCTTTTATGCATCCTCTGCATGTTATATATAGACTATTTAAAATTTAACCTGATATTCTGTTTGTAGGATATAAACCCTGAGTGCCCAGTGCTGCCCCCTTACTAATGGTACCATCGGCAGAGGCATAGCAAGAAGACAGTGGACTTTCTTTTTATGTTTTTTTAGGTTTGTATCCTTTTTATAAGATACTTTATTACTTTATTTACCTTATTACTTTTAGTTTTAAGATACAGTATATCCTGACTTTTATTTTAACTTCCAAACATTGCTGACCTGTTCAGCAATCTTATTAAAGAGGACCATTAACCACGTCGAACAAGTCCAGCTCTTTACATCAGTTAATATTTGCTGGTTCACTGATTCTTGCACAATTTGATTTTTTTTTTCTCTAGCCCCCACCATTTCTGAGCAATCAATGCTGTTACTTTTGATGTCTGATATACCATTTAAACTCTGTACTGTCAGGATGGTGGTGTCAGGCAGGAGCAAGCAAGGGGTGTGATTCTGAGCTCTGACACTGGCAGCCTCTGACTGGAGCTCTGAATCACGCCCCTCTGCCTGATACCGCTCTTCTGACATTACAGAGCTTAAATAGCACATCAGGCACCAAAACTAACTGTGCTTCTTGCTCTGGAACTGTGGGGTCTAGAGCGTAAAATCCAACTGTGCTGGAATCAGTGGACCGGCGCCTATTAACAAATGCTAAGAACTTGAATTGTTGGAGGTGGTTAAAGGTCTTCTTTAAATAGACAGTTAATAGCCATTGAAATTGAACTTGTGTACATCAAAGGTAAGTTGAAGGGGTATTTTCACTTTAAAGGGGTTAGGAAGGGCTATTACATTTTTACAGTACATTCACTGCACTGTATAAACTTGCTTGCTGTATAGAAATCAGTCCCTGATGGTTAACTTTGCAGACGGTTTTGAAGTCTCATTCCTCAGATTCTCCTGCTACCTCTGTGTTTTTCTGTGTTGTCACCGAGTCTCTTATACTCTAGCTACTGTTCTGTAGAATGGATCCAGTCATGTGAGTGAGACTCAGTGCGTCAGCAGGCGAGCCTGAGGAATGAGACTCACTATTGGAGAAGTGAATGATTGGACGCGAAGGACTGTATTCTATACAGTAAGCAAGATTATATAAAGCACTCTAAAAAAAAAAAAAAATGTAATATCCCCACATAATTCCTTTAACCTTTTAAGGTTGCAGCCAATTTTGATCCTATGGGCCCTGGAATTTTTTTTATATGTTCATTGTTCTGAATGCCATAACTTTTTAAAATAAATTTCTATGTAGCAGTATGTTTTGCAGGATTAATTGAATTTTTCAACGAAATCAATAGATTTTATTGAAGGGCTATCCCAAAGAATAAAGTACCATCAGCAATCAGGATAACTGGGCTCACAATTTCCACTAAATGCTCCAAGTGGCCAATGTTTCATCCTCTTCTATGGCCAGTGACGTAACTTGAAGCTCTTGGGCCCCAATGCAAAATCTGTATTAGGGCCCCACGCCTTCTTTGTGCCATTTATAATATTGGTATATTTTATGTGGCAGAGGGACCTTTGGAGCCCCCTAGGGGTCCAGGGTCCAATAGTGACTGCTACCTTTGCACCCATTATAGCTACTTCGCTGTTTGTGGGGCTGCCAGAGCTTGCTATTCTGTCTCATAAAAGTGAATGGAACAGTGGCCATGCATGAATACTACCCCTCCTTTGATATTGAGCACTTAACCCCAATCCTGTGGATACAGGGCAACCCCTTGATATACTTTTTTCTTTGTAACATGAAACATATAGGCATATTCTACTATATTCTGTGATATATTTCAGAGCTTCTGTCGGAGATATACATTCGAATATCCGCTCAGTGTATAGGGCATAGACATGATGTGAACAGAGCCTTAGTGTAATCACAAGCATTCTATGCATTATATAAAGTATCTTACAGATGAACCATCTCTTTTTTTCAATAAAGTCCTATTAAGTAAATAATAAAGTTTCTAGATATCATTGCAATTAACATGACATGGTTATGCAAAATGCCCTACTTTTTTTTTAAAGAATAAAGACACCACTAAGCAGCCAGATGGAACGTTCCTGTCATGTCCAGCAGTGTTGTGCCACTTTTTTTAGGCCTAGAGTGGGCACAGGCACAGTGCCAGGAAAAAAAAAAAAAAAAACTAAAGCAGCCAGATGAACAATAGACTGAGCACTAAAAACCTCAGGAAGGCAGTCTCTCCACCAGGTGATGGGTACAGTCGCTGGACCCCCAGTATATTAGGCTCATTGGCGAGATTACAAGATGTTGAGTAAGTTGCCTTGATGAACCAAGACACACAGCAGCTGACTACAAGAAGACAGTAGAAATAAGCTGCATATCTGTCACAATGTGATGTCACTAAGTGAAAATGCACAGCCTTCTGCAAGGACAGGTAAGGGTTAGTTGGCTGCTGGGGCCAGAGATTCAGTCATAACCAGAGGGATAACCAGTCAGGCTACAAATGGAAATAACAGGAGGGTTGGGTTTCAGCTGAGGACAGCTGCTGCAAGACATCAAAGTGCTGTTGCCATTTGTCAGGTGTTTATCAGTAGGAGTGTATCATTAATACTGTCAAACTTATCTACACGCACACAGTTTCTGAACATTTAGAACTGTGTTCACACCTGCAGCTTTTTCACAAATCCTGTTCTTGCTGTGATTTTGCATCAAAAAGCAGCACCAGAAATGGCATGTGTGAATACAGTTGATGGATCTGTGTACATCTGTTGGGGTGGGTATTTTAATAATAAAAAAAATAATGATGGCATACAGCTAATACAAATGCATGCCCTAAAAAGTGAGCAGTATTGAGATGATGGTCACGTGAAGAGCAATCCCAACAAGTCTCTATTCACACTTAAGATGCTTGTTTCCACAGTAGTATCAACACCCTGTGAGCTACTCTGTTTTGTCCAGTAATTTGATGGAGTTTGTAACAGAGGCCCAAATTGAACCTCAGTGTAGTAGAGCACCTGTCCCTGAGATGTCATCTACTGTAAAATTTTTTAATCAGATAGTTTTTATTAATATTTTCAAATACAAAAAGAAAAATTACAAACCCACAATCCCAATCCACCCCTTCTCACAGTCCCGTTCCTGTCTGCCAGGAATAGATATGAAGTGATGGAATATGGCCGTAGTTCAGTAGAAATAGGCTTATAGCCAGCGGTAGTCCAGGAATAATGCCGGAGCCAGTGGGGTTGTTCACCCACCTGACACCAGGGGAAGGCGTACTGCCAGAGCAGCTGGCAGTAGACACAGAAGGCCAGTGTCATAGTGCACAGTACACAGAACATATCGTATATGAGGGGCCAAAACAGTGTTACATGGCAGGGAAGACTTTGGGTAAAAAAAAATAGTCATGAGGAGGACCAGCGTCCGGATCATCTCTATATAGGTATCTAGATCATAATTGGTTTCTATCCATAAGTGTCCTATGCGCTAGGCCTGGAGTATCTAGCCATGGGGCTCACAGGTCCTCGAATTTCTTATATGCACCTGTCTTTAAATATACAAATTTCTCCATTCGAAGAGTTGTATTTACTTTAGAATTAAATCCAGACAACTTTGGGGCAATCCACATCTCTCCAATAGACTGCTATCAATTTACTGTAAAAACTTATTAGTTATCAGTTCCTAGGAAAGTTGGGTCTTGATCAGTTCGACTACAGATTTTTCACCTAGCCGTGCCAGAGTCTTGAGTGGCAGCTATTCATATTTAGAGCAGGGCAGGTTCCTGGGCCCAGAGCACCTGTGGGGGCTCACTCAAGTATTTGCAATGAGCGGACAGAGCCAAACAGTAAGTGCAGGTTTCACTTTCACTTACTGCTTGTAGAGCCTCAGACCCTCCCCTTCCCTGCTTCGGCACTGACAGGGTTCCCAGAGCAGGGAAAAGGGGTGAGGGTCCGACATGCCACAACCATTTAGTGAAAGTGAAATCTGCATTTACCAGCCATTCCCCATAAAGCAGGGGGAGGGGTCACGCATAAGGGACACTGCACTGAATGGGGTATTAGGGGACGTTATATGAGGGCTTAAAGCAGTTGTCTGGGCAAATATGCAAATATATATATATATATATATATATATATATATATAAACAGTACAGACCAAAAGTTTGGACACACCTTCTCATTCCAAGAGTTTTCTGTATTTTCATGACTATAAAAATTGTAGATTCACACTGAAGGCATCAAAACTATGAATTAACACATGTGGAATTATATACTTAACAAAAAAGTGTGAAACAACTGAAAATATGTCTTATATTCTAGGTTCTTCAAAGTAGCCACCTTTTGCTTTGATTACTGCTTTGCACACTCTTGGCATTCTCTTGATGAGCTTCAAGAGGTAGTCACCTGAAATGGTTTTCACTTCACAGGTGTGCCCTGTCAGGTTTAATAAGTGGGATTTCTTGCCTTATAAATGGGGTTGGGACCATCAGTTGTGTTGTTCAGAAGTCAGGTGGATACACAGCTGATAGTCCTACTGAATGGAGTGTTAGAATTTGTATTATGGCAAGAAAAAAGCAGCTAAGTAAAGAAAAACGAGTGGCCATCATTACTTTAAGAAATGAAGGTCAGTCAGTCCGAAAAATTGAGAAAACTTTGAAAGTGTCCCCAAGTGCAGTGGCCAAAACCATCAAGCGCTACAAAGAAACTGGCTCACATGAGGACCGCCCCAGGAAAGGAAGACCAAGAGTCACCTCTGCTGCGGAGGATAAGTTCATCCGAGTCACCATGCTCAGAAATCGCAGGTTAACAGCAGCTCAGATTAGAGACCAGGTCAATGCCAAACAGAGTTCTAGCAGCAGACACATCTCTACAACAACTGTTAAGAGGAGACTGTGTGCAGCAGGCCTTCATGGTAAAATAGCTGCTAGGAAACCACTGCTAAGGACAGGCAACAAGCAGAAGAGACTTGTTTGGGCTAAAGAACACAAGGAATGGACATTAGACCTGTGAAAATCTGTGCTTTGATCTGATGAGTCCAAATTTGAGATCTTTGGTTCCAACCACCGTGTCTTTGTGCGACGCAGAAAAGGTGAACGAATGGACTCTACATGCCTGGTTCCCACCGTGAAGCATGGAGGAGGAGGTGTGATGGTGTGTGGGTGCTTTGCTGGTGACACTGTTGGGGATTTATTCAAAATTGAAGGAATACTGAACCAGCATGGTTACCACAGCATCTTGCAGCAGCATGCTATTCCATCCGGTTTGCATTTAGTTGGACCATCATTTATTTTTCAACAGGACAATGACCCCAAACACACCTCCAGACTGTGTAAGGGCTATTTGACCAAGAAGGAGAGTGATGGGGTGCTACGCCAGATGACCTGGCCTCCACAGTCACCAGACCTGAACCCAATCGAGATGGTTTGGGGTGAGCTGGACTGCAGAGTGAAGGCAAAAGGGCCAACAAGTGCTAAGCATCTCTGGGAACTCCTTCAAGACTGTTGGAAGACCATTTCAGGTGACTACCTCTTGAAGCTCATCAAGAGAATGCCAAGAGTGTGCAAAGCAGTAATCAAAGCAAAAGGTGGCTACTTTGAAGAACCTAGAATATAAGACATATTTTCAGTTGTGTCACACTTTTTTGTTAAGTATATAATTCCACATGTGTTAATTCATAGTTTTGATGCCTTCAGTGTGAATCTACAATTTTTATAGTCATGAAAATACAGAAAACTCTTGGAATGAGAAGGTGTGTCCAAACTTTTGGTCTGTACTGTGTGTATATGTATGTGTATGTATATGTGTGTGTGTATATATATATATATATATATATATATATATATATATAAATAATTATTATTATATTTTTTTTTTTATAAATAAGCTGGGGACATGGTGGGGGTGGGGGGAATCATACTCACCTGTCCCCATGGCTCCGGAGTCCTGCTGCTCCGTTGTCTTGAAGTGAAACTCCTCACTGGCGACATAAGGTGAAGGGGGCAATTATAGTTGCAGAATTCACCCACAGTTAATGATCTTTGCAATGCAAAGGTCAAAAGCTATGAAAGACCCAATTTTGGTTATTTTTTTGCTTTGGCACCTTTTAGAGGAAAACTCTGCTGCTTGAGTTGTGCCACAAAGGGACCCATTGAAGCTCTGTTGCTTAAGGGCCTAAACAAACCATGTTTTAGGGAATTTTTTTTTCCCTTACCATTTGTTTCTCCTTGCAATTTTTTGGTGACAACATTACTACATAACTAGACAAATTGAATATTCAGATCATGGTCTGGAAAATCTAGGTAAAATGTATAAGTAATATGTTACACAACTTCTAGTTTGTCATTCAGCTTTCCAAGACATCTGAATGACTAATCTGCCTAGTAGTGAACTGAGATGAGACCCAGGGAAGCATCATAGCTCTCATGGTTAGATTTGCCATGCAGTGGATTGGCAAAGCTGTGTGATCTGCACTATGATCATATAAATGGCTACCAATTAACAGGTAGTCTTCAGAACCCCAGTAGTGTCTCCAGTAGATATTCAGCCCATTTTCAGTGAGAGAAAGGAATGATTGGGTATATTGCTCAGATACTTTCCAGTATCTTGTATAGGATACAAATCTAGGGCCATAACCTATATATTAAACTACTCCTTCCCAATCCCAGATTCCAGAAAAATTCCAGATTCTGGCATGTGATCACACATGTTAAGCTTAAATACATCAACTCAGTAGACAGTACCACATGAGAGGATTAGATACAGCAGCACAGTATCACACGTGACAGTCTTATTTACACAGTATTGCCTCAAATATCATAGGGCTAGATACACTGGCTTAGTAGCACCATATCACACATAATAGGCTTAGATATACTAGATACGTACCACTGTCAGAATTATCGTGGATTAGATACACTATTGAATCTGGGGACATATCCTATTAGAACATAGAATGTTGAGCTCCCAGTTTCAAGATGGCTCCTTTCATTCATTATCGTTATGCATGCAAAGCTCATTTATTTTCATGATTATGTGTACATCTACCTACTGTAATGTATGTACAGTATAGGTCCTCTATAAGGCTGTATTCACATTGCTATAACATATACTGAAAGTAATATATAGTCTACATTACAGCTGCAAACCCTGTTCCAACTGTGGTTCTAATGACCTGAACTAGCAGCACCATAAATCCCTATGATGCTGTAATTGTGGGGCGTCAGACCTATGGTTGGGACAGGGTTTGTGAGCATAATACGAAAATTATGTCCATGTGAATGCGTCCGTAACATTTGTTTTGTTACCTAAACCTATTGTATTGGCAAGTTATAAATTTATAAAGTGTTGTTTGTATCTGTTTACAGATCTCTGGCATAATGTCTTCAAGTCACCTTCCCATAAAAACTGTGGCCTCTCAAGTACCTTTTGCAGATCTCTGTAGAACTTTGGAAAAAATTCAAAAATGTAAGAACAAAGCAGAGAAAGCAAAGATTTTAAAACAATTTGTTGACTCTTGGAGAAAATTCCATGATGCCATTCACAAGAGCGAACCTACAACCACAGACTCTTTTTATCCAGCAATGCGACTTATTTTACCCCAGCTAGAAAGGGAGCGAATGGCTTATGGAATTAAAGAGACTTTGCTTGCTAAACTGTATATCAAAGTTCTTGGTTTGCCCAAAGATGGTAAAGATGCTCTTAATCTTTTAAATTATAGAACCCCTACAGGTGCCAATTCAGATGCAGGCGACTTTGCGGCAATTGCCTACTTTGTGCTTAAATCACGTTGTCGAAAAGAAGGAACCTTGTTCATAAAAGATGTGAATGACCAATTAGATTCCATAGCAAGCAACAATGCAGGCAGGAAGAAAGAACTCATAGAGAAAAGTCTGCTGCATTTGATTGCGAACACCACTGCTCTGGAACAGAAGTGGCTTATAAGAATGATTATAAAGGACATGAAACTTGGTATCAGCCAGCAAACGGTCTTTTCCATCTTTCATCCAGATGCTTTAGAACTACATAACGTCACCACAGATTTAGAAAAAGTGTGTATACAGCTGCATGACCCCAGTGTGTGCCTTAGTGATGTCTCGATCTCAATATTTTCTACTTTCAAACCAATGCTTGCTGCAATTGCTAACATTCAGCAGATAGAAAAGCAAATGAACAACCAAAGTTTTTATATTGAGACAAAGCTTGATGGTGAGCGAATGCAGATGCACAAGGATGGAGATGTGTATAAATACTTTTCTCGGAATGGGTATGATTACACGCAACAGTTTGGTGGCTCTCCCCTTGAAGGTTCCTTAACTCCATTTATTCATAATGTCTTTCATATCGATGTGCAAAACTGCATACTTGATGGCGAGATGATGGCCTACAATCCCGATACTCAGACCTTCATGCAAAAAGGTAACAAGTTTGACATTAAAAGGATGGTTGACGATTCAGACCTTCAAACCTGTTTCTGTGTCTTTGATGTTTTGCTGTTTAATGACCAGAAGTTAGCCCATGAAAAACTTAGAGAAAGGTATGATATCCTCCGTAAAATCTTCACCCCAGTTCCTGGAAGGATTCAAGTTGTTCAAAAAACTGAAGCCAGCACCAAAGGGAATGTTGTTGATGCACTAAATGAAGCCATTGATAATCGTGAAGAAGGAATAATGGTTAAAGACCCTATGTCTATTTATAAGCCAGATAAACGTGGAGAAGGCTGGTTAAAGATCAAACCTGAATATGTTAATGGACTGATGGATGAATTAGATCTTTTAATTATTGGAGGATATTGGGGCAAGGGTCTGCGTGGTGGCATGATGTCCCATTTTTTGTGTGCAGTGGCAGAAAAAGCACTTCCAGGAGAAAAGCCCACTGTCTTTCATTCACTTTGTCGTATTGGCTCTGGTTATACTATGAAGGAATTATATGACCTAGGTTTAAAGTTGGCTCCCCACTGGAAGCCTTATCGAAAAAGAGATCCACCTACAAATCTCCTGTGTGGGACTGAAAAACCAGAAGTGTTTATCGAGCCTTGTAATTCTGTTATTATTCAAGTGAAGGCAGCAGAGATTGTTTCCAGTGATATGTACAAGACGAATTGTACACTCCGTTTTCCCCGAATTGAAAAGATCAGAGAAGACAAGGAATGGTGTGACTGTATGACACTTGATGACCTGGAGCAATTTAGAGAAAAAGCTTCTGGGAAATTAGCTTCAAAACACTTTGATGTCAGTGAAGAGCCACCAGAAAAGAAACGGAAAACCGTCCCGAAGATTAGGAAAGTAATCGGTGTGGTTTCTCATTTGAAAGCTCCCGATCTTACCAGCATCTCAAAGCAGTCAAATATGTTTGAAGAGGTTGAGTTCTGTGTCATGAGTGGAACAGATAAACATTCAAAAGCAGATCTAGAGAGCATGATAGCTGCTTGTGGTGGCATAGTAGTGCAGAATCCTGGAGAAGACACCTATTGTGTTATTGCAGGGACTACAAATGTCAGAGTGAAAAATATCATCTCGTCAAATAAGCATGATGTAGTAAGAGCCGCTTGGCTTCATGAGTGCTTTGAAAAAAAAAATCTTTGTACCTTGGCTACCTAACCACATGATTCATATGTGTCCGTCCACCAAAGAACATTTTGCTTATGAATATGACTGCTACGGTGACAGTTATGTCACAGATACTAATGAGGATGAGCTGAAGGACCTGTTTGCCAGAATGCCTGACACCAAGGAAAAAAATCCCTTTGGACATGATTGCTGACCTAGAGCAACGCTATTCATGGGAAAATTCTTCTGACAGTCTATTTCGTCAATGTGTTGTATATCTAGATATATATACAATCCTTAATGACTCGTGCACTAAAAATGAAAATTCTTCTTTGAGTCTAAGAGCATTGGAGTTACGCTTTTATGGAGCCAAAGTAGTGAGCCATCTTGAGGAAGGAGTGACACATGTTGTATTGGGTAATGACTTTTCTCGCTTAGATGAAATTAAGAGTTTGAGAAGGACATTTGACAGAAAATTTAAGATTGTTACCATTATGTGGGTGCTTGACTCTATGAAGATGAAAATGCTACAGATGGAACAGGATTATTTAATGTAAAATCATATTTTAATAATTATATTTTAGAAATGTGCATTAAGTTAACATTTTAATCTAGATTTTTTTTTTTTTTTTTACACATTATTCACACATTTAAATGTTTTTATTGCTGATGTTTGTATTTTTATGTCTGTGAAGATTTATCAGTTTTAATTGTTTGAAGGATACCTCTTTACAAATAAATTGCAATATACAAATTAAAATGTGTCCTCTATCAAGTATACAAGTGCCTAGGAGAACCCGCACTCTGGAGAAAATTTATCAGAAAAGAACACCAGTTTTAATCCATTTCCCTGCTGGCACTAACTGTGCCTGAATTATTAAGAGACTCCAACCTCTTAATTCAGGCACACTACCATACACCAGGATTAAAAAGCCAGTCTGGAACCAGCACATAGATTTTAGTTTAGCTCAGCAGTTTTCTGGCATGAGTTATAGTAAACTGGTCAGAGCGTGGCATTCCCAACCCAGCCTGCCTTGGTCAACACCCCATCCTGCCCACTTTCATAAAAAAGGGGTCAAGTGGAGCGCCAAAGGAAAATATAGCACGTTTTGCTGAAGCAAGTGCCACATTTACAGCCATGGACACCAGAGAACTGGCATGGAACGTTGGTAAATTCCCCCTACTGTGACTTGTTTTGTTAGACAACTGGGTTGCTCTTGCAGTCCTGCCATGTGGAGTGTCTAGTGGATTATTACTGAGCGAAGGTACAGTCCTCTATTTCAGGGGTCCCCAACCAACGGACCAGGACGGGCCGTTGGGGGTCTTTTGCCGGTCTGAGGGGCAGCAGGCTGGCCTGGGTAAACGCGGCTCCTAGCCTAGCTAATAGCGGGGACCTGGTCTACAGCGCTGTACACTGAGGTCCCACCAGCACAGCCCCGCTGTACAGTACTGTTTAGCGTATAACCCCGCCCCCCTGCTGGGCCGTGGCAGGGAAAAGGTTGGGGACCGCTACTCTATTTAAGTATATTGCCAAGTGGCTTCATTTATTAAGTGCTTTACCATGATAATTTTTTAACTGGTAACAATTTCACATTTTTATGCTCCTTTACCTGAAAGCATTAAATATGTTTCTACTTTTCAATGGGATTTCAATTTTATAGTTGATGTGGTTTGTGATAATAAGAATCTATGTTGTGTATTTCTGATTATTGGTTTATTCTCTTCACATGTTAACACTCCATCGATACTGTCCTATTACACTTGAATACAAGTTTACAACAGTACTAAGCTAGCCATCCTACAGACATTTGGTTAATGGGGGGATTGTTGGTGCTAGCAATCCCACCATCAATATTTTATTTAACATTAATGTGTATTATCTGTTTGATCAGGGGTTAGTTTAGCTTGAAAAAAGAAGAAAAACTCAGTGAGTCTGTGCAAATTTGCTGATGGTCATACATCAGGGTAAGTGAGCTTGTAAATGAAACATCACAGCACCATGTGACCTTCGATGTGGGAGTGATTTATTACCTGTGATTTCACTGCAGGGGAGAGTGGAGAAGGGAGCGGTACACATAGTGAGAGTGGGCAGATGAATCATGGGAAATGTAGTTTGTCCACAGATTCACCACATGTAAACAACAGTGATACAATGAACATTAAGTAAAATTAACCCAAGCCAAGGCTTATATGTATTTGCAGATCATTTTTGAAAGTTGGATAAACCCTTGAATACTGTCTAAAATAAGACAGACCATTATAAAATGTGACATATATGATGGTTGATGGTGAATAATAAATGTGGTGCACCTTTTATACTGTGTTATCTAAGTTTATAGCACCTACTAGTAGGAGTTCCCATTTCTTGCTAAGCCACTCCTACTTGTAGAACTAGGTGTCTGAAGCATGTAGGCCAATTTATTTAATTTTTTTTTATGCAAATTAATTCAGAATTCTGGCATATTTAATTTAGTAAATCTACCCCATGCTATATGTACAATATCGGCACTTCAAATTTTTAAATCTGAATCATGTGGATTATTTACGTAGATTTTTTTTTCTCCAAATTCTCACTGCATGAATATGACTAGAGATGATCGAATTTTTCAAAAATTCGATTCAGCCACTTTGCCGAATCTTCCTCTGATACATCAGAACAATAACCCCCCCCAAAAAACGGATCCTGTCTGTTGAGCATCAGCCTTCACTCGGTCAGGATTTGGTCATTAATCCATCAGTATTGCTGATGCCAAAAAAAACAAAAAAAAAAACAGGAGTGGATTCAAAACAGAGATCACACGTGAATGGAATATTTGCATGTCTTCTGTGTTTTGTACCCACTTCTGCTTTTGGCTATCAAATCATAAGCCAATTCTGATGGGACCATACAGGCCTTAGAGCTGCTACACAGACAGGATCCGTTGTGCGTCTCATTTTTCCTTCCTTCTGACAGATCAGAAGAAGGGTCAAATAAATGATGATGTCAACCAGGCCAAAAAAGCAAAATAGTGGCTCAGTCATGGAGTGGGGAGGGTGGGAACAGCATGAGAAGTGACATAGTGTTGAGGTAGCAGAAGCATGAGGAGGCCATAGAGTGGCAAGGTGACATAATGTGGAGGTAGCAGCAGCATGAGGAGCCATAGACTGACCCGATGACAGTGTGGGGGGGGGGGGGTGGCACAAAAAGTATTTGACATCAGGCAGGTGGCAGCATCAGAATAGTAGCTGAGGCAGGTAGCCAGAAGAAACTGGTCACGTTTGTCTAGGTTTGGATGATACAGCATGGATGGCATCTGATGCATCAGGCGTTGGTGGGTGGAAATCCTGGCTGATGCACGCCTGATTCATCTTGACAAAGATCCATCTCTCCACATTTTGGGTGGACAGGCGAGTTCTCCTTGGGGTAACTATGGCCCCCGCCGCACTAAACACCCGCTCTGATGCCACACTACTGGCCGAGCAGGACAGCTTTTCCAGGGCAAACTCAGTTTGTCAGTTGCGGCCACAAATCCAGTTTGGCTGCCCAGTAGTCCAGCGGATCTTCGATGATCGGTGGCAGGGTGCACTCCAATTATGCCACCTGCACCAGGTTCTGCTCTATGTCTAGCTGCTGGTGAGTAGTTTCCTCTTTATGCAGTTGAAGAAATCTTCTCATCAGCGACTCCAGGCTGAGGCTTCTGCTGATGGAGCTGATACTGCTCCTGTCCCCCCACCCACCACAGCAGCCATGGCAGTGCAAGATGAGAGCCCATGGCCCCCCCCCCCCCCCGGTCAGACCTGCAGAAGGATGAACGATGGTGCAGATAGGCAGCGGCCAACTGACTACATAGGATGTCTCTATAGTAGTTCAGTTTGTCCTCCCTCTCAGCGGGTGTAAAAAAGGCTACTATTTTTGATCGGTAGCGATGGTCTAACATGGTAGAGAGCCAGTAGTCATCCCTCTGCTGAATGGTGACAATTTGGCTGTCACTATACAAGCAAGTGAGCATGCATCGGGCCATTTGCGCAAGTGACTCGGAGGGACTCCCTGCATCTATCTCTACTGCATACTGCCACTGTGTGTGTGGGTCATCTGCCTCGTCTTCCTCATCTCCCTCTTGCTCTTCTGGCTGCTCCTGTTCCTCCTCTCCTGTCACCTGTGTAGAAAAACCACCCATTTCACTACACATTGCTTGTGCTCCAATGTCCTCCAGTTCAGCCCCCACAGGGCTCATGTGGCTGTGAGATGTAGGTGCCACTTCTCCAGTCCTCTGACCAGCCAGGTTTACCAGCATCTTTTCCAGGATATCCCGTAGTACTGGCGACTGACAAATAAAGTGGTCTCCTCAAAGGGTGTTTAACTTCTAACGGATAACTGTGGAGATTAATGGATAATAATACTTTTTTTTTTTTTTTTTTTTTTGCCACTAATGCGCAGCAAAAAGGCCTGTAATTTTCTCCCTTCAACACACAATGGTGAATAAGCCACTTATTTTTTTCCCCACTAATAAATGTCAAGAAAAGGCTTTACAACATATAACTGCACCACACAAGGACTAATAAGACCCCAATAATTTGAATTACACAGGTATGATCTATTGCAAGCCTGCAATGAGCAGCAGTATAATGGTAGTCAGTGCAGCAGGTGTAGTAGGATTATTCCTATTCAGGCTGCAAACACCCCAAATGAACCCTATTCTGTTCCAATACTCTGTATAAATTCCTATCTATCCTTTACCTACACTTCTAATGCTCTTTCCCTGAACTTCCATTGAGCAAAATATCAGTCTTTTCTACCACTTTCCCTAGCGCCTGCTGACGTCTCTCCCTGCACTAAGTACACTGGAAAATGCCTGAATCCAAGATGGTGGTGGGTAATTATAGGGCTGTGACATCACAGGGCTGGCTGGCTGCTGATTGACTGTACGCATGGCTTTGTGGGTGATCCTGCATTCCCAGAGTTCCTTGTCCCATGTCCAAACATGTGCAGCAGCCATTTTAGGAAAAAATGCGATTCGTTACCATGAAGCGTGAGGAAATCTGGATTCAATGCGAATTGAATATTTCCTTAAATTCGGATCGAATTCCACTTCGTCAGCTTCAATTCGCTAAATATGACCTATTACTTCCTAATCATTTTCAGGTTTGTAGCTTACATGTACATCTAAAGACTGACAGACTCTGCAGACCTAATTCTTCTCAAGATTGATGCTGCTATATTTTAGTGTAGGTAATACTATGACTTTTTCTCATAGTACTGCAGACTTCGGGAGTCATTATGATCTTTATTCGTAGAACAAGACTCCAGTAGAATAGCAACTTAAAACCTTCGTACTGCTAACAGATTTTTAGGCGCACTGGACTTAGCCTTGCTGCTCACAGCAGCTCTATGCAGCGCTTCTTTTTGCATAGTACTTATTTTCCACCAGAATTTGCAAATAAATTCTTTAAAAATCAGACAATGTGATTTTCTGGATTTGTTTTCTCATTTTGTCTCTCATAGTTGAGGTCTACCTGTGATGACAATTGCAGGCCTCTCATCTATTTAAGTGGGAGAACTTGCACAATTGGTGGCTGACTAAATACTTTTTTTCCCCACTGTAGTTTTGTGGGAAAAACTTTCTGTAGAATTTGTAAATCTATTCATTGAAATCCTTGTTCATTGTGGGTTTTGGAGTTCAGTGATAGCTTTAGAGTAGGTTCACACTACCATTAACCCCTTCCCGCCACAGGCAATTTTTCGATTTTCGTCTTTGACTCCCAGCCTTCCAAACCCCATTTTTGGACTTAATGTTTGCAGGAAAAATTGTACTTTATAATGATACCATTTAAAATTCTGTACAATGTGCTGGGAAAAAATTCATAATAGGGTCGAACAGGAGAAAAACTTTGTGCGACTTCCTTACAGGCTTTGTTTATACGGCATTCACTGTGCAGCCAAAATGACATGTCACCTGTATTCTATGTGTCTGTACGTTTCTGGGGATACCAAATTTATATATAGTGTGTGTGTGTGTTTGTGTGGTGTGTTTAACCTTTGTAAAAAGAAAAAAAAAAAAATACAAAACTTAACAAAAAATTTAAAAATCTTGGAGTCGCCATATTCTGACACCAGTAACTTTTTTTTTTTTTTTTTTTTTTATAATTATTTCCGCGTACAGGGATGCATAAGGACTTTTTTTTTTGCAGGGCCAGGTGTACCTTTTAGTTATTCCATTTTGGGGAATGTCTGATGTTTTGATCACTTTTTTTTTTTTTTTAAATTTTTATGGGAAGCAAAACAGCAAAAAAAACAGTTTGGCACTGATTATTATTATTTTTTTTTTTTTTTTCTTGCTACAGCATTCACCATATGGAAAAAGATATTTAAAAATGTTTATAGACCAGGTGTGATGATGTATAATTTGTTTTGTTTCTGTTTATTTTTATTTCAAATCTAGGGAAGGGGGGTGATTTAGAATTTTTAGTTTATTGGGTTGATTTATATTATTTTTTTTAGCCCCCTCCCCCACCCAGGGAGAGAAAATCTGCAAAGTAGTGCAGTCTATGGGAAATTTGTTACATAGCTATTTAGGCTGGTCAATGCTATTACTTTGGGGGTGCTCCAGCAAAATGCAATGCCCACGATCAGACTACAATACAGCAGAGACCCGGTAGCTATGGTGGCCAATCTCCATCAGAGAAGTCGCCATCTTTAAAGACCTGGCATCCACTGCAATAGTATAGTGCAAGTTGGGAAGGGGTTATTTAATTTCCATTGCCCTCAGTCATCATCATACAATGAAAGCAATGGATATTAACCATAGAATACAGATGGAACCTCTCAGAATGGTGTTTGTCTGCGATCATTCTCGTGTTAAAAAACATGACTGAAGCATCCATGCATGCAGGACTTTATCTTAGATTACAGAAGTAAACATACATGACTGAAGAAAGCTCCTTTAGATGTAAAGAAAAAATGAGGCAGGAAGAGCGCTGGTTCTAAATAAAATTCTTTAATCCCTTAGGTAAACACACAACGCATTTTGGGAAGCAAGCCCTTTCTCAAGTGTGTACATAACAAATAGTAGTTACAGGATACATATATATATATATATATATATATATATATAAAAAATAACATAAAATTGAAAAAAAGCAAAAAAAAAAAAAAACGGGCGGTAATCACGCCCCCTAAGGTCACCAGGTGAGGTCAAAGGTTAAAAAATGCAGTTATGCAGAAGTACAAAATATAAAAGTATACAGTGGTTACGGAAAGTATTCTGACCCCTTTAAATTTTTCACTCTTTGTTTCATTGCAGCCATTTGCTAAAAGCAAAAAAGTTCATTTTATTTCTCATTAATGTACACTCAGCACCCCATCCTGACAGAAAAAAAAACTGAAATGTAGATATTTTTGCAAATTTATTAAAGAAAAACTGAAATATCACATGGTCATAAGTATTCAGACCCTTTGCTCAGTATTGAGTAGAAGCAGATCCTCTCCAGTTCCATCAGGTTGGATGGTGAACGTTGGTGGACAGCCATTTTCAGGTCTCTCCGGAGATGCTCAATTGGGTTGAGGTCAGGGCTCTGGCTGGGCCAGTCAAGAATGGTCACAGAGTTATTCCGAAGCCACTCCTTTGTTATTTTAGCTGTGTGCTTAGGGTCATTGTCTTGTTGGAATGTGAACCTTCGGCCCAGTCTGGTCCAGAGCTCTCCGGAAGAGGTTTTCCTCCAGGTTATCTCTGTACTTGGCCACATTCATCTTTCCTTCAATTGCAACCTGTCGTCCTGTCCCTGCAGCTGAAAAACACCCCCATAACATGATGCTGCCACCACCATGTTTCACCGTTGAGATTGTATTGGGTAGGTGATGAGCAGTGCCTGGTTTTCTCCACACATACCGCTTAGAATTAATGCCAAAAAGTTCAATCTTCGTCTCATCAGACCACAGAATCTTATTTGTCATATTCTGGTAGTCTTTCATGTGTTTTTTGGCAAACTCTATGTGGGCTTTCTTATGTCTTGCACTGAGGAGAGGCTTCCTTCGGGCCACTCTGCCATAAAGCCCCGACTGCTGGAGGGCTGCAGTGATAGTTGACTATGTGGAACTTTCTCCCATCTCCCTACTGCATCTCTGGAGCTCAGCCACAGTGATCTTTGGGTTCTTCTTTACCTCTCTCACCAAGGCTATTCTCCCACAATTGCTCAGTTTGGCTGGATGGCCAGGTCTAGGAAGAGTTCTGGTTATCCCAAACTTCTTCCATTTAAGAATTATGGAGGCCACTGTGCTCTTAGGAACCTTGAGTGCTGCAGAAATGCTTTTGTAACCTTGGCCAGATCTGTGCCTTGCCACAATTCTGTCTTTGAGCTCCTTGGGCAGTTCCTTTGACCTCATGATTCTCATTTGCTCTGACATACACTGTGAGCTGTGAGGTCTTATATAGACAGGTGTGTGCCTTTCCTAATCAAGTCCAATCAGTTTAATTAAACACAGCTGGACTCCAATGAAGGAGTAGAACCATCTCAAGGAGGATCAGAAGGAAATGGACAGTATGTGAGTTAAATATGAGTGTCACAGCAAAGGGTCTGAATACTTATGACCATGTGATATTTCAGTTTTTCTTTTTTAATAAATTTGCAAAAATATCTAATTTTCTGGGGGGTTTTTCTGTCAAGATGGGGTGCTGAGTGTACATTAATGAGAAATAAAATGAACTTTTTTTGCTTTTAGCAAATGGCTGCAATGAAACAAAGAGTGAAAAATGTAAAGGTGTCTGAATACTTTCCGTACCCACTGTATGTAGTGTGTATAACAGTGGACATAATGGAACAGTAATATACAGAGGGGAAAATCTTTAATTTGCAAGGGCAGGAGGGTATAAGGATTCCGATAGGTTTGTATTGGAGACTTCTGCGCATGCGCGAATAGCGCTGTTGGAGTAAGTGGAGCATGCAGGTCCCATCTGACACTGGGATAGAGATAAACTGCACATGCATGATGCGCACGGATGTTCATAGAAGAGAATACAACGATAGTAAGCTCTAATAGTAGAAGCGCTGGGAGTGTCAGAGTGTGTCAGCGCTCAATCCACAGCAGGTTAAAGAGAGAAGAAAGCATCTGTCCCAATATTCAAATGAGCCCCAAGTGCAATGAGGGTGTGCCAGAACCTAAAAGGGCTCTGTTCCAAGATCTTCCTTTTCACCAAAACTCTGACCAGCACCAACCCATAACTTTTGATTGATGTCCTCTGCCTTGTTTTTGGCTGTTTGGTTCAGCATGACAGTCCCCTGGCTGACTCATGCACACAGTACAGTTTCTCTGGTGCCTGTGTCATCTGGGATTGTATTGTGCATGTGGGTCAGCCAGCATCAGACAGAGGGAGCTGTAGTGGTCTTTTGATATGGGAAAGTCCTCCCCACTTTGCACCGAGTCTCACAGCCAACAACAAGGCAGAAGCTGTCTGTCAAAGGTCCAGTGGAGGTGCATGACGCCGTTTTTTGGCAGAAGGAAGCTCGTGGAATGTAACCCATCCAGGCTCTTACACACCATACTACACTTGGGGTTTCTTTATATATTAGAAAAAACATGTTTTGTTTTGTTTTTTTTACAAATAGAGCAACAATCTGCAATTCCAGAGGTAGGACTGTGATTAGAAGACTGTATACTACAAGGTACTGGAGCATTGAAGGGAGGCTGTGCCCATGAAACGCAATAGCAAATCAGCCACAATGCATTGCAGGGGACATTTTGTTACCCAAGCTTTTGGATAGTTTACTAGATGCACCATTTTTTTTCTTGAAAAAACTGTGTTTTAGAATTTTCACTTGAGCTTAAATTGCATGTTTATAAAAATGGCTTTTTCAAGAAAGTGACACATCTACTGGATTAATAGGTACTATGATTCTTGGTATAAAGTCCCCTACAATGCATATTATATTAAATGTATCGCAATTCCCATGACACTTTCACTTTCATGAAAGTGGCATGGAAGGCGCTCTGGAGCTCAAAATGTTGCAACCCTGAGGTTTGCAAATTTTTTATGCCACAAATCTGCCCCTGTGTGTGGTTCTGCACTAATTGAATAAGGATTGTATACCTGAGTAATGGCCTTTATTTACTGTGGCTGTGCTTAGTAAATTAAAGTTTAGTTTTCTCCCTAAATGAGTGCCCATTGTCATTGTCACAACAAGCCTGTACTACATGGTGCCAGCTTTTCACTGTCACAAGGGAAGTGCAATGTAATGTCCCAGTATTATGGTACAGAACAGGAAGGGCAGAGTGGATTGACATATAACTGTGTGGGAAAATATTCTGTATAACCTGTCATTTATTCATTTATATCTCTGTTCTTTCTATTCTGAGAAGTCAAGGAGGTGTCCAATCAGTGATTGAAACTAAGTAGTACTGCTTCCTTGACAGATTTATATATCAATTTTTTTTGGCTCCTCCTGCTCTATGACATGCTGTTCTACAGATTTTATTGCATTGCCATAGTGATAGGTTCCTTTATCATGTTGTTTGTAGCTCAGACTGAATAATGATCCATACTAACAATGTCATAGAGATGTATTCTGCTGTAAGTTTGGATCAAGAGATCAGCTGGGGCAGTATTTGGGGCTATAAGGACGTATTATAGCCATGACAGGTTAACGTGACAGGTTCTCATTACTGAATAAGACGAGACTGGTAAGGCTGTTGCAGTCCAATGTTTTTTTGTTTTTTTTTTTCCTCTTTGTTAGTAAAACATGGGAAGAAAATCCTAGAGAGGGAAGTAGAAAGCTGTACCATCCATTCCTGGTTTTACCTCCTAATGAGAAAAAGGATTTTCCTTGCAACGACTTCCTTATCTACTAATACCTTCCTTCCACAATTAACATTAATACTGACAGCCATTCTCGGGTCAAATAACTGTTATATTGATATAGTGAGCTTAAGCTTTTTATTTCTACTCATTCTCTACATCCTTCTGTAGGTAGGGCTTATACTACAAATATTTGCTAATACCATTTTCTAGTATTCTCATATAAGAGCTTCTGGCCGATTGCACTGCCTGGTAAATGCTGGAGTTACATTATGGGATTGTATAAGGATTATCATACTTTGTCAGCTGTTGATCTTATTGAAGTATTGCAGTGTTACAATAAGCGCGGTCCATCTGGCCAGAGCTCATTTTATATCTCTATCATGAGCATTTTCACACATTCAGTGGCGTAACTAGGAATGGCTGGGCCCCAAGGCGAACATTTGACATGGTGCCCCCTCCGAACCACCGCCCCCCTGCACAAACCGCATTCCTGCGCACACTATTATGCGCCATAGTGGCCCCTGCACACAGTATTATGCCCCATAGTGGTCCCTGCATACAGTATTATGCCCCATAGTGACCCTGCACACAGTATTATACCCCATATGGCCCCTGCACACAGTATTATGCCCTATAGTGGCCCATGCACACAGTATTATGCCTCATAGTAGCCCGTGCACACAGTATTATGCCCCATAGTGGCCCGCGCCCGTATGCTCATAGTGGCCCGTGCACACAGTATTATGCCCCATATAGTGGCCCTTTCACACGTACTATGCCCTATAGTGGCCCCTGCACGCAGTATTATGCCCCATAGTGGCCCCTGCATGCGGTATTATGCCCCATAGTGGCCCCTGCACACAGTGTTATGCCCCATAGTGGACCACCCATGAACGATTATTATACTCTGGGGCCTTTTCAGACCCCAGAGTATAATGATCGGAGACCCAGGGGAGGATACAAACATAAAAAACAATGTTACCTACCTCTCCCTGGCTCTGATGCACTCCAGTGCGCTACTTCGGCCATCTTCAATGTTGGACCAGATCTCGCGTGACGTCTGGGATGTCACCAAACAGGCCCGAAGCCTGCGGAGCGCCAGAGAGGTAAGTTACAGTGTTTTTTTATGTTCTCTCACCTCCCCTGGGCCCCTGATCGTTATACTCCGGGGTCTGAAAAGACCCCGGAGTATAATGATAGCAGTGTTTGTGGGGTTCGCGGTAGTGGCTGCCACAGGGCTCTGGGCCCCTTAATGTCCGGGGCCCTGTGGCAGCCGCTACCGCAGCTACCCCGGTATTTACGCCCCTGCACACATTAAATTCATGTACCTTGAACAATATATTGCATTCCTTTGGCTCTCAGCTAATTGTTTCACACAGGGAGGAAAGTCCTGCTCCTGCTGGGGCTACAATTGATAATGTTTCAGGCTCTGCTGCAGTTCAGTTTCCTAACACCTAAGTCATTAATTTCAGTTACATTTCTGATGCTGTCTGTCGCAAAGCTTTTCATAAGTACCAGGAAAAGCAGGACTATAAAGACAAACATCTCTACAGAAACTGACGTGACATGACATACCGCTTAAAATGATTCATTTCATCTAAGAAGGAAATCTCCTATTTTAGTCTGTAACCTTGCTATTGATGAAATGAATCAGACATTCATGTACCATGTGAGTGCCAAATGTATTCATTCATAAACAACATTGTTGCTGCCATCAGCCTGGAAAGGGTTATAAGGTCTTTTCCAAACAATTTGAAGTCCATCAAAGAAGGAAAGAGAAAGCTTTATTCACAAATGGAAAACATTCAAAACATAATGATATGTTATACAATTTTCCAGTATACTTAATGTATCAATTCCTCACAGTTTTCTAGATCTCTGCTTGCTGTTGTTCATTCTGCTTACTTCCAACGAACAAAATCAGACCATACTCAGGTGATGGACACACAGGTGCCCAGCTGTGTAGCAGGCGGATATATCTGATTACAATGTCCCTTGGACAGACCAACTTGGAGGTATTTGGCTATAATGCACATTGTCATACTGTTAGGGACAACAAAGATTCCTGAAGAGTATGTTATAGAGTTCCCAATCAAAGATAAGATAAGGTCACAGGCCTGGAGAGAAGTCACACACACTCTGTGGTGTATCAAGTGAATTCTAATTTAATGGCGGGAAAAAGGTAGTGTAAGTACAGTGTAGACAAAGAACAGGTTGGACTAATATAATTAGCATAATATGACTGGTTCTAAAGTTGTAACATAGTTCTGGCACATGGCTATTGGATAAGGCACAATAGGAGCTGAATCTCATTAGGACTTCCAAGGTGGGTGGATGAGCACTCTTATGAGACAAAAAGGCATGTAAAATGTATAATACACAAGCTTACATCATCCACGGTATATATATATATATATATATATATATATATATCATAGGAAAAGCAATAAGATGACATGCTAGGTGCCCGATAGCCTTTGGAAGGCAGCCTTCATACTAAGAACCAGCTTACACAAAGGATATATTATCCACATGCCTAAGCACCCTGGCTTAATTACCCACCACACAGAGTTACATGCTAATATATATATATATATATATATATATATACACAGTCATGGCCAAAAGTTTTGAGAATGATACAAATATTAATTTTTACAAAGTCTACTGCTTCAGTTTTTCTAATGGCAATTTGCATATACTCCAGAATGTTATAAAGAGTGATCAGCTTAACAGCAATTACTTGCAAAGTCAATATTTGCCTAGAAAATGAACTTTATCCCCCCAAAACACATTTCAACATCATTGCAGCCCTGCCTTAAAAGGACCACCTAACATCGTTTCAGTGATTGCTCCATTAACACAGGTGTGGGTGTTGATGAGGACAGGGCTGGAGATCAATCTGTCATGATTAAGTAAGTGACACCACTGGACACTTTAAAAGGAGGCTGGTGCTTGCCATCATTGTTTCTCTTCTGTTAACCATGGTTATCTCTAAAGAAACACGTGCAGTCATCATTGCACTGCACAAAAATGGCCTAACTGGGAAGAGTATTGCAGCTAGAAAGATTGCACCTCAGTCAACAATCTATCGCATCATCAAGAACTTCAAGGAGAGAGGTTCCATTGGTGCCAAAAAGGCTCCAGGGTGCCCAAGAAAGACCAGCAAGCGGCAGGACCGTCTCTTAAAAGTGTTTCAGCTTCGGGATCGGGCTACCAGCAGTGCAGAGCTTGCTGAGGAATGGCAGCAGGCAGGTGTGAGTGCATCTGCACGCACTGTGAGGCGGAGACTCTTGGAGCAAGGCCTGGTCTCAAGGAGGGCAGCAAAGAAGCCACTTCTCTCCAGAAAAAACATCAGGGACAGACTGATATTCTGCAAAAGGTACAGGGAGTGGACTGCTGAGGACTGGGGTAAAGTCATTTTCTCTGATGAATCCCCTTTTCGATTGTTTGGAACATCTGGAAAACAGCTTATTCGGAGAAGAAGAGGTGAGCGCTACCACCAGTCTTGTCTCATGCCAACTGTAAAGCATCCTGAAACCATTCATGTGTGGGGTTGCTTCTCAGCCAAGGGAATCGGCTCTCTCACAGTCTTGCCTAAAAACACAGCCATGAATAAAGAATGGTACCAGAATGTCCTCCAAGAGCAACTTCTCCCAACCGTCCAAGAGCAGTTTGGCGCTCAACAATGCCTATTCCAGCATGATGGAGCACCTTGCCATAAAGCAAAGGTGATAACTAAATGGCTCAGGGAACAAAACATAGAGATTTTGGGTCCATGGCCTGGAAACTCCCCAGATCTTAATCCCATTGAGAACTTGTGGTCAATCATCAAGAGACGGGTGGACAAACAAAAACCAACAAATTCAGACAAAATTAAAGCATTGATTCTGCAAGAATGGACTGCTATCAGTCAGGATTTGGTCCAGAAGTTGATTGAGAGCATGCCAGGGAGAATTGCAGAGGTCCTGAAGAAGAAGGGTCAACACTGCAAATATTGACTTACTACATTAACTCATTCTAACTGTCAATATAAGCTTCTGTTACTCATAATATGAATGCAATTATATTTCTGTATGTGATAAAAACATCTGACAAACACACATAAAAACCAGAGGGCAGCAGATCATGTGAAAATATAATATTTGTGTCATTCTCAAAACTTTTGGCCATGACTGTATATATATACACACAGTGCCTTGCGAAAGTATTCGGCCCCCTTGAACTTTTCAACCTTTTGACACATTTCAGGCTTCAAAAAGATATCAAATTTAAATTTTTTTGGTGAAGAATCAACAAGTAGGACACAATTGTGAAGTGGAACAAAATTTATTGGTTATTTTAAACTTTTGTAAAAAATAAAAAACTGAAAAGTGGGGCGTGCAATATTATTCGGTCCCTTTACTTTCAGTGCAGCAAACTCACTCCAGAAGTTCAGTGAGGATCTCTGAATGATCCAATGTTGTCCTAAATGACTAATGATGATAAATATAATCCACCTGTGTGTAATCAACTCTCTGTATAAATGCACCTGCTCTTTGATAGTCTCAGGGTTCTGTTTAAAGCGCAGAGAGCATCATGAAGACCAAGGAACACACCAGGCAGGTCCGTGATACTGTTGTGGAGAAGTTTAAAGCCGGATTTGGATACAAAAAGATTTCCCAAACTTTAAACATCCCAAGGAGCACTGTGCAAGCGATCATATTGAAATGGAAGGAGTATCACACCACTGCAAATCTACCAAGACCCGGCCGTCCCTCTAAACTTTCATCTCAAACAAGGAGAAGACTGATCAGAGATGCAGCCAAGAGGCCCATGATCACTTTGGATGAACTGCAGAGATCTACAGCTGAGGTGGGAGAGTCTGTCCATAGGACAACAATCAGTTGTACACTACACAAATCTGGCCTTTATGGAAGAGTGGCAAGAAGAAAGCCATTTCTCAAAGATATCCATAAAAAGTCTCGTTTAAAGTTTGTCACAAGCCACCTGGGAGACACACCAAACATGTGGAAGAAGGTGCTCTGGTCAAATGAAACCAAAATCGAACTTTTTGGCCACAATGCAAAACGATAGGTTTGGCATAAAAGCAACACTGCTCATCACCCTGAACACACCATCTCTACTGTCAAACATGGTGGTGGCAGCATCATGGTTTGGGCCTGCTTTTCTTCAACAGGGACAGGGAAGATGGTTAAAATTGATGGGAAGATGGATGGAGCCAAATACAGGACCATTCTGGAAGAAAACCTGTTGGAGACTGCAAAAGACCTGAGACTGGGTCAGAGATTTATCTTCCAACAAGACAATGATCCCAAACATAAAGCAAAATCTACAATGGAATGGTTCACAAATAAACGTATCCAGGTGTTAGAATGGCCAAGTCAAAGTGCAGACCTGAATCCAATCGAGAATCTGTGGAAAGAGCTGAAAACTGCTGTTCACAAATGCTCTCCATCCAACCTCACTGAGCTCGAGCTGTTTTCCAAGGAAGAATGGGCAAGAATTTCAGTCTCTCTGTGCAAAACTGATAGAGACATACCCCAAGTGACTTGCAGCTGTAATCGCATCAAAAGGTGGCGCTACAATGTATTAACTTAAGGGGGCTGAATAATTTGGCACGCCCCACTTTTCAGTTTTTTTATTTTTTACAAAAGTTTAAAATATCCAATAAATTTAGTTCCATTTCACGATTGTGTCCCACTTGTTGTTCAAGGGGGCCGAATACTTTCGCAAGGCACTGTGTGTGTGTGTGTGTGTGTGTATATATGTGTGTGTGTGTGTGTGTATATATATATATATATATATATATATATATATATATATATATAGTACAGACCAAAAGTTTGGACACACCTTCTCATTCCAAGAGTTCTCTGTATTTTCATGACTATAAAAATTGTAGATTCACACTGAAGGCATCAAAACTATGAATTAACACATGTGGAATTATATACTTAACAAAAAAGTGTGAAACAACTGAAAATATGTCTTATATTCTAGGTTCTTCAAAGTAGCCACCTTTTGCTTTGATTACTGCTTTGCACACTCTTGGCATTCTCTTGATGAGCTTCACGAGGTAGTCACCTGAAATGGTTTTCACTTCACAGGTGTGCCCTGTCAGGTTTAATAAGTGGGATTTCTTGCCTTATAAATGGGGTTGGGACCATCAGTTGTGTTGTTCAGAAGTCAGGTGGATACACAGCTGATAGTCCTACTGAATGGAGTGTTAGAATTTGTATTATGGCAAGAAAAAAGCAGCTAAGTAAAGAAAAACGAGTGGCCATCATTACTTTAAGAAATGAAGGTCAGTCAGTCCGAAAAATTGGGAAAACTTTGAAAGTGTCCCCAAGTGCAGTGGCCAAAACCATCAAGCGCTACAAAGAAACTGGCTCACATGAAGACCGCCCCAGGAAAGGAAGACCAAGAGTCACCTCTGCTGCGGAGGATAAGTTCATCCGAGTCACCAGCCTCAGAAATCGCAGGTTAACAGCAGCTCAGATTAAAGACCAGGTCAATGCCACACAGAGTTCTAGCAGCAGACACATCTCTACAACAACTGTTAAGAGGAGACTGTGTGCAGCAGGCCTTCATGGTAAAATAGCTGCTAGGAAACCACTGCTAAGGACAGGCAACAAGCAGAAGAGACTTGTTTGGGCTAAAGAACACAAGGAATGGATATTAGACCTGTGAAAATCTGTGCTTTGATCTGATGAGTCCAAATTTGAGATCTTTGGTTCCAACCACCGTGTCTTTGTGCGACGCAGAAAAGGTGAACGAATGAACTCTACATGCCTGGTTCCCTCCGTGAAGCATGGATGACGTGTGATGGTGTGGGGGTGCTTTGCTGGTGACACTGTTGGGGATTTATTCAAAATTGAGGGAATACTGAACCAGCATGGTTACCACAGCATCTTGCAGCGACATGCTATTCCATCTGGTTTGCGTTTAGTTGGACCATCATTTATTTTTCAACAGGACAATGACCCCAAACACACCTCCAGACTGTGTAAGGGCTATTTGACCAAGAAGGAGAGTGATGGAGTGCTACGCCAGATGACTTGGCCTCCATAGTCACCAGACCTGAACCCAATCGAGATGGTTTGGGATGAGCTGGACCGCAGAGTGAAGGCAAAAGGGCCAACAAGTGCTAAGCATCTCTGGGAACTCCTTCAAGACTGTTGGAAGACCATTTCAGGTGACTACCTCTTGAAGCTCATCAAGAGAATGCCAAGAGTGTGCAAAGCAAAAGGTGGCTACTTTGAAGAACCTAAAATATAAGACATATTTTCAGTTGTTTCACACTTTTTTGTTAAGTATATAATTCCACATGTGTTAATTCATAGTTTTGATGCCTTCAGTGTGAATCTACAATTTTTATAATCATGAAAATACAGAGAACTCTTGAAATGAGAAGGTGTGTCCAAACTTTTGGTCTGTACTGTATATATGTAAAAGATACACAAAATGGATGATTACCTCTAACACATACTTTACGAAAACCAAACACAGCATATCAGCACAAACACCTCATAGCAGCTGTCAAGCAGAGTGATGGAGTGATGACTTGGGCTTGTTTTGCAGCTACAGGACCTGGGCACCTTGCAGTCACTGAACTCCTCTGTATACCAAAGTATTCTAGAGCTAAATGTAAGGCCATCTATCAAAATGGGTCATGCAACAGGACAATAATCCCATGCATACCAGCATATCTACAAAAGAATAGTTGAAAAAGAAAAGAATTAAACTGTTGTAATGGCCCAGTCAAAGTCCAGACCTCAATCCATTGAAATGCTGTGGTGGGACCTCAAACAAATGCCCACAAACCTCAAGAGATTGAAGTAACATTGTAAAGAAGAATGAGCCAAAATTCCTCCAGAACAATGTGAGACTGAAAACGATAACTTCAATTTATTGCTGCTAAACGTGGTTAGCTATTGATTCATAGGGTGTATTTAATTGTTTAACATGTTTTTTGTAACTTGGCTTCATTATTGTTAAATAATTAATGAAATGGTGAAATCTGTTGTGTGTTGTTGCTCATGTGAGGTTGCATTTACTTAATTTAAGACCTTGTAATGTTGTAAAACCGTAAAAGAGGGTGAACGCTATTTTTCTCATGAATGCAAGTGATTTGGAAGAGATTTTGGTGGTTGTAAACATCCTTTACATTGCTGTCAATGTATTTCAATCTATTTATTATGCATTAAAAATCTATCATATTACTATTGTGATACTCCAGAATATGATATGAATATCACAGTCTGTATAGAAGTACAGTATTCTCCAAATACATTGCCTAAGGAAAGCAGCTTTAAGAATGTTTCATTGTCCAACAATTTTCCAAAATATACTGTAAATGATCAATTTTGTCATTCCTGCTGGCCAGCTGCAGTATGAAGAAATTGTGGTGGCTTTGCTAGCATCAAGTTTGACTTTTTAAACGCCAATAATTGGATATGAGTTGTGCTACATTTAATATAATTTATGCCACTTTATTGGCGCAAATGATCACTGAAATCTATGCCAGCTATTATAGCACAGATGCACAGCCTGGTGGAGGAGCCGCTTCATTTTTGAAGAAGTATGCACCTTGTCATAAATGAGGCGGCTCTTTCACCAGCTCAGTTAAAATGAAGACTGGTGTTAAATATGCCAATCTTCATAAATGTCCCCCATCATGCTTACTACTTCTTTAACCCCTTAACGACTAAGTTCGTAATAGTCACCTGGGGATGTATGGAGAAGGCTCAAGAGCTGAGCTACATACAGGGCAGATGCCTGCTGTATAATACAGCCAGGATCCACCAATAACAGCTGCGATTGGTGCCGACACACCGATCGCAGCTGTTAACACTTTAGATGCCACGGTTAAATGCAACCACGGCATCTAAAGTACAGAGACGCCATAGGCGCCATCTTTGAGCCATCACCACCAACGGGATTGTCATTGGAGGGCAGCAATCAGTTGCCATGACAGCCGGGTGCCTACTGAAGGCTCCCAGGCTTGTCAGTAATATGGTTCTATTACACACTGCCATAGGCTTTGCCTCCTAAAAAAAAAAAAAAATGTAATAAAAAGTTATCAAACCATCAGCCCTTCCCCCACATGGTATCAATAAAACGTCATTTTTTTCCACATAAAAAGACGCCATATCCAGCTCCGTACTTGTAAATGTGAAAAAGTTACAGGTGTCAGAACATAGACAAAAAATGTTTTTTCTATTTTGCTAAGTTTTTCATTTTTTAAAAGGTATCAAAAGATTACAAATACTATATAAATTTGGTAACACCATGATTGTACTGACCCATAGAATACAGCTAACATGCCATTTTTTTCCCCACAGTTAACACCGTAAAAAATAAAACCCATATGAAATTGGCACAAATGCTTTTTTTTTTTCCAATTCCACCTTATTCTGAATTTTTTCCCAGTACATTGTACATGATACTGAATGGTGCTATTACAAAGTACAATTTGTTTCGCAAAATTCAAATCTCCCCCTTTTCCCTAGAACACATATAAAAGTAGTTAAATACTGTGAAACACATACACATTAGATTTTTGTTAAAATGTAAATAAAACTATATAAATTTGGTATCCCCGGAATCGTATGGAAACATAGAATACAGGTGACATGTAATTGTATACTGTTGTATACTATTAATGGGATATATGTCTACCTGGAGAATATACCTTCACCCTGGTTGTTGCACTATATTTATTCTATGGCTCTAGTAGGGAGAGTCCTTTATGTGGTTTCATTCCAATACAGCCCCTCTTCTATGTACTTTTATGTGATTTTAATATTTAATAAAACATTTAATAAAAATGCCATATATTTACGTAGTTGCTGTGTGTTGCTGTTTGTATGGTTATACCTGTGATACTCCCATCCATCAAACTTTTCACTGTTGGCTCATGTTTAGTTTGGGTGCAATGTGATGCATGGGGCCATGTTAGGTGCCATGACACCTGTAATACTGAGCATACTCCCATATTATGTGTTTTACAAAATATATTTTCAAAATAGTTTTTCCATTTTTCTCTCCATAGATCACAAGACAATCTTCAAGACCTGGAGCCAGGGAATGTTCTTGAGACACAGCCGGAGGCAGTGGAACCTGATAAGTCTTCTCCCAGTGTAGTTGTGTCACCCACCATCCCACTGGAAGATCCTGCTGGCAGTGATCTGTCCATGCCAGCACCGTCACAGCGGGAAGATAATCTGTTGATCAGACAAGCAGCTCATCACCAGAGCCGCAACTTACCTGGTCTAAAACAGTTGCAGACACCAGGGCAATGATTGATGACCAAGTGCTTGAACACCTCAACCGTCACAACCAGGAGACGCAGCCTGATATTTTTTGCTGCAGCCTGGCACGTATTCTAAAAGAAGTTCCAAAAGAGTACCTCTGCCGGTGCCAGACTGTGTTGATGGGGGTCGCTAAATTATTTATGGTGAACCGCTGCAATAATAAATTGTGCCAGTCTGTGGACTACCCACGGCACAAACCAGAGGGAAAAACTCCACCCGACGCTTACATCCCTGCACCTCCACCTCTTTGGCTAACACAATAAATTATGAACTCTCCCAGCCCCTGTTTTCCCAAGACAGAACAATGGCTCCATGGCATTCTACTCCATATTTAGCACCTTAATACCAGTTCCACCAGCCACTAGCTCACTTGCACAACAGTGAGGATATGGTCCGAGGAGAGTGCTGAGACTCTGAGGGACTGTTTTGATACAACCGCATGGGAAGTGCTGCAGGATTCTTATGGGGAAGATATAGAAGGACTCACACACTGCATAACGGACTACATTAATTTTTGTGTGAACAACACTCTACCCACAAAAGTGGTAAGGTGCTTCTCTAACAACAAACTATGGATTAATTCTGATATAAAAGCATTACTTAAGGAGAAAAAGATGGCATTCAAGACAAAAGATAAGGAGGAGCTGAGAGAGGTACAGAATGAGCTTAGGCATCAAATCAGACAGGAAAAAGCCAATTATAAGAAAAATATGGAAAAGCAAATGGAAAGAAAAGATATAAGAGGAGTCTAGGATGAGCTTAAAAATCGAAGACGATAAATATATGGACTCTATGGTGGCCCAAGGATCCACTGTACCAACCCGCGCTCTTGGGAAATAACCCCCGGTCACAGATGATGATAGAAGGAATTCACATTTATTAGGGTGATAATCACAACACGTTTCGGAGCACCAAGCTCCTTTATCAAGTGCATAAAAACAATCTGATGTGATGTTCCCAGTAAAGGTTTTTGTGAATTGAAGTCAATTTCGGGTCATAGACAGTCTGTCTCCAACATAGATTCAGATGTTAATTGGCTTAACGAACTAAATCTATTCTTCAATAGATTTGATCACACACCAGCTCCTCCCACCCCAGCATGCCCTTTAGTTCCCCCTACCACTTCACCCCCTGCGGCTACTTCCCACCAGAGCAATAAATCCAGAAATCCGTCTTTATCTGACCACAGTCTGACCTTCACACTTGCCCAGGTGAGAAAAGAGCTGAAAAAGATCAAGGCGAGGAAAGCAGCAGGGCTAGATAACAGTGCAAGGCTAATTAAGGCTTGTGGGAATCAGCTGTGTAGTATCATTACATATGTGTTTAATATGAGCCTGAAACTGGAAATTGTCCCTGAATTATGAAAATCTTCTTGTGTGGTACCGGTTCCAAAGAAACCTCACCCTATGGACCTCAACGACGACAGACCTGTAGCATTCACATCCCACTTGATGAAGATCTTAGAGAGATTGGTTGTTACACATCTCCGCCCTCTAGTGAGCCCCACTATGGACCTTCTCCAGTTTACGTATCGGCCAGGCATTGGGGTGGATGATGCCATCATCCACCTTCTGCACAGGGCTCTTTCTCACCTGGAGAGACCAGGGAACATGGTGAGAATAATGTTCTTTGATCTCTCCAGTGTTTTTAACACCATACAGCCGGGGCTACTGAGAGACAAGCTGGGCCTTGCTGGAGTGGACCACCACATCTCCAACTGGATCCTAGACTACCTCACAAACCGACCTCAGTATGTGAGAGCCCGGGACTGTGTGTCAGATACCGTGATCTGTAATACGGGGGCACCTCAGGTGCAGTTTTTGCCCCTTTCCTCTTCACACTGTACACTGCATATTTTAGGTGCAACTCATCTAGCTGCTACCTACAGAAGTATTCTGACGACTCTGCAATAGTAGGCCTCATCACAGACGAAGATGATAGGAAGTACAGAGAACTGAACCAGGATTTTGTGGACTGGTTCCAGCGGAACCACCTGAAGATTAAAGGCTGGGAAGACCAAGGAAATGGTGCTGGACTTCCTTAAATGTGAATGCCCTCCTAAACCAGTGGACATCCAGGAGACGGGCATCGAGATTGTCAAAACCTATAAGTACATGGGTGTGCTCCTTAATAATAAGCTGGACTGGTCAGATCACATGGAGGTCCTGTACAGGAAGGGCCACAGCAGGCTCTTCCTGCTTAGGAGGCTGAGAGCATTTAGAATCCAGGGGGCACTTCTTAGGACTTTTTTCAACTCGGTAGTGGCATCAGCCATCTTCTTCGGAGTGGCCTGCTGGCGGAGCAGTATATCAACCAGGGATAGAAATAAATTTGAAAAGCTGATTAGAAGGGCCAGCACTGTCCTAGGGAGCCCACTGGACCCAGTGCAGGTAGTGGGTGACAGAAGGATACTGTCCGTGGTGAGCTCCATGCGGGAGAATAAGTCCCATCCCATGCATGTGACCATGATAGTGCTGGGCAGTACTGTCAGTGAACGACTACTTCACGCTAAGTGTGAGAAGGAGCGCTATCAGAAGTCTTTCCTCCCCATTATGGTCAGGCTGTACAACCAACACCAACCTAAGTGGAGATTAGTCCATACAGAGAACTGAAATATCTTTCTATTGGGATATAACCCCCCCCCCCCCTTCTGCTACTTCTTATCTGTCTGTCTACTATCAATGAAATGCCTCTACCTTGGAACATTCTTGTATATGTTGTATTTGTATTGTTTATCTTTGCTGCTCTAAAACACTGAATTTCCCCATTGTGGGACTATTAAAGGATTATTATTATTATTATTATTATTATTATTATTATTATTATTATTATTATTATCTGACAGATGATGGATCTGTAGTTTCTTTCTTTTATTTTTATCTCATTTGTTTTTATGTTCTTTTGTTATGTAACTGTTTTATATTGGATTATTTATCTTTTTTTACAATACATAAAGTTTTTTTATTGTTCATTTATCTCTTAGTCAACATTCATCTTGTTTTGTGTGTTGAGAGTGAGAGGTATGTGAATTCTGCTTCATGTGAGTGTACATGTTGATTGGGACTTTTATATATATATACATATATATATATATATATATATATATATATATATATATATACATATATACATATATATATATATATATATATATATACACTGTATGAAGCCAATGAGTTGTATAATTTATATTATACATTTTAACAGCTATTTTGGCATTAATACATAAGGTTGGACGGCACATTGGGGGTTCTTATCTTCTTCAGAATCCCTAAATTAAACTAACACAAACCAGGAAAAAAAAAATAAAAAACAAAAAAAGATAAACAAAAATCCAAAATAAATACAGAACTAACCAGCATGAGAGAGATAAAAACGAGAGTATATATATATCTCTATGGATGGATACATCCATCTGCCATGGAACCCTTCCTTCCGGATACAGTAAATAGTAGGCATAGCCTTCATGGATAGCCAGTCATAACAATCCAGGTCTTCTATTCTGGTTGCGGTCCTGAGGGATGGATGATGTGGGCATATACTGGTCCAGGTCACAATCAAATGCAGTCTCATAAATCTGGATATACAGTCATATGAAAAAGTTTGGGCACCCCTATTAATCTTAATCATTTTTAGTTCTAAATATTTGGGTGTTTGCAACAGCCATTTCAATGTGATATATCTAATAACTGATGGACACAGTAATATTTCAGGATTGAAATAAGGTTTATTGTACTAACAGAAAATGTGCAATATGCATTAAACCAAAATTTGACCGGTGCAAAAGTATGGGCACCTCAACAGAAAAGTGACATTAATATTTAGTAGATCCTCCTTTTGCAAAAATAACAGCCTCTAGTCCGCTTCCTGTAGCTTTTAATCAGTTCCTGGATCCTGGATGAAGGTATTTTTGACCATTCCTCTTTACAAAACAATTCCAGTTCAGTTAAGTTTGATGGTCGCCGAGCATGGACAGCCCGCTTCAAATTATCCCACAGATGTTCAATGATATTCAGGTCTGGGGACTGGGATGGCCATTCCAGAACATTGTAATTGTTCCTCTGCATGAATGCCTGAGTAGATTTGGAGCTGTGTTTTGGATCATTGTCTTGCTGAAATATCCATCCCCGGCGTAACTTCAAATTCGTCACTGATTCTTGTACATTATTCTCAAGAATCTGCTGATTTTAATTTTATAACCCCCCCCCCCCCAACTTTAACAAGATTCCCGGTGCCGGCATTGGCCACACAGCCCCAAAGCATGATGGAACCTCCACCAAATTTTACAGTGGGTAGCAAGTGTTTTTCTTGGAATGCTGTGTTTTTTTGACGCCATGCATAACGCCTTTTTGTATGACCAAACAACTCAATCTTTGTTTCATCAGTCCACAGGACCTTCTTCCAAAATGAAGCTGGCTTGTCCAAATGTGCTTTTGCATACGTCAGGCGACTGTTTGTGGCGTGCTTTCAGAAACGGCTTCTTTCGCATCACTCTCCCATACAGCTTCTCCTTGTGCAAAGTGTGCTGTATTGTTGATCGATGCACAGTGACACCATCTGCAGCAAGATGATGCTGCAGCTCTTTAGAGGTGGTCTGTGGATTGTCCCCTTAATTTTTTTTCCCATTTTTTTTCTTCCCCTTTCTTATTTTTTTTTTGGCCTGCCACTTCTGGGCTTAACAAGAACTGTCCCTGTGGTCTTCCATTTCCTTACTATGTTCCTCACAGTGGAAACTGACAGGTTAAATCTCTGAGACAACTTTTTGTATCCTTCCCCTGAACAACTATTTTGAACAATCTTTGTTTTCAGATCATTTGAGAGTTGTTTTGAGGAGCCCATGATGCCACTCTTCAGAGGAGATTCAAATAGGAGAACAACTTGCAATTGGCCACCTTAAATACCTTTTCTCATGATTGGATACACCTGGCTATGAAGTTCAAAGCTCAGTGAGGTTACAAAACCAATTTTGTGCTTCAGTAAGTCAGTAAAAAGTAGTTAGGAGTATTCAAATCAATAAAATGATAAGGGTACCCAAATTTTTGCACCGGTCAAATTTTGGTTGAATGCATATTGCACATTTTCTGTTAGTACAATAAACCTCATTTCAATCCTGAAATATTACTGTGTCCATCAGTTATTAGATATATCAAATTGAAATGGCTGTTGCAAACACCCAAATATTTAGAACTAAAAATGATTAAGATTAATAGGGGTGCCCAAACTTTTTCATATGACTGTAGTTATGAAGGATGACACAAGCTTGGATCACCAACCTCACATTATCCAGATCAGCGGCATACATATCGCCTGAGCAGCCTGTTCAGCTGCACAGGGGCTCAGCTGGAGGAGGGGGCCCAATAGAGTTGGAGAGAAGCAGTTTACAATTGGACACAACAGTGGAGGACATTAACACAATCTGTCACTTACTACAGGAGGGGTGGAGCTTAGCACTGAAATAGGTGAGGCTTAGTGGTTGGATGGGTCAGGACTTAATCAACAAGGGTCAGGGGTTCTTGGGACCCTTTCACCCAAGATTGAGAGCAGGTGAGTATATTACAGTGTGAGCAAGGGATGCATGTGAGGTTTTTAGGTGATATATGTGCTGATTGATGTGTGTATAGCGTGACCAGAGTCTAGTGTATGAGTGAATAAAATATGCACTTTGATGTGTGTGCTGTATGCATATAATATGTGAATAACTTATCTGCATGTAATATGTGAGTGATGTATGCATGTAATATATGAGTGACATATGCTGTATGCATGTATGTGAATGATGTATGCTGTATACATGTAATATATGAGTGACGTGCTGTATGCATATAATGTGTGAGCGACATGTGCTGTATGCATTTAATAAATGAGTGAAATATGCAGTATGCATGTAATATATGAGTGACATGCGCGGTATGCATGTAATGTGTGAGTAATATATACTATGATGTGTAATAGATGAGTGACTTGTGTGGTATACATGTAATATGAGTGGTATGTGTGGTATGCATGTAACATGTGAGTGATATACTCTATAGTGTATAATATGTGAGTGACATATGCTGTATGCATGTAATAGATGAATGACGTGTGCGGTTGCATGTAATATATGAGTGATGTGTGTGGAATGATGTAATATGACGTGACGTGCTGTATGCATGTATTATTCGAGCTGTATGCGTGTAATATATCAGTGGAAGGATATGTGTGATGTATGTGACTAATATGAGAGTGGTGCATGCACCAATATATGCATGCACTAATATATATTAAACACAAGAAAACTTTATTAAGACAACAGTCTTAATATTTCTTGCGCCAGTGTGGGAATGCATTAAGAGACTTTGGCCTCTCAATAATTCTGGTGCATCTAGGGAGCTTCCATGCATCAGAACTGAAATCTACACCAACCAGGGACTGGTATAGATTTCAGCTACAACTCATGCCAGTTTTCTGCCGTCAGTAATAGGAAATCTGATGGCCTGAGGCATCTCCGTCTTGAGTTGTAAAAACCATTCGGCAATCTGAAGCCAGTCCTTAGCCTTGGGCTGTGGCATCACCACTGCTCTCAGTCACTGCCAGATCACTTTGCAGGTCAACCACACAATTAATGAAATGGTTGAGCATCCCAACAGAAATTCAAAGTGGGGCGATGTTCCACAAATTCCCTGTTGCTAGGAATCTACAGTGGGAAAAAAGTATTTAGTCAGCCACCAATTGTGCAAGTTCTCCCACTTAAAAACATGACAGAGGCCTGTAATTGACATCATAGGTAGACCTCAACTATGAGAGACAAAATGAGAAAACGAATCCAGAAAATCACATTGTCTGATTTTTAAAGAATTTATTTGCAAATTATGGTGGAAAATAAGTATTTGGTCAATAACAAAAGTTCATCTCAATACTTTGTTATATATCCTTTGTTGGCAATGACAGAGGTCAAACGTTTTCTGTAACTCCATTCCCATTCCTCCATGCAGATCTCCTCTAGAGCAGTGATGTTTTGGGGCTTTCGCTGGGCAACATTGACTTTCAACTCTCTCCAAAGGTTTTCTATGGGGTTGAGATCTGGAGACTGGCTGGGCCACTCCAGGACCTTGAAATGCTTCTTACGAAGCCACTCCTTCGTTGTCCTGGCAGTGTGCTTGGGATCATTGTCATGCTGAAAGACCCAGCCACATTTCATCTTCAATGCCCTTGCTGATGGAAGGAGGTTTGCACTCAAAATCTCACGATACATGGCCCCATTCATTCTTTCATGTACATGGATCAGTCATTCTGGTCCCTTTGCAGAGAAACAGCCCCAAAGCATGATGTTGCCACCCCCATGCTTCACAGTAGGTATGGTGTTCTTTGTATGCAACTCAGCATTCACTCTCCTCCAAACATGACGAGTTGTGTTTCTACCAAACAGTTCTACTTTGGTTTCATCTGACCATATGACATTATCCCAATACTCTTCTGGAACATCCAAATGCTCTCTAGCAAATTTCAGATGGGCCCGGATATGTACTGGCTTAAGCAGGGGGATACATCTGGCACTGCAGGATCTGAGTCCCTGGCGGCGTAGTGTGTTACTGACGGTAGCCATTGTTATGTTAGTCCGAGCTTTCTGCAGGTCATTCACTAGGTCCTCCTGAGTGGTTCTGGGATTTTTGCTCACCGTTCTTGTGATCATTTTGACCCCACGGAGTGAGATCTTGCATGGAGCCCCTGACCGAGGTAGATTATCAGTGGTCTTGTAGGACTTCCATTTTCTAATTATTGCTCCCACAGTTGATTTCTTCACACCAAGCTGCTTGCCTATTGCAGATTCAGTCTTCCCAGCCTGATGCAGGTCTACAATTTTGTTTCTGGTGTCCTTCCACAGCTCTTTGGTCTTCACCATAGTGGAGTTTGGCGTGTGACTGTTTGAGGTTGTGGACAGGTGTCTTTTATACTGATAACAATTTCAAACAGGTGCCATTACTACAGGTAATGAGTGGAGGACAGAGTAGCCTCTTAAAGAAGAAGTTACAGGTCTGTGAGAGCCAGAAATCTTGCTTGTTTGTAGGTGACCAAATACTTATTTTCCACCATAATTTGCAAATAAATTCTTAAAAAAATCAGACAATGTGATTTTCTAGATATATTTTCTCATTTTGTCTCTCATAGTTGAGGTCTACCTAAGATGTCAATTACAGGTCTCTCTCATCTTTTTAAGTGGGAGAACTTGCACTATTGGTGGTTGACTAAATACTTTTTTTCCCCACTGTAGATAAAAAAAACAGAAAATAAATTTATTAGCAATTACGTTAGTGCTTGCTGGACCCTGATTACATAGAGGTGTGCAGCAAGGGGGACAGGTCAGAGACTGGTAACTGGACCCTTATTACATGGTGGCATAAGGCATGGGGGGAGAGCCAGGGACTGCTGGCTGGATCCTGGTTACATGGCACCATGGGGCAAGTGGGACAAGTTAGAGACTGCTAGCTGGACTCTGATTGCATAGCAGCATGAGGCATGGGGGATAAGTTGGGACTACTAGCAGGACTCTGGTTACAAGGCAACAAGGGGGATAGGTCGGGCACTGCTTGCTGGACCCTAGTGACATGTCAGTATAGATCAAGGGGGACAAGTCAGGGACTGCTAGCTTGACCCTGCTTACATGGCGGTATGGGCCAAGGGGAACATGTCAGAGACTGCTAGCTGGACCCTGATTACATAGTGGCATGAAGCAGCGGGTCAAGTCAGGGACTGCTTGTTAGACCCTGGTTACATGGCGGCATGTGGCAAGCAGGACAAGTCGGGGACTGCTAGCTGAACCCTGGTTACAATGCAGAAAAAGCAAAAATGCAAAGAAAATCACATCTGAGCAATTATGTGACCTTTTCTAGGGGTAGGGTAAAGATAGTGACACTAAATTCTGTGTTCCATATTTTTTTTCATATCCGCAAATTACTCATTGATTCAATAATAGATGTTTTTGCGAACATACGGCACCAATATGACACACTGATGAGCAATGGTCTGCAAAAACCAAATACTGTGCAGTATTTTGTGGAACACAAATTACACATGGCCATGTGCATAAGGACTTATTGGCAGCATCAGTAATATGGCTCTCTTATTCACTGCTTATGCCGCAACCCAAATGGAGGAGACCGGAGAATGGGAGTTGTAGTGGATGAGGATGTGCCACCTACTAGGCCGAGCACACTCACTAACCACTCCAGCCCCACTCCTGGGCCGGACAGAGTCGAGGGGGGTCCTGCAGCACTACCGGATGGTGGTGGTAGTAGTTCTTTCCCCCGGGCGCTTCCAGTTGGACAGGGGACCTCTCCTCTCTGAACCGGTGTGGTGGAAGTCGGAAGGGCTCTGATGTTATAACAGGCACGACAGGCCAGTGGTAACAGTTGAACCAGGAACAGTTTTTATTGTAACAACTGGAAACAGGTAACTGCAGCTTCCAAATGGGGGTAGTAGTACAATGTCCAATCCCCCAGCCTTGGTTCTAGGAGGGTGCCCAGGGATGTTACAGGCTCTATGAATAAGTCCACCACAACTCCTCCTCTCATGCCTCTCCCAGCCAAGTATACTGGGGATGGAGTCACAGCAAGTCCTGACAGGGATCTGGTTAGCTGTAGACTTGGCCCGAACATGGTACTCCTGTCAGGGTCCTCTCCTGCTACTCCTGGCACGGCACTGAAAATGTCCAACAGCTTAGACAGCTTCTCTCCCATGCTCAGGGCTGTCTCTGGATGAGCCTAGGGCTGATAATATCTCTCCTTGAGGCTGTAGGCTGACTGTCGGGCCTCAGTCCAGAAGCTGGTGGCAGGGAAACTCCAGCTAACTGCACACACTTGACTGAAGACCAACCGTCGCCGGGGAGACTAGGTCTCCCTACAAGCCCGCCCAGTGACCTTTGATAAGCCAGGGCTGAACCAAGGCCAGGTTTGAACAATTCAGGGGGGGAAATACAACAGGGAAAGCTGTAAACAATTACATTTAACGCAGAATGGAACATACCAACACAATCCCAGAGATACAAAAGACAAACAATTAAAAGCAGCAGCCTCTGGGATGCAGCACTTACAGGTGCATCTCAATAAATTAGAATATCTTTGAAACGTTCATTCATTTCAGTGATTCAGTAATACAATTCATAATCAGCAGTCTTTAAACACTAAAGAAATGTATCTGATAGCAAGGTATGTGTACCAACAACATAGAATAAATCCCAAATAATAAATTTAGTACACTTAAAAACTAACCTTTATTAATATCCACTAAAAGTATTTAAATCTATATATAAAAGAAAGCACCTTATATAGAGGTGCCATACTATAATGGGGTCATATACAGGTAGTCCTCGACTTACGACGTTGATCCGTTCTTACGCGGCGTCGTAAACCGAATTTCGACGTAAGTCGGATCATACGTTCATACAGTACTGTACCATAATAACAGTACTGTACTGTAAACACTTAGCCTATCCTAACACCTATCCTAACACAGTACCCTATATAATTATCAATAAACATAAAGCATCGTAACCACGAAACAACGTAACTCGAGACCGTCGTAACCCGAGTACTACCTGTATAGGGTAAAGGTAGCCTACCTCAACATAGGAGGATAGTTTGGTGATATCTATATCACTTCACAATCACCTCTCAGTTATAAATTGTAGTTCCCAATATTTAGATATCAATTCACTGAAGGGGAAAAGTAAAGGATATATCCACTAAAGGTATAGCACACACACACATACACACCAACTGGCTAGAGGTCAGTAAAAGACCGACCAAATTGTCTGACTAGCCACTACCTAGGGAGCTTACATTACACTCCCACAATTGACTGCCTAATAACACAAACAAACAAACACCATAGATGATACAAAAGGAGTATTTGCCCTAACTCCCAGCCTTCCTGACGCGTTTCTGCTGAACTACACCAGCTCATCAGAGGCACATGCATAAGGGCAAAGCAGAATACACCATAGATGTGTGCAAACTGCCTGTATAATTTAGAGCGCCTAGTATAACCGCCCGGCCGGCCGTGATGAATGACCGCAAGTGCTGGCACACACAGCCTAGCTTGATATCTGCTAAGCCACACCCCTTAGCAGTCCGCATCATCAGAGGTGCGCCCAATCACAGAGCACCAACAACCAGAAGCTCCGGACACTAATGTAAGTAGAGAACGCCCATACAGGTACGCATCCATGGTAACACTCGGGCCCTAACATCGCGGTATTGCTTATGTTAGGTGGGGACTAAGACCCCTGGGTTATGTTGCCGTAGTTCTAATTAAATAAGGAAGAAATTACGAGCTCGGGAAACAGACACAGACACTGAAAGTATCAAGTGTTGAATGCTTCGATTTATTGGTTGGCAGAACAAGTTTATATAGGAAACACAATAATCTATATTTAGCCTTCTGTTACGCTGTTCTATATGTCCAAAAGCCGGTTTAAACCAGTCTCAGAGTTGTGCGTCAAACAGGGACATTTCTTAAAGTCAGCACAAGGCCACATGACATCTGGGGTCAAAGATTAGCTTCCTTGCAACATAAACATAAGCATGTCTGCATCCTGTGTAGACATGTGATCCGGAACTCATAATGAGCTTACTTCACTCTTTTGTTTCCCTTATCAATATATATATATAAATATATACATTTTAGCAAGTAAAACATGTTTAACCCTTACATTCTCCCCCATTTTAGACATCTAATAACTTTTACAATGAGTACATTCACCTTTCAGGTGCCAGTCCAGCTGGATTCCCCATTGGAGTTGTCATTAGGTGTCTACCACTTATATCTATCTCGATTACAGTGATTAATACAAATTAATACGATTTTTACAAAGCAATATATCAGTAATATAATCATTGCTATTTGTATGACCATCTGCATCAATCCTGCCACCCACCCACCTATACCTTTAAACCAATTGACTGGATTTAAGAATGAAAATGTTTCAGACCACCAACTGTCTTTGTTCTGAACATTCATCCTCTCATACTCTTCTCTTAGCCTGTATACTTCCTCCAATTTTCGTTTTTCTTTGATGTTACCTTCTGGGTCTATGTAGTGGCAGCAGGTAGGTCCCACTATCTGGCACATTCCTCCCTGAGCTGCAGTTATATAGTCTAATACCAATGTGTGTTGATTAGTGACTATTATCAATTGATTCTGTACTGCAATAGTGGTATTAAGTATCCCCAGAATTTCCCATATTTGATCATCGAGATAGTCAGTACTTTGCACTAGCTTGTCCCACATCTGCATTATCATAGGATATATGAGTATCGTGCTTACTATCTTATTCCCAGTGCTTGACTGTACCAAGTGAGGTCTACCACTTTTCCTAGGGGTGTTGTCTGCAGCTCTCTTGTACAAAGTGTGTTTAGGTATGGATTTTGTATTTAATTTATCAACAACAAAGGTAGCAGGAGTAAGCCGTACATGTGCCCTTCACTCCTACTGGTAACCACTTATACGCTCTGCTGCCACATGCCCAATACATCTGAGGAGGTAAATCGAATAAGGCTGAGTGTTGTGTAATAAGTTTGTGCACAAGATCCACAAAGCCAGATACATTCTTTAGCATACACCAAGAGGGTAGTTTACCCAGTGCTCCACAGTACCCCAGGTCTCGATTTCCACAAACAAATGAAAGGTTCTTTTTCCTGTAAAGCCTTTCGTCAAACGTCTCATTCACACACTCTATGTTCCCGGGTATCCCTTTACACGTGTGATTGTCTCCCTCTACAAATAGGTGTGCATGTTCCCAGGAAGTGTTGTGTACTGTTCTTTCTATGACCCAAGGTGCCAAGAAATCACTTCTTTTCTGTCCATCATCCCCAAAACTTATCTGTATTCTGGTCTGGGGAATCTTACCCAATATGGTGGCAGTGGATCTATTCCTAAAAACCCATCTTTCCCCACTATATGCCACGTATTGGATATTCTTATTGTTTCCAGTAAGGTTACCTTGCCACCATGGATAATCTGTCCACCCCACTATTGGTATCCCCACAGTAACATTTGCCCATGACCTGGTCTTGAAGTCACCTGCAACATTATCTAGACACCCTGGCCACTGCAGTAGTTCATCAATAGGGACAGGTATGGACAGAAAGGGTAAGCTAGTGGAGGTAATAGGAGAGTGTGTACAGATCCAGCAATCTTTGAGGGTATAGTTAAACCCTTCCACCATCACAAGATGGTGTTTAATAAACTTATTGTCCACTTCTTTAATTCCCTGAAGGGATTTCCAGGTCTCACCGATTGTGAGTCCTCTTAGAAGGCACAAAACGAATAATGTCCATTTCTTCATCCTTGCTCAGGTTCAAGGACCTTTTTACAATGAGAAGCGTGTATCCAGTTAGGCTTTCCTTCTAGTTTGACCGAAGTGGCAGTTGTCAACAGTACTTGGAAAGGGCCATCAAATCTAGGTTCAAGGGTTTTTCTGACGTGTCTTTTCACAACCACCCAATCACCAGGCTGCAGGCTATGTGTCCCTGAAAAATCAGAAGGGTCTGGAATAGAAGAGAACACTTGTTTATGTGTTACTTTCAGTCTTTGACACAAGCTCTGAACATAGCTGGCAGTGCTGTCATAATTGAGTTGTAAAGTCTGGGGAAAATACAACCCCAACCTAGGCACACTTCCAAACAATATCTAAAATGGTGATAACCCTGTCCTCCTGCTAGGAGTAATCCTTACTGAATATAAGGCTAAGGACAGGCATTCGGGCCAGGGCTTTCTTGTCTCTGCCATGGCTTTCTGAATCTTCAACTTGAGTGTACCATTCAACCTTTCAACTTTGATTGAACTCTGAGGATGGTAGGGTGTGTGGAAAGCTTGCTCAATCCCTAATGCAGACATTATTTCTTTCATTATCTCACCTGTGAAATGTGTACCTCTGTCAGATTCTATTACCTCGGGTATCCCGAATCTGCACACAAGCTCAGACATCAATTTCTGGGCAGTTACCTGTGCAGTCGCTTTGCTCACAGGGTAGGCCTCAGGCCATCCTGAAAACAAATCCACACAGACCAATACATACTCGTACGTTCCAGACTTAGGCAACTGTATGTAATCTATTTGTATTCTCTGGAATGGATACAGGGATTTTGGTGTACATTTGGTAGGTGTTTTAACTACCTGTCCTGGATTGTGTAGAGCACATATGTGACATGCTTTTACGTGATTACTAGCAGCCCTTCCAAACCCTGGGGCAAACCATAATTTACCCACTAATGACTCCATGGCATTTCGAGAGGCATGCACCTTACCGTGGGCCAAACCAGCCATTTGGGGGTATACTGCTGCAGGTAGACACAGTCTATCCCCCATTTTCCACGTTCCTTCATACTCTCTGGCACCAGCCTTTTTCCATTTTTCAGTTTCCACACTGGTTACATTAGAGTACAGCCCCTTGGGGTCTGCTAGGTCAATGTCCACTTTGCTCACCTGGTTGAGACCCTTCCATGGCAGCAGTGCTGCTGCTTTGGCTGCTGTGTCAGCCTTCTCATTTCCAAGACTTTCAGGGTCTCTTCCTTTTGTGTGAGCTCTGACTTTCACAATTGCCAACTGCTTAGGGAGCAATATGGCCTCCATCAATCGACTTACCGAATCTCCATTTTTGATTGGCTTGCCCTGTGCCGTCAGGAAGTTTCTAGACCTCCATATAGGACCATAATCATGTGCAATGCCAAAAGCATACCTGGAGTCAGTGTAAATGTTTGCTGTGCTATCTTTAGCTATTTTGCAAGCCTCTGTAAGGGCTTTCAATTCAGCTTCTTGAGCTGACATGTGTGGTGGAAGGGCTTCTTGTACTATGATGTCGTGTGTAGTGACTACAGCATACCCTGTAACAAATTTGCCTTCATCTGTTAAGTACCTAGAACCATCCACAAACATCTCATAGTCAGGGTTCTGTAATGGGATATCCGTGACATGGCTGAAGCCCACCGTCTCTTGAGACATGAGGGCCACACAGTCATGCTCATGTTGACTATCAAACAATTCATCTTCTGAGAGGGAGTTTAAAAATATCTCATCATCTACTCCCCCCTTTGAATCATGAACTCCTACTGGTAGAAGAGTTGCAGGATTCAAGGTCAAACAACGCTGAAATGAGATGTTGGAGGAGGATTGCAGAGCAAATTCCATTTTGCTCTTTCTTGCCAAGGAAAGATGACATCTGTCTACCTGTGTGAGGATTGCATGGATATCATGTGGTGTATATACCACCAAGGGGTGGTCTAGGACAATGTCTGAGCTCTTTTCAAGCAGGGCTTGTACTGAAAGTACAACCCTTACACAAGAGGATGTTCCTCTGGCTATGGTATCTAAACGTGCACTATAATATACCACGGGACGCTTTCTATCCCCATGTTGTTGTGTGAGAACTGCAGTAGAATGTCCCATCATCTCAGTGACATAAATTTGAAAGGGCTTCTGATAGTCAGGCAGGCCTAGGGCAGGTGCACTAACTATCTGGAGCTTAAGTTGATAAAATGCATCCAAAGCCTCTGATGTCAGACTGAACGGTTTAGAGGAGAGACAGTCATACAAGGGCTGCATGGTCAGGGATGCAGATCTGATCCATGGCCTACAGTATGACACCAGACCTAAGAAGGTACGCAACTGAGCATGGGATGTTGGTACTTGCATTTCTCTTACCACTTTGGTTTGTTCGTCTGAAAGATGTTTGGTACCTTGGCTGAGACAGTGACCCAGAAATACCACCTTTTGCTTGCAAAATTGCAGCTTGTCTTTACTGGCCTTGCAACCGCTCTGGCAGAGGAAACACAACAGGCTTATGGTAGCAGCTTCACATGTCTGTTTATCTGGGGCACATAGAAGAAGGTCATCAACATATTGCAACAGTACAACGTCATCAGAGGGAGGGCCCCAGGCATTCATGATCAGAGTGAGACACCTTGTGAACTGATTTGGACTATTTTGCGCTCCTTGTGGTAGGACTGTCCAGGTGTATTGCTTACCTCTAAAGATGAAGGCAAACAGGTACTGGCAGTCGGTATGCAAGGGCACACTGAAAAATGCATTACAGAGATCCACAACACTATAATATGTGGTCCCTGTTGGGACTGCAGACAACAAGGTATGAGGGATGGGCACTACCGGGGTCTCTAGCAAGGTCACTTTGTTTAGTTCTCTCAGGTCATGGACCATACGGTAAGTATCTGGTTCGCCCTTTTTGCCCTTCTTTTTGACAGAGAACAGTGGTGTATTGGCAGGAGCGCACCGCTAATGAGGCGAGGTGAGGCGGCCGCCTCGGGCGGCACTGTCCGGGGGGCGGCATTTTACTATTTAATGTAAACCAGCCCAGGACAGGCCGTTTTAAAAAAAAAAAAAAAAAACAGAGCTGAGTGCGGCCTGTCCTGGGCTGGTTTCCAAGATGTCGCATCTCAGCGCAGGCGGCGATACAATGACGTCATCACGCCGCCTACGCTGAGACACAGACGTCGCGGACAAGAGGAGGAGGCGGCGGCTGCATCAAGGCATCGCAGGTGAGTATAGCTTTTTTTTTATCTATATAAATAGGCCGTAACCTGTTGGAGCATCCCCGGCAGGTCAGGGCCTATTTATTTACCTACCCGCGTCTGCTCGTGGCCGCCCCCGCTTCCCCCTTCTGCTATGGGCCGCAGAAAGGGAAGCGGATGCCGCTGTGAGCGGCCGCGGGCATCGGTAAATTAGGCCGCGGGCCGCAAATACTACTATTATTATACTCCGGGGTCTATTCAGATGCCGGAGTATAATAATCGGAGGCCTAGGGTAGGTGAGGGAACATAAAAACCAATGTTACTCACCTCCTGCGATCCGATGTAACTCCGAGCAGGCTTGAGGCCTGTGGTGACGTCATCAGGTCGCGTCGCTGGCCTGATCACGTGACGTGTGTGCGCAATTAAACAGGGCCGAAAGCTGCAAGGAGTGCACCGGTGTCCAGGATAGGTAAGTAACTCTGATTTTTATGTTTGTATTCTCCCCTGGGTCTCCAATCATTATACTCTGGGGTCTGAAAAGACCCCAGAGTATAATAATAGTTCATGGGTCGGCCACTATGGGGCATAATACAAGTGCAGGGGCCACTATAGAGCATAATACCGAGTGCAGGGGCCACTATAGAGCATAATACAAGTGCAGGGGCCACTATGGAGCATAATACCAGTGCAAGGGCCACTATGGAGGATAATACCAGTGCAGGGGCCACTATGGAGCATAATACCCTGTGCAGGGGCCACTCTGGAGCATAATAACAGTGCAGAGGCCACTATGGAGCATAATACCGTGTGCTGGGGCCACTATAGAGCATAATACAAGTGCAGGGGCCACTATGGAGCATACTACCGTGTGCAGGGGCCAATATGGGGCATAAAACTGTGTGCAGGAGCTGCTGCAGAACATAATACCGTGTGCAGTGGCCAATGCGGGGCATAATACCGTGAGCAGGGGCCACTATGGAGCATAATACCGTGTGCAGGGGCCGCTGAGAGGCATAATACAGTGTGCAGGGGCCGCTGCAGGCCATAACACTGTGTAATACTGTGTGCAGGGGCTGCTGTCGAACTTTATAGTGTGTGTAAATGGGGCGCTATAAACATGGGCTATGGCACCTGTTTATATTATACGCTGTCTGTTTATAGTGACCGTGTGATGTAATTGTAGCCTTGTCACATACTGTAGACATGTACAGGACGAGGCTGTAGTTACATGACATGGCCGCTATGAGATGAAATACACTATGTAAACAGAGAAGCGGTCACGGCGCTTACACAGGTACCATTCAAACAGCTGATCAGTGGGGGTCCTGGGTTTTTGAACCCCACTGATTAGTTTATTAATGACCTGGAAAACCTTTTAATTAGTTAACACCTGGGGTTTTATTAATAAGGGGCACTATTTATACAGGGTACACACGGACATTATTAATATAAAGATGCACTTGGGGGTATTATTCATTATGGGGGGTTATATCATATATTTTATAATTGGGGGTAGCAGCAGGATGGGGGCTTTGTGTAGGTGAGGACAATGTGGGTTGGATGCCTGGAAAAATGAGGAGCCAAAGATGTCTGTGTTGCAACCTTTACAGAGACAAGTCACAGCTGGAAGAAGTGGTCATGGCGGTCCAGAGGGAAGAAAAGGGAAATGTGAAGGATTAGTCAGAGACGTCACCTGTAAGTCACAGAATGTTACTGCACTGTATTCACCTAAATGATAGAGGATAAATACCTGAGTGATGGGGGTCTGTCTGCTGAGACCCCCACTGAGCCTGAGAATTGGGTTTTTCCCCCCACTAGGTGGGAATTCAGCCTGACTGCAGCCATATATATAGGTGTGTCACTTGGTGGATGGACGAACCCGCGTGGCTCTCATTCACTTCAATGGGAGTGCCAAAGATACCCGAAGTCCAGTACTCAGCTCTCTGCGGCGCTCCTATTATAGAGAATGGGGGCCACGTGGGCTCGTCCATCCACCAAGCAGAAGATGTGTGACGTTACTTTCATTGTTAATGCCGTGTTGTTGATCTGATACTGAAGTAATACAGGAAGAAGAATTCTTAAAAACTGTTTTATAACTTTGTGTATTGTGTATATTGTGCGACGATAACAGTGTGTTAAACTAGTAGCATGGAAACTCAGTTTTGTTTTTTTTTTTTGGGGGGGTGGTGTCATTCTATAGTCCGCCTCAGGCAGCAAAGAGGCTAGGTTCACCACTGTGTGTTGGCCACTGACGTACATTCTTTTAAAGCCTTAGCTTTTAACAATTCTACTATAGTTACGGCTATAGCATCCTCTTGGGCGTGTGTCAATGGGTACTGTTTGATTCTAGGTGGCTGTGCTCCTGGTTTCAAGTTTACCATAACAGGAGGAACATCTAGTTTGCCTAGATCTGTTTTACTTGTTGCCCACAAACTTTCCGGGACCTGAGACAATAATGCATTTTCTTCTTCAGTGAGAGTGAACACCGAATGTGGAGTATTCACTATCGCAGATACTAAACAAAGTATCTTGTGATTGGTATGTGTGGTTTGTACATAAGCCTCACCAGAGGGGTGCAGCATGATGTTACAACCCAACACTCCCATCACATCGGTACCTAATATATTGTCTGAGGTGTCAGAGACAAGGTATCTAGTTAGAATTCTACATCCTTGAAATGATGTCTCTATGGGGTCTGTTTGGTCAAGGGTAACAGGGATACCTGACACTCCCTGAACCACCTGGCTATCTCCTGACAATGGTAGGTTAAATTTGTTAACGATGTCTTTACTGACACAAGATTTTGTTGCCCCAGTGTCTATTAGGAACGGCACCTCCTTTCCATTAATCAATACAGGTTGGAAAATTTGTATACCTCTCTCTGCTGAAGATAAGAGGGACACTGAGGCAGGAGGACCTAACCTTCATTGTGAGTTATCCTGACCTTGATCAGGGACAGGCAGGCAGCTTCTAGACTGTTTTTTGTTATTGTCACTTTGCTTAGGACACCAGCAATCTCTGGCCAAGTGTCCTTGCTTTCCACAATTAAAACACTTCCTGGTTTCCCTCTGTCCCTGTTGTCTGGGGCGGGTACCTTGTCTGCCCTGATTATTCTGGTTACCCGGGTTTAGGGTACCCGAGTTGGTGTAACTCTTTACCGGGGCTGCTGCCTTCTTCTCTCTCTCATCTACTGCAAAACCAACAGCTTTGGCATATAGATCATCGGGGTCTGTACGTCTCCAATCTGGGGTACAGCCTTTAATCTTTTCAGCCAAATTAGATCCAATTCCCTGTATAAACGCTTCAGCAATCATGGTGTTCTTTAAGGCAACAGGGGCCTCATCCCACACGGAATCTACTACCTTTGTGAGTAGTCTGCCATAATATGCTTCAACAGACTCTCCCTTCTCCCTTTTACAAGTAGTCAAGGCAGTACGTCTAGTTTCTGCTTGTTTCTCACACCATAATTGCAATCTATCTAAGAACTCTTCCCCACTCCTGGTGGTTTCTGTACTGTGGGGCTCATTTCTACCAAACCGGGCAGCAATATTAATGGTCCCCATCAGTCCCTCGGTACATTTAACCTGTGCAAGGGCCATAAGGTCCTTCCAACTGGCTTTATAATTCATCTGGATCATTTTCATTTTTCTAAGAAAGGCACTAGGCTCTAACTGAGGGTCTGGTAGTTGTTGACAAAGAGCCAATTGCTCACTAGGGGTCCATGGTCGCCATTCAACTGTAGTTGTGATGACATTCTGACTACCCGTCCCTCCCCCTGTTGCTCCTCTAGAAGGAGACGGGGATGTGCCTTCCTCTTTTGAATCCTCCTCTGTACCGTTAGTGGTACGGAGACCCTGGACACCTGAAGTTCTCCTAATTTGGGATCTTGTTAAAACTGGGTATAATTGTTGTGCCAGCTCTGGTGGGGGTGGTGGAGGAAGGAGCTCATCATCGGGTGGTGGTAGCATTTTTACTTGTTGTGGGTGTGGGCGATGAGCTCCACACACCAGACAAGTTTCTCTGTAGTCTGGGTTCTGTTGACTACAGACTCTGCAAGTCCATCCCTCTGAACCTCTGGTGTATGGTGGAGGTGCAGACGGTGGATTATTCCGTCCCTTTTGATTTAAAATCATGACGGAGGGTAAAGCATATAATGTAACCTTTTTATCACCCGATTTTTTAGGCCAATCCTCCCTCTCTACTCTGCTGCTCCCTTCAATTAGAGCATATATTCCCCTTTGTAATTTGTGCTCCTGGATTTGTCCTGCGTGGTCTAGTCTCCATTGGTCCCAAAATTTACTATCAATCAGTCCTGTTTTGTGCACCCCTTCTCTTTTAAGGATAGTTTTTACTTGGGCGGCAACTTCTTTCCCTTCCCCTGTCTCTATTAGTTCATATGGGGTGTACCATATCTTAGAGGGTCCCTTTCCCATACTGGCTGGTAGCTAATCAGCCGTGAGCTTCCCACTCCTCTAGGGCAATTAAGACAATAGAGGGTCACTTTGACTTCTCTAGTGGGAACTCCCAAACAGACACTCTGTTTTCCTTGAACTAATTCTTAATGTGCAAGTTCTGGTGTAGTGCTCAGGGCAAAACCTCAATTGGTTTCCACAGACTGAACTTTCTGCCTGTGTCCCCTTACCGAAACACACCTGAATTATTGCACGTACCTGCGCGGATTCTACTCAGTCCTTCGTGCTACTACTCGGGTCTCATTCGACCCTGACCGTCCAGGCACAGCTGGAGGCTAGTGTTCCAAAACAAGGACTTTTCAATCACTCAGTACTTTTCTTTCAGGACCTTGTCCGCAACTCTAGGGGTTAAGGATGGAGAATGTCTCTCCCTTCTGCGCTGCCTTGTACACTTTATAACAAATGTAACAACTAAATGACAGTATGATTAATAGACAAAGACTGATGTATACTATCTCCCACTCCACTACAGACAACATACCCTTTAGTTAAGGTTCTTCCGTACTATATAATATGGTACCGATCGTCACAAAAACATGCAGCAACTAACCTCACTCATCGACACACAGGATCAGAGACACGCAGGAACTCAGATAAGTTATTTGGCAAGACAAGGGCTTACCTTACAGCGCTGTTTTATTCATCTGAGGTCCTCCGGCCCCGTCTCCAAATCGGTTGGTGAGTGGATTGGCACACTATCGGCTGCACATCGAACGATTATCGATGCCCCACGTTTCTGGGCATCAGTTGTTAGGTGGGGACTAAGACCCCTGGGTTATGTTGCCGTAGTTCTAATTAAATAAGGAAGAAATTACGAGCTCGGGAAACAGACGCAGACACTGAAAGTATCAAGTGTTGAATGCTTCGATTTATTGGTTGGCAGAACAAGTTTATATAGGAAACACAATAATCTATATTTAGCCTTCTTTTACACTGTTCTATATGTCCAAAAGCCGGTTTAAACCAGTCTCAGAGTTGTGCGTCAAACAGGGACATTTCTTAAAGTCAGCACAAGGCCACATGACATCTGGGGTCAAAGATTAGCTTCCTTGCAACATAAACATAAGCATGTCTGCATCCTGTGTAGACATGTGATCCGGAACTCATAATGAGCTTACTTCACTCTTTTGTTTCCCTTATCAATATATATATAAATATATACATTTTAGCAAGTAAAACATGTTTAAACCTTACACTTACGATCAGGCTTCAGCGATATAGAACACCATGAGAGGTGGCCAGGCAACACCTACAGAAAACAAAAGATGCCGATCACGTAAAAAACACACAGAGGGCTCAAATAGTAAACCACCCCATAGAAATCTCAAAATTGCGGGCACAGAAAAGAGTCAACGTGCTTCAACAAGACAAAGTTGACAATAAAGAGAACACTCACAAAAGGACCAAAAAATAAATAAAAAACAAGGGAAGAGCAAGGGGAAAAAAAAAAAAAAGAGAAAGAACGCAGAATTAAAGGGAAGAATAATTAAACTAGATATAGACTGCCTACAAACAGTCACTAGGGATAGATGAATATAACTCTAATCAATAAAGGATGAGTAAAATATAAATTCATTAAGGCCCCTGGGATAGACCGTATCAAACAAAAAAATCCAACGTGCCTCCCTCTGGAGCACCCTTCTGTCATAATCACCTCCTCTAGGGGACCGCACCACCATCTCAATACCCTGAAAACTAAGATGCTTAGCATCACCACCATGTTTTTCCCGTATATGTCTGGATACAGATGTATCCTCCTCCCTAGCTATGTCATTGATGTGTTCCCTTATCCTCCTCCGGAACTCCCGAATAGTTTTACCAACATACTGGAGTCCGCAGGAGCAAGTGATAAGATACACAACCCCGCTAGTCTTACAATTAATAAACTGGTTCACCTTGAAAGTTCTACCAGAAACTCCACTCAGAAGTTCATTCCCTTTTTTTATGTATCCACATGATTTACATGATCCAAAGGGAAAATTTCCAGTCAAGTCTCGTTGCATCTGATGTAACCACATATTTCCTGGGGTACTAGAGAAATGGCTGTGCACCAATTTGTCACGTAAATTGGGCCCCCTCCGATAGGACAGACTAGGTCTAGGGCCCACGAGTGATCCTATTTCAGGGTCAGTCATCAAGATATTCCATGATCCCCCTATAATCCACCTTATATCTTCCGCTGCCTGGTCATAAATTGCTACAATCCTAACATCAACCTTATTACTCTCAAGAGCTGCGCTCTATCCACCGTCAACACCTCGTGATATGCTTTGCGTAATACCTTCTCAGGGTATCCCCTTCTCCTAAATCTCCCCTGTAAGTCCCTAGCCATCACCTGAAAATCGGACATTCTTGAGCAATTTCTGCGGACACGGAGATATTGCCACTTGGGTATCCCAGTTCTCAAAGAGGGAGGATGCCAGCTCCCCCACTGCAATAATGAGTTCGTAGCTGTCGCCTTTCTATGAACACAAGTACAAAGACAACCTGAGATCTCTTTAAAAATAGATAGGTCCAGGAAGGTCATTTTACTCTCCTGGATCTCAAAGGTGAAATATAAGCCTAAATCATTACAGTTCAATACCTTAACAAAGGCAATAAATTCCTCCCTGGGTCCATCCCACAATATAAAAATATCGTCAATGAAACAGACCCAGAGAAGTATCTGCTGGGTCCACTGGTCCATCGTGTCCGTAAAAACTTTCTCTGCCTCCCACCAGCCCAGGTAGAGGTTAGCAAAAGTGGGGGCACAAGGGCTCCCCATTGCCACCCCCCTGAGCTGGTGCAAGAGCTTGTCCTAAAACAGAAAACAGTTCCTTTCCAGGACAAATTTCAAAAGATCCAATATCAATAGATTATGTTCTTTCATGTGGCTTTCAGGTTCTGAGGAAGCTCTCCACAGCCCCATATCCCTTAGCATTGGGTATGGAGCTGTATAATGCCTCAACTTCCAAGCTGGCGAGAAACACGTCTGGGGACACCTGGATGCCCTCTAATCTACGGAGGACATCCATGGTGTCCCTAATGTAAGATGGAAGACTGGTAACAAAGGGTCGTAAAATATCGTCTATATATATAGACTAACATTCTGAGTGATAGATCCAATACCAGCCACAATGGGGCGTCCTTTAAGAGGGGACAACCCCTTGTGGATTTTTGGCAAAGCATAAAAAGTTGCCTGAATAGGATGTTGTGGCAACATAAAATCATATTCTGTTTTACTGACCTCTAGCCAGTTGGTGTGTATGTGTGTGTGCGCTATACCTTTAGTGGATTTATCCTTTACTTTTCCCCTTCAGTGAATTGATATCTAAATATTGGGAACTACAATTTATAACTGAGAGGTGATTGTGAAGTGATACAGGTATCACCATACTATCCTCCTATGTTGAGGTAGGCTACCTTTACCCTATATATGACCCCATTATAGTATGGCACCTTAATATCAGGTGCTTTCTTTTATATATACTGTAGATTTATATACTTTTAGTGGATATTAATAAAAGTTAGTTTTTAAGTGTACTAAATTTATTATTTGGGATTTATAATCAGCAGTCTTCCATGATTGTGTGTCCAACTGAACCAGACATTTAAAGGCTTAGGAAACCTTGGCAGATGACACACTGAATGTACAACACTGAACTTTTTTACAATATTCTAATTTTCTTAGATTTAGGTTTTCATTACCTGTGATCCATGATCAACAGTTACAGAAATAAAACACTGTAACACTGTGTATTGAATCTAGAAAATATAGGAGGTCACTTTTTTAATTTAATTACTGAAATAAATAAACGTTTCAAAGATATTCTAATTTATTGAGATGCACCTGTATTTATTCCTTGCATGGCTAGATTATATATATATATATATATATATATATATATATATATATATACTTATATATAAAAATGAGTTCCTGTCTGTCTGTCTGTTCTTGATGCGCGACCAAACGACTGGACCAATCCTCACCAAATTTGACACACATGTACATCAGGTGTCCGGGAACATTATAGACTGGGTCTCAGCTCTCTTGGACGTACCGTTCCTGAGGTACAGTATTCCCAAAAAATGACCAGCATTAGTCTATACAAGCCTGCAAGTCTTTCACTCATATTCCAACTGCCATACACACGGTCACATGTCCCTTATCAGCCAATAACAGCTCGCAAGTGCTTACTCTCCTCAGGTACACAGGTTTCCATAGCAACCAAGCTATGTATGACCTGTATTAGTGAATAGCAGTTCACTGGACCTTAAATATTCAGTCATATCACGTGTATCAGCCAATATAAGTTCACATTTAATTTACCAGGTTTCCATAACAACATAGCCATAAATAGACTGTACCTATACTGGACTCAGTGGCGTAACTAGCAATGGCAGGGCCCCAAGGCAAACATTTTTTTTTTTTTTTTTTTTTTTTGTTTGAGTTGGAAGGGACCTCAAGGGCCATCGAGTCCAACCCCCTGCAAAAGCAGGAATTCCTAAAACATCCCAGCTATATACCTATCCAGTTTCCGCTTGAAGATTTTAATTGATGAAGAACTCACCACCTCCCGTGGCAGCCTATTCCACTCTCTCACTACCCTTACTGTTAGAAAGTTTTTCCTAATGTCTAATCTGAATCTCCTTCCCCTTAGTTTCATCCCATTACTTCTCGTGCTTCCTTCTGCTAATGAGAATAGGGTAGATCCCTCTGCACTGTGACAACCTTTCAGATATTTAAATACCGCTATTAAGTCTCCCCTTAGCCTTCTCTTCTGCAAACTAAGCAGTCCCAATTCTTTTAGCCTCTCCTCGTAGGACATGGTTTGTAGACCTTCCACCATTTTGGTTGCTCTTCTCTGGACCTGCTCCAATGAATCGATGTCTTTCTTAAACTGGGGCGCCCAGAACTGTACACAGTATTCCAGGTGGGGTCTGACCAGGGCAGAGTACAGCGGAATAATTACCTCTCTTGATCTAGCTACAATGCTCGTCTTGATACATCCTAGAATTTGGTTAGCCTTTTTAGCCACCGCACCGCACTGTTGACTCATGTTGAGTTTGCGATCTATTATTATGCCCAGATCCTTTTCCCCTGTACTCTCACTTAGTACTATTCCTCCCATACTATATATGCTTCTTGCATTTCTGTTACCCAGATGTAGAACTTTGCATTTGTCCCTGTTGAATACCATTTTGTTCAGCTCAGCCCATTGTTCCAGTGTGTCTAAGTCCTTTTGGATGCACTCTCTCTCCTCTCTAGTGTTGGCCATTCCTCCTATCTTTGTATCATCTGCAAATTTTATTAGTTCCCCATTAGCCCCATCATCCAGATCATTTATAAAAATATTAAAAAGTACTGGGCCCAGGACAGAGCCCTGCGGCACCCCGCTTTTTACTTTCTTCCAGTTTGATGTATAGCCATTTAGAATTACTCATTGTGCCCGATCATTAAGCCAATTGTGAACCCACCTCACTGATATTTTATCAAAGCCATACTTGATCATTTTTTCAATAAGAATGTTATGTGATACTTTATCAAAGGCCTTACTAAAGTCAAGATATACTATGTCCACTGCATTCCCCTGGTCCAACCATTCAGTGACTTTATTATAGAAGGAAATAAGATTAGTCTGGCAAGATTTATTAGGCATAAAGCCGTGCTGGCTTTGATTAATTAAAGCCTTCCCATCCAGATACCTAATTAAATGTTCTTTAACGATTTGTTCAAAGATTTTTCCTACTATCGAGGTCAGACTTACCGGCCTATAATTTCCTGGGTCGTCCCTATTCCCCTTTTTGTAGATGGGGACCACATTTGCCCTTTTCCAATCTAGAGGGACCACTCCTGTTTCCCATGACTTATTAAAGATTATTGCAAGGGGTTCTGTTATTTCCTCTGCTAATTCTTTTAAAACTCTAGGGTGTAAATCATCCGGTCCTGGGGACTTGGTTTCCTTAATCTTAGCTAAATGTTCTCTTACCAAACCTTCACTTATAATCAGCTTGGAGTCCTCATTCCCCTCATCACTATCACCATTAATGTTGATATTTCCATCCATTTCTTGGGAGAAGACGGATACAAAATATGAATTTAGTAACTCCACTTGCTGATCCACCATGTTAACTTTTTCACCCTTTTCGTTCTTTAGGACTCCAATGGTTTCCTTCACTTTTCTTTTGCTCTTAACATATCCCCAAAAACCTTTTACATTACTCTTAACTTCTTTTGCAAGCTTCAATTCGTATTCAGCCTTGGCTTTTTTAATGCTTATCTTGCAGAGTCTGCAAACTGCTGTATACTCTCCCTTAGATATAGCTCCCATCTTCCACTTGTTGTAAGTTTCCTTTTTCTTTTTTAGTAGGTTATGTAATTTTTTGGTCATCCATCCTGGAGTTTTTAGGTGATTCCCATTTTTCTTGCTTCTAGGTATTGTTAGTTCCTGTGCATTAATGATTTCCCTACGGAAAATTTCCCACCCCTCATGTGCATTTTTGTGCTTAAGTAATTTTCGCCATGGAATTCTACTAACCCTTACCTTTAGGCCCCTAAAATCTGCCCTACTAAAATTGAGTCTTCTAGTCTTTGTCTTCTCAGGTCTTCTTCTTCTTACAACCCCAAACTCGAGTATAGCATGGTCGCTGAATCCCAATGTCCCTGCTACCCTTAATTCCTTAACCATGTCCTCCTTATTAGTTAAAACTAGGTCCAGAATGGATGTTCCTCTTGTGTTTTCTTCTACTAACTGGGCAATGAAATTGTCTGCTAGAGAGGATAAAAATTTGATAGAGCTTTTATTCGTAGCTGTGTGAGTTTCCCAATGAATATCTGGGTAATTAAAGTCTCCCATGATAACAATTTCAAATTTCTTCGAAAGCGTGGTCATTTGCTGTGAAAAAATCTCATCCCTGTCTTCTGTCTGTCCTGGTGGTCTATAATAAACACCTATTATGATGTCCTTATCATTGTTTTTCCCCTGAATTGTTACCCAAATATTTTCCAATAAGTTATCATTTTGTAAAACTGTGATTTCCGTGGAAATGTGATCTTTTTTAACATACAATGCAACTCCTCCCCCTCTTTTATTAGTTCTATTTTTTTTGAATAAGTTGTATCCTTCCATCTGTATATTCCAATCATGCTTATCGTTCCACCAAGTTTCTGTAATACCAATTACATCATATTTTTCCTTCTGTATTATCAGTTCTAATTCTCCCTGTTTATTTCCCAAGCTTTGCGCATTTGTGTAAAAACATTTCAGATTGCGCTCTGGTACTTCCTTTTTCTTAATTTCCTTCTGAGTATCCTGTCTTAGGTCCTCATTACCACATCTAGTAACCTTGTTTAGTATATCCTTTAGCTGCATGTTCTTGTCTTTCTTTTTACTTCCCATCCCCTTCTCTTCTAGTTTAAAGCCCTCCTGATAAGTGTGGCAAGTCTTCTGGCAAATATGTGTTTCCCAGGCTTTGTGAGATGTATCCCATCTCTATCAAGGAGTCCATCATAGAGGTAATTCACTCCATGGTCCAGAAATCCAAAACCTTGCTCTCTACACCACTGCCGAAGCCACTTGTTTACCTCTAGTATTTTATTCCATCTCCTGATACCATAACCATCAACTGGGAGAATTGATGAAAATACTACCTGCGCATCCAGTTCCTTCACTTTCTTTCCTAGATTTTGAAAGTCTTTACGAATAGTTGGTAAATCATTTTTTGCCGTGTCGTTTGTACCCACATGTATCAGCAAAAATGGGTAGTTATCCTTGGAGCTGAAGAGGCATGGAATCCTATCGGCCACATCCCTAACTTTTGCTCCTGGGAGGCAGCATACTTCTCGTGCCGTTATATCTGGCCTGCAGACTGCTGCTTCTATGCCTCTTAGCAGTGAGTCGCCCATAACCACTACTCTTCTTTTTTTTCCTCGCTACGCTATTTCTTGTTGCTCCCTCTTGTCTCTGGGTGACTTTTGTTTCTTCTTTTGCTGATAGATTATTCTTATCATTTTCATCAGTCTGCATAAGAGTTTCATATCGGTTACCTAGCTGTGTAAGTGGTGATGGCCTTGTGATCCTTTTGCATCTCTTGGTCACCTGTATCCATTTATCTGCCTCTGTAGGTTCCCTCAAGTATTCTTCCCTTACTATATTTAGGAGGTTTGCTTCAGCCTCCACCACTGTAGGCTCTCTCATACTTTCTTCCCTTACTATATTCAAGAGGCTTGCTTCTGCTTCATCAATAAAAACCTCACTTTCTTTGATGCCTCTCAACGTCTCTATTCTTTCTTCCAACCTCTGCACTTTATCTTCTAAAAGGGCCACTAGTTTGCATTTCATACAGGTGAAGTTGTCTTTATGGTCAGGCAAATCTGTAAACATATAGCATATGCTGCAGCTTACCATGTGAGTTTTCTCCTCTTCCATATTCCTCTCTTCTGGCCGTGCTGGGCCGCTACTCACCGCCGTGAAGCTCTCTCCTGGCCCCACTGTTCTGGTCTGGGTGTCCGTGGCTCCTTCCCTTGTAGGCCGCACTGGGCCGCTGTTCACCGCTGTGCTGCCGCCCGGCAGTAAGCCGGCAGCTCTCTCCTGGCCGCACTGGGCCGCTGCCGCTGTTCACCGCTGTGCTGCCGCCCGGCAGTAAGCCGGCAGCTCTCTCCTGGCCGCACTGGGCCGCTGCCGCTGTGCAAGCCCCTCCGCACGCTGCTCACAGCTGACTCTTCCCCCTGCTTCCGCACGCTGCTCACAGCTGTCTCTTCCCGCTCACGTGACTCACGTCTTCCCGCTCACTCTCAAAAAGGTCTTCCCCCCTCCCGCACAAACTGCATTCCTGCACACACTATTATGCCCCATACTCTCCTCAGGCACACAGGTTTCCATAGCAACCAAGCTATGTATGACCTGTATTAGTGAATAGCAGTTCACAGGACCTTAAATATTCAGTCATATCACGTGTATCAGCCAATATAAGTTCACATTTAATTTACCAGGTTTCCATAACAACACAGCCATAAATAGACTGTACCTATACTGGACTCAGTGGCGTAACTAACAATGGCAGGGCCCCAAGGCGAACATTTGACATGGGACCCCCCCCCGGCAACCCCCCCCCCCACGCACAAACTGCATTTCTGCACGCACTATTAGGCCCCATAGTGGCCCTTGCACACAGTATTCTGCCCCATAGTGGCCCCTGCACACAGTATCATAGTGGCTCCTTCATATAGTATTATGCGCACTTCCCGCTACTTCTTCAATGTTGGACCAGATGTCACGTGAGCCAGGCATGTATCGCAACGCATAATGACGTCGGACTGGCCCACCGACATCTGGGACGCCACCAAGGAGGCCCGAAGCCTGCTGAAAAGACCCCAGAGTATAATGATAGCAGTGTTTGTGGGGTTCACGGCCCACAGGCCTTACTTACCAATCCCCGCTCCTGCTCACAGCCGCCTCTGCAGAAGGTGAAATGCAGGCGGCTGTGAGCAGGAGTGGGGATCGGTAAGTAAATAAGGCCCGTTACCTGCTGGTGTTAAAAAAAAAAAAAAAACATCAGAGGCTCGCCGGGTCCCCTAATATCCCGGGCCCTGTGGCAGCTGCTACCACTGCTAAACCGATATTTACGCCACTGACTGGACTACCATACTGGATTTCAGCATTCTTATAAATTGAAACGTTTTTTAAACTACTCATGTCCCCTGCAGCAAAACGCATGGCTGCTGCTCAAGCTAATGAAAACTCTCAGTAGACCCAAGCCTGTCTCCAATCTGATAAGGTATGTTACAGACAACAGCGAGCTGCTGAAACTCCCCAGCAGACCCAAGCCCGTCTCCAATCTGACAAAGCATTGTCAGCCACATGCACACAGCTGCACTCCAGGTTTCAATAACAACCCAGCCATTTTTCTTCACTGCTGTAGGTCAGCTTTAAAGGGGTAGGGCGCTGTGGATGACACTGTTACACAAGGTCACATACACACAGCTTTACTCCAGGTTTTCCATAACAACCGATCCCAGGTTTTTCACTGATATCCAAACTAAGATGCACATGATCACATGACACTTATGGACCAATGGAAAATCGCAGGTTCAGTCTTGACATACACACAGCTTTACACCAGTTTTCCATAGCAACCAAGCTATTTATGACCTGTATGAGTCAATAGCGGTTCGCAGGTCCTTAAATATTCAGTCATATGACGTGCATAAGCCAATATAAGTTCACATTTCATTTACCAGGTTTCCATAGCAACACAGCCATAAATAGACTGTACCTATACTGAACTGCCATACTGGATGTCAAGTGCAAAACTGGCCAATTCTTATGGGGTCACTACACAAACAAAAAATGAAATATACCTGTGCGAAGCCGGGTCCTTCCTCTAGTATATATATATATATATATATATATATATATATATATATATATATACATATATATTTGTATTAAAGTACTGTATTTTTTTACTTTTATTCACATTTACTGTGAAATGTTACAGTAAGTTTTTAGTTTTAGTAGCTCTTAAAAGGTTTTTCCGGGCACAAAATGAATTTTTTAAAAAGGTCTGCTAGTGCTATTAATGGGTTAATAGGTGACCCCCAAATACCTTTAGCATTGTTTTGAGTGATTTCTGGGTTCTCTGGGAATTCCGGGCATGCTCTGCATCTGTTTGGCATCTTCCTGTTGTGTGCCTTTCCTACAACTCCCATGATTTCTTGGGCTACAACTCACTCCCCCTCCCTTTCTCACTCACTCCCCCTTTCCATAGCTAGCCCCACCTGCTATACCCTCAGCAGCCATCTTCAGACTCCTAGTTCTCACTCACTCAATAACCTTCTCCTTTGACTGTAATATTGTAATCACTTCCGTATATCATCATTGCAGTCACACAGAGAAAGCTTTAGGACAGGACAACAACTCCTTCTTGATGCTTTTTTGGCATTTGGTAAATATGTATATAATACAGTATATATACATGCATACATAAATAGGAATATTTTGACAACTACATATCTCTCTATGTATCTCTTTATGATTGTTAGAAATGTCTCTCTCTCTTTCTCATATATATGCAGTGTCGGACTAAAGGGCCTAGGGCCCACCAGAGGAACTTGTTCTGGGGGCCACCCAACAACTTCCTTCTAAAAGTCTACACTACGACACCTTCGCTGAAATCTTATATATGTGCCGTCTATCCTGAGTATGTTCCCAATATCCCCATCCCTTTTAGTACTGTGCAGGCCCCAATAGCTCCATGGCTGGTTCATGCACAGTACTGTATGGGGAATGATACAGCCAAGGGATACACATATGTGCAAGATTATAGCAAGGGAGCTGTGATGCAGACATAGCACACAGGGCTGTCAGTAGGAATTTTGAGCCTCCCAAACAGTATAATGCTCCACATGCTATATAATGCTGCACAGTGCCCTCCACAGTATAATATTCTCCCCTGAGCCCTTCCCACAGTGGCTTCCCATGGTATATAATGCTCCCCAGTGATCTGCACAGTATAATATGCTCCACAGTGGCCCCACAGAGTATTATATGCTCCACAGTGGCCCCTGCACAGTATAATATGCTCCACAGTGTCCCCCACACAGTATGATATGCTCCATAGTGGTCCCCACACAATATAATATGCTCCACAGTAGTTCCTGCACAGTATAATGCTTTACAGTGACCTCCACACAATATAATATGCTCCACAGTGGCCCCCACACAGTATAATATGCTCCACAGTGGCCCTGCATAGTATAATAAATGCCACAGGGTCCCACACAGTATAATATGCTTCACAGTGGCCCCGGATAGTATAATAAATGCCACAGGGTCCCACACAATAAAATATGCTCCACAATGTCTCCACACAGCAAAATATGCTCCACAGTGGCTCCCACACAGTATAATATGCTCCACAGTGGCCTCCGCACAGTATAATATGCTCCACAGTGGACCCCGCACAGTATAATATGCTCCACAGTGCAGTGGTGAACCTAGCCTCTTTGCTGCCTGAGGCGGACTATAGAAAGACGCCCCCCCCAAAAAAAAAAAAAAAAAAAAAAAAAAAAACTGAATTTCCATGCTACTAGTTTAACACACTGTTATCTTCGCACAATATACACAATACACAAAGTTATAAAACAGTTTTTAAGAATTCTTCTTCCTGTATTACTTCAGTATCAGATCAACAACATGGCATTAACAATGAAAGTAACTTCACATATCTTCTGCTTGGTGGATGGACGAGGCCACGTGGCCCCCATTCTCTATAATAGGAGCCCCGCAGAGAGCTGAGTACTGGACTTCGGCTATCTTTGGCACTCCCATTGAAGTGAATGAGAGCCACGCGGGTTCGTCCATCCACCAAGTGACACACCTATATATATGGCTGCAGCCAGGCTGGATTCCCACCAGGTGGGGGGAAAAAACCCAATTCTCAGGCTCAGTGGGGGTCTCAGCAGACAGACCCCCATCAATCAGGTATTTATCCTCTATCATTTAGGTGAATACAGTGCAGTAACATTCTGTGACTTACAGGTGACGTCTCTGACTAATCCTTCACATTTCCCTTCTCTTCCCTCTGCACCGCCATGACCACTTCTTCCAGCTGTGACTTGTCTCTGTAAAGGTTGCAACACAGACATCTTTGGCTCCTCGCTTTTTCAGGCACCGACCCACATTGTCCTCACCTACACAAAACCCCCATTCTGCTGCTACCCAATTATAAAATATATGATATAACCCCCCATAATGAATAATACCCCCCAAGTGCATCTTAATATTAATAATGTCCGTGTGTACCCTGTATAAATAGTGCCCCTTATTAATAATACCCCAGGTGTTAACTAATTAAAAGGTTTTCCAGGTCATTAATAAACTAATCAGTGGGGTTCAAAAACCCAGGACCCCCACTGACCAGCTGTTTGAATGGTACCTGTGTAAGCGCCGTGACCGCTTCTCTGTTTACATAGTGTATTTCATCTCATAGCGGCCATGTCATGTAACTACAGCCTCGTCCTGTACATGTCTACAGTATGTGACAAGGCTACAATTACATCACACGGTCACTATAAACAGACAGCGTATAATATAAACAGGTGCCATAGCCCATGTTTATAGCGCCCCATTTACACACACTATAATGTTCCACAGCGGCCCCTGCACACTGTATTATGCCTCTCAGCGGCCCCTGCACACGGTATTATGCTCCATAGTGGCCCCTGCTCACGGTATTATGCCCCGCATTGGCTATTGCACACGGTATTATGTTCCACAGCAGCTCCTGCACACAGTTTTATGCCCCATATTGGCCCCTGCACACGGTATTATGCTTCATATTGGCCCCTGCACATGGTATTATGCTCCACAGTGGCCCCAGCACACGGTATTATGCTCCATAGTGGCCCCTGCACTGGTATTATGCTCTATAGTGGCCCTTGCACTGGTATTATGCTCCATAGTGGCCCCTGCACTGGTATTATCCTCCATAGTAGCCCTTGCACTGGTATTATGCTCCATAGTGGCCCCTGCACTTGTATTATGCTCTATAGTGGCCCCTGCACTTGTATTATGCTCCAGAGTGGCCCCTGCACAGGGTATTATGCTCTACAGTGGTCCCTGCACAGGGTATTATGCCCCATAGTGGCCGACCCATGAACTATTATTATACTCTGAGGTCTGACCCCAGAGTATAATGATTGGAGACCCAGGGGAGAATACAAACATAAAAATCAGAGTTACTTACCTATCCTGGACACCGGTGCACTCCTTGCAGCTTTCGGCCCTGTTTAATTGCGCACACACGTCACATGATCAGGCCGGCGACGCAACCTGATGACGTCACCAGAGGCCTCAAGCCTGCTCGGAGTTATATCGGATCGCAGGAGGTGAGTAACACTAGTTTTTATGTTCCCTCACCAACCCTAGGCCTCCTCTGAATAGACCCCGGAGTATAATAATAGTAGTATTTGCAGCCCGCGGCCCAACTTACCGATCCCCGCGGCCGCTCACAGCAGCATCCACTTCACCTTCTGAGTCCCATAGCAGAAGGGGAAGCGGGGGGCGGCCACGAGCAGACGCGGGGTAGGTAAATAAATAGGCCCTGACCTGCCGGGGATACTCCAACAGGTTACGGCCTATTTATATATATAAATAAAAGCTATACTCACCTGCGATGCCTTGATGCAGCCGCCGCCGCCTCCTCTTCTTGTCCGCGACGTCTGTGTCTCAGCGTAGGCGTCAGGATGATGTCATTGTATTGCCGCCTGCGCTGAGATGCGACGTCTTGTAAACCAGCCCAGGACAGGCCCCGCTCAGCTCTGTTTTTTTTTTTTTTTTTTCGGCCTGTCCTGGGATGGTTTACATTAAATAGTAAAAATGCCGCCCCCCGGACAGTGCCGCCCGAGGCGGCCGCCTCACTTCGCCTCATTAGCGGTGCGCCCCTGCCACAGTGGACCCTGCACATATTCCTATATAATGTCTCCATGTAGTGCAATGGCCCCTTACCCCTCCATACAGTACAATGGCCTGGTTATGTACCTATAATACCCTCACCCCATACACTTGTCAGTGTCAGTGGCTTCTCACCCCTCGTTCTTGTCATTGTCACATCCCCTTGTTTCCTCTGTTATCTTTAACCTTTAAGTGCATCTCTCACCCCTTGTTACCCCATTTGTCATTGTCAGTTACTATTCCCTTGTCAGTGTTGGCACCCACTAACCCCCCTGCTACCTTCCACCTGTCAGTGTCAGTGCCCGTGTCACTCCTCATTTGACTCTATCAATGCAAGAGCAGGGAAAGGGTGGAGGTTTGAGGAGCTAAGAGACATAAGTGAGAATAAAATCTGCAATTATCATTTGGCTCTATTAGCTGTGCAATTAGCAGAAAAAGAGTGGGGCTGGCACCTGCTCGGGTTTGCTGGGTGCTGGCACCGGCCCTGTCCGTAGTAGTGACTGACACTGACTGACTGAATTAGCCAGGTGTGACGTCAGTATAGCATGCGTGTCAGCCAGGTGTGAGCGGAGTAACCTTGCTCACACCTGACACGGAGTGGAGTAATCTGGCTCTGGACATGTCCTGGTGGTGTTGCGGGTCCAGAAAGAGAAGGACTGTAATGCTCACTGAGACAAAGTGACGTCCCTGGGGGCGAAACTGCCCTATACTCCAGTCCCCGCAACATCACCAGATCCAGGGAAATTGTGCAGTGAAGGGTCACGTGACAGAGGAGACGAACATTATATATTAATATAAAAATATTGAAAAAATCAAATTTGCTCGGACAACCCCTTTAACCAATACCACTATCTATTATGTATATTTTAATGTCTACTAGCAATTGCTTTGCCTTTTTAAACCTTATGAACAGTAATTTTGCACCAAAATTAATGGTGTAATTTTAGTGCATTTCAAGCCACTCCACTTGTCAAACGAGGTGCAAAAAGTGGCTAAAGCATGCATAACTATGGTGCAAGGCATATCACTTGTTTTTTGGTGCAAATTGAGGAAGAACTCTTTTTCCCAGTATGTTTGCCTATAGGTATCCAATTGGTTAGCCATAGTTTTCATTCACCGGCCACCAAAGTGGCCATATGCATTAGAATTTTGTCAGATGAAATGGCCGATTTAAACCATTCAGTTGACCATCGTTCATACATAAACCTGTGAACCATACAGTCAATCTCCAACTATAGTTGGTCAAAAGTAAAATTGGTCATGTTGGATAATTTTGGCCATATGTTGGATGAACATATAAGTGGATGGCATGACTGGCTGAATTCAGCTGCCATAATGATCAGATTCAGAGAAATATTTTCTACTAAATTAGCCTTCTGATTGGCCAGTTTAGTTGTTTACATTGATGGTGGGATTGTTCCACTACCAATCAATCAGCGACATGATAGCTGATCATTGGATAGCTAAAAGATGTCAATGAGCCGCACGTCAGGTGTGATGGATGTATTTATCATTGACACTACCCAATTTTGTATTGTTTTGATCATACTATATGTAATATGTTTTAATGTATAAATTTTTGTCTGGTTATTGGGATATATACAATTATTGACCATATTTTTGTCATATTAGATGATGTAGCACTAAGCTTATTCTTATAGGTTCTGTTTTATACTATACTAAAATACTGTGCAGAACTGCAGATCAAACACCTCCGAGTCATTCATGCTGTATTATTTTTCAAGCGTAGCGTTGACCTTGTTACGTTCAGTGGGAATACTTATTGGTGTTGGACCTTTATAATCAGCATAATGCATCTCTTAGCTCTGCATTGTCCTTGGGTTGACATCATCTTGTTGTTTTACTCTGCTGTCACATAGTGACATCCCTTATATTTTATTATTTAGGTTGCTGATTTCTGTAAATAACTTGTCTTATAATCTGAAAATTTTCCTATCTAAGCAAAATTTTAGAATAATATACAATTCGTTGTATGGCAAAATAGTTATTGTTATCTCCTATAGAAATACAATGCATACAGCTGTAGTAGGCATTCATGGTTCCTGTAGGTACCTTGGATTCAGGGCCGGCGTTAGGGGGGGGGACAAACTGGGCAATTGCCCAGGGCCCCATCCCCAAAGGGGCCCCCGGGATCCGGAACCTGAGGTGAGTAAAAATAACAAACATTTTTACTCACCTGTCCTGGCGTCTGACATCATCTTCTGGCGTCCCGGACATCACTGCTGAGGCCAGGAGATCACGTGGGGCGTGCTGACAGCGTGCCTCACGTAATCGCTGAGGCCCAATCACAGGCCTCAGTGGTGACGTCCACAACGCGTGACGTCAGCCGCAGAGAAGAAGAAGCCAGCGCCGGCGGGGATAGCGGAGCAGCGCGAGGAGGCCCAGGAGAGGTAAGACAAGGTGAGTATAACTGTTTGTTATTTTACCTTACCTACCCTGGGCCTTTGATTATTATACTCTGGGGTCTGAAGAGACCCCAGAATATAATATAATAATAGCACTGTAGGGCCCCTGTGGAGCATTATACTGGGGGGCCCCTGTGGATAGCATATTATACTGTGTGGGGCCATTGTGGAGTATTATACTGGGGAAGGGGCCCTCTGGATAGCATGTTAAATTCTATGGGGCCTCTGTGGAAAATTATAATGTGGGGGGGGGGGCTCTGGAGATAATGTTATATTATGTGGGGCCACTTTGGAGCATTATGCTCTCCAGAGGGGCCCCCCAGTATAATGCTCCACTGTGGCCCCACACAGTATAATATGCTCTCCAGAGGGGCCCCCCAGTATAATGCTCCACAGTGGCCCCACACAGTATAATATGCTCTCCAGAGGGGCCCCCCAGTATAATGCTCCAAAGTGGCCCCACAGAATATAACATGCTCTCCAGAGCCCCCCCCCCACTTTATAATACTCCATAGAGGCCCCACAGAATATAACATGTTCTCCAGAGGGCCCCCTCCCCAGTATAATGCTCCACAGTGGCCCCACACAGTATAATATGCTCTCCAGAGCCCCCCCCCAGTATAATGCTCCACGGTTTCCCCACACAGTATAATATGCTCTCCAGAGGGGCCCCCCAGTATATTATACTGTGCGGGGCCACTGTGGAGCATTATACTGGGGGGGGCTCTGGAGAGCATATTATACTGTTTTGGGCCGCTGTGGAGTATTATACTGAGGAAACCTCTCTGGGCAGTATATTATACTGTGTGGAGGCCATTTCTGGAGCATGTTATACTGAGTGGGGTCACTGTGGTGCATTATTCTGGGGGGGCCATCAGCAGAGCATATTATATTGCGTGGTGCCACTGTGGGGACTAATGAGCATTATACTAGGGGGCCCTCTGGGGAGCATATTATACGGCGTGGGACCTACTGTGGAACATTATACTGGGGGGACGCTCTGGGGAGCGTAATAAATTGCGTGGGACCACTGTGGAGAAAAATACTGGAGGGGGCACTGTGGAGCATTATACTAGCGGGGGCCCTCTGGGTAGCATATTATACTATGGGCCACTGAGGAGCTTTATACTGGGGAAAGGGACAGTGTGGGGAGCCTGTTATACTGTGTGGGGCCACTGTGGAGTGTATTATATTGTGTGTGGCTTTTCGGGAGCATATGATACTCTGTGGGGCCATTGTAGAGCATTATACTGGGGGGCATTGTGGGGTGCATATTATACTGTATGGAACATATTATATTGTGTGGGGCTGCTGGGGAGCATATAGCACTGTCTGGGGCTACTAAGGGGTAGTATACTGTGTGGGCCACTGTGGAGTATTATACTGTGTGGAGCCTTACATACCATGTGGGGCCACTATGGGGGGCTCAGGGGAGCATTTTATACTGTGTGGGGTCACTGTGGAGCATTATATACCATGTGGGAAAACTGGAGGGCTCAGGAGAGCATTTTATACTGTGGAGCATTATATACCATGTGGAGCATTATACTGTGGGGGGGGGGGGCTCACAATTCCTGCTGGTAGCCCTGTGTGCTATGTCTGCATCACAGTTCCCTCACTATAATCTTGCACATATGTGTAGTGCTCCATAGCCATGTCATTCCCCATACAGTACTGTGCATGAATTGGCCATGGAGTTATTGGGGCCTGCACAGTATTATAGGGGCTGACTATACTGGGAACATACTCAGTAACGCCAGATAGTCAGCACATACGTAAGACTTCAGTGAAGGAGCCGTGGTGTAGGCTATTAGCAGGAAGCTGTTGGGTGGGGCCCCAGAACAAGATCCTCTGGTGGGCCTAAGGACCTTCAGTCCGACACTGTATAACAGAGAACTATTATATATAAGGATGGGTTACTATATATAATTGGGAAACTTAAGTATGAAGGGGCTATTATAAGGGGGAACTATTATTTATAAGATGGGCTATTATTTATAAGGGGGGAACTATTATATATAAGGCATCCATTATAAGGGGGGAGCTATTATTTATAAGAGGGGAACTTTTTATAAGGGGGGTATAATTGTTAAGTGGGCTTATTTATAAAGGGGGCTATTAGTGATAATGGGGACTATTATTTATAAGGGTAACTATTATTTATGATGGGGCTATTATTTATAAGGGAGCAGTATTATTTTTACGGGGTGTCTGTTACTGATAAGGGGGAATATTACTGATACAGGGCACTATTTATCATTTATAAGGGCGCTATTACTGATAAATGTGTAATATTATTTATAAGCAGAGACTATTATTTATAAGGAGGCGCTATAATAACTGATGACTGGGTGCAAAAATCTATTAGGGGGTACAAAGGTGCTCATTTGAATTGTGTGTGGTAAAATGGGGCTTATTACTTTTTTGTTGGCAGAAAGGAGGCGTTATTATAGGGGTTGCCACTGGAAGACGATGGTGTTGTTTGCATATCAGCATTTGGGGCCCCACTTTTAATTTTGCCCAGGGCCCCACTTGTGAAATTCTGAATTTCACAATTATTTGCAGTAAGACACATGCGCAGAACAGCATTGCTTTAATGTAGTGAAATTACCACAGAAGGGTGGAAATTTCATTGACTCTCTGAAAAAGCAGTTTTATTGGTGGCTAAAACAACACCCATGAACCTATTACTGAAATTATGAAGAAATGCTGACATGTCTATTAAAGTAGCAAAAATGTAAAACATTACTATGGTTGCAAAAAAACGAGAAAAACTCACTCTGACTTTACAGATGTAAATGACAATACATGTAAAGTAACCCAGCAGAAGTTTTATGTTTAACAGTACTCTGAGCCAATTGGATCTCTCAACTTCTGTTCCCCTCTCACAGCATCCAGTGTCACAGAAATATAGAAAATATCTGCAAACTTTCCTCTCCCCTCTTCCCTATACTATTTACATGTATCACATTACTACAGACATATTTTTGAGGACTCATGGGTTTTATAATCAGTTACAGATATACAGGAAGTGACATCGCAAGCCCTTTGCTGAGGCCTCTGATTGGCCTCAGCGGTCACGTGTTGCTGGGACTTCCTCCACACGACAGCATGGGACCAAGAAGACCGGACCACACAGGAAGGCACCGGAGCACTGTGGAAAGATCAGTATGAATTTTTTTTTTTTTTTTTTTCACTACCCCTGGCCTATTTAAAACTCAAACGGGTTGTCCATTTTTGCCTGGACAACCCCTTTAAGGACACAGCCTAAAAGTACCTTAAGGACCAGGCCTCAATTTTGAGACACTTTTACTTACAAAAGTGAATTTGAGATTGTTTTTTCATGACACATTATAATTTGTGTTAGTAGTAAACATTGATCAATATTTGGAAATTTGGTGGAAATTTAGAAAAAAAAAATAGCAATTTTCAAAATGTGAAATACTCTGCTTTATATTGGCATCATCTTTTAATTGTCCTTTAATTTATTTTGGACATTAGAAGGCTTACAAGTGATTTTCCAGATTTACTAGAAAATTTTCCAAATTAATTTTTAGGGACCACTTCAGTTCTGGAGGGGATTATAAAAGCCTATATATTAGAAACCCTCAAATCACCGCATTTTCAAAAACTGCAACCCTCAAATATTTCAAAACAGAATTTGGGAAATTTTAAGCATTTCACGGGAATTAAAACAATATGGAAGTGAAATTTAGACATTTAATTTTTTATCAACAATACATTGATTTAGCCCTAAACTTAACACATTCACAAAGGGTTAAATGAGAAAATGCATCTCACAGATTGTTATGCAATTTCTTCTAAGCACAGAAATACCCCACATGTGGGTGTAAACTGATGTTTGGGCAAATGACGGAAGGGAAGGAGCGACACTGGACATTTGAAAAGCAAATTTTGCTGGTATAGTTTTCAGGTGCCATATCTCATTTGCTGAGCCCTTAGAGTAGAGATACAATGGAAACCCCCAACAAGAGACCCCATTTTGGAAACTACACCCCTCACAGAATTTACCAAGGGGTATATTGAGCATATTAACCCCACAGCCGTTTCACAGATTTTATTAAAGGGAATCTATCATTAAAAAAAACACTTTTAAGCTAGTGGCATGTTGGAATGTCCTTTAAAAAGGCAATTCTTCTCCTACCTTTCATTGTTGTCTTCTCCCAGCTTTTTCTGTAAAAATCCGTTCTACAATTATGGAAAAGATCCTCATGGAATACCTGGGGCGTTCCTCCTTGGTAGTGAGCACCCATCGCGTCATCGCTTGTCACCGCCCATTAGTCTGTTGTGGTCACTCCCATCTTGGTCTTCTCTGTATCTTCTTTCTTCTACTTCCTCTGATGCAGCGCTGGTCCGCCACCATTTTCCGGTGGTCTTTCACAAGAGGCGCAGTACGGACCACTGGAAAATGGCGGTCCGTCATGCGCAGTCACTGCGTCAGAGGAAGTAGAAGAGAAGACCAAGATGGGAGTCACCACAACAGACTAATGGGCGGTGACAAGCGATGACGCGATGGGTGCTTGCTGCCAAGGAGGAACGCCCGGGTACTCCGTGAGGATCACTTCCATAATTGAAGAAACGGATTTTTACAGAAACGGCTGGGAGAAGACAACAATGAAAGGTAGAAGAAGAATCGCCTTTATAAAGGCCATTCCAACGTGCCATTAGCTTACAAGTGTTTTTTTTAATGATTCCTTTTAACATTGGGAAGTGTAAATGAAAAATGACTAAAACATCAAGGGGTTAAAGGAGAAATAGCACCCCAAAGTTTGTTAAACAATTGCTCCTGAACGCGACAATACTTCATATGTGATTGTAATCTGCTGTATGGGTACATGGCGGGGTTTGGAATGGAAAGTGTGCTATTTGGATTTTGAACACAAAAAAAAAGGAGAACAAAATGACTAGCTCCTCACGGATCAGTTAATTAATTACCAAAAGCATAGATCCATAACATAACAAAAAGATAGATAAAACTTAACATTTAATATAATAGTTAAAAATTCAACAAGGAACTGCTGTAAGCTCCCCCATACAAGGGGTTGTAGCGCAACCTTCACTTTGAACCACCGGGTTCTTCCTCCACATTCCCCTGAGGAGCACGCGTTACAGGGTGGTGCAATGTGTCGGTAGTAGGTGCATATTGGGCTTTTTTTAGGGCAAGTTTCCGGACTGCCCTTGTCAGGGCGGGAGCTTTATACCTTCGGGTATTAGGGAAAGAGCTAGATATTCCTCCTATGACTCTGTCAGTTCCCTATACCCATCCTTTGGTACAATCCCTGCCACATTTGGACCCACTACAATCCACTGTTGAAATTGGTAAGATTGTTCCGATTATTTGTCTATTTACATGCAAATTAGGACCTTGTTGAATTTTTAACTATTAAATGTTAAGTTTTATCTATCTTTTTGTTATGTTATTTGGATTTTGGAGGAAAGATTTTGCAGGACTAGTTTTCAGGTGCCATGTTGCGTTTGCAGAGCCCCTGCACCAATACAATGGAAACCCCCAAAAGTGACCCCATTTTGGAAACTACACCCCTCACAGAGTTTATCAAGGGTTATGGTGAGCATTTTGACCTCACAACTGTTTCATAGCTTCTATTAGTAATGGGACATAAAAATGAAAAATTAGTTTTCTTCAACTAAACTATCCATTTAGCACCATATTTTTCACTTTTAAAAGGGGTTAAAGAAGAAAAAACACACCACAATTTGTTACACAATTTCTTCTGCGCCTACTTTGTGTCATCAGAGACGGGACTGTGTGTCAGATACCGTGATCTGTAATATGGGGGCACCTCAGGGTACAGTTCTTGCCCTTTTCCTCTTCACACTGTACACTGCAGAATTTAGGTGCACCTCATCTAGCTGCTACCTGCAGAAGTATTTTGATGACTCTTCAATAGTAGACCTCATCACAGACAACGATGACAGGGAGTACAGAGAACTAAAGTGGGATTTTGTGGACTGGTGCCAGTGGAACCACCTGAAGATTAACACTGGGAAGACCAAGGAGATGGTGGTGAACTTCCGTAAATGCAGATGCCCTCCTAAACCAGTGGACATCCAGGGGATGGGCATCGAGACTGTCAAAACCTATAAGTACATGGGTGTGCTCCTTAATAATAAGCAGGACTGGGCGAATCACATGGAGGTCCTGTACAGTAAGGGCCACAGCAGGCTCTACCTGCTTAGGAGGCTGAGAGCCCTTGGAGTCCAGGGGGCACTTCTTAGGACTTTTTTTCAACTCGGTAGTGGCATCAGCTATCTTCTTCGGAGTGGCCTGCTGGGGAGCAGTATATCAACCAGGGATAGAAATAAACTTGACAAGCTGATTAGAAGGGCCAGCACTGTCCTGGGGAGCCCCTTGGACCCAGTGCAGGTGGTGGGTGACAGAAGGATACTGTCCGTGGTGAGCTCCATGCGGGAGAATAAGTCCCATCCCATGCATGCGTGATAGCGCTGGGCAGTACTGTCAGTGACCGACTACTTCACCCTAAGTGTGAGAAGGAGCACTATCGGAAGTCTTTCCTCTCCACTGCGGTTAGGCTGTACAACCAACACCGACCTAAGCGGAGATCATTACACGCAGAGAACTGAAATATTTTTCTGTTTGTGATATCCCCCCTCCCCCCCTCTGCTACTTCTTATCTGTCTGTGTACTATCAATGAAATGCCTCTACTTTGGAACATTCTTGTATATGTTGTATTTTTATTGCTTATCTTTGCTGCTGTAACACACTGAATTTCCACATGGTGGGACTATTAAAGGATTATTATTATTATTATTATTATTATTATTATTATTATTATTATTATTATTAAAACTATGTGGACTATCCCGGGTATAAAAAAGTTGTATATGTGGGTGTAAACTGCTATTGGGCACAGCAGGGCTCAGATGGAAAATAGCACTGTGCTTTTTATTTTTTGGAGTATAGCTTTAGAGGGACTTTCTGGATGCCATGTTGTTTTTGCAGAGCCCTGAAGATGCTAGTAAATTGGAATTCCTCAAGGAGTGACACCATTTCGTAGGGGCAAATTTAGGGGCTCTGTAAATGTGACATGGTGTCCAAAAACCAACAATCTAAATCTGCGCTCAAAAATCACATAGAGCTCCTTCACATCTGCGCCCTGCTGTGTGCCCAAATAGCAGTTAGTGCCCACATGTCTGACACTGTTATATTCAGGATAAAGTACTTAATAATGCCAGATGTGGGTATAAATGAATTTAATTTCCAGAAATGAATGCGCAGCTGTTAATGAAAGGTGAAAATTGCAATTTTTCCAGAGATACGTCATTTCAGTGCCCGATACATTGAGCCCAGCTTGTGTCAGCAAAGACGCACACTCCAAAAACCGTTAAGCGGGTATCCTGGGCACAACAGCTTTTGGAATGTTCATCTCTGATATAAGCCGGGCACAACATATTACGCACTGAAATAAAGTATTCCTGGAAAAATTGCCATTTTCATCTTTCCACCATCAGCTGCGTATTCATTTCTGGAAAATAAATTAATGCAACACTTGGGGGATAAAAATGCTCAATGTACCCCTGGATATATTCCTTCAGGGGTGTAGTTTCCAAAATGAGGTTACATGTCAGGGAATTTTACTTTACTGGCATTTCAGGGCTCTGCAAAAGTGTCAAGACATCCAAAAACCAAAACCATCTAAATATGTGCTCCAAAAACCACATATTGGTCATTCCCTTCTGAGCCCGGCTGTGCCCAAACAGCAGTTTATACCCACATATGACATTAAAGAGGACCTTTCACATCCTCATGTATATGCTGTTTTACATACCGCTAGAAAGCCGACAGCGTGCTGAATTCAGCGCACTGCCGGCTTTCCCGGTATGTGTCCCGAGGCTGGAGATATCCGGGGTCTTAGTTTCACGGTTCACCATCAAAAGGGCGTTCCTGACAGTCTAGCTGCGCTGTGTGGAACGCCCTCCCTGACAGTGCTAGTCCATAGCGCTGTACTGAGGGGGCGTTCCTCACAGCTCAGCGTCATCACTGGGTGGTAAAGTACGCCCCCTCTCTCTGTATTCGTCCATAGCCCTGTACTGTCAGAGGGGGCGTTCCTTACAGCCCAGTGATGACGCTAAACTGTGAGGAACGCCACCCTCAGTACATGGCTATGGCTCAATATTGTCAGGGAGGGCATTCCTCACAGCGCAGCTAGACTGTCAGAAACGCCCTGCTGATGATAAACGGTGTAACTAAGACCGCCGATATCTCCAGCCCCGGGGCACATACCGGGAAAGTCGGCAGTGCTCTGAATTCAGCGCGCTGTCGGCTTTCTAGCAGTATATAAAACAGGATATACATGAGGACATGAAAGGTCCTCTTTAAGGCTAATTGCACAAGACCTTGTGTTGGCCGGTGGCCATGATTGAATGACACGACCGGTATACAGGTGGCACATGGATCTCATATGTGTGCTGCCCGTGCACTGGCCATGCTTCCATGGCCCCATTCATTGAATGAATAGGGGCGGTGGATGCATGGCCTCAAAACTGGACAGGAATAGGACCTGAGTTTTGCAGCCTGGACTGTCGGCCCGTACACTGATCATGTGGATAGGTCCAACAGAAATGAATGGGTCAGTGTGCTAACCTGGAAAAACCCGGATAGCACACTGACCTAGCCCATGGTCGTATGCAAGGGGCCTTATCTTGAGTACAGCAGTGTCATGTGGGCATAAACTGCAGTTTGGGTACACAGCAGGGCACACAAGGGAAGGAGAGCTATGTGGCTTTTGGAGTGCAGATTTAGATGTTTGGTATATGGACGCCATGTCATGTTTGAAGAACTTTTTTTTTTTTACACTTTTGTTTCCTGTTTTGTATTGCCCCCTAGAGGTGTTGAACCAGCCCCCCCCCCCCCCAACTGGTAATGCACACTTAACAATTTTATTCATGATTTTTTTAGAGGAACTACAAAGGAACAGCATAAGAGTTCTTAGAGTTTTTATCTTTGAGTTCTAAGATAAGCACACCAGAATTGTTATTTCATGGGCAATACAATTATTTATTAAAGCATACATGACACTGAGCACAATATGGCAAGGATACTGGCATTCTGGTATGGAATCTATTTTACACATCATACAGATCCCTTCACAAACACAATGTAACATTACTTTTTAATAAATATCAGTAAAGGTAATGCAAAAATAAAATTAAAAATAGTACTCAATTGTTAAATTTCCCTGCTGTTCTGCCACCCTGGTGGTCCCTGCTGTTCCTGAGACAATGACTTAATGTACATTATCATTCATATGTTGATCATTCACATGCAGGTAATCACTGGCCCTAGTGGACACATACATGCAAGTGTCACCACTGAGTGACATGAATGATTTAGATGTCATCGCTGTTGGGCCTATAGATAGTGTGAGCGCAATCAGCTCTAAGTATCACCGTATTGAAGTCCAAATTCATACAGTTGATGTATGAGCTAGCACAGAGAAACACACACATACACAGCTGTTGTGTATATAGTGGGTTCTGCTTTAATGGAGGAAAAAGTTGGTCTTAAATACAGTGTGTAGACAGGACAGGTTGAACTAGTACAACTATCATAACATGATTGATGACAAAGCTGTAAAAAGAGTTTTTGGCAGTTGGACAACAAACAGACAGGAGCCTCATCCTATTAAGGCATCTGATGGGGGGTGAGCTCTCTAAACAAATGTATGAATATAAAATGGCTACAGGCATGGTCCCACATGGCCATGGAATACAAAATGGAGGATACATAAGCTGAGTCATCCTCCACATTTCCCTCCTTTTGTAAATGATATAACCCATACCCAGGGTACATTAGGATCTGCTAATCAGATCCTGAGGATTTTTATGGAGACTTCACCTCATTCCCCATGGATATGTTTTACCATTTACATACCTATTGGTCTAATACACTCAGAGGGATGCCTTCACTGTCATGTCTGTCAATGTGTCCAACTACCCTTACAACCTGCAAACCCACTGTCCTGGGTTTGCACCTTTTTCTAGCAAGTTTCTTTACAAGCCATATTATAAACGTTATAGTCAAATAGATGTAAAAACACAGCAATAATATTTGAAATATTCCCTGCAATATTCCCATAAATCATCCACCTAATCTCTTAAACCAATTGGCAGGATTTAAGAACGAAAAGGTATCTGACCACCAACTGTCCTGTGATGTTCTTTGATCCATTTCTCTCTAAGTTCTCTGACTTTATCAATCCCTGCCCGCACTTGAAGATTCCCTTCAGAGTTGATATAGTGGCAACAGGAAGGTCAGATAATCTGACACATTACCCCTGTGCTGCTGTGAGATAGTCAAGGACTATGGTGTGTTGATTGCTGACTATTATGAGTTGTCCTTGTATCATATTAGTGGCATTCAACAGGCCTAGAATGGTGTATATCTGCTCATCTAGATAATCGGTGGATTCTACTAACTTGTCCCAAGTTTGCATAACCATGGGATACAAGAGTATCGTGTTGATGATTCTGTTACTTGTACCCATTGAAACCACATGGGGTCGCCCATCTTTCCTAGGGTGATTGTCTGTTGCATGCTTGTACAAAGTATGACGGGGTATTATCTCAGGTTTCATATGTTCATGGACAATTATGAAGGTGGCTGGTGTCAGTCTAGCTAGAGTACAAGTCCCCTCTACCCCTGGGGGTAGCCACTTGTATGCCTGATGACCACATACTAGATATACATCCTTGGGCAATGTGCATGCTCTCCGAAGCTGACCTAGGCAATTAGAGGTAGCTAAAGAGTCGCTGCATGGGGGGTTTTGCACACCACTTACCTCCCATCTCTATGTCTCTTTGGGGTCCGGTGTTCTGTATCAGACACCCCTGACTATCCTTAACTAGTCCCCATTCTATTGAGGAGTTGTGCTCTGGACAACCCTTTATTCCCTCTGTGAACCATCTGTCACTATCTTGTAAGGGGGCATGAATCTTTTTCTTAAAAATGAAATCCACTTTACCTGACCTTACAATAGAGGTGCTTGGCAGACTAAGGCTAATATTAAGCTCTTCTGTGGGAATGATACCAGCATGATATGGGACTTTGGATTTATGTTCAAATTTTCCTTTTTCCAATCATACCACTTGATTGGTCTACCTGTCAGGTTTAGCTGTAACCATGGGAGGGTCACCCAACCTGCTATGGGAATTGGAACAAAGTGATTATTACTGATGTTCATTCCCTTATAAGTCACTGGACTCCACGAAACATTATGAAAACAGGAGTCATTAAGATAAAAACTCATCTAGGTCAAGAGAGAGTGCTAGATAAAACATAGTCTTTGCAGAGCCAGGGCTGTGAGTACAGATCCAACAATCCCTGGGTTCTTCCTACTCATCCTAGTTAACAGTTAACACCTGATGGTGTTTAATCAATTTATTGTCCCATTCTTCTTTTATAAGCTCACTGGTTGTGTCACCAGTGCTAAGATCACCAGTAGGTACCAGATCCTTTCAGTCCTCTTCCGGGTAGGTCACCTTTTTACAGTGACTAGTGTGGTTTCACGTCGACTTTCCTTCTAACTTGACTGAAGAGGATGTTGTCAGAAGTACTTGGAAAGGACCGTCAAACCGTGGATCAAGGCTCTCACGTGTCTCTTTACCACCACCCAGTCTCCTGGCTTTAGGGAATGTGTTCCCAGTACATGGTTTGGATCTAGAAGAGAACTGTCCAGTGAAGTGAGTGCCATTATCACTTTCGATGGTCTCGGGGATCCCATATCTGCACACTACTTCTTTAGGTAGTTTAACTGCAGTAACTTTTGCGGTGGCTTTCTGTACCGGAAATGCCTCAGGCCATCCTGAAAAGAGATCAACACACACACAAGCACGTTCTCATACCTTCCCACCTTTGGTAACTGTATATAGTCAACCTGCAAACTCTGAAACGGGTACAAGGGCTTTGGGGTGTGTTTCTGAGGAACCTTTACTTTTTGGCCCACATTATGCCTAGCACATGTCATGCAGGCTTGCACGTATCTGGCTGCAGTTGTGCTAAAACCTGGAGCTACCCATCGTTGCTCACCAGGTCACACATGGCTGTTTTTGAGTGGTGCACTTGAGAATGAGCTGCTTGCGCCATCATTGGGAACAATGCTCTTGGTAAACATACTCTCTTACCACTGACCATCAGGCCTTGTTCATCTTCTTTTGCACTTTGCTGCTCCCAAGTCTTCTTTTCTTCTGGACCGGCTTGGTCCTGCAATGTTTTTAGAACCTGAAAGAGAGCTGAGAAGCTTGCTCTGGTATGGTGACCACCAGTGCTGAGGCATGTTCCCTAGGCTTTTCTGCAGCTAGTTTGGCGGCAGCATCTGCCCTTGCATTATCTCTACTCTCTTTTGTATCAGTCTTGGTGGCAGCATGATCTCCATCAGCTCCTGAATAGCCTGGAAATCCTTTATAAGCATACTATTACAACTAAGGTAAGCTCTTACTCTCCACATCAGACCATAGTCTTATTCTATATCAAAGGCATAGCAGGCTTACCCTCAGCTATTTTACACCGTTTCAGTGAGTGCTTTCAGTTCAGCTTCTTGAGCTGAGACCTGTGGAGGTAATGGTTCTGCTTGTTTAGCTCATGTTCACTGGCATATCTGGTATAGAATTTGCCATCCTTCCCAAATCGAGAGACATCTACAAAAGAACTCAAAATCAGAGTTAGCAATAGATTCAGCATTTACATGACCAAATCCTACAGTTTCTTGCTGCATCAGTTATATACAGTTCATCAGAAAATACACGTGTGTACAAGTTGTTTCACTGTTGTCCTTCCTCTTGCCCCCCCTGAATCTATTGGTAACAGGGTATAGGGATGGAGTGTTGTGCAGCGTGCAAGGGTGACATTAGGAGGCATATGTAAGGCACACTATAATCTGAGTTGTCTAGCCATTGAAATGTGCTTAAGCTGGGCCAATATGCCATGTACAACATGAGGAGTAAGTACTGTGACAGGGAAATCCAATACGATTTCTGCAACTTTCTCCAGGGACAATTGGACTGCAGCTACTGCCTTAACACATGAAGGTGCTCCTCTGGACACTGGGTCTAATCTAGCAGAATAGTAAAATACTGCTCTATGTTGGTGTCCATGAGTCTGAGTAAGCACTGCTATTGCGTGTCCTGACATTTCTGTACAGTAAAGAGAAAAAGTCTCGTCATAATTAGGAAGTCCTAAAACTTGTGTAAATAAGTGCCAACTTGATGGAGTGGAAGTTTTCCACTGCCTGTTCTGGTTTAGTAATACAGTCATAGAGAGGTTGCATTAATAATAATAATAATAATAATAATAATAGTCCTTTAATAGTCCCACAATGGGGAAATTCAGTGTGTTACAGCAGCAAAGATAAGCAGATACAAATACAAATACAACATGTACAGGAATATTCCAAGGTGAGAGGCATTACATTGATAGCAGACAGACAGATAGGGCGTAGCAGGGGGGGGGGGGAATTTAACAGGCAGAGAGATATTTTCAGTTCTCTGTGTGTAATGATCTCCGCTTAGGTCGGTGTTGGTTGTACAGCCTAACCGCGGTGGGGGAGGAAAGACTTCCGATAGCGCTCCTTCTCACACCTAGGGTGGAGCAGTCGGTCACTGACAGTACTGCTCAGCGCGATCACAGTCTCATGCATGGGATGGGACTTCTTCTTCTGCATGGAGCTCACCACGGACAGTATCCTTCTGTCACCCACCACCTGCACTGGGTCCAGTGGGCTCCCCAGGACAGAGCTGGCCCTTCTAATCAGCTTGTCAAGTTTATTTCTGTCCCTGGTTGATATACTGCTCCCCCAGCAGGCCACTCCAAAGAAGATGGCTGATGCCACTACCGAGTTGAAGAAAGTTCTAAGAAGTGCCCCCCGGATTCCAAAGGCTCTCAGCTTCCTAAGCAGGTAGAGCCTGCTGTGGCCCTTCCTGTACAGGGCCTCCATATGATCTGCCCAGTCCAGCTTATTATTAAGGAGCAAACCCAGGTACTTATAGGTGTTCACAATCTCGATGCCCGTCCCCAGGATGTCCACTGGTTTAGGAGGGCTTCTGCCTTTGCGGAAGTCCACCACCATCTCCTTGGTCTTCCCCGCGTTAATCTTCAGGTGGTTCCGGTGGCACCAGTCCACAAAATCCCGGTTCAGTTCTCTGTACTCCCTGTCATCATCATCTGTGATGAGACCCACTATTGCAGAGTCGTCAGAATACTTCTGTAGGTAGCAGCTGGATGAGTTGCACCTAAAATCTGCAGTGTACAGTGTGAAGAGGAAAGGGGCGAGAACCGTACCCTGAGGTGCCCCCGTATTACAGATCACTGTACCTGACACACAGTCTCGGGCTCTCACGTATTGAGGTCGATTTGTGAGGTAGTCTAGGATCCAGTTGGAGAGGTGGTGGTCCACTCCAGCAAGGCCCAGCTTGTCCCTCAATAACCTGGGCTGTATGGTGTTAAAAGCACTGGAGAAGTCAAAGAACATTATTCTCACTGTGTTCCCTGGTTTCTCCAGGTGAGACAGAGCCCTGTGCAGAAGATGGATGATGGCATCATCTACCCCAATGCCCGGCCGATAAGCAAACTGGGTGGGTCCATAGCGGGGCTCACTAGAGGGCGGAGATGTGTGAGAACCAATCTCTCCAAGATCTTCATCAGGTGGGATGTCAGTGCTACAGGTCTGTAGTCGTTGAGGTCCATAGGGTGGGGTTTCTTTGGAACTGGTACCACACAAGAAGATTTCCATAATTCAGGGACTATTTCCTGCCTCAGGCTCATATTATACATATATGTAATTATACCACACAGCTGGTCCCCACAAGTCTTAATTAGCCTTGCACTGATGTCATCTGGCCCTCCGGCTTTCCTCGCCTTGATCTTTTCATCTCCTTCCTCACCTGGGCCCGTGTGAAGGTCAGACTGTGGCCAGATAAAGATGGTTTCTGGATTTACTGGTCTGTTGGGAGTGGCCGCATGGGGGAGAAGTCATTGTGGTGGGGGGAGCTGAAGGACATACTGGGGTGGGAGGAGCTGGTGTGTGATCAAATCTGTTGAAGAATAGGTTTAGTTCATTAAGCCAGTTAACATCTGCCTCAATCTGGCAGACAGACTGTTTATGACCCGAAATTGACTTAAGCCCCTCCCAGACCCCCCTTATGTCTTTTCTTTCCATTTGCTTTTCCATTTTTCTTTATAACTGGATTTTCCCTGCCTGATTTGATGCCTCAGCTCCTTTTGTACTTCCCTCAACCCCTCCTTATCTCTTGTCCTGAATGCCATCTTTTTCTCCTTAAGTAGTGTTTTTATATCAGAGTTAATCCATGGTTTGTTATTGGAGAAGCACCTCACCACTTTTGTGGGTACTGTGTTGTCCACACAAAAATTAATGTAGTCCGTTATGCAGTGTGTGAGTCCTTCTATATCTTCCCCATAAGAATCCTGCAGAACTTCCCATGCGGTTGTGTCAAAACAATCCCTCAGAGCCTCATCACTCTCCTCGGACCATATCCTCACTGTGCGGGTGACAGCTGGTTCTCTACGTACAAGTGGCTTGTACACAGGTCGGAGATGTACTAGGTTGTGATCCGATCTCCCCAGGGGCGGTAGGGCTGATGAGTTGTATGCCTCCCTCACGTTGGCAAAGAACAAGTCCAGTGTTTTGTTGTCTCTTGTGTGGCAGGTTACATACTGTGTGAAACTGGGCAGTGTGGATGATGGAGAGGCATGGTTGAAATCACCCGACAGAAGAAGGGGCCTGGGGGTGCTGAGACTGTAACTGGCTCAGCGTGGCTTGTAGGACCTCGCAGGCAGCGTCAGCTTTCGCAGAGGGGGGACATATGCAGCTATCACGATGACATGTGATAGTTCCCTTGGTAGGTAGAAAGGTCTCATGCTCACAGCTAATAGTTCAATGTCCTTACAGCAAGTTTGATCCTTAATCACAATGTGCCTAGGATTACACCATCTATTATTCACAAACATTGCCAGCCCTCCTCCTTTCCTCTTACCGCTCTCCCTTGTCCTGTCTGCCCGAAGGGTTTAAAACCATCCAAGGAGACCAGAGGGTCAGGAGTAACTTCAGTGAGCCAAGTCTCTGTAAGTAGCATCATGCTGCACGCCCGAAACTCCTGATGCTGCCTGGTGAGCGCTGTTAGTTCATCCATCTTGTTTGCAAGAGATCTCACATTGCCCATGATGATGGAGGGAACAGCTGGTTGGTAACGCCTCTTTTTAATCCTCTGAAGAGTTCCTGCTCTGCATCCCCTCACCCGCTTTTTCTTTCTCCAAATCTCACGGGGGATGTGTGACCAGATGGTATGCCCTCCTGCTGTGCCTCTGAGCTGCAGAATTTCCTCTCTTGTATAGACAAAGGAATTAACAGGGATACATTACAAATGCACTGTCTGCAGTAGGACACAAGGCCTAAAAATGTCCTAAGTTGTACCACCCCATTCGGGGGTTTAAGCTCCTGTATGACCTGAAATCTATCAGGGGTTAGATGTCCTTGTAAAATGCAATGACCTAGAAAAACAACTTTAGTAAGGCAGAACTGCAATTTGGACTTAGATGCTTTACATCCATTTTCTGCTAAAAAGCACAACCGAGATACTGATGCTTGTACATATCTCCTAGGAGGGGCAACATAAAAGCAGGTCATCCACATACTGGAGTAGCACCACGCCCTGCAGTATACAGGATGGGAGAATGCTGCACCCCTTGTGGTAGCACTGTCCAGGCATATTGTTTGCCCTTCAAGGTAAATGCAATGTGACCATTACTGGAGGTACTGGCAATTTGCCTATATCTGTTTTTCCTTTTGCCAGAGGTAATGGGGCACACAACCTAGATGCTTCTCTACACTAACTACCTCTGCATTGTTTTGCTTTGTCAGGAAAACCAGGGAGTGTAGGGAACATAAGGTGACATTACTGGTAACAGTGAGACCGTCCCATCTGGCTCAAACACAATGTGAGCCATTAGGGCTTGTAAAACGTCTGATCCCACCAAGTTAACTGAGGCAGACTCACTGACAAGAAATCTAGTGGTAATCATAAGTTATCTCATAGGGAAAAAACATTGTCAGTGTGCAAAACAGGTTTGTTAGCTCCAGTATCCACTAACAATTCACATGTTCTCCCCTCAGGCAATTGTAGGGAGATCATAGGGGGGGTCTCAGTTTATCAGGTACTGATATTAAATGCACGCTTACTGGAGTACCTATTTCCTATTGATGGTTATTGTCAGAATCCTCCTGTCTGTCTTTGGGTCTCCCATCTTGGAACTTTGCAGTTCCAGGCAAAATGTCTGGATTCAACACATTCCAACATTTAAGCACATGCTATAGGAAATAAACATTCAGACATCTTCAAAGACAATGACATTCCTTCCTGTGTCTAATAAGTTCAACCTCCACCTCATTAGCATACACATAGTTGGATTTTATCTCTCCTTCCATCTTTTAAATTGTCAGCTCATTCAGACTATCCAGAACAAGTAAAACTAGTCTTGAGCTCCTACACACTCCACAATTACAAACAATTCAATGACTTTAATAAATACACAAAATATCCTCAATCAGTGAAGCAGGCAGAAGAAATGGGAGAGCTTATAATATGATTTCAAAGTCAATTTATATTGTGGCCACTCAGTCTCCCAATCCATCTTACCAAGCAACATCTGTATAACCAGTCAGACATCTACTCAAATCCTAAGTAGATACAGGATTTCTAGACCATATACATGACTCTATCATACACTTTCTTGCAAATCATAGCATTCATTCCGTCACACTAATAAATTCCTTCAAATGTGCATTATAAACAAAAAGACATTACAAAACGGATATGCAGGTTACTTCTAATTCACTGACACAATACTCTAGATTAGGCCTTCTATTGTTTAAGGGGGATGGACTACAAAAGCAACAGTTGCTACCTCACCAGTCTGAGGCATCTTTAAACAATATCCAAACACACTTTATTGCACCAAGCTCAACTTCCTCTGAAACCTTCATCCATATTTTGCATTGTTCAACTAGCTTATTATCTTTCAACCATCCACGCTGTTCTTCTGAAAGTTTCTGCCACATTTCAACATCTAAACATCCTGTCTTTGGCATACCAGCCTTTTTAAACATTTTCTGGCACCCCTTCACTGCATTAGCACCCTCTCTTGCTCTCACAATCTCTACAGCTGGAATTCCTCTATTCTTAGGATCAGCCTCACACCTCCCAGGAAAATTCCCCATGATTTGCCTAATCTTCTGTGATAAACCTCAAAGGGTACAAACAACGGTACCGGTACCCCTCGGGCGCCCAGCACCTAACGACACACTTCTTATACGTAAACCTCCAAAAGGGATATCTCTCGGGCGCCCAGTACTTAATTAAGGCAACGTCTTGCCTTAAAACCTCAAAAGGATATCTCTCGGCACCAAAAAAGTGTTAACTACGTACAAGGAACTCATACAGTAACCCCAGGCTACTACTTTCTCCTCTACCTTGAGGAGAAAGGGAAATGGGCTAATCTTTCCTGGCTAATCTTTCCTTAATAACTTTCCACAGGGTCCAACACATAAACAAACAAAATGGGATGTATACCAAAAACACAGCAGAAAATTTCTACATTAGTTATTCTTCAAATACGGATACTTCATAAACAGGGTTCTTAAAAAGACCAGAGGATTTACTTTTCTTACAACTCAGCCGGCATCCAGAGAGGGCACATAAGACAAGGAGGAGTGGAAAGTGGAGACAGTAAGAATAAAGCTTCTTACCCTGCAGCTGCTTTTGAACCAGTTTCCAAATTCTCCTTGTCCCATTGTCCTTTCCGTCTGTTTTGTCCGGATGTGTAGTAATTTACCTCTGGCCCACCCGGGGACGCCAATTTCTGTGAGCGCAATCAGCTCTAAGTATCACCGTATTGAAGTCCAAATTCATAGAGTTGATGTATGAGCTAGCACAGAGAAACACACACATACACAGCTGTTGTGTATGTAGTGGGTTCTGCTTTAATGGAGGAAAAAGTTGGTCTTAAATACAGTGTATAGACAAGACAGGTTGAACTAGTCTCAAATACAGTGTGTAGATAAAACAGGTTGAACTAGTACAACTATCATAACATGATTGATGACAAAGCTGTAAAAAGAGTTTTTGGCAGTTGGACAACAAACAGACAGGAGCCTCACCCTATTAAGGCATCTGATGGGGGGTGAGCTCTCTAAACAAATGTATGAATATAAAATGGCTACAGGCATGGTCCCACATGGCCATGGAATACAAAATGGAGGATACATAAGCTGAGTCATCCTCCACAATAGCACCTCAGTAGTCGTGTAAGACTGCCAGAGGGATTTAACAGGTGTTTGTCTTTTTATTTCATACTATTTCCTGCTTCCTGTCACGTTTACTTGTGTGCTAAATAATGGACAACACCATTAAACAACAAAATAAAAAAATACCTCACACACAATCCCACTATATGATATACATAAATAGTACCACTATTATGCACACAGTAATAGCATCACTATACCATATACACAGGGTCTCATTATCTAGGTATAACTAGGAAAGACTAGGCCCCCATAGCAATTCCTTGATAAATCTGGAACAGTTCAAATAAGACGTTTACCACCTCCACCAACTCCAGTTCTTTGCATCATTTAATAAGCGTCACTCCACTGATTTTGCCGCTGTTGGAATTTTTTCTCTAGCGCCCACCATTCCAGAGCAATCAATGCAGTTAGTTTTGGTGCCTGATATGTTACTAATGCCCTCTACTGTTAGGTGAGCAGTGTCAGACAGGATCAGGAAAGGAGGCATAACTCCAATCAGAGATGGTCAGTGTCAGAGCTCAGAATCACACCCCGTTGCCTGCTGCTGCCTGACACCGCCCTTCTGACAGTACAGACAATACAGAGCCATAAAGTAAGTAACAACAAACCCCGCAGACCAGATCATACTAGAAATGGCTGCAGCGCCACTCCCAGATTCTAGCTGGAATGGCTCCTACAACCAGCACCACCCCTGTTCTGGCGTCTCCCCCCCCCCACAGGGGTTACCACAATGGCTGCTGCCCCTCCCCTCACTGGGTTGTAGCTGGATTGTCTCTAACCACTACCACCCCACGTTCTGACTTCTTTGACTCTCCCCCCTCCCAGGGGTTACCCCCAATGGCTGCCAATTAATGCCATTAGGGATAGTTTATCCAGGGGGCGGGGCAGCTATTAGGGACCGCACATGTGGGGGCAGCTAATCCCTAATGGCTGCCCCCCCACGTGTGCTTCCCATAGTGGTATTAGGTGAAGCTTATTTGGGGGGTAGCAGAGGAGCTGTCCCAAACATTCCAAGTCACAGCACAATTTTTTTTTCTTCCCTTATGTTTTTTATTTTGGCAGCTATACAACATAATAGTTATGGGTAGCAACTAGGGAAAGGGTGTCGGGGGGGTTTACAACTACTTTGTTGTATAGCTGGCAAAAAAAAAAAACGAAGGGAAGAAAAAAAAAGCACACGTGGGGAGTAGCAGAGGTGGGGTTTCACCTAATACCATTAGGGGTATCACATGTGGAAGCAGTCAATACCTAATGGCTGCCCCCTCATGTGTGATATACCTAATGGTATTAGGTGAAGCACATGTGGGGGGTAGCAGAGGAGCTGTCCTACAACCACTCCAAGTCACGGCACAAATTTTTTTTTTTCTTCCCTTCAGTTTTTTTGGTTTTTTTCGGCAGCTATACAACACAGTAGTTGTAAACCTGCCAAAAAAAATAACACGAAGGGAAGAAAAAAAAAAATGTGTGTTTCCTCCTCACATGTGTTTCACCTAATACCATTAGGTGAACACCTAATAGGGGTATCAATTGTGGGGGTTAGCAGATGTGGGGTTCAACCTAATACCATTAGTTATAGTACATGTGGGGGAGTGGGGGCAGCCATTAGGGGTAGTACATTTTGAGGGGCAGCCAATTCCTAATGGCTTCCCCCACGTGTGATACCCTTGGTGGTATTAGTGAAGCACATGTGAGGAGTAGCAGAAGAGCTGTCCCCAAGCACTCCAAGTCACAGCACAATTTTTTTTATTTATGCTGTAACTTGGAGTGCTTGGGGACAGCTCCTCTGCTAACCCTCATACAGTATGTGCTTCACCCAATACCATTAGAAGTATTACATGTGGGGAACAGCCATTAGGGATTGACTGCCCCCCCCCCAACATGTGCTACCACGAATGGCATTAACTGGAGAAGGGAAGGAAGCCAGAAAGGGGCTGGTGGTTGGTGGAGCCATTCCAGCTGAGACCCGGGAGTGGAGCAGCAGCCATTGCTGGTAAGACCCAGGAAGGGAGAAAGTGTGTGTGTGTGTGTGTGTGGGGTAGGGGGGCTGGCAACCATTGTGGGTAACCCTTTGGAGGGAGGGGGGCTTGCAGCCACTGCAGGTAACCCCTGGGAGGTTAAAGAGAGGGGAAAGAGGCCAGAACGGGGGTGGTGCTGGTTGGAACCATTGCAGCTGGGACCTAAGAGTGGAGCGGCAGCCATTTCTGGTAGGACCTGTGGGGGGAGGGGTGGCAGCCATTGCGGTAACCCCCATTGGGTGAGGGGAGAAGTGAGAACTGGGGTTGTTGTTGGTGGTTGGAACCATTCCAGCTGGGACACGGGAATTGTTTTTTTTTTTTTATTGGAGGCAATGGGTCCACTGACTGATACATTTTAAAAAAAAAAAAAAAAAAAAAAAGTGTTAGTCAGACGGACCTCTATAACGTGATGTGAATGGCCCTTGGTCTCTTAATAAATCTGGTGCACACCATACACCATAATGGATATCTACAGTGCCTTGCGAAAGTATTCGGCCCCCTTGAACTTTTCAACCTTTTGCCACATTTCAGGCTTCAAACATATGGATATAAAATTCTAATTTTTTGGTGAAGAATCAACAACAAGTGGGACACAATTGTGAAGTGGAACGAAATTTATTGGTTATTTTAAACTTTTGTAAAAAATAAAAAATTGAAAAGTGGGGCGTGCAGTATTATTCAGCCCCTTTACTTTCAGTGCAGCAAACTCACTCGAGACGTTCAGTGAGGATCTCTGAATGATCCAATATTGTCCTAAATGACTGATGATGATAAATATAATCCACCTGTGTGTAATCAAGTCTCCGTATAAATGCACCTGCTCTGTGATAGTCTCAGGGTTCTGTTTAAAGCGCAGAGAGCATCATGAAGACCAAGGAACACACCAGGCAGGTCCGTGATACTGTTGTGGAGAAGTTTAAAGCCAGATTTGGATACAAAAAAAATTTCCCAAACTTTAAGCATCCCAAGGAGCACTGTGCAAGCGATAATATTGAAATGGAAGGAGTATCAGACCACTGCAAATCTACCAAGACTCGGCCGTCCCTCTAAACTTTCATCTCAAACAAGGAGAAGACTGATCAGAGATGCAGCCAAGAGGCCCATGATCACTCTGGATGAACTGCAGAGATCTACAGATGAGGTGGGAGAGTCTGTCCATAGGACAACAATCAGTTGTACACTGCACAAATCTGGCCTTTATGGAAGAGTGGCAAGAAGAAAGCCATTTCTCAAAGATATCCATAAAAAATCTCGTTTAAAGTTTGCCACAAGCCACCTGGGAGACACACCAAACATGTGGAAGAAGGTGCTCTGCTCAGATGAAACCAAAATCGAACTTTTTGGCCACAATACAAAACGATATGTTTGGTGTAAAAGCAACACAGTTCATCACCCTGAACACACCATCCCCACTGTCAAACATGGTGGTGGCAGCATCATGGTTTGGGCCTGCTTTTCTTCAGCAGGGACAGGAAAGATGGTTAAAATTGATGGGAAGATGGATGGAGCCAAATACAGGACCATTCTGGAAGAAGACCTGTTGGAGTCTGCAAAAGACCTGAGACTGGGACGGAGATTTATCTTCCAACAAGACAATGATCCCAAACGTAAAGCAAAATCTACAATGGAATGGTTCACAAAAAAACGCATCCAGGTGTTAGAATGGCCAAGTCAAAGTCCAGACCTGAATCCAATCGAGAATCTGTGGAATGAGCTGAAAACTGCTGTTCACAAACGCTCTCCATCCAACCTCACTGAGCTCGAGCTATTTTCCAAGGAAGAATGGGCAAGAATTTCAGTCTCTCGATGTGCAAAACTGATAGAGACTCGCAGCTGTAATCACAGCAAAAGGTGGCGCTACAAAGTATTAACTTAAGGGGGCCGAATAATTTGGCACGCCCCACTTTTCAGTTTTTTATTTTTTACAAAAGTTTAAAATATCCAATAAATTTCGTTCCACTTCACGATTGTGTCCCACTTGTTGTTGATTTTTCACCAAAAAATTAAAATTTTATATCCTTATGTTTGAAGCCTGAAATGTGGCAAAAGGTTGAAAAGTTCAAGGGGGCCGAATACTTTCGCAAGGCACTGTATTTCAGTCAGGCACTGGCATGGATTTACTGGATAATTCACAGCAGAAAACTTGAGTGCAACATTACCCAACATTATAACACATGTACTGTATGCCAGAAAACTGTCATAGATTTTGTTAATAAATTCCCCCTATTAGTAAATCTGCCCCATAGATTACAAAGTGTGCACTGAACAATGTAAATCACAAAAGCATACAATAGAGAAAATGTGATATCGTCATATGTGATATCATTTATATTTATTTATAAACTATAGACATTATATCTTCTGCCTCAGCATTTAAAGAATCCCTTCTGAGAGCCAAGTGGCTGATTTATAGATGTAGCAAACCTTAATACAACCTTATAAAAAAAAACAAAAAAAAAACAAATTTAGCCTGCAATAACCTAATTTCACCACCAGATGTCACGTGACTCTTTTAACCACACGTGAATGATTGCAAGGAAGATCAGGACACCATCTGCAGAAGTGGGTGGCCAATAAATACTTCGGTACTCATGTATATGATACATACTGTATGGTGCAGGCCAAAGACTCTACAATCAAGAGAAGACATTTTTGTAATGCTCTGCTGACTGATTTCTTTGCGGCTGGCACAGTGCAGTGTTCCTCTTCTTCCACCTTCCTGTATGCACCTTCCTGACTCCTGTCTGTTATAGCACATGGACGTCACTGTTGCCCCCCCCCCCCACATACACACCACGCACCCCACTGCTGCCTCCCAATAAACACCATATGACTCACCAGTAGGAAGCTGATTTATGATGACAGTGGGCCCCTCATGTACAGTGGGGAAAAAAAAGTATTTAGTCAGCCACCAATTGTGCAAGTTCTACAACTTAAAAAGATGAGAGAGGCCTGAAATTGACATCATAGCTAGACCTCAACTATGAGAGACAAAATGAGAAAACATATCTAGAAAACCACATTGTCTGATTTTGTAAGAATTTATTTGCAAATTATGGTGGAAAGTAAGTATTTGGTCACCTACAAACAAGCAAGATTTCTGGCTCTCACAGACCTGTAACTTCTTCTTTAAGAGGCTCCTCTGTCCTCCACTCATTACCTGTATTAATGGCACCTGTTTGAAATTGTTATCAGTATAAAAGACACCTGTCCACAACCTCAAACAGTCACACTCCAAACTCCACTATGGTGAAGACCAAAGAGCTGTGGAAGGACACCAGAAACAAAATTGTAGACCTGCATCAGGCTGGGAAGACTGAATCTGCAATAGGCAAGCAGCTTGGTGTGAAGAAATCAACTGTGGGAGCAATAATTAGAAAATGGAAGACATACAAGACGACTGATAATCTCCTTCGATCAGGGGCTCCACGCAAGATCTCACCCCGTGGGGTCAAAATGATCACAAGAACGATGAGCAAAAATCCCAGAACAACACGGGGGGACCTAGTGAATGACCTGCAGAAAGCTGGGACTAACGTAACAAAGGCTACCGCCAGTAACACACTACACCGACAGGGACTCAGATCCTGCAGTGCCAGACGTGTCCCCCTGCTTAAGCCAGCACATATCTGGGCTCGTCTGAAGTTTGCTAGAGAGCATTTGGATGTTCCAGAAGAGTATTGGGAGAATGTCATATGGTCAGATGAAACCAAAGTAGAACTATTTGGTAGAAACACAACTCGTCATGTTTGGAGGAGAGTGAATGCTGAGTTGCATCCAAAGAACACCATACCTACTGTGAAGCATGGGGGTGGCAACATCATGCTTTGGGGCTGTTTCTCTGCAAAGGGACCAGGACAACTGATCCATGAACATGAAAGAATGAATGGAGCCATGTATCATAAGATTTTGAGTGCAAACCTCCTTACATCAGCAAAGGCATTGAAGATGAAACGTGGCTGGGTCTTTCAGCATGACAATGACCCCAAGCACACCACCAAGGCAACAAAGGAGTGGCTTCGTAAGAAGCATTTCAAGGTCCTGGAGTGGCCTAGCCTGTCTCCAGATCTCAACCCCATAGAAAACCTTTGGAGGGAGTTGAAAGTCCGTGTTGCCCAGCGACAGCCCCAAAACATCACTGCTCTAGAAGAGATCTGCATGGAGGAATGGGCCAACATACCAGCAACAGTGTGTGCCAACCTTGTGAAGACTTACAGAAAATGTTTGACCTCTGTCATTGCCAACAAAGGATATATAACAAATTATTGAGATCGTTTTTTATTGACCAAATACTTATTTTCCACCATAATTTGCAAATAAATTCTTTAAAAATCAGACAATGTGATTTTTCTGGATTTGTTTTCTCATTTTGTCTCTCATAGTTGAGGTCTACCTATGATGACAATTACAGGCTTCTCTCATCTTTTTAAGTGGGAGAACTTGCACAATTGGTGGCTGACTAAATACTTTTTTTCCCCACTGTAGGTAATATACCTCCTGGATCAGGACAGTCTTGGATTTTGAACACTATGCCACTTGCATTATACTGTTGGGGGGAAACTATGGGATCATTATACTGTTTGGGCGTACAAAAGAACTGGGTTACTTAAAGGGGACAAGGTTGTGATTAGGGGCATGACTTTACACAAATAAATGTGCTGTGCCTGATATTTTGATATATAGAGATGTTTTCTGCGATTATAAAGGGGTTTTCCATGAGTAAAAATCAATTATAACAGCAGAAAAAGGTGTACAATCAAACGTTACTGCTGTTCTAGCAGTGGGGCACCAGTTCACCGGCTCTGGTTTCAGCACTCCATTGATGACATCTGTGACCCCTCACGTGGCCCCAGCAGCTAATCACTGGATCACTAGAACCAAAGACTTATAGAGCAAACCAAGGCCCCGCCACTGGAACGGCAGATGAAAGGACTGCTTTTTTGACATTCACACAATGCCCTCCTGTTACCAAAATATTTTATTTTCTGGAAAATCTGTTTTAATGCTGAATAATAGGCAGTTGGCATTGAGGGATATAATGTATAATAAGCAGTTGGTAGTGAGTTGTATGTTGGTTATGTGGGTGGAGGGTTGCATTGGAGTGTATGATGTACAGTATACAGTGGCATGCAAAAGTTTGGATACCCCTGGTCAAAATGACTGTTATTGTGAACAGTTAAGCAAGTTGAAGATGAAATGATCTTTAAAAGGCATACAGTTAAAGATTAAACACACTTGTCTATAATTTTAAGCAATATCAGTGTATTATTATTTTTTTAGTACAATTTTAGAGTGAAAAAGGGAAAGAATTACCTTGCAAAAGTTTGGGAACCCTTGTAGATGTGTGTGCTCAGATAACTTTGACCAAGGTCTCAGACCTTACTTAGCCAGTTAGAGTTATGGCTTGTTCACTATCATCATAAGGAAAGGCCAAGTTATGCAGATTTTACAGCTTTATAAATACCCAGCCTCCTCTAACCTTGTACTAAAAAACAGCAGCCATGGGTTCTCCTAAGCAGCTGTTTAGCACACTGAGAATGAAATGGTGGAGACCCACAAAGCAGGAGAAGGCTATAAGAACATAGCAAAGCGTTTCCAAGTTGCCCTTTACTCAGTTCGAAATGTAATTAAGAAATGGCAGTTACCAGGAACAGTGGAGGTCAAGATAAAGTCTGGAAGACCAAGAATCATTTCAGAGACAGCTGCTCGTAGGATTGCCAGAGTGGCAAATCAGATCCCTGCTTGACTGCAAAAGACCTTCAGGAAGATTTAGCAGACTCTGGAGTTGTGGTACATTGTTCTACTGTTCAGCGATACCTGCACAAATATGGTCTTCATGGAAGAGTCATCAGAAGAAAACCTCTCCTGCGTCCTCACCATAACATTCAGCGTCAAAAGTTTGCAAAAGAACATGTAAACAAGCCTGATGCATTTTGGAAACAAGTCTTGTGGACTGATGAGGTAAAAACAGAACTCTTTGGCCACAATAATTAAAGGTATGTTTGGAGAAAAAAAGGCACAGAATTTCAGGAAAAGAACATCTCTCTAACCATTAAGCATGGGGGTGGATCAATCATAGTTTGGGTTTGTGTTGCAGCCAATGGCACGGGGAACATTTCACGGGTGGAGGGAAGAATGGATTCAATGAAAATTCAGTAAATTATTGAAACAAACATAACATCATCTGTAAAAAAGCTGAAATTGAAAAGAGGATGGCTTCAACAAACGGATTCTGATCCTAAACACATGTCAAAATCCACCATAGACTACCTAAAAAGGCGTAAGCTGAAGGTTTTACCATGGCCCTCACAGTCCCCTGATCTGAACATCATTGAAAATCTGTGGCTAGACCTCAAAAGAGCAGTGCATGCAAGACACCCAAGGAATCTCACAGAACTGGAAGACTTTTCAAGGAAGAATCGATGAAAATCCCTCAAACAAGAATTGAAAGACTCTTGGCTGGCTAAAAAAACCTTTAAAAGCTGTGATACTTGCCAAAGGGGGTGCTACTAGGTATGAACCATGCAGGGTACCCAAACTTTTGCATCCAGCCACTATCATTTTTTGCTATTTTGAAAATATAAAATATATATATATTTTTTTTTTTTACAAATAATACATTGGGAATGTGTAATCTTTAATGTTATGCCTTTTGAAGATCATTTTATCATAAAGTTGCTTAACAGTTCACAATAACAGTCATTTTGACCAGGAGTGTCCAAACTTTTGCATGCCACTGCATAAGGAGGCTGACAATAGGTTGAATTTCTAAAAGACAGGCAGCAGTGAGGTGTATAGTGTATAGGAGGCAGTATGTACAAGAGTAAGCTAGTAAGGATGTGTTAAGTGTTTAAAAGTAAGACAGCAGGGAGGTGTATGGTGCATATGAGATCTCTACTTCCTCAGGTTACAAGTGCATTTTCCTAAATATACAGAACTGAACAATATCACTCATTTTGTTGACATATACTGGCATGTGCTGGCCAAGATGTACTGTAGATACAGTGCACTTACATTAGTGTACTGCAATATGATACCCTCACACATGAAGAGTGCAATAACTCAGTTTCATAGCACATTGGTTGTCATGTTACAGATTACTACATCGGTACAGGCTTGATGACAAAATGTTATCTTGATAGAGCTGTGTGTCTCAGCCTTTTCACGTGAAGTACCCCCCTAGTCAAAAGTTCCATCCAAGAACCCCTAAAGTAGCGATCAATTATAATTCTTGACAATATAAATATCTGTGTTGGAGCCTCAATCAGCAGTTATGCCAGATTTGTTTGGAAGAATAGCACAGCATGCAGCACAATTCTTCCTATCAAAATGACAGACACCACAATGTAACTTTATAAGGCAATCTGGTCTGTGAGGAAGGTGATTTTGGAAAGCATGGGACCCATCACAGGATGTCCATCTTGTCATGGGTCCTACTTTGATGTGAACAGGTGAGTAAAGATATTTGGGATGACCACATACCCTCTTTAATAAAGCTGAAACCCTATTTGTGCATGTCACGCTTATTTTTGTGATGCAGACAAGCAATGTGTTGGTCATGCCCCTTTTTTTTCGAGACATGCCTAGCACATAATAGGCCCATGTTACATATAAAATATTGATGCAGGGGCAATCTGCCAGACCCATGAGATTTGCCCACACTTCTAAGATTTTGGGAGGTCACCCCTTTTTCTGGGACCCTTCCAAATGACCTGAAAGAGTAGTCAAGTATGAATAATGCCCTCTTATTGCCTTCTCACCATAATGCCCCTTTCTACTACCACACAGTATAATGCTCTCTAAGTGCCCTAAACTGTTAAATATTATTGGATTACAATATTCATGGTATGTAAATGTTAATTCTATTTTGTTGACAACATATTTCTATCTTAGAACATATGGGTGTGTCAAGGGTACAAGTTATCCATATAGAGTGGCAAAAAGTTTGTAATTGGTAAGATACACCTCTCTAATAAATATATATGATTGACAGACACACATGTCTGTCTCCCTATCGTATGTGAAGAGACTCAAATGTCTACACAGATGAACATCCAAGACCAAATAAAAGTTACAGGATGATAAACTTCATACTAAATTAAGGAAAGCTAACTGTGAACTTCTTCAATGATGTAAGCCTAATAGACATTGACTGATATTTCTATTATTCTGTAAGTTTTTCATGTATCCACTTTCCATGAAGACCTAATTAAATTTCCATTTATTTATAAGACAAACACTGTATGATATCCTCCTCAGTGCCTCCACATGTTGTATTATGGTCACCTCAGTGCCACAGTATAAGTCCCCTTTTGTGCCTCAACACACAGTATAATAACTCCTCAGTGCCCTTCACACAGTATATTGCCCCCCTCAGAGCCGTCACACACTGTATAATGGCCCCCTCACTGTCCCCACACATGGTATATTGACCACTCAGTGTCCTCACATGTAGTATAATGGCCTATTCAGTCCACCCACACACAGTATAATAGCCACCTCAGTGCTCCACCATGCAGTATAATGTCCCTCTCAGTGCCCCCGCACAGTATAATGACCCCTTATATCCCCAATCACAGTAGTATGGCTCCTTCCTTCAAGGTCCACACAGAACAATGGGCTTCTCAGTGTCCCACCCCCACCCCCCACACAGTTATGTCCAGGGAGTGAGTGGTGTGCTGGATTCATTACTCACCACTCTACTTCGGGAGCAGGAAGCAGAGCAGTGAGTATTGCGACCAGCCTACCCCTAGCTCCCTGAATGCCAATAAGTGCCTCCATCAGTTTTGATAGAAATGCTCCCTCCACTTCTAAGCCGCCGGGCCAGCTGGCTAAAGCAGGCAGACAGTCCAAAGTTACACTAAGGATAGGAAGGGATTTTAGAATGATGTTTATTCACTTCATTCAGTGCTGTGTAACTTCTAAAACACACCAATTCCATTCCATTCCATTTGTTGTTGTACTAATAAAAAGCAAAACTCAAGTTTAATTTTCAACATATCTGGCAGCTCGTTCTAGCATTCATGTTCCATATATCCTGAGTAACCTATTGTCTATACTTTGATATATATCGAAACTGTACCTCTGAGCAAGCCCTTTTGGCCCTAATGTATACTCCTACTAGAACTGTATCATATGAGGTGGATGGCAGCCACTAGCCTCAAGTATCATATTCAGTACCTGAGGTTTTCTATAAATAGATAATTTTAACCTGCCTGAAAGACAAATCTCTTCAGAGTCAAACCCAAAAAATGAACTCTGTATTGTACAAATAGAATCAGTAAATTTGATATTAAATGTATTATCATGGATGTAATAAAAAGGCAGAGGTGCTTTCTTTACAGAAAAATATTAACTTATGAGTAACTTATAAGTTTAAGTTGTGATGTACATAGTTACATACAGTTGTGCTAAAAAGTTTACATATTGGCGCTGTGGTTCCGAGAGAGGTATGCTGCATCACATCTGGTGGGAATGCTCTGCCCTCAGACCCTTCTGGGATGCTGTTTTCGCGTTGTACACTAAAGTGAGTGGCAAATCTGTTACACCCTCACCTCGTCTAGCCCTTCTCTCCATCATACCAGGGAACGTCTCCACTGTTAAGAGAGACCTCCTGCGACATTTTCTCACTGCCGCCAGAACAGTCATTCCCAGGCATTAGCGCAGTACTGCTGTGCTGACCCTGGTTGAGTTCCTAAAGGAGATTCTCCTTATTAAGAGAATGGAGGCCCTGGTGACTGAGAACTAGCCTGACCCTTCTAAATTTGAGTCCCTCTGGCGACCGTGGGTGATTCAGGAGACTTCAGAGTTCTCCTTTCTTTTCCTGAACTGGGAGCGCCTTGCTCCCCTTTCCGTAAGGGGTCTGGCCATCCCCTTCTGTACAATCCCTCTCTCCCCCTTCCGTTTCCCTTTCTCCTCAGTGTACTCTATCCCATCCCGGTCTTGTATGTGGTTTTATGTGTTTCTGTTCACCCATGTCTTCACCATGTTCCCCTTTCCCTCCAGAATTTGCCTTTTTCTTCTGGTGTGCGAGTGGCACTGTGGTGGCCCTCCACAGCCGGACTTTTCCTTCTGTCCTATAGAGTTCCCTGCCATCACCCCCCAATGATGCATTTCCCTATGTTGTTATTGTGCCACCCGTTACTGGTTTCTCTGTTGCGGGTGTCAACAGCCCTCTACCCTAAATGTTCCTCAGTGACTTCTCCACGATTGGGTGGCCTGAGTGCCTCCTACTGCCTTATTTAATGCCTTTGTCTTGGCTTTGTTTCTTTTTGTTCTTATTTGCAAAAAACCTCAATAAAAACTGATTAAACATAAAAAGTTTACATACCCTGGCAGATTTTTTGTTTTTTTGGCCTTTTTTTCAAAGAATATGAATGGTAACACAAAAACTTTTTCTCCACTCATGGTTAGTGGTTGGTTGAAGCCATTTATTCTCAAACTTCTGTGTTTTCTCTTTTTAAATCATAATGACAACCAAAAACATCAAAAGGACCCTGTTCAAAAGTTCACATACCCCAGGTCTTAATACCGTGTATTGCCCCCTCTAACATCAATGACAGCTTGCAGTCTTTTGTGGTAGTTGTGGATGAGGTTCTTTATTTTCTCAGATGGTAAAACTGCCCATTCTTCTTGGCAAAAAGTCTCCAGTTCCTGTAAATTCCTGGGCTGTCTTGCATGTACTGCGCGTTTGAGATCTCCCCAGAGTGGCTGAATGATATTGAGGTCAGGAGACTGAGATGGCCACTCCAGAACCTTCACTTTCTTCTGCTGTAGCCAATGACAGGTTTACTTGGCCTTGTGTTTTGGATCGTTGTCATGTTGGAATGTCCAAGTACATCCCATGCGCAGCTTCCTGGCTGATGAGTACAAATTTGCCTCCAGTATTTGCTGATAACGTGCTGCATTCATCTTTCCTTCAACTTTGACAAAGTTTCCTGTGCCTTTGAAGCTCACACATCCCCACATCATCAGTGATCCACCTCCGTGCTTTACAGTAGGAATGGTGTTCCATTCGTCATAGGCCTTGCTGACACGTAACGTTTATGGTAAGTTCGATTTTTGTCTCATCACCCCAAATTACCTTGTTCCAGAAGTTTTGAGGCTTGTCTCTGTGCTGTTTGGTGTATTGAAGGCGAGATTCTTTGTGGCATTTGCGCAGTAATGGCTTTCTTCTGGAAACTCGACCATGTAGCCCATTTTTCTTCAAGTTCCTCCTTATTGTGTATCTTGATACAGCCACACTGATAGTTTTCAGAGAGTCCTGTATTTCAGCTGATGTTATGTGTGAGTTTTTCTTTGCATCCCGAACAATTTTCCGGGCAGTTGTGGCCGAAATTTTGCTTGGTCTACCTGACCGTGGTTTGGTTTTTACAGAGCCCCTGAGTTTCCATTTGTTAATCACAGTTTGAACACTGCTGACTGGCATTATCAATTCCTTGGATATCTTTTTGTATCCCTTTCCTGTTTATACACTTCAACTACCTTTTCCTGTAGATCTGTGGACAATTCTTTTGCTTTCCCCATGACTCACAATCCAGAACCGTCAGTGGCTGCAGGAAAGATGCAGCAGTCTGTCTGGATCCCAGAAACTCACTCAGCTTTTATGCACACACACTGATTACAAGCAAACAGGTCACAGGTGAGGATGTTACCTTTAGTAGCCATTCAAACTCCTTTGTGTCAACTTCTGGGCATGTTATCAGGGCAAAATCACCAGGGTATGTTATCTTTTGAACAGGGTCATTTTGATGTTTTTGGTTGTCATTATGATTTAAAAAGAGAAAACACAGAAGTTTGAGAATAAATGGCTCAACCAACCACTAACCATGAGTGGAGAAAAAGTTTTTGTGTTATCATTCATATTCTCTGAAAAAGGGCCAAATAACCAAAAAATTTTCCGAGGTATGTAAACTTTTTAGCACAACTATAGTTAGTACAGTTGATAAAAGATGTACAGATGGATCTCAGTAAATTAGAATATTTTTGAATGGCTCACTCATTTCAGTAATTCAGTAATACAATTCATAATCAGCAGTCTTCCATGATTGTGTGTCCTACTGAACCAGACTGAGGGACCATTTAACCTCTTAACGACCCAGGGCGTAATAGTACGTCCTGAGTCGCATGACGATGTATGGAGAGCGCTCAGGAGCTGAGCGCTCTCCATACACGGTGGGTGCCGGCTGTATAATACAGCCAGGACCCGTCGCTAACAGCAGCGATCGGTTCCTGCACTGATCGCGGCTGTTAACCCTTTAGATGTCGCGGTCAAACGGAATATAGTAGTATCGCAGTGAATAATATGATCGATCAGTCTCCTTAGGTTTCAAGGTCCCTAGGGAGTCTGATCATACAAGTAAAAGTAGAAAAAAAAGTTTATAAAAGTATGAAAAAATTTTAAAAAAACACAAAAGTTCAAATCACCCCCCCTTTCCCTAGATCAGATATAAAAGTAAATAAACAAAAGTAAGCATAAACACTTTAGGTATCCCTGCACTCCAAAATGCTCGAACTATTAAAATATTAAAATATTTATCCCATACGGTGAACGGCGTAGCGGGTAAAAAAAATCAAAATGGCCAAATAGCGTTTTTTTTCAACACTTTGCCTCCTATAAAAAATTGAATAAAAAGTGATCAAACCATCAGATCTTTCCCCAAATGGTATCAATAAAAACGTCATGTTGTCCCGCATAAAAAGACGCCTTACCCAGCTCTATACATGTAAATATGAAAAAGTTACAGGTGACACAATATGGCAACGCAAATTTTTTTTTTCTATTTAGCAAAGTTTTAAATTTTTTAAAAGGTATCAAAACATTACAAATACTATATAAATTTGGTATCACCGTGTTCGTACTGACCCGCAGAATACAGGTACCATGTCATTTTTACCACACAGTGAATGAATGCTGTAAAAATTAAACCCATATGAATTTGGCGCAAATGCAGTTTTTCTCCAATTGCACCTCATTCTAAATTTTTTTCCAGCTTCCCAGTACATTGCACAGCATATTGAATAGTGACATTACAAAGTACAATTTGTTTTGCAAACAATAAGCCATCATGTGACTCTGTGAACTGAAAAATGAAAAAGTTATGGCTCTTGGAATGTGGGGAGGGAAAAATGAAAATGCAAAAACAAAAAATGGCCCGGTCATTAAGGGGTTAAAGGCTTAGGAAACCTTTGCAGGTGGCACACTGAGTCACTTTTTTAATTTAATTACTGGAAGAAATAAATGTTTTAAAGATATTCTAATTTATTGAGATGCACATGTATGTCCATTGTAGAAAACAATGACAAAGAACAGATCCAAGTTGTTTAAAAAATGTATTTTATGGGTTGGGCAGGTCTTTATTAAAACAGACATGTCTTAAAAGGTATGTTCATTTTATCCAACAAATTTCATAAATATCATATACTAAAGTATAATAGCAAAGCACATTTTCATGGCTTACCATACACCAAACAGTTCAGTACCCCCTTCCATTCACAAATTCATGGGTAAAAATGAAATGCTGCAAATGCTCCATTACTGCACCTGTGCTATAAGTGTTCATCTTAATCACAGATAGAAGACGTCCATGGGATCAAAGGATTGCATTGCTGCCCCCTTTACTACACCTGCTGAATCATACACATTGTCATAGCCTATCAAGACACCTTCAGGCAGCAGATTTAAAAAGGTCTGCTGAACACAGATACAGCAATACACACATTTAGGAGTAACAGGATCTAAAACAAAACGTTTATTGATGACAAAAGGATCTGAAGACAAATTAGATTATTAGGTGTAGGACATCACTATCAATAATTTCTGGAATTACTTATGTGGGATTATGAGTAAACCAATACTGTTGACTGACCTTCTAGTATATTGATTAACTCTTGGTATGAGACACCATTGATAACTGCTCATCATAAGAAAAATGTGTTTCTTATTATATGATTATTATAAGCTAAGAAAACTGTATGAGCCACTTCTCTTACAAAATCAAAGGGTAAAAAGGAATTTAAGATTCATAATACATTACATTTCATGTAGCAGTGCTGGACAAATTTACTATGATACTTACCTGTGTAGGAATCTATGTAGAACTTATATTGAGAGAGCTAAGAACATCGACCAACAAATCTATTAGTAATATTGTATCAATAAAAGAAACTAAAGCTCAAACTTTTAAATTATTGCATCATCAATGTAATTCAGGGCTATTGCAAGTGAGGTGGGGGATGAGACTGTATGGCTGGAAAAGAGAATAAGCAAAAAATGTTGTAGCTCTTAAAACTGCATGTACAAAATGAATAACCTTTGTGAATGTAATAAATTTTTGTTATGCATCTTATCAGAGGAAAATGCATCGACCTCCTGTTATCTGCTAACCTTCTCAATTCACTGCTCAAAACCTTCTTCAGTGAAGACAGGCAGCAGTTAGTAGAAATCTATCAGTCACCAGAAAACCCCTTTAATTAAATGAAGCTTCACTGTCTATTCTTTAATTACCCACTGATGGTAATGAAATAAAGAAAATTATAAAAGTAAACAGCCAAGACTGAAATTAATAACAGCATCAAAAGGAAGTCATTATCTTCATCTCACTTTTTATTTGTGAGATTTTAAACAAAATTCATTAGCATACGTCTATGTTGGATTTCATATGAAAGCAAGCAAACAGGAGGCAGTCCATTGTAAATGGTGCTTTGAATAGAGCAGATGATATTGCATTTGACAAATATGTCATCAGATTAAAAAGTCTCCCATTGTTAAATTTTCTATTTGCACACGCAACATATCTCCAAGCATTATAAAGTACTTAATTTTAATAACAATGGATTTGCCCTTCTGCCTTTCACAGTTGTGCTCTGTAGTAGAGTACCTAGAAATGCCCACTCTTCTGCATACTAATGACCCATTTGTACATCAAGCTAATACATTTCTCATGGCTATTTGCCTAGTACACTTGATTTAATTACTTTTGTTTCACAGGATTGTGTTGCTATTTCATACATATGGAAAGACTTATACATCCTTTTCTTGAACTGTGCTATTTCATATCATGCTACTCAATCCGGAACTGAAGAAACAGATTGATTGTTTTGCTTTAATTTAAATATAAACCAAGATGGAATATTTGATATGCTTAATAATAAAAATTAATACAGTGAAATTCCTTTAATAAGGCATCCAAAAATCCAGAAAGTCTGATAATTGCCAACAAGGTATAACTACCCCATAAAATATAACTTTTATTTTGAGATAATTGGAACATTACTCAATAAAAATAAACAATGAGCAAATATGTCTGTTCATTCCATTATCACAGACCATAGAGAGGAGAGAGGGGGCAGAGGAAAAACAGCCTAATGAGTCCATTGGTTATGGCATACTGCTATGTATTTCACTATATCACCTTTGGTCCGGTCAATGTTTCAAAATAAGGTGAGATTGTTTATTATTCTCATAGGACATGTCCCATTTATCAATATGTACTAGGCTACGTTTACATCTGCACCAGAGTCCGCCAAAAAACGGTTTAAAAATAACAATATAATCAATTGGGTCCACCAGGCTAAGTGTGTAACAGCTGTTTTAGCAGTCCACCTATCTGTTATTCAGGTCCCCGATATACCCGAACAAGAGACAGCGCTAGTGTGAACCTAGCATCAGGCTCCCAAAATGTCAAGAAGCTTTTGCTTTCTTATTGACCACAATCAAATATATTGCTGGTGAGTGTTATAATGTGTTACACCATTTGTCTTCCTTCAGCATTGACTAATGAGTCCCTGTGCTTGTCCATAATTCATTATACACATAACCTAATATACAGAGGAAGGCTAAAAAAGTGACCTCCCCTGTGTGGACAGGAACCTTGCCCTACACTTGCTATATATATATAGTCCCTATATACAGCTGCTTCCTACACTATTCCAATATGTTTTCTCACATGATATAGGGAGCCTTAGTATGGACTAGCAGCACCGCAAGTTGATATTTGAATTGGCAGTGGCAGCTAAAGGTTACCAAAGCTCTTCAAATTGATGTCAAATAGCAGAAGGTTGACCCAGAATTCATAGAGATCAGTAACCTGACCCTCATAAACTTTGTTCTGAAGATTACTGGGCCAACTAAAGAGACTTAAAAATCTTTGGCACCAACTTTCCAAAGAGTGTATTGAGGATGTGAACCAATCAGATAACCGGATGGGCGGTGTCGTGTTACACAAGAATCCCTGTCCAGCCTACTGATGCCATCAAAGGGGAAGGTGGGAGGGACAGTGGTTGCTATGGGGACCTATAGCGCATCCCTCTGGCTCTCTCTCCCCAGTGTTTCACTGAGCAGCCATATAATTATGAACATGCATCGACCTCCTGTTATCAGGCTCCTGTTATCTGCTAACCTGCTCAATTCACTGCTCAGAACCTTCTTCAGTGAAGACAGGCAGCATACAACACAGCATACATATTCAAGGAAAACTCCATAAGCGTATTGTAACCTAGCTAACAGCAATCAGATATTGAATATCATTCAGTTTATGTACTCATCTTCCACTGAAAATCTCAGGATCAAAAGATCCCATTTATGAAATGTACCAAATAAAGATATTTTGTAGTGTGTCATATTAATTGAATGAGCGATTGTCCTGCGGATGTTAATGGAGATGATTTAACATGATTGGACACAGCTCAGACTTGGTCTATGTCTATATTATGATGGGTGGCCCCATTATAAAAAGCAACTGAATCTTAAATTCTCATTTGGGCATCTGTATACACAGGAATCTAATCGATTTTGTGTCACCCCTATTTTTCAGATATATACTGTATGTCATGCAACTGGAGTGTCCCTGTCATTCAAAATATTGTTGACATGATCTCTTATTCTCTTCCAGAATTCCTATTTTGTTTTCCCTATGTTGTCTATGGGGCAATCACATGATTCCAAATATACCATCCCTCTCTTATTACAGTTAAAGTATTTTATGACAAATTCCTCACCAGCAGAGGAGCTTTTAAAGCAGCATGTTGTTCTAATTTGATCACATGCAAGGGTACACTTAGAAATTTTGGGAGGGGTCCCTGAGCTACCTGATACTGCCAATGTCATCAAAAGTAGCAGATTCACCAGGTACACAGTTAAACCATTGTCTTAAGTCATTATTCAAGCATGGTGGAGGATACATTTTTTGGATATAGACACGTGGACAAAATTGTTAGTACCCCTCGTTTAATGAAAGAAAAACCCACAATGGTCACAGAAATAACCTGAATCTGACAGACTGGAATTTGCCAAACTACATGTTGACAAGCCACAAAGTTTCTGGGAGAATGTCCTATGGACAGTGAGACAAAAATTGAAATTTTTGGTAAGGCACATCAGCTCTATATTTACAGACAGAAAAATGAAGCATATCTTGAAAAGAACATTGTCCCTACTGTGAAACATGGAGGAGGCTCTGTTATGTTCTGGGGCTGCTTTGCTGCATCTAGCACAGGGCGTCTTGAATCTGTGCACGGTACAATGTAATCTCAAGACTATCAAGGGATTCTAGAGAGAAATGTGCTGCCCAGTGTCAGAAAGCTTGGTCTCAGTCACAGGTCATGGGTCTTGCAACAGGATAATGACCCAAAACACACAGCTAAAAACACCCAAGAATGGCTAAGAGGAAAACATTGGACTATTCTGAAGTGGCCTTCTGTGAGCCCTGACCTAAATCATATTGGAAGGGCCCCCCAAAGCATTATGCTTGGGGGACGCATGGCACCACAGCATCCTCTCTTTGGTATTTATGTGGTTAATTTTCCTGTCAGTAATGCTTGCTTTCTTCCCTTGATGTCTTTCCTGCCCTTTTTCTATTTGTATTTCCCGTACTTTTACCTCATGAAGATGTTTAAAGGTTTATTTGAGTTAATTTAATCAGCTTTGTTGTCATGTGTATACACGTGAGTTTTTTTACAGGACGCGTGATGGAGCTACTTTGATTGGTCTGTTGCACAAGGGGCGTGGTTTTGTGTTTAAATAGCTAAGAAGCAGCTGTTCGCTGTCTACTTGCCTGGAATGTGGAATCAAGCCCTGCCCTTCCCCCCTTTAAGGAAATATGTCGTGGTGTTTATTAGTTGGGGGATCAGTCTACCAGATAATGCTGGTTGGACAGTTTTTGCAATTATTTCTTTTATATTATTATCATTTCAAATGCTTTATTGATATATAATATTTAATTATTTATTAGTAAATGTTATGAATTTTAACCCTTAATAAACATCACGGCCTATTTTTTTTCCAACATAATTTTGTGTTGTGTTTTTATTTCTTATCTGGAGGTAATGGGTGCTTGTGGTGCCATGAGGATCTTTGGAAGGAGCTAAAACATGTCGTCTGGAAAAGGCAGCCTTCAAACCCGAAACAACTGGAGCAGTTTGCTCATGAGGAGTGGGCCAAAATACCTATTGAGAGGTGCAGAAGTCTCATTGACAGTTACAGGAATCGTTTGATTGCAGTGATTGCCTCAAAAGGTTGTGCAACAAAATATTAAGTTAAGGGTACCATCATTTCTGTCCAGGCCTGTTTCATGAGTTTTCTTTTTTTTAAAATTCTGTTGAAGCATGGTTGAAAAGCAATGTCTGACTTTCATTTGTCATTTTCATAGAATTTTTATATATTATTACTTTTGTCAGATTCAAGTTATTTCTGTGACCATTGTGGATTTTTCTTTCTTTAAACGAGGGGTACCAAAAATTTTGTCCACGTGTGTACATCATTTGGAGTTGACTTGTCTTTGGTTGATGGCATCATAAATGTAACAAAATAAACTAAACATAAACAAATTAATCAAATTTTAATAAATCATGCAATGGTTTCTAAAAATATTTGAGGATCAATGTGTATTTGTCAAAGCAGCTGCTGGTTTTCTCCAAAAGCCCATCTCCACACCAAGTTCCAGACTTTAAACTAAGTGGATTATTTAAATCATAAAAAGAATTGAATGTACCCGAGTTGTAACATTTAGTTTTGGAGATGAGGCATGGAAAATATCCCTGCAGATTTCTGTGAAAAATCTGAATTTGACTGTGGTTGCCTTCAAGCACTGAACTCTAACATAAAGATCGGACAGTCTTGATGTACACAGGCAAAAACAGGTACTTCAGCATATGCTGCCATGTCCTGAGTGCACCAAATAACTCAATTGAAGATTGAAAAGTGATTTTTTTAATGCAGCAAGATTAAACTTTGAAATCCCATAATACAACAAGTTTAGAAGCGATTTCGGTGGTGGTAAATTCTTTCTAAGTCTCTGCATGATAAAATACATGCAGAGATCAGTAGGAAAGAGTTACTGCATACAGATTTATAACAGCTCCTACTGATTTCAGTGAGAGTAGTAGGAATCCATATACAGCAAAACCCCCTACCCCTAGTGGTAGCTGCAGGCAGGCAGTGTATCATTATTTAATGCTATAACTGAAGGAATGTAGGCCAACCCCTATAAAGATAGAAGGAGAAGTCCCTAGAATCAATGAAAAATACCACCAATCTTTTATGATTAGGAGATATTAAAATTTTTGTTGACTATTACACAAAGTGTGGCACTATGTATGGTCACAGACAGTGTGCTACTTATGGGTACACAACAGCCATATATGTAACCAAAAAAAGAAAGAGTACTACATATGGAAAAGAATGCTCTCCCAAAAAACATTGTTTTATTCAGTACAAAAAAAGTATACAAAGCACCAAATCATACATTGAAAAACAATTAAAAACAATTAAAAACACAATCACACTAAGGGCGACTTAAGCAAGATGAAAACCTCAATGATGTTGCTAGTGCAAAATAATGGCAAAAAATATATATTAGATATATTGTACATAGGCATACATGAGCCAAATAAATTCACCAAATCTCCATGAAGATGTTCAATAAGTAGAAAAGGAAGATTAGTTAATTTGTCCCAAATGCTTGAAAATAAATCATAGAAGAACAATAAAACTTTAAGCACCCAGAAAACCCAATTATAATCAGGTGTTTCCTGTGTGAATACCCTAGTTTGTCCCTATACCGTGTTTCTCCAAAAATAAGACAAGGTCTTATAATTTTTTTTTTTTCCCCTAGGGCTTTCAAGGTAGGTCTTATTTTTCAGGCACCAGAGCTAATCAGAGTATTTTCTGATTTGCTCCAAATGAATCTTATAAAATGGTTAGGGTTAGTAACCCTAACTTACATTCACATTTGATGGTGCAGTGTCAGTGGGTCTTAAACAAACTTACTGGCACTCTCTCATTCTCTCTAAACACTTTGTGTGGCAGTGGCACCATGCCCTCTCTATCTCCTCTACTTTATGATCTCAGGATACTCATGAGGCGGCACTTGGAAGGCGGACTCGGGAGTCAAGAGGCAGGACTCTGGAGTGGGACTCGATAGCGGGTGAGCGGATTTTGCACTGGCGTGGCGGGAGATAGCAGGGAACTTGTCCAGGACAGTTGGGAGCTACGGAATATCTATTCTCCGTCTCTGTGATGTCACGTGACATAACCTAGTCCTGGAGGTGCTGACTGTAACTAGGGCTTATTTTTGGAGTAGGGCTTATATTTCAAGCCTACTCCAAAAACCCTGCAAAATCAAGCTAGGGCTTCTTTTCGGGGTAGGGCTTACTTTTGGAGAAACACGGTAGTACTTTCAAATATCATAAAGACACATAAAAACATATAATGTAGAAACATCCATCTGTAAATAAGTAATAAAGGATGTTGTAAATGTGTAATGTATAGACTAAGAGAAAAGGACAGGCAAATAATTGAAAACAGTGAAACGTAATTGAAGCAGGAGGGGAAAAATTGCAGGAATAACGGGGCTGCATGCCTGTTACATCTGCTCTCCTGTGGGTATTATCATATTATTCCTGCAACTTTGACCCTCCTGCTTCAGAAATATTTAAACACTTAGGCTAGGTTCACATCTGCAGCGGGCTCTCCATTGTTTGGTTCTGCTAGGGAGGGTGACGAGTCTTACTGCTAAAACAGTGGTTGCATGCAGACACCAGCAGTCCCCATTGACTGTAACCAGTAGAGAGAAAAGCACTTAGTGCAGGACTTTTCTCTCAGCCATTTTTTGGCGGTTTCTGCAGCACAGTCTCCAAGCAGTGAGACATCATGTGATCAGTTTTTAATGAGGATTTTGAGTAACAAATAAATTTACCCAAATGGACAAACTTCTTTAAAGGGATCGTCCAGGAATTATGGATCTCTGCCAGTAGGCTGGGGAAGGTGAAAAAAACAAAAACAAAAAAAAATCCCCAAACCTACTCTGGTCTGTCTGGTTCAGTGGCACCTGTGGGCTTGTTCCGGTGGAAGTCCTTGCCGCAGGTGACCACTGAGGCCAATCAGTGGCCTTAGCAGGCACAGGAAAGGACAGGGGACGTCATGACTTACATCACTGGTGATGTCCTGATTGGCCTTAGCAGTCATGTGTGGCAAGGACTTCCACCGGAACAAGACCCCGGACGCTGCTGGACATTGGAGCACCGGGGACAGGTGAGTATGGTTTTTTTTTTTAATTTATCACCTTACCTGGCCTCCTGGCAGAGATCCAGAATTCCTGGAAAACCCCTTCAACGCTAAGTCCCCACGATGCGGAAAACTTGCTTTTCCTGTTGCGGATTTTACTGAGTTTTTTAGAGCTAAAACCAGGAGTGAATGGAGAGATACAAGTGCTTCCTATATATTTCCCATTCCTGTTGAAGCCACTCTTGGCTTTGGCTCAAAAACCTGCAACAAAAAAATGTGTTTTTTCAGCATCATGGGGCCTTAGCCTAAAGGGGTTATCCCAAGAAGCGAAAATGGGAGGACCTTTCCCTCGCTGTACATTCAGTCTGACTGTAGCTCGGCTGAATGTGGGTGTGACTAGTGGTGTACAGCGCTCTTATTTACTTCAAACAGAGAGTGCTGTACACCATCAGTCATGCCAATATTCATCCTGGCTGCAGTCAGAATGAATGTGCAGCAGGTAAAGGCTCTCATGTTTTCTCCTTGTGGGATAACCCCTTTAGGGTTTTATATATTGTGCTATATTTTGTTGGCACTGGAGAATCTGCAAACTTTTTCTACTGTGAGGCTGGCCGGACATAATAAAGATCATTGTATTTCTGAGGCCTACATGAATATATGAAATTTTCGTTTAATTAGAGAAGAATGATTTTTTGATTGGCACGGCTTACAGCATTATTACATGGGGGATCTGATATAACAGAGTACATCTTGAGTTAACATCACTAATTTGCAGACTGCGATAATGACTTTCATTATGTTAATTCGGAAAGGAAGCACAAGGAAAGTGAAATGGAAGGAAATATGTGCTTAGAAATTCTTACTTGGGTAAGACACATTATTTTCTCATTACACTGAACACAGCAAATTAAGGAAAGATGTTTTCATTAATGTTAACTATTAATTTAAACCCATAGAAGAAAGATGTACATTTATATCAATTTTATGCACAAAGATAGGTTTTTACAAGCATTAAAAGCAATATCCAAGTCACTTAAGGAGCCATTTGTTGGTTAAGATTTTAATCACCAGCCATACAATACTGTCCCATAACTGCAGTGCACATACCACATTCTGAAATTGAGGTGTGCCAATGGGTAGTAGAAACTTCCTACCAACCACAGACAGACTTTAGACTGCACTGCAATCACTCAATTTAAGCCAAGCCATACACCCATGATGTCCCCTAACATTACCATAAACATGCACATGCAGCTTTGCTGCACATACATATTTAATTTAATGGGAAATGTAAGAAAAAGCTGCTGCCAAGCACTTCTTATTTTGTGGCAGAACAAAGACACGTTGAAATCACCAACATCTACCATTGAAGGGTAAGTGGAAGGCCTCTATGAGATTGTCAGTAGATCACAGCAAAATCATCAGGATGAATGTGAGCAACTTCATTATAGGTAACTAACAGTGTGGATAAGATATTGTCTTTGCAGTCATTCCAGTTGTTACACTACCGTCTAATGACGGACAACAACTTTGTTTTCTTCGTGACTTTTCCAGACAAAAAGCTGTACATGTAGGACAATTTTAGATGGACCCTATGTCAGAGGCTCTGAACGGAGACTCCAATGCAGATGTGAATGTAGTCCTACATAACTTATATCATTCATGAAGATTAAACCAAGTCTCAAGGAATCACAATGTCGCCAGAGAGTCCTTGTGCCAGGGCACTATTTTTGTCCTTTGGCTTTTTAAGATGCTCATCATGAATTGTGAGCCATGCACAGGAATAACTTTGAGAGTCCATTATTGAAATCTTAGTAATATTTTCCTTCTATGGTAATAAACAAGTTACTGGTTCTTCATGTTTGGACATTTTTTAAAGGACTCATCTTAAATTTAAAAACTCTATGGGCAACTAGAGCAAGTCCTCTACTTTTTTTTCATCAACTATCCTTCACTCCATTTTTTATCAACTATCCCATCCCTATCCTAATAATTTATTGTATCAATTAGATACACTCTCACACTCCACCATCTTTTATAAACAACCAGATTTATTGACTACTCACCCATCTATTGTATGTCACAACCATATCCCTCCCCCCCCCTTTTTTTTATTCATTACCATTATTTCCTAGACGTATTCATATATATCCCCCTATTCTATTATTACCTACCTAATCATCTAATCTTAGTACCATATATATCCCCCATCTCCTCTTTCTCATTAACTATAACTATTTTTCATATTTATCTAACCCATATTTGTTCTTATACCAATCCATTCACTTTTCATTTTACTTATTTATACATTAACCATTTGTTGATTGCCACCATATGTGTACATTTATATGTGTGCTGGGATATGTGTGTACATACATGCATACATGTGTTTGTGTGTGTCTATGTATATACATGTAGATTGTTTCTTATGTACAACAATGTTTTTATTATATCTTATATTATTTATTATACATTATACTATTGTTTTATTTGATTCTTATCTAGTTGGCCTGATGAAGACGTCAGTTAAGACGTTGAAACGCGTTGCCATACTTTATATCACCACCTTGTGGAGTAACATTGTGATCCAATAAAAAAGTTTCTTTTTAACACATGTCTGGCTGATTAAGTAGCGCTCATACATACCCTGTTTTTTACTACTTTACTATTTGCACTACCACTGTCTTACAGACAGGTGGTCCCAGGGGGAGCAGCAACTTGCCAGACTCTTTCTCTCTTTTTACCATATTTAATCCCGAGGCATTACTATCCAGGTCCCCACAGGACCATCAGAGGCGCCAGTGTGGTAATAAAACCTTTTTCTTTTTATTATTTACTTTTTAAGATTGACACATAAGGCTTTTCCTTGTATACCAACAGTTTAGTTCCGTAGTAAATGGTGTTTGTTTTGAGGAATAAAGAAAGAAGAAATTATCCTATTGTGACCCTGGCTTCTCCACTCACCATGACCAGAGGGAGATCGAAAAAACACAGCTCACCAATGAAATTGACAGAATTTTTCCTTCGAGGTCCCTCACAAGCCTCTTCTCTTCATCATGCTACCATGCTAGCCTTGTCTGGGGTAGCAGCTACAGTGCAGTCTCCTGGGGTCCCCTCACAAAACAAACTATGCAGAAATTCCTGAATTCCCTCAGACTTTCACTACAAGAAGACTTTAAAGCTATGTTGTTTGAACTGAGATAAGATGTGATGACTTTGGACGAATGCATTTCGCAGATAAAATCTAAAATGGTGGAGTTTGCAACTTAACATAATGATCTTATTGAGGCATATAACAGTCTGGAGGAGGAACTGGTCCAGATTAAAAGCAAGGTATTTGACTTAGAGAACAGATGTAGGTGAAACAGTGTTCTCATGATCCCGATCCCAGAAACCACTTCTGATAATGAACTGGTGGAATATTTCCATAACTTTCTATAAGCTGTCTTGCCAAACTCTAATATCAAGGACTTGATAGTTAATTGATTCACACAGCCAAATCGCTCAGGCTCTACTATGCTATATGATACTTTAGTACGTATACATTTTTATGAAGTTAAAGATGCTCTTTTACAACACCTCTGTTCCAACCTCCAATTACCTCAGGCATTTACAAGACTCTCTATATTGTATGATTTGTCTGCGGCAAGGCTTGCTAAGAGGCATGTTACAAATCTTGCTCACCCCTGCTACCTCTTTTGTCACCTTTTACCTCATAGATTGTAAGCTCTTGAGAGCAGGGCCCTCAGTCCCAGTGTATGAATTAACTATTTCTCTGTAAAGTATCTTTTTGTCTGTACTTGAACCCTACATTTTGTAAAGTGCTGCAGAATATGTTGGCGCTATATAAATAAAATGTATTATTATTATTATTATTATTACTACAAGTGGGGATTCCCGGTATGCCTGATCATTTCCAAGGATGGATCTACTCTCACTTGCTACATTCTGGAGCAGGCGGAAGCTCCTCTTCATATATGGGGCCTATCAAATAATGAAGTTACTAGTATGGATAATGGTAACTCAGGATTCACAAAATTGGGTGAATGTAGTTTTGGAGGGTGCTATCCCAGGTCAACATGTAGAGAAGAACTACTGCACAATCTCCAAGGTTGTTGGCACAATATAGGTTTTTATTTACAAGATTTTTATTAACGGTGCAGCTGCACTGGATAGGAGTGGCATGTGACACATCACTTTTACACAGTGCAGCATGCACCTTTGCATATACTCAGGGGCACACCGCTAATGAGGTGAAATGAGGCGGCCGCCTCAGGCGGCACTATTCATCACTGTGTCGGGGGTGGCATTTTTACTATTTATTTAATGTAAACCAGCCCAGGTTTATGAGATCTCTTCCTGTCAGCGCAGGCGGCGATACAATGACGTCATCGCGCCTCCTACGCTGAGATGCAGATGTCTCAGACAAGAAGAGGAGGTGGCGGCGGCTCCATCAAGGCATCACAGGTAGGTGAGGATAAGTTTATATATATATATATATATATATATATGCTTCCCCTTCTGCTATGGGACGCAGAAGGGGAAGTGGATGCCGCTGTGAGCAGCCGCGGGCATCGGTAAGTGAGGCCGCGGGCCTCAAATACTACTATTATTATACTCTGGGGTCTGAAAATAATAATCGGAGACCCAGGGGAGGTGAGGGAACATAAAAACCAATGCTACTTACCTCTCCTGCGATCCGATGTTACTCCGAGCAGGCTTAGGCCCTCTGGTGACGTCATCAGCCTGATCACGCGATGTATGTGCGCAATTAAACAGGGCCGAAAACTGCAGAGCGTGCACCGGTGTCCAGGATAGGTAAGGTAAGGGGCCACTGTGGACCATAACACAGTGAGCAGGGGCCACTATGGGGCATAATACCGTGTGCAGGGACCACTGTGGAGCATAATACCCTGTGCAGGGGCCACTATGGAACATAATAATAGTTCAGGGGCCACTATGGAGCATAATACCGTGTGCAGGGGCCACTATGGAGCATAATACCGTGTGTATGGGCCAATATGGAGCATAATACCATGTGCAGGGGCCAATATGGGGCATAATACCGTGTGCAGGGGCCACTAGGGAGCATAATACTGTGTGCAGGGATTGCTGTGGAACATAATACTGTGTGCAGTGGCCACTGCGGGGCATAATACCATGTGCAGGGGTCACTATGGAGCATAATACCGTGTGCAGGGGCCGCTGTGAGGCAAAATACAGTGTGCAGGGGCCACTATGGAGCATAATACCGTGTGCAGGGGCCGCTGCAAGGCATAATACAATGTGAAGGGGCCGCTGCAGGCCGTAATACTGTGTGCAGGGGCTGCTGTGGAATATTATAGTGTGTGTAAATGGGGCGCTATAAACAGGGGCTATGGCACCTGTTTATATTATATACTGTCTGTTTATAGTGACCGTGTGATGTAATTACAGCCTTGTCACATAGATGTGTATAGGATGAGGCTGTAGATACATGACATGGCCGTTATGAGATGAATGGCACTATGTAAACAAAGAAGCGGTCACGGCGCTTACACAGGTACCACAGTTCATTCAAACAGCTGATCAGTAGGGGTCCTGGGTTTTTTAGCTCCACTGATTAGTTTATTAATGACCTGGAAACCTTTTAATTAGTTAACACCTGGGGCATTATTACTAAGGCGCACTATTTATACAGGGTACACACGGACATTATTAATATAAAGATGCACTTGGGAGTATTATTTATTATGGGGAGTTATACCATATATTTTATAATCGGGGGTAGCAGCAGGATGGGTGTGCAGGTGAGGACAATGTGGGTCGGATGCCTGGAAAAGTGAGGAGCCAAAGATGTCTGTGTTGCAAACTTTACAGAGACATGTCACAGCTGGAAGTGGTCATGGCCGTCCAGAGGGAAGAGAAAGGAAATGTGAAGGATTAGTCAGAGATGTCACCTGTAAGTCACAAAATGTTACTGCCCTGTATTCATCTAAATGATAGAGGATAAATACCTGATTGATGGGGGTCTGTCTGCTGAGACCCCCACTGAGCCTGAGAATTGGGTTTTTTCCCCCCACTGGGTGGGAATTCAGCCTGACCGCAGCCAGGCTGAATATAGGTGTGTCGTTTGGTGGATGGACGAACCCGCGTGGCTTTCATTCATTTCAATGGGAGTGCCAAAGATAGCCGAAGTCCAGTGCTCAGCTGTCTGTGGCGCTCCTATTATAGAGAATGGGGGCCACGTGGGCTCGTCCATCCACCAAGCAGAAGATGTGTGACGTTACTTTCATTGTTAATGCTGTGTTGTTGATCTGATACTGAAGTAATGCAGTAAGAAGAATTCTTAAAAACTGTTTTATAACTTTGTGCATTGTGTATAATGTGCGAAGATAGCAGCGTGTGAAGCTAGTAGCATGGAAACTCAATTTTTTTTTTTTTTTTTTGGCGGGGGGGGGGGCGTCTTTCTATAGTCCGCCTCAGGCAGCATAGAGGCTAGGTTCACCACTGCCTATACTCCCTTTGCTGTCCTACTCTGCGACTTTAAAAAAGGCCCATGTAGCCGAAACGTCAATTTATAATCACCTTACTTGGTATTCACAATCGAGTAACAATGTAGGGAGTTGGTTAAGTCCGAGTGTGATATTTTATGTCTACAGGAAACCATCTGCTGACAATAAATGTATGTTGCATAAGGATTATCCGCATCTCTTCTTTTCCAACGCCTCAAAAAAACAATTGCCTAGCAGTGAGAACGTCAGTGGCATTCACCGCCCATGAGGTTATCTCTGAGAGTAAAGGCAGATATGTTATTGTTGTATGTCCAGTATACCTTAGTGATGGTGTATGGCCCCAATAGTGCGCAAGCACAGTTCTTAAATTCCTTTCTGAAACTGGTTAAGCAAAAAGTCAGGGGACAATAATGTGGAGACTTCAAAGCTCCCATATCTAGTACACAGGACTGTAGTTCTTCCTTGAGGAGGAGGAAGGAGATTAGTTATATTAGAATCCGAACTGCACAATATTTCGAGATATTAGTATTCTTCGGAAAAAGATTTTACTTACTTTTCCCCCAGACATTAGTCTTACTCCTGCATCAATGATTTTTAGTGGCTCATCATACCATCTCTATTTGCCAAAACTCCAAAATTTCTGATATCACTTGGTCAGATCATGTTTTCATATCCCTATTTCTATCTGAACAGATCCCTTCAACTCCACTCTCTATCTGCCACAATACTATTTTGTTGCTGTTAATGACAATGGGAAAGTGCGTGATGATAGGTTATGGGACGCTCATAAGGCCGATATTAGAGGAGTATTATTATATTACTATATATAGTATTAGTATATATTAGAGGCCTATTATTAGAGGAGAAAGTGTGAGCTTCATGCCTTGTTGAAACAGATTCATGTAGAAGAGGATAAGAATAAGTCATCACCCTCCACAGAGTCTTCTCTATTGTTGTAACTCCCGTCCCAGCTATATTACTTGCTTCTTCATAACTATGACCATAATATGGTCAAGTATAGCGCTATAAATTATGCAATGGAGGAAAGAGATAGACCCTGCTGGCTAGGCAAGTTAAAGAAATGGCAATTAAATCTAAAATCGAATACTTAGACAGCCCTGGCAACACACAAATTAGAGATCCCTTCCAGATAGTGGAAGCCTTTGCTCATTACTTTAATAGCCTCTAACGAATAATACTGTGAGTCAAAAACCATCTCCTGCAAATATTAAGGGATTTTTAGATTCCTTTTATTTACTGACCATATCTTCAGATCCATTAGCTTCTCTTAATGCCCCCTTTACAGATGTCGAAATTTAACAGATTATATATTCTAATAAACCACATAATGCCCATTGCCAAGATGGCCTTCCCAATGAATATTATAGTCAATTCTCCTCAATTTCATCCTCGTGTCTAGAATGTACCTTTCACCTCTGGTAATCTACTTCCTATATTGCACCCACTGAATTGGCTACAAAAATATCAACAGTTTCCAAATCAGGGAAAAGCCCGACTAAACCTGAAAACTTTTGCCCTATCTTGTTGCTAAATAGTGACATTAAGATTGTGAAAGATCCTCAGTGCGCCAACACCGCGTTGGCCCACACCTGAGACTTCTTTCCTAAAAACCACACTCACCGCCAGGGAGTGCTGGGTCCACAAGATAAATACAAGACAAGCTTTCTAAATTTTATATATTTATTAACCCCTAAATGGGTCGGTATTAACATCTAACATATGCAGTTCAGAACAGATATGCAGATATATGCAAGCATTAACAGTTACTAGTAACAAGATACAACGCCTAAAATAAAAAAGGGAATAAAGGTGAAATAATTACTTTACCACACATATCCTTGATGTGGCTCTATAGTCCAACACTCACACATAGCATGTGGAGTTAACCAGTGGGGAATTCTAGCAGCAGCATCACAGCATTCCAGCCTGCATGCTCATCACAGTCTCTCTGTAGTGTCTCTCAGTAGTAGTCTCCCAATAGGCTCAGCATAGTCTCTTCACAGTATTCTCCCTCACTGACCTCTTACCTCATCTTTTATACCCTTGATTACACCACCCAGAATGAGGTCACCGGCGACAGCAAGTCTGATTGACTAACGCACTCAAGTCAAGATTCTTTGTAAGGAGATGGGACCAAGTGAAATGATACAATGTTATCAACCATGTCTGATCTAACAGCCCAGGCTGAACAATGCATGTGTATTTGATCATCCAGGGCTATGTAGGAACTCAATGGAGCTATTCTGGGATGGATACAAAGCCCTATTGTTACAATGTTGCCACAACTGACAACATACACCTAGGATTACAGCTGCGCACATTATGAGTAAATGGAAGTAAGAAGGAGGGTTTTGCGGTCCATTGTTGCTCCAGATCAGGTGGGATTTGTGGTTAAGCATTAGGCTAAGGATGGCACTAGAAGAATCTTGAACCTGATGCAGGTGGTGAAGCTCTCCACGGATCCCAGTGTATTCCTTTCTCTTGATTCTGAAAAAGCTTTTGACAGGGTACACTGAGGATACCTAGAGGACCGATAGTCTAAACAATAATAGCCTTGTATTCCTCTCCTAATGTTAGGGGGTTGGCATCTGGCTTCTTGTCTCCCAGCTTTACCATATGGAATGACCCCCTAGTGGAGGCCATCTGTTGCTCTCTGAACATAGAGGGTATCAGTATTGGATCTAGCACACACTGTATTGGCCTGTATGCCAGGGAAGTAATAATCATGTGTAGTAAACCCAAGAGGTCCATCCCAATCCAGATCCTTACTGAAGTTGCCTGAATTTCATATTATAAATTGAACCCTACTAAATTGTTAATCCTACCTGTTTATATTCCTTCTGAAATGGAATGTCTCCTTTCTATGCAATTTTCTCTGACATGGGCTAAAGATGGTATACCTTACCTGAGTTTACATCTTAATTTCTCTAAACATCGGATTTTGTATACTAGTCCGAGGAAACTCCTGCAAACTATGAAACCAGCGATAGATCGTATTAATAAAGTGGAACTCTCCTGAATAGCTTGCATATCTACATTCAAGATGTTATTTCTTCCTAGAATAATATATATTTTCAGATGTGTGCCTATGAGAGATTCAAGAGCTTATTATCTCCTAAGGTAGTGCAAAAAATGATGTACCTAGCTTCTACTCATGGGGTACATCAGCAGGTGTGGCCCCACACCAAGTGCATGAATTTACATATGAAATAGCAGAATGTGAGTAACCGCCTCTACAACAGCATATAGGTAGTTTACAATCTGTTTTGATGGCGGCAAACTCTCTTTAAAATATCAGTCCAAATGTGCACAAACTGCTATTGCCATAAACCTGGATTACATAAAAGTCAAATCTCCTTAGGTTGACAGAAAATCTCCATTGTATTAATGTATTATTTCATTTGGTTTTCCTAACAAAATTGGAAAGAAAACCAACCATGTCATATAAGGTATGTTTTTTTGTCTTGATGGCCTAAATGATTTCCTTTCAGTTGAATAACTGGTTATACCCATTATATTAAAAACATGTTTGCTCATCACATAAGAGAAGGAAATACAATGTGCTTCGATGCATTATAATAATAGCATGAGTATTAAGAAGGATTAGCTGTTGTGTATAAGGAAAAATCTGAGGTATTGTAATATAAGTTCACAAGCTGCTCTGCAGTTACATAGATACTGTACTTGTTGGATTCTGTGAAAAGTCACATTCAAGTCCATTATTGATACACATTTCTACCTTTACTCCATACTCAATAAATAAAACAAATGCCTTATTTTTACATCTAGAGTGCTGATCAGTTATAGATTTAATATTTATTTCCCATTCATCATCGCATATAAGGATAAAGAAAAAACTTGCATTTGGATTTTTTTTTTTTTAATATAAACCCTTGTTGTTTTCTAGTATAGTCAGTATACCTTTGTATTTCAAGACTTCTGTAGATAGAAATATGTCAGTATAAATCATTTCCAAATACTGTATCAAGGATGTATTGAAGGTGTCATTTAATCATTGTTAGAGGACTCTCCAAGATAATGGAAGCTGTTGGCTTGAAATCTGATGGTGGCTGGCAGTGGCTTTCTCTCCTTATAACTTTTGTTTTTGACCATTGCTATGGAATATGGTTGGGCCTATAATATTGTTTATGTTGCCCATGTTATGGTCCAGCAATGTATATATGCAACTATGTAATTGCTGCATTTCCAAATGCAATGTTTAGCATACTGGATAACCTCCAAATGTTAATGTGTGTGCACCATTTACATCTAGCCGATGGATAAAGAAGCCATTCATGGTGGATTGGAAACTTTTTTCAAAAGCACTGGGTAACTAATGTTTATTGATAATGTGACATAGAGGCGTAGCTAGGAGTTCAGCACAGGGAAGCCTAACACGTCCAAGTGGGCCCCCACTTGGACATGTTCGTATACTGATACTATCAATATACGGTGAGCGTATAGTGGTATATAGCAGCTCTACACAGGGCTCTGCAGACGATTTAGGTGAATACAGTGCAGTAACATTTAGTGACTTACAGGTGACGTCTCTGACTAATCATTCACATTCCTCATCTCTTTCATCTGGACCACCATGACCACTTCTTCCAGTCTCTGTAAAGTTTGCAACACAGACATCTTTGGCTCCTCACTTTTCCAGGCACCTGACCCACATTGCCCTCACCTGCACACCCATCCTGCTGCTACCCCCAATTATAAAATATATAATATAACCCCCCATAATGAATTATATCCCCAAGGCATCTTTAAATTAACAACTTCCCTGTGCACCCCTTTAAATAGTGCGCCTTATTAATAATGCCCCAGGTGTTTCCTAATTAAAAAGGAAAAAAAAAAACAAGGTAAAAAAATTATTGGGGTTCCAATATCCAGGACCCCCAGGATCAGCTGTTTGAATGAACTGTGGTACCTGTGTAAGGGCCGTAACCCCTTCTCTGTTTACACAGTATCATTCTTTTCATGTAATATAACTACAGCCTCATCCTATACGAGGCTGGAATTACATCACGCGGTCACTATAAACAGACAGCGTGTGATAAAAACAGCCGCCATAGCCCCTTCATACAGCTGGTCAGTGGGGAATCACTTATCTTTTATTGATGTTTTATTCTGAGGATAGATCATCAATAAAAAATGAGCTGGAAAACGCCTTAAGACTAAGGCCCCACGTGGCGTCCCGCAGCAAAAAAAGAGCTGCGGGAAAAAACGCGCATCACAATTCTTCCTGCAGCACTTTGCACAGAAAGTTCACAGAGGTTTCCTCTGTGGACTTTCTTCTTCATTTATATCTATAGGGAAACCGCTGGCGTTTCCGTAGGTATAATTGACATGCTGCGATTTCCAAAACTGCGACTGTTTTGGAAATAACAGCGTATCCGCTGCTCATATTTTACTGCAAAGTGGGGATGGGATGGGGGCCACATGTGGCAAAAACGGTGGTATTCTAGTAAATCCCATCCACACATTGCGGAAGAATACGTGCAGCAGATGCACTGCGATTTCCAAAACCGTTGCAGTTTTGGAAATTGCAGCATGTCAATTATACCTATGGAAACACTGGAGGTTTCCATATAGGTGTATTGAAAACAGAAAGTCCACAGGGGAAACCTCTGTGGACCTTCTGTGAAAAGAGCTGCGGGAAAAACCACAATGTTATCGCTACAGTTTTTCCTGCAGCGCTTTTTTTTCTGAGGCCTTAGTCTTAATAAAGCCCAAGTGCCACCTTAATTAAATTAATTGACCCTCATATTATGCCTCTGATTCCCCCTGACATAAATACTGCACCTCTAATGACCCCTTATATAAATGACCACCCCCTTATGTTCATATTGCCTCCTAATATAAATGATGCCCCCTAATGGCTCCTTATATAAATAACCTCCCCCCTTGTATTCATAATACCCCGTAATAACCCTTATATAAATGACCCCCCATCATCATAACGCCCCCTAATGAATCCTCCCTTTATAGTTATATTTCATCCTCCAAACCACCCTTTATACTATTAATATACCCACAACTGCGCTAAAAAAACAAAAAAGAAAGTTATACTCACCTACCTGCGATCCTGATGAATGGAGCCGCCGCTTCCTCCCTGTTCACTCACAGGACGTCTGTGTTTGAGCGCAGGCAGCGTGATGTTGTGATGTCATCGCGCCGCCTGTGCTGAGAAGCAGACGTCCGTCTGTGGTCTTGGGGTCTTGTAAACCGCAGGCCTGTATTGGCTTGCGGTTTACAATATTGTTAAGTTGCAGGATACGTTTTAACTAGATCTGTGTCTGCAGACACCAATCTAGTTAGAAATAAAGGATGTATTCAAGGCGGCCCCAAGGTGGGCCCCACAGAGTCAGTGGGCCCGGGGCAGCCGCCCCCTCTGCCCCCCCGCTAGCTACGCCTCTGATGTGACAGAAACAGCAAGGTTGATTGGATGGTGCTTTACAGTACAGATGGACAATGACCCAAAACATCCTGAAAAATCCTGCAGTTGCAGTAAAAGCCTGGCAAAGCTTCACAAAAGAGGAAGCCCAGTGTTTGGTGATGTCCATAGGTTCCAGACTTCAGGCAGTCATTGCCTGCAACAAATTCTCTACAAAGTATTAAAAATTAACATTTTATTTATAGTAATTTTAATTTGTCCAATTACTTTTGATCCCCTGAAATGAGGAGGCTTTGTAGAAAAATGGTTGCAGTTTTCCTTAGCATTTCACCCCCTAGCATTAAACATTATACACTTCAATTGCATCTCAGTTGTTTAATTTCAAATCCAATGTGGTGGCATGCAGAGCCCAAATTATGAAAATTATGTAACTGTCCAAATATTTATGGACCTAACTATATACAAGATTTCAGTGAAGTTGTTGTGATGTAGGCTATTACCAGGAAGCTGTTTAGTGGCCCCCCAGAACAAGTTACTTTGGTGGTCCCTAAGCACTTCAGTCTGACACTGTATCCAGCATTTGCAGAACTGTTAAAAACCTTGCTTTATAATAAGTCCAAAGAATATATAGATCCACAGTCAAGAATGACACACCTATATCAAACAAAAATCCAGATGGCGGTCAAATCTAAAATATAACTTTTAAAGGAAAAAAAGGTACCCCACTATTTGATATGCAGTTTCTCAGACACTCTTAAAACTTCTTAGCAGGTTATCCCAGGTACAAAAAAAGTTGTATATGTGGGCATAAACAGTAGGAGTGCCATGCTTTTTCGCCTTTGGAGAGTAGATTTAGAGGGACTGTTTTTTGGAGGCCATGTCGCTTTTACAGAGCATCAGAGCTGTCAGTAAAGTGGAGTTTCCCAAGAACTGGCGCTATTTTGTAAACTACACCCCTCAAAGAATTTATCAAGGGGCATAGCGAGCATTTTTAGCCCTTGCATTCTTTTCCCGAAATGAATGCAAAGCGAAAAGTAAAAATTGTTGAGTTTTTCCAGAGATATTTCAGTGCCCAATATGTTATGCCCAGCTTAAGTCAGCAGAGACACACCCTCCAAAACTGTTTTCTAATTCAAAGTTTTATTAGTTTTAAACCAATTAACAGCACACAAAAAAACTGGAAGTTCAGCTCCAGTGAAACTAAGCGTAGGTAAAGAAAATAACAGTTATCAATAATAACAAAATTAACAAGAAACAACAAGTAAAAAAGGGAAGTGAGTAGACAAGGACAGACACATAGAAGACTAAAAATTGGTAGTGAAGGGAGAAAAAATAGGGAGAGAGATAAGAAGAGGCATGGAAAGAGAGGGGGGAGAGGGAATCTGCAAAGGAGGTGTAGCCCAAACCTGTCCCTCAGGGGTAGAGCTATGTGAGGAGGTCATATGGTTATAAGACAAAATCAGGTGAAATTTCATTGATATGAAAGTGTACGTGGGGGAAGACTGAAAAGTGTATCAAAGTACCAAGTGCACCACCAAGTTGTGGTGTGATTTTTTTTTTTCTATAGAATTTGGGTGATCAGCTCCTCTATATGGTGAGTTTGAACAATATCCTCAAACCATTCCTCCAGAGTTGGTGGAGTCATAGATTTCCACCACCTTGGAATGACCAAGCAGCATGCACAAGGTATCTGGTGAGAGATTTCTTATACTGAGATTGAGACATGTTAGACATTAAAAATAAGGCAGCCTCTGAGCATTCAGGTATAATCACTCCTATCACTTCCAGAATGACTTTGAGTATGGCAGACCAAAAACCCTGGAGAGACAGGCAATGTCAACAGATATATGACAAGGTCCCAGAAGCAGAATCACAACTCCAACACATCTCTAGTACTGATGGGTACCAGCAATGGAGTAGGGCTGGGACACAATACCAACACGATACTATCTAGTAGCTAGTTTCCTGAGCTCTGGTTGTGACCACCGCATCTACCACTGAGAAGGAAGAGGGGGCCTCCACAAGCTGTGGTGGCTGGAGCAGATGCGCACATTGTTAAGAGTATTCTTCAAGCACCCCAACATGGCTGAATCCCTGACAGCATTTGTTGGGCAAATCTCTTGAGGTTCACCATGCAAAGTTCACCCAGCGGTCATGACACATAATGAAACCGCTGTAACCCACCTAACTGCTGAGGATGAATCACAGGCCTCAGAAGTCTCTGATGTCATTCAAAATGTCTCCAAGACTGGAAGAGGCCCAAAGACCTATGACAAAGGGGAGTAACATAGTTTGTTATGTTTAATCACCACCCCCGGACCTCCATTCATTAGACTCCATAGTATATTAATGGTTTGTAGATGGCCGAACACGAATTTTTGGAAAATTCATAACAAAAACTGTAGGGGCCACTATGGGACATTATACAGTGTGGCGGGGCCACTATGGGATACTATACTGTGTGGAGGGGCCACTATGGGACATTATACTGTGTGCACTAAGGGGCACATAACAGTCCGGTAAACATTAAGTCTGTTGCATCATGTAAGATTGTTCTGTAACCATCACGCTTGCTACTTCATTCTATGTAAAATCACTGTTCAGTTCATTTTCCATGTCCACCATCTTAAAGTAGAGAAATCACAGATGGTGCAACTAGGATCCTACACAGTAAAAACAGGTCACAGAAGAGGATAACCTTTATTATTAGAACATAAAAAGGGGGACAAACGGCGTGAATACAAAGATGAAGGGGTGTTATCATTAGAGGATCTATGTATTAGTCTCTCAGTGATGGTATAAGTTGAAAAGTTTGTATATCAATCAAAAGATAGAACCTGTGGATGTAAAAGCCACCGAAGTAGCTCATAACCAGCCAATCAATATACAAAGACCAATGACTACAATGATGTAAAATAGTCAGGTCCAATTTACTGATATGAACACCCCAGTATATAAAATACAAGTATGAGACATCTGAGGCAGGTGCTTCTCATATGCTGCTCATCTAGAAACATATAGAGATGGACTCTCATGAAATCCTTTTGTTAAGGAGACAATATGGGCAATACACTAGATATACATCAGCCTAGACAGACTATTAGTAAGTGTGGAAGTGATGTCGCCCTCCTTATATCTCCCAATATTAAACTAGGGATCTCAGTCTCAATCTTGGTGCCAATATGGGCACAATACAAATAGATCTAGGCAGTGCTCAGACACACAGGGCAGCTGGAGGCACTGGATCTCCCAGGTATATCTTCCCCAGCAAATATAATACCCTGGTGTCAGAGCAAACTGCAAATAGAATTATATTCAGCAGCAAAGTCATGTGAAGCACCAGCTTTCAGCCACTGCAGTTCTCAGGTGCCTAAGTAAGCCAGTAACATAAGCTCCAATCAATGGCTATGTCTCAGCAAATATAACACCTGAGTCCAGTGGCGTAACTAGGAATGGCTGGGCCCCAAGGCGAACATTTGACATGGGGCCCCCCCAGAACCACCGCTCCCAACCCCCCCCCCCCCACATAAACCACATTCCTGCACACAGTATTATGCGTGATATTGGCCCCTGTACACAGTATTATGCCCCATAGTGGCCCCTGCACACAGTATTATGCCCCATAGTGGCCCCTGCACATAGTATTATGCCCCATAGCGGCCCATGCACACGATATTATGTCCCATAGCGGCCCCTGCGAACTGTATTATGCCCCATAGTGACCCTTGCACACAGTATTATGCCCCATAGTGGCCCCTGCACACAGAATTATGCCCCATAGTGGCCCCTGCCCACAGTAGTATGCCCCATAGTGGCCCCTACACACAGTAGTATGCCCCATAGTGGCCCCTGCACACAGTATTATGCCCCATAGTGGACCACGCATGAATGATCGGAGACCCAGGGGAGGATACAAACATAAAAAACAATGCTTCTTACCTCTCCATGGCGCTGCTGCACTCCCGTGCGCTACTTCGGCCATCTTCAATGTTGGACCAGATCTCGCATGAGTGAGGCCGGCGTCGCGACGCATAATGACATCAGCTGACGTCTGGGACGTCACCAAACAGGTCCGAAGCCTGCGGAGCGTAGGAGAGGTGAGTTACAGTGTTTTTTATGTTCCCCCACCTCCCCTGGGCCCCCGATTGTTATACTCCGGGGTTTCAAAAGACCCCGGAGTATAACGATAGTAGTGTTTGTGGGGTTCGCGATAGCGGCTGCCACAGGGCTCCGGGTCCCGGGCCCCATAATGTTCCGGGCCCTGTTGCAGCCGCTACCGCTGCTACCCCGATATTTACGCCCCTGCCTGAGTCCCTGAACTAGCTGTAGATATTGAGCTTCTAATTAATAGTAATAGCTCAGAAAACAATGGCTCATAGCTCTGAGGCAGGTGCTTCTCATATGCTGCTAAACTAGGTAGAGCCTCATATATACCACTCACAGGTCCAAAGATCCTGGTAATGATTGGCCCCTTTACACGCTGACTAACCTGTGCACAGTGTTTAAGGGATTAGGGTTGGATTCAGGTTATAAACTCCCTGTTTTCTCAATGTGGGGCCTCGGCCTAAAGGTGATTTTTCATTACAGATACTTATCCACCATCCACAGAATAGGAGATATGTGTTAGATCGCCAGAGATCAGGAGAACAGGGGCCTGAAAGATCCCCTGCATTCTTTATGTGAATGAAGCACTAGTGTGCTTACAGTACATTATGCCACATAATGCCCCTTCATACAACACTATCTAAATAATAATATCATCCTCTCTAGTGCTGGGCAATTAATCGAAAAAATAACCAAATCCGTCTGTCAAACCAGATAACCAAAGTGATTTTGTGCATGCCGGTTATATTGGTTTGGTTCTTAGAGTATTCTCAAACTTTTACCTGCAATTTCTTTTGGCCCAAAAGCATCTGAACTGGAACTTCTGTTGTACTCTGAGTTAACTCCAGACCCCAGAGTATAATTAGGGGAGGACCATGGAAGGTGAGAAAACCTCAAAAACAGTGTTACTCACCTCCCCAGGGCTCCGGTGCTGGTTTTTGTCCTCTTCAGACCTCACCCAGACTCCTGAATGATGTCAAGGACCACTGAGGTATGTGATGTATGGAACAACCTCCCTGTCAAGTTCCTTCAAAAACTGTGTGCAAATGTACCTAGAAGAACACATACTGTTTTGAAGGCAAATATTAATTTGATTTTGATATTTTTGTTGATTTACTTTGCATGTTCTTAAATGACAAAAAATAAACTATTAACACTTCTATTTTTTAAAAGCATTCTTAATATGCAGCATTATTCCAAAAATTTTGCACAATCCTGTATACAGTTGAAACCAGAAGTTTACCTACACTATATAAAAAGACACATATGCATGTTTTTCTCACTATCTGACATGAAATCAGAATAAGCCTTTCCTGTTTTAAGTCAATTAGGATTGCCACAATTTGCCAAATGCCAGAATAATGAGAGAGAGAGAGAGAGAGAATTTTTTAAGGCATTTTTATTACTTTCATTAGTATTTGGTACCATTGCCCTTAAACTGTATGACTTAGGTCAAATGTTTTGGATATCCTTCCACAAGCTTCTCACAATAGTTGGTAGGAATTTGGGCCCATTCCTCCTGACAGAACTGGTGTAACTGAGCCATGTTTGTAGGCCACCTTGCTCGCACCTGCCTTTTCAGCTTTGCCCATACATTTTCAATAGGATTGAGATCAGGGCTTTGTGATGGCCACTCAAAAACATTGACTTTGTTATCCTTAAGCCACTTTGTAACCAGTTTGGAAGTATGCTTCTGGTCATTGTCCATTTGGAAGACCCATTTGCACCCAAGCTTTAACTTCCTGGCTGATATCTTGAGATGTTGCTTCAGTATTTCCACATAATGTTCTTCCCGCATGATGCCATCTATTTTGTGAAGTGTACCAGTCCCTCCTGCAGCAAAACAACCCCACAACATGATGCTGCCACACCTGTGTTTCACAGTTGGTATGATGTGCTCAGGCTTGGCCATAATGACCATTGTTACATTTGGAGGAAAAAGGGAGAAGCTTGCAAGCCTGAGAACACCATCCCAACTGTGAAACATGGTGTGGGGTCGGCTCCAGGGGCACGATACCGCTGCCCCAGTATGTGCTGCTGCGCTATTGTAGCGGCGCTCCCCGTTGGAGCCGCGTCTGCAGAAACAGAGGCAGAGGCCTGACAAGATGGCCGCTGCCTCGCGGAGGTCCGGGAGGGGAGGATTGCCGGACAGAGATACGAGCGGAGGGTCAGCTGTGAAGCGGCAGTCGGTGGTGCTGGGGTCCCGGAGGAGGCTGTACGGGGCAATTTTTTTCCCATGGATGCTGTCTGAGGGCAAGTTTGGTCCTTGTTGTAGCATATGCAGGCAGGAGCTCCGACAGAATACGACCACTCACATCGCGATTCAGACCACGTCCCCCTTGAAGGACCATTTTAAGGCTTAGGAAACCTTGGCAGGTGACACACTGAATTTACAATACTGAACTTTTTTGCAATATTCAAATTTTCTTAGATTTTGGTTTTCAGCTTCATCGTCATGGGATCCACTGCCATCAGGTACCGCTCATCCCCCACCAGTGGAAGGCGCCATGATTGGGAGGCCACCTGCACCAGGAACCCCTTCCAGGCAGGGGAGGGGGGGCTCCCCACCGACTTACTTCCAAGCTGCCTGTGCCCCTGGAGCACATAGCCCTGCCTCTTCCCCCCTGTAGCTACTACCTCAGTATCAGGGGCAGACGGGCCCACTCCACCGGCCCAGAAAGGGGTTTCTTCCCCACTGTATGACACCCAGCAGTCCCTCCAGACCACCCCAATACTTCCTGGAGGTGATGACGTGGATTTGGGGGCGACCCCCTCTCTTTGCTGAGGCCTCACTTGGGAAACTTTCCTCCAGTCCTCCGCCTGGAGCCCACCAGGGCCGTACACCTCCAGCAGCTCCTGACCCGTCTCAATGGCACCAATTGCTGGTTAACTTACCATCAAGGGATGATTTCCAGTCTCTTGTTTCTGAAGTTAAATCCGCTTGTCGGGCAGAAATTCATGCGGAAATCTCAACGCTGAGAAAAGACCTCCAAAATATCGCTTCTAGGGTTGATACCTTGGAGGACGACCACGATCAGACCCGCATCTAAGTCTCTCAACTTCAGGACTCTGTTTCTACCCAATGCCAAGTTATCACGGATACGCAGCGCCATCTGGAAGATCTGGACAACAGAGGCAGGCACAATAACATTAGAGTCAAGGGCCTTCCTGAGGCTACCCAGGTGGAGGACTTACACACAATGTTAGAGGTCATATTCAACTCCATCTTGCAGGAGCCTCCATCCCACAAGATCAAGCTTGATCGAGCTCACCGCACCCTACGTCCTAGAGGCACCGGCTCTACTCCTTGAGACGTCATTTGCTGGATGCACAATTTTCCTGTAAAGGAAACTATCCTGGCCAAAGCCAGGCAAATCAAGGACTTTGACTTTGAGGGTGCGAAGATTCAGTTATACCAAGATCTCTTCTGGATTACCCTCCAGAAAAGAAGACATCTCCACCCCTTGTTACAGCTCCTACAGGATGATCAGGTACCCTATCGCTGGGGCTTTCCGTTTGCGCTCACGGCCCGGTGGAGTGGACGTTCAGCCACTCTCCATTCACATGCAGATTTGGGACAGTTCTGTGAAACTTTGGATGTCCCTCTCCAGGATTTGCCGAGTTGGTAAATGGCGACTCCTCCACCCCCTCCTCTGCCTGTGTGGACTGTCTCAACATCCCGAAGAAGATCCCACCCTACCTCGGGCACAACTTCCTGAGGACAGCAGATGGATCCTCCACCTCCCTTGCCCCACTCAGGTCGTTCCTCCTCCCCTCTCTCCCCCTCAAGAGACACTGTTTAGTTTTCAATGCTTATTATGGTTGGTCCCATAGCTATTTTCTCTAGCGTCCTATCTAGCGGGTAGGGCGGGTAGTAACTCCCCCTTTAATCCATAATATACCTTTGCCAACTTTGTTACCCTCTTGTGGCCTTAATCGACTCTCTGCCGACGGTTCGCCACAGCTCCCCGTATTAGGGGGCTTAGTCCAGCTGCGAGGCTTAGTGAGTAGGTCTTGCTGGGTGCACTGGTTGCACTTGCTTGGATCGGGTACTTCTGCCCCCAGGCAGGAGACTTAGTCTTGCCCATGTTGATTTTGACATATGTTTTGTTGTTGTCCCCCTGTTTGTCTCCTCCCCTTATGTTCCCATCCTCCCCCCACCCCCTTCTAGGTTTGGAGTCTCGAGACCCTGGATAGCTCCTGGACGGTTCCGCTTCCTGAGTCCTCTCCTTCCAAGCCTCCCTCCCGCCGCAGCATCTCGGGTGAGACCTGCCTATGCTACATTACACATTACATTTGACATTACTCCCTTGATCCTCCCTTATGGCTAAGTGTATCACGTTGAATGTGAAGGGTCTGGGCTCTAATCTTAAACGACGCATGGTGCTGCGTGAGCTTTGGTCCCTCCGGGCGGATGTGGCTTTCCTACAGGATACCCACTTTGATCACACTGGCTCATTTAATTTCGCCCGCCACTATTACCCCACTGCTTACTCAGCGCACGATAGTCGTAGGAGGGGAGGAGTGGCTATCCTGCTGTCCCGCTCATGCACAATCTCTATCGTGACCTCCCATCTGGACCCAATGGGATGTTATATTATATTAGAAGGACACCTTCATGGCCAGCCTGTGGTCCTTTGTAGTGTTTATGCCCCTAATTCCTCACAAATCCCCTTCCTTAAGCGGGTCCTGAGGAGGCTTCGGGATTACTCTGGTGCAGCACTGCTTCTGGGAGGAGACTTTAATGCAGTCTTCGCTGGGAGGATGGACCGACTGTCTCTTACTGATACCCCTGCGAGTGCCCCTCGATTGCGCCTTGCCCAGGAGTTTCGTCGCCTCATCAGGTCCGCAGCCTTATATGATCTTTAGAGGGTTGACAATCCTACACTTTCTATTCCCACCCCCATGGTACGCATACTAGAATTGACTATTTTTTTGGCAACACCCTTACCCTTCGTCTTATGACAGGAGCGGACATTGGCCCCATCACGTGGTCAGACCACGCTCCTGTTCAGCTTTCTTTGTCTCCCACCCCCCTCCCTACTAGGCGCTGCCATTGGCGGCTTAACGAATCCTTACTGCATTCCCTTTCAACCCGGGAGGCCCTCCGAGCTCATCTCTTAGACTATTTTAACACTAACGTTGGCTCAGTTTCATCTTCTTCCACTCTCTGGGAGGCACACAAGGCTGTGATGAGGGGGCATTGCATAGCTATGGCCTCCCGGCTTAAAAAGGATAGGTTGGCCGAGGAGGTGGCCCTTAGGGCTCGGATACGATCCCTGACAGAACGTCTAGCAGCCCGTCCCTCCACCTCCCTCCTCCACCGTCTAGTATTAGCTCAGGTGGACCTACCCGTGCTACGCAGCACCTTCTCCTCTATAGCAGACAGCGTTATTACGAGAGAGGGAATAAGGTCCACACTCTTCTAGCTAGGGCCCTCCGGGAGCGGCAGTCCTCCTCTGTCCCACATGCAGTTTGAACCGAAGGGGGTCCTCCATCACCATCCTGACACTATAGGGACTCTGTTTTATGAATACTACTCTAAATTGTATAATCTCCCTCCGCCAGCCCTCCCAGGTCAGACGCTAGATTTGGAAGCATACCTAACCCACCTTCCCACGCTTCTGACTTCGGCGTTGCATTCCCTAAATGCCCCTGTCACCAGCGAGGAGGTTATGGCCATATTGAAGGACCTTCCTAATGGTAGGGCCCCGGGCCCAGATGGGTTCACATATTTGTATTATAAGGTCTTCCAAGTTGAATTAATTCCCCATCTGTGTAGCCTTTTTAATTCATTTCTGGAGGGCTCCCCTATCCCTCAGACTATGCTCTACTCCTACATTACCTTAGTCCCCAAACCAGGCAAAGATCACACAGACTGCTCTAATTACCGCCGTATCGCTCTTTTAAATTCTGACCTTAAGATTTTCACTAAGCTTCTGGCAACTAGGCTTAGCGGTTGGCTTCCCTCTCTTGTCCACAAGGACCAGGTGAATTTCGTTACCTGCAGGCAGGGGGGAGACAACACCAGAAGGGCGGTGGATTTGATTGACGTGGCCAACCGTTCAGCTACCCCCGCCCTTATCTTAAGCCTAGACACAGAGAAGGTCTTTGATCGCCTTGACTGGTCCTTTATGTTGGCCACTCTTGAGCGTTTCGGCTTCTCTGGGGCTTTCCTAATGGCAATTTGAGCTTTGTATTCCACTCCCTCAGCAGTTGTCAAACTTCCTAACGCTACCTCTTCCCCTTTCCCGATCCGTAATGGGGCTCGTCAGGGATCTCCCCTCTCCCCTTTAATTTTTGCCCTCTGTATTGAACCCATGGCGTCCTGGATCAGGTCCAATCCAGATATTATGGGCATTGCGGTTCGTGACAGGGAATTCAAGGTATCCCTATTTGCAGATGATGTCCTTTTAACCCTTTCCAACTTCCATTCCACCCTCCCGAATCTCCTCAGTACACTCAAAGATTACAGTAACATGTCAGGCTATAAGGTCAACCCTGCAAAGACTGAGGCCCTCCCTATTAACATTTCGGATCCTATCTTACAGACACTAAAAACCAATTATAATTTCCAATGGAGGGACCACTCGCTCTGCTACCTGGGTGTCCAGCTTTCTACGGCCTACTCCTCCCTGTACTCTGCCAACTATCCTCGCTTATTCAATGAGCTCCGCTCCCTCCTGGATAAATGGCGCCCCCTTCATATCTCCCTGCTTGGGCGGATTACAGCAGTCAAGATGACCCTCCTCCCTAAACTCCTTTATTATTTCGAAACACTCCCAGTGGTGGTCCCGAGGTGCGAATTAAGATCCCTTCAAAAGGCAATTTTCCAGTTTATATGGAACGCTAAGCGCCATCATATCCCCCATTCGGTGATGTTGACCAGTAAGGCTGGGGGGGGGGGGTTGGCGGTGCCACACATTTTGCATTATTACTGGGCTGCCCATCTCCGGGCCCTCCCGTTTTGGGCAGCACCCCGGGCATACACCAGGTGGGTTGAAATAGAGAAGCTTTGGTTGGCCCCAGTGCATCCGAATGCCTTCCTGTGGTCACGCTTCCCCCCTCGCCTGCTACTCCCCTATTGGGACCCATTAAATTCACGAGGACAATCTAGAATACATGCTCTAAGCAATTTGCCTTAGCTTCTCACTCCTCATCCATGATCTCGTTTCTCTATAACCCGCTCCTCCCGGAGGGACTCTCTTTCGCTATGGTGCACCATTGGAGCAGGCTAGGTCTGTTCCATATCGCGGATCTGGTCGACCCTTCGACCTTGGAGCTTAGGCCCTTTGATTATTTTACTTCGACCCTACAGTTACCAGCTACGGAGTGGTTTCATTATCAACAAATAACACACTTTGCTCGGGCTCAACTTAGATCCAAGCAGGTCTCGCCACCCACAGCTTTTGAAAGGCTGTGCTGCGCTGGCACCTCTACAAAGGGACTTATATCTAATATATACAGGATTTTGTCCTCCCCTGAGGGGCGACCTCCCCCAGCACACAGATACATGACTAGGTGCGAGGAGGCTCTGCGTAGGCAGGTCTCGCCTGGACAGTGGCAGACCATATGGTCCCGAGCTGCCAAATCCTCATCCTGCATTACGTTCCGTGAGACCCAGTATAAAATTCTCATGCACTGGTATCACCCACCTGCTCTGCTTCATACCCTTAATCCTACTATTCCCTCCTCGTGTTGGCGTTGTCAGACCTCGCTAGGTACGGTGCGTCACATTTTTTGGGATTGCCCCATCATTTGTACTTTTTGGACAGAGGTGCAACTCCTCACTGAGGCCCTCTTTACACAGGGGGTCCCCCTGGACCCCATGACTTACTTACTCAATCTACCCCCCAGGCATTTGGGCAAGAGGGCGTCTAGGCTGTTTTTATACTTATGTACTGCAGCAAAGACTCTAATTGCCCGTCACTGGAGGGAGACGCTCCCTCCCACGGGGGCTGAACTGTGTGCCCACATGAAGACATCCGCAGTCTTGAATTTTTGGCGGCTACTTTGAACCACACTGTGGAGGCCTTTAATTCCATATGGTCATACTGGGACTCCTACTCTATTTTACATGGCCTTTGACTCCAACCGAACTGTCCTCCCCCTCCCGTTCTCCGTTTCCCTTCTCTCCCTTTTTTCCCCTTGTCTGATGTCTGATATTGTTTTATTCATTGATGATCTTTGTAATCTATGTATGCAGAGGATTTTGTTATCATGTTGCTTCATCCGTTGTGATTTTTCCTCTTAAATGTATACTTTATTGTAAAATACTTTAATAAAAACTACAGTTAAAAAAAAAAAAAAAAGGTCCCTCAGTCTGGTTCAGTAGGACACACAATCATGGAAGACTGCTGATTATGAATTGAATTACTGAATCACTGAAATGAATGAACATTTCAAAAATATTCTAATTTATTGAGATGCACCTGTACAGACCAAAATAGCGGACACTTAGCCTCAACACTTGTTTTGCAGATTGCTTAATCTGGGCTCTATATTTTCTGCTGGGCTTTATACTTTATGTTTCAAGTTAGGTAATATATTTAGTATTTCATCAAATGTAAAGTGTAATTTAAAACAGAGAAATGGCAGTTTTGTTGGATAGTGACTAAATCAGTGACAGTGACTAAATCAGAAGTACAAAACATTTGGCACTAAAAAACAACAGGAAAAGGAAGGAAAAGTGCACAAAATCTAGCGATAAGAATAAACAGGCCATCTGTCAAGGGCAGAAAAAATATCACCTGAGGCAATGAGAAGTGAACTAGGTGCAATTGATGTTTCTGTCAATTCAAGAACAAGAAGGGGAAAAGTATCAGATATAAGGGCAGCAGCACCCGTGAAACACGGTCCGTGTGCTAGCCAGATGTACTGGCTTGAACTTCATGCTGGGAGCGGGACTCCTAGCAGTATAGTTATCTATGATGCTAGGAGTCCCTGCCTCCCAGCGACATATTGTCCCGTACTGTAATTGATACAGGACAGTATGTCGCTGGGATGCTGCCCCTAAACTAAGAGGTAGGATTCTGAGGAGAAAAAATCCGTATGTGATTCTACAGAACCCCCCGGAAATGACTATACCAAACATATATAGTTTTGTTTACATTTTAACCCCTTTAACCACTTCAGTACCGGGCCAATTTCTGGTTCAGGACACATTTTCGTGTTTTTTCTAGGTGTGGTTTTAAAGGCTATAACTTTTTTTTCATTTGGGTTATTCAACTAATTCCTGCGTATCTTTTTGGTGACACATAGAACTTTATTTTTATGTTGTTTTTATTTTTACATGTGTTTTAATTTTTTTTTATATCCGGGAAAATATAAACAAAAGTAGGGAAAGCGTTTCTGTTTTTCACTTTTCATTTTTTTTTTTATTTAATAACACAAAGTGCTACTAAAAAACTTTTTAAAAACTTTTTTTTACATTGTGTCCCCATAAGGTCATAATAGACCTTTGGGGACATCTGATCACTTTTTATTTTTTTTGGGGGAGAGGCTGATTTCCCCTGTAGCTGAGGCTGGTACATTTAGCCCCAGTTGCAGGAGGAATACAGCCTCCTGCACGTTACTATAGAGCTGATCTGGATCCTATAGGACCCAGCAGCTCTAACACACTCTGATCCCGGCGGATCACGTGACCGCCAGGTCAGAGGGCAGCAGCAACATGGCGGCGCCCATAGATGTATATACAGCGCTCATTGGGAAGGCAGGGAAGCTAATAAAACATTTCAGCAACTGCACGATTTCAGCAGCTGCTGAAAACTGCTTGGATGTACCGGTATGTCCTTGCAGAACAAGGCAACCACCTTTCGGACATATATACCCAATAGGCGGTCCAGAAGTGGTTAACAAAAATCTAAAACACCCGTAGCTTTTTTATATTTTCATTTACGGGGATGCATAAGGTGTCTTTTTTTCGGGGCGAGATGTGCTTTTTAGTTAAACCATTTTGGGGAATGTCTATTGTTTTGATCACTTTTTATTCAAATTTTTATCAGAGGCGAAACAGCAAAAAATCAACGGTTCGGCACTTTTGATTTTTTTTTTTCCCATTACGGCGTTCACCATACGGGAAAATTTTTTTTATAAGTTTGTAGACCAGGTGTTTTTGGGCACAAGGATACCTAATGTGTATGTGTTTCACTGTAATTTTTAACTTTTATACGTATTCTAGTGAAAGGGGGTGATTTGAATTTTTAATTCTCTTTATTTTTTTGCAGTAGAAGTACAGTTGTGCACAAAAACTTTTTCTCCACTCATGGTTAGTGGTTGGTTGAAGCCATTTATTGTCAAACTTCTGTGCTTTCTCTTTTTAAATCAGAATGACAACCAAAAACATCAAAATGACCCTGTTCAAAAGTTCACATACCCCAGTTCTTAATACCGTGTATTGCCCCCTCTAACATCAATAACAGCTTGAAGTCTTTTGTGGTAGTTGTGGATAAGGCTCTTTATTTTCCCAGATGGTAAAACTGCCCATTCTTCTTGGCAAAAAGTCTCCAGTTTCTGTAAATTCCTGGGCTGTCTTGCATGTACTGCGCGCTTGAGATCTTCCCAGAGTGGCTTAATGATATTGAGGTCAGGAGACTGAGATGGCCACTCCAGAACCTTCACTTTCTTCTGCTGTAGCCAATGACAGGTCGACTTGGCCTTGTGTTTTGGATCGTTGCCATGTTGGAATGTCCAAGTACGTCACATGCGTAGCTTCCTGGCTGATGAGTACAAATTTGCCTCCAGTATTTGCTGATAACATGCTGCATTCATCTTTCCTTCAACTTTGACTAAGTTTCCTGTGCCTTTGAAGCTCACACATCCCTATATCATCAGTGATCCACCTCCGTGCTTTACAGTAGGAATGGTGTTTCATAGGCCTCGTTGACACGTAACATTTATGGTTGTGGCCAAAAAGTTTGATTTTTGTCTCATCACCCCAAATTACCTTATTCCAGAAGTTTTGAGGCTTGTCTCTGTACTGTTTGGTGTATTGAAGGCGAGATTCTTTGTGGCATTTGTGCAGTAATGGCTTTCTTCTGGAAACTCGACCATGCAGCCCATTTTTTTTCATGTGCCTCCTTATTGTGCATCTTGAAACAGCCAAACCGATAGTTTTCAGAGAGTCCTGTATTTCAGCTGATGTTATGTGGGGGTTTTTCTTTGCATCCCTGACGCAGATGAGTTGAATCCGGGACATACCTCCCACCGACCGTGACAGGACCCACAATCCAGTATTGTCCTGCAGAATCAGGTACGGTTGGGAGGTATGTAACACGACAAACCAAGATGTCGTCAAGTCTGGAGCCAAGTCAATATAATTTTCCAGAAACGAAGATGCAGGTGATGGTGAAAAGAGGAAATTGCAATTTTTTCAGAAATATGCTATTTCCAATATGTTGCTCCCAACTTGTGTCAACAGAGACAAATGCTCTAAAAACTGTTGTATGTGGAATAACTGCTTAAGCGGGCCACAGCAGAAGCGATGTGGGAAAAACCACCGCTAAAACGCATCCCGGTTTTTCCCGCGGCATTTTTCACAAATAGTTTCTGCTTCAATTATACCTATAGGAAAACTGCCGGCATTGCCATATTTATAACTGACATGCTGCGATTTCAGAAACCGCGTCGGTTTTAGAAATCGCAGCATTTCTGCTGCGAGTTTTTTTCTGCAATGTGTGGATGGGAATCACTAGAAACCCATCCATTTTGCTGGGACTGTAAAAGGAAAAACCGCGGAGTTTCCACTGCTGCCGAAAAGAGGTGTTTATGCCATGTGGGGCCCTGGCCTAAAGCTGAGGCCCCACGTTGCGGGAACTCAGCTTTTTTGTTGCAGATTTTGCTGCAGTTTTTTGAGCCAAAGACAGGAATAGATTGAGCAGAAGGTAGAAGTACAACTTCCTATATATTTACCATTCCCTTTGAAGCCATTTTTGTCTTTGGCTCAAAAAACGCAGCAAAATCTGCAACAACAAAAGCTGCGTTTCCGCAACGTGGGGCCTTAGCCTAACAGTTTTTGGAATGTGTGTCTCTTTTGACCCAAGCTGGGCACAACATATGGGGCAATTTAAATTTTTTAACCATCAGCTGTACATTAATTTCTGGAAAATAAATGAATTTCACTTCTTGGTATTCTCCAGTACGCTGGAACCTCAGGGACTCTGTAAATGTAACATGACACCTGAAAATTAGTCTGCCCTCTTAAAAACAGCAGTTTTCATCCACATGTGAGGGATTTCTGTAATCAGGAGAAATTGTATAACAAATTGTGGGATGCATTTTCTCCTTTAATCCCTTGTGAAAGTTTAGAGCTAACATGATATTTTACTGGAAATATTTTATTTTTCATAGCCCAATGTTAATAAATTCTGAGAATCATTTTTGGGGTCAAAATGATCAATGAATTCTTCGAGGGTTGTAGTTTCTGTAATGGTTTATTTAAAGGGGTTTCCACTGTCCTGGTATATTAAAGACTCTGCAAATGTATCATGATGCCTGAAAATGATTACAGCAAAATCTGCCCTTCAAAAGCCAAATGATGCTCTTTCCCTTCTGTGCCCTAACAGCAGTTTACATACACATGTGAGGTATAACCTCTTGTAAATATGTACATTTTAGGGCTAAATAAATCATTGAAAAATATCATTGAAAAAAAATTTTAATGTCTGAATTTCACCTCCATTTTGTTTTAATTCCTGCGCATTTTAATTGTTTAGCAGGGTATTTAAAATTTGCAAATTGCTAATTTTTCCAAATTTTCACCAGATTTACTGTTTTTCATAAATAAATGCAAAAAATATCTACCAAAGTTTAACACTAACACATATCGTACACCAGTCTTAATAAAGCGCCTGACTGGCACAGGAACCAAGAGATTGATGAAGAGGCTGCGTCCTCTTCATAAGTTGGTAGGACGTCCCAGAATGAAAATCTATGTCAATTTGAAACTAGCGTAGATTTCCCTTATAACTGGCATGAATTCTAATGAATCTTTCAGGCCAAGACATTCCTTAAAGGCTGAGGCCCCATGTTGCAGAAACATAGCTTTTTGTTGTTGTTTTTGCAGATTTTGATGCAGATTTTGAGCCAAAGCCAGGAGAGGATTGAATAGACGGTGGAAGTATAAGTGATTCCTATATATTTCCCATTCCTATATATTTCCCAGGCTCAAAAAAATGCAGCAAAATCTGCAACAAAAAAACCTGTTTCCGCAAAGTAGGGCCTCAGCCAGAGAGAGTCTACCACGTCCCCCATATTCAACTGCTTCCACTGTGTTACAGAGCACATTGCAGTGCCTCATTTCTTCAAGTCTTCAAAGTTATTTTTTTCTAAACAAAAAATGGCATACATAAAAAAGGTATATTGTTCATCACTGTAATGTGCTCTGTCATGGCGGTGGCAGTTGAATATGTTTGGGGAGGTGGAAAACTCTTTTAGGCTGAGGCCCCACGTTGCGGAAACTCAGCTTTTTTTGTTGCAGTTTTTTGAGCTAAAGCCAAGAATGGCTACAAAAGGAATGGGAAATCTATAAAAAGTTCTTATACTTCTACCTTTTTCTCAATCCACTCCTGGCTTTAGCTAAAAAAACAAAACGCAACAAAATCTGCAACAAAAAAACTGCGTTTCTGCAACGTGGGGCCTTAGCCTTAAGGTAATTTAGGCTTTGTGCTCATAGGGTTAATACATATACATTTGTGTCCAGCTTGAAATGTTCTGCATTTTAACAAGGACTGTAAGTGCAACAATGCTCAATTACTTTTACATATTGCCTACTTTTCTTATTTATGGAAAAAAATGGATCTAAAATACTTCACAAACCAGACTTTGCAAAATGCAGTAATACAGATATTTTCTGATATGTAGTACTATAATAGTTGTTTGAGAAATGACTTACCCTATTCATGATGGTTACAGTTGAGTGCAACACTTTAGCAAATTGTGAGTTTCAATAAATGTCAGTGTTGTATGGTACTCACTCAAATAACTTCTCAGGGGTTGTAAAGGTAAACAGAAACTGGAGGAATATCTGTCAAGTAAAATTAAATTTGAGTTGAGCCAGAAAAAGCAAATATTAATAAAATGAACTAATTTGCAAAATCATTTGTGATATTTTCTTTGTTAGACCTACATAAAGTGGATCTGCATCCATTCTATTCATGTCTAAATGCACTTTAGGTTAAGGCTCCACGTAGCAAGCCACAGCCAAAAAGCATTGTGGGAAAAACTGCAGCGGAAACGCATTGCGTTTTTTCCCGCAGTACTTCTATTATATCTATACGGAAAATGGCAGTATAATTGAAGTGGTTCAATTTTTGGAATCGCAGCATTTCCACTGCAGATTTTTTTTTTCCACTTTGCAGGTACTGTAAAACATAAAACATTCATACTAACCTTCCCTTACCTCTTTTGGGCCTCCTCACGGTATGCGGTGCTATCCTGGTGACGTTATGTGCCTGGCGTCACTGCTCAGGCCTGTGATGATACTCGACATGACCATATCACCACTGAGGCACAATCACAGGCAATGACCCCACGCAAATAACGTCACCAGTACCATGTGTCCGGTGCATTATAACGTTCGCCCTACCCATGTCACAAAGGCCTCAGTGGTGACCCCGGAAACATGATGTCACAGAGGAAGCAGAGAGAGAGCACCAGATGCCATGAAGAGACCCAAAAGAGGTAAGGGAAGGTGAGTATGAATGTTTTTTTTTTTTTTTTTTACACCTCTCCTGAACGTCGACCTATTATACTCTGGGGTCTGAGTATAATAATATCACTTTCATTTTGATGTAACTTTGGCTGTGCTTGGCTTAGAGGCCTAGAAATTGGATCAATAGGTTTCTAGGAGTCCTGACAGTGTTATACACAATGTTTTAAGCTAATTTAAGGTGTGGGTCGTACCAAACTTGTTCGAACCAAAACAAATCTTGGACCCAAACCTGAAATGAAACAAATCCTGAGAGGTTCGTCCATCTCCCCTACCATTTAAGAGAAATGGCACTTCCATTATTTTCACAGTTCTGTTTCTACTACAGAACAGAGCTATGGAAATAACCAATGCAGATGTAAATTCTATGCTAGAGGGCTCAGACGAAACATCTGTAAAATGTTCCTAAGTTACAAAATCCTGAATTCACTAACCAGTGTATGCCTTACATTTCTGGTGTAAAAAGAAAAGCAAAATTGTGACACGTCTTGCCATTTTCCAAATGTGATGAGAAAAGTGGCAGGCTTAGGAGGATGGGTGTAGGGCTGCACCTGCAATACGGCCAATTGTGCCTCTTGCCTCAAGCGTCAGTCTCTGGTATTACGGTGGTGGGCAGCAGTGCAGCTGAAAGCTGCTTGCCGCTCCTTGCACTAATGAACATCTGTAATGTATGGATCTGCCCTCTGTTAATACAACAGAAGAGCCCCTCATTTGTGAAGTGCATGTTTGTGTGTCTATGTGTGAATATATAGTATACTATAAAAGTGTGTGTAAACACATAACTGTATGCATGTGATTATGTATACTAATATATGTGTGTGTATGAACAGCTATGGACCGCTACCAGGTTACCATCGATAAATACATGTGTGTACATGTAGGGTATATTCACAAAAGGCATATGCAGTGTTAATTTTCCACGTGAATGTATGGGCAAAAAATCTGCAGCTTGTTAAATAAATCTTATCCACATGCTGGATGTAATGGGTTCTTTAGCTCTATGTATGCAAAACAACAGGGAGTAGTTGATGTAAGTGTCACTAATGCTGGTGATACATCAACCAATAAACTAAACTGGATAAACATAGAAATGGTCCAAACCATGCTAAAAAAAATAAACATGAGCAAGGCTATGGGGCCAGATGGATTACACCCACGAGTACTTAAAGGGGTTTTCCGTGCAAAAAAATTATTTTTAAAAAAGGTCTGTTAGTGCTATCAATGGGTTAATAGGTGCACCCAAATACCTTTAGCAGTGTTTTGAGTGATTTCTGGCTTTCTTTGGGAGCTCCTGGTATTCTCTGCATTTGTTTACATGGGTAGCTTCCTGCTGTCTTAGCCTACAACTACCATCATGCATTGCAGTTCACTCAGATCCCTCCTCTCACTTCCTCCCTCACAACCCCCCCTGTTTCCCTAGCTAGCCCATGGACTACTAGCTCTACCCACCTAGCTAACTAACTCAGTCCCCCAACCCCCCTCCCCACCCCATCATAATTACCTGTATTCTCATCCTGGAGATGACATTTGTCAGTGCTGCTGTCCCCTCTTCTGCCCGCACCTGGGAGCTGGTGCCTGCGCAATAGAATGCCGGCAGAAGCGAAGAGAAGCAGCGGGCCTACCCCGCATGTGCAACAGAACGTGGCTTCTCTTTGTTTTTGCTGGCGTTTTATTGCGCAGGCGCCGGCTCCAGATCCCTTGTGAAGGAAGCAACGCCCAGCAGAAGAAGAGGACGTGAGCATTGGTAAGTATGATGGGGAGGGGGGAAGAGAGGAGTACTGGTGATCTCTCGTCTCCGGAAACAGCATCATGGAACGTCACCAGGAAATCAGAAAATGTGCCTGGGGCGGTCACATGACCACCCCAGGCATATGGTTAGATATACATTTTTTTTAAAGGGAGTAAGTTAGGCGGGGGGAGGGGGTTTAGCTTAATGTTAAAGTTTTAGTTTATGCCAGACAACCCCTTTAATGGGGTTGTCCAGGATAAGCGTTTTTTTTGCAAGTGGGTGGTAAAGGTGAAAAAAATAAAAATAACCCATACTCACCTGTCCCCGATGCTCTGGTGTCTCCCACCGCGGTCCAGTCCTGCTGCTCCCAGGGTCTTCTCTCAGTGGAAGTCTCACCACACATAAACACTGAGGTCAATCAGTGGCCTCAGCGGCCTAAGGAAAGGACATGGGACCTTCCCATGTCCTTTTTCATAGGTCACGTGCAGCAGGGAGTTCCACCAAAACAAGACCCTGGAGCAGCAAAACTGGACTGTGGTGGGAGTCACCATAGCACAGTGTATGTTTTTTTTTTACCTTCCCTGGCCTCCCTCCAAAAAAAAAAAAAAAAAAAAAGTTTATCCTGGACAACCCCTTTAAAGATCTCAGTCCAGTCATTGCTGTACCCCCTATTCTTAATTTTTAGGGACGCTCTACTCAATACTCAATGTGCAATCACTCAAACAGTCCACCAAATCACACTCAGCACAACCAACTTTGCTTTTTAACTCCACTTAGACAACAGCCACTTAGTAAAGCAAGCCTCAAGAAGTGAGGTGTAAGACTGGCGACAGTGCAGTAACATTGGTAGCTGAAACTAATGACACCAATATGTCTGCAATAGAGTAAGATACCGCAAAAGTTGTGAAAAGTAAAAGTAGTAAAAAGTGCTAAAAGTGTGCTGTGCCCTATCTTAGAGGACAAGAAATGTCATCACCAACAGTACAGTATGGATTTGAAAATCTGGCCTTGAAAGTTGGTATGTGTGGTGTATCCATAAAATGTATTTTTGAATAAGCACTGCTAAAATGTATTTACCTGTATTTACAAAAAAAAAAAAAAATTATATTACGTTTTGTGGCAGGAACAAGCTAACATAAAGTAGACCTGTCAGCATAACATGTTGCTCTATTCCATATGTAAGGGCAGCATATTATAACTTCAGTTCTGTATTCCAAATAGCGAAAAAGGCATAAAAAATAGTGTGCTGTATGACCACTAGGTGAGTTGAAAGAATACACCAGACACATAACTTATGGTTTTGGTGTATTCATGAAGGCAGTGCTTTCCCAGCCTCACCAACACTTCAGAGTAATGATGGACAGGTTGCTCTTAAGGATGAAGGAACCTCTGAAGATTTGTTTTGTCCGGTGTTGACTTTTCACCTCAGAAAGGTTAGGTGCAGGCCAGGATAGGTGGAGACTCCTGGGAACTGACAGATTTACCTTAACTTACACTAGAGATTAGATATAAATTATGGCATAAATATATACCTAATTGTCGGGTTGGTCTCTTGGTTCCAGGAAGAGAACTTCAGTCTGGCACAAGCAGAGAAGGAAATAGCAATGGAGCTGCCGAGTAGGCCCCAGAGCCCAGGTAATGGAGCCAACCCACATTACTAAGTTTGGAGAGGCAATAGATCATATAAGACAGATAAAAAGAAGAGAGTAGTTGGGAAGGATACAGCACGGGTCCTGTAGCACGTCCACAGGCCTGTACTTCTTCCCCAGAAGGTTCACAGAAGTGTCCTAGCTGACCCAGCGGTAAGTCTTTTATTGTTCACCAGCGCTACCGCCAGGGTTTCTACAACAATTGGATTTCACTATACCACTTCGACATCCACAGACGATCTCTTCCATACTGTGTATTTATGACTGCCTGATGAAGGGTTACATACCCAAAATGTTGCACTTCGTATACTAATAAATGAAATTCAGAATCATAACTACATCTGGAGTGCGGTTCTATTTTTCTCTGGTTCTACGTTGTCTAGTGGGGAAGTGGTCAGCCCTACACTGAATGAGCACCCAACATCCTTCTACTACCTGTGTGCTGCCTATACACACCTTACAATTGAAGCTATGGAATACACCGTCTTGCTCCAGTCCAGGCTAAAGATTAGGCTATGACTAATGAATGACAAACAAGGAAAAGCCTGCAGTGTCAGAACCACAGCTCGCTCAAGCTAAAGGTGACTTTATCAGTGACTAAAAGGAAAACCCTAAGTAGTTCCTGGGAGCAGATAGTTACATGAGAGAGTTAAGAGTTATCCATCTTTTCGTTGCATTGAGCGTGAAGTGTTCCTGTTCCAGATGTTAAACCAGAGACTGTGTAAGTACTAGTTACTTCTGTCATTTGCTATTAATGAAAAATGTTTACCAAATTGTCCTGCATGGAGGCTTTCTGATATACATGCTATCTACAAGAAATTGCCAAGGTAATCCCTGGAGATGTGGGAGGAGAGGGAGACTTCCTCCAACAGGGGCGATGCTGAAGACGAGGTGTTACAGACAAGTTAACCCGTTGTTGTAGTTGCTACTTTGAAGTGCTTTCCTGTGTGTCTCTACAGAGTAAACCATTATAAACTGCAGCCAAGTGTCTCCAGATTCTGGCAACACTACATTACATGCTTATACTCGAGCTTTTACTGTATATATTATATATGAATGTAAAGTATCAGCTGCATTACAATAGACTTTCCACGCTTAGACACTAACACTGAAAGTAGAGTGGCAGTAGTAATACTCCTAATCCCTGTTAGTCAAGAAAGCCCTGCTTGATCATTTATCCATTTGATTCCACAATCAGACAGTTCTATTTTCTAGTCCTGATTTGCTTTCCAGTTTCCCGTCTTGCCACTGGAGCTCAGACAATGTTTCTGCTTATTAATTTTTCTCTTTTTTAAGTGAAGTCATCACCTTTACATAGTGAAGGAAGCTTTTGTATGCTCTGTCAATATTCTATTGAGTGTAGCCTACCAATTTATTAGACGGTAACATTACTGACACTTTTTTTTTATAGAAACCCATAGTGTGGCTTTTCTTCATGTAGAGTTGGGCTTTGAAATAGTCTGCTTTGCAGCATCTTACTGATACCAATGAGTTTTTAGGAAAAAAAAAAAATCTTAAGAATGAATTTGTAATTGTTTTCGATTTATTTATATTATCTTTTTTATATTTATAATTTGGGGGATTTTAGAGTGTCTTATAATGCCTTGGAGTGTTACCCGTGAAGAATAAGGTAATTTATACAGACTTTAATCTATTCTGATTCATCCTTAGACATTCATTTACATATCTGCCAGGCCTCAGTGACACTGAATGGGTTATACAAAATTTGCATGTATTTTGAAAATGCCATTGATGTATTTTTTATGCATTCTTCATTTTATTATTTGCATTAGGCATGTACGATGAGTGACTGACATCTCTTTAGATTTCTAACTTGTATGATCATCATTTCGAAACACACAAAGTAACTACTCTATACAGTAACTATGCAAAATACTGTATACATGACTAATTTGTATGTCACTAAATTAGATTCACAAAAGAATTATATAAAATGCTAATAAATGCTAATGAAACTAAAATAAAATGGGTTTGTATTTTATAGATTAAAACACAGTAAAGATGAGACTATACTGTATGTAAAGGGCAGCTCAGTGGTTGGCACCGCTGCTTTGCAACAGTGGGTTCATGACTTCGAATCAAAGGGTGACATGCTTCACATACTCCCATGCTTCAAAGACTGTTAAATGACTTTCTATGAAATTGGCCCTAACTATGGTGATAGGGAAATTAGATATTAAGCCCCATTGTGGAAAAGCAAGTAAGGAACTGCGGATGGAAGAGGGAAGGAATGAAAGGTTGAGAAAGAGAGAGAAAGAAAGGATAGAATAAAGAAAGGAAGAATACTATATTTATCCAAAAACCTCCCTGTCAGATGAAGCCTTATGCACAAATGTCAAGAATTTAAATAAAATTACATTATCAAATAAGAAAATATGTAAATTAAAGTATTAGCTAAAGATAAAAAAATCCCATAAAATAGAAAGGGTACATGACAACGGTATACATACATTTGGTATACCTATAATCATAACTCCCTATACAATAAAAGTAACAGTGTATGGGGATCTGCGAAAAAGCAATGGTGTAATTGTGAGCAAAATTGTGATCTTTTGTGAATTAAGAGGATTTGTAGGTTAACTGATGTCTAGTGTGGATGGCCATTAGATGTTTAAAGCCTAGTATAGATGTAAAAGGCAGGCACTTACGTCGATGACTGGTAGAAGTAGTACAATAGTTACTCTAGGTTAGAAGATAATCAGAGATTTTTCAATCTTATTCCATTGGTGGCATGAGTTGCTGGTACTGGTAAGTCATATAAATGTCATCGCTGCTCTACTTTGGTAAGCTACAGATCAGCAAAAGCACTGATGCATATATTAATAAAACTTAACATTTAATAACTAAACTTAAAATCGTATCCAGAGAATAAAACAAACATATAAATGCATGTAGCCACTCAATGGAGTCCGACCTTATAGCAAAAAAGTTGTATAACCTTACCACCATATAGCATAAACCATAGCGCCTATACATATAATAAATTGAAACGATCTTACCAGTAACTGAGGCAGGAGTATCCCAGTGGGTGATGGTGCAACCCAGGAGGACGAACCAGGTCCCTATTTGTCCCTACTTGGAATTTTTGAGACTTTCTTTTTCTCTTGGCCACATTTGTATTGATTTAATCTAACCTGTAATGTCTTGGAGCTATAGTATCTGGAGTAGTGACTGATTGGGTCCCTCCTGATTTTCTTCCCGTTATATACTGATATGTTTTGTTAACAACCGGCCTATTATTCATTTATCGGGGGTTAGATACATTTAATAAACAGTATCTTGCTCATTTTGACAATTTATGTATTGCGGGACCATTTATTTCCCTGTCCCCAGGGCCGGCGTTAGGGGGGGGCAAACTGGGCAATTGCCCAGGGCCCCGTCCCCGAAGGGGCCCCCGGGATCCGGAACCTGATGACTCCGGATCCCGGAGTCAGGCCCGGCCAAAGCAATAACAGAAAGGGACCGCAGGGCCCCTTTACGAGGTGAGTAAAAATAACAAACATTTTTACTCACCTGTCCTTGGCGTCCGACGTCATCTTCTGGCGTTCTCGGACATCACCGCTGAGGCGCTGAGGCCTAGCCTCAGCGGTCACGTGGGGCGTGCCTCACGTAATCGCTGAGGCCCAATCACAGGCCTCAGAGGTGACGTCCACAACGCGTGACGTCAGCCGCAGAGAAGAAGAAGCGGTCGCCAGCGGGGATAGCGGAGCAGCGCGAGGAGGCCCAGCAGAGGTAAGACAAGGTGAGTATAACTGTTTGTTATTTTACCTTACTTACCCCGGGCCTTCGATTATTATACTCTGGGGTCTGAAGAGACCCCAGAATATAATATAATAATAGCACTGGGGGGCCCCCTCTGGATAGCATAGTATACTGGGGGGCCCCCTCTGAATAGCATATTATACTGGGGGGCCCCCTCTGGATAGCATATTATACTGGGGGGCCCCTCTGGATAGCATAGTATACTGTGTGGGGCCACTGTGGAGCATTATACTGGGGAAGGGGCCCCTCTGGAGATAATGTTATATTCTGTGGGGCCACTTTGGAGCATTATGCTCTCCAGAGGGGCCCCCAGTATAATGCTCCAAAGTGGCCCCACAGAATATAACATGCTCTCCAGATCCCCCCCCCCACTTTATAATACTCCATAGAGGCCCCGCAAAATATAACATGCTCTCCAGAGGGCCCCCTCCCCAGTATAATGCTCCACAGTGACCCCACACAGTATAATACGCTCTCCAGAGCCCCCCCAGTATAATGCTCCACTGTGGCCCCACACAGTATAATATGCTCTCCAGAGGGCCCCCCAGTATGTTATACTGTGCGGGGGGCACCGTGGAGCATTATACTGGGAGGGGGGCTCTGGAGAGCATGTTATACTCTTTTGGGCCACTGTGGAGCATTATACTGGGCGGGGGGGCTCTGGAGAGCATATTATACTGTTTTGGGCCACTGTGAGTATTATACTGGGGAAACCTCTCTGCCTCTCTGGACAGTATATTATACTGTGTAGAGGCCATTCTGGAGCATGTTATACTGAGTGGGGTCACTGTGGAGCATTATTCTGGGGGTGGGCATCAGCAGAGCATATTATATTGCGTGGTGCCACTGTGGGGCATTATTTGGGGGGGACTAATGAGCATTATACTAGGGGGCCCTCTGGGGAGCATATTATACTGCGTGGGGCCTACTGTGGAACATTATACTGGGGGGACGCTCTGGGGAGCATAATATATTGCGTGGGGCCACTGTGGAGCAAAATACTGGAGGGGGCACTGTGGAGCATTATACTAGCGGGGGCCCTCTGGGGAGCATATTATACTATGGGCCACTGTGGAGCTTTATACTGGGGGAATGGACAGTGTGGGGAGCCTGTTATACTGTGTGGGGCCACTGTGGAGTGTATTATATTGTGTGGGGCTTTTCGGGAGCATATTATACTCTGTGGGGCCATTGTAGAGCATTATACTGGGGGGGACTGTGGGGAACATATTATACTGTGGGGGACCACTATGGAGCATTATACTGGGGGAACCCCTCTGGGGAGTATATTATACTGAGTGGAGGTCATTATGGAGCATGTTATAACTGTGTTAGGCCACTGTGGAGCATTATACTGGGGGGGGCATTGTGGGGTGCATATTATACTGTATGGAGCATATTATATTGTCTGGGGCTGCTGGGGAGCATATTGTACTGTCTGGGGCCACTAAGGGGTAGTATACTGTGTGGGCCACTGTGGAGTATTATACTGTGTGGAGCCTTACAAACCATGTGGGACCACAATGGGGGCTCAGGGGAGCATTTTATACTGTGTGGGGTCACTGTGGAGCATTATATACCATGTGGGGAAACTGGAGGGCTCAGGAGAGCATTTTATACTGTGGAGCATTATATACCATGTAGAGCATTATACTGTGGGGGGGGGGGCTCACAATTCCTGCTATGTCTGCATCACAGCTCCCTCACTATAATCTTGCACATATGTGTAGTGCTCCATGGCCATGTCATTCCCCATACAGTACTGTGCATGAGCTGACCATGGAGTTATTGGGACCTGCACGGTACAATAGGGGCTGACTATACTGGGAACATACTCAGTAACACCAGATAGTCAGCACATATGTAAGACTTCAGTGAAGGAGCCGTGGTGTAGGCTATTAGCAGGAAGCTGTTGGGTGGGGCCCCAGAACAAGATCCTCTGGTGGGCCTAAGGCCCTTCAGTCCGACACTGTATAACGGAGAACTATTATATATAAGGGTGGGTTACTATATATAATTGGGAAACTTAAGTATGAGGGGGCTATTATAAGGGGGAACTATTTATAAGGGGGGTATAATTGTTAAGTGGGCTTATTTATAAAGGGGGCTATTAGTGATAATGGGGATTATTATTTATAAGGGTAGCTATTATTTATGAGGGGGCTATTATTTATAAGGGAGCAGTATTATTTTTATGGGGTGACTTACTGATAAGGGGGGATATTACTTATACAGGGCACTATTTATCATGTATAAGGGAGCTATTACTGATAAAGGTGTAATATTATTTATAAGCAGGGACTATTATTTATAAGGAGGCGCTATAATAACTGATGACTGGGTGCAAAAATCTAATAGATGGTACAAAGGTGCTCATTTGAATTGTATGTGGTAAAATGGGGCTTGTTATTACTTTTTTGTTGGCAGAAAGGAGGCGTTATTATAGGGGTTGTCACTGGAAGACGATGGTGTTGTTTGCATATCAGCATTTGGGGCCCCACTTTTAATTTTTGCCCAGGGCCCCACTTTGTCTAAAACCGGCCCTGCCTGTCCCGCTATACCTATCCCTCTGACGCTGAAGTCTTGAGGTATGTGCGCGTGCGCGGAGCTTCTTGCTTCGAGCATGCGCACTGTCGACCGGCTCCCGGGTGGAATTGCGCATGCGCGGGGGATTTTGCTTCGTGCATGCGCACAATGATGATTAGCGCTCGTATCACAACGGGATGACGTTATGCTACGCATGACGTCCTCAGTGGGCGCCGTTTTTCGGCGCCATATTCAAACAAACATTATCTTCATGAATTTGAGTACACCTGTTGATAAGTAGAGTATATCGCTATATAAGTTGCTCTGATTCATTTGGCTTTTACTACCATTGTCACTACATGGAGTCATAGCATAGCAGTCTTTTCCTCCATTGTGGGGTTTTTGTTTTTGTTTTTAATCTACCACTGTAGGCAGCATTTATTTATTTAACTATCTTTTCCTATATATATCTGACCAAGATTTTTGGTTCTTATGAGTAGTCTAGTAAGTCCCCTGATCATTGGTGCGCTACTGTACCAGGAAACGCGTAGGGTCTAGGGATTTATAGGGTCATTTTAAGGACAGCTTGGTACTGCCCTTGTTAGGGCGGGAGTTATTCTGGGTGTTAGTGGAAATTTCAGGGGCATGAATAGGGACCTGGTTCGTCCTCCTGGGTTGCACCATCACCCACTGGGATACTCCTGCTTCAGTTACTGGTAAGATCGTTTCAATTTATTATATGTATAGTCGCCATGGTTTATGCTATATGGTGGTAAGGTTATACAACTTTTTTGCTATAAGGTCGGACTCCATTGAGTGGCTACATGCATTTATATGTTTGTTTTATTCTCTGGATATGATTTTAAGTTTAGTTATTAAATGTTAAGTTTTATTAATATATGCATCAGTGCTTTTGCTGGTTAATTTCTGTTGCAATTGGTGGAATATTTTTGCTAGCGCCATTGTATTCTACTGCTGTTGGCTCCCTATTTTTGCTTTGTGTTGTTTTGTATTCTTTGGACATGGCTGGATTGTTATCAGTAGGTCTAGATAAAGAGCAATGGTTGAATGAAGCTAAGGAGGTCTTTTCTGATAAGACATATGTGCAGAAACGCTATACTCCTTCTTTTAATGCAGCTTTTAGAGATCTAACTGTGGCATTTAAAGAACAAATTGTTTCTTGGTGGGAGATTCAAAGTTTGGATAATTATATAAAAAATAGTATAGTCCCCAGGGGTTTAAGGGTGGGATTACTCCCAGCAGCCCGTATTAGGAATACAAACTTGTTAAGTAAATGGGAGAAAGAGGCCACTAGTTTTTCCCTGAGGCTATTACAGATTCTTTTGGAGGAGGAGAGGACTCACTTAGAGACACTTGAAACCCGGTTAAAAGAACAACTTGATATTATTAAAAAATTTCAAGGTGAGCCAGAATTTGCATCCAAGGAAATACAGCTTCAGAATTCTCAAACATAAACAGTTTGCTCGGGACCTACAGGACTTTAGAGATAATAAAGTCTATAGCACAATAGGTGATAGATCCGTATTTAGAGGTGGGGAAAGTGAGCTATCCTCTACTGATACTGAACGTTCGGATTCTGAGACCCGTAATAGATCAACGAGGGGACGACCGAGAGGGAGAGGTAGAGGGAGAGAGAGGGGTGGAAAAAATCAGACAGGTAGTTTTTTAGAGCAAACATACCTTTTAAGAAACCGGAATCAGCCTCAAAATCAACTGAATCCCAAGTAATTAATCTCTCCTCTCAAACTTTAAGTACGATGGAGATGAGTATTTTAAATAAGGGACTTTCCTTTGTTCCCAGCTCTGACTTTGACCTTTTTAACTGGGTGAAGGATCTACATCTTTTCACTCGTAAATTAAGATGGCATAAATTTTTTAAAAAACAGGATGCAAGAGTCAGCTCAGAGCTGGGTATTCCAACTGATCTTCTCCCTGATGTCAGAATATTAGCTAACCTTGCACAGGAAGGGAATGAGATTACAGGATATGGTCCCTTTACTGATCTCCATAATAAAAATACAAAACTACCCCCCACGAGTGATCTATCATGTATTGATGTTTTTGTAGAGAAAGTTATATTGGATTTGCAAAAAATCAGGCATATACATTGTCCCTTTAATCTGACTAAGGATGAAATGTCAGCTTTACATAATCTTGAAATGAATAAGGGACTTATCATAAAACCGGCAGATAAAGGAGGAAATGTGGTAATCATGGACATCTCCCAATATATTGTCATGTGTGAGTCCCTCCTCCTCCAGGAGGATAATTATGCTGTATTGCGTAGGAATCCGACTGTTGAATACAGTGGACTTCTGCGGTCTATGCTTCTGAAGGCTAAGACCTCGAGATTAATTTCTGACAAGGAATTTGATTTTTTGTTGCCTTTGACACCAGTGGAGGCAACTTTTTATTGTCTACCTAAAGTCCACAAGGGCCTATCCCCTTTGAAGGGACGACCAATAGTCTCAGGAGTAAACAGTCTGTGCCAGAATGCTGGGATCTATTTGGATAACGTTCTAAGACCTTTCGTCACTTCCCTCCCATCTTATGTACAGGACACCTCTGATTTACTTCGCAAACTAGAGGGTGTAACCCTGGATGAGGGTGTCATTCTATGCTCTATTGATGTAGAGGCATTATATTCATCAATACCTCATCAGTGGGGTCTAAAGGCTGTAAAGTATTATCTCAGATGACGGGGTAATCAGTATCGTGCCCACAGTCAATTTATTTTGGACCTTTTGGAATTTTCATTGACTCATAACTTTTTCGCCTTTAACGGTAAACACTTCCACCAGCTCAGGGGCACTGCCATGGGTAATCCATGTGCACCAACCTATGCAAACTTGCTCCTGGGCTGGTGGGAGGAAACAGTGGTATTTACAGACGAAAGAGAGGATTCTATTGGGAGAATTGAACTGTGGGCACGATACATTGATGATATCCTAGTTTTATGGAGGGGAAGTGCAGAATCTTTTTCAGCATTTGTAGGTAACTTAAACGTGAATAAAATTGGTTTATCCTTCACATTTGAGGTTGGTGGCTCTTCCATTCCTTTTTTAGATGTATTGATCTTTAAGGGTTATGGAGATATACTTAATACCAAAGTATTTAGAAAGGCAACAGCCACCAACTCTTTTCTTCAATGGAAGAGTAATCATCCATATCCATTGAAGAAGGGAATTACTCGTGGCCAGTACCTGAGACTTAGAAGAAATTGTTCGGGGGGGACAGTACTTTGTGGACCAGGCGGCTGATCTCAGATCAAGATTCATTAAACGTGGTTACCCTGATAGGATTTTGAGAGAAGCATATAAATCTTCTCTGAAGTGCGATCGCACGCAATTATTGAGATCTAAAAAAGTGGAACAAACCAGTTCAGAAAAAGTTGTCCGGCTGATTGGTACTTTTGATAATGGGGCATCACAAGTAAGAGAGGTTTTACAGCACCATTGGGACATTTTCATTATGGACCCTGATATTAAAGAAGTGGTAAGTGAGAGACCACAGATTACGTTTAGGAGAGGTAGATCTTTAAAAGATCGTCTAGTTCACAGCCATTTGGATGTACAAAAAACAACTACATCATGGCTTTCCCCACCAAAGGGTTGTTTTAAATGCAGTAGCTGTTTCTCATGTCCATTTGTACTGGCAGGACCGGAATTTTTCTCAGAAAATCTAAAAACTACTTTTAAAATTAAACATTTCATATCTTGTCGGTCTAGAGGAGTGATCTATAAGATCACATGCCAATGCAAATTGGAATATGTTGGAAAAACTAACAGAGAGCTAAGAAAAAGAATTGGTGAACATCTTGGGGATATACGGCATGAACGGGATACCCCAGTGGCGAGACATGTCAACCTATGCCATGGTGGTAATGTGAACTGCCTACGTTTCATAGGAATTGATTTGGTAAAACCCCATCCGAGAGGTGGTGATTGGCATAGGATGACATTGCAATGTGAGTCCAAATGGATCTTTAAATTAAAAACTGAGATCCCAAGTGGACTTAATGAACGCCTCAATTTTTGCTGCTTTATTTGATCTCTCTCCCCCTCCTTTATGTCATCTGTTCACTTGCCCTTTATTTATCCGGATGATTTTTGAATGATATGAATCTCTTGGTACTTTTTAACAGACATATCTTCCTTCAGATTTTATATTGATTGCATACTTTCACTGTCATTTTCTGAACATAAGTGAAGGGGTGTTTGCTATCCCTGCACATTTGTGTGTATATAGTTATGATTTGTTCAATATATTATACTTGGAATTTTTGAGACTTTCTTTTGCTCTTGGCCACATTTGTATTGATTTAATCTAACCTGTAATGTCTTGGAGCTATAGTATCTGGAGTAGTGACTGATTGGGTCCCTCCTGATTTTCTTCCCGTTATATACTGATATGTTTTGTTAACAACCGGCCTATTATTCATTTATCGGGGGTTAGATACATTTAATAAACAGTATCTTGCTCATTTTGACAATTTATGTATTGCGGGACCATTTATTTCCCTGTCCCGCTATACCTATCCCTCTGACGCTGAAGTCTTGAGGTATGTGCGCGTGCGCGGAGCTTCTTGCTTCGAGCATGCGCACTGTCGACCGGCTCCCGGGTGGAATTGCGCATGCGCGGGGGATTTTGCTTCGCGCATGCGCACAATGATGATTAGCGCTCGTATCACAACGGGATGACGTTATGCTACGCATGACGTCCTCAGTGGGCGCCGTTTTTCGGCACCATATTCAAACAAACATTATCTTCATGAATTTGAGTACACCTGTTGATAAGTAGAGTATATCGCTATATAAGTTGCTCTGATTCATTTGGCTTTTACTACCATTGTCACTACATGGAGTCATAGCATAGCAGCCTTTTCCTCCATTGTGGGGTTTTTGTTTTTGTTTTTAATCTACCACTGTAGGCAACATTTATTAATTTAACTATCTTTTCCTATATATATCTGACCAAGATTTTTGGTTCTTATGAGTAGTCTAGTAAGTCCCCTGATCATTGGTGCGCTACTGTACCAGGAAACGCGTAGGGTCTAGGGATTTATAGGGTCATTTTAAGGACAGCTTGGTACTGCCCTTGTTAGGGCGGGAGTTATTCTGGGTGTTAGTGGAAATTTCAGGGGCATGAATAGGGACCTGGTTCGTCCTCCTGGGTTGCACCATCACCCACTGGGATACTCCTGCCTCAGTTACTGGTAAGATCGTTTCAATTTATTATATGTATAGTCGCCATGGTTTATGCTATATGGTGGTAAGGTTATACAACTTTTTTGCTATAAGGTCGGACTCCATTGAGTGGCTACATGCATTTATATGTTTGTTTTGTTCTCTGGATACGATTTTAAGTTTAGTTATTAAATGTTACGTTTTATTAATATATGCATCAGTGCTTTTGTTGGTTAATTTCTGTTGCAATTGGTGGAATATTTTTGCTAGTGCCATTGTACTCTACTGCTGTTGGCTCCCTATTTTTGCTTTGTGTTGTTAAGCTACAGATCAGGGTCCACTGTGTTGTGGGAGCTAAATTCCCACCCCATGCCAAAATGGTTAGTAGTGATAATCTTACCCCTTCAATACATATATTATAATAATATTTATTATTATAGATAATTATTATAATAATAGGTTTTACTCGTAGATTGTTATATTCATTTTTTGATTCTAAAACCAGCAACAATGAATATAAGTGAAGTTTCTCCCAAATATTAAATAAAAAATGCTTCAGCCTAAAGTTTGTGCAGCGTGATGGCAGAGTATGTTACATTTGAACAATAAATTCATTTAAAGCTATGGTCTGTGTTTATCAAGTACTGAAAGTTAATTTCAATTAAGAAAATTTATGAGACTAATATTTCCTGCTTAATAAGCCAAGCACATAAAGCTGCATAGTACTATGAAAAATGTCCTCTGTAGGCATACAAATTGATGTATTGTATCCTCTTTATTATATTTAAATACATACAGTATATCTGACCTGTAACCAAAAACTTGAACACTCCCATTACATTTAATTTAAGCCAATCGTGAATTGTAAACTATAAAAGCCAGAAATAGCAGAGCATGTATGTTTTATCTATTGAGAGACGTACAAGTGAACATAACAGTGCAACATCTTAATTGTTGCTTTTGTGATTATCTACTTCATTCCCCAATATTGTCGATATGTTAACTGACAGTAAAAAGAAGCAAAGGATAACGTACAAAGAAACCAAGAGTAGGAGTTATTATCTACTGCTTTACTGCCTTTTTAGAAGATAAGGAAAGTAAACCTTTCATGCTGTACCGTATCATGTCTGCACAGTCAACTGAGTCTATTATGGTGGCTTTATAGAAGTAGGCAGCACAAAACAGGCCATGCCTGTGAAGTGCAAGGAATTAGACAATGTTCACACTGAGTTTTTTGCACTTATTTTGAGGCATATTCTACCTGAAAATCATCACTCAAATATGTCTATCATTAAAATCAAGTTAGCACCATTTTCATGCTGATTTTTTCAGCTAGCCACAGAAAAATTGTCCTGCCCTATCTTTAGGCAGAATCAGAACAGTGATGGGGCCATTATAATGTGTTGGGCCCCATTCAGTGGCCCCATCAGTACATCTGATAGTATGGGGGACCAGTGAAGTGTCCACTGTATGGGGGAGCCAGTGAAAGGGCCGCTATATGGGGGGGACCAGTGAAGGGGCTACTGTATGGGCCTTACAGTGGCCCCTTCACTGGCCCCCCTTATAGCAGTATTAGGTCATTACTTACCTGTCTGCTCCACGGTCCAGCTCTGTCTCTCTGCTTCGAGCACACTGTTTTGACATCATGTGTGCCTGGAGCGGGAGGGGCCGGAGACAGACAGGTAAGTACCCATACATATCCCTTATCCCACGCAGCTTGTAGGCCACAGTCTTAATGTGGCCTGTGGCCTACAAGTCAGAGAGTACCAGTAGCAGAATCGGCTTGGGGCTCCACTTCTCCCCAGTTTGTGATCCGGTTGTAATTTTAACAACTGCATTGGCAGAACTAGGGAGAAATTTTATTAGGATGCAGTGATATCTAACAGGAAGTAGGAGGGCACAAGTGTTAGAGCTCTATGTGGGTAACATTGGGTGGGGAACTTAGGCTACATTCACACTACGATTATTAATGTCTGTTGCTGTCATTCTTCATAGGATGAGAGCAACGGACATTAATTGTAGCAGAGTAACAGAAGCAGACGGAGCACCCTACATCTGTGACCATTCCCATTGACTTTAATGTAAACACCCTGGCGGACGCTGTCTTCCATCATGTTTGTTTACTTTTGTAACACAAGAAAAAGTCCTACATGCACAACTTTTACTTCCATCAGAAAAGTAAAAATTATGACAGAAGAAAGCTTTTGTCATGTTTTTTACATTGGGGTGAATTCAGGTAGACACCCAATAGAGGGGGCTTCATCTGCATCTTTCATTTAACATCTGTTTCTCTCATCCTGTGATGAACGCCAGCAAAGGATTCTGAAAAACGGTAGTATGAACCTAGCCTTAAGGGTTATTCCAGTTCATTTTTATTAATGACCTGTTCTCTGAATAGGTCATCAATAAAAGACCAGTGTGGCCACCCACTGGTCACGTGCATTAGAGGATGCAGTGCTCATGAAAGTGCTGTGACTCCTTCACTGTTTACATAGCATTTTGTGAAATGTAATTACAGCCTTATTACATTGGATGGCCACCATGAATCACACAACCTGTAATGTAAACAGCTGACTGGGTGTTGGCCCCACACTGATCTTTAATTGATGACCTCTCCAGAGTCTTCAATACGAATGAATTTAAATAACCCTTTCAGGATGAGGCCCCACATTATGGAAACACAGCTTTTTTTGTTGCAGATTTTGCTGCGTTTTTTTGAGCCAAAGCCAAGAATGGTTACAAAAGGAATGGGAAATATATTGGAAGCTCTTATACTTCTACCTTCTGTTCAATCCACTCTTGGTTTTGGCTCAAAAGTCAAAAGACTGCAGCAAAAATCTGCAACAATAAATGCTGCGTTTCCGCAACATGGGGCCACAACCTAAAGTGGCAAAGACCAGAAGGGCAGTGCAGAGGAGTGACAACTCTCAGAAAAGTGCAGTAGCAGACCTAATCTGCCAAGAGCTCCTTGAGCAGGAGAGGGCGAGGACATGATATCAAAAACATTGAAGAGGACAGTGTAACAAAACCTATAACTAGCCACCAAAAAAGAAAGCTCTACAAGGCGCTTGCAGCCCCATAGTTAGTTTCAACACTTTAAAGCACTGCTCCTGCAAGAATGCAAGTGTTAAATGGTACTTTAATGCAACGTATTTCCCTAAATCAATAGCTATAGTGATTTGAAAGTCAGGTGACCTATTATTATAATTATTTATTTATAGAGCACCATTATTTCCATGGTGCTGTACATTTGTGAAGGGTTTTATATACATACAGTGGGGAAAAAAAAGTATTTAGTCAGCCACCAATTGTGCAAGTTCTTCCACTTAAAAAGATGAGAGAGGCCTGTAATTGTCATCATAGGTAGACCTCAACTATGAGAGACAAAATGAGAAAACAAATCCAGAAAATCACATTGTCTATTTTTAAAGAATTTATTTGCAAATTATGGTGGAAAATAAGTATTTGGTCAATAACAAAAGTTCACCTCAATACTTTGTTATATATCCTTTGTTGGCAATGACAGAGGTCAAACGTTTTCTGTAAGTCTTCACAAGATTGCCACACACTGTTACTGGTATGTTGGCCCATTCCTCCATGCAGATCTCCTCTAGAGCAGTGATGTTTTGGGGCTGTCGCTGGGCAACACGGACTTTCAACTCCCTCCAAAGGTTTTCTACGGGGTTGAGACCTGGAGACTGGCTAGGCCACTCCAGGACCTTGAAATGTTTCTTACGAAGCCACTCCTTTGTTGCCCTGGTGGTGTGCTTGGGATCACTGTCATGCTGAAAGACCCAGCCACGTTTCATCTTCAATGCCCTTGCTGATGGAAGGATGTTTAAACTCAAAATCTCACGCTACATGGCCCCATTCATTATTTCATGTACACTGATCAGTCGTCCTAGTCCCTTTGCAGAGAAACAGCCCCAAAGCATGATGTTGCCACCCTCATTCTTCACAGTTGGTATGGCGTTCTTTGGATGCAACTCAGCATTCACTCTCCTCCAAACATGACGAGTTGTGTTTCTACCAAACAGTTCTACTTTGGTTTCATCTGACCATATGACATTCTCCCAATACTCTTCTGGAACATCCAAATGCTCTCTAGCAAATCTCAGACGGGCCCGGATATGTACTGGCTTAAGCAGGGCGGACACGTCTGGCACTGCAGGATCTGAGTTCCTGGCGACGTAGTGTGTTACTGACGGTAGCCTTTGTCACGTTAGTCCAAGCTTTCTGCAGGTCATTCACTAAGTCCCCCCGTGTAGTTCTGGGATTTTTGCTCACCATTTTTGTTATCATTTTGACCCCACGGGGTGAGATCTTGCGTGGAGCCCCTGATCGAGGGAGATTATCAGTGGTCTTGTATGTCTTCCATTTTCTAATTATTGCTCCCACAGTTGATTTCTTTACACCAAGCTGCTTGCCTATTGCAGATTCAGTCTTCCCAGCCTGGTGCAGGTCCACAATTTTGTTTCTGGTGTCCTTCCACAGCTCTTTGGTCTTCACCATAGTGGAGTTTGGAGTGTGACTGTTTGAGGTTGTGGACAGGTGTCTTTTATACTGATAACAATGTCAAACAGGTGCCATTACTACAGGTAATGAGTGGAGGACAGAGGAGCCTCTTAAAGAAGAAGTTACAGATCTGTGAGAGCCAGAAATCTTGCTTGTTTGTAGGTGACCAAATACTTATTTTCCACCATAAATTGCAAATAAATTTTTAAAAAATCAGACAATGTGATTTTTTAGATATGTTTTCTCATTTTGTCTCTCATAGTTGAGGTCTACCTATGATGTCAACTACAGGCCTCTCATCTTTTTAAGTGGGAGAACTTGCACAATTGGTGGCTGACTAAATACTTTTGTTCCCCACTGTAGTACAAGTACAACAACAAGTACAATAAACACAAAACTAAGTAGATGACTGAACTCATGCAAGTAGGAAAGGGACTGTATGGGCTTAACCCATATAATCTATATGCAATCCATCAATTTGTGATACATAGGAACATTTATCTATATTTACCTATTATTGACGACATGCTTTCTATGCCCAATAGTACTGCAATAGCCATATCTTTTTGTTTGTGTTGTTAAATCTTCAAAAGGAGTCTGTCATCAGAACCTTGCATAGATAGGTTAGGGTCACCTGAATCAGACAGCTGTGGGTCATTTTAGAGACAAGTGACCTAAGACTTTCCCACCAGCCATGTACAGTTGCAAAGGAACCATAATCCTTCTTCTACTCTGCTCCAGCAATGTCGCAGTCTTTTTATTCCTTCCACCAGCCTGGCTAACTGTATTTGTGTTATTGACTAGAGAAAAAGGCATCTGCTCACTTTAGTAAAGAGGGCTGTCTATCCTTGTGTAGGGTGTCATTTATTGACTACAAAAGGCAAGCAGTCTCGTGATCATTGCTGAATCCTGATTCTAACCTTGATGTCAGCCTTGTTAGTAGATTACACTCATGTCTGGTTATTTGGAATTTGGTTTCTTTGGTTCTATCTGGTATTCTGGTATTAACTCCTGTCCTGAAGTTTGACTTTAGTAATTTCTAACCCTCTGCTTTGTTGTGTTTATTCTGACGTTGCTTCAAATTCTTTGCTATAGCACATGTGCCAAAGACCATACCTCCTTGCAGGGATCATGGGTGAAGATTCCTTAGAGTTTGTTCCCTAGTCTAGATTCTTCCCTAAAACCACTGCTTCCAGGGGAATATACTGTGAAACATATGTTGCAGAATATAGAACAGTTTTACCTGGAATACTATAAGTGATATAATTCCATAAGGGATGTACCTGGTGTACTCATGTACCTCATGTGAGAAGATTGTGGCTTTTATGCAGATTATAAAGGGAATCTACCAACACAAAAAATGCTTCTAAACCACAACAATTTGCAGCAACCACTATCCAACTGCATCAAACAGATCATTTACATATGGAATAAAAGATGATTTTCTCAACCCCAAGATTGCACTTTTACACTAGAACGGTTTGTTCACTATGCCACTGATCTCCCCTCGAACAGCATCTAAGTAGTTTAAAAGCAGTTTTGGTGGTGGTGGATTCTGTATAATCCGTTTTACAAGTGCGCTATAATAATTAAAGGGCATACAGTACATATCACTACTACTGTAGTAGCTTTTTAAAACCTCAGTGTCTTTCAGCCAGCGCTTAAAAATGACTTATGTGTTGTCTCAAGCCAAAGTCCATTCAAGCATAATGTAAAAGTGAAGCAGAAGGCAGGCAGCCTTGTGATCACTGTAGAAAACCTCACCATCAAGATAAGAGATAAGATATAAGTCGAAGGTTAGTGGAAAAGTAATCTCTTCACTATAAGACATTAAAATCAATAGTGACATTTTATGGGCAACATGTAGACACATTTTTCTGTTGTAGGGACTGATCCTAATGGTGATGTGGTAATGGCTGATGAATTTTCTGCTGGCAAAGGTATTTCAGGTCTTCAAGTACTCCTTCGAGTTTAAGTGTATTTAACCTAAGAAAAGATATAGCAATCATAATAACCTCCGATGGTCTCATCTGTGATTCTAAGTCTGTATTTGTCACACTATAACTGCTTTAACTGGCAACATGAATGCATTAATCACATTTATATTATAAAGAGGATGATAATACACATTTCCATTATAGCTTTCTAATATGTAACATTATGAACAGCCACCTTATTCTGGGCTGGGGGAAAATTTTGATACTGATCACACCCATCCTTTTCTCAGGTGATCGGAATCAGGTTAGTGGGGATCTTACACCCAGATGCTGCATCAATTCCATACAGTCTCCTGTGTTGGCACCTATCCAAGGGACAGAGCTAGTAAAAGGCTCAGTCCTTTGTATAGTGGTATTGACAAAGTAATGCAGCTCTTCTCTCATTTAAGTTAATAGTTGCAGAGCTTCAGTACTGCAGCACTGCTACTATAGAGTGGGCAGGGACTTCAGCTTCTCTCCCCAGTATATAGTCTAGCACCAAAAACTCATCAGTGTGGGGTCTGATTTTTGAACCCCCACCAATCTCATACTGATAACCTATTCTGAGGATAGGTTATCAGTATCAAAATTGTCCCCCACCACGGAAAGCATCTTTAGGCCAGGGCCCCACGTAGTGTAAGGCTAAGGTCCCACGTAGCGAGTCGCAGCTAAAAAGTGCTGCGGGAAAACCGCGACAGTGCTTTTCACCAAAATTCCTAGTTTTCCTCTGCAGACTTTCTGCTTCAATTATACCTATAGGAAAATCGCTGGTGTTTCCATAGGTATAATTGACATGCTGCGCGTTTTTTACTGCAATGTATCTATGTGATTCACTAGACGCCGGGGAAAAAATAATTGCGTTTTTCAGTACCTGCAAAGTGGATTAGATTCTGGCTAATTCCATCCACACATTGCAGAAAAAAATTCACAGCGGAAATGCTACGATTTCAAAAATGCTCACGTTTTTATAAATCACAGCAAGTCAATTATACCTACTGAAACGCCGGCGTTTTCCGTATAGATATAATAGAAGCAGAAAGTCTCCAGAGGAGATCTCTGCGGACTTTCTATGAAAAGCGCTGCGGAAAAACCGTGATGTGTTTCCGCCATGGTTTTTCCTGCAGCACTTTGTGGCTGTGGCTCGCTATGTGGGGCCTTAGCCTTAAAGGTGTTTTCCGGGCAAAAATTTTTTATTTTTTTTTTTTTAAAAAGGAATGTTAGTGCTATTAATGGGTTAATAAATGCACTCATATACCTTTAGCAGTGTTTTGAGTGATTTCTGGGTGTCTCTGGGAGCTCCTGGTATCTTCTGCATTTGTTTACCTGGTTCAGCTTCATTCTATGTAACTTCCATGCTAGCTACCTCTCTCTCCCCATCTTCCTCTCTCCCATACACCTTCCCTGTCTCTAGCTATCCCGCTCACAACTACTAGCCCTTCCCTACCTACTCAGCTCAACCTGCGACCCCATTATATACTTACCTCTCTTCCTTCCAGTCTTCCTCCAGCGGGAAGACCCATCCTTCTTTTCTGACTGCCATGTGTGCTATAGACCCAGCGCTGCTCTGTAGCCGACGATCCACCTCTACTGTGCACGTCTCTGATGCTGCTCCCACGCCTGAGCAGTAGAGGTGGATTATTGGCTGCACAGAGCAGCTCTGGGTCTATAGCACACGCCGGCAGTCAGAAAACAGGGAGGAGCTGTCCCGCAGGAAGAAGCCTGGAAGGAAGAAGATAGGTAAGTATGATGGAATGGATGGGGAAGGGAGTAGTAGTGACGTTCTGTTTCCGGAAACGGTGAAATGGATCGTAACCGGATAACCAGTAAATGTCGCTGGGGCGGTCAGATGACCACCCCAGGGATATAGGAAAATATACATTTTTGATTAATTAAGTTATTTAGAAAGTAGGAGGGTGTTTAGATTAGTGTAGGAATTTCCATTTATCCCGGACAACCCCTGTCACCAGACTCCAGCATATATACTCAACCCTGCAGATAGGCACACCTGAATCAAACAGTGTTTTACCCTCGTAATGCTGTGCCTCTGTTGCCAAGATATCGCTGTTTTTGTCAACATGCAAATGAGCTCTTTGGAGCAGCAAGGGCTTTGCAGTTGCTCCAAAGAGGTAAGTGGCAACATCCACATTGCTCCAGAGAGCTCATTTGCATGTTGACAAAAACGGCAATATCTTGGCAATAAAGCTGTTAGGTTTGTCTCCGAACAGAATAGTATCAGACAAATGTATGAAATAAACTGGTTTATTTAGAAATGCTAAATAAACACAAGCAGACAAAATAAGAGAACTGCAAAGCAAAGTAGGCAGGTGGACAATAGCAGGGTAACTATCCCTATCACTCACCCTGACTAAGCCTGCCTAGTGCCAGATTTTTCCTCACAGGATACTTAAATAGAGACCCTCGGAATACACCTTAGCAGAGACACTGGAATAAAGTACTCAGACACGGGAAACACCAACACACAGACGGTAGGCAAGAGAGTAGTCAGACAAAGCCAAGTTTCAGAAACAAACAAACGAGAAGTATAGGTCACAGGAATAGCTGATCACAGGAGTATAACCAGCAAAGGACTGGAGCAAGCCCCCAGCTTATATAGCACACCAGAGGGTGGGGCAGAACCTCAGAGAAAAACCCCTCCCAAACCACAGACTCCAGACATACAAAGGTTAAACCTTGCCAGCCCGGCCCAGCCCCCTAACAGGAGGCTCAGCATTAAAAGGAGAAACACAGTTTGGTTCAGGTGACTCTAACTTAGCTATCTGCTGGGCTCACTGGATATGCTGGGTTTTGCTGATAGACTCCTTTTAAATTCCAATCATGAGATTCATGCAAGGTAAGTGCCATGAAATTTATTTAAAGAGAATTGTCCCATTAACCCCTTCCCGTCAGAGGCATTTTTTGATTTTAGTTTTTAAATCCCTGCCTTCCATACCCCATAACTTTTTTATTTTTCCGTTCACAGGGCCTTAATGTTTGTGGTACAAATTGTTCTTCATAATAGTACCATTTATTATTCTCTACAATGAACTGGGAAACTGGAAAAAAAATTCAGAATATAAAGTTCACTGTAAAATGTATTATTATTATTGTTTATTTATATACAGCACCATTAATTCCAACTGTCAGTCGATGTATGATGACTTAATCCAGTGGTTCCTCTGTTCTTCTGAATGATGATCTGAGATCAGTTATGATTAACTCAAAGTTGGTCACCTTTGATTTGATCATAATTGAACTCAATGGGAATACTAAAATTAAAAAAAAGTCTCCTCCATAGACCCTAAGGCTAAGGCCCACGTTGTGGAAACACAGATTTTTTTTGTTGCATATTTTGTTGCGGTTTTTTGAGCCAAAGCCAAGAATAGCTACAAGAGGAACGGGATATATCTATATATATAGATATATATAGATATATATATATATATAAAAAGTACTTATACTTCTACCTTTTGCTCAATCCTCTCCTGGATTTGGCTCAAAAAAACGCAACAAAATCTGCAACAAAAAAAGCAGCGCTTCCGCAACATGGGGCCTTAGCCTAATAGAGGATGCTTACCTTATAACTTTGTGTAAAGATTCAGAAACTCTTTGTCACTGTTTTGGGTTATGTAGTCACCGGGTGTTTTCCGAGCTGGATGTAGTGAGAAGGAAAGAAAAAAGATCCAAGATACTGTGCCGCCTGTTTTGATGGTCAATAACCACATCAGTAGAATGATGTGCTGAACAATAATCTTTTTTGGCAGCAAATTTTTTAGATTATCTAAATTTTCTGGAGATGGAGTTGTCAGACTGACAAATTTCACAGTGGATGGAATTCTGCACCTGAGGACAAAAGCATCCACATTTTTTAATAAAACCAAATACCAAAAAAATTATCTTTGTTCCAAGAAATGCAAAACAATTTTGATCCAAGTTGTCCATAGTATTGTATTGCATGATGTTTTATAAACCTGTCACAATTTGAATATTTCAAATATTAGCTTAAATGTTTTAGCTAGGATCCCATCACTGTTTTTGTCCAAATAATGTCAAATAATGGTAATACTTGACTTTAGGCATGGTGGATTTTAATATTTTATTTTTATTACATGTATCAGCCTAAAATAATGGAATTGTCTGCTGTATACTGGTGAGCACATAGTTGTTGAGTTTGAATGTGCATATATTAAATGGTGCAAGCAAGTATTGAAGGAGACATTGACGAAAAATAAAAACAAAAAAAAATCACCTTTCCCCAGCCACTGCTGTCCAGTCCAGCACGCAGTGCCTTTGCAGATAGAATTCCTGCGCCGCACGTGACTACCTCAGCGGCCACAGGATAGGAGCTGGTGACATATGTGAGTGAGTGAGTGCCAGCAAAGACATGGTACATGCTGGACTGAACAGAGACAGCAGAGACTAGAGCACCAGGTATATGTGAGTACTATAATACTACAAATTATTATTATTTTTTTTTTGTCCCGCCTTCCCTGCCTTCTCCCTGAGCCTTAATATTCGTGCACAACCCCTTTAACTCAAACTGGTTGATTAAAATCATAGACTAAGGGAGAGGTCTCTCCACAAATTCCACTTCTGGGAGAAATTCAGATTGCTTATTGTTGTTTATTTCTTAATAATAGCACCTTATATCTTACAGTGGGGAAAAAAAGTATTTAGTCAGCCACCAATTGTGCAAGTTCTCCCACTTAAAAAGATGAGAGGCCTGTAATTGACATCATAGGTAGACTTCAACTATGAGAGACAAAATGAGAAAACAAATCCAGAAAATCACATTGTCTGATTTTTAAAGAATTTATTTGCATATTACGGTGGAAAATAAGTATTTGGTCAATAACAAAAGTTCATCTCATACTATCCTTTGTTGGAAATGACAGAGATCAAACGTTTTCTGTAAGTCTTTACAAGGTTGGCACACACTGTTGCTGGTATTTTGGCCCATTCCTCCATGCAGATCCCCTCTAGAGCAGTGATGTTTTGGGGCTGTCGCTGGGCAACACTGACTTTCAACTCCCTGCAAAGGTTTTTTATGGGGTTGAGACCTGGAGACTGGCTAGGCCACTCCAGGACCTTGAAATGCTTCTTACGAAGCCACTCCTTTGTTGCCCTGGCAGTGTGCTTGGGATCATTGTCATGCTGAAAGACCCAGCCACGTTTCATCTTCAATGCCCTTGCTGATGGAAGGAGGTTTGGATTCAAAATCTCACGATACATGGCCCCGTTCATTATTTCATGTACACAGATCAGTTGTCCTGGTCCCTTTGCAGAGAATCAGCCCCAAAGCATGATGTTGCCACCCCCATGCTTCACAGTAGATATGGTGTTCTTTGGATGCAACTCAGCATTCACTCTCCTCCAAACACGATGAGTTGTGTTTCTACCAAACATCTTACTTTGGTTTCATCTGACCATATGTCATTCTCCCAATACTTTTCTGGAACATCCAAATGCTCTCTAGCAAACTTCAGATGGGCCTGGATATGTACTGGCTTAAGCAGGGGGACAAGTCTGGCACTGCAGGATCTGAGTCCCTGGCGGTGTAGTTTGTTACTAACGGTAGCCTTTGTTACGTTAGTCCCAGCTTTCTGCAGGTCATTCACTTGGTCCCCCCCATGTGGTTCTGGGATTTTTACTCACCCTTCTTGTTATCATTTTGACCCCACGGGGTGTGATCTTGCGTGGAGCCCCTGATCGAGGGAGATTATCAGTGGTCTTGTATGTCTTCCATTTTCTAATTATTGCTCCCACAGTTGATTTCTTCACACCAAGCTGCTTGCCTATTGCAGATTCAGTCTTCCCAGCCTGGTGCAGGTCTACAATTTTGTTTTTGGTGTCCTTCCACAGCTCTTTGGTCTTCACCATAGTGGAGTTTGGAGTGTGACTGTTTGAGGTTGTGGACAGGTGTCTTTTATACTGATAACAATGTCAAACAGGTGCCATTACTACAGGTAATGAGTGGAGGACAGAGGAGCCTCTTAAAGAAGAAGTTACAGATCTGTGAGAGCCAGAAATCTTGCTTGTTTGTAGGTGACCAAATACTTATTTTCCACCATAATTTGCAAATAAATTCTTTAAAAATCAGACACTGTGATTTTCTGGATTTGTTTTCTCATTTTGTCTCTCATAGTTGAGGTCTACCTATGATGTCAATTACAGGCCTCTCTCATCTTTTTAAGTGGGAGAACTTGCACAATTGGTGGCTGACTAAATACTTTTTTTTCCCCACTGTACATTACATATTTTTGAGCAGGATATCGATAAACCAAAGTTTGGCTAAGGCCCCACCTAGCAAGCCGAAGCTTGGTGGGGGTCTGACACCAGACACGTCATCAGCTTTTCTGATTAGTTGATAAGCAGAGAATAGAGCACGGAACAGGCTTCTCTGTTTTTGCATAGCTGGCAAACCAGGTTACTGCAGCTTAGGTCTCATTCACGTACCGTGTTTTTGCGAAAATAAGACAGGGTCTTATATTATTTTTTGCACTGAAAAAAGGGCTAGGGCTTATTTTCGGGGTAGGTTTTAATTTTTTCTGTGAAGAACAATCACACATTTGATCGCTTTTTAATTCAACTTTTATCAGACGTGAAACAGCGAAAAAACAGCAGTTCGGCACTTTTGATCTTTTTTTTTCACTACGGCATTCACTATAGAGGTAAAATATTTTTATAAGTCTGTAGACCAGGAGTTTTCGGACACAGGGATACCTAATGTGTATGTGTTTCACAGTAATATTTTATTTTTATATGTATTCTAGTGAAAGTGGGGGGGGGGGGCTTGAACTTATTATTTTGTGTTTTTTATATTTTTTTAACTTTTTTTTTTTTTACTATTAACCCCTCCTAGGGGGGCTTGAACCTGCAATCATCCATTAGACTGCAATACAACCTATTGCAGTCTATGGGAGATTATCTACATTACTATTGAGGCAATAGTAATATTCCTATGACAGGCCTGGGAGCCTTCATAACGCTCCCGGCTGTCAAAGGAACAGGTCGGGTCCTGCGATCTCACCCGCGGGAGCCGGCCTGCAACTTCAAAGGTACAGGGCCGGTGAGGACCTGCCTCAGGGATAGTTTATCTGCTTTGGGGGGTCGATTTGGAGGGGGGTCACGGACTGGCACAATTAACAATGCCCGCAATTAGCGGACTCTGATCGCGGGCATTAACTGCAGGTCTCTACTGTACAAGGAGACCCAGTATAGCAGCTATACGGGGTGGGGACCGGCCGTGGGGACTGCAGGGGGAAGTGCGGAGGTCATGCAATGCCCGCGGTCAGAGTCTGTTCTGATCGCGGGCATTAACTCCGGCGGTTCTGCTACTTTGGTGGGCAGGAGGGGGGTCACGTTCAACAATGCCTGCGATCAGGGTAGACACTGACCACGGGCATTAACTCCAGGTCTCCGCGGAGACTCGATACGGCAGCTATGGTATCCGCTCTGCAGCAGAGCGGCCGCCATCTTTAAGGGCCCGGCATCCGCTGTAATCGCACGGCAGATGTCGGGAAGGGGTTAAATTAGCTAGGGCTTATTTTGGGAGTAGGGCTTATATTTCAAGCCTACTCCAAAAAACCTGGAAAACGTAGCTAGGGCTTATTTTCGGGGTAGGTCTTATTTTTGGAGAAACACGGTATTGGTGCTGATCTGCAGTAACATGGTTTGGCCACTACACAGAGAACAGAGCTGTCTGCTTCTTGCTCCCTTCTCTGTGTTTCAGCTGCTTAGAACAGTTGATCAGTGGGGGTTCCGTGCGTCGGACCCCCACATATCTTATATTAATGACCTATCTTTAGTCCACAAAACCTGTTTAATCTTATATCTTTTTTGAAAGAGAAAGAAAGACATTAAGAAATATTTACTCATCTGCATGGAACTGGAGATCCAGTGAATCCAAATTTCTTTTTGTAAAAGCAATGGATAATATTATTTAAAAGTTCATTTACATGGGACAATTGAGGGGAGCAAATCAGGAAAGGAAGTTCCAAAGCACTTCATTCCTGACCCCATTAACTGCATTTAAGTGCAGCAATTATTGCTAATGTATAATGAATGATTCATACCAATATACAGTTCTGTACAAACATTTTAGGTGGGATGAAAAACATGCTACAAAGTAAAAATGCTTTCAAAATAGTGTTAATAGCCTATATTTGTCAATTAACAAAAATTAAAATTAAATGAAAAATGAGAAAAAAGAGAAATCGAAATCAAATCAATATTTGGTGTGACTACCCTTTAGAGAAGGAGTCCTGGAAGTGATCAGATGGTCTCTATAGAAACCTGACTTAACCATCATGGAGTCTGTCTGAGACTACATGAAGAAACAGAAAGATCTGAGCAGGTCTACATCCATAAAAGATCTGAGGTTAACTCTCCAATATGTTTGGAAAGACCTCCCTGCCAAGTTCCTTGAAACACTGCGTGTAAGTGTACCTAGAAGAAATGATGCTATTCTGAGGGCAAACGATGGTCCCATGAAATATTGATGTAAATAAAACTTCTCTTTTGTTTATTTGCTTAATTTTGTTAATTGACAAAAATAAACTAACACTTGTATTTCTGAAAGCATTCTTACTTTGCAGAATTTTTTCCACACCTGCCAGGACTTTTGCACAGTACTGTAGTATGTATAAACCATGTGATTTAGAGTTTAAAGGTTTTCTCTAACTATTTCAGTGGTTACAGTCATTTGACCTGATTGCTTGCCAATGCTTACAGCTATGAATGCCAGAGCTTTCTATGCTCTGGGACTTGTCAGAAACCTAGCCCTGATTTCTTTATTGTAGTCAGGTTGTCAGGCAGGTACATTACATGTGTGAGAAGATAACCTGACCATAATAAGGACATCAGAAAGAACAGTTCCTGCATTCATGGTCATATGCATTGGCATCCTATGAAGACAATAGACCAGGGGTAAGCAACCTTCGGCACTCCAGATGTTGTAAAACTCCCAGCATGCTTACTTGCTCAGCTGTTCTTGGAGCTCCCATGGAGGTGAATGGAGCATGTTGGGAGTTTTAGTTTCACAGCAGCTGGAGTGCTGAAGGTTGCTGACCCCTGCAATAGACTGTCACCACTAATATGGTTAGAGAAAATGTTTGCCTTTTAATTGTCTGCAAATTTCTTTTTTATATTTATTTTACGTATATTGCATTTAGATTCATGCAATTCAGCTTCTCTTCCTAATCAGATACCATCTTGGTTTTTAGATTTCTCCTTTTCTGTGCTCTGCTATTGATCCCATAAAGTCTCAGCATATAATCACACGGTCAGTGTGAAACAGTACAATATCTTCCTGCTGGGGAATAGTGTAATTCTCCATCTCTCTATATTCTGCTAAATAATCTAAAAGATCATAAATATAAAGTCAGGGAGGCTGCACTGCTATCTCCTTCATTATAATGGTGTGACAGAAACCTTTCTAATCAGCAGCAGTAACTGAGATAGGAGTTTATACCCCTCCCTTGTGGAGGACTTAAAGGGGTATCCCCACGAACATAACCATTTTTAAATTTGTAGATTACTGAAAGTTAGACATTTTTGCAAATAAAGGTAATTAAAAATTTTGTGGTATTTTAAAGATTTTCTCTAAATATCACAGTCTGTGGTCTTGACTGATTACAACCATGAATGCAGGATCTTTCTAAGGTCAGAAAATCAGCCATGATTTCCTTATTGTAGCCGGGATATCTTCTCATACATGTAGTGTCTGCCTGATAACCCAGCTACAATAAGGAAATCATGGCTGGGTTTCTGACAAGTCCCATACCATAGAAAGTTCCGGAATTCATGGTCGCATACATTGACAACAGACTGTCGCCACTGATCGGTAGAGAAAATCTTTAAAAGTCTGCAAAATTTTTAACTACTTACAGTATATTTGCAAAACTGTTTCACTTTTAATTATCTATAAATATAAATGTGGTTATGTTCATGGGAATACCCCTTTAGGCTAAGGCCCAACGTAGCGTTACCACCACGTTTTTTCCCGCAGCGCTTTTCACAGAAAGTCAACAGAGGTTTCCTCTGTAGACTCTCTGCTTTCATTACACCTATAGGGAAAACACCGGCATTTCCGCAGGTATAATTGACATGCTGTGATTTCCAAAACTACAACAGTTTTGGAAATCGAAGCGTATCCGCTGCGCGTATTCTTTGCAATGTGAGGATGGGATTCGTCACTTTGCAGGAACTGTAAAACGCGACATTTTCAAAGTTATAATTAGATCAAAACTATAACTAGGTTATATAATATAAATAGGGAATACAGAATGAGATATGTTTAGGAATAGGTATGAAATTAAAGAAAAAAATATCAGTGTTGCTTTAAGGGTTCGTCCCCCCAGGTTAGATCCACTGGGGATTTTCTGCAATGGTTTTTGAAATCCCAGAAAAGTGAATAAAAGTTCTCATCAATACAGATCATGATCTTCTGCTGTGGATTTAGCAAATAACGTTGTTTGATGTGTATATTTTTAAATCGCAGCTTATAAATGTATGTTGTATATTTTTTCTTTAGTTTTTTTCCCATATGGTTTGTATGGGAATCATAAAATCCACAGTGAAGTATGATTAAAAACATGCAATGACGTCTCTAAAAAGAAAATTCTCAACAAAAGGAACTGTGGATTTTACAGTAGTGACATTCATTTCCACAGATCACAGTTGAAAATCTTCAGCCACTCTGACCCGTGTGAATGGACCCTTAGGTTATATTCACACACAGCAGATTTATTGCAGAAATTTCCGATTGAGGTTGACTCTCCATCAAGCACATCTTCAGGTCCCATTTAGATAAATAGCACAGTTGTAGATATTTCTGCAACAAAAATATTACCTGTGAATTCACCTTTATCTATTTAAGACAGTAGAATGGACTCGTCAGGTTTCAGATCTGCAATGAATCAGGCTGATTCTCCTCCTAAAGAATCAATGGACTAGAGGATTCATAAAGCTTGGCTCATGGCTGGTGATTAGTATGTGTCACTATTCATTCACAAATCCTCTATTTACCATGAGTACAGACATACAGCTCTGATCTCACACAGCAATGGATGCTACAAGCTGAGAGAGGGAATTTCCCTATTTTTGGTGCTCTGCTAATTTTCCAAGATTTGTCAGTCATGGACTAACCTGTTTGATGTATGACAACACAGCAGATCCAGTCAGTTGTTGCTGACACTGGGGTTCCTGCACCTTTATAGAGAGAGACTCCTGGAATAAATTCACTGCTTCGAACACGCCACTGCACTATATACAGCGGTGTTTCAAGCCCACAATGCTAAATTCTCAATAGCACATTGAGATATATGATGCTGCATGAGCTGGATCACAGGAGAACTGTTGCATGTGTGATATATTTCTCCATATACAAGACTGTAACACTATGGGGCAGCAGAGAATAGGACTGCAGCAGCACAAGCAAACAGCAGATGCTGCGGAAGTCTGTGCCTCACAACTTGCATGAAGGAAAATATTAGCAGATAGAAAATCCTGAATCACTGCAGGGGACAAGGGACTGGAGAGTAATTACATAGAGTGCAGCACACAGATACACTAGCCTGTCAGGTCACCAAAAGTGAAGGAGAATAGAGCTGTAATATAGGGCTATGGAGATGCTTTATAGCCAACCACCACAATAGCTGACAGACAGAAAGATAATATAATGTAGCAGTACAGTGAATGCAGCATACAATATACTACAGTATATACATGCATAACCTGTATGTTTAGCACTGCAGGATATGGGCAAGAGATTAATAATTTACAGTGAATGCAACACACACTACAATATATAGATCCAAATGTATAAAGGAAATGTAGCCTGCAAGCTATATGGAAAGAGGGTATTGGTTAAACATTCCATAGATAGATAGATACTGTAGATAGATAGATACTGTAGATAGATAGATGATAGAGTCCATACATAGATCGATGTAACGCTGCCTCAGGACTTGTATGAACGTGGTACTACGTGTTCTGTATAGTTAGTATGCTGCGTATGACAATCCATATAGACTTCCAGGTGTGCATAGTGCCTGTACATGGAGCTGCATGGTATACATGTGTACATGTAGTGTATGAATAAGTGATTGGATGGTGCAGCTGCAGTGCATATAGGAGAGCAGGGAGCAGTCAGCATCACACCTCTGTGCTATGTATGATCCACACACTCCCCGGTGATGCTAAGAAGACGCATCTCTGCCCCCAGCACCCATGCTTATGAGCCCCAGCAATGTGGCATCTGGCACACAAGTTGCTGCGGCCGCTGCAGAGGCTGATCCAGTGATTTGTCTCCCCTTGCCTTCCTCCTGTGCCTCCACCTCCCGAGCTTCCCCTTCTCCTTCTTCTCCTCATCCAGCCCAGCGCTGCCAATGCGCCAGGATAGAGAGATCTCGGTGCCGGGGATGACGCAGAAGAGCGAGCTCCCCCCAAAAAGTGTTTCAGGACGAAGATGGCGGCAACTTAGCACAGGACCAAGATGACTGTGGCCATCAGGAGGCAAAACCCAGGGTATTCCGCCCAGTTCCACAAGGAGAAGACGCCCGGCTGATCAGCTGCAATCATTGAGAGGAAGGGCAGGGAAGAGGCATGCAGGCAGGAGGAAGGAGGCTTCTCTCAGGAGTGCTATGGAGAGCCGTGCTGTGACAATGCCTGGGTCCCTGTCTGGATGGATCTAGCTGATCGCTGCTGCTACTGCTGCACCGTATAAGGGAGACAAGGAAGGCAGCGAACAAGCCAATCACTCCTCAAGTCAATGACTATTGTGGTCACCCTGGCCAAGGAGCCCTCACGGTGGAGTCAGCCAGAGCAGCGCCTTCCCAAAATATGACCAGGGGTGCTTGGATGTGTCGGCAGTTTGATGACAGCTCCAAAATCTGGTTTGCACCCCGGGAGAACGAGAAACCTTTCACTGATTCAGAGAGGGCTCAGAAATGGCGACTGTCTTTAGCATCTCTCTTGTTTTTCACAGTTCTGCTTTCTGATCATTTGTGGTTCTGCGCTGAGGCGAAATTGACAAGGACCAGAGACAAAGAGCAGGGCACCTTAATGTCACCACCACCACCACCTCCACCTAGCATGGCTGAGCAGTTCCCATCATCAGTGGAAGGACCTTCACTCTCACCTACCCTTCAGTCATCTCCAGAGAGCCTTAGCCAAGGCAAAAAAGCTATTTTTCTAGGAAATTCTACCAAACCTCCTCTGCTAGTAGAAACCTGTTCCCCACATAGTCCATTTGGTCAATGTTATGTTATTGATGATGCTGAGTCTGTGTGTAGGAACTTGAGTGAGGGCTCATGGAGTAAGCCTACTCACTTCAACTTGAGTCATTTTTACCTTCCCTTTTGTAATTCCTATACACTTTCAGATTTGTTTTCTGGGTTCTCAAATCCGGACACTTTGAACTGTAGTGGGGACATGGTGGAGAATGGGGATGTCTCTGGTTGTGGCCAATGTGTCCAGGCTTATAGAGGCTACGACCAGCGTGCTCAGGAGAAATATCAAGAATTTGAAGTTTTGCTACAGAAATATTTACAATCGGATGAGTATTCGGTCAAATCCTGTTCTGAAGACTGCAAGGTAGGACATTGGGTTCTTCTCCATGTCTTTGGCTGGCCAATCTTTTTGGACATTAGAGAAGTTGCTGTGGTTGACATCCAGGGACCGACAGCTGATGTTTAGTACTTGAGAAAGTAATTGATGTCTCCCTGTGCATTACATATGGATGTGCTGCCTGCTACTAGTGAGCAGTCTATGGATGTAATGTGACTGCAAGGCTTGACTGTGGCCTGGGCTCCACTGCTTACAATCTGATGCTTGCAAGATTTTGCATCTAGGAACACCTACTTCTGTTGTTATATGATAGATTACCACATTGGTTTCTTGTCGACAGCGGTATACTGGCACTGATGGTTAAGATATATAATAACTTGTATAGTGTTTATTATGTGTTTATGCTTATGAAGACATTCTTTAGAATTGCCTCTATATGTGCTGCTTGTGCTCTAGCTGCAGTGTGGATTTTGACCTCTTATTTATCACCATGTAAGAGGTTTTAGGACACATGGCTTTCATGGTGACAATCTATCTGTGTTAGCCTGGTTTATTACCATAGCCCTGTAAGGATTTAAACTAAGTAGCAAGAAACAGTATTGAATTTTTACTGTTGTATATAGCCTTGTGATGATCATGTTACATTAATAATGATACTCAATGTTTTATCTCATTTACATTTATTGCTAGCTTTATTGCTATGTAATAGCCACTGAATATGTAAAAGGACCTCTTGCTGTATGAGATTGTGAATGACATAAGATATGAAGACTAAATATACATACAAAAATGCGGCATAAACAATGTATGTTATCAGATGCATACACTGATATGTGATACCATGATGTGGTGGATTGGACTTTTCAAGAACAGGCGGAAGGCCTACAAGGAAGGATATGCTATCAGGCCTTCTCGTGTATATGGGGACATATAAAGGCCTCATCACACAGAGAAATGTCTAAATGTCTGGTGGATGTACAGCATTCTATTTGATATTGAAATATTATTTCAGGGGGTTATATTTTGATAAAATTAGATACTGATCTGTTGTTGCTTAACACATTATCAATTATCATATTGCTTATTGCATTAACAGCTTTGATATGACCAGACTACCATCATTATTTTTCTTGGGATATTAATGTTTTGAGAGTCCAGTTCCAAGCTGAAAATCAGTTGATGTTCATGGTCCTGAAAGCCTGTTGTGAACTTCAGTGACTATGGCTATGGGGCTGTGTCTTTATAAGATACTGGTTGTTTGGTTAGGCAAGGGTTGAACTAGTGTTTGATTTATAAAAATATACTGAATAGCCACTTTATGTGAGACAACATCCAATAGTGTGTTGGACTAAAGTTGGTCTTCAGAACTGCAGCAATTCTTTGTGGCATGTACAGTTACCATCCAAAGGTATCAGAGGCCCATGGTGTACCAAGAAAACATTCCACCCCACAATGTTACTCCACCTCCACCAGCTTGAACTTTGGACACCCCTGACTTTAAATTTTGACCTTTCTATCAGCATGTTACAACAGAAATCTGGGTTCATCTGATAAGAAAATATTTTTCCATTGTTTAGTTGTACAATATGTGTGCACTTTTTTAAACTAGAGTCCAGCCCTTTTATTTCCTTTAAAAGCAATGGCACTCAAGCTGGTTTTCTGTGTTAAGGAAGGATGAGTTGCGCTTTTAGACCTGTTAGTTGAAGCGCTAGTGTTGTATTTGGCTGCAGGTTTCTTGACCGAACTGTGCTGATATGTAAGATTGATACTTGACAACCTTCTCTGTCCTTTTTTGATGAGTTGTTTAAGCCCACAGATCCACAAGATGTTTTTCCTCAGTTACACCATTTTTGGTTTGCCATCAATACCACTGCATGCCCCACATGGTTGGCAGTTTTTGAAATATTGGCCCCCAGCCCATCTAGCATAAGTCACCATGCATCTTTCTGATTAGCTTGTTTCATATTGAAGCTGAACCATGGAAAACTTGGCCACTCTATTTTATGCTTCGATGGGGCTCACCTGTCTAATTTTCATTCAGGGAATCTTCAATAGTGAAAGGGCAGGGGTCTCTAATAAAGTGGTCTTTCAGTGCATATGGCATAGCTGTGTAATTTTGATCTACATATAGGTCAAGTGTTAAAAAAGTTATCTGACTAATTTAAATGTGAATAAATATTTCAACATAAATAAAAATCACCTTTTAAATGTTCCTCTTTCTAGTGCCAGGCAGGAAATGGTGACATCCTGTTTGTGGTCACGTGACCACTGCAGCTAAAGGACAGTGACCTGTCCATACATTACACTTGAAAGCTGAGGCAAGTTGGTCAACTGCAGTTTGTGTACAGGTCATCTGAGGCCAGTTATTGGCTAAGGTAGTCATGTCGAATTGTTATAGTACAATCCACGTATCGACATCAACTACCTTACATGATCTTACATGATGATACTATTTGTGCAAAAAGTTGGGAAGTAGAATTTGGAAACAGCATAAACTGTTGGAGTTATGCCAGCAGTAAATTTAGGAAGCAGAAAATATTTATTTGTGTTGAATTATGATGTATCATATGCTACTGCTATAGAAGGTAAATACTGTCAAGTCTGTGCCAAGTTTATTATAGCAGCAATATTGTTGTTTCTTTAAAATTGAAGATTTTCTTTGTCATGTTCTTTAAGGATGTTTATCCAACATTTACACACTTAATGATCTTGATGTACTCTTTTATGTTTATATCTTAGGGGAACTTGATGGTCTCATTTATTACTATGGATAAGGCATTTTGCACATAAATGCAGAAAGAGTGAGAAAAATGTAAGAACAATAGTTTTCATAATATTATGTGAGGCATATGGTTTTGCGGCTGGCAAATTCCATCCACCGAACATAATTCACAGAAGGGTCTAGTTGCATATGTTTAAGCCCATCAAATGGAAAGTGTTGCATTACTTTATGTTTATTAATGGGGCCTTGCCATTTGCTGGTTCATACTGTTTCTTAAAATATGACCTCTAAATGTGAAATGTCACTGAGCAGAGCTGAAAGAACTGAATGCATTAGGGAGTACTCTTATCTGTATACAGGTGTATGCATATCCATAGCCATAATGACGTAATACCATTTCCTATGACATTATGTAAGGTACAGTGAATAAATTATATGTCTAGTAATTGTGTTATAATCCTACAGTGAAAGCACAGTTGTGAATTGCTTGTTTCCTCTCAAAACCACATGCAGGTTTGCTACGATGATACACATTTGTTCTATAAACACGTGTTCTCTATATACATCTGTAAATAGAGACAATATCAGTGATATGTGTTACTACAGGTTATTAACCAGTGAAATGAAGTGTATAACTCGGCTGCTGTTTCTGGTGATACAAATAAAATGGAGAAAACGTCAAACACTAAATGGATTGTTGATGCTGAAACACATCTTTATGCCAATGTATTTATTTCTCTGGATGATATCAATTCACTGTATATGATACATGATATAGGATCACCTGAGCACTCACTGAACACCTGTAAGATCTACTAGAAGATAATCTTATTAACAGATGATTCCATTGTATTTTATACCTGGAAGTGACTAGTGTTCAGCACTTTCCTTAAAGGGTTTTTTTCCCACAAATATAGGCATATTTAAATTTGGCTATGCTATCAAACATTTTTTTGCAAACATAAATAATATACACATTTTTAGGCTAATAGAGATTTTCACTAATCGGCTTAGTGGTGATAGTGTTTTGTCTTGATCGGTTGCCAGTGGATATAACCATAAATGCAAGAACTTTCTATAGATTGATAGTTATGAGAATCCCTGTCATAACTTTCTTATTGTGGCTAGGTTGTCATGATGTGCAAGAACACAGAAGCAGGCAGGGACACTATATGCATGAAAAGATAACTCAGCCACAATAAGAAAATCAAGATTGGGTTTTCCCAGAAGCACCAAACTAGAAAGTTTCTGCACTCATAGACATATCCATTGGCAACCTATCATGGCATGAGACTGTCACCACCACTAAGATGGTTAGAGAAAAATGTTAAAACTCAACAATATTTTTAAATATTTAGAATTGCAAAAATATTTATCGTTTAATTGTCTACAATTTAGATATGGCTATGATCATGGGAAAACCACTTTATACTAAAAAATACATATAAGAAGGTACCATTGGTCTTCTCCCCTCTATGTCCATCCATTTTGATCAGAGATTTTTGTAATTTGATATCTCCATAACATTCTTCTCCTAAAGCATTTATAACAGGTGTCATTGAAATAAATAATGCTTCACACAAAGGACAGTACTGTTTTGGAGATTCAGATTTGCATAAATATCCATTCCTAAAGAGTTTGGCTGCTGTACCAACTCAAGATGTTATGTTTACATTTGTAGGAAAATAATTTAACATTCTGCCCCTGTATAAATGTACATCTCATTCACCTTCCTAATTTGGAATTTTCAGTTTTTTCTCTTTTTTTGCTCAGTTGCTGATTTTTGGATAAACAGTAAAATGTAAACATGTTCATGTTAATTTACTTTATATCGTGGAAAGTGCTATAACAAAAGCAGTAATTCTCACCTTAGAATCTCCTACTGTTCCTATGCTGATGCTTTCTTGGTTCCCAGCTGATGTATATTTCCTGGGCTCCAGCAAAGACCTGACATGTCAGCACATGACTGCGGCAATTGACAAATTACTTTAAGGCTACGACCCCAGGTTGCGGAAACGCAGCTTTTTTTGTTGCAGATTTTGCTGTGTTTTTTTTAGGCAAAGTCAAGAATGGCTACAAAAGGAATGGGAAATATATAGGAAGTTCTTATACTTCTACCTGCTACTAAATACACTCCTGGCTTTGGCTCAAATAACCGCAGCAAAATCTGCAACAAAAAACGCTGCGTTTCCGCAACGTGGGGCCGTAGCCTAAAGGTGATGTACTGACACCACTGACATCACAGCGATGGCAAGTGATTGGCCACATCTGTCACAATATTACTGGATCTGGGAAAACAGAGACATTGGAGAACAGCGCAGGTGATGAGTAAGGTTTGTGTTACTCCTTTTGTTATTTTCTACAACTTTTAGCTCTTTGTAAAACATTTCGTAAGGCTGCAAATGCCTTTTATTCCTATATGATATCCACTGTAGTAGCACATGTCAGGACTTTAAATAAGCTTTGTCATTATGTTCTTCTGGAACGCCATCATCCAGGGTTAATCTCGGAGGGAGGTGATCTGTTTCTTTGCATGATCGCTTGGAGTTTGTTGATCAAGGTTCCCAGGCCTGTCGTTACTATGCAGTCTCTAACAGAATTAAATTCATTTTGCAATATACTGCAATACATTAGCATTGCAGTATATTGTACTAGTGATCTGTTAAATAATAGTAAACTAAAATACAAAAAAAAATAATATTTTAAATTACCCTTTTTACCGAGATTACAAATAACAATAACCAAACCAAATCTAAACATATTAGGCATCTATTTGTGAAAATACTGGGATTATAAACATATAAAAGTATGGTGAACACCATAGTGGAAAAAAAAAAATCAAAATGGCCAAACCACTGCTTTTTTGCTAATTCCCCTCCCCCAAAAATATAATAAAAAGCAATCAAAACATCAGACAATGTTCAAAAAGGTATCAATAAAAAAATGACATTGTCCAACAAAAAAAGATGCTTTACACAGTGCCGTACACGTAAATATGAAAAAGTTTTAGGCGTCAGAATAAGACTAAGGCATTTTTTTCATAGTTTGGGATTTTTGTTAAGGTGTAAAAACATAACAAAAACTACATACATTTGATATTGCTGTAGTTTTTGTTACACAATATAGGTAACATGTCCTTTTGACTTCACAGGGAATGCTGTAAAAAAAAAAAATCCATAAGAAAATGCCGCAAATGCAGTTTTTTTTTTCCACCATTCTGATTTTCTTTTCCGCTTCCCAGTACATCATATGAAATATTTAATGGCACCATTATGAAGTTTAATTTGTTTTGCAAAATAAAAAAAAAAGTCCCAATGCAGTTCTGTGAACAGAAAAATAAAAAAGTTATGACTTTTGGAAGGTAGGGAGTAAAAACTAAAATGAAAAACAAAAGTGGTGGCATTGGGAAGGGGTTAAGATATGTAATATACATACTTTATACATTTATGCTCTATTCTAATGTTTAGTATAATATCATGATCTGCAAAAGTCATAGATGAAATCTTCAGATCAAAATGTGAAAATATTTGATAATATTTTGAGGTATAGGGAAGAGTGTTACACATGTGGAAATATAGACAGCACATAAAGAAGTAATCCCACTTCACAGCCTGGGGAATTATACGCATATTGCAGAGTTTAACTGGACTTTCTGTATAGTGATAATTTTCTGCAGCACAACAAACACCATTGAAAAGCTAGTGAAAAAGTTCAGTTTGCAGTGTGTTCTGGTGTATTAAGTGTCAAATTAAACTTTATACATTTGAAATTGTTTGTGTATTAAAGGGGTTGTATAGGACTTCATAAACATGGCTGCTTTGTTCTTCTCAGGAAATTACCTCACGTCTGTTGGTCACAATGCAACGCCACATCTCTGTCCTATTAAAATGAATAGGACTGAGCTGCAGCATGGCCATATAATAAACAGACATGATGTCACTTCCTGAGAAGAAGAAAGCAGCAATGTCTTCGAAATCCTGCACAACTCCTTTACAAATTAGATGGCGGAACCTGCTGATTAAGTGAGACTGAGCAACCATACTAAGTGTATGTGGCCTCTCAACTCTCCCTGTGTGGCAAATGTTGGAGGAAAGAAGGGTTGTTGAAACTCATTCTTTCTTGGGAAGGGTTGGGGGAGGACAAGCTATGTTTGGCCAACAGCTATCTAAATGGTTTGCCATGCAATAAATGCTTCAAGAAAATGCCATGTAAGCACATTTCTAAGGGGAGTTGTCATTGTCTTTCCATTCCATAACATGTACAGCCAGGATAAAATTTTCAGTATGTGTTTTTTAAAGCTCATTTGGCATAATGCTAAACATAAGGAGAGCATAATCTATTTTTAATCTTGTACGAAATGTACTGTGCTTTGCTGCAATGAGCATCCTAATAGTACAATGTATGTATATAAGTAAAATCCTACACTGCAGCACCCTCTGTGCTGATCTGTATAACTTGGACTCTTCATAACATATTTGTATGGATTATAAATGCAGCATTTCTGGTTTTCAGCTGGGAAAATGTATAATTAGTAAAATTGTATAATGGGCCGTACCATTCTAATAAACTGGAAGTTGATAAAAAAATAAATGCAGCATTGATATTTCATATGCTACATAATTAGATAATGAAGGCTCTCTTTAGTTTTACTCAGATTGATATAATTAGATTGATTCGTACTGACTGATTCACTTTATTTCTTGTTAATATAAAATGTTGCTTTGTTTTATATCCCTGTAAAAAATACTTTGTAAAAGCTTCGTATTAAGTAGCTGAGGTTAATTTAATGTATTCCTGAAAACAAATTATAAACGTTAATTACATTATATTAGAATAACATACGACAGTAAACGAGTTTTAAAAATGAAATCACAAACACCAATATTTAAAGACGTTTTATTACAATTTATGTTTATTAGGTCAGAACTATCATGGGACACAGTTATTTTTTCATCCAGGCAACGAATTAGCCAAACAAGTACAAGTAAGAAGAAGGTTTTGTGTATTCATAATGCTACTTGTAATGGGGTATATTACAGTACAGTACTTTATTGTTGTTTAGTAGATTTATTAGATTGTATTTCTCTTGTGCATCCATTATTCTATATGCACATGTTGATACTTGTACCACAGAGTTCATAAGTCTACATTAAGAAAAGCAAAAGACACAAAAAAATAACAAAAACCTTTAGAGGGAAATCACAAGAAACAAACATTTAAAAAAGGAAAACGGTTATTTTTATATTTGCATCTCCCTTTTTCCCATCTCATGCAGTACTTGCAGAGGATCATAAAGCCAAAATAACAGAATTTCTTTGCAAGGAGATCCACAATAGAGAGCAGTTGATCTCTGATGGGAATTTCATTTCTCTGACTAGCTAAACATTAGGTTCACATCTTACATTTTGTGACATGGGAATACATTAAAATATTGTTTAATTTTTAATTCTGCTTATTTTAAGGAAAGGTTCAAATCCATTTTAGAGCCTCATTTAGCAAATTTCATCTAAAAAGCTGAATGCACTATTTTTTTTCTGGTACAATATTGGATACCTGATGGATCCCATTGTAGTCAATGGGATTGGGGACCTTTTCTCTGATATTTCAAAGATCCAGTACTGCATTGCATTGTATTCCTATAACAGAACAGATAAAGTAATATACCAGCACAGATAAGAGCCTATCTTAACATGACTTTGCCCCTTCCTAAATCTGGTGCTGTGTATGTATTTGTGCTGCACCAGACCTTTTGAATGAAGACTATATGACAAGGTCATTACTCTGTTGTACGAAAAATATAAGGTCACTACTCTGTTATGTATTTTGTTCTGTACAGTGTACATCTAGGGAAGAAGCCATGTTCAGGCCCATCCATAGCTGCAATTTAGCCAGCAAGTGGGAACTTTGTAAGGTAACAGAATTTTTACAGAGATGCAATTAAAAAATTTATAAAGAAATTAGAAAATAACTACTGAGGTGCCAAACTCTCTAGTGTGAGGACTCTAACAAACCATTCCACATATATACAAGCTTTAAGGCCCTTTTAGTGTTAGATGGAAAGTTACTAGCATTACTGTTACTGAATATAGGCTGGCTTCACATCTGCATCAGAGTCTCCATTCAGAAACTCCGTTGCAGTGTCCATTGAAAATTGCCAGACAAAAAAGTCCTGCAAGTCCAAATTTTTCGTCTGGTGGTTTCAGTTAAAAAGAATGGACACCCGACAGACTGCATTACAGTCAGTGTGGTCTGTTGTCCTCTGTTCGTGACCACTATTTTAGAAGTCCATTTCTTCTGGCCCTCCAATGGATCAGAACAACAGACATCCCAACACTAATGCGAATCTAGCTTTACTTGTGGATTTAAAGGTTTTCACGGGAGTTAGGTTTTAAATAAAGATTAATTTGTTAGCATTAATTTGTCTAAATATGTTTTATGTCTAAGCTTTGCCTTTTCTTACAGTGTTTACTTGGTTCATTTGATTTCCAAGACATTTTCACAGAGAAAGTATCCAGCTGTTGCTGTTCCTGAAATATTTCACCTCAGTTGTCAGGGGACACCTGTTAAAACTAAAGATGCTAGAACTACCTCTAGTGCTCTGTCATTTATCCTAAGAACAGTGCTGCTAAGTCCCAAGTGCCAAATGGCATATATTTAGAATGTACAAAATGTCATTGGTATTTCAGACAGTTTCATTACTGTCAATAATCAGTTGGGGAAGTGGACACCTCAGTTTTAATAGGGTTATGTTGGCAATAGGATGAACATTCAATTATTCTGTGAATTTAAATATTCTACAAAGTGTTGATCATCTTTAAGAGTGTGATTTTGCGAGTAAACAGAAACATAGTGGCTCTCAAATTTGAAGAAAAATAGATTAAGGTTATGAAATACTAAGAAAACTATAAGGGGTTGTTCACATGTAGGAATTTGACGCTGATTTTAGGATGGATCCCGCCCTCAAATCAGCGATGGATTTCGCCCAAATTCTGCCTCCCATTGTTTTCAATGGGAGGCAAAGACTGCAGCAGGACGCTGAGGGACCTCCTTGGATGCCTAAATATTCCTAATTTTATATGGGTGAAACGTGTAGAGTTAGAGGCACATGATTATTTATGAAGGTTTACCTTAGAGATTGGTCGAGTATGGGACTTTAGAAAGAATCATTTGGAGGCTATTATCCCTTTCATCAGGGTACCCTTGTGTATGTTTGGGGTGATATCCACCTGGATGTTTTTTTAAGATACCAGGATCGTGTTATCATTGGATAGCATATATCCCGATACCTGGGGGTCATCAGACTAGGAGATTGGGCTTGTGTATCGCCTTATCTCCTGGGAGATATGATGACCGCATCAATCCGACTAAGGGGCTGATTATAAACGCACCTTGTCTGGAGGTCAGATGTTGCATATTGCGCTGTACGCTGTTAGTGGGACAGATAATCTATTATATACGTCCTGGGCTATAGGGAACGGCTGTGACTACACACGTATTTTAACCTAATTATTTATTAAAAGTTACGGGTTTTTTTAGAGTATTTTGGGAAGCACCCTCTGTGAAGTAGGACACTGGGAAAATAAGCGTCCTGTTCGATCTTGCTATAGATGCCGTGGAGTCCGTGGCTCGAGACTCCCCACTGATTAACCCTATTCATCTGGACCTAATCAGTTTGGCAGAGTTGCAGTGGAATACCAATGAAGGCTAGTGCCAGAAATTGAAGAGGAATTCCTCTTCTTTTTTCGCCTTGTGAATGCCTTTAAATGTCCACAGACATACATAAAACGTCTTGGGAGGTTTTATAACAAAAAATTATCTACATTGTCTACAATATTTCAAAGGCTATTTGTAAGAGACATCCACTATACTCTAAGTTATTAGGAAGTACTATAATTGGTGAGAATGTCATGAAATACAAGTCCTGCAGATTTACCTGGGTCCTTTAACCCCTACTGGCTACCAAAATATGAAAAAGATTTCTCACTGTAGTCAGAGTGTACCTGCAGAGCAGTCAGAATATCCAGTGGTGCCAGAATCCTTGGTTGAAAGCTCACTTAGTGACTGAATGCAGTGCAAGGCTCCAGTAGCTCTCAGTGGCATCATTATTTCCTGAGGTGGCTGAGCACCTTACAGTAAAGGGATTCTATAATTAGAAAATTACCTTTTGAAGTAATGGCATGTTGAAATAGCCTTTAAAAAGGCTATTCTACTCCAACCTTCGAATCTCTTTTGCTCCCCGCCGTTTCTGTAAAAATCCTGTTCTTGTGATATGCAAATTAAGCTCAGGGAGCACAGGGGTCATTCCCCCATGCTCTGAGCACACCCGCATGATCACCTCTCAGCGCCCCTTAGTTCATTCTCTTCACGCCCCCCTCAATCGTCTCCTGATCTTCTGCCTTGCGTAGGCATCCGACGCTGCACTATACACGGTTAAAATCCTGCACATGCGCAGTCTGCTTTGCCACTTCGGGTTTGGACAGAGCCAACTGTTACACGAGTGTGATAGAATCCCTTTAACTACTGTAGAATCACCTTTGCCAGCTCAGTGTTATCACTAGCCCAGCCTTTGACCAAGGACAGTGTCAATCTAACCCTGAATGCTAAGCAGGCAATCTCATCAATTTTCAGGACTCCCACATGTACAGCCACCTCTCAGTGGATGACTTAGAGATAGTAAGATGAACAGAATTTTTATTCAAATGCATTTAAAAAAAATAACTTTTGAAAAGAAATAAAATTAATACTGGGACCCAAACTATCCAGTGTTAGGCCTCTACCAAACTATTGCACATATATCAGTTATATATGTCCAATGAGAAATTATTGGCATTATTGTAACTGCAGTTGCGAGTGGATGTCAGTGGAGCTCCACTCTCAAGATAACTTGACTCTAAACAAAGTAAATAAAAGAGTTCAGCAAATCTTGACTTAAAAAAAAAAGAAAAACAGATGGGAATGCCTGTTTAACAAAACAGTAGGAGACCTTACAATAGCAATTACTTTTACAAAGGTCCAAGGAGCAACTTTATTATATTTTAAAAGTGTTTTTTTCCCTCAGACTAATAAAGCTCTTTCTTTTGTTTTAAGTACTTCTTACGGAGTGTCCCTCTTTCTCACTCAGATCCACACTTTATGTCATTCTAATTGCCTAAAAAACTTCTTTGCTTCTAGAATTCACTGATAACCTGGTGTATGCTTATATTTGTGCTGTTAAATTAGTTATGGAACATGAGCTAAATAGGGCATTACAGCCAGTAGTACTGATGTTCTTCTTGTGTATGTTATCTGACCTAGAAGGTAGATTCAGGGGAGGAATACCTATGGTGGAAACATATGAGGAGCTAATGCAATCCAGTATGGATCAACTTCCTGTTTCTTTAAAAATGGCTGGTGTGTTAAGAGTAGGCAAGTTTGTTTATCTGTTAACAACTTTCATAGATATCAATGGAAAGATAAATGAACTGCCTGCCTATCTATTTAGCTATTGTGATAACATGCTGTAGCTACAGGGTGGCATGTCGTCGCTGCATTAAAAGCTATAAAAGACCATCTTATGTTCTTGTACAATTCCTTTAACTATACAGATTTGACAGACAGGTAGTATCTACAAAAATAAACACCAATGTACAGTAAAGTCCAAATACAATATTTAATTGCAGAACACATAGCCTGCATAGTGATGGGATTGTTTGTTAGTGGTTGTGATATGTCCACATGAAATGTGCCAAATCCGTGTGCTATTAAATAATGAAAAACTGTCTTACATAATATGCATCACAATGCCTGATTTCATAATTAGAGGAACGGCTATGAGAATGGGAATAAGGGAATAGCTATTGTAAAGGTACAGAAAACACTAAGCAAAGGGAGGCACTGCAGAGTGCTTTCTGTTGGCAGAGTTCAGCAAGAATGCCATCTTGGCAGGAGTAATGCTACATAATGTGTGCAAATACATTTTGTATAATTTGGTAGGAGAATTGGCATCATTTACAGAATCTCTTCTATTATAATGAGTGGGTCTCACTGGTAGAGTACAAATAGAGCATGACTATTGCATTTTCTTAAACTGGACACTACCCAAAATGTGTTAATATTTTACAAATCTATTTCATATATTCAGAACAATGAGATACATATTATATCTGTGTACCTTTTAGATATTTTTCCAGCCTTCCTTAAAGGGGTATTCTAGCATTTTATATAGAGTGTTAAGGGTTTTTTCTACCATAGTTAGTGACGGCATATGATTGGGATATACAGTAACTGCTGTGTAGGGGCCCAACTGCCAAACTCACAAAGATCATTAGACTGAAATGGTCACAATGTCATTTCAATCCCAGAATTCTTAGATTGCCCATGTGACTATGGTGTTACGGTCCATTCAAAGAAAAGTCTGTTGGATTCAATGGGTGTTTCCACCCTTTCTAGCTAAGTATTCTAGGAGTCTGACAGTTGGACCTCTATATATTCCAAATGTGACAGGTTCCCTGGGAACAAACAAATATTATTCACCAGTTTTAAGATGTTTTAATCTGTCAGTAAATGTAAACATTCTTACAGTATTATGCGACAGACCAAACATTTCTGGCCTAGTACTGCTCGCACAGATAGAGCTTGTTACAATTTACCTTACCTGCTGTAGCTAAGGACATGTTGAAATTGGTTAGGAATTAAAATATAATTCAATTGAAAGGTGAATAACTTTTCCTTATGCAACAATTAAGGGGATATTCCTATCCTGTAATGTTGTGACTTATTGTTAGGATATACCATAACATTATGATCAGTCACAAGGTCTCTTCAGCTTTTTATGTGCCCTCCCATTCATTCAAATAAATGGTTCCACAGGATGTTGAAATCTCCCACATAGCAGGTGGATGCGAGCATTGTTATGCAGGGAAAAGGAGCCACAACACTTCAATAGAATTGCAGTTCTTTTCTTCTGAGGGTTTTGGGGGTCTTTGCAGACAGACCTTTCTCATTAAGAAAGTTATGGCATACCAGAGGAACATGCCATTACCTATTATGGTAGAACCACTACTAGTAACTGACTGTCCACTACAGTCAAGCACCAATATAATCTTTGACAAACCCCTGCATTTTGCAGGCATAAGACCAATGACTTCTTGAAGTTTCAGTAAGTTTTGTCAAAGGTTTGTCTTTCTGGGTAAATTGACCTTGTGATTCCTTTTTGGCTGTAAAACCAGTTTGTGTAATTTTGATACTAGAAGGTCAATGACTCACTTCTGTAAATTCCACTGGTTATATAGTAGAGACTGTGACAATATTGTTAATGTAATTGCTTTATTTTTAATCTAACCTTTTAAGCAAAGATTGGAACTATATTTTGTATCTTAATACATGAGATCTTACAGCCATATAATGTATGTTAACCACAAGGTTTAAGGTTGAAAAACAACTAGTGTCCAATGCCACCATTTGTTGTTGTAGCTAATAATAACCATGAACCATGTATTTCCTGTAAGCATGTGATATATAGATTGTGGATAATCCAACATTTCTTTCTCATACAAACTGGAATTCATTAATTAGCAATTTCCAGCATTGTACACAGATAGGAAGGGTTTTTGTTTCCAATGCAATACACAGTCATTTTAGATAATGACTCCCAGTGTCATCAGAATGCCTTGCCTTACTGTGTGCATCACCATGGGAAATGTTCTCATGGAAGCATTATGGTTTGTAGGACATATTTGCATGGAAGCATTATGGTTTGTAGGACATATTTGCAAGGAAGCATTATGGTTTGTAGGACATATTTGCATGGAAGCATTATGGTTTGCAGGATTTTAGACCATTTGTTAATTCAAAACTTAGCTTGTACTGAGAGCTATTCTTGTATTGTCACTGTTTGCTAGCATTTTCATATGTCAGACAGTTATGCCTCTTGCAGCCCCCAAAAGAAACTGGGGTGAAACTCTCATTCTGGACCAAGGTGGAGGTCGCACTTGCTCTCTATGTGCAGTCATTGCCGTACTTTGGCTTATTTTTTGATTTGGGCATGAAATATTGTCTTAGGCTAAAGCCCCACATAACAGGCAGCAGCAAAAAAGCGCTGTGGAAAAAACCGCGGCGGCAACACATTGTGGTTTTTCCCACATTGCTTTTCACAGAAACCTCTGCAGACTTTCTGCTTCCATTATGCCTATAAGGGAAATCGCCGGTGTTTTCGTAGGTATGAATGACATCCTCCAATTTCCAAAACCACAACAGTTTTGGAAATCGCAGCGTACCCGCTGCATGTATTTTGTATGGATGGGATTTCCTAGAATCCCATCCACTTTGAAGGGACTGTAAAACACCACTGTTTTTGCTGCTTATGCCCTGTCCTTAAGGTTATTGTATGCTGAAGATTTACCTTCCATTATACCTATAGGGAAACCACCGGAGATCCGCAACGGTTTTGGATATCGCCACGTATTTGCTGTGCGTATTTTTCCATAATGTGTGGATGGTATTCGCTAGAATAGGGATTGTAAAAAGCTGTGTTTTTTTTCCGTGGCGTTTCCGCCGCAGCCAGACCACTGCATTGACAGCACGTGGGGCCCCGGCCTTATGTGGATTGTATGGACTTGATCATGTTTCTTTATATTTACTCACAATCATGATACTCTAATTATTATTGTTTTATTTCTATCATGTATTATTTGATTTATGACTATGATTGTGATTGGATATAAATTAAGTACATGATTTGTGTATACTTCCTGTATTAGGAGTTCAGACAGGACCTTCTCTTCTTTTTATTGTTTTTAATTGGATATTTAGATTACAATAAAATGTTGTTACATTTTGTTATGTCTTTGTTTTTTGTTTGGGGTCACATTTATTGGTTTTCTTTGGTAGATATTGATGTGTTCTATGTGTTTATTTGTTCTTGGGCAAACTGTAGGTTGATAATGATGTATTATTATGTCATTCGTCAGGAAAGAGTTTTAATGGACATATGTTTAGGATGCAATTTATAATTGATTTAAGAAATTTTATGCAATTGTTTCATTATATGAAATACCAATGATTATTTCTAAGAATTGGAGAAATAGAAAATAAGGTGTTAATATTTTATGTATTGCTTTGAAATCTTGAAAGTTAAGATATAGGTATTAAACTGGCTATATACATTAGAGTAATGTTGGCCAAACACTGGCTGAGAAAGAATAACTGTGTTACATTTGTGTTACATTTGCGCATTGAAAACAGCACAGACCCCTTGGCAACAACTAAAAATGCCCAAGGGATTATGAGGTCTCTGAGTGGTATTGAAGTGCTGTTCTTTGCTTCCTATCCTTCCTACTCTCCCTCTTGTTTCTTGTCTGGTATGTCCTAATTTGTCTGTGTATTTGTCTGGTACCTTTCCAATATAGTTTTTAATGCTTGTTTTCATTGCTTGTTTTTTTGTTAGATAATGATATATATTTATTAGGTTACGTTATTGTACTGTTAAAAAAAATGAAAAATATGGAATCAGTATTCACTTTGTATTTCGCCAGTCGCCAGTCTGTGAACTGGTTTCTTTTCAAACGGATTAATATGTATGATGCTGTATATTACTTATCTGACTCTTTCAATAAAAATTACAGTTGAAACAAAAAAATCAAAAAAAAATCACAGAATACTTTTCTATGTTTTGTGTGTGTGATGGTTTTTTTTTGCAGGAATACATGTTAGCCAAACATTAGAGACATCTGGATAATAAGAAATTACTGTAACCTATAGACAAAATAGAATCTGGCGAAATACAAAACATTTCCACCCAATCATTCAAGTAGTAAATGTTTGTGTGGAGTTCTGGACTGATAGAGAATTTTCTAAAGCATCAAAAGTGTCTGATTTGGCTCTTATAAAAGGAGTTTTGTTTGCTCTACAGTGGTTAACCTGCTTTCTTCATAAAAAGTTTATCTCTGTTTGACGTTAGTAAATAAGGCAGCTGCCACATTAAAATAAACACATTTTATCTGTCTTTGATAGTCAGTATTTATTATCAACCCATCATAAGTTTATCCCCATAATGAGAAAAACAACTTTAAAGTGATGGTGGTGGCGGCAGAAGCGGTAAAAAATGACAAATCTATTGTAGAAAAGTAATGTACAGTTCAAAACTGATCCCATAAACAAAGAGCTCTGCTTTTCACTTTTATCTCTTCATAAAAACCTTATATATAAATGCCTTTAACCTACTTTTTGTTTCTTCTCAACAGAGCATTCATTTTTCTCAGCCAAAGCAATTTAAACTGTTCGCCAAGGAAAAGAAAATAACATTGTGGTGTTATGTTATATTGTTTATAGGGAGTGATGCGTGAACTGACTCAACTGTATGCATTGCTATCATATTAGAATTGACTTTATTTTATTGCAATTCAGTATGGATATTTAGGCAATAAACTGGTAATATCCATGTGTGCAGTATTTACTGTCTGCTTATCCTGGTCACAGTTACAGACACCCATGCCCTCTTTCCCTTCTGTCAGCCTTAACTTCCCATTTGCCAGTGTTTTTTTTATACTTTTGATTTTTTTTTGACATATGACCTCATCAAGTCATTGATTGGCAGACCATAAGACATTGGGACAAATGAAATATGTCTTAATAAACGACCCAATTGGCCAAGGGAACCAGACATTTATGAAGAGGCTGCAGCCTGTTAGACATCCTGGTGACAGAATGGAAATCTGTGCGAAGTAGGCATCCCTGCCTCAGACCGCCCTGATCCACCCACATTCGAAGTATGTGGCGGTGAGGCATGGATCGGGCTTTGAGGCACACGTTTGTGCTAAATGTGTGTCTCTCAATATCATCCCTCTACGTCAAAAAACTGATGTAGAGGTAATGTTGAATTCCCCCCATTGTGTTACTTGCTCTATGAAGAAGGTAAAGCTGCTTTCAGGGAGAACAGAGAAGGGTTTCAGTAAAACTTCAGAATACCTAGAATGTGCCCTCAAAGGAGTATTCTCATAATCATCAGTTATAACTCCACAGGATCTTTGGGGATCCCACTCCCACAGATCAGTAGAACTGGGATCTGAAGATAGTATATGGCTAACTCCTGTATCCTGTAGAGTTGTTTGTTAGGGATAAAAAAAAAATCCCTGCTGGCCACTATTGACTAAGAGTGTGGTGATCCAACCAAACAGCTCCAGACATCGCAGCTTCCTGAAACCCTGTATATTAGTGCATTAACTGCAGTCACACTTGAATGATCTGATCTTGAGTTGTAATAGAAAAAACATTTCCATTAGTTGCAACTATTTTAGATGAGATTTTGGGAACATTATAAGGAGGAGAAGTTTTTGGTTGAATATCTTAAAATTTCGTTTATTCATAAGAATAATGATATAAAAGTGAACAATATACAGTTACATATTGCTGGTGTAAAATACAATAATAATGAGACACGGATACTTTTTTGCTGATACTGATAAATGCTGCTGATTTTCCCCTCACAATTCTGCAGCATTTATGCTACATATGGACATGTGTCACTCTCACTATTGTTATTTGGTGCTTTTTTGTGTGTGCATGAAGAACTGTGATATCCAGTCTCTCAACTTCCCAATCCGATTTACATTCCAGTCGTGAAATCAGAATTGTTATTGAGTCTATTATTCTCCCCTTCTTGTCATGACACTGCTACACCAGTAACTTAATATATTTGTATATATTTTTTAGTGAAGACCTTACTCTATTTTTGACTGTATTAGTATAGTTTTTTCCTATTTATGCATTCAATGTAAGATTAAAAATGTGTTGAAAAGGTCCTCCATTCTTGACTGATGACTTTCATTTGCAGCCATTAGACTTGCACGGATTTTCCATTACATCTTTGTGGTCGGGTCTGCAGCTTATTTGCACATATTATTGATTTTGTTGCTACACTGTACCATTTCATAAGGTTTTGAAAAATTAAAATGTATGAATATAAATCTATGACACGAGCTTCTATATATTCAATTGTGAATTTGAAATTGGAAGGCAAAATGAAGCGAGCATTCAGTAGACTTATAAAATGTAATAGTTATAAGACAACTGTATCATCAGCAATTCCCTAAACAATTTCTCATATTATCCAAATCTCTTTCTTTGTGAGAAGATGATTAAGATATTTAGAGAGAGCTGCCGCAGAGAAGTAAAATTCTGTCAGCATAACACAGGCGGTGTTCATGACGTCCATAATTTGTCAATGGAGAAAGCAGAAGGGCATGTTGACATCTCCTCTCCTAGTTCCATTGGCAGATAATACTAGAACCTTGGTACCTGCTTGGAGAGAAGCTGCAGAAATATGTGTACAGAGTATATATATATATATATATATATATATATATATATATATATATACACGGTATATATGTATACAATATAGTTACATACTAAGTAACATAATAAAAATAAAATATAAATGTGTATTTTTTTATATGTATAAATAATGCATATATTATGTTTTGTGTGTGTATTTCCCTCACTTTTAGATAATTGTTCAAATGCAATTTTATGTGCAAGTTTTTATCTTTTATCAGAAAATTTGTTAGTTAAAAGACTAATACATTTGCCCTGGTGCATCTTGTTTTTTAAATGCCCATGGTTTCCCATTCTCTATTAACTATAGATCGTCAGTAATGTTTTACAGCAGTCTTGGATCTTTGTTATTGTTATTGTGCTCTGATGATATCATCAACACTTGTTTTTGGTTGGGGGTAAGACAATTACATTTTGAATCCTTTGGGTCATAGGAGAATTCAGTAGCTCTGATTCTTAGGCTAAGGCCCCACATAGCGGGCCATAGCAAAAAAGCCCTGCAATGCATTGTGTTTTTTTCCGCAGTGCTTTTCACAGAAAGTCCACAGAGGTTTCCTCCATGTTTTTTTACGCAGCATTTCCACTGGGGCCACGGTTTCCACCGTTTTCACCACGTGGGTCCCCTAGCCTTAAAGGGGTATTCTGAGGGATAGGTCATCAACATCTGATCAGAGAATAGCCAACACCCTCCACAACTGCACTGCTGACCAGTTATTTAAGTAGGCCTTAGTGCCACTTCATTTTCACAGGCCTTTAACATCACATTCATTACGTGGACTGTTTGAAGTGAATGGGACTGAGATGCATACCAGGCCAAGATGCCATACAATGTATGGTGCTGTGCTTGTTCAATAATGAGAGGGTGCACCCAGGCACTGCTACTTTCAACAGCTGATCTATGAGGTTGCCAGGTGTTGGACCCCCTTCTTAAGCCAGTACATATCCGGGCCCGTCTGAAGTTTGCTAGAGAGCATTTGGATGTTCCAGAAAAAACTTCAGAGGGGCCTGGATATGTACTGGCTTAAGCAGGGGGACACGTCTGGCACTGCAGGATCTGAGTCCCTGGCGGCGTAGTGTGTTACTGACGGTAGCCTTTGTTACGTTAGTCCCAGCTTTCTGCAGGTCATTCACTAGGTCCCCCTGTGTGGTTCTGGGATTTTTGCTCACCGTTCTTATGATCATTTTGACCCCACGGGGTGAGATCTTGCGTGAAGCCCCTGATTGAGGAAGATTATCAGTGGTTTTGTATGTCTTCCATTTTCTAATTATTGCTCTCACAGTTGATTTCTTCACACCAAGCTGCTTGCCTATTGCAGATTCAGTCTTCCCAGCCTGGTGCAGGTCTACAATTTTGTTTCTGGTGTCCTTCCACAGCTCTTTGGTCTTCACCATAGTGGAGTTTGGAGTGTGACTGTTTGAGGTTGTGGACAGGTATCTTTTATACTGATAACAATGTCAAACAGGTGCCATTACTACAGGTAATGAGTGGAGGACAGAGGAGCCTCTTAAAGAAGAAGTTACAGGTCTGTGAGAACCAGAAATCTTGCTTGTTTGTAGGTGACCAAATACTTATTTTCCACCATAATTTGCAAATAAATTCTTAAAAATTCAGACAATGTGATTTTCTAGATATGTTTTTTCATTTTGTCTCTCATAGTTGAGGTCTACCTATGATGTCAATTACAGGCCTCTCTCATCTTTTTAAGTGGGAGAACTTTTGGTGGCTGACTAAATACTTTTTTTCCCCACTGTATGGCTTCTTTTAACTCCTAATGTTGACAATAAGTCACCAAGATTTTTCTGTTTATGTGTGAAAATGGTTAATGTTCTATGTAGTAAGTGAATAGAATACCAGGGTCTTATGAAGTATTTTAATGATTTCTTAGGGAAAATTGTAATGACAATTTCTTAGTAATTGATGCAGTGAAACAAATTCTCGTATTGTTTTAAGATTATACCTAAAGTTACTGGTATAACTTGGGTAAAATTTTCTTGGGTAAAGATCTTCAAGATTTACGTTCTTTCAAATGAAATCTTTACTGTGTCTGTCATTGGAGATACCTTAAACGCTTTGTGGGATATCATTGACCCTTACGAATTTCAGCACATATGCTTTGAAATAATCACTATAAATCACAAAGGCAATGGTGCTTGCTATGGGATATCAGATTGTAAGAATTATATTGCAATGATGTTTCTGCTCCTTATTCTGAAGAAAAAAAATGTATTGAAACATATATCTCCAATGCACATGTTCAGTGGTATTTTACTGGAGCATGAAAAGGGGAGAATTTGCAGTCATATTGCGTATTCTATGCAGTAGGAATGTACTGAGTCTGCAGCAGAAAACCTATGACTGAGGGAATTCAACGATTACCCTTCCCCCATGATCTTTGCATTCATAAAACTATAAAATAGTAAATAATTGCAGTAATAATTTTAGAATTATAATACAACCTGTGATTGCACGGTGAAGTAATGCTAGAGGTATAAAGCATACACTATTATAGCTGCACTGATAATTATAACCTTACATTTAAAGGGATAAGTGCTGGAATTGAAATCTTTTGGTTTCCATGATTGTGACAACATAAATGTTATCAATTTATGTAAATATGCAATTATACCATTATTCCACATGTAACTAGGCTCATTTTTGTTATACAGTAAGACTAAAAATGAATACAGCATGCATTCTTCTCTGTATCTATAGGCTGTGTAGAAGAGATAAGCTCAGTAACTAGTTAGATGTTAACAGGGACGTTTTGTTGGTATGCAACACTTTTTTAGGCTAAGGCCCCACCTAGCGTCCCACAGCTTTTCACAGAAAGTCCACAGAAGTTTCCTCTGCAGACTTTCTGCTTCAGTTATACCAATAGGGAAACCGTCAGCGTTTCCGTAGGTATAATTGACATGCTGCAATTTCCAAAAACTCAAAGAGTTATCTATAGACATGTTGATAGCATATGGCTAGGATATGTAACCAATGTCCTCTCAGTGGGAGTTTGACCACTGTGACACCCATAAATTGCCAGAACAAAATGGCAGCAGTCTTGTGTCAGCTCTGCTCTTCATTTATTCAGTCAGCCACTTAGACAGGCATTATTTAAAAAAAACAAAACAAAAAAACAATAACAATGGGGCCAAGAGGAGATGAAGTGGCACAGTGCCTTACACTTAGTTCTATTCAAAGATGAGGGTCACTGTGGCCTTGCCCTCGCCAATCAGACACTGTTGGTATACCCTACCAGTTTGTCACCAGTGTCTCCAATGAGACATGGTTAAGGTTTCAATGTATTCAAAATGAATAACATAAAATATGATGTATCTATTTCTGCCTACTACATTCCCTGAAATTAACTTTCGATTTTCAATCTGCACTATATAGAGCTTATGTTTACCCATTGGCAGTTCCATGCTATAGTCTTTGGTCATCAAGTACAGTTCCTTAAATATATGATGCTTTTCTTGTTTTATGGGCTGTTATATATCAAAGAGTTGTCTGGTTTGGATAAGTCCTACTGTTAGGGAACTCCACATTCCATTTTTATGGCCAGAGAAAGCTCATCGAATTCAATAATAACTTTCTCATTTCAGTGGCTGCCGGTGGTCGGTCAGTATCTACCGTGTTTCTCCGAAAATAAGACAGGGTCTTATATAATTTTTTCTCCAAAAAAAAGGGCTAGGGCTTATTTTCAGGGCAGGCCTTATTTTTCAGGCACCAAAGCAAATCAGAATCTTTTCTGATTCGCTCCGGACGAATCTTGTAAAATTGATGCTGAAGTCTCAGTGGGTCTTAAACAAACTTACTGGCACTCTCTCTCTCTCTCTAAACGCTGTGTGCGGCAGTGGCACCATGCCTTCTCTATCTCCTTTACGCTTTCCTTTATGCTAAGGGAGAGGTGCTGTAGTGGAGTGGCTGCATCTGTGGGAGAAAGCAGGGGTGGTACCTGACGTATGGTCATGTAGGTAGCCAAGCCCACAGTATAGTAGCGGCCTGGAGGTGAGACCCTGGAGGCAGCACTCAGAAGGCGGACTTGGGAGTCAGGAGACGGGACTGTGGAGCGGGATTGGGGAATGGGTGAGCGGATTTTGCCCTGGCGTGGCGGGAGGTAGCCGGCACTTGTCCAGGATGGTTGTGAGCTATAGTATACCTATCCTCCGTCTCCGTGATGTCACGTGAAATAACCTAGCACTGGAGGCGCTGACTGTAACTAGGGCTTATTTTTGGCGTAGGGCTTATATTTCATGCTTACTCCAAAAACCCTGCAAAATCAAGCTAGGGCTTATTTTCGGGGTAGGGCTTATTTTTGGATTTTTGCTATTTCAGTATGCTCCAATTGGTGTTCTTGCAAAGGGGCTTTTTGAAACATCCAAGGAATATTTTCAAAGTTCAATAGTGTATACTGTTAACCATCTAAATATGTGTTATTACATGTCAGATACATATTTATGAACACATAGAACTTCCTCTTCCTGAGGTCAACAACTTGAATACAGTTTATTAATATATAATTGATACAACATATAAACATTTGTATGGCACTTACTTGCAGTAACTCTTTTGAAGTAAAAAGAAACATAAAAGTGTTTGTTGAGTGGTAACAAAATTTGAGATGTACAAAGCACAGAAAATCTACAAAAGGTCAAACCTACTGTACATGAAAGTACAGTCACTTTCTAAATATAATGTATTACTTATCTTCAAGGAGTTGTTGGGGAGTTTAACCGCTTCCCAACATTTGTTGTAATAGTATAGCAGATGTTAGGACTTTAATAATAATAATAATAATAATAATAATAGTCCTTTAATAGTCCCACAATGGGGAAATTCAGTGTGTTACAGCAGCAAAGATAAGATAAGCAGATACAAATACAAATACAACATGTACAGGAATGTTCCAAGGTAAGAGGCATTACTTTGATAGCAGACAGACAGATAGGAAGTAGCGGGGGGGGGGGGGGGATTTAACAGGCAGAAAGATATTTCAGTTCTCTGTGTGTAATGATCTCCGCTTAGGTCGGTGTTGGTTGTACAGCCTAACCGCGGTGGGGAGGAAAGACTTCCAATAGCGCTCCTTCTCACACCTAGAGTGGAGCAGTCGGTCACTGACAGTACTGCTCAGCGCGATCACAGTCTCATGCATGGGATGGGACTTCTTCTTCTGCATGGAGCTCACCACTGACAGTATCCTTTTGTCACCCACCACCTGCACAGGGTCCAGTGGGCTCCCCAGGACAGAGCTGGCCCTTCTAATCAGCTTGTCGAGTCTATTCCTATCCCTGGTTGATATGCTGCTCCCCCAGCAGGCCACTCCAAAGAAGATGGCTGATGCCACTACCGAGTTGAAGAAAGTTCTAAGAAGTGCCCCCCGGATTCCAAAGGCTCTCAGCTTCCTAAGCAGGTAGAGCCTGCTGTGGCCCTTCCTGTACAGGGCCTCCATATGATCTGCCCAACCCAGCTTATTATTAAGGAGCAAACCCAGGTACTTATAGGTGTTCACAATCTCGATGCCCGTCCCCAGGATGTCCACTGGTTTAGGAGGGCTTCTGCCTTTACAGAAATCCACCACCATCTCCTTCGTCTTCCCCGCGTTAATCTTCAGGTGGTTCCGGTGGCACCAGTCCACAAAATCCTGGTTCAGTTCTCTGTACTCCCTGTCATCATCATCTGTGATGAGACCCACTATTGCAGAGTCGTCAGAATACTTCTGTAGGTAGCAGCTGGATGAGTTGCACCTAAAATCTGCAGTGTACAGTGTGAAGAGGAAAGGGGCGAGAACCGTTCCCAGCTAAGGAACAAAGTAGGCACCATAGACGGGGTTTTTTTTTTTTTCTGTTTTATACGCACAGATCCTACAGCAGTGTGTTGAACCTGGCACCATAAATAGAATATAACTTTAATAGCTTTTTTTTTTATACCATTGAGTTATTGTATTTCTCTTTTTTAGTCGCTATTTATATTTGATTATTGTATGGTGTTTTTCAATGTCAATTTGCATTTAGTCTTAATTTACATATAGCGTTATTTTTTATTTATTTATTTCTATTTTTCTCTATATATTCCCATTTATATTCATTCAGTTGGTGGTTTATATAATAACTGGAATGACATCCTATGGAGAAGAAAAGTTTATGCCATCTAATTCGTGTATGTTATTGGATATGTTATATATTGCCATTGTTTGTATATGCCACTGGAATGATTGCGGCGTGCTTTGGTTTGGATGCTGTGTAGAACGAACAATCTGAGAATAGATACTGCTTATAACCTGCAGTCTGGCTTCTCTTGTGCATCTTATTAGGTTTGTGTTTTGACGTTGCATATTGGAATAAGTCATATGTTATTTCACATGACTCTGTGACTCTGGCCATGGAGTTTTTCATACTTTTCATCAATGGTAAGGTTCTCTTTTTGGAATGAGTGTATTTGGGATTTATATGTATTTTGGAGATTACATAGAGGATTGGGTTCATATATGATCTAAGATGAAAGTATGGTATATATAGTTAAATATTTATCTGCGCTCTTTGTATTTAAGATGAAACTATTTGTTTGGTGTCTTTTATGTTCTGATATAAGATTAATATTGTCAATATATTTATGGTCTGGAGGATTTGGTCTCCGGGTTTATGGATTTACTCTGCTGTTATGATGTCAAGAGTGAGTGGTGTTCCTTTTTCTTAAATATGGGCTTTATGTCAGTGTGTCTTTCTTGTCATGACTAAGAGGCAGAATGTCTCGAAACGCTATTTGTGGCTTTTTAAATGAACTATTAAAAGTTATATTTTATTTATGGTGCCAAATTCTACACATTGGATCTTTTTTGTTCTATACCCTGAGAGTACACCAGTAGATGGCTGGACTGTGTTATATTACAACAAGGGTGAGCTGTAATCCCGTTTTTGTTTTGCACTCCACTGCAGTGTCTGCGATCTGAGACATCTATGATCACAGACACTTAACTCCTCAGGTGCTGGGGTCAAATGCAATCACAGCATTCCGGTTCTTTCACTTTTCCATTTTCAAACAGCTTCTGTGTGGTAACATTGTGGGAGTCATTCGGTTGCTATGGCATCCAGGAGACTTCTGAAAGCTCCCAGGTCTGCCATAGCAACATTAGCAGTTTGAATTGTGCTTGAGGCAGGCTTCAGTACCTTTACTGGGATTTTGCTATAGACTGCTATATATTAGTAGTCTATGCAGTCTATGGTACAAGCAATCTAATAATTTCAGGTTCAAACCCCTGGGGTGGGCTAAAAAAAAAAAAGTAATAAATAAAAGTTTTACAAATATTACATTTTTTTAAATATAAAAACAATCCAAACAATCAAAACATTTGAACAAAAAGTGAGCAAAGAAATATCAATAAAAACTACATCCTACATCCTTGTCCTGCAAAAAACAAACCTTACCCTATACAGCTCTGTACACAGAAATATAAATTACCAGGATATGGTGAGGCAGAGAATTTTTTATTTTTCAAAGTTTTGGATCTTTCTAAAGGTATTAAAACATGACAAAAACGATATTTTTAAAAATGTGGTATCTCTGTGTTTGTACTGACCCACAGAATATTGGTAATATGTAAACTTCACCACACAGTGAATGCCATAAAAGTAAAACCCGTAAGAAAATGGCACATTTGTGTTTTTTTCCCCCTATTCCATCTCATTTTGGTTTTTGTCCAGCTTTCCAGTACATTTCACAGAATATTAAAGGGTGAAGTACACAATGAAGTATAGTTTGTCCTTCCAAAAAAAAAAAGGGGGAAAAGAAAAAACCCTCACGTTGCTTTGCGAACAGAATAATAAAAAAGTTATTGCTTTTGGAAGGAGGGGACTAAAAAAACAAAAACTCAGAAATGAAGAATGGCTGCAGCAGGAAGAGGTTAAAAAGCTAGTCCAATGGTAGGCAATGTAATGGACTGATATAATAACCTTTTATCATCTGTAAATGGTGCTCCCCACCAGTCTTTGTTTACTTTACATGCAGTGCAGTGATGACATCACTACATTCACATGAGCGCTGCAGCCAATCACTGGCCTCAGTGGTCTTGTGTTGTAAGTGCAGAAATCACTGCTGAGGTCAGTGACAAGCTGGAAAGCTAGTATGTGCAGAGTTGTACTCACAGTTTTGCTTGTTATTGGATAGTGTTGAAAATCTATTATTTGATAAGATTGACTTTGGAAGCAAGATCTGAATAGACATTGAATCTGAAAGAAATTCTTTGAGGTTTTCAATGTGAAGGCATCAGTTTTGTAAATGCACCAAGAGTATACAAACTATAACTCTTGTTTAGTACACAGTGAAACACTAGGTGAGATTTATTATAAGGGGAGTTTTGGAAATCAGTTTTAGGCTAAAGCCTCATATAGCGGGCCACAGCAAAAAAGCGTTGCGGTAAAAACCACGGCGGCAACACATTGCGCTTTTTCCCACAGCACTTTTCACAGAAAGTTTCCTCTGTGGACTTTCCGTTTCCATTATACCTATAGGGAAACCACCAGCGTTTTCATAGGTATAATTGACATGCTGCAATTTTCAAAACCGCAACGGTTTTCAAAATCGCAGCATGTCCACTGCACATATTTTTCTGCAGTGTGTGGATGGGATTTGCTAAATCCCATCCGTTTATGCCACATGGGGCCCTAGCCTTAATGTAGTTTGCATTGCCAGCAAAATTTATGAAACTTTGTATGATGTTGGATAAATTTGACTCTTTAAGTCTAATGCTTCTGTCTTGTTACTGAACTTTTTATACAAATAAGCTTAAAAAGTTAAAACCCTATTTTGCAATTTTTTGACCCTAGAATTCTGATGTGCAGGGTTTGGTAAATTCCCCCAATGTCTTTCTTTTGAGCAATTATCGCCTTTTTCTGCACATTAATTGTACAAAATTGTAAAGTAAATTTAGGAACGTACTCTATGATTTGCATCACAATATTTCACTTTTAAACATCACATGACTTATAGTTAGGTTTAGAAAAATTTGTAAAAATGATGAGGTCTGTGTATGTGCCCCTTGCGTGCCCCTAATTCATCCTGTGCATTTTAATAATAAAATATGTAAATTATAACAATAGGAAACAACAGAAGAGAATAACTTGTAACAGCAAATTACCAAAATAATGAAAATGAATAGCTCGGAATGTTATTTTTATTAAACTTTTTAATGCCAATTAGCCGTTTTATTAGATGCTTTTCAACAGGTTCTGGTCAGTGTTACAATATAAGCTTATAGATGCCAAGGAGAGCAAGAGGGTGACCTTAGCTGTCCATGAGTGTGTTGCTGCTTCAGTCTGCATAATGAGGCAGGCTAAAGCTGTAGGGAGATCTCAGAGAGGAAGGCAAGAGAAGAGCGACACAGATGCTCCACTTATTTGCATGCCCAGTCAGAATGTGCAGCTTTGACACAGTGTTATGATTTAGAAACTGAAATTGGTTTGGGAACCCTGAGTGAGCTGTGGCAGGCAAACAATTACTGTAGGAAAACAAATCTAATTGCTATAGATCTCTGTGTGACAGATAATGAATGTTTTTAAGAAATGCATTACTGGTTACACCATGATTCCATGAAAATATTACTATAACCTGAGCAGAAATTAAGTGGACCATAATATATTTACTGTCCAAACTGCATTACATGCTAATTAAAATGTACCTGTTGGCTTTTTATGGACTATGGCAATAGTCGGGACCGTAAAAGACATTCATGATGAGCATTCCCCAAAAAAATCCCTCAATAAATATAGATCTTTACATTATACTTTTCCATCAGGTTGTTAGAAATGAGCTACATTGTTAGTTATCTAGGAAAACTGAATGCCATCCAATCCAGTTACCATAATAACACCCAACCTTCTTAGAGTCTTGAGCAGCAGATATTCCCAGTTCAGCAATATAGTAGTAAAGCTTGCCGCACACATTACATATACTGTATGGCAGGACTGGCAGCCCATCTAATATGTTTAGGGGTATCCTAAATCCCCAGCAGCAGATATTGTGTGAAGAGAGGTGGAGGGCATTTTTGAATTTTATAATGTCCGGTGCTTTTTTCTCAGAAAGATAAGCTACACGCAGAGATGCCTGCCAGCAGTTTTCTTTTACCTCCCTATTCCTATGCCAATGCCAATCTTACATGTGTATGAGGGTGTCAGAACAGATTACTGTTGGTCAAAAGCTAATGTGTATGGCTAGTCTTAAGCATGTATGGAAACATAACAAGCTAGATTTGCCAATGACGTCTGGAAGTCAAATGAGTATGCTGAATGTGTTCATAGCTTTTAATAAGTCCAAAATTCATGGTGTAAGATGAGCCTAACAGCTCCTATATGAGCTATGACTATATTGGCTGTCACTTTAAAATATTCAGCAATCGGCATGTTAAGAATTACTATATTTTGTTGATTTTGGTTAGGGTGCTCTTTATTGGGATTGGTACTAATTTACTTGGAACTAATGACGTCACTACAACATAATCTCATAGTGGACTGATATACTGCAGTCTCATGAATATTGAATTATTGACCCACAAGCATTTGACCCTCTGCGTGAAGGTGACGTGTGTAACTCTGAGGTTTCTATGGCAACACAGTAAACGAGAAAACCCAAAGCCCAGAAAAAAATATATACTTTTTCTCGAGATGAAATTGAAGGAGATATGTTATTGTAGCTTCACAGATAATTATCATTTATTTTTCTTAATGCTGGATGTTTTCCATATGCCTCATTGAACAAATGGCAGCATTGGTGGAACAATTTCTGTGATTCTGTTAAAAAAAGAAAGCATGTCGCAGCTTGTTAAGTAGAGACAAATAGTTTTGCAGAAGCGATTTACTTAATGCCATCTGCATTGCAGTCATCTCAAGTCATACTGAAAAATATTTGTCTATTCACTTGCATAATAGTCTGAATACTTCATATATGATAAAAATGTTATCAGCTATCACCGCATTGATTTCAGTGTCTGATAACTGTGTAGTTTATTGTTCTACATATTGATCCATTAATACATAATTACACAAATCATTTCATGCCAAGCCCCAGAGGCGCATATTCATTTTTCTGCTTTCTGGTATTTATAGACTTTACCTCTAGCTACTACTATATCACTGGAGAGAATGAAATACTCCTTTGTAGATAGAGTGGTTATGATGCTTTGCTGGAAATATTTAGCAGCATTTACATACAGAACATACATATACATATACATTCATTACATAACTTCTATATAAGGCTGGATTCAAATCTGCGCCCGATCTCTGTTAGGGGAATTCCGTCCCCCATTCCGCTTGAAAAATGCGGACCCACATTTTTCGAGTGGAAACCCGGTGGACCCCATTATAGTTTGTAAGGTACTTTTTAAGCGGATTGGATTTCCGTTTTTCGGGTTCCCAAGCGGACCTGAAGAACAGAAAACCAAGCCCAGGTGTGAACCTAGCGTAACAGTGACACCTGTAATCATGTACTGTATCTATCGTTGGTCATGCAAATCATATATGTATTGCGAATCATATAAATCATGTACATAATGTCATACAAATCATATATGTATGTGGATGCTCTAATTATATTTGAGAGCCACTACATTTCCTAGTCTTATAACATGATTCAGGTTTACACATATATCCATATTTTGATATAGTGTGAAAAATCGTAGCCCATAGCAGGTGACCAAGCAAACCTGGATACTATAATATACTGTAAATCATGAATGAGCAGAGGTGTATCTAGCAGATTGTGGGCAGGGGAACCGGCAGCCAGGATGTCTAAAGGACACTGATACAGTTGTAATGTATGGTAGAGCAGGAAGCAGTTGGCTTCCTTCTCTGCCACTCTGTAGGCTGCAAGCCATTCCAGGGCTGCTGGCTTACAAGGTTCCATAAACTCCTAGAAGCTGTCTGTACCCAGGATGGCACAGTGATCTCAAAGCATTGTGCCTCCTGTGCTGAGTCGCAGATGTCCTCTCTGTGATCACGGTGCCTTGTAGAAAAGAAGAGGAGAGAAGACGACAGCGGCAGCTCTGTGCCGCAAGGGATCGCAGGCAGGTGAGTATAACTTTTATTTTTTAAGACAGTCAGTAGTCATATTATATGTGGAAAATCAAAGAGAACATTAGGGTCATTATGAATATAAGGGGGAGATCAGTTATATAAGAGGTAATTAGGGGGCTTTATGAATTTAAAGGGGACCATTTGTATAAAGAGACATTATGAATATAAGGTGCATTATTTATAGAAGGGGTCATTAGAGAGCAATGTATTAGGTGCAGTATTTATTTAAGGGGGCATAATATGGGACAATTGGGAAGTATTAAATTAAAGAGGCACTTCGGCTATATTAAAGAGGATCTTTCACGTCCTTATCGTACTGTCGGCTTTCTGGGTATGTGCCTCGGTGCTGGAGACATTGGTGCCGTTAATTTTGTCACCGATATCTCTCCACTGTCAATGAAGCGTTACGAGACCTTGTATTTTGTAGGTACATATGCCTTTTTGATCAATTTTTATTCCTTTATTTTGAGAGATGAGAGAGTTAGAAAACTTCCATTCTGGCATCTGAATTTAAAGGTTTTTGGTGTTTATCATGTAGAATAAATAATATACTGTATTTTTCAGACTATAAGACGCACTTTTTCCCCCCAAGTTTGGGAGGAAAATGGAGGTGCGTCTCATGGTCCGAATGTCGGTGTTGGGGGGGAGGGGGGGCGGAGGAACAGGGTCGCAACATTGTCCCACTTCTGCCGCTGCTGGCTTTCTGCAGCGGCAGGAGAGGGGCGATGCTGTGGGCCCTGGGCTTGGAGGAGAGGGTGTCCCGGAGGTGAGAACACATCCTGGCATCTGGCGTGCTATTACGGCAGATGCCGGTTCTGTAAAGATGATGGTGGCCGCTCTGCAGAGCGGTCACCATAGCAAACGGGTCTCCACTGTAATGTAGCAGAAACCAGGAGCTAATGCCCATGATCAGAGTCCAGAGTCCATTCTGATCGCAGGCATTACTACTTCAAAGCCCCCCCCCCCCCAAAAAAAAAAAAAAAAAATGTAAAAACTGCCCCCGACCCCGCTGTGTACCTGTCCTGTTGCAGGCTGGCTCCTGCACGGCGAGATCGCAGGAGCCGACCTGTTCCTGTGACAACCGGGAGCCTTATGAAGACTCTCTTGCAATCAAATGATTGCAGGTTCAAGCGCCCTAGGGCGGGCTAATAAAATAGTAAAAAAAAAAAAAAAAAAAAAAAATTAAATATATATATATAAAAAAAATAATTAAAAAAACCCCTGCTAAATCACCCCTTTTCCCTAGAATACATATAAAAGTAGAAAATTACTGTGAAACACATACACATTAGGTATCCCTGTGTCCAAATAAGCCCGGTCTACAAACTTATAAAAATATTATACCCGTAGGGTAAATGTCGTAGCGGGAAAAAAAAATCAAAAGTGCCGAACTGCAGTTTTTTTTCGTTGTTTTGCCTCTGATTTAAATAAAAAGTGATCAAAGCAATAGACATTCCCCAAAATGGTATAACTAAAAAGTACATAAAAAGCTGCCCTATGCATCCCCGTACAGCTGCAGAGACACCTGTCAATGCGGCCTTGCAGCTCTTGCAAAACTATAATTCCCATATCTTATTATATATTTTACCACTTTTTTTTGCTGGTGATATCATGAACAGAAGTCCATGATATTAAAGTAACTGCTCCCTCTGTCTCCTGAACTTAGGGAGGCTACCTTCAAAGCTGTGGGGGGTTTAGGCACATTTCTGTGTAAGTAAATACTTATATTCTTTATAAAATAATTATGCTGGAACATCTTTTCTTATAAATCTGCACTGTGCCATTCCTCTGTTATTACTTATAGAAATTTATGAAGAAATTGACAACTGGGTGTAACCAGTTGGGATATGCGCTTGCAAACAACTGTGCAACACTGCCCAATAAATACTAACAGTATCAGACTGTGCAGAAACACATCACTTAGAGGAGGGAAATGTTAACATCCATTCCAACATTCAGAAGAAAGATACAGTCAATGTTGTATATACATTTTTCCAGTCACCATACAGTTGAAACCAGAGGTTTACATACACTATATAAAAAGACGTATGCATATTTTTCTCACTATCTGACATGAAATCAGAATAAACCTTTCCCGTTTTAGGTCAATTAGGATTCCCACTTAAAAAGATGAGAGGCCTGTAATTGACATCATAGGTAGACCTCAACTATGAGAGACAAAATGAGAAAACAAATCCAGAAAATCACATTGTCTGATTTTTAAATAATTTATTTGCAAATTATGGTGTAAAATAAGTATTTGGTCACCTACAAACAAGCAAGATTTCTGGCTGTCACAGACCTGTAACTTCTTCTTTAAGAGGCTCCTCTGTCCTCCACTCATTACCTGTAGTAATGGCACCTGTTTGACATTGTTATCAGTATAAAAGACACCTGTCCACAACCTCAAACAGTCACACTCCAAACTCCACTATGGTGAAGACCAAAATGCTGTGGAAGGACACCAGAAACAAAATTGTAGACCTGCACCAGGCTACTGTGGAAGACAGAATCTGCAAAAGGCAAGCAGCTTGGTGTGAAGAAATCAATTGTTGGAGCAATAACTAGAAATAGGAAGACATACAAGACCACTGATAATCTCCATCGATCAGGGGCTCTCCGCGCAAGATCTCACCCTGTGGGGTCAAAATGATCACAAGAATGGTGAGCAAAAATCCCAGAACCACACGGAGGGACCTAGTGAATGACCTGCAGAAAGCTGGGGCTAACGTAACAAAGGCTACCGTCAGTAACACACTACGCCGCCAGGGACTCAGATCCTGCAGTGCCAGACGTGTCCCCCTGATTAAGTCAGTACATATCCGGGCCCGTCTGAAGTTTGCTAGAGAGCATTTGGATGTTCCAGAAAAGTATTGGGAGAATGTTATATGGTCAGATGAAACCAAAGTAGAACTGTTTCGTAGAAACACAACTCATCCAAAGAACACCGTGCCTACTGTGAAGCATGGGGGTGGCAACATCATGCTTTGGTTCTGTTTCTCTGCAAAGGGACCAGGACAACTGATCCGTGTACATGAAAGAATGAATGGGGCCATGTATCGTGAGATTTTGAGTGCAAACCTCCTTCCAGCAGCAAGGGCATTGAAGATTAAACGTGGCTGGGTCTTTCAGCATGACAATGATCCCAAGCACACCGCCAGGGCAACAAAGGAGTGGCTTCGTAAGAAGCATTTCAAGGTCCTGGAGTGGCCTAGCCAGTCTCAACCCCATAGAAAACCTTTGGAGGGAGTTGAAAGTCCGTGTTGCTCAGCGACAGCCCCAAAACATCACTGCTCTAGAGGAGATCTGCATGGAGGAATGGGCCAATATACCAGCAACAGTGTGTGCCAACCTTGTGAAGACTTACAGAAAATGTTTGACCTCTGTCATCGCCAACAAAGGATATATAACAAAGTATTGAGATGAACTTTTGTTATTGACCAAATACTTATTTTCCACCATAATTTGCAAATAAATTCTTTAAAAATCAGACAATGTGATTTTCTGGATTTGTTTTCTCATTTTGTCTCTCATAGTTGAGGTCTACCTATGATGTCAATTACAGATCTCTCGCATCTTTTTAAATGGGAGAAATTGCACAATTGGTGGTTGACTAAATACTTTTTTCCCCACTGTACATTTCATTAGTATTTGGTACCATTGCCCTAAAACTGTATGACTTGGGTCAAATGTTTTGGATATCCTTCCACAAGCTTCTCACAACAGTTGGTAGGAATTTGGGCCCATTCCTCCTGACAGAACTGGTATAACTGAGCCATGTTTGTAGGCCGCCTTGCTCGCACCTGCCTTTTCAGCTTTGCCCATAAATTTTCAATAGGATTGAGATCAGGGCTTTGTGATGGCCACTCCAAAACATTGACTTTGTTATCCTTAAGCCACTTTGTAACCAGTTTGGCAGTATGCTTTGGTTCATTGCCCATTTGGAAGACCCATTTGCGCAAAGGTTTAACCTCCTGGCAGATGTCTTGAGATGTTGCTTTAGTATTGACACATAATGTTCTTTCCTCATGATGCCATCTATTTTGTGAAGTGCACCAGTCCCTCCTGCAGCAAAACAACCCCACAACATGATGCTGCCACACCCGTGTTTCACAGTTGGCATGGTGTTCTCAGGCTTGGCCATAATAACCATTGTTACATTTGGAGGAAAAAGGGAGAAGCTTGCAAGCCTGAGAACACCATCCCAACTGTGAAACACGGGTGGGGCAGCATCATGTTGTGGGGTTGTTTTTCTGCAGGAGGGACTGGTACACTTAACAAAATAGATGGCATCATGACGAAAGAACATTATGTGCCAATACTGAAGCAACATCTCAAGACATCAGCCAGGAAGTTAAAGCTTGGACGCAAATGGGTCTTCCAAATGGATAATGACCCGAAGCATACTGCCAAACTGGTTACAAAGTGGCTTAAGGATAACAATGTCAATGTTTTGGAGTGGCCATCACAAAGCCCTGATCTCAATCCTATTGAAAATTTATGGGTAAAACTTAAAAAGCAGGTGCGAGCAAGGTGGCCTACAAACATGGTTCAGTTACACCAGTTCTGTCAGGAGGAATGGACCCAAATTCCTACCAACTATTGTAAGAAGCTTGTGGAAAGATATGCAAAAATGTTTGACCCAAGTCATACAGTTTAAGGGCAATGGTACCAAATACTAATGAAATGAACTTTTGACTTTGCAGAAAGTAATAAAAATGCCTTAAAAATTCTCTCTCTCTCATTATTCTGGCATTTGGCAAATATAAATAATTTTGGTAATCCTAATTGACCTAAAACGGGAAAGGTTTATTCTGATTTCATGTCAGATAGTGAGAAAAACATGCATATGTGTCTTTTTATAAAGTGTATGTAAACTTCTGGTTTCAACTACATGATTTCAGATGAACATGAAGAAATACAAGCACAGTCTTGGCTTCTCCTGCAAACTAATCTTGTTCAAGTGAACCTCTGGACATTGAAACCTGTCAAAAGATAGCATCAAAGTGGTCCTTGAGCAGAGACCCCCACTGATCTCCAGAATAAAGGAGCATTCAGTACACAGAAAAAATTCCATGACCTCTGGCATGATTATATCTGTATCTAAGAAACACAGTCAGCAGAACGGCCATTGAACTCCATAGAATCCTACTGTACTTGCAGTCTGTTAACAAAGCTAAAAGAAAGGGTTTGCTCTTGTCAGAATGGGTGCAAGATAGCAAAACCTCTAACCCAGACTATCCTCTAATAAGTCCCAGTAGATGCCAGAAAACTGTGAAAACTTAAGCCGCACTTTAAATAGTCAGGAATTTTTGAGCAAGCTTTTCATAAATCAATAGTACAAGCAACTATATATAGTATATATTATATCCTATTTTGAGAAAATGCCACTTTATCCACTAATCTAGCACTTTCCCTACCTCTACCCCACCTTAAACTTATATTCACTCTGAAATCTCTCCTTTAGGCCGGTTGCTTCCAGCCGGCCGTGAATTAAAGGCACGGACGTCTCACGGGGAACACGCGGATGTCACCCATGTGCCGCCCGTGCACGGACCGTGCTTCCGCGGACCCTTTCATTAAATGAATAGGAACCACGGAAACAAGGCCGCAAAATAGGACAGGAATAGGACCTGTCCTATATTTTGCAGCCCGGATTGTCGGCCCGGACACGGGACCGTGTAATTCGCGGTCATGTGTAGGGGCTCATAGAGATGAATGGGTCAGTGTGCTATCCGTGAAAAACACAGATAGCACACTGATCTCTGCCACGGTCATGTGCAGCTGGCCTTAGGCTGAGGACCCATGTTGCTGAAACACAGCTTTCTTTGTTACAGATTTTGCTGCGATTTTTGAGCCAAAGCCAGGAGTGGATTGAGCAGAAGGTAGAAGTATAAATGCTTCCTATATATTTCCCATTGCTTTTGCAGCCATTCCTGTCTTTGGCTCAAGAAAACGTAGCAAATTTGCAACAAAAAAGCTGTGTTTCTGCAACATCGGGCCTTTACCTAAAGGGCATGGAGTACATAACATTGGACTTCAATTAACCACTTTATATTTATAGCTCAGGTGTCTGCTCAGCCAGTCGCTTGCTTCAGTGCTTACATTCCATTTATGCACAAGCAACTTCTGAAGCCTGTGATTGGCTGGATGACACATAAATGTGTGATATCATCACTTCTGGTTTAACAGGACCAGGAGCTCCAAGTACCAGACTATTGGTCCTGTTTGGTTTTTCATTTAACCCATCATCTGCTTCCTGACAATTTTGTAATACTATTGTAAAATCTCTTGCTAAGAAAAGATGGGAAAGCAGCTCACAGTATGTTATTAGAGTTCAAAATAGACATTTATAGAGAGGCATGAGGGGTGGCTTTCAGGAACTCAGTGATATTGGAGAGACACAGGCAAGGGCAAAGGATCCTATAGCTAAAGAGGAGGTTTCTATCTTACTCTAAATGTCTTATTTACATTAATTTTCATTTTTCTCACAGCTGGGGGGATGAAGAGCAAGCATTAAAGACAGATCCAGAAAGGAGAACTTAAGAATGCAGAATACAAGTCATACAGTGTCCAGAAATTGTGTTACTCCGTACACAAAAGTCCTGCATGTCGGATTTTTTGTCCGGGAAAAATAACCAACATGTGACGTATGTGGTGTAGAACGGGCACTAACGGTTACTAATGGACATTGAAATGTTAACGGATTTGTGACGGTTCTGCTAGTGTCCATTGCTAAAATCTTGTAACGGACAATAGCAACAGACACTACTGACGGTCACCAGCGATAGTGTGAACGACCCCTAAGCAAGTTCTGTCCTGGTCATTAACTTTTCAATAAACTTTGCATAAATCAATAGTATAAGTCAGTAGTTCTCAACCTGTCGTACATGTACTCTAGGGGGTACGCTGAGCGGTCTCAGAGGGTATATGCCATGGATGTGAACCTCTGCTCTGGAAGTGGCAGATTTAGTGAGTGCTCAGATTCCAGGCTTTCGGAGAGGCTAGTGCCACCAAAATCATCCACTATACTGTGGCACAGTGACTGCTTAGCAGAGGCACGTCTCAGAAGACGTTGCGTCAGGTTTAAGGGGCAGGTTTCCTCTGCAGTAGCAGGTACAGTTAGGTCCATAAATATTTGGACAGAGACAACATTTTTCTAATTTTGGTTCTGTACATTACCACAATGAATTTTGAACAAAACAATCCCGATGCAGTTGAAGTTCAGACTTTCAGCTTTAATTCAGTGGTTTGAACAAAATAATTGCATAAAAATGTGAGGAACTAAAGCATTTATTACACCCAATCCCTTCATTTCAGGGGCTCAAAAGTAATAGGACAAATGAAATAATTGTAAATAAAATGTTAATTTATAATACTTGGTTGAAAACCTTTTGTTGACAATGACTGCCTGAAGTCTTGAACTCATGGACATCACCAGACACTGTGTTTCCTCTTTTGTAATGCTCTGCCAGGCCTTTACTGCAGCAGTTTTTAGTTGCTGTTTGTTTGCCGTCCTTTATGTCTGAAGTTTAGTCTTTAACAAGTGAAATGCTGCTCAAATGGGTTGAGATCAGGTGCGTGACTTGGCCATTCAAGAATATTCCACTTCTTTGCTTTAATAAGCTCCTGGGTTGCTTTGGCTTTATGTTTTGGGTCATTGTCCATCTGTATTATGAAACGCCAGGCAATCAGTTTGGCTGCATTTGGCTGGATTTGAGCACACAGTATGTCTCTGAATACCTCAGAATTCATCCGGCTGCTTCTGTCCTGTGTCACATCATCAATAAACACTAGTGACCCAGTGCCACTGGCAGCCATGCATGCCCAAGCCATCACCATGCTTCGCATGATTTGCCATACTTTTTTCTTTCCATCATTCTGGTACAGGTTGATCTTGGCTTCATGTGTCCAAAGAATGTTCTTCCAGAACTGTGCTGGCTTTTTTAGTTGTTTTTTTTTTTTTTTGGGGAAAGTCCAATCTAGCCTTCTTATTCTTGAGGCTTATGAGTGGCTTGACCGTGCAGTGAACCCTCTGTATTTACTTTCATGCAGTCTTCTCTTTATGGTAGATTTGGATATTGATACGCCTACATCCTGGAGAGTGTTGTTCACTTGGTTGGCTGTTGTGAAGGGGTTTCTCTTCACCATGGAAATTATTCGGCGATCATCCACCACTGTTGTCTTCTGTGGGCGTCTAGGTCTTTTTGCATTGATGAGTTCACCAGTGCTTTCTTTCTTTCTCAGGATGTACTAAACTATAAATTTTACCACTCCTAATATTGTAGCAATTTCTCAGATGTTTTTTTTTTTGTTTTCCAGCTTAAGGATGGCTTGTTTCACCTGCATGGAGAGCTCCTTTGACCGCATGTTTTCTTTGCAGTAAAATCTTCCAAATGCAAGCACCACACCTCAAATCAACTCCAGGCCTGTTATCTGCTTAATTGAGAATGACATAACGAAGGAATTGTCCACACCTGCCCATGAAACAGCCTTTGAGTCAATTGTCCAATTACTTTTGGTCCCTTTAAAAACAGGGTGGCACATGTTAAGTAGCTGAAACTACTAAACGCTTCATCCAATTTTAATGTGAATACCCTTAAATGAAAGCTGAAAGTCTGGACTTTATGCCCATGTCCATTATATAACTATAACTTGAATATGTTTCAGGAAACAGGTAAAAAAAACAAAATTTGTGTCAGTGTCCAAAATTATATGGACCTAACTGTAGTCTGTGCTGAATATGCAAATAGCTTGCATTCTATGATCTGATGAGTGAATAGCTGATTGGAAGCTAAAAGACCCTCAGAACTTCTAGTGTCTGTCTACCATAGGTTCCCCCACAAGCAAAAGCATTTGCTTGGCACAATATGCATGACAGTTCTTTTTCCTTACTTGAGCTTGGGAGCAGGATCAGTTGGAACTTTTTACACAAGGGGGCACTTGGCTTGAAAAGTTAAGAAATGCTAGTAAAAGTGAATGTAAAAAAGCTGTAATATATCTTAGAGTAAAATGCTTATTTTTCCATATTAAAAACTCAACTTGCTTGCAAAACTGACGGTCACTCTGACATCTCTTCTGAATCTGTAATGGACTGCAGTTCACAGAGTTATCAAATTACAGCTCTCTAAAGAAGGCTACAGAAAAGGGAAAGAGGAGAAGGAGGAGGGTCCAAGTAAGAGAGAAGCAGAGACAAGAAACAAACATCCTCCTATATCTAATAGTAAATGTTTTACTGTCTTACAGCTGCTGGATCAATGCTATTTGCTACTTCTTTATAATGTATTATATGTTACTGCTGCTGTGTCTGTGTGTCAGAGAGTTAGGGAGTAGAATCTCCTGTTTTCTTCATGTGGGAGACATCATAGCAGCTGGTTTCCATCTACCACCTTTGGGAGAACTGAGAGACAGAGTCTGCAGAGAGAAAAACTACTAAAAACCACAAGATGCAAGTCATATAATGGCCAGAAGTAGTGTTATTTTCAATGTATATACATGTGGATGCTTATCCTGAAAAGATGTTCAATCAGGTAAAGTAAAAAGTGACCTAAGAAGTGATTCAAGGATACAAATGTTGTTGCCCAATAGGTATGGTCCCAGAAGAGTTACTCTTAACTATCAGATCTTCAGATCATGTGGGTATGCCATAACTGACAATGATGGGAAAACCCTTTTAATGAAATATTGGTGAGTGTCTAGGAAATCCTGAATGGTAAAGAGTGAGGAAAGGATCACGTCACAAAGGGAAAAAAATAATAAAAAAGGTGTTCTATAAATTCACAGATAAATGTTGTACAAATTGTCTCCTTATGTTACCTTAGTGATTTGAGGGAAGCAAGCTGTTAAATACGCACTCGAGTTCTAATCTTCATTCTAATTCAAACATCTTTCTAAAGCACTGAGTGAATTACATGTGATGCTAAAAGACTCAAGCCGGTGTTTTTCAGATCCAGCCTTTAAACATTCATGTTTACTGCACCTGTCTCTTGAAAATCCCTTTCCCTTGTTCAGTGCATGGCATTTGCTGTCATGTAAAACCTGGTATTAGCTTGGTGTGCTTTCCTTGTCTCCTTAGAAACCTTTCTGAGTGATTTCCTGTAAAGGAAATTATCAGCCCACATTTAGTAAAGTACAGTTACAACTGAATACTGTTTTGACTGAATTATCAAGATAAAATTGCACGTTGCACAGCAGGACTCCATTTGGGAAAAATTGGTTACTCTTAGTTCATGTAGGGACAAAGGTCCAGTCTATTCTTATTTTAATAAACTGTATTAATAAAAAATAGATTGTGTTTTTCATTGAAAATGGATTACAATATTTCTGTCATCATTATATATAACCCAAGTACACAATGTTACAGCAGATGCATAAGGCGTTTATGACCTGTTTTTCCATTCTCTTGGAGAAAGAAGCAGATTTGATATGTTACACTGTTAACCTAGGTTGATGTCTGTAGGGGAAAGCTGTCTAAATCAGTGCTTCTCAAACAAGCCTTCAAACAGCCCTAACTGGTCTTGACAAAGCCCTTATAGGATACAGGTGACATTGTAAGATGCTGTCATTTTGATGTGCTTCACACTAAATGTAGATTGCATTAAACAGAAATTAGAAATCTATTTTTTGGACTGAAGAATGTGCAAAGGTTGTGCAGCGTAGACAGAATGCTGTGTATGTGCAGTATAACTGGACACAGTGTTGTCACAGAATTATCAGTACTAGAATGCTAATAAAAATTTGGGACATAGCCATAAGGATGTAGGACACGAAAGGGGATGCAAGTACTGGTATTAGAAATGGTACATGGTAATGGAGGCCCCTGTAACATATTTTGAATTGGGACCCAGAATCTTCAAATTCCGTCTGTAATAAAAATATTACTATAAAATCTGATTAAATTAAAGTTCCTAATTCCAATCACTGTCATCAGTGGCCTTGTGCTGTATATTAATGCTGGTCATACACATTAGATATTACGCTAGGTTTACACCTGTGTTTGGGTTTCCGTTCATAAGGTCCGCTTGGGGACCCATGAACGGAAACCTAATCCACTTAAAAAAGCGGTTACCCGCGGAAACCCGTGGAGCCCATAGATTATAATAGGGTCCGTTGGGTTTCCGCCCGATTTCCGCTCGAAAAATGTGGAGAAAAAAAGTCCTGCTTGCAGGGATTTTCTCTCCTCATTTTTAAAGCGGAATTGGGAATGGAATCCACGAACGGAGATCAGGCATAGGTGTGAACCTAGCCTTAGCCTACCATTGCTTGTCTGAAACAAATGTTTGCCTATCGTTCATACAGATATCAGAGAACATTCCGACGAACATTTATTATACAAACATTCCACTCAAGCCACAGAGTTTCTGACCAGCCCATTACATGCTCACAGTACATAATTTGTGCACTGGTCTGTCACTCTAGCCCATATACAAATGATTAGAACCAACAGACAGTTGAAAAAAATCCAACACAACCAATTTTGTTTGTAACCAACTGTAGTTGATGGTTGGCTGTATGGGAAGAATGTGCATAGACTGCTACTTCAGTAGTTTAGAGTCTAATGTGCATGGCCAACTTTAGGCTTCCCAACTGAGAGCATTGATTGGCTGCAGTTGATACATGGTCAGGGCGTCATTATTGCTGGAATGTTAACAAAGACCGGCGAGACCACTGAAGTGGCAGTCCTGAAGTGGCTGGGGTGTTTTCAGGGGAATCAAAGTTATTTTGTTATTTCATCACATGCCTTACTTTCTCTCTCTATCGACCATATCATCATCTTTCTCTTGTGCCCATTAATTTAAGGGATTGTACAGGACTTATAGAATTTTTCCTGGAGGTCAGGGAAGGTGAAAAATAAAATAAAAAAAAAAAAACATACTCAGGGCTTGCCACACATGCATGCTGAGGCCAATCAGCAGCCTCAATGGCCTAATTAAAGGACCCATGACATCAAAGGTGACGTATGTGAATGACGTCCTGAGTTCTTTCCTTAGGCCTACTGATTGGTCTCAGCGGTCAAGTGTGGCGAGGACTTCCACCGGAACAAGCCCTGGGACGCTGCAGGACCGGACAGCGGTGGGAGACACTGGGACACCAGGGACAGGTAAGCATGTGTTTTTTATTTTTTTTATTTTCGCCTTCCCCAGTCTCCAAAAATACTGTAGTTCCTGGATAACCCCTTTAAGTACATATTATTTTGAAGACGTGTATTTGTTTATGACATTTATGATTTAAGAGTCTGAACACTTGAGTTGCTGGAAGTTTTAGGCTAAGGCCCCACTTAGTGGCCTGGAGCAAAAAAGTGTTGCGGGAAAAACCATAGAAAGTCCGCAGAGTTTTTCTCTGCTTCAATTATACCTATAGGGAAACCGCCGGTGTTTCCGTAGGTATAACTGACATGCTGCGATTTCCAAAAACACAATGGTTTTGCAAATCACAGCATTTCCACTGCGCATATTTTTCTGCAATGTGTGGATGGGATTCGCTAGAATCATAAACACCGCAGTTTTTCACGCCACATGAGGCCCCAGTCTTAGCTGTAATTTTTGTAATTGAAGCAAAATCGTGCCTTTGACGTCTGACATCTGTTTTTATACCGTCCATCGAATGTCTGTTTTGAGAACACATTGACATTTCATGGCTATCAAAAAAACTGACATGCTCTCTGTCGGTTTTGATGGACACACAGACCCAATAGAAATCAATAGATCTGTTTTTAACTGATGTAAGACGGATTGACGTCCATTTTAGGTCTGTTAAAAACAGATCAGTTGGTTGGGTCAAAAAAGAAAGACCAGTGAACTTAATTTTCATTTTTACCACTGGCAGTTAAAAACTAATGCAAAATGGATGACACTCAAACATAACAGAACAGATTCAAAGCGGCTATTAAAAGCCAGACATGTACGTCCATTTTTAATGGCCGTTAGATCCATCAAAATGACACTGTCATGTACATAAGGCCTAAGTATTAATATTCGTCAAATTATTGTTGTTTACATTTCTGAAAATAATTATGAAATTTTGTGTACGCTAACATTCAACTACATGAATAATAAATTTTTTCCTGACAGAAATTACTCATTTATTGTAGACAGCCTCATATGTCTGTCTCGCTCCTGCTCCACTCCCCTTCCCTCTCATAAACTTCATTATAAACTGACAATGCTTATGTACGGAGTATGGGCCAAAATTACTCAGATACAGTGCCTTGCAAAAGTATTCGGCCCCCTTGAACTTTTCAACCTTTTGCCACATTTCAGGCTTCAAACATAAAGATATAAAATTTTAATTTTTTGGTGAAGAATCAACAACAAGTGGGACACAGTTGTGAAGTGGAACAAAATTTATTGGTTATTTTAAACTTTTGTAAAAAATAAAAAACAGAAAAGTGGGACGTGCAATATTATTCGGCCCCCTTAAGTTAATACTTTGTAGCGCCACCTTTTGCTGCAATTACAGCTACAAGTCGCTGTCAGTGAAAAAACAGATGAATTTCATTGGTATTTCTTTTTTGACCCAACCCACTGTTTTACATCAGTTAAAAAATGGATCTATTGATTTTTATTGGGTGTGTGAAATAGATAGTGCATGTCACACATCTGTTTTTTTGTCTTGTGAATAAGCCCTAACACTGTTACACTTTAAGGACATTCCCTGCTATAATTAAATATTACAAGATATTTGCAGGTTTAGCAAATCTGACTCTAAAAATGATCCTGCTGAACCAGGCTCTTCTGTTTCATCACATTTCTCATTGTAACATATTCTAGTTCATATTCTGAGCATCTTGTTCTGCAGAACACAAGATTTTTCTATAGTGAAATAATTTAGCTTGCTGAAAGCATCACGAATTGTAGTGGGTGGTCAGTGTGACTCATAGCTTGAGTGGTCTTCTCTTCACTCCCTCTTTTGTTATTAAAAAGAACAAGTTTTCAAATCAATTTGCTTAAAAAGTGGGTCATACTGTTGCAGTCAGAGGTAAAAATCACACATTTGGCAATGGCTTAATATCTTGAAGAAAGAGAGGAAGACTCATATTAACAAGGCATTAGCATTAAATAGAGAATGTTAAATACCACATGTTAATGCTTCAATAGTTTGTTTCCTTCATTTTTTCTTGATTTCCTTTTTTTTCTTTTATTTATCTGACATTTTCTTTGTTTTCTATCGTTTTATCTCATATGGGGACAAATATACAAATAATACTGTTCTCCTTTTACCTGTCAATGCATAAAATATTATTTTAGATGTGTCTGTTGATGCAGTTCGGGGTAACAATATCTGACCATGGGTTGTGTCTGGTATTGGAATTAAACTCCAATGAAGTGAATGGGGCTGAGCTGCAAAAACACATACAACCTGTGGACAAATGTAGCACTGCTTTAAGAAAAATGCAGCTATGAATGGGTCCATGGAGGGCATGGCAGCAAATGGACATCATCGTTGTGCTGTCCAAATCATTTTCTCCCTTACCCCTACATGCCCACGTTGATGTTTATGTAACCAAATGGACAGTTAATATGTAATAAAAATGGTGCCTTAAATGTAACATTTATTACATGGCAGAAAGCAAAATATACAAATGTAGAATCTAATAAATAAAACAACAATGTACAATGCACCTCTTTCACTAGGTTCACACTAGCGCCATGGTCTCTGTCGTTCGATTCTGCCAGGGGACCCAATTGACGGAGAGCCCGAACCGCTGAAAGTAGCAGAGAAAAAAGACCTCTGGCAGGACTTTTCTCTACACCAATTTTTTTACGGTTTCTGCGACTGAGACTCCGGCACAGATGTGAACCCAGGCTTTGGTGTTTTACCAGGCATGATAACCTCAAATAATAAGCTTGTCTTCAGAGAAGCATGCAGGAAATGTAAGCTCAGGGAACGCCCTTACTTACAACTTACCTTTAGCCACCATTGTATGGGGACAGATGTGAGCATTATACAACTACTAGTACTGCTAGCTATATAAAATCTTCTTAAGGGGTTTCAAACATAGTTGTTTTTTTAGGCCTTTTTGTGCCAAAAAATTCCAAGGCTAGATGTCAGCTGTAAGTCAGTGGTGAAATATAAAATTCACTACTATGGCTGTGCTTTCATGTGGTGCTTTTCTTCACTTACATTACGTCTTTTTTAGGTCAATAGTATTTTTTTGCGACTTGCAGCATGCTCTGGATCTGGCATTACTTTCATATATTCTTCTCTCTAGTGAAAAAACTGCCTAACAAGACTATGGGTCAAGTAAGCTTAAAGAGAACCTTTCAGGTCTATTTGGGACACTAAACCACCCACAGGTCCTTATAGACCAGGGGCTTAGTGTTCCAAATCACCCTGTTTTAAATTGTGCCTGCCTTAAAAAAAAATATATAAATAAATAAACCTTTACTTACCTAGACATGGTGCTCCTGGCGCCTGTGCAGTTCTTCAGTGAAGCCAAGGACAAACACCATGGCTTTACTGCGCAAGTGTGAAGCCGAGGTGTACTCCTCTGGTTTCAGTGCAGAACTTCGCTGATGGAAGGAGTACAGCGGCAGGGTGAGTATATAACGTTTTTTATTTTTATTGTGGGCACTGATGGCTTTATAACAGGGTCATTTGGGACACTATACCCCCAGTCCATTAGGACTTGTGGGTGGTTTAGTGTCCCAAATCTTCCAGATAGATTCCCTTTAAGGACAGCCTAAGAGAGAAGAGAAGTAAGAAAAGTGTAGGGAATAATGGTAAGGTAGATGACCAAACAAGCCTTACACTTCATTCTATAATTAACCCCATTGGAGAAGAAGATTGCTTCCATTCAACACTTGCCAGTAACCTTTCCCTTACTGTTACTATTTCTAAAATGCTAAAATGGAGGCAAGCATTCTTACTTTGCATCATTTCTCAATTTTCCTAAAACTTTTGCACAATATTATATATAAAGTATATATATTTTTGTTTTTATCCAAACTGGAGATATTAGACAAAAATTGTGATTTTACTGTTAATGTTAATGCGCAACTTTTTTGTGTCACTTCAAATTTATTAGAAGACCACTATATTCAACACAGTTTTTTTTTTTACTACTGATTTTTATGGGGCTTTTTCAGTGAATAGTCAGAGGTTACAGTCAGTGGTGCACAGTATACTGAAAATTTGCTAGACCCATTGACATTAGAACATTAAGACATTGGACTCTTTTTCCGTTTTCTTCCTTTCATCAAGAAATGTTCCATGTTGGGAACTCACCTCCTCATATCCATCGTGTGATGACAAATCCTCAGCCTCTAAGATGAAGCCTATGGTAAACTGTGGAAGAAATTGAGTCATTCAGCTTTTTTTGTTCGTGAATTGCTTTCTTGAAGTCAAGAGCGTATTTGGACACAGGTGAATTAGGAGTCTGATTAAAAAAAAAATTGATAAAGGAAGTATATTATTTATAACCACAACATTTCTGACATTTCCATTTATAACAATTATGTACAGTAAGATGTGGAAAAATGTTGCAAAGTAAGAATGGTTTAAAAAAAATAGAAGCATTAATAGTTTATTTTCGTCAATTAACAATATTAAGTGAATAAACTAAAGAGAAATCTAAATCAAATCAATATTTGGTGTGATCATCTCTTTTTCTAGGTACACTTGCACACAGTTTCTGAAACAACTTGGCATGGTGAATGTTCCAAACATCTTGGAGAACTAACCACAGGTTTTCTGTGGATGCAGGCTTATTCAGATCCTTCGGTCTCTTCATGTAAGCCCAGACAGACTGGATGATGTTAAGACCAGAATTCACATCAGTAACCCCAATAGCACAAGTGTGAACAGAGTCTTACATTAAATAGAAATGTAAGATTCCGTTGTCCACTGTGAGCGGTTTCATTCTTATTATGTATTCCTTATGTATCTGCTTTTCTTTTAGCAGAAGTGCATACGTCATTTCAGAGGCCAAAATCAGCCTAGTGTTTTACATTCATACAAATGAATTCCATTAAAGATCTTGTCAATCCATCCTGCACTAATTTGCCTAAACTGTAAACAGGCGTTCACACTCCAGAAAAGGATGTCAGTGAAAGCTTTCATCCATTCACCAGTTCTTTTTAGGTTTTGGCATTGTATTCTTTCTATACATCATGCAGGACAAGACAACATCAATGTTTTCATATGTTCCTCTAATAACTAATGAAAACATGAGAAAGTTGTTAATCACTTTTATTGCTGTTTTAATTAACATCCTAGCAGATTACTGTACCATATTATATGATTAATGGCTGACAGCACTTATTCATCTATCTCTGCCCTACCCCCACTGATTTCTACTGTGATTTTTCTATGACATCCCCATCCATGCAGTTATATCAGTTATATCCAAGGCTCCAGGCTATGTAGATTTTATTCTCTTTTTAATACAATTTTAAAATGATAGTTGTGAAAATTTGTAGATAGCAGTATGCGTGATTATACAAATGTACTATTGCGAGGCCATGCATGCTACATAAAAAGCAACCAAAGCTAAAATACAGAACATATATTGATAATCCATTGTCTCATAATGCAGGGTTGCCATAAATAAGTACAGTTGGCACTGCTTTAAGGAGTCTGTGCTATACCTGCTTGTAGCCAACTACCATACACTGTACCTATACAATGAATGGACAATGAATGCCCGCACTACCCCATCCATTGCAGCAGGTTCCAACCCCTGTACGCTGCCAAAATAGCTGATCTGTGTGGAGTCCAGATGTTTGATTCCCACAGATCACATACTGATGATATAATTGTTGATTTTTTTCTATTTTCTTTGAACCCAGCAATTCTGCCAAAAAAGTAAGTGTATTTTTGTGTGAAATGTGTATATGTGGAGCGCCACCTCATCTTACCCTGAAAATGCCTGCTAGTGAAGGGTCAGATGATGCAGTTATGCCCATCAGCACCTCCTATTGAAATGCACCAAGCAATGGAGCAGGTACAGATCCAGAGACCATTCCATTGCTGCACCCTTTTTAGTGCACAAACTCCTTAATGCAACCTACTATTATGGTGCAGTGGTGCAGGGTAGGAAGAGGTCAATTGTTGGTCAGCATTAGCAAAATCCACGTCACAATCTACATGTAGTACATGCTATGTATCTGCCATAAAGTTGTTGCAAAATCTGAGATGAGATCATTCATGTGAAATACGATAGTCTTTTATTGTCACATGTACTTTTCTTAGATAGTAGTAACGTCGATGATCTGACCAATAGGTAGAGGTATATAGTTGGCAACTGATCATTTTAGTAGTGTAGATCTAACTATTATCATTTATGATTGTAAAATGATGATGCAGTTATCTCTCTGCTTCTAAGCTGTCAAGGTGATAGCAATGCTATGTTTTGACATGTCTATAAATGTTGTACTGTGTACCATTACACCCACTGGTTAGAAGGTTGTCTGGTTAAAAAAAAAAAGGTATTTCTGAGATACTATGTGGTTACTTTGTTTCAAGAGCCCCATTTATTAGGAAAGAATTACACAGACAGTCTATAGATTCCAGTGAGCAACATCTATTGCTTTGTTTCTCCTGTGGCTGCAAGGGAATTAAACATTCGCGGTCTGGTTTCCGTATAGATTACAGATCACTGCAAGTGCTCTGCGACATCTAAGTAGTCTTTCCCAGCCCATTGGTGCCTTGCAAAGCTTTTGTGGGGTTGCATTGGGTTTTCTTGGCAGGCTGTTGCCTAAAAGTGGTCTACCAGTGGCATCTGCCTATTAGGTTGTGCCAGAGATGTGGCCTAATATTTTGTCAGCATTACATTGACCAAAAGACTACAGCTTAGTGGGAGTTAGTGAGATAAAAAAAAAGTGAAATGATTTTGACGTTCAATAAAATAAAAAAATTCCCCCTTCAAAAAATTAAGTAAAAAATATTCTAAATGTATAAAAAAGCAGATAGATAGATAGATAGATAGATAGAAAGAAAGATAATATAGGTTTCAGAATTTGGCTGATTCTATTTGTGCAAATGCACTAAAATATAAAAGACTATATAAATTTGACACCAATATAATTGTACCAAGTGAAAAATTCATGTTAATATATTATTTATAATGATGGCTTTAAGAGAAACCCAATAAAATTGCAGTTTTTATGCCAGTTATCAGGACCCATCAGTTCACTGTATTCTGTCATTTCTACTGACATGTTTGTTGTAGTAAATACAGTAATTGTATTTTGTGTAAAATTACAGTTCTGAGGCATCTTTTCTTAGAACTCTGCATTGTGCTAATAATCCTCTGCTATTCCTCCTGGAAATGTATGACTAAAATGATAACTGTGTATTAGCATTTCCCTTGTCAGGGGGCATATCCCTACATACTCTGACTTTGTCCGTGTTACCATTGTCAAGCTGCATAGGAACACACATTATTGACAAGGAGAATGGTAACGCCCAGTTACCATTTTATTCTTACATTTCCATTACAGTAGAAATGAGAGAAACAGCACAGCAGGTAAAGGTGTCCACAAGTTGTTATTTTCATGGGGAGTAAAATTTTGTCAAGAGAGCTGACAGGTCATTTTTAACCCTTGTAAAACTCATTTATATGAGTCTGCTATTCCCATTCATTCAAATGGGGCTTTTAAAAAATTAAATTTTATGGAGGTCTATTACAAAAATATCTACAGTAAATCTTCTGCAAGTCAGCATACAATACCCTTAAGGCCGGGACCCCAGGTGCGTAAAGTGGCAAAAAGAGCAGCGTTTTACAGTCCCTGCAAAGTGGAGGGGATTCTAGCTAATCCCGTCTGTACATTGTGGAAAAATTCCGCGTAGCGGACACTCTGTGATTTCCAAAATTTTTGCAGTTTTGGAAATCGCAGCATGTCAATTATACCTATGAAAACGCCGGCGGTTTCCCTATAGGCATAATGGAAGCAGAAAATCCGCAGAGGAAAGCTATGCGGACTTTCTGTGAAACACACTGCTGGAAAAACCGCAATACGTTGACACCACGGTTTTTCCCGCAGCGCTTTTTTGCTGTGCCCCCTAAATGGGGCCTAAGCTTAAGAGTATTTGCTTAGCTCTGAATCTATTTTATTTTGATACAGTTTTTTTTCAGTCAAAGGTAGGGATGATACAAAAAGAATGAAAAATATCAACAAAATACTTTTTTGTATTTGCTCCTGTGTTTGGCTCAAAGGTCAGCACCAAAGCCTGCACCAAAAACAGTAAAAGTCTACTTCATTCGTTTCTTGAAAGTACATGGATCTAACAATATCGATACATGTCACTATCATACAGCTCATTAGTAAACGTTAATATTGCAATCTGGTCTCTTTATTTTGTCAATATGATCAAAGTTTTCTTAATTTTAACTATGTATTATTTTTTATCAGCATGAAGTATGTACTTGTCATATGTCAGTTATTAAGATATCTGTCTCTATATATTTATGTATTTATTGTTTTATAGATTGGTCCAGTACTTCCGAACTTTGACACCAAGTTAGTCAGACGTTTGGACAGTAATCAATAAGATCATTCACTGACATAGAAATATTTGCATATATAGACAATATTTCTACTTATATTAGATTAATTGTTTTACACCTAAAAGGTTATATGCATTTTTGACTTAGATATTTTTCATATGCTATATGGGCAAATAAAAAAAACTTTCTGGTATATAAACATTGTAAAGAATGTTAATACAAGCAAGTTGGTGGCTATATTATAATTATCATTATCATCATTGTCATTTTGTCTGTAATAGCAATAGGTATATGATCATTTTATGCTGGGATCAAGTATGATAAACCCTAGCGGTAAGTGCTTTACAGTTATGCTGTTGAGTTTACACACACATCGAAGCTAATCTGAGGAGGCAGAGCTGCAGAAGAAAGAGTAATACCACTATCTGCTTTAAGGAGGCATGGCTTTAGAATCTGAGCACCTACAGTAGTACTTGTTCTCTTGCAGCTGTTTGCTTACATAGCCATATCTATAATAATAAAGGGGTTTCCCGAAACAGTGCCACACATGGCATGGGTCAGAAAGGATAATATATTTCATTAAGGAGTCCTTGCCTTAAAGAAGTCGCTTTTCAGTGTACAGGGACTTATTAGAATATGCATTCCCTGTTAATAATTTTAGGAAAGAAATTTGCAAATACAGGTACATCTCAATAAATTAGAATATCTTTGAAACGTTTATTTCTTTCAGTAATTGAATTAAAAAGTGAACTTCTATATTTTCTTGATCCTTTACATACAGAGGGTTCTATTTTTAGTGTTTTATTACTGTAAATGTTGATTATGGATTACAGGTAATGAAAACCCAAATCTAAGAAAATTTGAATATTGTAAAAAAGTTCAGTATTGTAAATTCAGTGTGTCACCTGCCAAGGTTTCCTAAGCCTATAAATGGTCCCTCAGTCTGGTTCAGTAGGACACACAATCATGGAAGACGCTGATTATGAATTGTATTACTGAATTACTGAAATGAATGAACGTTTCAAAGATATTCTAATTTATTGAGATGCACCTGTATGTCCTTTGTGATGAACTTGCTGGAAATGGGGAACATGCACTAGTGCCACGTTTTAGAAGGTAGTTCCCTATAGATCAGTGCCTGGTTTCCCTGAAACCTTGAATCAGCTGTCTGCAGATGGGTCCCCCTTCCTTTTAGGCTATGGCCCCACGTTGTGGAAAAGCAGCTTTTTTTGTTGCAGATTTTGCTGCGTTTTTTTGAGCCAAAGCCAGTAGTGGAATGACCAGATGGTAGCAGTATAACAGCTTACTATATATTTCCCATTTCTTTTGTAGCCATGCTTGACTTTGGCTCAAAAAACTGCAGCAAAATCTGCAACAAAAAAAGCTGCGTTTCCGCAATGTGCGGCCGTAGCCTTATTCTGACTTGGCTTTATTCCCAGATTATGCTACTAGGTTTCTGGAAAACCAGGCATTGATCTATAGGAAGCTACCTTTAAAAAGATGACACTAGAGCAAGTTTCCCTTTTCCAACAAGAAGGATTTATTTGCATATTCGTTTAATACAACATGTTCAGTGATTGTGTAGTTTATTGAAGTTCAACTCCATTGAAATTAGTGGGTCTAAGCTCCAATACCACACATCACCTGTATAGGTTTGGCACTGTTTCCTGAAGAAAGCAGTCATGGACCATTGTATTCAAACCTGTAAAATGTACTTCAGCCTGGGGCCCCATGTGGTGTAAAACCACATCGTTTTACAGTCCCTGCCAGTGTCGGACTGGGATGTCTAGGGCCCACCAGTGGAATTGTTTCTAGGGGCCCACCATCAGGACCCCTGCAGATCAGCGGTACCGAGACAGGGCGGCTAAAGGTAATAACATGTCGGGAGCCATGCTGCTCAACCACTATACCATGTGCACCACTGCACTACCTAAACCTACTGCTACACCTTGTATGGCAAGTAAGCAGCGTGGCTCCAAGAATTGTTACCTTTACCTGTAGCCGCACTGTCCTGGAAAAGCTGATCTGCAGAGGTCCTGGCTGTTGTATCATCGCAGATGTAATATTGATGGCCTATCCTATGGACAGGCCATCAATATTAGAAAGATGGATAAATCCTTTAAAGAGGTTGTCCAGGCATTGGAGCAACCAATGTAGCTGGCGGGAGGTGTAAAGTAAAAAATAAGTAAATTAAAAAGCATACTCACCTGTCCCCGGCGCTCCGTTGTCCACTGCCAGTGTCCATTCAGTCTCGTGCAAGCGACTCCTTGCTGGGAGTCCTGCGCCTCATGTGATTGCTAAGACCAATTAGGTACAGGATTTCCAGAAATGAGGCGCCGCCATGAGACCGAACAGACACAGGCAGGGGACATCGGGGTGCTGGGGACAGGTGAGTATGCTTTTTTTTTTTTAATTTTCTTATTTTTACACCTCCCTGGCCACCGACACAGTGGTCGCTCCAGTTTATGGACAACCTATTTTAAGGGGTTGTCTGGGCCAAATATTTCTATGGTCACTTCACTGGTCCCCCCACATAGTGGCCTCTTTACTGGTCCCCCATACTGTATGGGGAACAGTGATGTGGTCATTATATTGTGTGGGAGCAGTGATGGGGGCTGACATCCTGTAGGGGGGACATTAAACTGTGTGGGGCATATTAAAGGGGTTGTCCAGGGTTAATCTTTTTTATGGCCTATGCTCAGGATAGGGCATAAATAGCTGATCGGTAGGGGGCTGACACATGGCCCTATCAGCTGTTCAGAGCCACTTCCGGAGCCCATTCTGTACACAACACAGGGCTGGAAGCAGAAAGCTCCATCTGCTGTATAGCAGCCCGGCGCCTTCACTGCAGCTCAGCTCCTACTGACTTCAATAAGTGCTGAGATACAGTGAAGGTGCCCGGCTAATATACAGTGGACAGAGATTTTCTGCTTCTGGCCCTGTATTGTGTACAGTACGGGCATCAGAAGTGGCTCCATACAGCTGATCAATCTGGGGTCAGCCCCCTACAGATCAGGTATCTATGGCCTATCCTGAGGATAAACCATAACAAATTATGCCTGGACAACCCCCCTAATGCGCCACACTTTAAAGAGGTTGTCCAGTATAATTTTTTTCTTTTTTAATAATTAGTCCGGGGGGAGGTGAGTCCCCTACTCCCCCCCCCCAAAAAAAACAAAAAAACACACTAAACATATTCATCTGTCTCCGGTGCTCCGGCGTCCTCCCAGCACGGTCCGGTCCTGCAGCTCCGCTGTCTTCTTTTTGCCGGAAATCCTCACTGGCTGTGATCGTCCCAGGTCCCTTCCCTTAGGCCGCTGATTGGCCTCAGGGGTCATGTGACGTCACAGGTAGTCATGTGCAGGGGGATCTTTAGCTGGAAGAAAACAACAGAACTGCAGGACCGAACTGCGCTGGGAGACACCGGGGACAGGAGAGAAAGTTTGGGGTTTTTTTTGTTTTGTTTTGTTTTTTTCACCTGCCCCGGCGTAATTTTAAAAAAAAATGAAGGAGCCACTGTATGGAGTATAAGCTCCACAGTGGCCCCCACCCAATATTATAAGCTCCACAGTGGCCCCCACCCAGTATTATATGCTCCCCACAGTGGCCCCTGCCCAGTATTATATACTCCCCACAGTGGCCCCCACCCAGTATTATATACTCCCCACAGTGGCCCCCACCAAGTATTATATACTCCCCACAGTGGCCCCCACCCAGTATTATATACTCCCCACAGTGGCCCCCACACAGTATTATAAGCTCTACACTGGCCCCCACCCAGTATTATATGCTCTCTACAGTGGCCCCCACCCAATATTATATGCTCTCTACAGGGGCCCCCATCCAGTATTATAAGCTCCACAGTGGCCCCCATCCAGTATTATATGCGCCCAATAGCCCCCCTCCGCTTCAGTGCTATTACTATACTCTGGGGTAAAAATAACACTCATAACTCACCTTGCTTTACCTTTCCTTGGCATCCTCGCTCCATCCTGCTGTCTTCAGCGTCTTCAGGCCCTTTTTCCGACGTCGCTGCTGAGGCCTGTAATTGGGCCTCAGCGGTCACGTGGGGGCGCACTGACGTCATTACATGGCCGCGCCCCATGTGACCGCTGGGGCCTAATCACAGGCCTCAGTGATGACGGGGAAGCGCCGGAGAGGACGCTGTTCCTAGGAGAGGTGAGAATATCTATTTATTATTTTGAGTCACCTCCCTTGGGCTGCCATCTATTGGAAAGGGGCCTGCAAAATGCCAGGGCCCCTTTCCAATAACAGTATGTATAGCGGTCGGGAAACCAGGCTTTCCCCGACCGCTATTATAATGGTCCGGGGCCCGGCCATCTCCAGCTGGCCGCGGGTCCCATACCCCACTGAGCCCGGTTACGCCCCCCCCCGGTGACCACGATCGTTACGCCTCTGGTCAGGGGCCCGATCGGGATGGTCAGGATCCCGATTGGGCCCCCATGACATGAGGACTAATAGTCGGGGCTCGGGGCCCACCGGTGGATTCACTGGTTCCCCGGTGGGCCAGTCCGACCCTGGTCCCTGCAAACTGTAGCGAATCCCATCCACACATTGCGGAAAGCCATTGCGGTTTTGGAAATTGCAGCATGTCAATTATACCTACGGAAATGCTGGCGGTTTCCCTATAATGGAAGGCGAAAGTCAGCAGAGTGAACCTCTGCGGACTTTATCTGAAAATTGCTGTGGGAATAAACGCGATGCGTTGCTGTCACAGTTATTCCTGCAGCGCTTTTTTGCTGCAGCCCGTTACTTGGGGCCTTAGCCTCAAAGTGAATCTGTAATATCTATTATTTCTGGTATATACTTGTAATTTCCATAAAATAACAATTGTGGAACATGTTTTCTTGAAACTTTACATTGTGCTGCTCCTCTGTTATTCCTCATAGACATTTATAAGCAATATGACAACTAGGCATTACCATTCCTTTATCAAAAGATTGTGTCCCACTGATGGGTCAGTGTCAGGCTAAGTAGGGACAACCCCAAACTAGTAACACCCAGTTGTCAGTCTGTTCATACAATTATAATCGGAACAACAAAGGAATGGCACAATGTAAATTTCTAAGAAAAGGTGCCCTGAAATTGTTATTTTGTGATAAATGCAAAGATTGACTTAGACAGACATTAATGGACACTAACTGATGTCAATGTTTCTGTTTTTTAACTGATTCACTTTAATGCATCATAAGTCCGTTATTTTGAATGGACACAAAAGTTCTGCACCCCACATTTATATGTCTGCTAAAAAAACAGACATGTGGTGGATTTTGTGAAACACAGACACTAACAGACAACAGATCAATTCCCATTGAAATTTTCGTAAATAACATTTTATTGGGTTTTTGATAAACATACATAAAGCCAACAAAGTGCAAGAAACATTGCGTCACTATCAATGGGATTTTTAATGGATTTATGATGGATCTGTTAGTGTCTGTTAACATTTTGTAACGGATGCTAGCAATGAACACAGCTAACAGTAGTGTGAACTCCCCCTTAAAGATACATGAAAGGAAAGGTGACTGTTTCATTTTATGTGTATATTTATTTAATATGACTGGTTTGTACAAGTGTCTGAAATGCCACTGCTAGATACTGTAAATAATTTATAGTGTTTAGTTAAGTCTGCAGAGATTTTCTCACAGTCTAGAAAACCCAGAACCTAATGTCAGGGTATAAGCACCATTGAACCAAAACATAAGGTACATGATAGCTATTTATATCATTGAACTGTATATTATATGGCAGCCACAGAAAAATGTTGCTTTGGCACGACTCTGCAAGAAACACTGGGAAATCTACCTAATCTATATACAGTACAAATAATTCAACATAATGTCTCTTTTCAAATAGAGAGTATAAATATAGAGTTGAAAGATTATTTTATGATTAACAATAATAGAATTTGTATAATTAAGAATCAAAATATTATTTCCCAATAAGAGATCACCTAAATCCCCCTTCACAAATATCCAGTCCATCTGTGATAATTACCTCTGGCACATTATAGAAACACCAGAAGGAAACTGATGACAGAAGTGAAGTAGTAATTTTCTGTGGGAACAGTTTTATGTCTGGTGCCATCAGTTGTGACATTGCACGTCTCTCTGAGCAAGACTGAAATGCTGTATGAAGCGTTTTGTTTAAAGAAAGAAAAACTCCATATAGTCTCCAGAAGAATATCCCAAACATTTCTATATGTAATGTACAATTAGAATGTATATTGAGTACAGTAAATAATTATCTTTTTGTTTCATAAACATGTGACAATATAACAGTTTTTTATGTTTCAATTTTTGAGCGCAGCATCCATGTTTTCCTCCCTTTTTTTAACCTCTTGCTTTTGTTGACTGGTCAATAAATGAGAATATCTGCAGCTTGGCGTTCCACACAAGAAACGACAGGGAGGTAGTACTGTTTCTGCCACCTCAAAAAAATTACACTATCAAGCATAGAGATGACACTTACTTTCCTAACAAATGGACTATAAATGGCTGTAGATGTCACCGTCCCATTAAAAGAGTTGTGGCTCTGGGGTTGTGCATTCTAGAGTCTGAGGACTTAGCTTGGCAGCAGGGGTGCTGTTGGATGTTGTGTTGCAACCCCTATGGGCTCTATGCTGTGATGATGGCAGTGGCCATGCAATTCCATACCCAATTGTGTAGGAACCCACCATACAGAGGTCACCGTGAACTAGCTAGTGGGTTTATACACCTTGAAGTGTAGATCAAGGTATAATATTTGGATGTGCGGTCAATATCTTTTCAAAATGTTGGTCTACTTTGAAAGTCACTGACCTCCTCATTATGGCCATTGTTCTGGATATTTGATATTATAAACCTGTTAATAATAGTTTTGGATAATATGTAATAGTGGATAATATACTGGATTACAAGAATATAAGTGTTAATAGCTTATTACTGTCAATTAACAACTTCTGCCCGGGCCATGTACCTGTGCTGATATTTACGCCAACTCATAGCTGTTGTAGATTTCAGTCATTATTTATGCCAGGTTTCTGATGCAAATCAGGTGGGGTAGGTGGCTCCGCCCACTCCACACCCCATTTCAAGAGGGCAGTGTAAACGAGAAATGTTTTTCCAATGACGTTTCTTTGGTTTTGCTGTCTTCTGTGATAAGATATCACACTACAGTAGTTTAAACAGTTGCAGAAGTTTGGGTTAAGGCTACGTTCACATCTCCATTTGGAGACTCCTTTGCAGTGTCTGCTAAATATCTGCAGAGACAAAAGTCCTGCCTGGAGGACTTTTTCCTCTACCGGTTTCAGTTTAAAAACAATAGACACCCAACTAACCCCATTATAGTCAATAGGGTCGGCCGGGCTCCGCGTGTTACCGCGGTTTTAGCAGTCAGTCTGCCTCTCCGTCAGACCCAAACAATGGAGAGGTGACACTAGTGTGAACCTAGTGGAACTCTGCTACATCTGTATGTGTGTTTTTTTAATTTTACATTATATGCCTTCTGCTAATAAAATAAAAAAAATTAAGTAATTAAAATAAACATTTTTGATATAATAATGGTATGCTAAGCAGTTACAGGACATTATCATTTAAAGAAGTCCATATGAGAACTGCAAATTGTTACCTAGACCTGGGTGCATCAGTGACCAGTGGTCATGAAAGGGTTATGGTTTTTTTGGTAGATAATACACTTTTTTTTAATAATTTAAAAATCGGAATCTGTACTGAAAATACAAATTTTCTGTTTACTTAAGCGAGTACTTGTCCCATTCAGATATACTATGTGACCTTGTCTGTTCAGTGTTGCTCATTACATTTTCTAAAAACACCAGTTCATTGCCAGATTTCATATTTCAGTAGAAACATTTCTTAAACGAAAAAAAATGTTGTTATTGAGTGTGACAATCAAGTGACAATTACTGTCAGGTTTACAGAGACATGAAATGAAAATAATTTATCATTTCTGTGTCCAATGCAGAAGAGTCATTTATAAGCATAGAAGCATTTAGAAAACTTTCAAAAAGTATTAAAAAGGATTGCTAAGGCTTCTCCATTGACACGTTTCATTATCTGTCGAGCTACTTAATATGTTAGCAAGGAAATATTCAACAGTCCAAGTCGGTTTAAAATCCCTTTTCTTATGTAAATATATTGATATATATAATGCCATACAAGGCCAGGTTCACTCAGTGGAAAATGAAGAGGAATTTGAGGCGGAAAGTCAAAGAAAAGCTTTGGCTTTCTGCTTCAGCTTTACAGGGCTAATCAGCAGAGTGACTCTGTGTCTCAAAATCTGCTCCAAAGTAAACTTACCTCAATACTGTACAAGTCTGCATGGGACAGCAGAAAATATATTCTTATTTTTTATGGTTTATCTTTCCGCTCCTTTTTTTTTAAAGCAACAGAGAAAAAAATTGGGAAATCTAGCTGATGAACCCCAAGATTTGGTCTGTATTGCTCTATTATTGCTCTATGATTTATTTGCTGGTTACTTTGGTATCTATTCCTATATATGGTTTGGCTATTTACACTAACACTATTTATCCCAGTTTTGGTTTATATACCTCTCTGACTTAGATTATATATAATTGTTTTACTCAACATCATTATCTTGTTCATAGCCTTCCTGTATATAGTAGCCTTTTGTCTTACTATCGCTTTTATTTCCACCATTTTGATTTATGTACTGCATACTGTCTGCTGATTGCTTTCTGTGACTGGGGCTCTGTGTTTTCTCCCCTTCTTTCTTACTTTTAGGTATATTTTTTATAACCTTAATAAAATAGATTTTAAGATTTACATTAGTTGTGTGGGATTTTGGTTTGTATGTTTATAATGTACCCACCAACAAAGTATTTTTTGGTTTTGTCCATTGTAAAATAAGGCAAATGTACAATACACATATTTGTGATCATAAGGGATTCAGACCATCGCATACCTTACAGAAAAAAGGTGTTCATTAACCCCTTCCTGACTCAGCCATTTTACAATTTGTTTCTTCCCTGCCTAGTTACGATCGTTTTTTAAAATTTCTCTATGTAAAATAGCCACAGGAGGGCTTGTTTTTTTGTGAGATGAGTTGGATTTTTTAATGACCTCATTGGATGTCACATTTAACCCTTTCCCAACATGTACCATACTATTACAGCAGTTCTCAGGTCTCAGGTATTTAAATATGGTGGCCCACCATAGCCACTGGGTCTCCTCTGTATTATACAGCAGAGACCCGGGGGCAATGCCAGCGATCAGTGCTTGCACTGATATTGGACATTAACCCCCCTGACGCCTCGGGTAAATCTGACTGAGGGGCCATTTTCCTGGCTGTGCATGGACGCCACCATTGAAGGCTTGTAATTATATTTATTCTATTACAGGCTGCACTATGCAGCCTGCAATAGAAGTACTGGTATTTTACAATGCATTTCAGTTCATTGTATTAGCGATCAGACCCCTTAGGTTCCAAGACCCCTAGGGGTCTAAAAATAAAAGTTAAAGAATAATATTAACAAAAATTAAAAATTTTAATCACTCCCCCTTTCCCTAGAACAATTTGTCCCATAAAAATTAAGTGTTCATACGGCTCTGTGAATAGAAAAATAAAAAGGTTATGACTTTGGATGGGGGGTGTCATAAATGAAAATCAAAAAATTACTCTGATGGGAAGGGGTTAGGCTACATTCAGATAACAGTGAATAATGGCCGTGTGATGTCTGTTTTTTTATTTAATGGACGTGAAATGGCAGCATTAATTTTAATGTCAGTGAATGGGAGCAGTGTCTGTAATCACAGATGTCTCTGTTCACAGGCATTGTACTACTCAGATGCCATGGTCTGATGTGACTTTCACTATGCTTTTTATGTTTGGTAAAAGAACAGCTCTCCTGCTAGAACAGGGGTAGGCAACCTTCAGCACTCCAGCTGTTGTAAAACTACAACTCCCAGCATGCATACTTGCCCTGCTGTTCTTGGAATTCCCATGGAAGTGAATGGAGCATGTTGGGAGTTGTAGTTTCACAGCAGCTGGAGTGCTGAAGGTTGCTGATCCCTGTGCTAGAAGGTCGTGGGAGCCGTTCTGTTAACATGGTAGTTAGGAGCCTTCTGATGGTTAGAATTTTAGAATTTTTGCAAAGGTATTAAAGCATGTCAATTTTAACATATGATGAAAGCTGTAAAAATGAAACCTGTAAGAAAATGGCACAATTTAGTGTTTTTTTCTCAATTCCACCCTATTCTGAATTTTTACTGGCTTACCAGCACATTATACAGAATATTAAATGACATAATTATGAAGTAAAATTTGTCCTGCAAAAAATAAGCCCTCTGTAAACTGAATAATAAAAAGGGTATGGCTTTTTCAAAGTAAAAACAAAAACACAACAATGGAAAATCAATGTGTTGTAAAGGGGTTAGAAATTTCCTTTGTGTTATTTCACAACTTTTTTTTATTTTTCTGTTAATAAAGTTGTGTTAATGCTGGTTCAAACTTCTTTTGTTTAAATATCCATTGTAGCTGTATCCATGCACTATAAAGTCTACCATACTTGTTGGTTTATACTATGGTCAGCTTTTCTTTAAGTGATTATTAGTATTTGTGGACAGTAAAAACAACTATCATCCTTTAGTATATTAGCAGCAGATATGGCAGAAAAAGCTAATTTTTGGTAAGATATCATTAATAAAGTTTGAGTTTGAGTTTGAGTTGGCGTTGGAAGGGACCTCAAGGGCCATCGAGTCCAACCCCCTGCAAAAGCAGGAATTCCTAAAACATCCCAGCTATATACCTATCCAGTTTCCGCTTGAAGATTTCAATTGATGAAGAACTCACCACCTCCCGTGGCAGCCTATTCCACTCTCTCACTACCCTTACTGTTAGAAGGTTTTTCCTAATGTCTAATCTGAATCTCCTTCCCCTTAGTTTCATCCCATTACTTCTCGTGCTTCCTTCTGCTAATGAGAATAGGGTAGATCCCTCTGCACTGTGACAACCTTTCAGATATTTAAATACCGCTATTAAGTCTCCCCTTAGCCTTCTCTTCTGCAAACTAAGCAGTCCCAATTCTTTTAGCCTCTCCTCGTAGGACATGGTTTGTAGACCTTCCACCATTTTGGTTGCTCTTCTCTGGACCTGCTCCAATAAATCGATGTCTTTCTTAAACTGGGGAGCCCAGAACTGTACACAGTATTCCAGGTGGGGTCTGACCAGGGCAGAGTACAGCGGAATAATTACCTCTCTTGATCTTGCTCGTCTTGATACATCCTAGAATTTTATTAGCCTTTTTAGCCACCGCACCGCACTGTTGACTCATGTTGAATTTGCGATCTATTATTATGCCCAAATCCTTTTCCCCTGTACTCTCACTTAGTACTATTCCTCCCATACTATATATGCTTCTTGCATTTCTGTTACCCAGATGTAGAACTTTGCATTTGTCCCTGTTGAATACCATTTTGTTCACCTCAGCCCATTGTTCCAGTGTGTCCAAGTCCTTTTGGATGCATTCTCTCTCCTCTCTAGTGTTGGCCATTCCTCCTATCTTTGTATCATCTGCAAATTTTATTAGTTCCCCATTAACCCCATCATCCAGATCATTTATAAAAATATTAAAAAGTACTGGGCCCAGGACAGAGCCCTGCGGCACCCCGCTTTTTACTTTCTTCCAGTTTGATGTATAGCCATTTAGAATTACTCGTTGTGCCCGATCATTAAGCCAATTGTTAACCCACCTCACTGATATTTTATCAAAGCCATACTTGATCATTTTTTCAATAAGAATGTTATGTGATACTTTATCAAAGGCCTTACTAAAGTCAAGATATACTATGTCCACTGCATTTCCCTGGTCCAACCATTCAGTGACTTTATTATAGAAGGAAATAAGATTAGTCTGACGATATTTATTAGGCATAAAGCCGTGCTGGCTCTGATTAATTAAAGCCTTCCCATCCAGGTACCTAATTAAATGTTCTTTAACGATTTGTTCAAAGATTTTTCCTACTATCGAGGTCAGACTTACCGGCCTATAATTTCCTGGGTCGTCCCTATTCCCCTTTTTGTAGATGGGGACCACATTTGCCCTTTTCCAATCTAGAGGGACCACTCCTGTTTCCCATGACTTATTAAAGATTATTGCAAGGGGTTCTGTTATTTCCTCTGCTAATTCTTTTAAAACTCTAGGGTGTAAATCATCCGGTCCTGGGGACTTGGTTTCCTTAATCTTAGCTAAATGTTCTCTTACCAAACCTTCACTTATAATCAGCTTGGAGTCCTCATTCCCCTCATCACTATCACCATTAATGTTGATATTACCATTCATTTCTTGGGAGAAGACGGATACAAAATATGAATTTAGTAACTCCACCTGCTGATCCACCATGTTAACTTTTTCACCCTTTTCGTTCTTCAGGACTCCAATGGTTTCCTTCACTTTTCATTTGCTCTTAACATATCCCCAAAAACCTTTTACATTACTCTTAACTTCTTTTGCAAGCTTCAATTTGTATTTAGCCTTGGCTTTTTTAATGCTTATCTTGCAGAGTCTGCAAACTGCTGTATACTCTCCCTTAGATATACCGTATATACTGGCGTATAAGACGACTTTTTAACCCCTTAAAATAATGGCTACAGTGGGGGGTCGTCTTATACGCCGGATATACGGGGGCCGCACTGTGTGAGGTGTTTTTTTCCCCGTCAGCGCGTAGAGAGCTGCTTCCTGGGACCGCCGCGCATGCGCGGCAATCCGCCTCTCACAGTCATTAGAAGAGGCTTAGTACGCGCTGACGGGGCGGCGCGCTGTATGCTAATGCAGCCGCCCCGTCACAGCGGTCGGCGTCACAGAGCTGGGGGTCACAGGCGGCACTTACAGAAGCATGTCGGATCTTCATTAATATCACAGCATGGATGCGAGGGGAAAGCTGGCGGTGCAGTAACGCCAGATTCCCCTCGCATCCATGCTGTGATATTAATGAAGAGCTTAGCTTTACCGTACATGTTTGAAACAACCTTATGTTTATAAGTGACAGTTTTGCTGCTATATACAGTACCTGCATGTCATATGCATTTGAATTAAAATTAACATGTTGAAATCAAAGCAGACTTTTTTTCATTTGGGAGAGGGGTAGTCTTATACAGTGAGTATATACCAAATTCTATATTTTTAGGGCAGAAGTTGGGGGTCGTCTTATACGCCCAGTCGTCTTATACGCCGGCATATACGGTAGCTCCCATCTTCCACTTGTTGTAAGTTTCCTTTTTCTTTTTTAGTAGGTTATGTAATTTTTTGGTCATCCATCCTGGAGTTTTTAGGTGATTCCCATTTTTCTTGCTTCTAGGTATTGTTAGTTCCTGTGCATTAATGATTTCCCTACGGAAAATTTCCCACCCCTCATGTGCATTTTTGTGCTTAAGTAATTTTCGCCATGGAATTCTACTAACGCTTACCTTTAGGCCCCTAAAATCTGCCCTACTAAAGTGTGAATTGAGCAATATTTGTGAATAATAACCTTCATTTGTCTTCATTTTCAATCTTGGGATTTACCAGTTATCACATCACTGTGGGGCTATTTAGTTGGTTACTAGTATTTGACCACTCCATCTCTGGGCTTTTATTATTGCTGGAGTCAGAAATTGTAACTAGTTAACACATAGACCGTTCCATCTAAAGAAAAATGATTATATTCTCCTTTTAAAGTGTTAAATCTTTCTTTTATTGTGAAACTGTTAATTGAAAGGGACAGGCATATTATAATGGGAGTTTTTGACTCTATTTTATGATAAGGTGAGAATAAGGTAAGATGCGGCTGTGAATTAAGCCAGAAATGAAGCTGTTACAGCTATGAGATAAGTATAAGAAGCTAAGGTAGAGCAGAGGTTTTTATGCCATGTAAGGAGATTGGAAATCCCTTTAGCTCCTGTATAGATTTTCCATTTTCTGCTACAAATTGCAGACAATAATGCCATGCAATTTACAATACAGTATATATTTCTAATAGGAATTCTTGGTACAGATGAATAGCTCTGAGGGATTATTCACATGTATTTGCTGCTTTTTTTCAGCCCTGTTTAGGTTTTTAGATGCTGGCTTTGCAAGGAAAATATATGACATTTAGGCACTGAAAGGTATGAACAATGGAATATTTTTGACCTGGTCAGGCTTTGGATTTTTCAGTTTTAAGTGTCCTTTAACTAAGATCATGTATATTTATTTACAGAAACAGCATTCCATGTGTAAACTTGTGCAATTCTGGCTCTTCCCCATTCACTTTAGTGAAGCTGAGTTGCAATAACCAGCAGACCCTAATGGACAGATGTGGCACTGTTTCTAGAAACCAGTCATGTTTTTCTATTCCTGGGCAATGCCTTTAAATGTTTTTAATTAAATATATAGTTTTTTTCTAAAGCTTATTAAAAGGTTTTTTTTTTACTTGCTACTGCAATATAGCAAGCTGGTGTGATTGTGTTATACAAAACCAATATTAGGCTATATTAACACTGCAGTTCATGTTGAAAATCAGAATATGGTCCTGAGGTATCCCTTAGATTAAATCTTCAGAGGCATGCCACTGCATAGGTAGTGACATACAATTTTGATTGACCCCCCTTACTGTATAAAAAGTATATGCTGTTCTATAGGAGTAACCTGCATGGCTATTCTATTCTATACAATTAGAAATAAGATATGCTGTCACATGCTAACCTGACGTATGTTAAAAGAGCACTCATTTGGCATATATCAGTTTAATGCAGTAAGGATACTTTCGCACTGGGAGTTTTTTTGGTTTATATGTTGAGCATGTACTGTAAACAGTAGACTTCATTAGCTACATGCCAATTGCTTTGTACAATATTTGAGCCATACTTTGGCATCTATAGCAACTATGGCACCATACACTATCAACATATGTTTCCTTTAATTTTTTTCTGATAGATTTTCACAGGGTCTGAAAGAAAAAAGTTTACCTATGCTCCATCTGGTATTATGTAATAGATGTATTCTCCATAATCCAGAGGGTTACCATACAGGCTTTGCGCCATGAACATGTGCATTAGCTAATCATTCAGAAATCTTTTGAAACAACTTGCCAAAGAGATACAGGCTGTAAGCTCATCTATACTATACCTAAAAATAGTCATTTTATAACAGTATTTCATCCCTAAGTCCAATAAATGAACCTGTGTCCCTTGTACGTGATGTGATAAGACATGGCCATTTACAAATTACGCGATGGGAATATTTCATTAAGTGCTACACAATAAAAGAAAGGGGATTCCTACACATAAAAGAGAAATAAAGGCATTGCTACAAACGTAGAGAATCGCTGGAGATAAGTTGACCACTATGGAGTGTGTACTATATCTGTGTTCAGGAAACAAAAAGGCACTGGACACTGCTAACAAAGCTTTACAGATTTGTTTCCCTGTGAAATGTACTTGAAATTGCCTTTTGGAAAATACCTTCAGATCTCTGTTTTTCAGCTCTGCGTGATGTTGTCAAAGCTTGTTGCTGGCTGCAAAATGGAAAATTACTGAAGCTGTGTTGACTCCCTGCGCTGAGATGATTTTGTGCTTTTGGGGAAAAGTGTAATTTTCACCTCAGCAGCCATTTGTTCTAATTTTTCATAAACTACACTATGTTATATTTTCCAGAGGGTAAAGGAATATCAGGCCGGTGATGTCTTGGAAGAGGAGGGGAAGTCTTACCATCTTATTTAAAGTACCTAAAGGAGATATGTAGTTTTTTGCTCAGCAAGTTTACAAATGTACACCATATAGCATTAGTGTATAGTGAAAAAAAAAAATATTGTAACATGTATGGTAATAATAATAAATGTACTATTAGTGTATTATCTCACAGCCATGAATGTGTATTGTATACTGTATAATGTAATGTATACTGACTTTGCATTTTGAAGTAAAGCCCTTCTTTGTTACTTAAGAACTGCAGTTTTGCAAATGTGGTGTCAATCTAAAAATGATTCCGGAAACTATAGCCCTGTTAGTTTAACTTCTCTTGTGGGAAAATTATTTGAAGGGCTTTTTAGAGATGCTATCCTGGAGTATATCAATGATAATAATCATATAATACAGCATCAGCATTGATTCATGTATTGGTCAGTTTCTATGAGGAGGTACATTCTAGACTGGTCCTGGGGCAGACTGTGTATGTAATATATCTTGACTTTTTGATGGCATTTGATACTGCACCATATAAAAGTTTAACGCATAAAATGAGAATACCTGGACGAGGGAAACATATGTACAATTGGGTTAACAACTCGGTTGTGGATAGGAAACAGATGGTGGTTATTCATGGTAGATACTCAGATTGGGTTCAGTCACTAGTGGGGTACCACAGGGGTCAGTACTGGTTCCTTGTCTTTTTAATATTTTATTAATAACCTGGTAGAGGGTTTACAGAGTAGAATCTCAATATTTGCAGACGATTCTTAGCTCTGTAAAGTAGTTAACATAAGGAGGATAGTATAATATTGCAGAGAGATTTAGGAAAACTAGAGGCTTGAACAATAAAATGGCAAATTCGTTTTAATATAGATAAATGTAAAGTTATGCACCTGAGCATTGGAATCAAGTTTTATTATGTATTAAATAAAACACTGTATAAAACTATTACTGAAAAAGACTTGAGAATATTGGTGGACAATATACTTAATTTTAGCAACCAAGGCAAATAAAATCATGGAAAGCTTCAAAAAGGAAAAGATGCTCACGACAAGGATATCGTTTCGCCTAATACAAATTACTGGTCAGACCACATGAAGAATACTGTGCACAATTTTTGGCACGTGTATGCAAGAAAGACTTAGCTGAACTAGATTGGGTGCAGAGGAGGCCAACCAAGGTAATTAAGGGATGGGTAGATTACAGTATAAAGACAGGTTATCAAGCTTGGGGCTGTTCAGTCTGGAAAAAAAGTTAAATGGAAAGGTAAAGGAAAAAGATTTCACCATAGTTAAATCTTTACATTAAGAGCGGTGAGACTATAGAACTCTACTTTGAGATGGTGTGTTGAGCTATGGATTTATTGCAATTTCTAGCTGTATAGATCATGAAGAATTTTGTTCCCATCATACAGGGCAATTGACATTTGCCTTATGTTTTGTTTTTGTTTTGTTTTTTTGCTATCCCCTGGGTCAATATGTTGGACTTAATGGACTTATCCAGCTTTATCTAAAATGTTACTATATGTCAAAAGAAATTTTTGCTAATAATTGTCTACACATGAGAAGACATTTCCAATACACACAGTTCTTAATATTTTGTGTTGGAGAGCCATATATTATTGCAGGATTTTTACATCTAAAGCCACACATTTTAGATATTATGGCAAACTTTAATTCTATTTTTAACAAAAATAGCTAATAGTTCCATAGAGAGAAGCTGCAGGGAATATGATCTTATTATCTGAATCACTCTCTCTCCTAAAGGGAGCAATTTAGGTATAGAAGTTTATTAGGGAATAACTGTAACGTCTCTGCCGTTTCGGGTCTCGGCGCCGCCCTCCGCTCGCACGCTGTGGCGAAGGAGGCGTCTTCAGTTTGGTCCTAGTTCCCTTGCTGTGTAAAGCCACACCCGTGTAATTAGGAACATTTCTCTCTGGACTGCATAGAGTTAATCTCTTCCTGGCCTGTTGATTGACAGCCTGTGTTCCTATCAGATCTGTGGCTGGGCCCAGACTTTCTATTTACAGGATGTCATTTCTCAGCAAGTTGCCGGTTATTTCACTTGTGTTTTGCCTGCTCTCTTACTATTCCTTTATACTTTGCTACTTGATTCTCTGACCCTTTGGCTTGCCCCTGACTATTCTCTTGGATTTTGACTTTGTACTGCTTTGCTCGTTTGTTACTGACCCCTTGGCTTCCTGACCTCTCTTTTGTTGTTTGTGCGTCCTGTCTTCGTTCTGTGTTGTCATTTATTCAGAGTAGGGACCGGCTCCAAGTTGTTCCTGTCATTAGGACAGTGAGACAAGTAGGAAGGGACAGTGGCTGGGGTGAGATTAGGGCTCACTTGTCTCTGTCCTTCCTCCCAGACCGCTGCAGTAGTGTAAGGTATTGCTACGTTTGGCAAGACCCTTACAATAACCTACATGGAATTCCCAAATATATAAGCGAAGGTTCACTAAATATCAACCTTTGCTTTTCAAATTTTTCAGAGAAAAGCAATGCGACTATAATGAAAAAAATAGCATCTATCTATTAATCATCTATCTGTCTACTGTATCTTAATGCTAAGCCATGTCTTCAGAATATAATAAGATATATGTTTCTTCACCTGCTGAATCTGCTCTCATTTGTTCTCAGGTGTGTTGTAGGTTATTGTGAAGTAATAAGTTAGTGATGCCATTAATACCTTTCTGGAATGACAAAGTATCTATAGGTCAGGGTTATTGTGTGTCCCAGTTTTCCTCGCCTTTTCCCATTTGAATTTAAGCCTTATTCTAAACTAAGAATGTATTAAGACTGCAAAAAAACATGCTGAGAAATTATAATGCTGTTAGTACTGTAACTAGAACCTTAAAGGATGTATGGGCTAAGTTTTCTGATTTATAATAATGATTCATATGACAATTTCTCAGTTAAAGTAAATGCCCTTCATTAAGAAACACATGGATGTTCCATTGTTAAACCACATTACTCATGTCATAATTGTTTGTAAGTTAACAACACCTTTGTAAAAAAAAAAAATATTACAGTGAAACCTCATTGAGATGACCACCCAAAATTGTATTGGAAGTTGTCTTGTATAGGGGAGATCTTCTTAAGAGGTTGTCCAGCCTTTACATATTGATGTCCACCCAACAACCCCATGGATTTGCTGACATAAGCAGCTACTTGCGCTCAAACTAAAAAATGGACAGCAGTGTACACTATGTATTATGAATATAGGGTCGGTAACAAGTTAGTGCAGCTTAGCTCTTATTGAATGATAACTGAGCTGCAGTTACCCAGTACAATGCATAGAGTTGAGGACCTCTAGCTCCATCCACTGTGTTTTTCCCAATGCCACATCTCCTGCTGGGTGTGAAACTGAAAGTCTGTCTCAGGGCATGTTATTTGGGTAATAGGTTTGTCTTCTCAAAGAGGTGGTCTTTTGAAGTGGCTTCACTGTAGTAAATTCTATTTTTTCAGTTTCAGAACGTTTAAATGATATTTTCTTTTCTTGCACGAGGCAGGGAATAGTTCTTTTTCCTGCACATGTACTCCCCTCTTCTCGCGTGTTTTCTTTCAGAAACAGAATATCTAAAGCTAAAGATTTCTGCTACTTGAGTAAGGGGCAGGAAATGTAAAACACTTATGCACAGCAAGACAAGAATTGCATTGCATTGCTGGTAAAACACCCTTTTCATGTTTCTACATGGTGGTCACTTTTATGAGTCAATACTAAGCAACTTACACCTTGAATGCACTAATAAAATATTAAAATAGTTGTCAGGGCCACTATTGAGATTCCTAGTGGTCATCTGTATTCTGTGAGGGAAACAGATCAGTGTTAAACATTGACCATTAAAATACATTGGCTGTCAATGAATGAATTTGAAACGTCCTCCACAGAAATTGATGCTGTTTTTAGTCTATGAGTTATTGGGTTTAATTTAATATATGGAGACAACTTATAGGCAGTACTTCATGGTCAAATATGCAGATGAATCAAAATTTGACTTGACCCTAATAACTTGCTGTACCATATTTTGTGCATTTACATGAACAAACAATGCAGTGGCTTCTGTAGCAGCATTTCCCTAAACTTGCCCTTACAAATCAAAGTATTAACACCGTTGTTAATAACCTACATGGAATTCCATAATATATAAGTAAAGGTTCAGTTATAACTAAAATAGTATCTATCCATCTATATTCTGTATGTATCTTAATGCTAAGCCATGTCCTGTTTTGCAGCATATTATATAAAAATTTAATTGGTGCTTTTACAAAATTCAACTTGTCCTCTTAAAAATAAGCCCTCACATAGCTCTGCTGATGTAAAAATGTAAAAGTTAGAGCTCATAGGTGGGAAGAAAAACCCCCAAAAGTAACATAAATTTAAATTGTTGCCTAATGCTACAATTTGCAGAAAACCATTGAACCTATTTGAGTATTCCTGAGTATTCCTGTCTGATCATTTTGTAACACTTCTTAGTAAGAACAACCATCCTTTTCTTGATATTAAATGACATTTTTTACTAGCACCCTGAGTACAGAATGTTAGCTTACTGTATTTGATGAGTTGACCTTGAAGACAGAACCTGAATGCAACCTGGTCTAAAACCTGGACCCTCATGTAGTCTAGCACTGTGTAATGTTGTAACAATAGTCTTCACTAAGATTCAGTCAGAATTTCTCTCTTTATTGAGCTTATTTAGAATGTAGAATAGAGAAATATACATTGTTCAGCTATTTGTAACTACATTGTGCATAAACTTAAACACTTTGATGTAGCTCTTACTGACATTCTTTAGATTTCGAGGAAAACCTCAGAAAGGGGGTCTAAAGCAATGCTGTTTGTATTCCAGTGACAGCTGCCAAGGTGCTTCCAAATGCAGCTGTCAGATTATTCCTTCTTTTTTCATTGCATTTCCTTGTTATTCCTTCTATTTAGGAGAAAAAAATATCAAAGCATTCCCAGTGACTTGGTTATAATTGCAGCCTCTGTTCTGGGTAATTGCTCATTCATTCAAAAGCTTTGCTGCAATATTTTGAAACAAATTGACATCATTCTAGTACTGCAGTTAATCGACTATTCACTAAAACATAGCAAGGGGATATCTTCCTGCATTACCAACATGCCTGGGGTTATTGTCGACGTGTACCTTACAGGAAGCACTTTATGTACAAATTATTTAACCTTTGCTGTGCTCTTTTTATAAAAATAGTCCTTCCATTTATTTACTCATATCATTTTATTTGATAATAAATAGAATTTTTGGAGCTTGGTCTGTTGTAATGCTCTCTGTGTACCATCTATATGTAATTATCCATATGTGTTTTATTAGGATTTCAGTAGCATAATAACCCGACTAATGTTGTTATTGAATGGTCTTATGGGAAATAGCTCCTTCCTGCCCTACCATTTTTATATTTAGCAATAATTTATCTATTTTTTGTTAAATGACAAATACACAGTGGGAAAGATTTACTAAGATTAGCATTTCATATGCGTAAACTAATTTTCACTGCAATAAAATAAGCCAAGTTTATTAAGCAGTGCACGGTGTAGATTGGTGCTAAAATTTGCACCAATTTATGTAGTATTTCATAATAAATTGGTTGAACTGGTAATTTCTTCACCCCCTCCCCAAGTAACTCTGCTTTTAAAAAGTGGCAAAAGGAGTAACATTTTTGTGCAAATATTGCAGAAGGAATAAGATTTTTGGGCAGATATGGTGTGTACCACGGTTTACAACTATTTTACATCAGAAACGTTGTGCAAACCAATAATAGATCTCCTCCAATGAGTATCCTTGATACAGTATGCAAATTACTTTATGTTTTTGTCTTTACTTTACTATTTTTTGAATATATGTCATTTCATTCATTATGTAAATATGAATTAAACAATTCCTTATGGCGTTATAATGAGACAGAGAACGTTATGGTGTTATGATGACAACCCTATGTATTAGTGTGTAATGTGAACTGGATTTTGTACATGTCTGCCACTTGATGTAAGCAGAAGGTGTGGTTGCATCCAGGCCCAGGAGTCTTTGGAGGCCCATAGGGTGTCTCTTTCCAATATGAGGATACCAGCGCTATAAATTACATTATGGTTGGGAGCCTGGTGCACAGCTATCCACAAGAGGACAGACAACTAGTTGGGTCCAGGTATCTGAATTCCTTTTTACCCATTGTCTGCCATCAGAATGGAGGTCTTACAGGTTATATATTTTCTAATGTGCATGGCCAGCCTAAGGAAAGTCTTATAATTTTTAATGGAATTGCTTACTGTATATACAGTATGCATTGCTTCAATTACATCATTGTCCAGTATGTGACTACTAGAATTATTGTCTCTGGTTGTCACCAATCTCCAGCAGCCACCAGTTTCTTCCATCTCTTTGCAGAAGAACAAACCACTCTCTGGCTGACCGGGTCCCAAGCTATCTCATGTACAGATCCTCAGAACTCAGATTCAGTAATTTATGCAGATCTCTCACACTCTCTGCCAGTAGCACCAAACCTGTTCCTTTGAGAGACTCTCCTCTACCCCCTCCACACTTAAATTCCCACATATACTTTATACTGTATATCAAAATGCATGACTACATACAAAGAAGATAGCCTTAACTCTCCCACAATGTAGTTAAAGATATCATGCCATCATAGAAATAGCAAAAATGCCATATCAAACATGATGCAAGTAACCAGAGGCATAACATGAAACTGCTGGTCCCCAGTGCCAAATCTGTATTAGATCCCCCAACTGTAATGTATTGTTTATAGTACTGGTCTTTTCATAGTAGGTAGAGACACCTTATGGGGCACCCAAAGCTCCTGGGCCTGGGTGCAGTTGCATCCTCTGCATCCTTTCACGTTACACCCCTGCAAGTAACTGTGGAAGCACAGTTATGTAAAGCTTCATCAGGAGATAATATAATTCATGTGTGCCTTCATGCGAATCAGCATGGCCATGCTATGATTCCCAGCCAACATGAACCCACATACAGCCCAGCACTGGCACCATGGTGCAGTGTCAAAGAATATCATAGGATTCCCAGCATTCTGGCTGCTAGTAAACATCAGCATCTCAGCATGCCGGAAGATGAGCCCATGAGTGCACTGCATCTTCTGTACACTAAGCATGGGCGAGAGAAGTAGGTTGGCGCTTGCGACACATATGCTATAGTCCTAACCACTCCAATGTACCTCCTCTGTAATTGTCTTCCAGAAGACTCTCGCCGCACCCCAAACTATAATTCAGCCAAACAGAACAGAACATATTTATAGTGCAGCACAACATATATACATGGATATACAAAATATCAATGATTTGTAAAGTACTACGGAATATGTTGGAGCTATATAAATAAAGTTATTATTATTATTATTATTACTACTACCAATAAACAGGTATCTGTAAAGTCTATCAGCAAAGATATAGTCCATTTAAAGGAACGGTCAACCATAACACTATACAAGAGCAGTCCATTATCTGCAGATGAGAACATTCAGTCCATTTTCCTTATTGCTAACTACTATAGATCCTAGATCTATTCCTATTTACTGTATTCTTTCTGTAAATATCTTCCATATTCTTAAAAGTTTCCTTATGAATTTTCTTCCATGATAAATGAATATAACCTATTTTGTGTGGTCGTGGCAGACTGCTCCCAAGTGACTCAGTGAGATGTTTATAAAAGCTGTCCTAAGATTGTTATAGTTAAATATGAAATCTTTTTATAACCCTATCAGATCACATTGTGGAGTTGATTGATGGTAAATTAGTACTTTCCCAGAGGTTAACAATTCCCTTAGAAGTTTTACAACTGTGCTAAAGAAACAAACGTAAAGAAAATCACCATAATTATTGTGTACTCAAGATTGTTTGTCACTACTCTAATAATAGGTATTCACAAGACTAGTTATCTGGACGCTGATTATAACTAGAGCTGGAAAATAAAATATGCAAGAAAAACAACATGCTGCTTGTTTAATCAGGTGCTAATGTAATAAGGTTCAGTCAGGGTGGGGAAACATCCTGGAAAGTCTCACAGATTTGATGGCAAGCCTGTAAACTTCAATCTATTTATCTATGTATTACTTGTGCTTGTTTTTTTCAGAGCTGCATTTGAGTTAGTGGAAAAACTATGTTATACACATACAATTGTAGCCCTATTTGGGGGGGGGGGGGAGGGGGAGTATTATCCCTCCCGCAACAGACTCTGGCGCTGACCTGTGTGTATAATGGGACCTGAAGCCTTCGCTGAAGGGAAGAGTGGGAACATATATGAAATATATCAGTGCCTCCACCCAGGATAGAGCCTCTGTATTACAGGGAGGATCTCTTCCTGGGACTTACCCATGAAGCACAGTTAATAGCCTTCACAAGGATCACTGTACTAATCTCACAGTCTGAAGAATACATACAGATACCACATAAGGTTATAACAGTAGCTTTATAAGAATCAACAGGGTAATAATACATACATACAATATACTCAGAACACAGCAGTACTACAACAACCAGCAAGTCCTCAACCGTCTTAGGTTATATACCCGGGTATATATATAGATATATAGCAAGAGTCCAGTGCACAATACCTCCAGGCAACAGAAGAGATGCAGGGGCCCCTGTGGATGACTGTGGATCCTCGGATTCTTCCAGGAGATGACAGACAGCCGATCAGGAGATGATGATGATGATGAGATTCTTCACAGGCAGCAAACAGGGCGACGGTGACGGCAGTAGATGCAGGCCTGACTACCCTAACACTGAGTCCCTAACCTGCCAGATAAACTACTAGTGCCACCGGGCCTCTAACTAGCTAGTTGGCCTTCGGAAGCCTAACCTATCACTGCCCTGCACTATATATATATGGATCCCTAACTACGGTTACTAGCTAGGTCCTGTGAGTATATAGGGGGTAACACATACCTAACTATATACTGTGAAGTAAAGAGGAACAAGTGGCTCTTAGACTCCCCCAGACATAACATGTCTGTCTCACATCAGCTCTGCTCACCTCTCTCCCCCCAGCAGCTCTGCCTCACATGTGTCTGACTCACTGTATTTACAAAACAAAACTTGCACTGAATGCCTGGGGTCTCTGAAGCCAAACTGCAGGGGCAAAGAAGCTACATACATTATATACTAGTAGAAATGGCAGTTCCCTACACTATCATATACTGCTTATATTACTGTTGACGTTTCTTATAGGACTGTGTACCTGCCATTGAAATAGGCTATATCATTTGCATTAAGCCCCATGTACTCCATGCGTCATCAGTGTGCCATCCGTATATGCGGACAAGCTAGGGACATCATTAGATGCCTCCTGTGTTTTTTTGGGGGGGATCCGCAAACTAGGATCACACACTGATGACACACTGTCCGTTTTTGCAGACACACAGCACTGATGCTGAACACACACTGATGACACACTTTCCACAAAAAAGGAACACTGATTACTAGTTTGTGGACCGCAAAATACACATGGTCGTCTGCAATTAGGCTTAGTCACAGGATGCGAGGGTCCTGATATCAGACTCCACCTTGTCCCAATATAAAATCTCTGAAAGACAAGTACTGTTTCTACCGACAAAGGGTATGTTCACACTATCGTTATTATAGACCGTTGTTGAGGACAACAATGGATATGAATGGTAGTAGAGTAACTGACCTAGAGAGCCCTATAAAAAAAATAACAGAAGAAGGCTTCCATCATGCTTTTTACATGGGAGTGAATGCAGACATCATTCTGTGATGAGTCAGAGCAACGTTCATTAAATAATGGTAGCGTGAAGCCACCCAAATGGAGAAAAGGGAATGTGGTCATTGAGGGTCTGCTATCGGGTCAGTGTTATATATTTTGCTATGGAGCTCATACCGTTTAGTATCATATATTTTTACTTTGTGCTAGTATTTACCTATATTATGATTTTAGAAAAATGTTATTTGTACTAAATAGTAAATTAGTGGTGTAAAACCATGCAACACTAGATATGCATATAAAATGATCTCTGATAAGATACCGATCAACCTTGTAAGACATATTCACATGTACTGTTTTCATGCTGTTTCTGCAGCATTTGTGTTCTCTCATTTATTAAAAACTTTTAGTTATAGCATGGTCATAGTAAAATCATGGGTTACTTAACTTTCATGAAGTCTGTGTCCCCCTATTGGTGAAGAAAGTTGTAGAACAATTTCAAAAATCCCAACATGGTCAGAATTCTTGTCTACAACTTTTCCTACTAGTCAAATACTGAGGACACATGATCTTGCAATTTTATTGTCATATGACCAAAGGTCACTGTGGCACCTTAGCCTAAAAAATATACCCAAACTAGCCAGAGATGGCAATACAACTAGGTACCTTAGGAATATATGTATTAAATGGAAAAACTGTGAGAATCCCTCAAGCAATAAAGAATACTGAGCAAAGACAGGTACAGGTTTTTGGCGAGTACCATAGAAAAAATTTGTTACAGAAACAGCATATTTGAATACCTATTTAAGGCCGAGAACCCAAATAGTATAAAAGTCATGATTTGGCTGCGGTGGAAATGCCACTGCAAAAACCGCAGCATTTTACATTAACTGCAACGTGGATGGAATTCTGCCTAATCCCATCCACACATTGCAAAAAATAATCAGCAGCAGAAATGTTGGGATTTGAAAAATGCTTGCATTTTTGGAAATTGCAGCATGTCAATTATACCTATGGAAACAATGGCATTTTCAGACCCCAAAGTATAATGATCGGAGGCCCAGGGGAGGTGAGGGAACTTAAAAACACTGTTACTTACCTCTCCTGTGCTCCAGCAGGCTTTGGGCCTCCTTGGTGATGGCCAGGCCGACGTCATTATGCGTCGCAACGCAAGCCTGGCTCATGTGACGTCTGGTCCAACATTAAAGAAGCAGCGGGGAGTGCGCCGGAGCCAGGGAGAGGTAACATTGTTTTTTCTGTTTGTATCCTCCCCTGGGTCTCCGATCATTATACTCTGGGTTCTGAAAAGACCCCAGAGTATAATAATTGTTCATGGGTGGTCCACAATGGGGCATAATACTATGTGAAGGGGCCACTATGGGTCATAATACTGTGTGTAGGGGCCACTATGGGGCATAATACTGTGTGCAGGGGCCACTATGGGGCATAATAGTGTGTGTAGGGACCACTATGGGGCATAATACTGTGTGCAGGAATGCGATTTGTGCGGGGGGAGCCCCATGTCAAATGTTCGCCTTGGGGACCAGTCATTCCTAGTTATGCCACTGGTTTGCAGGTATTTATGACCCACATTTTGAGGCAAATTATGTTCAGTAAGGATGTGCTTATATGTTTTGGTTTCTTGATACAGTTTTTAAAGCCAAAACCAGAAGTGGATAAAAAGAGAAGTAGAATTTGCCCCTTATACTTTACTATCTTGATAATCCACTCCTGGTTTTGGAATTAAAACTGCATAAAAAAATAAATGCAGAAACCTACAGTACAGACCAAAAGTTTGGACACACCTTCTCATTCCAAGATCAGGTGCTGATCAGGATGGGATTTGTGGCTGTAATATTGTACAATATACATACAATATGGCCATGTGAATCCAGCCTTATTGTACAGTACAGACCAAAAGTTTGGACACACCTTCTCATTCCAAGAGTTTTCTGTATTTTCATGACTATAACAATTGTAGATTCACACTGAAGGCATCAAAACTGTGAATTAACACATGTGGAATTATATACTTAACAAAAAAGTGTGAAACAACTGAAAATATGTCTTATATTCTAGGTTCTTCAAAGTAGCCACCTTTTGCTTTGATTACTGCTTTGCAAACTCTTGGCATTCTCTTGATGAGCTTCAAGAGGTAGTCACCTGAAATGGTCTTCCAACAGTCTTGAAGGAGTTCCCAGAGATGCTTAGCACTTGTTGGCCCTTTTGCCTTCACTCTGCGGTCCAGTTCACCCCAAACCATCTCAATTGGGCTCAGGTCTGGTGACTGTGGAGGCCAGGTCATCTGGCGTAGCACCCCATCACTGTCCTTCTTGGTCAAATAGCCCTTACACAGTCTGGAGGTGTGTTTGGGGTCATTGTCCTGTTGAAAAATAAATGATAATCCAACTAAACGCAAACCGGATGGAATAGCATGCCGCTGCTAGATGCTGTGGTAACCATGCTGGTTCAGTATTCCTTCAATTTTGAATAAATCCCCAACAGTGTCACCAGCAAAGCACCCCCACACCATCACACCTCCTCCTCCATGCTTCACGGTGGGAACCAGGCATGTAGAGTCCATTCGTTCACCTTTTCTGCGTCACACAAAGACACGGTGGTTGGAACCAAAGATCTCAAATTTGGACTCATCAGACCAAAGCACAGATTTCCACAGGTCTAATGTCCATTCCTTGTGTTCTTTAGCCCAAACAAGTCTCTTCTGCTTGTTGCCTGTCCTTAGCAGTGGTTTCCTAGCAGCTATTTTACCATGAAGGCCTGCTGCACACAGTCTCCTCTTAACAGTTATTGTAGAGATGTGTCTGCTGCTAGAACTCTGTGTGGCATTGACCTGGTCTCTAATCTGAGCTGCTGTTAACCTGCGATTTCTGAGGCTGGTGACTCGGATGAACTTATCCTCCGCAGCAGAGGTGACTCTTGGTCTTCCTTTCCTGGGGTGGTCCTCATGTGAGACAGTTTCTTTGTAGCGCTTGATGATTTTGGCCACTGCACTTGGGGACACTTTCAAAGTTTTCCCAATTTTTCAGACTGATTGACCTTCATTTCTTAAAGTAATGATGACCACTCGTTTTTCTTTACTTAGCTGCTTTTTTCTTGCCATAATACAAATTCTAACACTCCATTCAGTAGGACTATCAGCTGTGTATCCACCTGACTTCTGAACAACACAACTGATGGTCCCAACCCCATTTATAAGGCAAGAAATCCCACTTATTAAACCTGACAGGGCACACCTGTGAAGTGAAAACCATTTCAGGTGACTACCTCTTGAAGCTCATCAAGAGAATGCCAAGAGTGTGCAAAGCAGTAATCAAAGCAAAAGGTGGCTACTTTGAAGAACCTAGAATATAAGACATATTTTCAGTTGTTTCACACTTTTTTGTTAAGTATATAATTCCACATGTGTTAATTCATAGTTTTGATGCCTTCAGTGTGAATCTACAATTTTTATAGTCATGAAAATACAGAAAACTCTTGGAATGAGAAGGTGTGTCCAAACTTTTGGTCTGTACTGTACAATAAGGCTGGATTCACATGGCCATATTGTATGTATATTGTACCATATTACAGCCACAAATCCCATCCTGATCAGCACTCGTGTAACTATAGGGGGTCACATAAGTGGCAGGTGCCACCAGGCCCATAAATATGGGGAGCTTACAGGTCATCCTCACCACACTAAAGCTGATTAAACTACTTTGATCCCCTTTCTAATCTCATCATATATTTATTTCTTTTGCCCTCTGGTGCACTAGAGTAAGGCAGGTGAAGAAGATTTATGATGCATATCTTTTTATTGTCAGAAAGCAGAGAATTAGCCTTTCAATGCCAAGAGTAGCAGTTGGTTAGTCTATAGCCAAGGACGGATTCTATCAAGGCAGACAAAGTGGCATGATTATTCTGTGGGGGGGCACTGACAGGGTATGTGAATAATGGAAAGCTTGTATGAACAGATATATTGTTCATACAAAGTTCTGAGCCCATATAGAGAAGGAATGGAGGGCCCATACTGAGCTCTTACACCATTCCATGAGCCTTTAGATACTCCCCTGCTGACCAGGGGTCTAATGAAACAACCTATCAGCATTATAGAGTCCTATGATGCCCCTAGTTCAGGTTATTAAACCTGTGGCCAGAACAGGATTTGTGGCTGTAGTACTGTTTGTGTAATATGGACTTACTATGACTGCGTAAATCCAACCTATCTTTATTACAGAGGGTTGACTAGTTGCTACATGCCACATCCTTTCCTTAGATGCTTGTATCAAGTATTTTTAAACTAAATCTGAACACTACTATAAGTATTTTACATTGATCCTATAGTTATATGAAGATGGTATTTATTGAAGCTGCAATGTAATATATTAGTAGTGCAGGCAATAGTAACACCTGCAATGCGCCAGGAAAGACATACCCGGTTTATGACTAATACTGTGAGCGCTCACAGTTTTCTAATAAGACAGTAATCAATTAATGTAATGATACCATTTCATAACAAGAATATTTGTTCTTTCCCACTGAGAAGGTGCAAATCTGTAGCAGCAGTTATAGTAACTTGCACATAAATAATTTCTTACCTGTTTCTGCTAGCCATAACTTGTGACAAAGTTGCTAATTAGAAATGAAAGGTCATCATTAATAATAGATTGATTATAGAAGACTTCCACTGTTATTTGTATGTATGAACTGTGGCCTAAAAAGGATGAAATGTAGAAGTAGCTGAGCTGACTTTGTCAGAATGGGAAAGTTGAGTTTTTAATTTTACATTGTGAGATTTCAATGCTGAACTATATTATAAACTATATATACTTTATTCACTGTGTGCAAAATAAACTGTTAAAAATATATATTTAGCTTGGATACAGTTTACATGAGATCATCATCAGATTATTCTTAGTTTTTTAAAAGAGAATTACCAACACTGAGGACCAGGGGTAGGTGAGTATTGCTTCTTTTTTTCATTTTACACCTTCCCCAACCAGTGAGTTTTGCATTTATCCAGGAAAAACCCTTTAATTATTTTCTTCCTGTTGTCTCTCCTCTTATCACTTTCTCTTTCTGCATTCACTGATTCTTTCCATACACAAAAGTTACATACACAGAATGATCAGTTTACAGTGAAGTCTATGGAGGGGTAAGGGGGAGTCCGTTAACAAGCGAAACAAAGGACAGAGAGAGACTTGAGACCATCTATAACATCATTTCTTTTTCAACATCAGGTGGACAATAATTCACCTGGTAATCCAGCACTGTTGTGAAAGAGAACTCTGTATAGTAAAGAGGGGCTATCTGTCATCTCTCTGCCACCAGGAGATGTCCTATTTTGGTGTAGGGATTTGAACTGGGACAGAAGGATGGAAATAAGTGAAGCACTTTTCTTAAATAAAAAATATTACACAGTTTACTTTTATTACTTGCATTATTGATTTTATGAAATAAAAAAATTCTAAAAGTTTAGACTCACTTTTAACCTGTCCCATCATAGCCATTTTTAAATTTAGCTTTTTTATTCCAGCCTTCTAAAAGTCTTTTTTATATGTTTCTGTTCATAGAGCTGTATGAAGGTTAATTATTTTTGCAGGACAAATTGTACTTCATAATGGTACCATTTAATATTTCATATGATGTGCTAGGAAGAAGGAAAAAAATTCAGTATGGGATGAATTTGAAAAAAACTGCATTTGCACCATTTTCATATGGATTTAGTATTGCAGGTTGGTATGATCACGGTGATACCAAATTTTACACACGTGGACAAAATTGTTGGTACCCCTCGTTTAATGAAATAAAAACCCACAATGGTCACAGAAATAACTTGAATCTGACAAAGGTAATAATATATAAAAATTCTATGAAAATGAACAATTGAAAGTCAGACATTGCTTTTCAATAATAATAATAATAATAATAATAATAATAATAATAATAGTCCTTTAACCCCTTAACGACCTTGGACGTACTATTACGTCCTGGGCGCTAGGTACTCGCGCACCAGGACATAATACTACGCCCGAGGCCGGTATAGATATAGATAGTGAGCGGGCGGTATCGGAACCGGGTGTTAGCTGTATCTGACAGCTAACACCCTGCTCCATAACCCCCGGTCGGCCATAACTTCCGATCGGCGGTTTTAACCCCTTGGATGCCGCGGTCAAACATGACTGCGGCATCCAAGGGGTTCCGCCGTCTTGCCGACCCCCCCGGCACCCCCCGCGGCGAGATCGGGGGGTGCCGATATCTCTAATCTGCAGCCGGGGGTCTGCCAAGTGACCCCAGGCTGCCTGGAGCCCCCAGTACCTGGTTGATCCTGCCGAGACATCAGGAAGTCAGCGCTGTGTTTCCATAGCGCTGACTTCCTGTATAGGCTGCAAGACACGTGTATGCTCGTGTCTTGCAGTCTATAGTGCTGAGCCAGCAATCAAAGCATTGCTGGCTCAGGTGTCCTAATGGGACACAAGAAAAAGTAAAAAAAAGTGAAAAAAAAAATAAATAAAGTATGTGAAAAAAATTAATAAAAGAATAAAGCCCCAAAAATTCCCTTTTCCTATATAAAATGAATTATATAAAAAATAAACCTAAAAATTAATAAAAACAATACATATTTGGTATCGTTGCGTCTGTAACAACCTGTACAATAAAACTGAAACCATATTTAATGTACCCAGTGAAAGTCGGGGAAAAAAAAACGGAAAAAACCCGCCAAAAGTAACGATTTCACCTTACAAAATATGCCATAAAAAGTGATCAAAAAGTCATATGTACCCCAAAACAGTACCAATAAAAAGCACAGGTTGTACCGCAAAAAATAAGCCCTAAACCAACTCTCTAAACTGAAAAATAAAAATGCTGCGCATCTTAGAAGGTGGCGATGCAAAAAAAATTAATTTATGTCCCCAAATGGGTTTTTGTTCTGCAAAATTGGTATTGCATAAAAAAACAGTATAAATGAGGTATCGCCGTAATCGTACCGACCCGCAGAATAAAGATAACATGTTACTTATGCTCTACGCTGCATGGTGAAAAATTTAAAAGATAAAACGCAGTGCCAGAATTGATGGGGTTGTTTTTTAATCCACCAAGAAAGAGTTAATAAAATTTATTTAATAAGTTGTAAGCACCTAAAAATGATGTCATTAAAAAATACATCTCACCCTGAAAACAACAAGCCCTCATATGGCTACATCACCAGAGAAATAAAGAAAATATAACTCGTACAATGTGAAGACAAAAACCCCAAAAATCGCCAAATCATTAGAACATAACTGGCTGCGGCAGGAAGGGAATGTATAAGCTGTGCGAGCGTATATTAGGGTACAAACCAGCTTTAGAGCTTATGAGGGATAATAAACCAGAAGTGACCCCCAGAGTGACCCCCCAATAATAGGAACTACTGGGGAAATAGTAGGGAATTTAGTGTACCCAATGTACTACGCACAGATTACATATTCACTTTTCCCCATCCGCTGTGCAGTCACATCTGGGATACTAATGCTCGCTACACCCCTTGATAAATTCTTTGAGGGGTGCAGTTTTCAAAATGGGGTCATTCCCTAGGGGATTCCACTTTACTGGTACTTTAGAGGCTCTGCAAACATGACATGGCATCCAGATCCCAAACATCTGAATCTGCGCTCCAAAAGCCATATAGCGCTCCTTCCCTTCTGTGCCCTACTGTGTGCCCAAACCGCAGTTTATACCCACATGTATGACACTGGTGTACCCAGGATAAGGTACTTGATGTGATATATGGGTATAAACTCCTGTTTGGGCACAGCCGGGCACAGAAGGGAAGGAGCGCTATTTGGTTTTTGGACGCCATTGCACTTTTGCAGAGCTGAAATGCCAGTACAGTGGAATCCCCTGACATGTCACCCCATTTTGGAAACTGCACCCCTGAAGGAATTTATCCAGGGGTACAGTGAGCATTTTTAACCCCCAAGTGTTGCTATAATTTATTATCCGTAAATGAATAGGCAGCTGATGATGAAAGGTGAAAATGACAATTATTCCAGGAATACGACATTTCTGTGCGTAATATGTTGTGCCCGGCTTGTATCAGAGATGAACGCTCCAAAAGCTGTTGTGCCCGGGATCCCCGATCACCAGTTTTTGGAGTGTGTGTCTGTGCAGACATAAGCTGGGCACAACATATCGGGCACTGAAATGGCGTATCTATAGAAAAATTTCATTTTTAACTTTTCATTATCAGCTGCGCATTCATTTTTGGAAATTAAAAGAATGCAACACTTAAGGGTTAATAATGCTCGCTACCCCACTTGATAAATCCCTTGAAGGGTATAGTTTCCAAAATGGGGTGACATGTCTGCGGATTCCACTTTACTGACAATTCATGGTCTCTGCAAAAGTGGCATGGTGTCCAAAAAGCAAACTGTGCTCTAAAAAACAAAATAGCGCTCCTTCCCTTCTGTGCCTGGCTGTGCCCAAACAGCAGTTTATACCCACATATGGCATTGTTAAGTACGTTATCCTGGGTACACCAGTGTCATACGTGTGGGCATAAACTGTCATTTGGGCACACAGCAGGGCGCAAATGTGAAGGAGCGCTATGTGCTTTTGGAGTGCATATTTAGATTGTTGTTTTTTTGGACGCAATGTCACATTTACAGAGACCCTAAAATTGCCCCTACAAAATGGGGGTCACTTCTTGGGGAATTCCAATTTACCCTCTAAATCTGTACTCCAAAAGCTAAAAAAAATCACAGTGCTCCTTCCCTTCTGAGCCCTGCTGTGTGCCCAAGCAGCAGTTTATACCCACATATATAATTTTTTTGTCCCTGGGATAGCCCACTTAATAGTTTTAGGAGTGCATGTCTCTGATGCCACAAAGTGGCCGCAACGTATTAGGCACTGAAATTGGATATTTCTTTAAAAACTTTAATTTTCACTTTGTACATTAATTTTTGGGAAGCATTTTTAGGCTCTAAATGATAATACCCCTTGATACATTCCTTGAGGGGTGTAGTTTCTAAAATGGGGTCACTTTTGAGAGGTTTCCATTATATTGGTACTTTAGGGGTTCTGCAAATGCGACATGGCATCCAAAAACTATTCCAGCAAAATCTGCCCTCCAAAAGCTAAATAGCGCTCTTTCCATTTTTAGCCCTGCCATTTACCCATGCAGCAGATTACAACCACATATGGGGCATTTCTGTGTTCAGGAGAAATTGTGTAACGAACTTTGGGGTGCTTTTTCTCCTTTGTCCTCTTGTGAAAATGAAAAATTTGGGGCTAAATTGACGGTTTATTGGAAAAAAAGTAATTTTTCATTTTAATGTCCCAATGTTAATAAAATCTGTGAAACAGCTGTGAGGTCAAAATGTTCACCATACCCCTAGATAAATTCTATAAGGGGTGTAGTTTCCAAAATGGGGTCACTTTTTGGGGGTTTGTATTATATTGGTACTTTAGGGGCTCTGCAAATGCGACATGGCATCCGAAAACTATTCCAGCAAAATCTGCCCTCCAAAAGCTAAATAGCGCTCTTTCCATTTTGAGCCCTGCCATGTACCCATGCAGCAGATTACAACCACATATGGGGCATTTCTGTGTTCAGGAGAAATTGTGTAACGAACTTTGGGGTGCTTTTTCTCCTTTGTCCTCTTGTGAAAATGAAAAATTTGGGGCTAAATTGACGGTTTATTGGAAAAAAAGTAATTTTTCATTTTAATGTCCCAATGTTAATAAAATCTGTGAAACAGCTGTAGGGTCAAAATGCTCATTATGTCCCTTGATATGTTCTGTGAGGGGTGTAGTTTCCAAAATGGGGTCACTTTTAGGGGGTTTCCACTGTATTGGTACTTTGGGGGCTCTGCAAATGCGACATGGTACCTGAAAACTATTCCAGCAAAATCTGCTCTCCAAAAGCTAAATAGCGCTCTTTCCATTTTGAGCCCTGCCATGTACCCATGCAGCAGATTACAACCACATATGGGGTATTTCTGTGTTAGGGAGACATTGTGTAACGAACTTTGGGGTGCTTTTTCTCCTTTGTCCTCTTGTGAAAATGAAAAATTTGGGGCTAAATTGACGGTTTATTGGAAAAAAAAGTAATTTTTCATTTTAATGTCCCAATGTTAATAAAATCTGTGAAACAGCTGTAGGGTCAAAATGCTCATTATGTCCCTTGATATGTTCTGTGAGGGGTGTAGTTTCCAAAATGGGGTCACTTTTAGGGGGTTTCCACTGTATTGGTACTTTGGGGGCTCTGCAAATGCGACATGGTACCTGAAAACTATTCCAGCAAAATCTGCTCTCCAAAAGCTAAATAGCGCTCTTTCCATTCTGAGCCCTGCCATGTACCCATACAGCAGATTACGACCACATATGGGGTATAGTTGTGTTTAGAAGCAATTATTTTGCAAACTGTGGGGTGCTTTTTCTCCTTTAACCCATTGTGAAAATGAAAACTTTGGGGATAAAGTGACATTTTAGTAATGTTTCATTTATACATCCCAGTGTTAGCAAAATCTGTGAAACGAATGTAAGGTCAAAATGCTCACTATACCCCTATATGAATTCTGTGAGGGGTGTAGTTTGCAAAATGGGGTCACTTTTTGGGGTTTTCCTTTGTATTGGTACTCTAGGGGCTTTGCAAATGAGACATGGCACCTGAAAACTATTCCAGCAAAATCTGCTTTTCAGACGCCCAGTGTCGCTCCTTCCCTTCCGTGCACTGCCATTCGCCCAAACATCAGTTTACACCCACTTGTGGGGTATTTCCGTGCTCGGGAGAAATTGCATAACAAACTTTGAGATGCATTTTTTCCTTTAACCCTTTGTGAATGTGTTAATTTTAGGGCTAAATTAAGGAATTAGTGGGAAAAAATTAAATGTCTAAATTTCACCTCCATATTGTTTTAATTCCAGTGAAATTCTTAAAGGGTTAACAAACTTCCCAAATGTTATTTAGAATTATTTGAGGGGTGCAGTTTTGAAAATGGGGTGATTTATGGGGGTTTCTAATATATAGGCCTTTATAATCCTCTTCAGAACTGAAGTGGTCCCTAAAAAATTAGTTTGGGAAATTTTCTTGTAAATCTGCAAAATCGCTGTTACACTTGTAAGCCTTCTAACATCCAAAATAAATTACAGGACGATTAAAAGATGATGCCGATATAAAGCAGAGATATGGTAGATAATATGTATTAATGTATTTGGGTGGTATGACTATCTATCTGAAAAGCAGAGCATTTCACATTTTGAAAATTGCGATTTTTTTCAAAATTTCCATCAAATTTCCTATTTTTCTATAAATAAATACAAAAATATTCATTAGTGTTTACCACTAACATGAAGTACAATGTGTAATGAAAAAACAATCTCAAAATCACTTGTGTAAGTTAAGACGTCTCAAAGTTATTGCCATATAAAGTGACACATGTCAGTTTTGAAAAACGAGGCCTGGTCCTTAACGCACTTTTGGGCTGGGTCCTTAAGGGGTTAATAGTCCCACAATGGGGAAATTCAGTGTGTTACAGCAGCAAAGATAAGATAAGATAAGCAGATACAAATACAAATACAACATGTACAGGAATGTTCCAAGGTGAGAGGCATTACTTTGATAGCAGACAGACAGATAGGACGTAGCAGAGGGGGGGGGGGGGGATTTAACAGGCAGAGAGATATTTCAGTTCTCAGTTCCCATGCTTCAACAGAATTTTTAAAAAAAATAAAACTCATGAAACAGGCCTGGACAGAAATGATGGTACCCTTAACTTAATATTTTGTTGCACAACCTTTTGAGGCAATCACTGCAATCAAACAATTCCTGTAACTGTCAATGAAACTTCTGCACCTCTCAACAGGTGTTTTGGCCCACTCCTCATGAGCAAACTGCTCCAGTTGTCTTAGGTTTGAAGGGTGCCTTTTCCAGACGGCATGTTTCAGCTCCTTCCAAAGATGCTCAATAGGATTTAGGTCAGGGCTCATACAAAGCCACTTCAGAATAGTCCAATGTTTTCCTCTTAGCCATTCTTGGGTGTTTTTAGCTGTGTGTTTTGGGTCATTTCCTGTTGCAAGACTCATGACCTGCGACTGAGACCAAGCTTTCTGACACCGGGCAGCACATTTCTCTCTAGAATACCTTGATAATTTTGAGATTTCATTGTACCCTGCACAGATTCAAGACACCCTGTGCCAGATGCAGCAAAGCAGCCCCAGAACATAACAGAGCCTCCTCCATGTTTCACAGTAGGGACAGTGTTTTTTTTTCAAGATATGCTTCATGTTTCCATCTGTGAACATAGAGCTGATGTGCCTTGCCAAAAATTTCGATTTTTGTCTCATCTGTCCATAGGACATTCTCCCAGAAACTTTGTGGCTTGTCAACATGTAGTTTGGCAAATTCCAGTCTGGCTTTTTCATGATTTGTTTTCAACAATGGTGTCCTCCGTGGTCGTCTCCCATGAAGTCCACTTTGGCTCAAACAACGACGGATGGTGCGATCTGAGACTGATGTTCCTTGAGCTTGAAGTTCACCTTTAATCTCTTTAGAAGTTTTTCTGGGTTCTTTTGTTACCATTCGTATTATCCTTCTCTTTAATTTGTCATAAATTTTCCTCCTGCGGCAACATCCAGGAAGGTTGGCTACAGTCCCATGGATCTTAAATTTCTGAATAATATGTGCAACTGTAGTAACAGGAACATCAAGCTGCTTGGAGATGGTTTTATAACCTTTACCTTTAACATGCTTGTCTATAATTTTCTTTCTAAGCTCCTGTGACAACTCTTTCCTTCACTTTCTCTGGTCCATGTGGAGTGTGGTACTCACCATGTCACCAAACAGCACAGTGAGTATCTGTAGCCCTATATACAGGCCCACTGACTGATTACAAGATTGTAGACACCTGTGATGCTAATTAGCGGACACACCTTGATTTATCATGTCCCTTTGGTCACATTATTTTCAGGGGTACCATCATTTCTGTCCAGGCCTGTTTCATGAGTCTTCTTTTTAAAAAAAATTCTGTTGACGCATGGTTGAAAAGCAGTCTGACTTTCATTTGTTCATTTTCATAGAATTTTTATATATTATTATTTTTGTCAGATTCAAGTTATTTCTGTGACCATTGTGGGTTTTTCTTTCATTAAATGAAGGGTACCAACAATTTTGTCCACGTGTATATATAGTTTTTGTTATGTTTTTGTACCTAATTTGTTTATATTTGTTTTTGTTTGTTTTTCTATGTAAAGGGGGGGTTAATTTGAAGTTTTATATATTTTTTACTTTTTAAACATTTCTTTAAACTTTTACTATTTTTCTCCTATTAAAGGCTCTACAGGTTTATGCTCCTATTAAAGTCCCTTTACATGGCACTATTATTGGCTTGAGAGGCATTTTAGACTTTAAAAACTCTCTTTAAAGGGAGTCTGTCTCCAGAGCCCACAAAATCAACTAAGCCCTGCATGTACAGGTGCATCTCAATAAATTAGAATATCTTTGAAACGTACATTCATTTCAGTAATTCAGTAATACAATTCATAATCAGCGTCTTCCATGATTGTGTGTCCTACTGGACCAGACTGAGGGACCATTTAAAGGCTTAGGAAACCTTGGCAGGTGACACACTGAATTTACAATACTGAACTATTTTACAATATTCTAATTTTCTTAGATTTTGGTTTTCATTACCTGTAATCCATAATCAACATTTACAGAAATAAAACACTTGAAATAGAACACTCTGTGTGTAAAGAATCTAGAAAATATAGGAGGTCATTTTTTTAATTTAAATACTGAAAGAAATAAACGTTTCAAAGATATTCTAATTTATTGAGATGCACCAGTAGATAGGTTAGGGTCACCTGAATTAATGTGCAAATGAGTTATTTGAAGCAATGAGGACATTTTCGCTTATCTTTTTGGAGCAATGGCAACACCCTCATTGCTCTAAAGAGCTCATTCCTTATCGACAAAAATGGTGATATCTTGGCATCAGTGGCACTGATTCACAAGCCCAAAACACTATTTGATTCAGATGATGCTGATTTGATCTGCTGGGTTCTGCAGACAGACGCCCTTTAAGTGAGTGATCATTTTTTAAATTGTAATATTATTTGATCTGTAATATATTTTACATCATTTTGTATTTGTCAAATGATAAAAACATTTGGTGTGTATTGCAGAAGTATGCATCTGTATATCTATATAGTTGCATATACTTGTCATTGACCTTCATTAAAAACATATGCCTTAAGATGTCACTTCTCTTGACACTTATTTTGATAAATAATTATAAATAATTGTATTCCACATGAAATAATTCTGGAGTATCTTTTCTTGTTGTGAATATATTTATAAATTTCTAGGAGTATTAACAGAGGAACAAAACAACACAGAGGTATGAAAAAAGATGCCCCAGAATTGTTTTCTAATGGCGACCACAAGTATTTTCTAAAATAGACAGGTCAGGTGAACTAACAGGTCCTCCTTAAAGGGGTTATCCAGCTTCCAAAAAGTATCTGCACATACATCCACAGCAGTGCTAAATACTCACTGTTCCCTTGTGGACACTTTGCTTGGCTTTATTTTACCTGCTGCTCCTTGTATCACAGTTATTTACATGCAGTGAATCTGTGGAAAAACTACATTTCCCATGATTCATCTGCCTGCTCTCACTCTCTGTGTACCCCTCCCTTCTCCATTCTCCCCTGGAATGAAATCACATGTAATAAATCACACATCCAAGGTCACGTGCCGCTGTGTCTTTTTGTTTGCTGGCCACACTGCTGACAGGGAAGGGTAGTGAGCTTGTAAACAAAACGTCTCAGCTGAAGTCAATAACCTGAAAATAAATCAGATAAACTGTGCGAAATTTAAACATATTAGGAAGTCTTGTTTATTGATGCATCCTGTTATTTGCACCAGATTTTTTTTTAACTGAATAACCCCATTAAGTTATACTTTGTTTCTGTATACAGTTTTGTTGAAATGCATAGAACACTATACTTTTCAAATGCAACAGTCTGTTGCATTCAGCAGAAATTCATTACTCTCAACTTACTAGTTTGTTGAGAGCTCAACTACCTGGCAGCTGGGTTATAGCGAGAAAAGCCTCTTTAGGGAAGATTTTCTGATTGGTTAGCATTTCTTTAAAATTCAGGTCAGCTCATTGTCAGTTATTCTACTATCATGCACCTCTGTTTCATGTGTTTTTTTTCTCTGTAGTCTTAGATGTTTAGTTTGTCTGTTCCCCTTTGCATCTGCTTGACTTGCTTCTTGCTTCAGTTCTGCCGTGCAGTGTGCCTAGATCCTGTGCTGCTCTTGTGCAGGGCAGTGGTGTAACTAGGAATGGCTGGGCCCCAAGGCGAACATTAGTTATGGGCTCCCCCCCGCACAAACCGCATTCCTGCACACACTATTATGCGCCATATTGGCCCCTACACACACTATTATGCGCCATAGTGGCCCCTCCACACACTATTATGTCCCACAGTGGCCCCTGCACACAATATTATGCCCCATAGTGGCCCCTGCACACACTCTTATGCCCCATAGTGACCCCTGCACACACTCTTATGCCCCAAAGTGGCCCCTGCACACAGTATTATGCCCCATAGTGGCCCCTGCACACAGTATTATGCCCCATTGTGGACCCCCAATGAACAATTCTTATACTCTGGGGTCTTTTCAGACCCCAGAGTATAATGATCGGAGACCCAGGGGAGGATAAAAACATAAAAAACAGTGTTACCTGTCCCTGGCTTCGATGCACTCCCTGCTGATTTCGACCATCTTCAATGCTGGTACAGACGTCACTGAGCCAGGCCTGCGTCGAGACGCATAATGACACAGGCCCGGCCCACGTGACGTCTGGGACGTCATCAAAAAGTTTCGAAGCCAGCCGGAGCACAGGAGAGGTAAGGAACAGTGATTTTTATGCTCCCTCACCTCCCCTGGCCCACCGATCATTATACTCGGGGGTCTGAAAAGACCCCAGAACATAATGATAGCAGTGTTTGTGTGGTTCGCCTGCCCGCGGCCTTACTTACCAATCTCCGCTCCTGCTCACAGCCTCCTCCGCTTCCGCAGAATGGAAAGCACAGGCGGCCGTGAACAGGAGCGGGGATCGGTAAATAAATAGGGCCCGCTACCGCTGCTACCCCAGTAGTTACGCCCCTGGTCTAGGGTCTGCTGTTTGTCTGTTCTTTTGTTTGTTGTCATTATTTGTCTGCTCCATTACCTACTGCAACTACCATCATCTGTTTGAACTATCATTATCATTAGAGATGAGCGAATCGAAGCTGACGAAGTGGAATTCGATCCGAATTTCAGGAAATATTCGATTCGCATCGAATCCGGATTTCCTTACGCTTCGTGGTAAGGAATCGCATTTTTTCATAAAATGGCTGCTGCATGTTAGGACATGGGGCAAGGAACTCTGGGAATGCAGGATCATCCACAATGCCATGCATGCAGCCTGTCAGCAGCCAGCCAGCCCTGTGATGTCACAGCCCTTTAACCCCTTCATGACTGCCCACGCCATCAGGAGCAGGTGTTAGCTGTAACTGACAGCTAACACCCTGCTCCATAACCCCCGGTCGGAGCACAGCTGATCGCGGGTTTTAACCCCTTGGATGCATCCAAGGGGTTCCGCCATGTCCTGCCATGTCCCCCTCAGCTACCCCCTTGGCGAGATCGAGGAGTGCCGATATGCATCTTCTGCAGCATGTTCTACACCACTATACAGGCTCTCTGTTTTTTTTAACGCGATTCGCCGCAAATTAATTCGGATCGAATCGTATCAGAAAATTCGACGAAGCTGCCGAATCAAATTTTTTAAAAATTCGCTCATCTCTAATTATCATCACCCATGTGGTTCACCATCTATAGTGAGTTCCTGTTTCCTTGCATTCCCTTTTATCTACAGTGATTATACATGCTTCATATATTTCCTCTTGTGACTCTGACCCTGTATCTAATATGGCCCTTAATTCCCCAGAGAGCGGAGTGCATGAACCAGGTCTGTAGGGAGGGAGATGCAACCATTGTTTTGAGAGAAGACTGAATGGATGTTTGTTTCACCCCCCATCTTTCTTTGGATCCCCTGAGGAGTCATATGAAAGGATAGGGGTAGTAATAGGGATAGTAACCTGTGTATTAAGGGTCAGATGTGGACTGCCCTTGTAAGGGCAGGAGCTCTCTGGGGAATTAAGGGCCATATTAGATACAGGGTCAGATGCATATGATCAAGATGGCTGCATCTCCACAGAGGTACAGAAAGTGGTGGACAACCTAGACTACTATTCTGGATACAATTGAAATAATCAACATATTGGTGAGATCCACTTTTTTTTATCTCTCTAAACATTGCATAAATGGTCAGGGTATTGTGTTTTGCTTTTGCATGTAAGTTATGGTGTATGATGACTGATTTTTGCATGGGCCTGATGCAACTTTTGATCTCATGACTGAGGTCACAGAACCATATTGGCCATTAATCCACCATATAGACTGGTTGTAGTATATGTGATGTGTTAGTGCACTCATGCAGTGGTTTTATTACATTATTTAAAAAGTGCCTCTTTTTAGGTATATCTAATTAAAAGTTATGTATTAGAATTTTGATCCACTTAGCTGTATTACATTGTTAATTTTGGTGATATCTGAAGCCTGTTTTGGCATCTTTGCTGTCTATCGGTTTTAATTTATATAAAACACAACATTTTGCACTAGAGTGCATCAGCAAATACAACAGAAAGGAACAAGTGTAAATAAAATGATAGCTTGTTAGTATACTGTATAGTACTGGTATATGCATGTCTGTTTATTCATATTGATGATTTTATGTTTTTATACCAGTAAAACGCTTCATTGTTGTTAATTTGTGTTAGACTGTGATTAATTTCCTTGGGTATAATCTCTTCCTTTTTACTTCAAGTGTCTTCATTTCTAATTAAATCTCATTAATTAAAGTGTAATAAGTATCTGTATCATCCATATACTACAGGTTAAGTGTTGCTCATTAGTATATTGTTTTGTTCGCTCAAAAAAATTAACATTAAAAACTTCAATAAGTATTGAGCAAGAAAGCTTGCATGACGGAATTTTAAAAGGGTTGCCCCACGATAAGTACTTGTTCTTTATTCAGAGGATGTGGCATAAGTGATCCCGAGAATAGGGATTCAGAGGCTCTCTTCATAAATAGAGCTTTGGGCAGGCACATTCGTTGTGCTTCTTTTATCTCTATAGAACTTATGAAGGCATAGGTCGCCTGCAGCCGGTTCTCCCCAGTACTGCCGACCCAATTTCCAACTTGCAGCAAAAGCTGCCTTAGGCCTGCAGTCTACAAGCTGGCAGAAAGCAAGCTGTGGGTGTAAGTTTATTACTCACCACTCTGCTCAATGCTGCTTCTCTGCTCTGGGCACCAGTGGCATAACTAAAGTCTTGTGGGCCTCGGTGCAAACTTTGACTGGGGCACCCTACCTCTTACCTATAGCGTAGTTTTTGATAGCGACGGTTATGGGTACTGCAGCAGTATCTCACATACTTGAAAGGGATACAACTATAGTACCCACAACTGTAGTTATCAAGAATATGGTGGGTCCGGTCCTTACGCGCCTGTTGGGCACATGTGTAACATGTACTGATTCTCACCACTCCCTCCTAGGAGTTTGGTGGCACTGAGGGGGATCCACCTATTATCCTTTGTGGGGGTACTAACGTAGGTATTACCCTCTGTGTCACATAAGGGGGGAATATTATTAGGGGACATAATTTATATAAGGGGGACATTATTATGGGGGAGAGGGGACACTCTAGGTAGAAGGAGGCACTGCTCCAAAAGGGGGCATGGATTTACATTAAAGGTTGTATGGCCTGAAAACTTTTTACGGTGTACTTGATGCACCAACCCTTGTTGGTTCCCCCCGAAAAAAAATTGGCCCTACTCTTTCTGCAGTCCCTGCTAGGGGTTGTACCAGGATAAGAAAAACATGTCTGCAATCTCCCAAAAACATGCACTTATGTTTCATGGGTTTTGTGTGGTGTCGCAACCCATGAATATATGTGGAGCAGATATGTTTTTCTTATCCTGGAACATCACCTTTAAATAATGCAGAAACATATTCAGCAGCACTGAAGCAACATACAGTGGAAAAAGGAAGGTGGACTGGTTGGGAAATCTAGGTGTATGGAAGCTGTCAGCAGGAACTTAATAGGTAATGAGGTAATCCTGTAGTTTTTACAGGTAGTCAGTAACACAGGAGAGTCTGGCCACATGTCTGCACAAGAGAGCAAGCTCAGGACTGGTAGTTAGACTAGTGAACAAACAATGTGTCTTCCATAATGAAAATGTTAAAATTTTGTGGACACAACTGCATAGGGACGACATTGAATAAAATGGCTTATCACCAGAAAACCGATTTACTAAATCTCTTTCCTATACTTTTGAAGTCACAGGTTTTATATAGAAAGAGAATACTGCTTCTTCTTTGTTTCAGTGTATTTTAGCCTGCATTCAGTGATCACTCAGCCCCCAGCTTGTGAGGTTTCTACTGCTCTGTGACAAAGGAGATTTCTGGCTAAATTGCGTGGAGAGGCTGGATTTCTTCTAAAGTGTTGTCAGTTTAGTGGCCATAGGAGAAAAGCAGAGAAGCATATGCTTGAGGAGATTATATAAATGAAATGCGTGCTCCTGTAATCTGTTGTGCTTTTTTACATACAGCTGTCTCTTTCACATCAAGAGGATGAAGAAACACCATTAGAACTCTAATGCAGCAAATAGTGTAACCAACTTGATTTCTTTGGTAGTCTTTTGTTATGGACCTATAGGATCAGAGAAATTAAAACTAAAGTATAACCTTCCAAGAATATAAACAGTATATAAAGAAAAAGGCTATGACAAATCAAATATTCTGGATTATTTAACATTAATCCCAATTATTTACTTTTTACATCTATATTCACACTATGTCTGTAGTGTATGGTTGTGGTATATGTGTCAGGAAACTCTGACATATACGCTGATGTATGTATTTGGTAAACATGCTATGGATTCACACAGCCCCAACTATAAACAATTTTTTAAAGTCAATGGTCTGCCATTATGCCATCATTGGTTGGCATAGAATATTTCTCCCCAACAAACATTGCTTCATGAAAGAATATTATGGATTCATAATAAGGAGCTGTGTGGTAAGTCTCTGCTGGGAACTAAGCATTAGGCTTGCTAAATTTCAGTATGCCCAGCCTTTCCTTCCCCTAACATGATTTGTTGGTGGAGAGCTCTTATGCACATCAAAGAAAAGTTGTCAAAACCCACTAAATTCTTAAGGAATGGATGACTATGATATGGGTGTGAGGGTTCCTTGAAGTGCACCTGAGAGATGGTGTTGAGGAAAGGAAAGATTGGGTATGTTGAATTTCAACATGCCCAATGCTTTGATCCCGTGAGAGGTAAACTACTACTAGAGGTGTTTGGCTTTTGCTTACTCTCTTCTCCCTATTGAAAATGTATACACATCCAGCAGAGCCAAGATTGTATGTGTTTGAGCGAATAAAGAGGAATAATTGTCAGTCAGATAAGCAATCATTGAACAACTTATGAACTGTTTAAAGAGGACCTCCACCAGATCCAATTCTTTGCATCATGCAATAGGCATTGCTCCACTGATTCTGGTGCAGTTGGAATTGTTTCTCTAGCCCCTACCATTCCCAAATAATCAGTACTGTTATTTTTCAGCAAGCAATATGCTAATTAAGCTTTCTACTGTCAGATGGGCTGTCTAAGACTAACCACCTGGCAGTCCATCTGACAATAGATATGCCTAATTAGCCTATCAAGTGCTTAAACTAACAGCACTGATTGTAACCTTGAATAGGGGCATCTATTGACAAAGAGTTGGAGTTGGTGAAGTTGGTGAAAAGTCCTCTTTAAAAACAAATCTATTCTTCAAATATATAATGGAATGGTAAATCAGATGTTGATTTGTCATAATTTTATGTTGCATAATCATTTTTTTTTATTTGCACAATGTTGACCAGTTTTCTGGTGAAATCTCCTATATATCTCTGGAAGGGCATGTTTGGGAAGTCACCAAGAAGATTTGTTTGAAATTTTAGTGAAACAACCTTGATCCATACATCTGAATGGAGTAATGTTAACACCTGGAGAAAATTTGAGGTTTTGAAACCGAATTTGAATTTGGAAATCTATATGTGGCTTTTAATTTTACTTGGGCTTTTCAACAATGACTCCAGTATGGTTTTAGCAATGGTTATTCATCATGCATTTTTGTTACAGTGTCTATGCAATATGTAGTGAAAGAGTGAAGAAATCAGGCGATACCTTTTAGAGGCTAACTGAGTATATTTATAAGTAAGCTTTCAGAAGTGCTAGCTTCCTTCATCAGACATGGTGTTATACAAGAACTGAAAATTCACAGATTTTTATACACATGGCTTAAGCCGGTTTTTCAGTTCCATTCTTTTGCGGTACATTGTGGTATCTTTCAAGTTGATAGTAGTATAATGTTGTACCGTGTTAGCCATTGAAAGTAGTGGAAGAGTGAAGAAATCAGGTGATACCTTTTAGAGGCTAACTGAGTATATTTATAAGTAAGCTTTCAGAAGTGCTAGCTTCCTTCATCAGACATGGTATTATACAAGAACTGAAAATTCACAGATTTTTATACACATGGCTTAAGCCGGTTTTTCAGTTCCATTCTTTTGCGGTACATTGTGGTATCGTTCAAGTTGATAGTAGTATAATGTTGTACCGTGTTAGCCATTGAAAGTAGTGGAAGAGTGAAGAAATCAGGTGATACCTTTTAGAGGCTAACTGAGTATATTTATAAGTAAGCTTTCAGAAGTGCTAGCTTCCTTCTTCAGACATGGTGTTATACAAGAACTGAAAACTTGAAAGATACCACAATGTACCGCAAAAGAATGGAACTGAAAAACCGGCTTAAGCCATGTGTATAAAAATCTGTGAATTTTCAGTTCTTGTATAACACCATGTCTGATGAAGGAAGCTAGCACTTCTGAAAGCTTACTTATAAATATACTCAGTTAGCCTCTAAAAGGTATCGCCTGATTTCTTCACTCTTCCACTACTTTCAATGGCTAACACGGTACAACATTATACTACTATGCAATATGTATGCATTTTTCCCTACATTTTGTAAAACTGTACCACATGACATGACAAATCCTGTCTCCTTTCTTTCTCCACCAATTTGGGCATTACAAGATAGACAGGGTTAGTCATCTAAGCCATTATGGAGCACTCTGGAACTGTACAACCTGAGATCTAGGGTTACTATAATAAGCTTTGAATAAGACCTATACTAAGTTCACTAGTATGAGATTCACCCATCAGTTGATATTGGTATACTTACTTTCTCTGGTGACTTCAGACCCTTACTTCATGTTGTTATACCTACATAACTACCCTTGGTGAGATATATCCAAAAAAGGTTAGACCCAAATAATGAAAATATAAAACCTTTATTTTGCACAGGAACTCTACAGGACAGTGTGGCTGGGAATATATATTATAATGGTACATAAACGTGAAAGCACTTATTTAAATGCCTACAGTATGCAGAATGCACCTTATACAAAGTCAGACCTACTAAACAGACTGTCAGAACAATATATCTGCTGATAACCCTCAGGTGAAATAAAAAAAATATAAAATTAAGTTTGAATATATTAATATATTTTTTTTTACTAGATTCTTGACCACTGAGGAATCATATGCTTCATTGCATCTGCAGTTTAGAGTTGAAACATATACTTTATCCATAATAGTGAAAAGGAGATGCACGGTTATTTGGTCGATAATGAAAAGCATAATAATGACCACATCAACCTCAGATTTTTTGTCACAGGTAGCTAAGGGATTAAAAAATGTAGCATTTTCCCAAACTGCCTCTGTAGCCTAAACCGCAAACATATTGCATCTACCATATAGTGGATCTAAGTTTCTCAATTACAAAAAAAATTTTAGTATTGTATTAATGACAGTCGCTCAGACAAAATATAAATTTCTAGCTGTGTAAGTCAGTGTTTGGGAGAAGAGGGTACTCTCATACGCTCCAGGCTTCACACTTATTCCAAATGTATTTTTTTATTTTTTTTTAAACACTTCCGGACCGCCCATATATACGTCCGGAAGTGACTCTCTTGTTCAGTAAGAACGTACCTGTAGGCCTTGCAGTCTTCAGCAGCTGCACGAAATCGTGCAGCTGCAGAAATGGGGAGCTGACTGTAACTACAGCCGGAGCTCCCCCTAGAGAAGGCAGGGAAGGTTTATTACCGTCCATGCCTTCCCAATCACTGTGTACACAGCGCTCAATGAGCGCTGTATATACAGCTTTGGGAGCATGAAGCAGCTCCCCTCTAACCCAGCGGTCATGTGATCCTCCGGCGTCAGAGGCTGTAAGAGCTGCTGGATCCTACTGAACCCAGATCAGCTCTGTAGTTATGGGCAGGAGGCTGTATGCCTTCTGCAACTGGGGCTAAATGTACCAGCCTCAGTTACGGGGGAAATCAGCCTCCCTCGCCAAAACAATAGAGTTCAGATGGGGACACAATGTAAAAAAATAAATAAATAAAATGAATAGAAAAGTAAAAAAAAAAAAAGTAAGTAAAATAATTAAAAAAAAAAAAAAAAAAAAATATGCCAATAATAATACACCCTTATTACAGGTTCTAGCCCCACCACCTATGACACAATACAAAATAAAAATTACCGTAACGGAGAGGAAAAACTATTTTAAAAAGTTTTTTTAGCAGCACTTTGTGCTATTAAATAAAAAAAAAGAAAAGTGAACAGCAGACACGTTTTCCCCTCCTCTTTTGTTTATATTTTCCCGGATATAAAAAAAAATAAAAAACATGCAAAAATAAAAACTACATAAAAATAAAGCCCTATGTGTCACCGAAAAAAGATGCAGAAATTAGTTGAATAACAACTAAGCAAATGATAAAAATGTTATAGCCCTCAAAACCGCACATACAAAAAACACAAAAACGTATCTGGTCCTGAACCAGAAATTGGCCCGGTACTTAAGTGGTTAAAGAAGAGTAATACAGGATATAAGGATACAGTACAACATTTTGTAAAAATTACAGCATACTACAACCTATCTTGTTTAGAAGCTAATTAACAGTATTACAAGGATGCATTCCAGATATATAAGAAGATATATAATGGAAAACATCCAATTTGTTGTTAGTGTAGCTAGTGTAGGGTAATATTAGGAAGGTAAAAGAGGGGTGGGGATATGAATTATGGATATGGGAGGACTCTTTTACATTGGTCAGGCCGATTTTTGGGTAGTATAGTTAGCAATTACAATTGTTATAGGAACTGTGTGGGTAAAATTGTAAATAGTCTAAACATTATCCCAGACTTCAGTAAGCTAGAAGAATTAAAGTATCTAGTAGGATGTACAAACTAAGCATAATATCTTAATTCAGGTACAAGCAGATATCTTTGATGTGTTTGATAACTGCATTGATTACAGAGTTCCAGTTGTTATGAGGGCTGTGAGACAAATTTAAGTTCCATTTTACTTGGGGAAAGGGTGGAAAGTGTATAATGTACTTGAATATATTTGTAGTAGTCTGTTTTAGGCAGATTGAATTTAGAGAACAATTGTGAGAATGTATTCAACTGGTGACTATTACGTTTTATGCTAATGTTTGACTCGGTTGGAGAAGTGATTTATTGGGTCCTATTGATTGGATAAGTTATATTGGTAAGGGTTTTAGGGTGATTTTGTTACAGTCTAGAGCTGAGTTCATATATGTTTTCCATGCTTTTTGCATAGCAGTAACACTAAGGAGTCTATGTTGGGTTGGTTCTCTGTGTTTTAATATATTGACTGGGGATCCCATTATTCATAAATACTTCAACTTGTGCCCATGGTTTATAGGTTAAATTTGTCCACCAGTGTTTAGCTTCACTTGATGATATGTCTTCAGGTCTAGAAGACCCAGTCCTCCTTTATCCTATCTCATTACATGATATTGTGTTCTAGGACATGTTTCTGCTCAGATAAAAGAAGCTATTTCCTTTTCTTTGGCTATAGGATTGCTGTAGCATGCATGAAGTACAGAATGGTTGGCAGTCATGCTAGCCCATAATAGTGGAATTACAGAGTAATGTTGTAGGGTCAGTTCATTTTAATACAGCAGATGACACTGTCGCCACCTAGGCCTCTCCCTGGAAAAACTGTACCTGTTACATTTACAATAGTGTCTGATGAAGCATTTCCTCTAACTCCAAATATGTAGAGGAGAAGACGTCTAAATTATCCCAGAAGAGGTCTAAAATCTGCAAAAGGTGTTCAGTTACAGACTGATCCATCCTAGGAGATTCATTGAATGTACTTTGTGAATAATAGCAAGCAAGGTGCCTCAGACAGCTATACAGTTGGTTATCTCCACAGTGGATGCAGTAGTGAAAGTTTGCTGCATACTACACAATTATGTGTGTGGCTATGATGGCACTGATGTTGAGCTTGAAACCACACCAATTTTTGAGGACAGTGCTATTGATAGGTAAGCTAGCCAACCCTCAAATTATGGAATTTGTGCTACAGAACCTTTTGCAAATTATTTTATGAAGACTCTGTAGAATGGCTTTTCAGTTTTGCTATATGCTGAAAAAAAGGATTTTGTAAACTGGTTTTCCATCAGTAACAGTATTATTTCTTGTCTGCGTATACTTTATTCAACTGTAGTACACCATGTTTTAATACACCACTCTTATTATTATTATTTGCCATTTATTATGTCATAGTATACATTTCAATATGAGCGTTCTTTGAATGTCCAACTATGCAATCTATAGATGTTTTGAAATACCCAGGTTGGGAAGGAGATAAAAGAAGGTTCATATATGATGAAGTTGTAGGCATGCCTCTTTTAGATGAGGAGGATAAATCTCGATAAACTGCAGGTCTAGGACTTATTGCATGGGAATCAGAAGCATTGGACACTACATTAGGATTTGGAGTATTTTGCAAATATGAGAGGCCTCCTATTGAAACTTGCAAAAATACCATTATATCCTACACCTCAAAATGATCATTGTTTGTAGCAAACAAATGAACATATCTCAAGGTTGCAGGATGAATTGAAGTTAGACACAGCAAGCAGAGATGGGTTGAAGAGAATATGTACCATTCAAGGTTGCAGGATGAATTGAAGTTTAGACACAGCAAGCAGAGATGGGTTGAAGAGAATATGTACCATTCAAGGTTGCAGGATGAATTGAAGTTAGACACAGCAAGCAGAGATGGGTTGAAGAGAATGTGTACCATTCAAGGTTGCAGGATGAATTGAAGTTAGACACAGCAAGCAGAGATGCGTTGAAGACAATATGTACCTGTATGAGGAGAAGAAGAGTGAAGGTCAGATTCATGCCATGTGTGAGTGCACTTTGGTTAATATGCACTTCGGTTAAGATGGATTCTGCATTAGAAAATGCCCCCCTGCATTGGAAATTTTTTTGTCTTGGGACAGGCATCTTATTTGCCCAGCAATAGCACAACCAGCAGAATCAGCTGATCAGCCATACTTGCTCTGGTTTGTAGGTTTTTCTTTTTTATATCTGGTTGTAACCACAGAAGAAGGTGGTATTGCCTGAAAAGTACTCTACTGTTCCACCCTCAATTTCAGATGTACAATCAGATTCAATGTACAATACTCTCAGACACATAATCACACTCTTCTACATGCTATTCCTGAGCTTCGACACTTCCATCTGATCTGCCATTTAAAAAAAAGAAATGAAATTACTAATGCTATATATAAATATTTGCTTTCACATTTTCCAATGATAATGTATCCATGGACATAATTCTCTTTGTGCTCCCAAAAACAGTAGCATATTTTAATAGGCATATGTCTTGTGATGAGAAGAAGATGACTCGCTACTCTAATGGAGGTTTTTTTCTGTAACCGACCTTTAGCTGATCTCCATCAGTTCTTCAAGTGATGCGCTGAAAGAAGGGAAAAAATACTTATTTTCTCTAATTTAATATGGTAAGTGTCAATTCTAGATTTCCATACGTAGTCCAAGTAAACATGGTCTATGTGATGGTCACAATTCCTGGATCAATTGTGGTGGAGCTGGTCCACTATTACATTATTTTGGTCAAGGATGCAGAGAATTCCAGTCTAACCTCAGGTCTACTGTCCTGTCCTCAAAACATCATTTGATTGTGGAATAGAAGGCCTATGGTTTGGTTCGAAATTCCTACATCCTATATCACTATGGTGCAGTGAGTTCAGTTCTACCACAGTTGGTTCAAGAAATGTGGCCATCACATAGACCATGTTTACCCAGGCTACACATGGAAATATGAAATTGACAACATATAACGTTGCAGGAAATAAGTATTTTTTCCCTTCTTTCAGCACATCACTTGAAGAATAGATGGAATTCAGTTAGTGCCCAGTTTCAGAAAGGGGACTCCATTTGTGAAAGTAGCAGGTCACCTCCTACTCATCACAAGGCCTATCAAAATATGTAACAATCTAGAAAAAAAAGTGGCACTCACCATCCATAAAAAGCTTCTGACAGAGGCCTATAAGAAGCATGATTAGATGCGAAACGGCTGTCGCCTTGTATTCCTCTACATGTGCCCCTGTTTGAAATAAAGAAGTTTTTTATGGATGGTATGTGTTGTATTCTTTCTCTACTAAGTAGTTCAATTGGACTTTATTCAGCTGAGCATCTCCTAAGTCCAAGATTTATAGGACTTTTGGTCATGGAATTGATTAAAGAGCACAGTGCATTAGTGACCACTGGAGGAGAGTGCCAGCGTGTTGGACTCTTTTGTTATTAAAATATGTATGACTGTACTCAGACCGCACATGGACATCTGAATCTGACCTACAGTAGTACCTCACTTTACTTATCTATAACTGCCTTTCAATTCATTCATTCCAGTTTAGAAATATAGCTCAGCAAATGCTACTCCAAGCATCTTCCTTTGCCTGGTGATCACAGTAATTTGGACCCAAGGTATCCCACAACCCAAGTTGTATTGCACCTAAAAATGATAAAAGGACACATAGTACCCACATATAATGCCAGCCACAGTGCTCCAAAAAATACGGCTAGCAAAAGTGCCTGCTGAAGAAACAGTGCCACCCACGTTCCAAAAGCAATTCCAACCTGGGTAATCAGCAATTCCACCTTCATAGACATGTGACAATATTCAGACATGTCTGCTCCTTACTGTTTCTTTGCTGTGCCAATGTCTGGTACTTTTTCTGCTACTACTGACATCTTTCCAGTTCCTATCAACCAAGCCTGATTGAAAACTGGAAAACAAAACACCCAGCACTAAAAACATTGTAAAAACATTTAGTCTTTTTCATTTCTTGTGTTGCTTTCTCCCCATATCTTTCTATGAACAGAAATTGTCAAAAAAAATTGCAACAAATAGGGCATGCAGCGTTTTTAAAAACTGCGAACTAAAGTGAAAAAAACAGATTTGAATATTTTACTTTTACTGCAGGTGTGAATATATATAAAAAGAAAGAGACGAAAGACTCCATTTACTTAAGGTGTGTCAAAATTTCACAAAAAATATGCTAATTTTCTACAGGTGCAAACATATTCTTACAGCTAGAGGACAGTATGACAAAAGAAAAAGAAATCAAAAAATCTAAATTAATTAAACTATATGTCCAGTTTTCAGCTGTATATTGTGCTGCTTCATCATCTGTAGCCCCTGTTATGCTATACCAGTAATATATCTACATATGACCTTCAGCAATACTTATTAGCCCACTGAGAGTTATTCTTTTCTTCACATCCTAATGTAACCCTGCCGACTGGAAAACATTGTGAAACAGTCATTAAATTATCAAATGCTAATGTGCTTCTAAATACCTCTGCATCTAATTAAGTGTATCAAAAATAAAAGCTACAAATTTAGACAACATTCTGGCAGACATTGCCTATTTTAGGAGCTTAAACTAAAGTCACAATAACAGCCTTATAAAAAAACAGCTAGAGGGTTGAGAGAAACACTTCTATTATTTTTTACTTCACCTTTTCCTGGCAGAAAGCGTTCTGTGAAATTGAAACAAGGATTAGAAATTTAGAATTATTGTCACACAGGTAAAATAAAAAAACACCATTAAATAATAAAGAACCTTCATGTAGATTTAAATGTTTAATATCAAATAGAAACATATGTAATGATAAACTGTATAAATTAAAAGATAGATCTGGTCGAAATAATCTTCTGATATATCACAGATAAATGTGAACAGATCTCATTTGTGAAGACTGTTACTTCACACCAAAACTGCTTTTCAGAATTGCTATAGAACATTCAAATCCCTTTGACACTGCTATGAGATTTCTGTTACTGGAAATGTGACACAATGTGGAGGACTAAAACTTGTGCACAATAGCAGCCTTTCAGGCTCGGTGTCTAACTATTCAAGAGCTCTTCTAAAACTTAAATAAACAATCTGATTGCTATAGGCAACTACTCTAATTTTACTTTGCTCCAGGTTAATAAATATATACAATTTAGTCAGCCACCAATTGTGTAAGTTCTTCCACTTAAAAAGATAAGAGAGACCTGTAATTGTCATCATAGGTAGACCTCAACTATGAGAGACAAAATGAAAAAACATATCTAGAAAATCACATTGTCTGATGTTTTAAGAATTTATTTGCAAATTATGGTGGAAAATAAGTATTTGGTCCCCTACAAACAAGCAAGATTTCTGGTTCTCACAGACCTGTAACTTCTTTAAGAGGCTCCTCTGTCCTCCACTCATTACCTGTAGTAATGGCTCCTGTTTGACATTGTCATCAGTATAAAAGACACCTGTCCACAACCTCAAACAGTCACACTCCAACATCCACTATGGTGAAGACCAAAGAGCTGTGGAAGGACACCAGAAACAAGATTGTAGACCTGCACCAGGCTGGGAAAACTGAATCTGCAATAGGCAAGCAGCTTGGTGTGAAGAAATCAACTGTGGGAGCAATAATTAGAAAATGGAAGACATACAAGACCACTGATAATCTCCCTCGATCAGAGGCTCCACGCAAGATCTTACCCCGTGGGGTCAAAATGATCACAAGTAAGGTGAGCAAAAATCCCAGAACTGCACGGGGGGACCTAGTGAATGACCTGCAGAAAGCTGGGACTAACGTCACAAAGGCTACCGTCAGCAACACACTATGCCGCCAGGGACTCAGATCCTGCAGTGCCAGGCGTGTCCCCCTGCTTAAGCCAGTACATATCCGGGCCCGTCTGAAGTTTGCTAGAGAGCATTTGGATGTTCCAGAAGAAAAATTGGGAGAATGTCATATGGTCAGATGAAACCAAAGTAGAACTGTTTGGTAGAAACACAACTCGTCGTGTTTGGAGGAGAGTGAATGCTGAATTGCATCTAAAGAACACCATACCTACTGTGAAGCATGGGGGTGGCAACATCATGCTATGGGGTTGTTTCTCTGCAAAGGGACCAGGATGACTGATCCGTGTATATGAAAGAATGAATGGGTCCATGTATTGTGAGATTTTGAGTGCAAACCTCCTTCCATCAGCAAGGGCATTGAAGATGAAACGTGGCTGTGTCTTTCAGCATGACAATGATCCCAAGCACATCGCCAGGGCAACGAAGGAGTGGCTTCGTAAGAAGCATTTCAAGGTCCTGGAGTGGCCTTGCCAGTCTCCAGATCTCAACCCCATAGAAAACCTTTGGAGGGAGTTGAAAGTCCGTGTTGCCCAGCGACAGCTCCAAAACATCACTGCTCTAGAGGAGATCTGCATGGAGGAATGGGCCAACATACCAGCAACAGTGTGTGCCAACCTTGTGAAGACTTACAGAAAACGTTTGACCTCTGTCATTGCCAACAAAGGATATATAACAAAGTATTGGGATGAACTTTTGTTATTGACTAAATACTTATTTTCTACCATAATTTGCAAATAAATGTGATTTTCTGGATTTGTTTTCTCATTTTGTCTCTCACAGTTGAGGTCTACCTATGATGTCAATTACAGGCCTCTCTCATCTTTTTAAATGGGAGAACTTGCACAATTGGTGGCTGACTAAATACTTTTTTCCCCACTGTATATAGAATTGTTTAAAAAATATGACCGGCCATGTTTAAGGGTGAGGCAGTGTTTAAGGGTGAGGCTTAAAGGGGTTATCCAGTTGTTAAATTTATTAGGCTATCTATATTAAATCTGCAGGGTCCGATACCCAGGACCCCCACAGATCACTGGTACCCAGACAGCATGACGTTTGATATTTTTTCATAACACAAGCCGCGCTACTCACTATTAAAGTAGGCTACAAACTGTAGTGGCGAATGTAGGTATTGCAGCCCTGTCCTATTGAAGTCTCCCCGCAAATCTAATATTGACGACTTATACTAAGTACAGGCCATCAATGTTAGAAGCCGGATAACTCCTTTATGCTAAGGCCCCGTGTTTCGTAAACGCAGCGTTTATTTGTTGCAGATTTTGCTATGGTTTTTTGAGCCAAAGTCCGGAGTGTATTTAACAGAAGGGAAATGTCTAAGTGCTTTATTGATATTTTCCATCCCTTTTCAAGCCACTCCTGACTTTGGCTGAAAAAAACACTGCATGTGGGGCCTTAGCCTTAAAGTGTGCCACCAATTATAAAATAACTTTTCATGAATAGTCCAGGTGAATATAAGAAACTTTGCAATATATACACTACCGTTCAAAAGTTTGGGGTCACCCAGACAATTTTGTGTTTTCCATGAAAACTCACACTTTTATTTATCAAATGAGTTGCAAAATGAATAGAAAATATAGTCAAGACATTGACTAGGTTATAAATAATGATTTTTATTTGAAATAATAATTTTCTCCTTCAAACTTTGCTTTCGTCAAAGAATGCTCCATTTGCAGCAATTACAGCATTGCAGACCTTTGGCATTCTAGCTGTTAATTTGCTGAGGTAATCTGGAGAAATGTCACCCCATGCTTCCAGAAGCCCCTTCCACAAGTTGGATTGGCTTGATGGGCACTTTTTGCATACCATACGGCCAAGCTGTTCCCACAACAACTCAATGGGGTTGAGATCTGGTGACTGTGCTGACCACTCCATTACAGATAGAATACCAGCTGCCTGCTTCTTCCCTAAATAGTTCTTGCATAATTTGGAGGTGTGCTTTGGGTCATTGTCCTGTTGTAGGATGAAATTGGCTCCAATCAAGCGCTGTCCACAGGGTATGGCATGGCGTTGCAAAATGGAGTGATAGCCTTCCTTATTCAAAATCCCTTTTACCTTGTATAAATCTCCCACTTTACCAGCGCCAAAGCAACCCCAGACCATCACATTACCTCCACCATGCTTGACAGATGGCGTCAGGCACTCTTCCAGCATCTTTTCAGTTGTTCTGCGTCTCACAAATGTTCTTCTGTGTGATCCAAACACCTCAAACTTCGATTCGTCTGTTCATAACACTTTTTTCCAATCTTCTTCTGTCCAATCTTGCCCATATTAATCTTTTCCTTTTATTAGCCAGTCTCAGATATGGCTTTTTTTTTGGCCAATCTGCCCTGAAGGCCAGCATCCCTGAATCGCCTCTTCACTGTAGACGTTGACACTGGCGTTTTGCGGGTACTATTTAATGAAGCTGCCAGTTGAGGACCTGTGAGGTGTCGATTTCTCAAACTAGAGACTCTAATGTACTTGTCTTGTTGCTCAGTTGTGCAGCGGGGCCTCCCACTTCTCTTTCTACTCTGGTTAGAGCCTGTTTGTGCTGTCCTCTGAAGGGAGTAGTACACACCATTGTAGGAAATCTTCAGTTTCTTGGCAATTTCTCGCATGGAATAGCCTTCATTTCTAAGATCAAGAATAGACTGCCGAGTTTCACATGAAAGTTCTCTTTTTCCGGCCATTTTGAGAGTTTAATCGAACCAACATATGTAATTATCCAGATTCTCAACTAGTTCAAAGGAAAGTCAGTTTTATAGCTTCTCTAACCAGGAAAACTGTTTTCAGCTTTGCTAACATACTTGCACAAGGGTTTTCTAAACATCCATTAGCCTTCTTACACAGTTAGCAAACACAATGTACCCATAAGAACACTGGAGTGATGGTTGCTGGAAATGGGCCTCTATACACCTATGTAGATATTGCATTAAAAACCACACGTTTGCAGCTAGAATGGTCATTTACCACATGAACAATGTATAGAGTGTATTTCTGATTCATTTAATGTTATCTTCATTGAAAAAAACTGTGCTTTTCTTTTAAAAATAAGGAAATTTCTAAGTGACCCTAAACTTTTGAACGGTAGTGTATATTTAAAGAAATATGTCTCCTTCTCCATTTATCAGACTGAGTTACTTTGGTACATGTTCTATGAAATGAGGGGAGAGGAGGCTGCTGGAAAAGAAACAAGTAACTGCAGCAGCTGACCTCTGCTACATTGTGAATGGGGGAGCTCTTCTGACATTGATGTATCTTCAAGAGATGGCTCTACCACAGTACAGAATGAGGCAATAAATCAGTCAACAGCCTCTTGTGTAGGATTAACTTGAAGATAAGAGATTGAGTAAAGATAAAGAAGAGAAGTCCACCCTAACAAGTGGAAAAGGAAAGATATTTAATTAATAAGATATATTACAAAGTTTCTTATATTCACCTGTACTATTCATTTGTGAAAAGTGATTTTATAATTGGAGGTATGCTTACATTTACACGATGCGCGATTACATTTAGGTTACTGTGGGCGTCAGGTGTATCACTCCTCTTTTATAGTTAAGGTGCACGGTTATACTTTTCACCCAGCAAAAAGCATATTACTTTCTTATTAGCATGCAACAGTTAAGGGTGGATTGAGGTGAGCAGATAGGAGATGAGGAGAGTTTGAAAGCACATGCAATTATTTACTTTTTCTGGGTTAGCGGACCACGTCTTTAACCCCTTCCCGATATCCGCTGTAATAGTACACTATGACAGTTGGGAGCCTATTGAAGGCTCCCAGCTTTGTCTTCTATACATTTGTAGGGCAAGCTGCTTTATGCAGTCTGTCATACCAATGCTGATATTTTGCAATGCGAATAAAATAAATTCAATAAAAAAAAGTAAAAAAAATAAAAAAAACAAAAAGAAATAAAATTTTCAATCACTCCGCTTTCCCTAAGATACATATTAAAGTTACAAATTACTGTGAAACACATACACATTAGGTATCTCTGTGTCCAAAAACACTTATAAAAATATTATTCCGTGCGATCAAAGCAATAGATGTTCCCCAAATTGGTATAACTAAAAAGTAAACCTGGGCCTGCAAAAAAATATCCCCTATGCATCTCTGTACACAGAAATATAAAAAAGTTACGGGTCTCAGAATTTGGCGACTTTTAGAAAAAGCATCTTTTTGCAAAGTTTTGTATTTTTGTTAAGGGGTTAAAATGTAAATAAAGCTATATAAATTTGGTACCCTCAGAATTGTACCGAAACATAGAATACAGGTGACATGTCATTTTGGCTGCAGAGTGAACGCCGTAAAAATGAAGCCTGTAAGAAAGTCGCGCAAATGCACTTTTTCTCTAATTCCACCCCATTCTGAATTTTTTTCCAGCTTCCCAGAATAATAAATAGTACCATACCATACTACAATAAATAGTACCATTTCGAAGAACAGTTTATCCCACAAACATTAAGCCCTCACATGGCTTTGTGTATTGGAAAATAAAAAAATTATGGGGTTTGGAAGGCGGTGAGTCAAAAATGAAAGCAAAAAAAATTCATCTGACGATAATGGGTTAAAGATCATATTTTACTATGAATATGCTAACTGTTTGCATATATGTTTTATTTATGCAAAAACCTGTATTTCTTAGACTAAGATTTAATACAATTCATCTGAATGTCACAGTGTAATAGACCTTATATCCGCTCTTGTTAAAATGTTATGTCTCCTGAACCTAGTACAACTTTAGGAAAACACAAAAGCTGTTAGTTACTGTAGTATATGTTTCAGAAGCAGAGATTGGTATAACCAAAGAAAGGGTCATTCACATATCATCTGTTCTGGCTATATCTACACATCATCAATAACTGACAGGCACTTTGCCAGTTTTTGAAGAGCTGACCAACTCCATATTCCTTGATAACACTTAGAGTACAATGCCTGTTTTTTCCACTGTTTTTCTGTTGCTTCTCTGTCTTATCCTCCAGGTGCATCAGAATAATTTACATCAGCAGCAGCCACTTACACATACACTTACCATCTTTCTACAATGTTGTGCCTCAGGGGCGGACACAGACAACTGATGGCCCCTGTGCAAAAACATTAATGGGCCCCTTGTTTTGCAATATTTCAGTATAAACCCAACCCCTTATGTCTTTCTAACAATCCACCAGTAATAGCTAGCTAGTTCAGCTTAGGTATTTACCTGCAATCTAATAGATAGTAGATCGCTGTTAAGAGAGCTGTTAAGGTAGTAGGGCCCTATGACCTACTAGGCCCCTTTGCAGCTGCACTGGTTGCACCACTGGTATGTCCGTCTCTGTTGTGCCTGACTGTTTAGCACAACACTGATAGGTAGGTCGTTTCACTCTTTTTTTGTGTTTTTAACTAAGTTAAATAGCAAACCTAAATCTGCTAAATCTACATGTGTTACGCATGTATATCATAAAAAGGCATTTCATAGAAACTATTATAAAGAGTCAAACAAAGTGAACTTATGTCTCCTATGATTAATTGTTACAATTCTGTTTATTGTATATGTCAGTGTACGACACAAAACTATTAGCAAAGCAAGCCTCCAGGCTAGTCATTGTAATTAGAAATGAACTAACATCAGAGAGAGAAACTCTTAATGGAAATTTACTGATTTTGTTTTTCCCTATTTATTTGCCAAGCTTGGATATTAGGACGTGTAATGTTTGACACTTTCATAGGTATCACATAGCTTTTGTTTTCTGTATTATATATATTTGCATTCAGCAGCGTAAGGGCCGGTTCATATCTGCGTTTGGCTTTCCGTTCAGGGAGTCCGTTTGGGAACCCCTCGAATGGAAACCTATACGCATAGAAAAGCGGTTTACCTAAGGAAACCTGCAGACCCTTTAGACTATAATGGGGGCCGTGTGGTTTCTACTTGGCAGCACTTTCCTCTCCGCATGTTTCCGCTTGTTTTGTGCGGAAACCGAGTGGAAACCACATGGACCCCATTATAGTCTGTGGGGTCCGCAGGTTTCTCCAAGAATCCTAGTTATCTTTGACTCCCAGCAACATACTGTCCCGTACCTATTACAGTACTCCTAGTAAAATAACGAATCTCACACTTCAGCGGATGTTCATGAGAATAATTTGTGTTTATTTAACACACGTGTTTGGACGAGTAGAGCAGTATATTATATGAAGTTTCAGCCTATACGGCCTTCATCAGACTCAGAATGCTTGACTGTAAGAGTAAAGCAAATAATTGCCAAAGATAGAAGTCTCTGGGAAAGCTGGGTAGGCTTGGTCCAATAAGCCTGTAGAAGAAGGTGGAGCGCCAGGGTATATGTGTATATATATATATAAGCGTCTTATTACAAAGGTGCTGCGCTCTGCAGCTCTACAACACAGTACCTTTGTAATAAGACGCTACCCACATATACCCTGGCGCTCCACCTACTTCTACAGACTTATTGGACCAAGCCTACCCAGCTTTCCCAGAGCCTTCTATCTTTGGCATTTATTTGCTTTACTTTTACAGTAAAGCATTCTGAATCTGATGAAAGCCGTATAGGCCGAAACGTCATATAATATACTGCTCTACTTATCCAAACACGTGTGTTAAATAAACACAAATTATTCTCATGAACATCCGCTGAAGTGTGAGATCCGTTATTTTACTTGGATGTAAGGGGTGGGACCCTATCTTCACACCTTCCAAGGAGTGCAGCCTACACCATATATTATATACAGTACAGACCAAAAGTTTGGACACACCTTCTCATTCCAAGAGTTTTCTGTATTTTCATGACTATAAAAATTGTAGATTCACACTGAAGGCATCAAAACTATGAATTAACACATGTGGAATTATATACTTAACAAAAAAGTGTGAAACAACTGAAAATATGTCTTATATTCTAGGTTCTTCAAAGTAGCCACCTTTTGCTTTGATTACTGCTTTGCACACTCTTGGCATTCTCTTGATGAGCTTCAAGGGGTAGTCACCTGAAATGGTCTTCCAACAGTCTTGAAGGAGTTCCCAGAGATGCTTAGCACTTGTTGGCCCTTTTGCCTTCACTCTGCGGTCCAGCTCACCCCAAACCATCTCGATTGGTTTCAGGTCTGGTGACTGTGGAGGCCAGGTCATCTGGCGTAGCACCGCAACCCACTCTCCTTCTTGGTCAAATAGCCCTTACACAGTCTGGAGGTGTGTTTGGGGTCATTGTCCTGTTGAAAAATAAATGATGGTCCAACTAAACGCAAACCGGATGGAATAGCATGCCGCTGCAAGATGCTGTGGTCACCATGCTGGTTCAGTATTCCTTCAATTTTGAATAAATCCCCAACAGTGTCACCAGCAAAGCACCCCCACACCATCACACCTCCTCCTCCATGCTTCACGGTGGGAACCAGGCATGTAGAGTCCATTCGTTCACCTTTTCTGCGTCGCACAAAGACACGGTGGTTGGAACCAAAGATCTCAAATTTGGACTCATCAGACCAAAGCACAGCTTTCCACAGGTCTAATGTCCATTCCTTGTGTTCTTTAGCCCAAACAAGTCTCTTCTGCTTGTTGCCTGTCCTTAGCAGTGGTTTCCTAGCAGCTATTTTACCATGAAGGCCTGCTGCACACAGTCTCCTCTTAACAGTTGTTGTAGAGATGTGTCTGCTGCTAGAACTCTGTGTGGCATTGACCTAGTCTCTAATCTGAGCTGCTTTTAGCCTGCGATTTCTGAGGCTTGTGACTCGGATGAACTTATCCTCCGCAGCAGAGGTGACTCTTGGTCTTCCTTTCCTGGGGCAGTCCTCATGTGAGCCAGTTTCTTTGTAGTGCTTGATGGTTTTGGCCACTGCACTTGGGGACACTTTCAAAGTTTTCCCAATTTTTCGGACTGACTGACCTTCATTTCTTAAAGTAATGATGGCCACTCGTTTTTCTTTACTTAGCTGCTTTTTTCTTGCCATAATACAAATTCTAACACTCCATTCAGTAGGACTATCAGCTGTGTATCCACCTGACTTTTGAACAACACAACTGATGGTCCCAACCCCATTTATAAGGCAAGAAATCCCACTTATTAAACCTAACAGGGCACACCTGTGAAGTGAAAACCATTTCAGGTGACTACCTCTTGAAGCTCATAAAGAGAATGCCAAGAGTGTGCAAAGCAGTAATTTGATCCCTTGTACAGTGCTCTGCAAAACTTTTGTATTGCAGAGTATTGTACAGGTAAGTTTTACGTTAAGGCCCCATGTAGCGAGCCGCAGCAAAAAAAGTTTTCCTCTGCAGAATTTCTGCTCCTATATCTATTTTCCGCAGGTATAATTGACGTGGTGCAATTTTTGCAAAAATGTAGCTTTTCCGCTGTAGATTTTTTTCTGCAATGTGTAGATGGGATTTGCAGGAATCTCATCCACTTTGCAGGTACTGTAAAACGCAGTGTTCGCAAATTGAGGCCCCGGCCTTACACTGACATCTAGTCTGTTAGACCCAGTTTCTACCAGGAATTGAAGTTGTCTGTCTGCAGCAGTCACAGCAGGTACAAGGCTAAGTGTGACAGCCAGATCCTGCTGCTGATTCCGAGGACACTTTGGCAGTGCTTGCAGAATCACCATGGTGAATATATCCATCCCTGGGCATTAACTGCTTTTCACTTGTGATGGATATATTCATCACTGAGCGTCAAGTGATTAAAATATAAGAACAGAACTGGGAAAATCAATATGGCTGAATAACTGTTTTTTTTTTGCTGTTTCGACTCCCAAAATAAATTGAATGAAAATTATACAAAAAGTAATATGTACCCCATTATGGTACCAATAAAAACATCATTTAATTCCTCAAATAAAAAAAGACCTCATATAACTCTGTAGATGAAAATATAAAAAGCAATGGTGTTCAGAACATTGTTTTGAAAAATGTTTAATTGTTTTAAAGATATTAAATATGTTATTGCCATGATCATTCTGACTCACATAATATAGCTAAGATGTGATTTTCACCTTACAGCCAACTCCGAAAAAACTAGATGCACAAGAAAATGAGGCAATTGTGTTCTACCCCTTTCAGATTGAACAGCATATAATATGGTGCCACTATAAAGTACAATTGAACTTACACAAAAAAATTAGTTCTCATACAGATCTATGAACAAAAACAGAAAAGTTATGGTGTTTGCGAAGCGGATAACACAAAATAGGCAAATAGCTGCAGTGTGAAGGGGTTAATATAATATTTTATATGCCAAGTTTAATGTTGGGACTGACACAACTGCTTATCATGCTATGTAATAAACTATATATGACAAGTATTATGGTGGCTACACACATATTCTTTGTCAGCTGAACATTAGAATTTGTATCCTTTCTAAAGCTTTAAAAGAGAGAACCTTGTCAATCTCATCCTGGCATGGCACTGTGCACTCATTGTACTTCATGCAAATATGTATCATACAGCATCTCAACCAGGTTGCATGTCAGTATAATATACTGGGTAGATTGTTTGAAAAATTACCCAGTTTATCTTTATGTAGTGTAGACACAGTGGGTGTAGCCTTTTTATGGATTAGGCTTGGAAGCTTTTATAAAAGGCTATATTTAAGTATGGGGCCATCCACAATAGATTTTAGACTGCTGAAATGGCAGATTTGAACTGCCTGTTGTTGGTTGGTCGTACAGCCAAGCATCAAGTAAGGTTGGTCACAACCAAAATCTGTTGTGTTGGATTTTTTCTGCCGTTAGTCTGCTGTGGTCTGTTGTGTATGGTATAGACTGACAGACCTGTGGGTGATTTATTCATTATACTACTGTAGCCCTATTTGGGGGGGGGGGGGTATGAGTATTATCCCTCCCGCAACAGACTCTGGCGCTGACCTGTGTGTATAATGGGACCTGAAGCCTTCGCTGAAGGGAAGAGTGGGAACATATATGAAATATATCAGTGCCTCCACCCAGGATAGAGCCTCTGTATTACAGGGAGGATCTCTTCCTGGGACTTACCCATGAGGTACAGTTAGTAGCCTTATCAAGGATCCCTGTACTAATCTCACAGTCTGAAGAATACATACAGATACCACATAAGGTTATAACAGTAGCTTTATAAGAATCAACAGCGTAATAATACATACATAAAATATACTCAGAACACAGCAATACTACAACAACCAGCAAGTCCTCAACCGTCTTAGGTTATATACCCGGGTATATATATAGATATATAGCAAGAGTCCAGTGCACAATACCTCCAGGCAACAGAAGAGATGCAGGGGCCCCTGTGGATGACTGTGGATCCTCGGATTCTTCCAGGAGATGACAGACAGCCGATCAGGAGATGATGATGATGGTGAGATTCTTCACAGGCAGCAAACAGGGCGACGGTGACAGCAGTAGATGCAGGCCTGACTACCCTAACACTGAGTCCTTAACCTGCCAGCTAAACTACTAGTGCCACCGGGCCTCTAACTAGCTAGTTGGCCTTCGGAAGCCTAACCTATCACTGCCCTGAACTGTATATATATATATATATGGATCCCTAACTACGGTTACTAGCTAGGTCCTGTGAGTATATAGGGGGTAACACATACCTAACTATATACTGTGAAGTAAAGAGGAACAAGTGGCTCTTAGACTCCCCCAGACATAACATGTCTGTCTCAGCAGCTCTGCTCACATCTCTCCCCCCAGCAGCTCTGCCTCACATGTGTCTGACTCACTAGGTTCTTCTATATTCTAGGTTCTTCAAAGTAGCCACCTTTTGCTTTGATTACTGCTTTGCACACTCTTGGCATTCTCTTGATGAGCTTCAAGGGGTAGTCACCTGAAATGGTTTTCACTTCACAGGTGTGCCCTGTCAGGTTTAATAAGTGGGATTTCTTGCCTTATAAATGGGGTTGGGACCATCAGTTGTGTTGTTCAGAAGTCAGGTGGATACACAGCTGATAGTCCTACTGAATGGAGTGTTAGAATTTGTATTATGGCAAGAAAAAAGCAGCTAAGTAAAAAAAAACGAGTGGCCATCATTACTTTAAGAAATGAAGGTCAGTCAGTCCGAAAAATTGGGAAAACTTTGAAAGTGTCCCCAAGTGCAGTGGACAAAACCATCAAGTGCTACAAAGAAACTGGCTCACATGAGGACCGCCCCAGGAAAGGAAGACCAAGAGTCACCTCTGCTGCGGAGGATAAGCTCATCCGAGTCACCAGCCTCAGAAATCGCAGGTTAACAGCAGCTCAGATTAATTCATAGTTTTGATGCCTTCAGTGTGAATCTACAATTTTTATAGTCATGAAAATACAGAAAACTCTTGGAATGAGAAGGTGTGTCCAAACTTTTGGTCTGTACTGTATGTCATTTCATTCATTATGTAAATATGAATTAAACAATTCCTTATGGCGTTATAATGAGATAGAGAACATTATGGTGTTATGATGACAACCCTATGTATTAGTGTGTAATGTGAACTGGATTTTGTACATGTCTGCCACTTGATGATGTAAGCAGAAGTTGTGGTTGCATCCAGGCCCAGGAGTCTTTGGAGGCCCCATAGGATGTCTCTTTCCAATATGAGGATACCAGCGCTATAAATTACATTATGGTTGGGGAGCCTGGTGCACAGCTATCCACAAGAGGACAGACAACTAGTTGGGTCCAGGTATCTGAATTCCTTTTTACCCATTGTCTGCCATCAGAATAGAGGTCTTACAGGTTATATATTTTCTAATGTGCATGGCCAGCCTGAGGAAAGTCTTATAATTTTTAATGGAATAGCTTACTGTATATACAGTATGCATTGCTTCAGTTACATCATTGTCCAGGATGTGACCACTAGAATTATTGTCTGATGGTCCCAACCCCATTTATAAGGCAAGAAATCATCCCACTTATTAAACCTGACAGGGCACACCTGTGAAGTGAAAAACATTTCAGGTGACTACCTCTTGAAGCTCATCAAGAGAATGCTAAGAGTGTGCAAAGCAGTAATCAAAGCAAAAGGTGGCTACTTTGAAGAACCTAGAATATAAGACATATTTTCAGTTATTTCACACTTTTTTGTTAAGTATATAATTCCACATGTGTTAATTCATAGTTTTGATGCCTTCAGTGTGAATCTACAATTTTTATAGTCATGAAAATACAGAAAACTCTTGGAATGAGAAGGTGTGTCCAAACTTTTGGTCTGTACTGTATATTACAGTACTCCTAGCATCATAGATAACTATACTGCTAAGAGTCCTGCTCCCAGCATGAAGTTCCAAGCGGTAAATCTGGCTAACACACGCACCTAGTTTCACAGGTAAAACTCAGTCGTGTGCAGCTAGCCTTAATGTAAGGTATTGAGTGTGCTGGGACTTCCTGCTGGAAGAGCTAGAGAGAGCTGCTTCATTCACAGTCTGTACCTGCATGACCGCTCCAAAAAAACCCACACATTATGAAACAGTAATAAAGTAAAAAGAAGAACCTCATGATACTGCATATGGCTAAAAGAAATTCACTTATAATAAATGGTGTATTTTTCATTCACGTGTGGACAATAGTTATGCTTTCTTATGCTTTTTTACTGACTGCACATGTCTTGGATTAAATTACTTTTTTTTATAATCAATGTCTTGAAGTGTAAGACAATACAAAAAAAACCTTAACTCTTTCCTCAACTGACTGATTAAATCTTCAATATTAACTAAGAATACTTGCTGCTACAGTGGTAGCTTAGTCTAGAAATCCCACACTTCCAAAACACAAGGTAATTGCTGACAAACCATTGAGTTGGTAATTTAACTGTCATCATTACAGCAGCTATAAGACCTTTTTTGGTTTATAATGGTATAAAGTTTAAAATGGATACATGTCCTCTAGCAGATTTCTCAATCTACAGCATTTGGCTGCAATTGTCAGTTGCAGGATGCTGATACATATTGTGCTAGTTGCAGGTCAGGCCCGATAGAGGAGAGTAATGAGGCATGTCTGTATGATATCTTGCTTAGGCCACCACAATGAATCATTTACTTTCATGAGATTATCCAAATAAAACTCATAAAAATGATAAGAAAATGAAATAGCTATAAAGCTATAAAGACTGAGAGCAACATTTATTACTATATCATATCATTGCTAATTATATAAAAATTCTGTGCTAGAATTACTTGAAAGAAGTGCTGCATAATATAAGTCAATCATAACCCAATCTTTGCAAGGGGCAGCAAAAACATGCTTCTAAGTGGGTTTATCTGACTTGTGTGTGACATATTTACTGTGCAGTTTTCTTCACCTAGAATCAAATTGTATCAAAATGAAATAGATTTGTCAAACTTCACACAAATCTGTACACCCATGCTCTCCCTTAACAGTAGTTCAATCTGTGTTCCCTGTTAGGAAGAGGTGCAGCTGTACCCTCCTAAAAATTATCACTACAGTTTCAGTCCTTTCCTATAAGTAGTCAAAGTAGTGCCCTCTGTCTTGCAACCAATAGTCACCACATTGCTCCTGTTATTGAGTAGTTATTACAGTGCCCCCAAAGTAGACAATGCAATGTCCCTTCATCATGAATCTTAATAGTGTTCATTGCCTTGGACCAGATAGTAACAGCAGTGCTGTAGACTATGTATAGCAATGCCCCCCCCCCATATTAAAGTGACAATGGGCAGTCTTCTTCTCTGTAGGACAACATTATGATCCCCACCCAGCCTTCCACATTTTAGGACAAAATGATGATTAAGTCCTGCATCTTTAACTAAGCCCCACCCAACCTTGCCCATTTTAGGACAAAATTATGATTAAGCCTCAATCCTTTAAACCTTACCCAGCCTTCTCCCTTGTCGTACCAAATGATGATTAAGCCTTGCACCTTTAAGCCCCATCCAGCCTTCCCCTTTATAGGACAAAATTATCATTAAACCCAGCACCTTTAACTAAGCCTCACCCAGCCTTCCCCATTATAGGACAAAATTATGGTTAAGCCCAACATCTTTAACTAAGCCCCACCTAGCCTGCTCCATTATAGGACAAAATTATGATTAGGCCTCACTCCTTTAAACCTTACCCAGCCTTCCCCCTTGTAGGACCAAATGATGATTAAGCCTTGCACCTTTAAGCCCCATCCAGCCTTCCCCTTTATAGGACAAAATTTAACCAACACCTTTAACTAAGCCTCACCCAGCCTTCCCCATTGTAGGACAAAATGATGGTTAAGCCCAACAACTTTAACTAAGTCCCACTTAGCCTCCTCCATTATAGGACAAAATGATGATTAAGCCCCATACTTTAAAGCCCCACCCAACCTTCCCTCTTCTAAAAGCAAAAAAGTTTAGTGTGCATTTAATTATTTTATTGGAATTATTAAAAATAAAGTATTAAAATTAAATATCAGGAGACAGCAAATGGAATGTTTTTTGGCTGTAGGCATATAGACAGACCCAGATTTGGTTACGTGCAACTGTTTGGCTAGATGGAAGGTGTTTATTAGTAATTCAGATAGTTCTGGGGGCTCCTGCTATCCCAATGGCAGAGTGAGCCATTCATTGACTGACAGGGCACAAAGCCGTGCACATGACTGCTTCATGGGTTACTCACAAAAATAGACAAATTGAAAACAAAAACATAAATATGTATCTTGCATTACCTTATATTAATACCTTTTTGAAGTTAGCTTTACTTCACTATACTTCACCAAAGGAATTAGGTTTAAACACGATTATATTTTTCTGTCCTTAGACTATTACAGTTCTGTTGCAATGTTACTGGAATTCCAGTTCCAAATTAATATATACTTCTAAAATCTATCCACAGTGGTTCTATAGAAAACAAGCGCCATTTGTCCCTTACTTTTATAATCCACCAGGCTGGCCCCAGCAGCAAGGAGAAAAGGTTCTGGGCACTCAAGAAAAGTAAATTAGATAAAAGTAATTTGTTTTATCCATGCCTTGCCTATCAACATTTGAGTTCTCCTGGGACCCTTATCATGAAGGATTCGCACCATGGATGCAATAAATTAAATTTATCCAATATATCTGTTTAATAGCATATCTGACTGAGCAAATATGACTTTTATTGAACAGTTCATTTGGCTCAAAAATGCCTGTTTTCTTTTACATATTTAATGTTGTAAAGTAGTTATTAATTTGGTTTTATTACTCCATGTAAACATTGTAACAATCATTAGGAAATCAAGCGCCAGTTCTGTTGGTAATAGCAGCCGCCTCGTACATGCAAATATCAGTAACCTATCAGGGGATTTCCTCTGGATTTCCTCCTAACAAATGACATTTAATTAGTCTATTGTTGTGGAGTACTCCGCATTAAATTACTTTATTAATTAAATAGCATTAGGACTTTACAGCTGGGGTGTATGCACTAAATATGGATTCTTTTTCTTCAGCTCTTTTATGTTGCAGAACAGCAGAAGTTGAAAACAAGGTTTTCTGCATTTCATAAGTAGCAATAAACACTTATTGTTAACTGCACAGTGCTCTTCTAAAGTACAAGGGTAATGATGGTTATGTTTTTGATATAATTCCCATGAAAACCAGATTCTATTTAGAATTCCTAGCTTAGACCATGATGTCTTAAACCATCGCTTCTTATTTCACCATCATATATTTCTGCCAGAATTTGCCTGGGGCACTACATAGCATTTGTTCATCAGTGCAATGTGGGATTACCACAGATCTCAATCATCGTGTGTGATCTGTCATAGTTGCTAAAAGATCCTCCAAAATACTTCCTGTCACCTATAGGCAACACATGATTATAGCTACCTACTCATCTATTGTTTTGTCTGCATAATACCTCTTCTCGCAGCACCTAGATGACACATCCTCATAACATGCCTGCTGCTTATTTTCTTTTAGCAAACATGGAGGCCTAAAGCATGGTTTAGTAATGTTTATGGTATAGATTATAAATTAAATGTTTTTTTGGGACTAAACTATTCTTAGGTTAGCTCATCAGTGTCTGATTGGTGGGGCTCCAACTCTCAGAACCTGCCACAGATCAATGGTTTCAAGAGGCCATGAACATTTCTGCCTCCTCCTTGTGCTGATGACATCAGTTCCATTCAAGTAAATTGTCTGATCACAGACAAATGACCTCAAACCATGGGTGGTTACTTTCACTTTCAGTTCTAATTGTGGCACCTGAATGGCTCCCCCACAGTGGGATCAAGTCTTCTGAAAGCTCTCAGACCTGCCTGTACTAGGTGTGTATTAACTCTTTCCCAACAATAGTACTAGTATGGTGGATGCCTTTTCTTTAAAGATGGCAGCTGCTCTGAAGCAGAATGGCCACTATAGCCTTTGGCTCTCCGCTATATTGCACAGCAGAGACATGGAGCTAATTCCCGTGATCAGCGTCCACTCTGATTGTGGGCATTGCTTTTTGTTCTGCCCCCCCCCCCCTTGAAGCTCCCAGTATCCCCCCGTGGTACCTTTACCATTGCAGGACGGCTCCCGCGCAGCAAGATTTTGGGAGCTGTCATTTCCCTATGACAGCCAAGAGCCTTATGAAGGCTCCCAGGCCTGTCATAGAAATATAGCTATTGAGGCTGGCCTATGACCAGCTTCAATAGCTATATAGCAAAATTTCCATAGACTGCAGTATAGTTGTATTTCAAGATATGACTCATGCAATCAAAAAATTGCAGGTTGGTTGAATCCCCCTGGGGGGGCTAATAAAATAGTTAAAAAAAGTTTTAAAAAAATCTAAAAAAAACCCACTTTAATTCAAATCATCCCCCTTTCCCTAGATTTGAAATAAAAATAAATAAACAAAAACAAACATAACCATATTATACATCCACATATCTGAAAACGCCCAGTCTACAAATAATTACAAATATTTTTCCCATACAGCGAACTCCGTAGTAGGAAAAAAAAATCAAAAGAGCCAAGCTGCCAATTTTTTTGTTGTTTCATAAAAATTAGAATAAAAAGTAATCAAAATATCAGACATTACCCAAAATGGTTTAACTAAAAAGTACATCTGATCCCTTAGAAAAGGACCCCTTATGCATCCCCATATACGGAAATATAAAACAGTGTGGGTGTTAGAATATGGCGACTCCAAGAAATTTTTTTTCTGCAAAGTTTAGGATTTTTTAAGGGGTTAAAACATAAAATAGTCTATAAAAATCTGGTATCCCTGGAATCGAACCAACCCATAGAATGCAGGTGAAATCATTTTGGCTGCACAGTGAATGCTGTAAAAACAAAGCTCATAAGAAACTCACACAAATGCAGTTCTTCTCCAGTTCCATGTTGTTCTGATTTTTTTCCAGCTTCCCAGTACATTGTACAAATAATAAATGGTCCCATTACAAAGTACAATTTTTCCCATAAACATTCGGCCCTCATATGGCTCTATGAATGGAAAAATCAAAAAGTTATGGGGTTTGGATGGTGGGTAAAATTGCAGATTTTTTGGCACCCCATTCCTTTATTTGCCTCCTCAAAAAATTTAATAAAACATGATCAAAACATCATCCATTCCTCAAAATGGTATCAACAAAAACTACAATTTGCCCTGCCAAAAATATCCCTTATACTGCACACACTCTTCCTCTGCACACAAAAATATCAAAAAGGTATGGGTGTCACAATATGGCAATGCATAGAAATTGTTTTTCAATGTTTTTTTGAGTTTCAAAACATAACAAAAGCTATCTAAATTTCATATTGCAATGATCATACTGACCCACTGAATAAAGGTAGGATTTAATTTTACTGCACAGTGAACACCATAAAAACAAAACCCTAAGAAATCCGTTTCATTAGGAATTACTATTTATTCCACAATAAATGAGCCCTCATATGGCTCTGTGAATGGAAAAATAAAAAACGTATGGCTATTAGAAAATTCAAAAACAAAAAATGTCTCAGACAGGTAAGGTTTAAGGGTTTTCAAGATCTCTGAATGTAGTTCATCAATATGAATCAACATAGTTTACTTCTGGAACGGACACTTCTTTTGAAGTTCAATGGAAGAAGAAGCTTCCTACCTTATCTTGCCATGTAGTATAATGTTGTACCGTGTTAGCCATTGAAAGTAGTGGAAGAGTGAAGAAATCAGGCGATAGCTTTTAGAGGCTAACTGAGTATATTTGATAAGTTTTGATAAGTAAGCTTTCAAGAGTCTAGCTCTCTTCTTCAGACATGGTGTTATACAAGAACTGAAAATTCACAGATTATTTATACTCTATACACATGATCTTCAAAGGATTTTACAGTCCTTAAAAAAAACCAAAACAAAATGCAATCTAAGTAGAGAAGTTATTTACAACAGGTCAAAAAAACAATCTGGAAAGTTGTGGTGTATGACAGAGGAATCTGTTATCTGTTTGCTATCAGGAGGTGAATTGTGACCCTCACAGTTCATACATAGTGTGACATGAAGCTGGCATGAATATTAAGTCCAAATTGCAGAGTTTGAAATTTTTGCATAAACTTGTACTCCCATTGTTTCCTTTCCTCCTGCGTCTTAAAATGTCCCATTAAAACCACAACCCGCAAATCTTCAATAGAGTGATTTTCTCTGGAGAAATGTGCGGCCACTGGGAGATCTGTTCTGCTGTTATTAATATTGGATCTATGTGAGTTCATTCGCTGACTAAGTCTCTGCCCTGTTTCCTCCACATAGAGGCCTGTTGCACACACATTATGAGGTACACCACATTGGAAGACCAGCAGGAGAATGTCCCCCTAATTCTGTGCACCTGTTGTGACTGTGGGACAGGTACACTGTCAGCGGTGTGGATGTGCTTGCAGGTCATGCACCTTTTTTGTAGGCAAGGTGAGGTGCCATTTTCAGTTGGGGCCTTCAGGGCACTCCGGACAATAATACGCCTCAGGTTTGGTGGTTGTCGAAAGGAAAGGAAAGGAGAGGGGGGACTGGAAATATGTCCTTGAGTCTGTTGTCCCTATGTAGCAGCGGTTGGAGCTCCTTGGCAATCCTTCGTAGGATTTCCAGCTGTGGGTTGTAGGTGACAACTAGGGGCACTCGGCCATCTTTCTGGGTCTCTCTATATGTCAGGAGACTGTCTCTGTTAATGGCTGCCGCTTTGTTTAATTGGTTGTCCGTCACTTTTGGTTTGTATCCCAATCGGAGAAATTTCATCCTCAGATCCAGGAGGTGCTTGTCCAGGTCTGCTTTGTCGGAGCAAATATGATTGTATCGTATAGCCTGGCTGTAGATAATAGATTGTCTTGTGTGCTTGGGGTGGAAGCTGTCGTTTCTCAGGTAGGCCGTTCTGTCTGTGGGTTTGTGGTATATCGATGTGAGTAGCCGGTGGTCTTTGATGTATATTGTGGTATCCAGAAAGTGAATTTCACTCCCTGAATAGCTAAGTTTAAGGTTGATGGTAGGGTGAAAGTCATTGAAGTCATTATGGAATTGAAGTAGGGCCTCCTCACCTGCAAATATTTTTTTGCTTTTTTAACAATAATAATAGGTCCTTCACATGTAAGTCAATTGCATGACCAGGACAGATTGCTTGTTTGGCCAACAACTATTCTTCCTGACTCTAGATCTGTTCTGCTGTTATTAATATTGGATCTATGTGAGTTCATTCGCTGACTAAGTCTCTGCCCTGTTTCCTCCACATAGAGGCCTGTTGCACACACATTATGAGGTACACCACATTAGAAGACCTGCAGGAGAATGTCCCCCTAATTCTGTGCACCTGTTGTGACTGTGGGACAGGTACACTGTTCGCGGTGTGGATGTGCTTGCAGGTCATGCACCTTTTTTGTAGGCAAGGTGAGGTGCCATTTTCAGTTGGGGCCTTCAGGGCACTGCGGACAATAATACGCCTCAGTTTTGGTGGTTGTCGAAAGGAAAGGAAAGGAGAGGGGGGACTGGAAATATGTCCTTGAGTCTGTTGTCCCTATGTAGCACCGGTTGGAGCTCCTTGGCAATCCTTCGTAGGATTTCCAGCTGTGGGTTGTAGGTGACAACTAGGGGCACTCGGCCATCTTTCTGGGTCTCTCTATATGTCAGGAGACTGTCTCTGTTAATGGCTGCCGCTTTGTTTAATTGGTTGTCCGTCACTTTTGGTTTGTATCCCAATCGGAGAAATTTCATCCTCAGATCCAGGAGGTGCTTGTCCAGGTCTGCTTTGTCGGAGCAAATACGATTGTATCATATAGCCTGGCTGTAGATAATAGATTGTCTTGTGTGCTTGGGGTGGAAGCTGTCGTTTCTCAGGTAGGCCGTTCTGTCTGTGGGTTTGTGGTATATCGATGTGAGTAGCCGGTGGTCTTTGATGTATATTGTGGTATCCAGAAAGTGAATTTCACTCCCTGAATAGCTAAGTTTAAGGTTGATGGTAGGGTGAAAGTCATTGAAGTCATTATGGAATTGAAGTAGGGCCTCCTCACCTGCAAATATTTTTTTGCTTTTTTAACAATAATAATAGGTCCTTCACATGTAAGTCAATTGCATGACCAGGACAGATTGCTTGTTTGGCCAACAACTATTCTTCCTGACTTACTTATACACATTCATGATCATCTTGATAAATTTGTATATCTCAAGATGGAGAGGAGAAAAACCTGCTACTAGACAACTTTTGTGATGGCTTATCCCCCATGAGAACAAAAGTATGGGGCATGTTGAATTTCAGCATGTCTGACTCTGACCGTTCTTTCCTCAACATTTGTCATAAGAAGATAGTTGGGACACAACCATGCATATTAGATGGCTGGTCTTGGAAGAATCGAGGGGTTCAGCCCACATTCAAGTAATGCAGGAGATTCTGCTTTTTGTACCTGCTCATGTGCTGAACACAATCAGACGGGAAGGGTAAATCATGTGAAGGGTAAGTCTGGTCCAACATTGAAGATGGCCGAAGTAGCGCACGGGAGTGCGCCGGAGCGAGGAAGAGGTAAGTAGCATTGTTTTTTATGTTTGCATCCTCCCCTGGGTCTCTGATAATTATATTCTGGGGTCTGAAATGATCCCAGAGTATATAATAATTGTTCATGGGTGGTCCATAATGGGGGGGCATAATACTGTGTGCAGGGGCCACTATGGGGCATAATACTGTGTGCAGGGGCCACTATGCTGCATAATACTGTGTGCAGGGGCCACTATGGCGCATAATACTGTGTGCAGGAGCCTCCATGGGGCATAATACTGTGTGCAGGGGCCACTTTGGGGCATAATACTGTGTGCAGGAACCACTATGGTGCATAATAGTGTGCGCAGGAATGCAGTTTGTGCCGGGGGGGGGGGGGGGGGGGGGGGGGGCAGTTCGGGGAGGGGGGCATGTCAAATGTTCGCCTTGGGGACCAGCCATTCCTAGTTATGCCACTGATCTGGAGTCTTATGGATGGGGATAGTGCCACCCTCCACAGTTCACACAGCAAAACCACGGGCTTAACATGCAGCGCTAGGGTAAACAATGTGAATATTTGTAATTGGTTATGTCAGAACACAATGGGTTAAGTCATTTTAGAAATTTGACTAGAAATTAGTTGGATAAGGTGGTTGGGTTAGCCATGATTAAGACTCTATGAATAGGTTTATTGAGGGCATTATTTACTGTACCTGAACAAACCGAGTTACTTGTACATTATTCTCATTTAGCTTGCAGTTTATTAACCTAGTAGTTCCAGTGTGCATCCATACTAGAATTCCCTTTGTGCAATTTACATACAGTCTTAGTCTAAAGTATTTCATGTCAGTGACAGACGTTCTCATAGTGAGAACCCAGGCGCTTAAAAAGGGCTATATAGGGTTAAAATATTTTGTTGCAAACACAATTTGATTGCTTATAAAGGTCTGCCAGTGGCCAGTGACGTACATTTCAAAATTATTATTCACAGATTAGAGGCCACATGGAATATATTAGTGAAAATACAGTCTCTAGAGATATTGATTTACGCAAAAACCATGCAATTTTAAAAGGAAGGCTAAATGACAGATCAAAAGTGTTGAATGAATTTGAATCTGTGGGCTAGAGAAACCAAGTAAACTAACTAACCCAAGGATGAAGCATATCCTGCCGTTTGTAAATGTAAAATGTTTGGGCCTGCAAGGCAGTCTAGTATGAAAATTAACTACTTGACTGATCTAGAGGATAAATAATACAAAGAAACATCAATGGATTGCTTTTTGGGATACTAATTCTGTATAGCCCCTATACCAGCATCAGATATGGACTGAATATGTAAAACTTTAACATTTTTTAATAAATAGTCACATGCAGGACTTCGAACAGAAGGCTAGTTAGATGGCTACCTGTTTTATTTCATCACTAGCACAAGCAACAAGAATCAAGTCAATTGCAACCACATTTGTGCAAATTAGCTTTTTTTTAATCTATAGAAGTTAAATAGGTTTTCCAGCACTATGATACTGATGACTTATCCTTATGATAGTTCATGAATACAAAATTAGTGGGTGTCCAATACCCAGCAGCTCTGATCAGCTGTTTGAAGAGGCTGCAGCATTCAGACAACTAATGTGGCCACTTCACTGCATACCAAGTACAGTGAGACTGAGCTGCGAGCAAGCCATGTGATTCAAGAATGTGACATCAAAGGCCTATAGTGGAAGTGACACTTGGTCTTGTGCTACGATTGTTTCAAACTGCTGATCAGCTGAGGTGCTACTGATCTGATATTGGTAACCTATCCTAAGGAAGTATTTAGCTGAAAACGCCTTTAATTTTTGACATGAGATGATTCACTAAAAGTTAAATTATGTTTTCTCTGCAGAACATGATGTAATTGTTGAATCATAGGAGGCACTGTTCATGTCTAATTCCCCTATACATTGTCTTAGGTGATAGTTAGCTAATTGTTAAAGGGGGTTTCTGGCCTCAAATCGAAATTTTATACTGATAATCTATCCGCAGAAAAGATCAATACGTGATCTGACATCTGGACCCCGCGCAGATCATCTGTTCTAGCAGATTCTGGAGGCCGGAAGCTGGTAGTAGATGAATGACGTGTTAAGTGCTGCCCATATTCAAGTAATAGGAGTGGTGCTGCAGTTCACCAGAACCACCATTCTGCAGTGGACATGGGCTGCTGCATTGCTCCTATTACTTGCATAGGAGTGGTGCTTCACACAGATCACTAGCAGCTTTCCTCACCTACTAAAGCAGTTGATCTGGGCAGGGTCTGAGTGTTGGATCCCAACAGATCACCTACTAATAACCTATCTTGTTTTAACACCAAGCAAGTAAAATTTTGAAGCAGTGATTATTAGTATAATGACCGACAGCTAGCCCAGGATTTGTTATTTTTGCTTTAATAGATTGTTAACAATGTGAAAATTGGAAAGGCTCTTTTCACTTTAAAAACATTTTTGTTGCTTTCTAATGCATATAAAATGAAATTGAAGCAACTTTGCAGAAGTCTTGATTAAAAAATATTTTCCGTGACACCTATGCATCTCCATTCTAATAGGTAATAAACAATATCTGTGCAATATGATCTTACAATGAAATATCCTTCGATCTTTCCCCTCTGTATAATTCACCTACTAAATTTACAATAGCGCAAAGTAGGAATAATAAGAGGAGTAATACAAGACAAAGTTATAGGAAAAGATCTTCCAGAACTGTTACTTCATGAAGAATGCAAGTATTTACTAAGAAAAATATGTCAGGACAGGTGGCAGGTCCTCTTTAAGGTACCTGATGTAAATTGTAGGGAAGGTAATCTTTATACTGGTGGCCATACATTCCCTGGTCCTAAACTGTGTCATGTGACCGAAACTATGAACCTCCAACTGACACATCATCTTACTGTATGTGTTTCTGGAATTCAGTTTCTTTATCCATTCTTATGAGACTGAAATCAGGCTCTCATAGAAATAATAAGGGAAACTAACTTCCCTACAATTTACATTATGTACATTTCTTAAAGGCCAGAAAGTAAAAAAAAGGAGGAGTACTTCTTTACATAAATTAAATATTTATTTCTTAGTTCCTTTCCTCTTCAGAATATACAGTATGAGTGTTAGTGTTTAAATAAATGTATTTTTCGTCATGTAACTAGAATAGCGCTTTTCCTGACATTGATCAATAGGGCTCAAACATAGGAACAAGTTATTACAGTGCGGTATAATTGTTCCATAAATAGAGTGACAGTCCTAGCATCCCTCTTCAGCAGATCAAAGATCCCATTGACAGATAACTAATGAACCAATTTCCCACAATATCCTTTCATTCCTTTATTTTCAGCTCCACTATTTACTGTACTCTATCACATGCAGCTTGCTACTTATTAACTTCACCACAATTAATCCACTACTACTTTCCAGCTAAATAATTTACCAACCCTCTCTGCTTCTGAAAACTCTCTGCCACATTCTCAACTATCAATAGACAATGTCATAGTAACCACTCTTGGTGCAACTGGAAGGTAAACACAACTGGCCTACTGTTTAACATTTCCTTTACTTGATGACTTCATTAAATAGAAGTGAAGATGTACAGAAGAGACCAATCCTAATGATCATACAATTCACTACTGTTTAACATTTCCTTTACTTGATGACTTAATTAAATAGAAGTGAAGATGTACAGAAGAGACCAATCCTAATGATCATACAATTAACTGAATGAAAAAAAACACTTATTACACTTAAATGTAATTTAGCAGACGCATTAATTCCAAACAAGAATTTTTATGCAATGGTTATTATTTTTATCATTTCTAAAAGTAAAACTCTTTTAGGCTAGAGCCCCACGTGGTGTAAATGATGCAGTTTCCAAAACTGTTGTGTTTTTGGAAATCGCAGCATGTCAATTATATCAACGGAAACACCGGAGGTTTCCCTATAGGTATAATTAAAGCAGAAAGTCCACAGAGGAAAACTCGGCGGACTTTCTGTAAAAAGCGCTGTGGGAAAAACCGCAATGCGTTTCCACCGCAGGTTTTCCTGCAACGCTTTTTCGCTGTAGCTTGCTACGTGGAGCCTTAGCCTAAGAAACAGTAAAAGATAAAAAAATAATCATTGGTTTCTTTAATGTGTGTGTATACTGTACATATAAATAAATTGATATTTATTATAAACATCTACATACAGAGTTAATACAGAACAAGATAGTATACACAATGGGTTGACACTATTGTAACTCTGTTGTACAGTATGTCTTGTTTTATGAGCTGTTATCAGAGGATTTGTCCAATTAGCACTACATGGTGAATTACACCTCTGACAGTATTAGGAGAATGAGTATTTCCCAATTTTATTTTGAATGGCTTTTAATTAGAGATGAGCGAATCGAAGCTGCAGAAGTGGAATTTGATCCGAATATCAGGAAATCTTCGATTCACCACGATTCCGGATTTCCTCATGCTTCGATGCATCGAATCGCATTTTTTTTTATAAAATGGCCACCTCACATGTTAGGACAAGGGGCAAGGCACTCTGGGAGCGCGGGATCACCCACAATGCCAAGTGTGCAGCTAATCAGCAGCCAACCGGACCTGTCATGTCACAGCCCTCTAAAAACCCTCGGCCATTTTAGGTACAGTCATTCCACATCAATCTTACTGTAGGGACATACAGTTTCAGGAGCTAGGGAAAGACTTAGAAAACAGATAGAAGTTCAGGGAAAGAGGATTACAAGTGTAGGGAAATGAAAGGGAGGTATTAAGAGAAGAATTTGGGGTGGTTGCAGGGTCAATTACAGCAAGAATTTGCAGCATAATTCACATTGCAGCACTCACTGCCGTTATACTGCTGTTCATTACTCATATCTGTGTCTTCAAGGTGGAACACAATAAGCCTTTTGTAGTGCAGTACAGCAAAAAACAGTGAATCATACACTAATATCTGCACGTATCCGTAAAAAAACCCTTTTTAAAGGCGTTTATTATAAGGTGCTTATTCACTGTTCTTCCAAGGCATAACATTAGTCAGTACTATTGTGCCAAAGAAAACTGAATTATCATCCAATAATATCTGCACGTATCTGTAAAAAAAAGCCTTTAACGTGGATAAAGACATAACGACCATATTCGCCATTTTGTTACCAGTATACAGTTGCAGGCCATTTATCAAAACAGTATGGTCAATAAAAATTGAATAATTCTTAGCGGTTATCATTTATTTACATGTGTTTATTAGTATCTAAACGCATAAAAAAGGACCATATTCGCCATTTTGTCACCAGCATAAAGTTGCTGGACATTTTTAAAAACAGTATTGTCAATAATATTTCAATAATTCTTAGCAGTTATCGTCACTTATTTAAAGGTGTTTATTAATGTCTAAACCCATAAGGAGGACCATATTTGCCATTTATGTACCAGTACAGAGTTGCAGGCCATTTATCAAAACAGTATTGTCAATAATAATTCAATAATTCTTAGCGGTTATCACTTATTTAAAGGTGTTTATTAGTGTGTAAACCCATAAGGAGGACCATATTCGCCATTTTGTTACCAGTATAAAGTTGCTGGCCATTTATCAATACAGTATTGTCAATAATTTAATAATTCTGAGCCTCAAATCTCTGCCTTTATCATGCTTTTTTTATTGGTGTTCATTAGTGGGGGAAGAAATAAGGTGCATATTTGCCGTTCTCTTCAAAGTAGAAAATAACAGGCCTTTTTGCCCTTTGCAATTAAGTTTTCTCATCTCATGCCTTAGTTGGCATGGCCCGGCAGCAGGCCCTGTGCCCTCACCTGTCCTCAACCTGCCTCTGTCCTTTTCTGTTCCCTCAGCTAGGGAAGTACTCTATGCTGTGGTCTCAGATCCACTGTACAGTGAGGAGGAGGTACTAGAGAACAGTCAGCAGCTACTGCTCAGCCAAGATCTGGAGGAGACATCCGCCGCTTCCTGCGGTAGGCGGGCAAGTAGTGATGAGGAGAGTGGCGTGGGAGCTGGTGTTGAGGAGGACATCAGTGACCTGCAGACAGTAGTGGATGATGATGTAGCCGATCGTAATTGGGAGCCGGGTGATGAAGGGGACTCATCGTCGTCAGGAGAAGAGGGTTGCAACTTGCGCATGAGGCAGCGGGGGAGTCAGCAGAGTGGTAGCATTGTGAGGTCGGGAGCTAAACATGCCTGGGGTAGACCACCCGCCTCGCAGCAGCCTACCTGCCCAGAAAGCAGTGTTGGAGGGGTTCACGGAGGCAGTGGCGGTAGCAGTCAGTTATTGTGGCGTGTTGGGGTAAAATCACCTACTCGGTGGTGTGGCAGTTTTTTGTAAAGCCGCCGGGGGAGGTGAACATGGCCATATGTTCAATCTGTGGGCAGAAGGTGAAGTGTGGCCAGAGTGCCAAAGTTGGCACCACAGCCCTGCGCCAACATATGCAGCGTCACCATAAAGTGGCCTGGGAGAGCCGTGGCTCCAATGTGGTAGTCCAGCCTGCCGCAGCAACCGCTGCAGCAACCGCTGCAACAACCAGTGGCATGCACCCCATTTCAGGCAGTCAAGGCTCCACCACCTCAGCTGAAGGAAGCTGTGTGTCCTTCCCATCATCTGCTGGTCGTGATGCTCCTGCTCCTCCTCCTAATCAGTTATTGCATCAGCAATCGATCACAGAATCTATATCTAAGAGACAACAGTATGCGTGCACTCCAACGTGCACCACTGGGTCACTGTATGCCCTCCTCTTGCCGCTGCCACTGGGTCACTGTATGAGCTCCTCATGCCGTAGCCACTGGGTCACTGTATGCCCTCCTAAGGCTGCTACTACCTCCACTTCTGCCACTGGGTCATTGTATGCCCTCCTCATGTCGCAGCCACTGCTGGGTTATAGTATGTTCTCCTAATGCCACTGCCACTGGGTCACTGTATGGCTTTCTCATGCTGCAGCCACTGAGTCACTGTATGCCTTCCTAAGGCTGCTACTACCTCCACTTCTGCCACTGGGTCACTGTATGCCCTCCTCATGCCACAGCCACTGCTGGGTCACTGTATGTCCTCCTAATGCCGCTGCCACTGGGTCACTGTATGGCCTCCTCATGCTGCAGCCACTGGGTCACTATATGCCCTCCTCATACCACAGCCACTGGGTCACTGTATGCCTTCCTAAGGCTGCTACTACCTGCACTTCTGCCACTGTATCACTGTATGCCCTCCTCATGCCGCAGCCACTGCTGGTTCACTGTATGTCCTCCTAATGCCGCTGCCACTGGGTCACTGTATGGCTTTCTCATGCTGCAGCCACTGGGTCACTGTATGCCCTCCTAAGGCTGCTACTACCTCCACTTCTGCCACTGGGTCATTGTATGCCCTCCTCGTGCCGCAGCCACTGCTGGGTTATAGTATGTCCTCCTAATGCCACTTCAACTGGGTCACTGTATGGCTTTCTCATGCTGCAGCCACTGGGTCACTGTATGCCCTCCTCATGCCGCAGCCACTGGGTCACTGTATGCCCTCCTAAGGCTGCTACTACCTCCTCTTCTGCCACTGGGTCACTGTATGCCCTCCTCATGATACAGCCACTGCTGGGTCACTGTATGTCCTCCTAATGCCGCTGCCACTGGGTCACTGTATGGCCTCCTCATGCTGCAGCCACTGGGTCACTATATGCCCTCCTCATACCACAGCCACTGGGTCACTGTATGCCTTCCTAAGGCTGCTACTACCTGCACTTCTGCCACTGTATCACTGTATGCCCTCCTCATGCCGCAGCCACTGCTGGGTCACTGTATGTCCTCCTAATGCCGCTGCCACTGGGTCACTGTATGGCTTTCTCATGCTGCAGCCACTGGGTCACTGTATGCCCTCCTAAGGCTGCTACTACCTCCACTTCTGCCACTGGGTCATTGTATGCCCTCCTCGTACCGCAGCCACTGCTGGGTTATAGTATGTCCTCCTAATGCCACTTCCACTGGGTCACTGTATGGCTTTCTCATGCTGCAGCCACTGGGTCACTGTATGCCCTCCTCATGCCGCAGCCACTGGGTCACTGTATGCCCTCCTAAGGCTGCTACTACCTCCACTTCTGCCACTGGGTCACTGTATGCCCTCCTCATGATACAGCCACTGCTGGGTCACTGTATGTCCTCCTAATGCCGCTGCCACTGGGTCACTGTATGGCCTCCTCATGCTGCAGCCACTGGGTCACTATATGCCCTCCTCACACCACAGCCACTGGGTCACTGTATGCCTTCCTAAGGCTGCTACTACCTGCACTTCTGCCACTGTATCACTGTATGCCCTCCTCATGCCGCAGCCACTGCTGGGTCACTGTATGTCCTCCTAATGCCGCTGCCACTGGGTCACTGTGTGCCCTCCTCATGCCGTTTCCACTGGGTCACTGTATGGCTTCTTCATGGTGCTGCCACCTCCACATTATGTCGCCTTGCCACTCTGTGGTTTCCTCATGCTGCCAACTCCACATTATGTCGCCTTGCAATATGTCTGTACACATATATGTGGAATCGACAGACGATGGTGTAAAAGGAGTGCGCTCTTTCACTCTACAGTAGGATGTTGGGCCTCTGCACGGTTCTCTCTACCTGGAACTAACATGGACCTGTAAGGCTGGGTTCACACTTGAGTTAGTTAGTCAGTTTTGGCCCCGTAACTGTCCAAATAAGTGAAGTGTGCAGTGGAACTAAGAGCAACGCCTGTCATGTGCGTGTCATACTGACTCACAGTATTGTTTGACTACCACAGTAGGCTCCCTATGCATGTTACTGCAAGGCACAGTGCTACACCACTATACAGGCTCTCTGAAGCTAGGAAATAGGTGTTTTTTTTAGCAATATTCGCCACAAATTAATTCGGATCGAAGGAAATTTTTTTGGAACTTCAAATCGAAAAGCAGAATCTAACTTTTGAGAAATTCGCTCATCTCCACTTTTAATCTATGAATAAAATATAATGTATGACAGTACAAATAAGTAAATACATAAAAGTTTTATATGCTTGAATTAATTTCCCTCCTCTGCAGCCATTTCTCTTTTTACGTTTTAGTTTTTTTTATTCTCTCATTCTTCCTTCCTAAAGTTATAATTTTTATTTTTCAATTCGCAGAGCCATATGAGGACCTTTTTTTGGGGGGACAAATTGTACTTCTTAATGGCATCATTTAATATTCTGTGCTATGTACTTGGAAGCTGAAAATAAGAATTCCATCAGAATAAGATGGAATTGGAAAAATGCAATGGCACCATTTTCTTACTGGTTTCATTTTTCCAGCATTCACCTTGCAGTGAAAGTGACCTATTACCTATGTTCTGCAGCTTAGTACAATCACGGAGATATCAAATTTATATAGCTTTGGCTATATCTTAATACCTTTCTGGTGGATGATGTTGAGTATATAAACTGAGTGGACAACATAGCAACCGGATCTCTGCTGTTTTATATAGCAGTAACCCAGTGGCAATGCTGCAATCACAGGCATACCCTCACATATCATGGGCAGATGTGACCACAAGCAACTGAGGGTGGGTTCACACTTGTGGCGGCACTTTGTTCGCCGGGAATCCTACCTAATTGTCGGAAAACTGGATAGAGAAAGGTTTGCGATGCTTTGCTTAAAAATTTTAAAGCAATGCGCAGGTGTGCGCTTACACCCTCTGCGCCGCGAAGACAGTTTTTTTCATCAGAAACAAAGTCGGACATGCAGGACTTTGTGTCCAAGGAAAAAAAACTGGCTTAGCAACGAAGAGGTTGTAAGCGCACACCCGCGCATTGCTTTAAAATTTTTAAGCAAAGCATCGCAAACCTTTCTCTATCCAGTGTGGGGGGGGGGGGGGGGGGGGGGGGGGGGGGGGGTGGAGGGTGTCTAATTCTCTCTCCTCTCCGTACCTCTCTCTGAGGTAAACTAGCATGTCCAGGCCCTAAACTAGGGTTGTCTGCCATGGGAGGGGATGGTGCTGGTGGCGTAGGAGAGCTAGATCCCTGCTCATCTGTAGACACAGATCTAGGTACGAATTCTGGAGTTTGAGGGTTCATAGGTCTCCCTGAAGGAGAAGATACTGGTGATCTAGGAACTTCAGGAGCCACAGTCCAATCACTCTCAGGAGTTTCAGGAAGGTCAGGTGGAATATCGGCTAAGGACTGTGGAGAATCGCAGGCCGAGCCATCATTGGAGATATCCATACCATCAATCTGAGGTACAGGCAACAAATGATTTCTATGCCAAGTCCTGATCCTCCCGTCCCGTCCTTTTATCTTGTAGACTGGTATTCCAGGCAACCGATCTACCACTGTAAAGAGTTCACTCCGCCATCGATCAGCCAGCTTATGTTTTGCAGATGCTCCCAAATTCCGTAGCAGAACATGGTCCCCAGGGTTCAATTCTCGGTATCTTACTCGAAGATCAAATCTCCTTTTATTTCCTTCATTCACTTTGGCCGCATTTTTCTCAGCCAGCTCATAAGCACTCTTAAGCGTTTCTTTCAAACGTGCCACGTATCGGTAATGATCTCGATGACTGATACCATCGGTAGAGACTCCCAACAAGATGTCAATAGGTAGCCTAGGCTCTCTTCCAAACATCAGAAAGTATGGTGAATATCCTGTGCTCACGTGCCTTGTACTATTATAGGCCTGCACCATAGCCTCCACTTTTCGACTCCAGGATCGCTTATCCTCAATTCGTAAGGTACCAAGCATATCAAGTAAAGTCCTGTTAAATCTTTCAGGAAGGGCATCTCTCTCTGGATGGTAAGGCGTCGTCCGACTTTTGCGGATGTTCAACAACTGAAGTAACTCTTTGATCAGGTTACTCTCAAAATCCCGGCCTTGATCAGAATGCAACCGGTGTGGTAAGCCATAATGGATAAAATACTTTTCCCAAAGCACTCTTGCAACAGTGACTGCTTTTTGATCCTTAGTCGGAAAGGCTTGAGCATATCGTGTGAAGTGATCAGTCACCACCAATACATTTCCAAATCCTCTGGTGTCGTTGTCAATACAAAGGAAGTCTATGCAGACAAGATCCATGGGGCCCGAACTCTTCAAGTGTCCCATGAAGGCCGCTCGAACCGGGACAGTCTTCCTCTGCAAACATCTGCGACAGCACCTACACAGACGAGTCACGGTATCTCTAATTTTGGGCCAGTAGAATCGGTCTTGTATTAGGCCATAAGTCTTCTCAGGTCCCAAATGACCATGATAATCATGCAGACTTCGGAAAATCATCTTCTGAAAGCAGCTTGGAATAACTAGTTGGCGCCTTCCAGGGTGATCATGATACAGCACCACACGATAAAGTAGGCCATTGTCTATTTCAAACTTCTCCCAATCTCGTAGAAGTTGACTGCATTCAGAGGATAGGGATGTCTTTAACATTTCTCTGTCTTGAGAACTCACTGCTTGATAAAGAGGTCCAATTAAAGGATCAGTCTTTTGACTCCAGATCATTCGCTTTGAAGATATAGAACAACTCTCAAAGGATCCTAAAGCGGCAGGGTAGGCAAACATGTCTGGTACAGCTTCGGGACCTCCCCCAATAGAGTCAATAAGCCGAGTTTCAGAAAAGGCTACTCGGTCTTCAACTACAGCAGCCATGGCACACAAAGCTCCTACTCCAGGACTTGGCACTTCTTCCCATTCATCCACTACTTCCGGACTAGGTAATCCAGGCCGTCTTGATAGAGCATCTGCTCCAATGTTCTTAGGCCCCGATTTATACTTGAGTGTGAATTGGTAGTTGGATAAAGCTGCCAACCAGCGATGTCCTGTAGCATCGAGTTTAGCGGTTGACAAAACGTATGTCAGTGGATTGTTGTCTGTTCTTACTTCAAACGTGGCTCCGTATAAATAGTCATGTAATTTATCAACAATGGCCCACTTGAGCGCCAAAAACTCCAATTTATGTACTGGATAATTTTTTCTCGCTGGGAGAAAGACTTCGACTTATGAAAGCTATGGGCCGTAACCCGGCCAGGTATTCTTGGTGCGGCACGCCACCTAATCCTTCAAAGCTGGCATCTACATGTAGCACATATGGCTTCTGTGCATCAGCATAAGCCAGAACGGGAGCTTCTGTCAATTTCTTCTTCAACAACTTAAATGCTTCTTCACAATCCGCAGTCCACCTATCGCCAAAAAGGCTTTTGGAAGACCCTTTCTTCTTTCCCGGATCTCCTGCATCACTCTTCAACAGGTCGAGGAGGGCTCGAGCAATTTTTGAATATCCTTCCACAAATCGTCGATAGAATCCACAAAACCCCAAGAAAGATTTCAACTCCGTAATATTTTGCGGACGGGGCCAATTCACCACAGCTTCAATCTTACCAGGATCGGTAGCAACTCCTTCAGCAGAAACAATATGACCTACATAAGTGACCGAAGATCTACAAAATTTGCATTTGTCAGCCGACAACTTCAGCCCCTCTTCTTTTAAGCGTTGGAGTACTCTCATGAGTCGTTCTTCATGTTCTTCCAGCGTCTTTCCAAACACAATAATGTCGTCAAGATATACAAGGCATTCCCGGGGCACTAAATCACCTAACACTCTTTCCATCAACCTTTGGAACGTTGCTGGCGCACCTTTTGTACCTTGCGGCATACGAGTGAACTGAAAGAAACCCAAGGGGCATATGAAGGCTGTCTTTTCCTGATCCTCAGGTGCCATTGGGACTTGATAGTATCCCGATCTTAGGTCCAGCACTGTGAACCAACAGTTTCCATTCAGAGATTCCAGAGCTTCTTCAATTCTCGGCAGTGTATACTGATCAGGTAAGGTTCTCCGGTTCAGAGTTCTGTAATCCACACATAGGCGAATTGCTCCATATTTTTTTCTTACCACCACAATAGGTGAGTCATAGGGGCTCTTACTGTCCACAATGATCCCCTGACCTTTCATTTGCTGTAGAGTCTGTCTTAACTCATCAACATCCTTTGGAGCAACTCTCCGTGGTCGCTCCCGGAAGGGAGTAGAATCGGTCAATCGGAAAGTGTGTTGAGCACTTTTAGCACAACCTACATCCATATCATCCATGGAGAACACTTCCGATAATTCAGACAACTTCTGTGTCAGTCGCTGATTCCAGGCCTCTGATAAATGTGGATCACTCAAGTCAAGATTGAGATTAGGGATTGAATCTCGGATTTGAATCCTGCACACTTCAGCGTATGGATTTACTCCAAGCACAGGGTAGCAGTGGGCCACATTCTGGTATGGTCCAATTACGATCGGATGCGGTGAACAGTTCCTCACTGTCACACAGGTAGATAACTCCACTTTATTTCTCCAGTCCTTTCTCTCTGGGATCACCATCCAGCCATTCTGGTTAATCATTTCTTCAGGGGTTTCCATAAGGACATAATTCCCCCCTTCAAGCAAATCGGGAGCAATGCTGGAGGCTACTCTCAGAACTCTCTCCCCGCCGGCAGGAACTTCCACGGTTCTCTCACCGATATGATATACCATTCCATGTCGATAGCCAGTAGACAGGGCATCACAGAGTTCTCTAAGATCAGAAGATATATTCACCGGCTGAGCTGCAGGGTTCCAATCTCTTCCAAGAAACTTCTGAAAAGCATAATGCACTGCGGGACAATTAGTGCCAAGTATCACAGGAGCTGCACAAGAATCCCCTGTATCAGGACAGACAAGAGCCGTAATCTTCATGGGAGCGACACTCTGATCTTCTAATTCAGGGACAGCTATAACTACTTGTAGGCTGCCATCTACAGGATATGATCCTGAATTAAGCCCCCACAATTTCATTTGTCCCGTAGACTGAAGAGGTATATCCCTCAGATACTTTTGGTAGAACGAGCGATAAATCAGGGTCACTTGAGATCCTGTATCAAACAGGGCAGGAGCGGCATGACCATTGACAGTGACTTTGACAACGGACCTGGAGCCCGCGATAGCGCCTCTGGTCTTTACTCGGCCCGCCTTCCTTCGGTGTCTTTGATTCTGCATAGAGAAGACAGCACTGTGTCCCAATCCCTCACTGTCCTCCGTACACTGTCTGGCAGTATGGCCCGTCTGACCACATTTATAACAGGTTCTAGCATCCTTCCTCCATTGAGTGGCAGTGGGTGGAGTGGCGGACTGTCTAAGTTCTGACCGCTCCGCTGCTTTGTCCTTGTTTGAATTAGGAACAACATCTTCTTTAGAGATGCTTTTCGCTTTCTTAGGGGTACTAAAACTAATGTCAGCTTCTTGTTTCTTCACTAACTTCATTAAGTCAGGAAATGGAAGGACTCTATCAGATAGTAAGACCTTGAGTACTTGAGCAAGAGGATGATGAGGTTGTAACCCTCTCACCAACTGACTGGTTCTCATAGCGTCTACCTCTGAAGTAGATATAGCTGCGTGGTACACCAGACGTGAAAGAAGTAGCTGTAAACGGTTAATAAAAGTAGAGACATTTTCCCCTTCTTTTTGACGAACCATTCGGTAATCAGCAACCATCTGGGCAAGGTCATAGTATGGCTCAAAGTGATCAGACAGTACTTGTATATAGTCCAATGCACTCACTCCTTCATGAGAGTCTCTGTACAAGCGGATCAATTCTGCAGCAGGAGACCGCAAACTTTCCCTGATACGCTGCCGCTTGCCTTCTTCAGAGCAAGACCATTCCTTCAGGCATTGGAGAGTATGTTCTTTCCATATCTCAAAGTTTTCCTCCCCTTGTGGTACTGGGACATTACCAGAGAATACTTTTAGTTTCTTGTAGTGAGTGGCCTGCAGGCCCTGAGCTAACATTTCAGTCAGCCTGGCTAAAGTGCTAATAGCACTGTCACTAGAGCAACTGCTAGCGACGGCCATACTGGGGGGGTAACTGGCTGAGCGGGGTTCTTCCTTTACCTGAACCAGGGGAGGAACAGGCGGTCGGTAATCCTATGTAGTAGCTAGTGGGAGCTTCCCCTCTGAGCTATATCGCTTCTCCATATCAATGACTATTCCCACTTCTAAATCTCAGCAGTGCCTCCAAATGTAGCCCTATTTGGGGGGGGGGGGGTATGAGTATTATCCCTCCCGCAACAGACTCTGGCGCTGACCTGTGTGTATAATGGGACCTGAAGCCTTCGCTGAAGGGAAGAGTGGGAACATATATGAAATATATCAGTGCCTCCACCCAGGATAGAGCCTCTGTATTACAGGGAGGATCTCTTCCTGGGACTTACCCATGAGGTACAGTTAGTAGCCTTATCAAGGATCCCTGTACTACTCTCACAGTCTGAAGAATACATACAGATACCACATAAGGTTATAACAGTAGCTTTATAAGAATCAACAGGGTAATAATACATACATAAAATATACTCAGAACACAGCAATACTACAACAACCAGCAAGTCCTCAACCGTCTTAGGTTATATACCCGGGTATATATATAGATATATAGCAAGAGTCCAGTGCACAATACCTCCAGGCAACAGAAGAGATGCAGGGGCCCCTGTGGATGACTGTGGATCCTCGGATTCTTCCAGGAGATGACAGACAGCCGATCAGGAGATGATGATGATGGTGAGATTCTTCACAGGCAGCAAACAGGGCGACGGTGACAGCAGTAGATGCAGTCCTGACTACCCTAACACTGAGTCCTTAACCTGCCAGCTAAAGTACTAGTGCCACCGGGCCTCTAACTAGCTAGTTGGCCTTCGGAAGCCTAACCTATCACTGCCCTGAACTGTATATATATATATATATGGATCCCTAACTACGGTTACTAGCTAGGTCCTGTGAGTATATAGGGGGTAACACATACCTAACTATATACTGTGAAGTAAAGAGGAACAAGTGGCTCTTAGACTCCCCCAGACATAACATGTCTGTCTCAGCAGCTCTGCTCACATCTCTCCCCCCAGCAGCTCTGCCTCACATGTGTCTGACTCACTGTATTTACAAAACAAAACTTGCACTGAATGCCTGGGGTCTCTGAAGCCAAACTGCAGGGGCAAAGAAGCCAGATACATTATATACTAGTAGAAATGGCAGTTCCCTACACTACTAACACACCTACAAAGTGTCTGTCATTTCCTGTTTTCAGCACTTGATTAACATTGACATTCCATTTGTCAGGGTAGTTGAATGTTTGTGGTTGCTCATGTGCTTGGAACAGTTGACCATCTGAACAATTAACCACAGTTCACTTCAGCGATGGCAGTCTGAAATCTAATGTGTATGGCCATCTTTGATCCTTGGTCTCACCTGCACAGCATGCTTGTATAGCCCAAATAAGTAATGAATGAAAAAGAAAAGTCTAAATATTCCTATTGAAAATCCCCTTCCTGGCAAGTATAAAAAGAGTTTGATAGGGAAATATCTTGATAATGTTGACGATGTGTTGTTAATGTGTATATAAATCTGTAAATTAAAATGTCTGCCACCAGTTGTACCAGTTCTACTACATTTAACTAATCCCACTACATTTAATGTACATCTTTGGTATACTTTAAATGGGTTTCCAGAATAACTGAAAACCCAGGTGTAGCCAAGCGGTGATGTAGAATTCAAAAGAGAGTAATAATTATCTCTGGTCCTTTGTTTGGGCAGTGCATTCCCTGTTCCCTCTGGTATTGACACTGGCTGGGCTGGAAGTGCAGAGGCTTACTTGACTGCTCAGCCTCAGCAGTCACATATTGAGTGGCAGTGATGTCCTTTGCCGCCTCCAGGACCCAACATATGACTGCTAAGGCTAATAATGGAATGGGCAATGCGCCATCCAAATATAGGAATGGAGGCAGGTAAGTATCACTTTTATATTTTACACCACCCATAGCCACTCCTGGGTTTCCAGTTATCCTGGAAAGCCCCTTTAAAATTGCAGAATAGGAGATAAGTGTCTGATTGTTGTGACTTCAACCAGTGGGAGGTTCTTCAGTGTCCCATGTGAGTGGAGAGGAGGTGTGTATGCATGACAACTCCATTCACTTATATTGGACTGACAGAGCACTGTCCTTGGTGATATGTACCAGTGTCATAAAGTGAAAGAATCAGTGGAACTTGGTGAACTGTCTACTTATGATTGCTGGGGATCCAGCCGAACAGACATTTATTCCCTGTCCCATGAAAGACACAAAGGCCCGAATTTACTATTGTGGTTACAACTAGACACTGATGTAATTGTGGCACATCTTTGGCTCATTGTAGGGCATTTTGGAGCATCTAATTTGGACTCTAATTTTTTCAACTTCCTAGACATGTGTGTGTGGATTAGAGATGAGTAAACTGGTTCAGATCAAACCAGATTCAACACAAATTTTCCAAAGGTTTTGTGTTTGAGAGTATAATAAGTGTAGACCCAGGGGAGATATGGAAAAATAGCAAACAGTTATACTCACCTTCACTCACCCCTCCTAGACATCTTTGCAGCATCCAATGCTCCCTCTGGGTCCTCTTCCAGCATCCAAGGTGATGACTTGCACCCCAGGGGTCACTGCTGAGGCCTGTGATTGTGCCTAGGAGAAGTGAGGGAAGGTGAGTATAACTGTTCATCTTCATAGCTCCCCTGGGCATCCATGTATTATACTGTGGGATCACCTCTGGTTTGTGATGAACTTATTCATCCCGAAATGAATCTTTGGACTGAACCACCCAAACCTGAAATGAATCCAAATTATCAGAGATTTGCCCACTTCTAGTGTGGATTCTCATAAAAGCAGGGTGGCTTAAATGTAGACAGTCTAAAAATACACCAGATTTATCATCCATTATCAGCCACTATGATAAATGTGATGTATTTTCAGACTATCTGTCTACGTTTACACTGTTTTACTGTTAGTAATTTTGGGCCAAGGTGTCCTTTGTAAGACAACCCCTTTAAGTTTTATTGGTCCATGAATGATTGTTTTTCCAATATAAATATATTTCTCCCTTATTCTCTGTTTGACTACATTAGACCATTAAGCAGTAAATCAAGTAAAACCTGGAAGTGTTGCAATAATTAGAACTTGTATTTTTATACATACATTGCTTAAGTACTGCCAACAGCAAAGTTTAAATGTCTAACCAATTTCCCTTGCAGCTTATGTTTCTTTTAGTACATGTGATATGATATGACATCTGTGTGTGACATAACTTGACATTACCAATCTCAAAGAAAACCATGCAATAATTCCCAAGTTGATTCTTTATATAAGTGAAGCTATAAGTGTATATAACAGAGCCAATCAGAGCAAGAAAGAATATCATGTATAAATTGAGTAGAATGCTTTTTGTTTATACATCAAAACCTACTGTGATACTAAGGCCGTAATGACACAAAAGGGAAAAACTGCCATTAGGAGAACACATTAGTGCTGGCGTGTGTAGTCACGTATCTGTTACTTTGATGGTCGGTTTACATGGACTGTCAAAAAATAGGTCCTTAATTTTGTTCTCATATAGTTTGATTTACTGAATATTACTCTGCTACGTCAGGAGCATTTTCCCTCTCCACCCCCCCCCCCCCTGTTTTTTCCCCTTGTCTTTTCTCCCCTCTCTGTTTTTACCCCTTTTCCTCCCCCCCCCCCCCCCTTGTTGGATGTTGCGGTAATTGTTTGCTCTGTTTTCTTTTACGTTTTATGTTTGTACTGTTAACTTTTTAAAAATCTTAATAAAACTTTTTGATGTAAAAAAATAGGTCCTGATGTATTTTTAGCTGTTTTCATGGCCACACAGACCCAATAAAGTAAAAGGGGATGTTTTTAATGGCCGTTAAAATTACATGGTCATGTGAATAAAGCCTAAGCACTAGACCATACAGACGTGGACAAAATTGTTGGTACCCCTCGTTTAATGAAAGAAAAGCCCACAATGGTCACAGAAATAACTTGAATCTGACAAAAGTAATAATATATAAAAATTCTATGAAAATGAACAAATGAAAGTCAGACATTGCTTTTCAACCATGCTTCAACAGAATTTTTAAAAAAAGAAAACTCATGAAACAGGCCTGGACAGAAATGATGGTACCCTTAACTTAATATTTTGTTGCACAACCTTTTGAGGCAATCACTGCAATCAAACGATTCCTATAACTGTCAATGAGACTTCTGCACCTCTCAACAGGTATTTTGGCCCACTCCTCAGAAGCAAACTTCTCCAGTTGAAGGGTGCCTTTTCCAGACGGCATGTTTCAGCTCCTTCCAAAGATGCTCAATAGGATTTAAGTCAGGTCACATAGAAGGCCACTTCAGAATAGTCCAATGTTTTCCTCTTAGCCATTCTTGGGTGTATTTAGCTGTGTGTTTTGAGTAATTATCCTGTTGCAAGACCCATGACTTGCTTACTGAAACCAAGCTTTCTGACACTGGGCAGCACATTTCTCTCTAGAATCCCTTGATAGTCTTGAGATTTCATTGTACCCTGCACAGATTCAAGACTCCCTGTGCCAGATGCAACAAAGCAGCATCAGAACATAACAAAGCCTCCTCCATGTTTCACAGATATGCTTCATTTTTCCATCTGTGAATATAGAGCTGATGTGCCTTGCCAAAAATTTCGATTTTTGTCTCATCTGTCCATAGGACATTCTCCCAGAAGCTTTGTGGCTTGTCAACATGTAGTTTGGCAAATTCCAGTCTGTCAGATTCAACTTATTTCTGTGACTATTGTGGGTTTTTCTTTCATTAAACGAGGGGTACCAACAATTTTGTCCACATGTGTAGATGTCATTGGCTCCATATTTGACATTTATGATGACAATCACTGCTGAGGCTTGTGATTGGCTATGGCAGTAACCTGGTACAAACTGGGCATTGCATATGGCTGACTACAGCTGGAAATTGAGGACCAAGGAGAGATGAGTAATAGTTTATGTTGTTGGCCCCATCACCAGCAAACAACCCCATTTATACAAAAATTATGATGGAGAGAAAAATACATATGTACAGTCATATGAAAAAGTTTGGGCACCCCTATTAATCTTAATCATTTTTAGTTCTAAATATTTGGGTGTTTGCAACAGCCATTTCAATTTGATATATCTAATAACTGATGGACACAGTAATATTTCAGGATTGAAATGAGGTTTATTGTACTAACAGAAAATGTGCAATATGCATTAAACCAAAATTTGACCGCTGCAAAAATTTGGGTACCCTTATCATTTTATTGATTTGAATACTCCTAACTACTTTTTACTGACTTACTGAAGCACAAAATTGGTTTTTGTAACCTCACTGAGCTTTGAACTTCATAGCCAGGTGTATCCAATCATGAGAAAAGGTATTTAAGGTGGCCAATTGCAAGTTGTTCTCCTATTTGAATCTCCTCTGAAGAGTGGCATCATGGGCTCCTCAAAACAACTCTCAAATGATCTGAAAACAAAGATTGTTCAACATAGTTGTTCAGGGGAAGGATACAAAAAGTTGTCTCAGAGATTTAACCTGTCAGTTTCCACTGTGAGGAACATAGTAAGGAAATGGAAGACCACAGGGACAGTTCTTGTTAAGCCCAGAAGTGGCAGGCCAAGAAAAATATCAGAAAGGCAGAGAAGAAGAATGGTGAGAACAGTCAAGGACAATCCACAGACCACCTCCAAAGAGCTGCAGCATCATCTTGCTGCAGATGGTGTCACTGTGCATCGGTCAACAATACAGCACACTTTGCACAAGGAGAAGCTGTATGGGAGAGTGATGCGAAAGAAGCCGTTTCTGAAAGCACGCCACAAACAGAGTCGCCTGAGGTATGCAAAAGCACATTTGGACAAGCCAGCTTCATTTTGGAAGAAGGTCCTGTGGACTGATGAAACAAAGATTGAGTTGTTTGGTCATACAAAAAGGCGTTATGCATGGCGTCAAAAAAACACAGCATTCCAAGAAAAACACTTGCTACCCACTGTAAAATTTGGTGGAGGTTCCATCATGCTTTGGGGCTGTGTGGCCAATGCCGGCACCGGGAATCTTGTTAAAGTTGAGGGTCGCATGGATTCAACTCAGTATCAGCAGATTCTTGAGAATAATGTACAAGAATCAGTGACGAATTTGAAGTTACGCCGGGGATGGATATTTCAGCAAGACAATGATCCAAAACACAGCTCCAAATCTACTCAGGCATTCATGCAGAGGAACAATTACAATGTTCTGGAATGGCCATCCCAGTCCCCAGACCTGAATATCATTGAACATCTGTGGGATAATTTGAAGCGGGCTGTCAAATGCTCGGCGACCATCAAACTTAACTGAACTGGAATTGTTTTGTAAAGAGGAATGGTCAAAAATACCTTCATCCAGGATCCAGGAACTGATTAAAAGCTACAGGAAGCGACTAGAGGCTGTTATTTTTGCAAAAGGAGGATCTACTAAATATTAATGTCACTTTTCTGTTGAGGTGCCCATACTTTTGCACCGGTCAAATTTTGGTTTAATGCATATTGCACATTTTCTGTTAGTACAATAAACCTCATTTCAATCCTGAAATATTACTGTGTCCATCAGTTATTAGATATATCAAATTGAAATGGCTGTTGCAAACACCCAAATATTTAGAACTAAAAATGATTAAGATTAATAGGGGTGCCCAAACTTTTTCATATGACTGTATAATATCATTTTTGATACACCTGGTGCCAAGTAGATAATTTCCACATTAAGAGTGTAATGGTGAATCTTGCAGAACCTCTGTAGAGAAATCTTTGAGTAAGGCCTTATTCACATATCAGTGTTTTGGTCAGTGCTTTGCAAAAGTGATTTGTGAGCCAAAACCAGGGATGGAGACAAAACAGAGGTAAAGTGTAATATAAAGATTTGTATCTGTACTGTCCAAAATACTGATATGTGAATAATGCCTAATACTGAACTCAAACAAGAAAATTAACTTTGAATACAGAATCTAACAGAATATTTATAATTTAATCTCTTCCCGATATCCGCTGTACTATTACGTCAAATGCCGGGTCTTTAAATGTAATGTACATGTCTACGACCAGCCTCAATAGTTATGAAAGTCCCATAGACTGGAATACAGTTGCATTGCAGTCTATGGGACTTGCAGTCAAAAGATTGCATTTTCGAGCCCCTTGGTGGACTAATAAAAAAGATTTAAAAAATATTTAAAAAAAAAAATTATAAAAAAAATAAAAATTCAAGTCAACCCCTTCCCCAAAATGGAATAACTAATAAGTATATCTGGCCCTGGAAAAAAAGACCCCTTTTTTATGGCTCCCAATGGTATTTGACTACCTTTTTTACCCCAACACAGTATATGACTGATTTTTTTATAGCCCCCACACAGTATATGACCCCTTTTTATGGCCTCCACACAGTATATGACCCCTTTTTGTGGCCCCCACACAGTATATGACCCCCTTTTTTTTTCTTCTCCACACAGCTTATGATTCCCCTATTTATGGGCAGCACACAGTATATGACCCCACCACCCAGTTTAGGACCCCACACAGAGTAACGGTCGATAATGTTTACTCACCTGTCCAAGCTCTTGTCCAGGTCGCCCTCCGCTGCCACTTCTAGGGCACATTGTAGGCAACGCTGAAGTGTTGTGACAGAAGTGTAGCACCACCTAGAGTTGGCAACAGAGGGTGGCCTGGACAAGAGCGTGGACAGGTGAGTAAAAATTATGAGCAGCTACCTATTGCAATAACACAATAAGTAGTGGCCAACTACTACTCAACGATGGAGCCGATTTAAAGGAGACTACTTTGCTCCTTGTTCACTGTTACTCCAAAGCGAGAACCTGAATTCCCTCCAAGACCTTTCACAGAGTTCATCAACTTGCCTATAATGTCTGGGGCCATACCACTAGCACAAGCAGTTCTTGACTATTTCCTCATTACTCCGCTTCAGGTTAATCTATGTTGTCCCCCTCCCTCAGCTGCTTTGGTCTACTTTTTCCAATGTACCTTCTGTAGAACCTGATGTCTACTGTTTTTCATTACCTGTGCTGTTTTTCTATCCTGTTGAAATAAATAAAAAGAGAATATACAGAAGTCTTTGAGTAAAAAAAATATTTAAAAAAACATGAAAAATGATGCAACCCTTAACAGAACCCTGGTGAAAGCCATTATAAGTAAGTGGCGCTCGTTGTGTTCTGTTTGAATATATTGTATGACTAATCTGGCAAAACACCTTGATTTCCCCTGTATGTGAAATCCATGATGCCAGTGTGAACAGAACCTAGAACACTTGGCAAGTTTTTCAGGAAGTGTTGCTTTATAATCTAAGCATTTTCATAGTATTGGCTGTATTATTAACTAAATTGTAGCCTTGGGAAGAATTGGGAAATGCCTTGATTTATTATATATACTCTGTTAAGCTTACTGAAAAATGATACCACTGTTTGCTCAGAAACATAGAGACTCCCAGACAGATACTGTGAAGCATCTAAAGCATGTAATGCATATTTGACATATCCCTTGGTGCACTCCACATTGTTAACCTATTCCTATTAGTTAGACGTAGCTTGACAACAATCAATTGTTAGATACCGCACTATTTTCTTCTTGTCTTTTATGAGCACAAAATGTGGTTTGAGGTATGATAACTTTTGAATGAGGCATCTCCCAGAAAGGAGAATACACATAATTTATTCAACAGGAAAAGTACTATAAAATGCATATTTCATTAGTGTGCCTTTCCATCTGAGAGTATCTGTTCTGCAGTGAGCTGTTCCGAATAATATAAGATAAAATGTGTGGTTGTGCATACACAAGATGAAAGGAATAATGAACTTGACCACATGGGAACAGGGGTGGAATATTTTGATTCTATACTAAAATAAGAAACGTTACAATTGAAAATGATTGTTTCTGCTCACTGAACCCTTCTCTTCTATTCTAAAATTGTACTTAAAGCAAAGCAAGATTTAACATGCTTGTTGCTCTTAGCTAAACACTAGAATCATTATCTACTCCTTTCTCCACGAGCCTTAGGGAGAAGGAAGGGAAACTCTGCTGTGTTTCTCACATAGGGATGCCTAGAGATATTTAAAGTCCCATGGGTTACCTTACCAACATCTGCATATCTCATGAGAAACTGTAGAGAGATCTCCACAATGTTTTATATGTTATATGTATCTATTTTTTTAACAGACTATATGAATTATATTAACAAAATATTGCAGTTCAAGCTGTACAATAATATAATGCTGTCCTTGAATACCAGACATTAGTGTAGTTAAATACTGGGGCAATTTGAAGGGAACCTATTATGTTGAATAGACTGTCTGTGTGTAGCACATTCTAGAGCAGCATTAATATATAGGTTTGTGAGAGAACACTCAGTGTCACTTTCCTTAATTCTTTGCTCATTCTGGACTGACGCTAGATTCATACTAATGCCGGGCTCTCTGTCGTTCAGGTTCATTGGGGAACCCAAACGACAGAGAGCAGGACTGCAACGACAGTAGTTACACATGGACACCAAGAGTCTGCCTATTCAAAACTGGAAGTAGCGGAGAAAAAAAATCCTCTGTGAAGGACTATTTTCTCCACCAATTTCACTGATTTCTGCGACGGAGTCACCAAAGCAGATGTGAACCCACACATAGAAGTCAAGTAGGTGACTTAAACAGTGACTGACAGCTACCTTTGCATGCACATACACAGAGAGAAGGTGTCAGTGATTGAAATCCCAACTAAACTCCTTGTCCCAGAATGAGCAGGTATTTAGATACATAATATGCTGCAGGAAAATAATAATGACAAAACCATATGCAGTATTAATCTGCTCATCTCATGCTATTTTATAACATTGTTCCAAAAATCTGGAATTCACACAAATCTCTAGTTTCATTAGTGTATTTTTAGAGTATATTGTACTAACTGCCTTGCTGATGTTTATATGTATGTGGAAAAGGATTTCTTGAGATGGTGCTGGGGCTTACATCTGGATAGTGATACAGAATAGAATACATTTTTAGGTTTATTGGGTGAGGGGGGAATAGCAAATTTTCTTTTATCAGCCACTTTAAGTAATACAAATGTTTGCATATTAGGACATACACTAACATGGGAAAACTTTGCAATATTTAACTTGGAAGCAGAACTAAATTCTTCATTCCAACATAGAAAGGGGTCCTGGTTATTTAAAGGGGTTCTTTGACACGATCCCTCCCTAACACTGGAGGGATCACATTTCTCATGCTGGGCAGCAGAACATTTTCTCAATAGCAAAACTAGCTTATAACTGGTAAAAAGGACATTTAAGTAGCTGTAACCAGAGGCCATGTTTGTGAGAATGAAATGGAATTATGGGAACTATAGTCCTTTACCTGGTGATCCCTCCTACTACAAGCCCTAGAAACATCAACACAAAAGTGTAGCAAGACAAGGAAATGAGCAAAAAAAACAAAAAAAAACAAAACTGTTCCTTATCTAAGGTGACATCACCTGATGTGAATTCAGCACACATATAGATATTTTCTATATTTTGTTGCATCAGTAAGGCCCTATAACCCTTTAAGGATGCAGCCTAGTTTGGGCATTAAGGCTTGTGACATTTTTCATGCTTTGGATATGGGCTGTTACATGTCTACTGACGCTAGTTCCTCTCTCCATGCCATGCACATGCCTATTGACAATGCTTAAAACTGGTGCTTCATGGCTTCAACAGATTTCTGTAATAGAAGACTTTTCGGCCATTTCTCACTGTATGGTGCATTCATTAAAATACAGTACAAAGAGCTTCATGTTAAGGTAGCTAAGGTTGCTGTAAAGCATATACTGTTTCTCTTGTTGCTTCAGATATCGCTTTGGATAAACTTTTTTAATTATCACTTTTTACAGCACTTCATAATGTTAATCTCTGCATAATGAAATTGATTGCTGAAGCTAATATACATAAGTGTAATTTAAGAGAAATTTTACCTTACAAAACATCATTTCAATAAATAGATTTATTATATACAGCGCTGCTATTTAAAGATGCAGATGCAATGAGGAAACGCCTGTGGTATTTATTTGATTTCAGTTTGGTGAATGTAAATGACACAAACTGTAAATTCCTAAAATGAATGACATGAATTAAACTAGGGCAAACAGCCTAACATATATTATAGAGATCTGTTTAGTTGAAGAGGTCTTCATGCTTCATAAGCCAATGCATAAAGACTTTGTACTGGCCATCTTGTTCAAACGAAAATGAAATGACCCGCTGGGTAAAAATAAATCACTCAGTCATCCAGCAAGGCTCTTACACAAGCAGTGCTTAAACATGTTTCAGTAGTTTAATATTCAGAACACTTTAGATGGAAAATGAGGGGAGAAATCTATTTAACATATGATTGCATGCTATCAACTGGCCCAGTTTGTAACATGTATTGATTTAGTTTCTATTAGTGGAATATATTTTGTGATTTAGAGTGACCACAAAAATACATATTTCTGTTTGAGTAAGCAGACAACAGTCAGCAAATACCTTATTCTCTGGTATATGCCAATTAGATACATAGATACATACATAGGAAAATTGTGAAATACTGAAGAGATGAATATATATGGGATATTTATGACTTCCAGACCACCAAGTTGCCCACTCACCCTTCTCTAGATAGATAGATAGATTGATAGATAGATAGATAGATAGATAGAAGATAGATAGATAGATATTACATACTTTGCAATGCAGTGCAACTATGGAGACTGGAGTGTCAATTTACATCCAATAGGTTAATGGATCATCATTTCAACAGTTTCTATGATCCCTATGGAGTTGAAACTGACAATTACAATGTTTGAGCATTGTTAGGGTATGCTCATATAGGGAAATTTCATGCTGATTCTGAGGCAGATTCTGCCTCAAAATCAGGCCCACATTCTGTCCTCTCTGTGCCTCCAATTGTTTTCAAGAGGAGGCAGAGATTGAAGCAGGTGAGAAAATTGGCATCCTCCTTGATCTTGCCATGGATTCCATGCCTGATTCAGCCACAAGCCACTCCGCTCTTTAGCCCATGTTTATCTGGGACTAATCAGCAAGTGAAAGTCGCGGTGGAAAGCCAGCGGGGTGAAAATGGATGAGGAATTTGAGGTGGAAATCCAAGAGGCGGATTGCCTGTACTATACATTTATGCAAAGTTTGTTAAAATGACAGTGCTTATTTAAGTGTTTCCTCTGACTGTATTGCAGTCTTAAGGCTAAGGCCCCATATAGCGTAACACTTTTTTTTCCACAGCATTTTTTATTGCGTTTTTGCACGGATGTTTTTGAAAACACAGCTTTTCCGCTGCAGCTTTTTTTCTGCAATGTATGGATGGGATTAACTGTAAAACGCTGTTTTTCACAATGTGAGGCGTTCCGCACTGAAAAACCACTTTGGGAAGAACCACGGCAGAAATGCGGACTTTGCGGACTTTCTGCTTCAATTATACCTATAGGGCAATCTCCGACATTTCCATAGGTATAATAGACATGCTGCAATTTCCAAAACCTCAACGGTTATGGAAATCACAGCTTGTCTGCTGTGTGTATTTTTCCACTGTGTGTGGATGGGATTCTCTCATCCATTATACATTGACTGTAAAACGCTGTGGCATTTACACTATGTTGGACCCCGGCCTGAAGGTGTTTTCTGGCCCCAAATCGAGTTTTCATACTAATGATGATACCCCCACAGATCGATTCACTGGGTTGAAACAATTAAATTGATACCAAATATGCACCATATTGCAAATTTTATAACATAAAAAGGTATTGGCAAAATTGCTGTTTTTTCTATTCTTTCCCAGAAAGAGTAATTACAAGTTAATCAATGAGTTATATGTACCCCCAAAATAGTGACTACAATTTGTCCTGCAAAAAAACATGCCATTATACAGTTACATTGACGGAAAAATAAAAAGAGCTATAGTATGGTATGTGACGATGGAATAAAACGCAAAAAAGATAGTTTGATCATCAAGGTCTTAAACAGGCTGGTCACTAAAGGGTTAAAGTGAGGGCAGAGACTTCTTTAACTATTGCTGTTCAGCTTCATAAGCATTCTAGTGATCCTGTGTCAGAAGAGAGCAAATATTTTCTTTCTGCAATTTCATGCAACAGAACATATGTTAAATGTGACATCAGCATTCCCATTAGCCGGAGCTAATGAATTCTTGTTTCCAGTCATGTCACACATTAGTACTGTGTAGTAAAATCCCCCTTACACACTGGCTCATAGCAGGGAATATCGCTTCAATGGGTGCTGCACGTAGTCTATTTGCTTTGTGTAATTTCTTAGAAAAAAAGATATATTGAAAGGGAATCAGTTTCTATTCAAATGCATATTTCTATAGCAACTACAGAATCCACCTGAATCTAATTATCTGCTGCGACTCTGCAACCTAAGAGAGGAATGAATAAGCATTTCATTGGTGTATGTGCCGGCTAACATTTAACTTTACAAAGTCAGCCTGCTAAAATTAAGGGAGAAAGTGAATAGAAAAGTGCGCTCTGCAGAATGGTGGAATGAGGATCCCACAAATTTCAATCACAGAAACATTTATTGCTGTTAATTTCCGGGCAGAATTTTCCAGTTAGTTGGAATGTGGAAAATTACTGATGAAAAATAAAAGATTATGGGGCAGGTTTACTAATCCTGTCCCTGTCTTTAGACAGCGTAAAAACTTAGACCAGGCAGTCTAAAGATGAGTCAAATTTACCAAAGTGACTCCTGCAAGATGATAAATTTGGGGCATCCCTGGACATTTTTGTACCTCCTACTATTTGGTACATAGAAGGCTATGGTGGTACATAGAAGGCTATGGAGAAGAGAGGGAAGAGAAAAGAGCAGTAGCAATGGGATACAATGATCTATGAACTACCTCTGCACCCTGATGTGTGATACATGTTGCTGTTTAAGGACCCATGTAGTGAGCCACAGTAAAAAAAAATGCTGCGGAAAAGACCACTGTGGAAACGCTTCTCATTTCTGCCCCTATTATATCTATATGGAAAAGGCCAGTGTTTCTTTAGGTATAAGTTACATGCTGTAATTTTCAAAAATGCGAGTGTTTTTGAAATCGCAGCTTTTCCGCTGCAGATTTTTACTCTGCAATGTGTGGATTGGATGAGCCATAGAATACTTTGCAGATACTGTAAAACGCAGCATTTGTTGCCGTGGTGTTTCCGCCACGGCCAAAATGCTGCATTTTCACATCGTGGGGCTTTGGCCTAAAAGGGCAAAGGTAATTTTAATACTTAGTGAAACTATCAAAGGCAAAGTGTTACACTCAGTTAAATGCATCATGTCATGTGGGATAATGTGGGGGGGGGGGGGGGGGAGGGCGTGAATGGATGAGGGTTGGTTTTAGGGAGTGTAACTGCAAAATTGTTTAGGTTGGGGAATGTAATAGGCCTGCCTGAAGAGCGGTGTCTTTAGGATGCACTTGAAGCTGTAGAAGGTGAGAGTTAATTTGATTGTCCAAGATAGTGCCTTCCAGAGAAGTGGTGCATCTCAGAAGAAATCTTTGATACGAGATTGGGAGGTTCTGCTAACAGAGGATGCTAGTTTTAGATCATAGGCTGAACGGAGAGCATGGGTTGGGTGGTAGACTGAGATCAGGGAGGAAATGTGGGGAGTTGCATCACCATGGAGAGCCTTGTGGATAAGGGTGATAAGTTTATATTGTATTCTATAGTGAATAGGCAGCCAATGTAGCAACTGGCACAGAACGGAGGCATCGGTGTAGCATTTAGACTGATAGATAAGTCTGCCTGTCACATTCAGAAAAGATTATAGAGAGGAGAGTTTATTGAAGGGAAGATCGATTAGTAAGGATTTACAGTAGTCAAGTTTAGAGTGAATTAGGTCAACAATTAGCGTTTTTGATGTTTCCATGGCAAGTAAAAGGCATATTCTGGAGATGTTTTTCAGGTGCAGGTGACATGACTGTGCAAGTGATTGGATATGGAGGTAAAGGAAAGGTCTGAATCAAACATAATCCCAAGACAGCAGGCATGTTGCGTTGGTGTTATGGTAAGATCGCAGACTGGATTGGAAATATCAGGGTTAGGTTGGTTAATAGATGGTGGAAACAGCAGTAGTTCAGTCTTTGAAATATTCAGTTTCAGATAGAGGGAAGGCATGATATTAGAAACAGCAGAGAGACAGTCAGTGGTGTTTTGTAGTAATGCAGGGGTGATGTCACGAGATGAGGTATCAGTATGAAGATGGTACTGAAAGCCAAATCTGCTGATGGTTTGTCCAATTGAAGCCTTGTAGAGTGAGAATAGAAGGGCACCTAGGACTGAGGCCTTGGGGAACCTCAACCTCAAAGGGAAGGGGAAAATGATAGAGCCTGCAAATCATAAAGTGAAAGTGCTGATGATAAAATACAGAAGTTTATGGTCAGAAAGCAGAAGAGAAGAGTTAGTAAATTTAGAAACTGAAAGGAGTCAGACCAGATCAAGGGTATTGCCATCTTTGTTTGTGGGAGAAGAGGAAAGTTGGGAAAGACCAAAATAAGTGGTTAGTGAGAGAAACTGGCAGGCAGCTTGGGAGACAGGTGTATTAATGGGTATATTAAAGTCACCCATGATGAGGGTAGGAATTTCACAGGAAATTTTGTGGAGAAATTCGTTAAATTTCGTGGAGTTCACCTAAACTGGCTTGAGGGGGGCTCAACCCACTATATATACTGCCACTATCTATACTAGCCACTATCTATACTGTGTGTGACCACTGTGGAGCATATTATTCTGTGTGGGGCCACTGTAGAGCATATTTTACTGTGTGGGGCTACTGTGGAGCATATTATACTGTGTGGGGCCATTGTGGATCATATTATACAATGTAGGGGTCATGTGCAGCATGTTACACTGTGTGGGGCCACTGTGAAGCATATTATACTGTGTGGGAGCCACTACAGAGCAAAGGTAGGGGATAGGGGGCCGCAGACAAAATTTACACCAGGGCCCACAAGACTTTAGTTACACCACTGTATCTAAGCTTATCTAGGCTCATATGAATACTCATTTTGGTGATTTGGTGGAACATAGAAGTGTTATTATTGACATCTGTGCTTGTGCAGTGTGTGGTTCAATAGAGGGATGTTGTTCTGGGTCTTTGATGAAACTTATTGTGAGGAGTGGAGCACAAGACCTGTATTGTTATTTTTGGAATATATTGTTTATTGGCGTACAGTACAATAGTACAACTGTAGTTGCCTCTGTGATTGGGCATTTATTTAGTGATTATACATAACTCACAGCAAAAGTTGTTCTACCTTTCTCTGTGGGTTGCAGATTTATTGAAATCTCATCAACTATGCTGCTATGGTACTTTGTAGAGGGTCAGCCGACAATATGCCTGCAGTGGCTAACCTGATGTGAGCAAGCCCGTGCAACCCCAGCCTAATAGTCTTAGATTCTTATATTAGATTGTAAAGGCGGAGTAGTGAATGTTTGCATATATAATAAGTGGTAGAACGGACATTTTATGTTTATGCTCACAGTATGATATTAACAGTAACTGATATTAACTATAAATATTTTTATTTCACTGAGCTATCTAATAAAGTGTAACTGCATTATGTGCTGAATCTAACCCATTCATGCAATATCAGAAAACTTCAGTCAATTTAGTGTATTACAGTGGTAATGAGTATATTAAGTGAATCCGCATTACACAGGGATACATTAAACAGGTTGCCATAGCACCATAAAACATCTGCTAAATAAAGTCAAAATAATGATAAACACATCTGAGATCCCTTTGTTGTCAATGTTCCTTCCAGATGTACAGAGCTATAAAAGAGCTATCAGTGAAGCTATCCATTAGTTGCCAATTCAGAATGATTTCATCAAGATATCCCCAAGCCATTTCTAAAATCTGCCAAATGTAGTTCTTCTTGAAGAAAATCAAACAGTCAAGTTTTCATTTAGTTTTGTTTTCCTCTAGTAATCTTTGCTGTGTGCAGCGTAGGAAGCTCATTTACATCCAGCTCTTTATTGTCTATATTAAGAAAACATGATTTAATGTGAGGAGAGACAAGGACTCTGCACCCTCAGGATATCCTGAAGTAATTGTGACTCTATTCCATGAAAGTGTAAACAGTGAAAAGTAAGTAACACAATTTCAGAAAATTTAGCAAATATCAATGTGGTGTATTGTTTTATTTTTTTTAAAGGCCATCATTATAGCACAGCATATTTCTTGTGGCTGGCACAAAATCAGTTTTTCTTTAAATTTCCATTACTGTGATAATAATGTGAAATTTGGTAATATTCATTGCCCTCAATTGGTATAATGACTTGTACCTGAGTTTCATTTCAATTCTCCAGAATGATAAAATCTCACTTGTAGTAACCGCATATAACTAGTATAATTAGTGTTGCTCACTTTTATAGAATATGTATTTCACCTCTTACAGCTCTCTTTACGCATATCTCCAATGATAAAACAACTTAGTACAGGTGAATAATACAAGTGAATAAAAGACACTTTGTAACTTATTTTATTAACGAAAAAATTATTTTCTCCATTTGTCATAATGCTTTCCTCGTCCACTGCTTCACTCAGTTTGTTATGACTATAGAACCTATATTCAGTGAGGACACAGATTGCCCTACAGCAGGGGCCATTAACATCAAGGTTCACCTGCTAAATAGCATCTGATAATGGGATCCATTTGAATACCTGACAAAAATATTCAAACATACCCTACAAAAGATTCACTGACTTTCAATTTTTCCTTCCTACCTTCCATAATATTTTGTATTTTGCCATTAATCTAGCTAATTTTTTGTGGGACAAGTTGTATTTTGTAAAGGACACCATTTAAATTTAATACTACATAAATATATACTGAGAAAAAGAGTCACATAAAAAAATGCATTCCTGTCATAGGTTTTGTTTTTAATACATTCACTTTTTGGTAAAAATGGCATGCTACTTTTGTTGTGTTGGTCAGCATGAATGCAGCCATTCCATGTTTGCTAAATATTTTTTTTTTTTTATAATTTTCATCTCAGTATTCAAACCTTCACAACTTTTTTTATATTTCTGTCTATTGAGCTGTGCAAGCACTCTTTTTTTGTAGGACAACTTATAGTTTTATTGGTACCAGTATGGGTTGCCTAGGACCTTTTGATTGCTTTTTATTACATTTTTTTTATGAGGTGAGGCAATAAAAAACTGCATTTCAGATGTTTTGATTATTTTTTTTTCCAGTTTCATCATTTATAGTACAGGATATATACTTTTGATATGTGATGATACCAGTTATTTGTATTATTATTAGTTGGTTTATTTATTTTAATATGTAAAATGGCAAAAGGGGGGTGATTTTTTTTTTTTTGTATACTTTTAAAACTTTTTAAAAACTTTTTTACTTAGATTTTTAGTCCCAATAGGGGACTTCAATATTTGATAATTTGATCATTAGCATAATATAATGCAAAATCTCTGTATAGCATTACATTTTAGTTTAGCTAGTATACTATTACATAATACCCTGTTTCTCCTAGAATAAGCCCTACCCCAAAAATAAGCCCTAGCTTGATTTTGCAAGGTTTTTGGAGTAGGCTTGAAATATAAACCCTACTCCAAATATAAGCCCTAGTTACAGTCAGAGCCTCCGGCGCCAGGTAATGTCACATGACTTCATTGACGTGAAGGAGAATAGGCATACTGTAGCTCCCAACTGTCCTACACAAGTGCCCCGTTAACTCCCGCCACAGCAGGGCAAAATCCACTTACCCAATACCGAGTCCTGCCCTCTGCTTCCCAAGTGCTGCCTCCTGGTTCCCGCCTCCAAGCCACTACTATGCTGTGGGCTTGGATACCGACGTGACCAGATGTCAAGTGCCACCCCTGCTCGCTCCTACACATACAGCCACTCCACTACAGCACCTCCTCCTTATCAAAAAGGATAGGAGATAGAGAGGGCCCGTGGCCACTGCCACACAAAGTGTTTAGAGAAAGAGTGCCAGTAAGTTTGCTTAAGAGCCACTGACACTGTACCATCAATTGCGAATGTTAGTTAGGGTTACTAATCCTAACCATTTTACAAGATTCGTCCAGAGCGAATCAGAAAAGATTCTGATTCGTTCTGGTGCCTGAAAAATAAGACCTACACCGAAAATAAGCCCTAGCCCTTTTTTCAGAGTAAAAAATAACATAAGACCCTGTCTTATTTTCGGAGAAACACGGTAGAACTAATTCAATGACAGTCTCCCTACTGTCATGAGTATTGAATAGTCCCTCCATAGGATGTGTGTGATGTGTAAATGTGTGATGGGTGCAGGTCACACCTTTGGAACCCAGACCCATGTGGAGTACAAGAACCTAAAAAAAACATCCTTGCTGGTGATTTGGCTCTTGGTCACTCCACCCAGGCAGAGAATAAATGGAGAGGTGGTCATGCAAGGGTTCAGCTCTCTTCATTCAGTTCTATGACAGTTATAGAAACAGAACGTGTTATGGCAGTGCAAAAGATTTAAACCTCTGTATCAGAGGAAACAAGCATCAAACCATAAAAAGATTTATTATCAAATGAATGAACACAAAATGATGGACCTTAAAACAAGATGGTGTTATGAGTTGGATATTCATTTTAAGATTTTTTTTAGCACTGTATGCCATTTTGGAGACAGTGAAAAACAGCTGCACATTAGTTGCTTTCTATACACTCTTATCAAATCCCCCTAAATGAATCTTAACTATATTGAAGTCCAGAGTTATATTTGGTCTAGTAGACAGTAATCATAAAGTACAGGAGTACAGGCATTATTTATTATCCAATACTCCATGCTGTCTTGATGCTTCATTATAGAGACTGATGAGATATTTGATGATTTCACATCTGCAGATTATGGGAACATGTTGTACTCTGGAAAAAAAATGTTTCTATGCAAGTATATTGCATTTTAATTTATGTAATAAATTTCCAAGTGTATAATGCAGCCTTAACATACCATGAGAAAAATCTCTGTTTGTCTGCCTATTTGTCTATCTGTGTAACCCCTTAAACAATCAAAAGTTTAAAAAAAAGAGGATTTAAGGATAAGTCCCCACCTTGTGGAAAAGCTGCTTTTTTTGTTGCAATTTTCTCTGCATTTTTTTTTTTTGAGCCTAAGCAAGGAATGAATTAAGCAGTAGGGAGAAGTATAAGTGCTGCCTAGATATTTCCCATTCCTTCTGTTGTCACTATTAGGGTTAAAAAAAATCTGCACCAAAAAAAAGCAGCGTTTCTAAGGCTAAGGCCCCAGCAGCAGAAAAAAAAAACATTGTGTTTTACAGTACCAGGAAAGTGACTGAGATTCTGGCTAATCCCATCCGCGCATTGCGGGGGGAAAAAAACACAGTGGAAAAGCTGCTTTTTCAAAAATGCATGTGTTTTTGAAAAACATAGCATGTCAATTTTACATATGGAAATGCTCGCGTTTTCCCTGTCAATTTAATAAGGGAAGAAAAACTGCAGAGAAAATGCAGTGTTTCCAACAGAGACTGGCTGACACCACCACAGTTTAGCTGGGGCAGCAGGAAATCTATAAGGTAAGTATAGACTTTTTTTGTTATTTTTACAAGATTTTCTCCCATTACTTTTGTCGTGTCTAGGAAAACCTTTAGGCTGGGGACACACAGGCAACAATTGCCAGTGGCTAACCCACTATGATCGGCTTAGTAAATGAGATGGAAACAAATATCATCTATATGCATGCTGGGACTGAAACCTGCAGCACAAAATGTTGTAAACCCAGTACATGTCAGTTATTGTTGTGGGTTTAATCTGCAGCTTTCAATATTTGCAATGGAATGCAGAAATCGCTGCAGGTCTCCTGGTAACAGACTACTGAATTTCCCTGATGGCAAATAGACTTGCATAGACATTTATGCACTCGTACTTGGCCATCTCTTCATCTGACCATTTTAGATGGATTAGGGAATGGTATAGTGATAGTGACCTGTAGAAACTGCAGTCAGTTTAGGAAGGTAATTCACCACTTTAAAAAAAGGTGAAATAAAGACATGTACCAATCTACCCAACCCTTTCCCCTTATCCTCCCCCCTTATCTTTACTCTTGGCTAGACATGTCTAGATAAGTGTATTACAAGGTAATCACCATTTCTCCAAGCTACAAAGTCTCCTGAAAATTTAACACTAAGGTTTATACTAAATATCCTACAGGTGCACCTCAATAAATTAGAATATCTTTGAAACGTTTATTTCTTTCAGTAATTAAATTAAAAAGTGACCTCCTATATTTTCTAGATTCTTTACACACAGAGTGTTCTATTTCAGGTGTTTTATTTCTGTAAATGTTGATTATGGATTACAGGTAATGAAAACCCAAATCGAAGAAAATTTGAATATTGTAAAAAAAAGTTCAGTATTGTAAATTCAGTGTGTCACCTGCCCAGGTTTCCTAAGCCTATAAATGGTCCCTCAGTCTGGTTCAGTAGGACACACAGTTATGGAAGACGTTAATTAGAACAATATTCTAATTTAATGAGATGCACCTGTATTTGTCTAAGTGTGGTCACGCTATTGGGTGTGGGTGGGCAAAACGTGTGAATTGTGGTCTTTCAAGGCTTTTGTTAGCATGTTGTGATATTGTGTTGACCTGATCACATCTGTAATACAAAACATAAAAAATCCATTCAAGAAACACTGTTTACTGTAGAAAGTGTGTAGACACTTTCTACAATGAGAATAATTGTCAGTTTACATGCTGCCATGACTTGTTTCCTTGTACTTTGCATCACAAGATCAGTTTCTATTTCTGAAGCATAATATGCGTCTCCATCCTGTACAGCCCTGACACACAGCCTATTATCTTAGAATACCACTAACATAGAGTAGTAAATTGCATATTTATTTCAATTATCCTCATAAGTGTTCTTAACTCGATTAATGTGCTAACATGAGAACAAGGTTCACTGTCCAAATTATATTTGTGAAGGAAGAGAAGAATGTTATATGGCCTGTGGCAGTGTATTCTATAAGGGTGGAAATGTGCATGGAGATGAGCAGGCAAAGAGGCGATGAGAGTTAAGAAAAGAAAAGGTTGTTTTTGGAGAGGTGCTTGCATTTATACATAGAGATGTGGCAAGCTATGCTAAATAAAACTTGGTACTTTAATTGGTTGCAGAGTTGCACACTACAATAATCATACAACATGGACCTTTGTAACTCAGGATGAGACCTGGACCTTTGTAACGCAAGAAGAGGTTTGAGTGGATATCAGTTTCAGAGTTTTCTGGGAGGTAGTCTCTTGGCTTGAGGGGTTGTAAAAGGGGGAGACACATGGGTGACCTGTACTAGGTATGATCAGAGAGGTAAAGGGGGTGGTGTAAAGATGTGACAGAGACTAGAGGCGAGTGTAAATTACGACCAATTTGTAGCCTTCCACTTGGTTTGGAGTAAGAGTCCACTGTACATTGTTGCCACCTTAACTATTTTTATTTTTTTTCTGGAAAGCTTATACAAAATCACAGACAGATTAGAAACAAATATATAACAAATTATTAAAATTTTAGGTGATATGTGTCACAGCTAAATAGTTAGTATTGTAATAACAGTATGAAAATCACCATTATAATATTGGATATATCAGTAGAAAGGAAATGTAGAACCCAGGCAATAAAGTGTTCAAAATCAGTCTATAGATAACAGTAATTTAGTAGATGTGAGACTGAGCCACAAATGATAATAGAATTAAGAACAGCAATATAGAAACCAAAGAAAATGAGCAATGCTCTTATAATACATTACTGTTTATATCAAGTCAAAATTGATGACAGCTAGAGATGAGCAAACCAGTTTAGACTGAACCGGATTTGACCCGAGTTTTCCAAACCCGAAACATTTTGGGTTCGTCACCCACACATGACTGTAATAAGTGGAGTCCTAGGGTAAGTACGGCAACATAATATACCATTATACTCACCTTGCCTAACCTCTCCTGGGCTACCCCTTGGCACTCTGATTGGCGACACGGGGACTGCATGGGGAGCTCCATCATCATGACGCTTAAATGCAAGCATTTGAAGAGACCCCAGAGTATAATGATAGCACTTCTGGTTCATGCCGAACAAGTTTGGCCCAAAACAAGCCAGGTAGCGAACCTCATGAATATTTGCTGAAACGAATCTCATGAGGTTCTCCCATCTCTACTGACAACAAATAAAATAAACAATAACTAAACTATAACCATATATTCTTATTCTAGGAACAAAACATTGTGCAGAACATTAGTAAAAGGAGTCATATATGAAAACTGGAGTAGTGTTTAAGTGGTACAAAAGTACCAATGTACAAATGTACCTTCTCGCAACTCAGTAGTGTAGGGGAAGCCCTCATAGTAAGTCTTCAGATATTAGGTAACTGCTTTATATTAATACATGAACCCAGGAAGTAATTATTAAAGAAGACTTATCAGCTCTACTTGCATTCGCCACAAAATACCAATTCAGGACCACCTTTTTCTTAGAACTCTGTGCTGCGCCATTCCTCTATTATTCCTTCTAGAAATTTATAAGTAAATTGACAGCAGGCTGCTACTATTTCTCAATCAGATGTGTCCCTACAGAGTCTTACATTAACAACACAGATTGAACAGTATAAGACTATGTAGGAACACAACCCTATTGCTGACACCCAGTTGTCATTTTATTAATACATTTCTAGTAGGATTACCAGAGGGGTGGTACAACACAGAGTTCTGAAAACAGATCCTATAGAGATGTTATATTATGGGGAATATAAGTATTTAATAAATCAGACATGTGAGAGGTGATAAGTCCTTTTTCTTTAGCTGTTTAGTATTTCATTACTTTTGCAAGTACTGTAGTTGATGGTAATGCCATTTTGCCAATTGCTTTAAAGTAAAGACCAACAGTATATATAATGTCCAGAAAAATTTCAATAGAATGACTGTGAGTAATAGCTGGATCTTAACCAGTACTGCTATTACTGATAGTAATAGCAATAATAATAAAGCGGAGGCAGAAAGTTTAGTAATAATAATGATAGAGCACCCATGTACAGAACATGTAGTGGTCAGTCTGTTTTGTCATTGATATATTCACTTATATGATCCAATTTCTGGTTTAGGTTTAGAGGCATTTAGTAAAGCAGAAGATATATCTCATGTAGCCGCACTTGTAACCATTGTTTTCACATTCGCAGCAGACTGAACCCTCACAGTTCATACCTACTCAGAAAAAGAGCTAATTACTTCATGATTTCAAGTTAAGAGTTGCATGAGAACCATGTCCTCTAATGAGACCTTCACAATGTGATCCTTAGAGAATGAATTAAGGTCTGCCACCCCATTCAATCTTTCATAATGATTTTATTTCATCCTGGAACTTGCTTTCACAAGAATACAGCATATTTCCAAAGGAACATCAAAATAAAATGGAGTGCGACAAAAAGCTTGAAGCAGAAAATGGGAATTACAAATATTTTTGATCTCCAGCACATTATTTAAATTAGCTGTACAAAGGTTTTTTTTTCTGAAATCTTTAGCAGTGTATTTAGAGGTAAAATGTGAACCTTCAGAGTAATGCATATGATTTCTGCTGCTGCTAAGAGTCTTAAGCATTTTTAGCCAAGATCCTTTCACCCAGATTACAAATTAAAATGATTCTCCAACTCCAGACCTTTCTAGATAATGATGTTATAATATGTTATGTTATTATATCATTCTCTCAATATTGAACACATTACTAATTTGTCCTCCTTATTTGTCTTTTTGGTTGGAGATGTCCAGATATGCATATCACAAGTCCAAACAACATAGTTTTGTGACAAAATATCTCAAAGTGATATGTAAACGGAGTGACTCGGTGGTCAGGTGCTGGTTCTAATCACATGACCCAGGGTCTGAAGCAGTCCAGAATTCCTAAGTTTGGCACATAAAGAACCCTGAAGGAAGAAAGTTTTGACATACTTCCTGGATAACCCCTTAAATTTGTATACATCCATACATGTCCTTGTTTACATGTAACTTATGTTTCTTTACTGAAATCTAAGGAAAACATTTAAATAAATGAATGTTACATAATATTGCTTCATTCTTGACAGTATAAAGAATTTCATGGAAAATAGATTCTTTTGTCATATTATATCTTTATCGAAAGGCTTCTGCAAAGTTCATGTGGCTTTATGCACATGCAGCTTGGAGACAGCAGGAAGCTTTGGACTGTAGTATGACCTTGTATTGCAGCTCTTGTGGCACTATGTGGTGCACTCCTACTGTGTCACAGTGTTCTCATCTAGAAGCAATACTGTAATCTGGCATATCACAGGTTTTGTTTTCTCATAGATTCTCTGCACCTCTGCAGTTTGTAAAATTGTAGGCGCCCAGCAGTTTAGAAAGAGGCAAATGGAATACTATGAGCAGCGTAATCAGGATCTCAATTACACCTATGTCTGTGAGGTCTTATACTTCAACTTTTATTATACTTTTACTAATGCAGTATAATTATATTGAAATTTTCATGCCAGATGATCCATTATTGAATATCTACCAATCTGAATAGTTTTTTATCCAAAAGGAAAGAGAATCTGTGTAAATATAAAACTTTAGAATTATGACTTGTAAAGCAATTATAGTAATGAACCAATTGACCAAATGTTAACAATCGCATTTAGTTGAACACCGCGAGATGCAACTGCAAGACGGCCCTGTTTAATCTCAATCTCTCTATATATTGACCTTGACAATGAGAGTGATCAAAGTAAATTTCAGAACAGATGTGCAAATGTTGAAATAGATAAACCTAGAAATAGATAGTATTATTGCTACAGCTGCACACAGATTCTGCTTAGATTGTATTACAGGGACACACATGGACCGTAGCCACTTTGCATGTAGCTGAATAATGCCTTGATGAATTCCTGTAGAATCCCGTGGAAGTGAAAAAATTACTTCCATAACATGATATGTGATGGATGAACCATATAACATTTTTTTGAATCCATAAGTAAACTCTTCTGCATAAAAATTGAATTGCCACAGAGCATCTGCCTATAGCAGGTTATGGCTCTATACTGGGGGTCAGTACAGCTCAGATACATACAGTATTACAGTGTGATAAAGAGCCCAAGGAGTGAATTCCATTTTGCATTTAGTTTCAGTGGAGCTATTTATATTGAGGAAATTAAACCAAATATACAGGGAAAAATCTTTGAAATGACAACACAAAATTACATTGAAAATTGAGCTTCTAGAAGAGTAGTCTCCTCAAAGAAAATGGCCAGTGTGCATAATACAGTGAAACCTCTCCAAAAGAACACTATGTGAGAAGACCAAACCCTTATTCATACCAGATTTTCATCAAACAGTATATGACCATCATTGTGGATATCGAGAACACCATGCCTTAGATGATGACTTTTCAAAGCAATTTCACATGGTCACTGTACAGTTGTGCTAAAAAGTTTACATACCCCAGCAGATTTTTTTTGTTTTTTTGGCCTTTTTTCAGAGAATATGAATGATAACACAAAAACTTTTTCTCCATTCATGGTTTGCGAAGAAGAATAGGCAGTTTTACCATCTGAGAAAATAAAGAGCCTCATTCACAACTACGACAAAAGACTTCAAGCTGTTATTGATGTTAGAGGGTATTAAGAACTGAGGTATGTGAACTTTTGAACAGGGTCATTTTGATGTTTTTGGTTGTCATTATGATATAAAAAGAGAAAACACAGAAATTTGACAATAAATGGCTTCAACCAACCACTAACCATGAGTGGAGAAAAAGTTTTTGTGTTATCATTCATATTTTCTGAAAAAAGGCCAAAAAAAAACAAAAAATCTGCCAGGGTATGTAAACTTTTTAGCACAACTGTATATGGTGGAACTGCATAAGCCTGGATAAGGGAGTGGTCTTCTGGGAAGGTTTCACTTGTATACATGTATTCTTGAATCTTGAGAATTGCCACCATTTGCAGTTCAAAGCCAAAGCTAAACTTCATTATTTGCATAATCTACATTTGATAACTGTCACCAATCATAGTCAAAATAATAATCCTTTTAATTAGAAAATTATGTGTGAATTACTGTAAATAAATATATTGCAAAAAATCTGTTCAATTCCAACCTTGGGTACGCTGTATAAAAATAATAGTATTAATAATTGACAATTGATGGGAATAGTTCATAAGAAACAATTAACATGGGGATAACTTGATCATTTGATTTAGGGTTGTTAGTCCCTAATGTAACACCAATTACAGAGTGAAAATGCATTTGCCTTCTCTGTGGTGACAGATATGTCGAGGACATGTTTTGGCTTCAAAGTCAGCAGGTTGGAACAAATCAAATAAAACATATCAGTTGCTTTGTCATTTATTTGTCAGGAATGGAGCTAGAATTTCTCTTCTTTGATTAGCTTTTCAATGTCTCCGAGATAACCTCAGGAATGAATAAAACAAGAAGTCAGTAATCTCGGTGGAAATTATTGCTTACAGTTCAACCAAAATTGTAACGCTCAACTTGATACAGACACTGAAGTAAAAAGATTATTTATGAAACAAAGAGGTAGATGTACAATATTGTATGGATACTGGTGCCTTAATAAAGGTATTAATGTGCAGTCATAGTACCAGTAATAAACAGCGACCACACAATACTACTAGGAATTGTGATATTGTGCACCTGGCCAGTTAAAATGAATATTTCACATACTGTTACTTTTATCTCAAAATGAACAAGACTTTTATGATTTATATGTTTAGATATGGAAATGTGAATTGAAACTTGAGTTTATACAGATATAAAACAACTGCAGTTTAAATTGTAATGGGTGTGTTATTTGTGGCATCCATTGTATCCTATTTGTAATTACTAAAAAGTATTTGTCTTCTGGTGGTTGTCTACCTCAGTAAATTGGAATGTGGTTCATTTTCTTATAGATCTGTTGTGATTGGATGTAGGCTTTTACCTATCCATCTGTACTATACTATACATATTCAATTTCAATGCTTCTGTTGCATACAGAAAGCAGTCTGTCTGTCTTGTGGGTCATTCTGGTTACTAATGAAGAGGAACTGGCACAATGGTCACATTCTAGCTGACAGAGTTGCATTCCGACTGACCCTTGAGGACATTCAGACTGGCAAGGTTAGATACACTGCACATGACATTTGGGACCACACAGAGGCAGGTATTGTTTACTGTTGGTATACACTATGCCAGGCACAATGTTAGTGGGCACACTGTGGCTTGTACTATGAAGGACAAACATTTGCTGGCACTATACCGTTCAGCTGCTTCACATCCTGATTTTGAGTGTCATAGTTATAAATATATTCGCCATTTCTGCTTCCAATTGAGAGTCTGCATTAGCTGAAAGGGAAATGATTAAGAATAGTGTACCACCTACTAAACATCTCTAAAGGCAATTTGCATGTGGCCCTCTATATTATTGGTATCTTCCAACATTCTTAGTTGTTTTTTATTGGTGAATTTATTATCACATACAGATATAACAGAGTTAATCCAAACTTCTGCCATTGGTTAAATGTCCCACCATAGGGCTCTATGTGGGGGAAACACGCCAGAGACTTAGTCAGGCCATGAACCCACACAGATCCACCATTAATAACAGCAGAACAGATCTCCCAGTGGCTGCACATTTCTCGGGAGAAGACCACTCTATTGAAGATTTGCGAGTTGTGGTTTTAATTGGACATTTTAAGACGCAGAGAGAGATAAAGGAATGGGAATTTAAGTTAATTGAAAAATTTCAAACTCTGCAATTTGGACATAATATTCATGCCACTTTCATGTCACACTATGTATGAACTGTGAGGGTCACAAATCACCTCCTGATAGCAAACAGATAACAGCAAGAATTACTGATCCCTCCGTCACGTCCCAAAAATTTTCCAGACTGTTTATTTCCTGACCTGTTGTAAATAACTTCTCTACGTATATTGTATTTTGTTATTCCAAGATCCTTTGAAGATCCATGTCTTGTATGTGTATAAATAGTGTGAATTTTCAGTTTCTTGTATTACACCATGTCTGAAGAAGAGAGCTAGCACTCTCGAAAGCCTATCAAATATACTCAGTTAGCCTTCCACCAGTTGGTCACTGTTAGTATTGTACTTGTTTTGTGTATTGTATTTACAGCACCATGAAATTAATGGTGCTCTAAAATTACATAGTAATAATAAAATCGCAAAGAATAAACCAGTGGTTGGTAAAGAAGAGGTCAAGGTGATGTAGATTATGAGACTATACTATACCATAAAACTTTTTTCTTTCTTCCATCAAAGTCTTTTAATAATATGGACAGGAAGGCTTTTTAGTAGGTAGGGGTTAAGAGTAGGCATACAAGCTTTTAAGTGCTCATATTAGGGTATGTTAGCACATTACTGGTCTTATGTGACATGTTTTTGATAGTGTTGTTCAGGATAAGAGAACCATGGTTGCTTTCATCCATATTAAAGTCACTCTTGGCCACATGTGTGTAATATTGGAGTTCAGCCTCATTCACTTCAGTGGAGATGTGTGGTGTGGTCTCTATGAAAAAGCACGCATGCTTTTTTACTTCTGGAAAAACATTTAAGGCTCAGAAGATAGATGACCCATTTTGCATAGAAATCAACTGGATTATGTCAAAATGAAGATCCGAATTGCCAAAAATCAGACAAATGTGCCAGTGTATAATCCCCTGCATCTATTTAGGGTTAGTGTTATTTTGTACAAATTAGCCTCATATTACATGTTTAGGCTTTAGACCTCTGTTTGAGATTTCTACATAGCTTCTACATTGTACAGCAGTATAATTTAATTTGGACTAATACAATTTGGTTTTTCAACAAGCAAGAAATAAAAGTATTCACCAAATACTACATAGATGAATATAATTTAGACAAAGACTCTTTTAATATTTATTAGCCTAAAACAATTAAAGCTAGTCCGGAAATCAGCAGCATTATGAGATTTATTTGCATTGCATTGTTTTCTGCACGTGATAAGTAGAATATTATTTTTATAAAATGACATTAAGACAAAAATCTCAAAGTAAAGTATATCTATACCACCACATTTTAATCTGCATATTTTTAATAATAGTGTTAAATATCTTGCAAATACTGTGCCATATTCTGATACAAAAGTATTGAATTAAGTATGGCAAATTTTTCATAAGGCAATGTATTTCCTATTCCGAGATCCCAGAGAATAAGAATAAATAATTCATTTAGATTATTATACATTTTCCTGTCTGAGTGATGATCTCTGTAGCTGCACCATACTTGATTTCCAGTTCACTGCCTCAACTTCTGCACTGAAATATTAAAGAAGCCAGTCATAAATATACTGCAGGAAGCAAAAAAAAGCTGCAGGCAGTTAACCACATGGAAAAGTCCTTTTTGTCATTTGTATGGTGATATAGGAATGAAAACATTACAGGCTCAGTTTAGTAAAGGTTGCTCTTGCATATTTATCACATCTATTAAAAGTTAATGTCATTTTTGGATGTCATGGCTCCATTGTACCACTGTGACTGTTGGGAGGGTCTTTCATTTTTCTTCCTGTTTATGTTGTAGAAGAGATGCAGCAATATAATTTTGCAAGTTTTTGTGGGAATCTATCACCCGAACAGACCGTAGCCGCATCTTTGTAAGAGCATCTGAACAGGTCAGTAAATGCCTATTTAAATGTAGGCTTTATGCAAATTATTTTGCCTCCCAACTAGATTGGCTGTGAGACACCACATGACCATATCTACAGTTGTCGTGAAGGCACTGTGGATGTTATCACCACTGTAGTGCCTCTCAGCCAGCACCATAATTTTCACATATGGATGTATCCTTTCTCACCTTTCTTCTTAAGTGGACATGTCCAGGTATGGCCAGGTTCACACTTGCGCTGGACTCTCCTGCTTGTCCGCTAAAACAGTGGTTACCTGCAGAGATCCACGGACCATATAGACTATAAAAATGGGTTTCCGACGTTTTTATACTGAAACCTCTGTGCAGGACTTTTCTCTCTGCTGATTTTTGGCATATTCTGCGACAAAGTCTGCTATGGAGTCTACGACGCAGATGTGAACCTAGCCTTAGTGTGTCACGAGATAAGTTTTCAAGACAAAATTGTTATGTGATATTAAGGCAGATTTACTAATCCTGCATTATTTTTAGTCAGTGTCAGGCTAGGTTCATATCTGCGTCTGAGTCTCCGTAAGAGACTCCACTGCAGAATCTGACAAAAATTGGTGTAGGGAAAAGTCCAGATGGCGGAAATCCAACGGACAACCCGCGGACCACCTTATAGTCTATTGGGTCAGCGGGTAACTGCTGTTTTAGCGGACAGGCTCTCTCAGTAAAGAGTGCAATATACTGTAGGGCTCAGAAAAGGGGATTGTATACTGTGGGGGTGTTATACTGTGTGGGGGACAATAAAGGGGGTAATACAACGTGATGGCCAGTAAAGGGGGCATTATACTGTGTGTGGGACAAATTTTTTGATCTGCAAAGCGGGGGACGTGGCCTACAATTTACAACTTTTTTGGGGGGGGGGGCACCTTTTTATAGGTGGCTTCAGGCAGCAGGAGGGCTAGGTTCACCCCTGAGTACTGCCATATAATAAACTACAAAAGATACAAAAATATATGTATTAAACTATGTCTTATTCTGAGACGTTTCCTATGCAGAATATAATAAATACTTTTACTTAATCCCTTCTGTTACATCATGTTAAGCATATAGTTGATGCTCAGCACCATAACACTACCACGCATCAATGTTGCTAGATTGCTTTCGTGTTTCCAGTGTATAAAAGAACTCAGGACTAACTGCCCAAGTTGGTAAATTTACTGACTCCAGCAGATTAATCCCTCAGATGCCATGATCAGTATCACTCACATCTCATAGCTGGTCAGATCTCAGAGTGCTGAGGGATTGCCATGGCAGCAAGGAGGCCAGTCAATGACTGTCTAGTTGCCTTGGCCTAATAAACACAGGCAGCCATGTACAACATACTGCAATACAGTAGTATTGTAGTATATTGTTGAGGGGATCAAGTAATCCCCGGTTCCGATTATGGAACATAAAAAAAAATGTAAAAAGTTTTGTAAAAAATACATAGAGTAAAAAAAAAAATAAAACCCCTTTCTAATATCAAAAATAAATATTGTAAACAAAATATATCCTCATATTAGGTATTGCCATGTGTATAATATAATGTCCAAATTATCCAAAAACACTTTAAAGATTTTATGCTATGTGCAGAAGATTTATCATGTGTTTGTGTCTGTTTTGAAGGCTTTTACACAAGGTTCATCACTTTGCTTTTTGTCAGAGAAAGTGAGTGTGGTTTATCTGTAGTAACATTTTACAATGCATTTATGAAGTGTGCCTTGTTTTAAAAGGTGCAAGAAAGGGGCATCTGTGCTTCAGTACATGGGTAGTAAAAAAAAAGAAAAACAGAAATGTCTAACAGCAGTGGAATCACAATATCCTTGAGGTCAATTTGTGCAAGATTTATGATGTATCTTGCACCTTTTTATTAAATTAAGTGTATGAAAATACATCTAAAAAAACGCAGTTGAAAGGGAACAAAATAAGACATATACAGTCATATGAAAAAGTTTGGGCACCCCTATTAATCTTAATCATTTTTAGTTCTAAATATTTGGGTGTTTGCAACAGCCATTTCAATTTGATATATCTAATAACTGATGGACACAGTAATATTTCAGGATTGAAATGAGGTTTATTGTACTAACAGAAAATGTGCAATATGCATTAAACCAAAATTTGACCGCTGCAAAAATTTGGGTACCCTTATCATTTTATTGATTTGAATACGCCTAACTACTTTTTACTGACTTACTGAAGCACAAAATTGGTTTTGTAACCTCACTGAGCTTTGAACTTCATAGCCAGGTGTATCCAATCATGAGAAAAGGTATTTAAGGTGGCCAATTGCAAGTTGTTTTCCTATTTGAATCTCCTCTGAAGAGTGGCATCATAGGCTCCTCAAAACAACGCTCAAATGATCTGAAAACAAAGATTGTTCAATATAGTTGTTCATGGGAAGGATACAAAAAGTTGTCTCAGAGATTTAACCTGTCAGTTTCCACTGTGAGGAACATAGTAAGGAAATGGAAGACCACAGGGACAGTTCTTGTTAAGCCCAGAAGTGGCAGGCCAAGAAAAATATCAGAAAGGCAGAGAAGAAGAATGGTGAGAACAGTCAAGGACAATCCACAGACCACCTCCAAAGAGCTGCAGCATCATCTTGCTGCAGATGGTGTCACTGTGCATCGGTCAACAATACAGCACACTTTGCACAAGGAGAAGCTGTATGGGAGAGTGATGCAAAAGAAGCCGTTTCTGAAAGCCACCCCACAAACAGAGTCGCCTGAGGTATGCAAAAGCACATTTGGACAAGCCAGCTTCATTTTGGAAGAAGGTCCTGTGGACTGATGAAACAAAGATTGAGTTGTTTGGTCATACAAAAAGGCGTTATGCATGGCGTCCAAAAAACACAGCATTCCAAGAAAAACACTTGCTACCCACTGTAAAATTTGGTGGAGGTTCCATCATGCTTTGGGGCTGTGTGGCCAATGCCGGCACCGGGAATCTTGTTAAAGTTGAGGGTCGCATGGATTCAACTCAGTATCAGCAGATTCTTGAGAATAATGTACAAGAATCAGTGACGAATTTAAAGTTACGTCGGGGATGGATATTTCAGCAAGACAATGATCCAAAACACAGCTCCAAATCTACTCAGGCATTCATGCAGAGGAACAATTTCAATGTTCTGGAATGGCCATCCCAGTCCCCAGACCTGAATATCATTGAACATCTGTGGGATAATTTGAAGCGGGCTGTCCATGCTCGGCGACCATCAAACTTAACTGAACTGGAATTGTTTTGTAAAGAGGAATGGTCAAAAATACCTTCATCCAGGATCCAGGAACTGATTAAAAGCTACAGGAAGCGACTAGAGGCTGTTATTTTTGCAAAAGGAGGATCTACTAAATATTAACGTCACTTTTCTGTTGAGGTGCCCATACTTTTGCACCGGTCAAATTTTGGTTTAATGCATATTGCACATTTTCTGTTAGTACAATAAACCTCATTTCAATCCTGAAATATTACTGTGTCCATCAGTTATTAGATATATCAAATTGAAATGGCTGTTGCAAACACCCAAATATTTAGAACTAAAAATGATTAAGATTAATAGGGGTGCCCAAACTTTTTCATATGACTGTATATTTAAATTCCTTTAATTGTTTTTATATTAATTCATTCATTTTATATAGTCTTACATCCTGTCCAAGTAAATGGCATTGTTGTGTCATTTGTCACTGTATAAAGTGTGAGTAGTAATTACAGTGATGTAACAGAGTTGTGTTTGTGTTTTTTTTTTTTGGTGGGTGTTTTTTTGTTGTATTAAATCGGAGATTGGAATTACAGGAAAGATAAGGATGTAGTTTACTGAGTATAAACCAATAAGCAGAAGGGAGATTTTCCTTTTCAGAGGACGAGATTACATAAATCAAACAAATGGCTGGAGGTGGCACAATTACATCAACCATTTTCCATTATTGGCAGGTACTAATACTTATAGGAATTGCAGGAATTGTACATTTAAAGCGCACCTTTACGGAAATCATTATTTTAATGGATAGCCATTTAAATAAAATAGTATGTGCTCAAGGGCAAAGCATCCCTCCAAATATTTCTTGTTATGACTACACAGGCGCACATGCACTCCTCAGATCCTTGAAACTTAGTTTTCTATTTGTGTAATTGAATGAGAGCATATAATTTTCTTCCTAAACTCATTTTTCCATCAATATTTTCCTTATTTCTGCCATCGAGTCTTTAACAGTTTGTCTATGAAGCGATGCTGCTAACAGAACCAAAGGATATTTTTAGGTTAGGTTTCTCTAGTAGCATCCAGTCTTATTAATTCAGTTCTGAATATTGCCTCTAGAGTTGGCTGTCAAATGTCAGACCAAGAAATATTCTATACCAACATTGCCAAGTTTTCTACAACATTTCTATATTAATTAGGAGAGATTTCTATAGCTGTAAAATGTGGTATTTTCCTGCATTCCTAGTAATAGCTTTCCAGCGCTGGGATTAAATGCTTATAATGGTTGTAGTTTGTAGTACATACTGTTCTGCAGACGCTTTTACACAGTGACCGCTAGCTCATGTAAAATTATGCATTGTTTAAATTTAATTCTTAGATTACTAAGGACAAAGTTAAGATGTGGTGGAATTGTTCCAATTTTTTTAAAATATCTTCAAAAACCCATTAGCATGTTCCATAAAAATTTGTAAAGAATATAGAATTCACAGAGGAAGTTTATATCCATACTATGTTCCTTTTTTTTTTCTTGTTTTAATAGAAAAAGTGCATCAAAATGAAAACTAGAAAAGATGGTTTGCTTGCAGTTTTCGGTGTGATTCTACAATGCTCTTACAACAGAAAGAGTTTTTGTGCTGTGTATAGAAATGTGCGAACGAAGCAAGTTTTGGGTGGGGTCGAAGTCATAAAAAAGTTATCGACTCTGACTATGGCTTCAAAATAAATTATTATTATAACTTACTGATTTAATTAATATTATATGATTATTGATATTGTATATTAATGACATACATAGTTTTTGGCATAGTTACTTTCATAGGAATTCAGTTACTGGCTTTCCTGTGAATTAGAGGATCTTTGCAGCTTCTGTCTGAATATATCTGTAAGCCATTTATCATGGAGTCAAGCTGTGGAAAAAACAGACGAGTTGGAAACCGAGTTAGTTGTGGCCTCCCGACTCTACAGCCTTGCTTTACACTATTGTTAATTTGAGCTCTCTGTTGACACCATATATGAAAGGGCACTTTGTTGCCACTGTTTGTGCTGGGCATACTGTTGATACTATGTTTTATTTTGATACTCTATAGGACACTCTGCTTGCAGAACATTTTATTAGGGATAAGTGACTGGCATAGTTGATCAGTGATAATTTGCTAGTACTAATGTTTGCTGACTGTATTCATGGTTGGAGTAATAAACAGAATTATTCTTTAATGTAGACAAGTATTGTTAGGTAGTATTACTTCATACAATATTTAGTGTATAGTTAGTGTGCCTAGTAAATATGCATACACATGCATAACAGCATCTAGGCTACAGATAGATAGATAGATAGATAGATAGATAGATAGATAGACAGATAGATATTCTTAGCTATTACAGGGGTTATCCACTTCATGTTCTAATAATGATGGCTGATCAGCCATCAATATTAGATCTTTAGGGGTATAACAGCCAGAACCCTGCAGATCAGCTGTTTCAGGACAAAGCGCAGCTCCCAGTAATGCCTACATAGATTTATGTGGGGCAACCCCGACTCCACTTTGTACAGCTTGTGAGCAGCATGTAAACATTACCAGGAGCTGCAGTGGTCCAGACCCCCTGATCTTTGGGGGTCCTGGCTGTCAGACCCCGCAGATCTAATTTTGATGGCCATCAGCATTAGAAAGTGCTGACTTGCAGCAGAGGTAAGATGGATATTTAGGTGAGAAAGTGAACATCAAAGCAAATTTTCACAGCTCTTCTTTCATAACTTTATAGAAATCAATGTATACCTGTTAAGGAATCAATATAATGTATTAAAGTAAAAGAAAGCCATGCATCATTGTGAACCTGTCTGTATTTATACACAACATTTTATAGACGGAAATTACAATGATAATTTTTTAAAAGCTAGTCAATAAGGCCGGGGTCCCACGTTGTGAAAGCGAAGTGTATTGGCTATGGCAAAAAAAACACTGTTTTACAGTACCTGCAAAGTGGATGTGATTCTGGCTAATTCCATCCACACATTGCAGAAAAAATTCTACAGGCGAAAATTTGTGATTTCAAAAATGCTTGCAATGTATTTCTTCTGCAGTGTTTTTCTTGCAGCATTTCGCTGTGTGAAAATAATATAAAGGACATTTGGGTATTAGGGGGCCTTAATAAAAGGGTATAATTTATAAAGAAGGGCAGTGGGGACAGTATGAATATAAGGGGGCATTGGGGCAGCATTAAAGGGGTTTTCCAGGAAATAATAAAATTCACTGGTAAGCACTTGTAAGTTTTAACATTCCCTGGATAAATCCCTTAAAGGAGAAATCGAAGAGGAGGCCAGGGATGGTGAAACAAACAAAAAAAAGTTATACTCAACTATCCCCAGCACTCCGATGTCTGCTGCCTATGTCAAGTGCTTGCTTTGCCTTTCCTACCATAAGTCCTGCTTGTGACCTCAGCGGTGGCTGGAAAGGACTTGGTGATGTCACTCATATACATAACTGGGTCCTTTCCTGCCACCACTGAGGCTTCTGATTTTCTTCAGCAGTCACATGTGGCGCAGGATTTACAGCGGGAAAGGCATGGCACACGCTCAAACGGACAACAGTGGCAGACACCAGAGCACAGGGGACAGATTTTATTTAGGGGAGTAATATTTATGTAAGAGGGCATAAGTTATACAAGGAGACGTAAGAGAGTATAACTAAAAATAGTGTAATTGATCAAAATTAAAGGGTTGTCCGCAATAAATAATAGTGCCCCTCAATGAATAATGATCCTAATTAATAATGCCCTGTGTACCCCCTTAAATTAATGCCTGAGTGCCACCTAAAATTAAAGGAGTTGCCCGGGAAAACCACTTTTTTAATATGAGGCTGGGGAAGATAAAAAGAAAAAACATACTCACCTGCCCCCAGTGCTCTGGTTTCTCCCAGCGCAGTCCGGTCCTGCTGCTCCAGTGTTTTATACTGGCGGAAATACCCACCGCACTATGATGTTCTGTGTCCCTTTCCTTAAGGGGGTTGTTCGGGATAAACGGAAATCCCTACACTAATCTAATCACCCTCCCCCTTCCTACTTTCTAAATAACATAATTAATCAAATGTGTATATTTACCCATATCCCTGGGGCGGTCATGTGACCTCCCCAGGGACATTTGCTGGTTATCCGTTTCACTGTTTCTGTAAATGGAACATCATTACTACTCCCCTCCCCCCCCCCATTCACTCCATCATACTTACCTTCCAGGCTTCTTCCTCCGGGGCGGCTCCTCTCTCTTTTCTGACTACAGGTGCTTGTCCCAGCGCTACTCTGCGCTCTGCTGCCGATAATCCACTAGAGGTGGATCGTCGCTACAGAGCAGCGCTGGGACAAGAACGCGCACCGGCAGTCAGAAAAGAAGGATGGGCGTCCCGCAGGAGGAAGACAGGTAAGTATATAATGGGGTCGGGGGTTGAGCTGAGTAGGTGGGGAAGGGCTAGTAGTTGTGAGTTGGATAGCTAGAGAGACAGGGAGGGGGTGTATGGGAGGGAGGGAGAGAGGAAGGGGGTAGTGAGGTGAGAGGTAGCTAGCATGGCAATTACATAGCAGGAAGCTGAACCATGTAAACAAATGCAGAAGATACCAGGAGCTCCCAGAGACACCCAGAAATCACTCAAAACACTGCTAAAGGTATATGGGTGCATTTATTAACCCATTAATAGCACTAGCAGACCTTTTTTAAAAAAATATTTTTTGCCCGGAAAACCCCTTTAAGCCGCTGAGACCGCTGATTGACCTCAGTGGTCACGTGCGATAGGGACACCGGAAGAAAACACCAGAGCAGCAGGACCGGACCATGCTGGGAAACACTGGAGCATGGGGGACAGGTGAGTATGTTTTTTTTTTTCACCTTCCCCAGCCTCATATTAAAAAAGTGGTTATCCTGGACAACCCCTTTAATTTTAGGTGGCACTCAGGCATTAATGATTTAAGGGGATACACAGGGAATTGTTAATTAGGGTCATTATTCATTGAGGGGCACTATTATTTAAAAGGGGCATGCGAGGATATAATTCATTTCCTGGGAATTTTTATATTACAAATTTTATAACTGGGGTAGCAGCAAGATTGGGACTTTGTGTAGGTGAGGACAATATGGTTCAGGTGCCTAAAACATTGGGAAGCCAAAGATGTCTGTGCTGCAAACTTTACAGAGACAGGTCACAGCTCGAAGAAGTGGTCATGGCGGTCCAGATGGGAGAGACGAGAAATGTGAACGATCACAGTGAGTGACGTCACTTGTAAGTCACTACATTGTTCTTGTACTGTATTTACCTAAATGGTCTTTACAGACCTGTGTAGAGCCAGTATATACCACTATACGGTCATCGTATAGTGATAATATTGGGGGGGCCCACGTAGATGTTTTCGTCACCCCCCTTCCCATCCCGTGATGACCCCCTATCTACGCCTCTGGTCTGGTGTAATAAATACTTATAGATGCCATAATACAACTATTCTGAAGCATCTTTTCTTAAAACTGTGCTGGGCTGTTTCTCTTTTATTCCTCATAGAAATGTATGGATGCACTGACAGCTAGATGTTACTGCACATTGTTCTGACAGTACCAGACATTGTAAGGACACACCACTTTGACAAGAGGATTGGTAACAGCCAGTCGTCAATTTATTCATAAATTTCTAAGAAGAATAAAAAAGGACCTGCTCAGCATACAGTCATGGCCAAAAGTTTTGAGAATGACACAAATATTATATTTTCACATGATCTGCTGCCCTCTGGTTTTTATGTGTGTTTGTCAGATGTTTTTATCACATACAGAAATATAATTGCATTCATATTATGAGTAACAGAAGCTTATATTGACAGTTAGAATGAGTTAATGCAGCAAGTCAATATTTGCAGTGTTGACCCTTCTTCTTCAGGACCTCTGCAATTCTCCCTGGCATGCTCTCAATCAACTTCTGGACCAAATCCTGACTGATAGCAGTCCATTCTTGCAGAATCAATGCTTTAATTTTGTCTGAATTTGTTGGTTTTTGTTTGTCCACCCGTCTCTTGATGATTGACCACAAGTTCTCAATGGGATTAAGATCTGGGGAGTTTCCAGGCCATGGACCCAAAATCTCTATGTTTTGTTCCCTGAGCCATTTAGTTATCACCTTTGCTTTATGGCAAGGTGCTCCATCATGCTGGAAAAGGCATTGTTGAGCGCCAAACTGCTCTTGGACGGTTGGGAGAAGTTGCTCTTGGAGGACATTCTGGTACCATTCTTTATTCATGGCTGTGTTTTTAGGCAAGACTGTGAGAGAGCCGATTCCCTTGGCTGAGAAGCAACCCCACACATGAATGGTTTCAGGATGCTTTACAGTTGGCATGAGACAAGACTGGTGGTAGCGCTCACCTCTTCTTCTCCGAATAAGCTGTTTTCCAGATGTTCCAAACAATCGAAAAGGGGATTCATCAGAGAAAATGACTTTACCCCAGTCCTCAGCAGTCCACTCCCTGTACCTTTTGCAGAATATCAGTCTGTCCCTGATGTTTTTTCTGGAGAGAAGTGGCTTCTTTGCTGCCCTCCTTGAGACCAGGCCTTGCTCCAAGAGTCTCCGCCTCACAGTGCGTGCAGATGCACTCACACCTGCCTGCTGCCATTCCTCAGCAAGCTCTGCACTGCTGGTAGCCCGATCCCGCAGCTGAAACACTTTTAAGAGACGGTCTTGCCGCTTGCTGGTCTTTCTTGGGCGCCCTGGAGCCTTTTTGGCACCAATGGAACCTCTCTCCTTGAAGTTCTTGATGATGCGATAGATTGTTGACTGAGGTGCAATCTTTCTAGCTGCAATACTCTTCCCAGTTAGGCCATTTTTGTGCAGTGCAATGATGACTGCACGTGTTTCTTCAGAGATAACCATGGTTAACAGAAGAGAAACAATGATGGCAAGCACCAGCCTCCTTTTAAAGTGTCCAGTGGTGTCATTCTTACTTAATCATGACAGATTGATCTCCAGCCCTGTCCTCATCAACACCCACACCTGTGTTAATGGAGCAATCACTGAAACGATGTTAGGTGGTCCTTTTAAGGCAGGGCTGCAATGATGTTGAAATGTGTTTTGGGGGATAAAGTTCATTTTCTAGGCAAATATTGACTTTGCAAGTAATTGCTGTTAAGCTGATCACTCTTTATAACATTCTGGATTATATTCAAATTGCCATTAGAAAAACTGAAGCAGTAGACTTTGTAAAAATTAATATTTGTATCATTCTCAAAACTTTTGGCCATGACTGTAGAGTTTTGGGAAAAGATGGTCTACAGTTATTACTTCATGGGGAATACAAGTATTTACTAAAAAGACATGTCAGGAGTGGTGACAGGTCTGTTTAAGACAAGGACACCATAGTGCTTTACCTATTACTGAAATAACCTAATATACTGAATATACATTGAAGCCGTTTTAGATGGCTCCTGCAAACACCCAAGTGTTTTCATTCAACTTCATTAAGATTAGTTAAGGCTATAATAGAAGTGTCCAATGTGTCTGTATTTCCATCTTGGTGTATAATGGTCAGTTGCACGGTGAGTGCACCAAGTTCACAAGAGTTCATTTTATAGGAGAGAGAAGAGTGAATGCACGAACTGTATAGCAGTGCAATAAATATATCAATAATAAACTGAACATCTTCAAACAGGGACAGGGAACATGCAGCGTTTGACTGTAGTTGAATTATAACTCTCAGCATGCTCTGCCAGTGAACAGCTTGTTCTGTATTTGAAATGAAGCATAACAAATATCTAGAGATAAGCAGCAAAGCACACTCAAGCTTGCACCTATTGTCAGTATATGAGTTCTTTAGTTCGAGATAAAACAGTTTTTTCATCAGATGCTTTCAAAGATGTAGTGCATGATTAATCTTCGACAACTATCATTCATTAGGTTCAATAGTAACAGCCACAGCTGTGTGCACATTATTATTTTACATTTTATCATAGCACTCAATATATGCTGCTCCTGCCATGAAAATTTTCTGTGCTAGCTGATTCATGCTGTGTCAGGATAGGAAGAGGAAAAATCATAAAGATCACTGGCAGGAAGAGCATATCATCATATATGAATAATATAAGATATTGTTGAGATAATTACAAAGACATAAACTAAAAGTGATCCTACTGTATCATCAGTGTAGATTACATAACAGTGTTGTATCATCTCAAGGCTACAATATATCATGGCTGGAATGTTTGGAAAGCGGTTCTCTGATCTTTGATACCCAAGGATTACTTTTAGTTGACTGATGGTACAGATGCATTAAAGGGGTTGTCCAGAACCTCATTATTGTTCACTCATCCTTAAGATAGGTCATCGATAGCAGATCAGTGGGGGTCCGTTTCCTGGAACTCCCACTACTCAGCTGTTTGCAGGAACTGCAGTACATCTAACCTATACAGCTCAGTACATGGTACATCAGCTGTAAAGGTCATTTCCATTCACTTGATTGACCGTTTATCTGAATGGTCACCATTTAATATCGGTGTGAAAACTTCTATTTAAAAGGTGTTGCATATGATGAGACCACACCTTTAACCCATCACTAACCTTTGAACAAACTTTACATAAATCAATAGTACAGTGTATGTACAGTGGGGAAAAAAGTATTTAGTCAGCCACCAATTGTGCAAGTTCTCCCACTTAAAAAGATGAGAGAGGCCTGTAATTGTCATCATAGGTAGACCTCAACTGTGAGAGACAAAATGAGAAAACATATCTAGAAAATCACATTGTCTGATTTTTTAAGAATTTATTTGCAAATTAAGTGGGAGAACTTGCACAATTGCTGGCTGACTAAATAGTTTTTTTCCCCACTGTACATGATGGATCCCTGATGAAGCTATTTTACAGCTAAACATGTTGGGATGGTTATAGTGCTTTGTGTTTTTATATTCAATCTTAGGGCAGAGTAAACTTGTGGACTTGTCTGCAGCATGGTTCATAGAAAAGAGCTGATGTAGAGTTCAGGGTAAGAATATGGCCTGATGGAGGATGTTTCTGATTTATGAGGAGGCAATGTGCCTAAATTAAGAGGATACATAAATAGGTCAAAAAAAACAAAATGATACATTACCATCTTTCACAGTGAAAGCAGAAAATTACAATTACAACAACAAACTTATCTGTAATAAGGAAAGATCACAAATCTATTTTTACAGTATATTATATATCCAGCCAAAAGTCCCATATTTTTACAAACGGTCCATAAATTTATACACAGTTGGCAAACTGGTTATTTTATATAAACCATATTACTATATGTTGGAAACTTGAAGTTTTACAATAAAAGTAGTTTTCAGAGTCTCAGAATGAGAACAAGTAGTAATTGGTTCATTAACATCTATGTCAATGCTAAACAGTAAGATCCAATATAGCTGAGACACCCAATACTCATAGGACACAAATAGATAGGTTTAAATTGAGCCAAAAATGAATACTGAACAACATATGTATATTTACTGCTTGACATTTGCTATTAGCTATGCATAATTAACTAAACAAGAATTGAAGTTTGGAACCCATGGTTTCCACAGCAATGAGGAATGATGGGATGCCATCTCAAGCTGTGATATGGCAGATAAAAGATATTATAGACAATTTTTATGTGTGTCACTAAGTTAATTATATATATGTAGTATAATCATCTATCTATCTACTGGATCTATATTAAATAGTTGCCAGTATATCTTATAAATATAAAGGAGATATCTACAAATATTATTTTCGAATGTAAGTTAGAAATGCCAAGTTTGATTGTTATGGGTCAGACCCATGGAACCAATGATGTTTACAAATAGGTATAGAGCCCTTCTTGCATATCAGACAACTGGGACCAAAGCCAGTACTAAGAATGAAGGATTCCATATCTATTCTTGTATAAATGTAGGCTTTTTATTGCAGCGGCTACCAAAGTGAGGGTTGAGTGTCTTGTCATCAATCTAGGGATAGGTCTTCAAGAAAATATTGTCTGTGAGGACTGATACATAGTGTAATTACAGGTGTAATTATTCACATAACCAGAAAATACTTCTGATCTTCTACAGGAAAATAACAATCAAGGAGTTCAGACATATTGTATCCACTATCAGCCCAAGTGTATCTTGGATAGTTTTGTGGAGAACATACATTGGGGCACATTTATCAAGCCCTTATCACAGCTAAAAAAAACGCTGCGGAAAAATGCTGCATGTTTTTCATTAAGTTTTTGCTGTGTTTTTCTCTGCTTTTTTCCTTCACCTATTTAATATATACAGTGCTGGCCAAAAGTATTGGCACCCCTGCAATTCTGTCAGATAATACTCAATTTCTTCCAGAAAATGATTGCAATCACAAATGCTTTGGTAATAATATCTTCATTTATTTTGCTTGCACTGAAAAAACACAAAAGAGAATGAAAAAAAAAGTCAAATCATTGATCATTTTACACATAACTCCAAAAATGGGCCGGACAAAAGTATTGGCACCCTCAGCCTAATACTTGGTAGCACAACCTTTAGACAAAATAACTGCGAACAAGCGCTTCCGGTAACCATCAATGAGTTTCTTACAATTCTCTGCTGGAATTTTAGACCATTCTTCTTTGGTAAATTTCTCCAGGTCCCTGAGATTTGAAGGGTGCCTTCTCCAAACTGCCATTTTGAGATCTCTCCACAGGTGTTCTATGGGATTCAGGTCTGGACTCATTGCTGGCCACTTTAGAAGTCTCCAGTGCTTTCTCTCAAACCATTTTCTAGTGCTTTTTGAAGTGTGTTTTGGGTCATTGTCCTGCTGGAATACCCATGACCTCTGAGGGAGACCCAGCTTTCTCACACTGGGCCCTACATTATGCTGCAAAATTTGTTGGTAGTCTTCAGACTTCATAATGCCATGCACACGGTCAAGCAGTCCAGTGCCAGAGGCAGCAAAGCAACCCCAAAACATCAGGGAACCTCTGCAATGTTTGACTGTAGGGACCGTGTTCTTTTCTTTGAAGGCCTCTTTTTTTTTTCCTGTAAACTCTATGTTGATGCCTTTTCCCAAAAAGCTCTACTTTTGTCTCATCTGACCAGAGAACATTCTTCCAAAACGTTTTTGGCTTTCTCAGGTAAGTTTTGGCAAACTCCAGCCTGGCTTTTTTATGTCTCTGGGTCAGATGTGGGGTCTTCCTGGGTATCCTACCATAGAGTCCCTTTTCATTCAGACGCCGACGGATAGTACGGGTTGACACTGTTGTACCCTCGGACTGCAGGGCAGCTAGAACTTGTTTGGATGTTAGTCGAGGTTCTTTAGCCACCATCCGCACAATCTTTCGTTGAAATCTCTCGTCAATTTTTCTTTTCCGTCCACATCTAGGGAGGTTAGCCACAGTGCCATGGGCTTTAAACTTCTTGATGACACTGCGCACGGTAGACACAGGAACATTCAGGTCTTTGGAGATGGACTTGTAGCCTTGAGATTGCTCATGCTTCCTCACAATTTTGCTTCTCAAGTCCTCAGACAGTTCTTTGGTCTTTTTTTCTTTTCTCCATGCTCAATGTGGTACACACAAGGACACAGGACAGAGGTTGAGTCAACTTTAATCCATTTCAACTGGCTGCAAGTGTGATTTAGTTATTGCCACCACCTGTTATGTGCCACAGGTAAGTAACAGGTGCTGTTAATTACACAAATTAGAGAAGCATCACATGATTTTTCAAAGGGTGCCAATACTTTTGTCCACCCCCTTTTTTATGTTTGGTGTGGAATTATATCCAATTTGGCTTTTTGACAATTCTTTTTGTGGTTTTCCATTGAAGATAAATTAAATGAAGATATTATTATCCAAGCATTTGTGATTGCAATCATTTTCTGGAAGAAATTGAGTATTATCTGACAGAATTGCAGGGGTGCCAGTACTTTTGGCCAGCACTGTAGGGAAAATGCTCGCAATTACACAGCTGAAATTAACATGCTGAGATTTTCAAAAATACAGCTTTTCTTCAGGTTTTTTTCTGCAATGTGTGGGTGAGATTAATGAAATCTAATTCACTTTGCTGTTACTTTAAAATGCAACGTATTTTGAGGTAGCCAAAAACACTGCATTTCCGCTATGTGGAGCCTTAGCCTAAAGCCACTTTTGTGAGGTGAAAAATTGTAACAAGTGGGATTTTAACACTGCCCTTGTTACTTTCCAAAAAAGAGGTGTGGTGAGGGCGTATTGTGGGTGGACCATTGAGCCTGCCAGAATTATCATCAGTTTTTGTTTTTTTTTTTGCATAAATGATGCTTGAAATCCACTCCAGTGTAGATTTCAGGGTAGGAATACGGCCTGCTGGAGGATTTGCCAGATTTATGAGGAGACATGCACCTTGTCATAAATTAGGTGAATCCTCTCATGATGAAGGCATTATCAAGGCATACACAATGCCAGCCTTCATAAATCCCTTTCCCCCATTGTTTTTGCACTATTTAAAAGAATTCGAGTGAAGCTTTACTTTTGCAGACTTAAACAATTACAATGATTAAAATTACAATAATTTATTTAAGACTCTTAAGAGAAAAATTAAACTAACCATCTGTTGAGGAGTTAACACATGATACATATATATATCATGTGTCCGAAAAGTCAGGAAATGCATTTTATTGCTAGATTCATTTTGTGGTTTTTTATTTTTTGTGATTTTTATAGTGCCCAAGCAAAAAAAATTATATTCTCTAATACACATCTTGGCCCGATAATCTATTAAAAGTGGTTTTCTTGTTAATAAACTCTTTATTAAGCAATTGTGGTTAAATAAAGGGGTATCCCTTGTTCATAACCTACACTAGCTACAGAGAGTTTCTGTCCCTCTGGAAGGCCTGGCACTTTCAATTGAATTGTTGCTTCCAACTTCTGCAGTTACAACCATCCCTGTGGGTCTCAGTCATGGGAAAACCTTTGGCCTGCCTTTTTTTTTAGCTTCCTGTTGACATAGGGCAGTGATGGCGAACCTTTTAGAGACCGAGTGCCCAAACTGCAACCCAAAACCCACTAATTTATCGCAAAGTGCCAGCACGGCAACTTAACCTTCATACTGTGCGGATCTACATTTCGGACAGTTACAGACCTGCAAAATATGGTAGTGTGAATGGGGCTTTACGGAGTTTTCAGTGATACAAAACAACTTTGTACAGCATTTGGTTTACTTTTGAACAATTAATGTTCACTATTTACATTGTGCAGGATTTATTTTATAGTGACCGTGCAATGTTATTACAGCCTGTACTAATATCACGTCTGCTATAAAACAGATACTGTGTGATATAAATAGTGAAGGGCCCACATGCAGTACAATGTGCTCCACAGTGGCCCCCAGACAGTACAATGTGCTCTACAGTGTCTCCCACACAGTGTAATATACTCCACAGTGGACCCCACACAGTATAACATGTTCCTGTACTTACCTTCACTATCACAAAGAGCAGCCGGGGGACCTCCTTCCACCACAAAGCAGGCGCTGATGAATGATGTCATCGTGCCTGTGTTGGGGAAGAAGTACAGTCCATTTGCACATACACCTGAAAGAAGCGCTCACTCTCCGGGTGATCTGGGACTGCTGGCCCAGATTCCCCATAAGCAAATGATCCAGGAACCTAGCTGGGGAAATGGCGTGCATGCCCACAGAGAGTCCTCTGGACCGTGTGCCATAGGTTCGCCGCCACGGACATAGGGGATTGCCTGGAGCAGAAAAACCATTCAAGATCCCAACCCGTATAAATGTTCATAGAACCATTTTATATTGCTTTAAAAGAACTCATGTAAATATAAAAAGTATGCTTTCATTCTGATTCCAGTAACTGACACCTACTAATCATTGGTAATGAAATAAATACATTTATAATACAATATGATTTGCTTTAAAAATAAATAAATAAATAAATAAATAAATGGAATAAGTAATAATTAATGACATGAGTTATAATGATTATTTTTCTTTCCAGTCTATCTTATTCTGTCTCAGTTTTAATTATTATACTTTACTTTTGGCATTTTTGTTAGTTTTACACAATTTATTGTAAGAGCTGTAGAATGTTCCTGTTTTGACAAATAATTTACTAAAATGTGCTGAAGGAAGACAATCTGGTCTAACAATACTGAAATGTTATTCCTTCAGGCTCCATGATCAGCATGCAGGCTGCCTTGAAGCACTATTCCCAGGATAGAGCTAAAGAAATCAAACATACAGTATACTTAGCAATTTAAAGTAACTCGGAGACTGCTCAATAATTTAATAATTATGGCTTGGAAATATAAAGAAAATAGCATGTTCTTTTTCCACATGTGCCACTACATAATGTCTGTGACTGCAGCATATGGGGGCAATAGGTAGCTCTGGTACATTCATTTATTATACAGACAATACAGGTGAAAACTAGAAAAAAAAATACTTCTCCTGGGAAAATAAGCAGCACTGAGTGAGTGAAATACTTAGATTACAGCTTTCCACAGTGCTGCTTGAACAGTCCTTTCAGACATATGACCAAAGCTGATATTTTACCGTAAATGGACACTTTTGTGTTTGTAGGTTCAAGATAACGTAAATGTAGTAATTGTTATGAGGCATCTTCTAGGACATTGGTTGTAAACCTTTGCCATGCGTGCTAGAGGGGGCACTCAGAGTCCTCTCCGTAGGCACATGCACCGTCGCCCCAGCCAGCACTATGATAGCAGTCTGGGAAAGCTTGGTTTCCCAACCACTATATATATTGTTAATAGAAAGGGGTCGGGTGTTATATGGTATATTTACATGCCGCCAGTTCCCTTACCAATAGTAGCCTGCCAAGGGGATGTGATTAGAAAAAAAAACACATACTCACCTCTCCTGGGATTCCTATGGTTCCAGCATCCTCTTTGAGGCTCTGAGGTCACTGTTGGGGCCTGTGATTGGGCCTTAGTAGTCACGTAGAGCACGCTGACATAATGATGTCAATGCACCCTGCGTGACCACTGAGGCCCAATCACAGGCCCCAGTGGTGACCTCTAGGGCATGTTGCCTCAGTCACAGTGAGAAGAGGACCAAAGGATGCCGGAGTGAGGATGTCCAAGAGAGGTGAAGCAAAGTGAGTATAAGTGTTTGTTATTTTTACTCACCTCTCCTGGGATTGCACTTATTATACTCTGGGGTCTGAGGAGAACTAAAAGTATAATAATAGCACTGAAATGAACCGAAGGGCAAAACGAAATTCATGGGGTTCGCATGAAGTGACTCGGGGGGGGGGGGCTCTTGTGTGGGTCCATTGTGAAGCATATTATACTATGAGGGGTTCTGTGGAGCATATTGTACTGTGTGGGGGCCACTGTTGAGCATATTGTACTGTGTGGGGGCCACTGTGGAGAATATTGGAGCATACTGTACTGAGGGGGGACTATGTGGATAACCTAGGTTGTTTGACAGAAGAAAAAACTCTTCATTGTTTGTGAAATGTAAAATGTAAATGTTTGTGAAATTGGGGAGTTTCCCCATTTATGTGTTAGTAACATCTATGAAGGGGGTGGCTGTGTGGAATAGTTCTTTAGCTAAGTCAGCTCTCTTTGGTTTCTCAGCTCAATAAGTTATCTATTTTACTTAAACAAATAGCTGTTTCCACTATCGGGCAACGACTGTAAAGGAGTTTTATGAGATTAGGAGAAGAGGACCCTTTACCCATCTTCTTCAATAGAGCCATGCTACAATACTAAAACACAGCCATAGAAGAGTGATGCTGTTTCTGGGAAGGAAAAAAAAATCGGATTTTTTTTAATCTCACTTAAACCCTTAACACGTAAAATTAACATTTAGGAAACATCCTATCCCAGTCATATATTACACTTATTTTCTGTAAGGAGTTAGAGCTTGCAATTGGTGGTGGTATTCCCTAAAATGCCCTAGAAACAGATTAGGTCAGAATTTTGCTGGAAATGTCTACCAGCTCTCTTACACTATTTCAGACTGTGCAATCTAATGCTCCTCCAATTTTTTCACCAGAGCCCCCTGCAAGGCAGTTTGGACTCGGCTGTTCGGGACCCAGGTCATGAAAACCAAAGAGTGTCAGACAACAGGTGCGCTAGCAAAATAAAAAAACAAAACTAGTTACCTAATAGGAAGACAAAGGAAGTAACAATTTAGCCAAGGTCTTACCAAGAGAGTAGATAGAAGCCAAAAACAAGTATCTGAGCAGAGTAGTAGTCCAAGCCAGAAGTCAATACCAAAAAGCCAATGCCAAATTCAAGTCAGAAATCAAAGGGGTATACCAGGAGAAATAGCCAGTAGTCAATACCAAAACCAGAAGGACAGTATGAAAAGCCCTTCTCTCAGAAGAGTTAGGCTGGATTCACACTACCGTTGTTAATGTCTGTTGCTATCTTCCATCATAGGATGACAACAACAGACATTAAACTGTTGCAGAGAACGGACAGAGACTGATTCTGTGTCCGTTCCCATTGAGACTAATGTAAACAATATGAAGGATACTACATTCTGTCAAGTTTGTTTACATTTGTAACGGAAGATAAAGTCGTACATGCAGGATTTTTTCTACAACAGTTTCATGTCAGTTGCTGTCATCCTATGTCGGAAAACAGCAACAGACATTAACAACGGTAGTGTGAACCCAGCCTAGGAGCCCTAGTTGTACAAGTCAATCACAGGCAAAGACTGAAGTTCAGCAGGGTTTAAGTACCTTACCTATACTTAATTGAATGATGAGGCAGATCTCTGACTGGGTCTGTGCCTTAAAGTTCTGACAGGCTTTGAAGACCTAGCCAGAGTTGTTTGTCTGGTAGTCATAGAAACCTTAAAGCAGCAACTGCAAACAGGAACTGGTATACTGAGATTCCTTACATTTTCTTTATTTTCTTATGCAGTCACCTAACTTAACTTTGTTTAAGAATCAAAAGCAAGATAATACTGTTTGCTAAATGACTTTATATCAATGCAATACACATACCTAGTACTAAGCCTACCACTCAAAACCAAAGTTGAGTGAGATTTTTAACATTCTTAAATATACTGATTATTTATTATTGAACTAAGGTCATGGCTTACTTAAATGTATTGTTTCTGTTTAGATATTATAGTTATTGCAAAGATTATACGGTTGTAAACTCTACAAATCTCATGCAGTATTAATAAAGAATAGAAAACAGAAAGTTTTAAAAGCTTGAAGGAAGTATAATCTGAAATGTAATGCCTTTAAGCTGCCCCGAGGCATAACTTCCATATATAAATAAGTAAATAGTATTGTAGGAGAGCTTTTATAAGTAAGTGATGCATGTGTAGACATTAATAAACCTGTGAGGATTAAATCGATAAGTTTTTTAGCTTATACTTGTAAATATAACATAAACCCCTCAGAGGTATCATGAGTGGAGATGAGGATGATCGATGGCCAATGCTCAGGTGTCCATTGCCGTATAGCTGTAATGAATATCTGTCTAAATGGTGAAGTATCCTATGGAGATACAGTTGAAACTTTTTCTACAATACAGTCAGAACATTCTGTATCTGATTATGCGCTTATTAGTTATAGTATACTCATAACCAGGCAGCTGCCCCTGTTTTCTTTATTTATAGAGAGCTATATATTTTAAGTAATGCTGCAAAATAAGAATGATTACAAATATAGACGTGCTAATAATGTATTGTTGTCAATTAGCAAAATTAAGTGAATTAACAAAAGAGAAATCTAAATCAAATCAATATTTTGTGCGACCACTGAAAGTAATGGCCCCCACAGAGCCCTGATCTAAACATTACCAAAACTGTCCGGGATTACATGAAGAGAGAATTTGAGAAGATCTATGGTTAGTTCTTCAAGATGTTTGGAACAACCTTCCAGATGAGTTCCTTCAGAAACTGTGTGCAAGTGTACCTAGAAGAACGGATGATGTTTTGAAGGCAAAGGGTGGTCACACCAAAGGTTGATGTGATTTAGATTTCTCTTTTTTCATTCACTTTGTATTTTGTTAATTGGCAAAAATAAACTTTTATTAAAACTTCTATTTTTCAAAGCATAATTCTCCCACACATGCCTAAAACATTTGAAAGGGCAAAATTGACTAAACCTGTCAATTTTGTCATGGCCAACTGGCTATCTTATGTGTATAGGGTGGTGGAGTGAGTCAGTGCTGCCCCCAAACAAGAGTTTTTTCATCTTAAATGTCAGAAGACTCTCGCATTGATTTATTACCATCTCTTTACTGAAGTCACACGCATGCTTGGCCAAACCATGAGTGCATGTGTAATAAGACGCATCTGACTATAAGACACATCCCTGGTTTATGCGGCATCTCTACTTTCCTAGTCATAGTCCTGGACAGTTATTCTGTGCAGGGCCGTGATAAGCTTGACTTCTGGCAGCTGGGCCCCTCATCCCTCTTGAAGTGCGCCTGAAACCTTGTGCAGCCTCAATTTGGAGACACAGAGCAGTGAGGGATGAGCTCTGTGTAATGCGAGGGAGGGAGGGTGGCGCATGTGCATTAAAATAGAAGAAGCCCTAAGGACTTCGGGCATTACAGGATTTCAGGTGTACTTTTGAGAAAGAGGAGGAGGCCTTGCTTACAAGGGTAGCTTGTCAATAATGACTTGTAGGCATGATATAGTGCAGAATAACTGCCCAGCACCTTGACTAGGAAAGCAGAGATGCCGCCCACCGTGACTAGCTGAGGCTCATTTGCTCATTTGATTCTAATGTGCTACACTGGATGCAGTAGCAGCTGGTGGAGGTTGAGGGTCCTAAAATGACCTGATAGTTTCCCCTTAAGACTGATGTGCCCTGTGTGCCATTGCTGTTATTATGCTACACATGCTAGTGTCCAAAATTCTGCTGCTTATTCATCTCATGGTTGATTTCCATATCATGGCAAAGGTGAGCTTTAGTTTTTTCTGTACATCACTGGTCCTTGTTGTGAAACTTACATTTCCCAGCAGAGCAAGAAGTGTGCAGACGTTGAGTGAGCAATGAACTGACACCCAGAGAATTGTGAATGCAGATCTGGACTGTAATACAAGGTGTAATTTAGAATTAGTATAAGTATAGTGTAATCTTTGTTCAGGTTTTATATAGATTAAACAGTATATACATAAATTGTATATATAAACAGTGAACAACTAGTAGTCGACCATTACAATACACTTACAGCTGTCTGCTGCCTCTTTTCTTGTTTTAGCACTTTATCTCAAAAATTCAAAGATAGCAATAATGGCACAAAGGAATTAGAGACCAAGGAAAGAATGGAAGAAGAAAACAAGCCAATGTTAATGTACTTTTCCTCCAGTATGGAACTGGAAGAGAACATCCTAAATAATTACAACTTTCAGCTGAATGATGGAGAATGTTCTTTCTGTAACATTGTCCATTGGCTGAAGTGTGTGAAATGTTAGCTTTCTAAACTGTTCTGTAGCTTTGCTATTGATTAACTGTCATGCTTTAATGACAAAATAACAGAACCTAGCAGAATTTAGTGGGGATGCATCAAGCAGAAATCATCATGAATAACCCTTTCCGGCCTAGGTAAAGGTGTAGAACTTTCCTTATTATTTAATAGGGATAATTGGCATTTCTTAACTTTAGAATAAATCTAGTCCTTGCTCTTAAAAATCTCTTTTTAAAGTTGAAGACACAAGTTGAGTTTTTGTTGCAGATTTTGTTGCATTTTTTTAGTCAGAATTCAGTAGGAAGGGGAAGTATAAGTCATTTCTTTGTATTTCCCATTCCTTTGAAATCCACTCCTGTCAAAAACTGCAACAAAACCTGTACCAAAAAAGCAGCAAAAACTCAATGGGGTAGCTTTATTAACCCCTTAGTGACACAGGACGTACTATTACATCCTGGCCGTCTGGTACGCAACACAAATGGACGTAATAGTACGACCTTTGTCGACATCGTGAGTGGGTGTTAGCTGTAACTGACAACTTATACTTGCTCCATTCCCCCCAGTTTTAACTCCTTGGATGACACAGTCAAACATGACCATGGCATTTGAGAGGTTCCGCTAAGGTAATGACCCCCTTCGGCCCCTCTGCGGCAAGATTGGGGTGGTGCCGATATGTATTTTCAGCAGCCTGGGGTCTAACCAGTAACTCCAGGCTGGCAGGAGCCCCACATACCTGGTTGATCCTGCCGCAATGGGAGGAAGTCAGCCTATGCATCTTCCTCTATACACTGCAATACACGTGTAAACACATGTATTGCAGTATATAGTACTGAACCAGCAATCAGTCTAAAAAAAAAAGTCATAAATGAATAAAGCCCCCAAAATGCCCCTTTCCTATATAAAATTCATTATATAACCCCCCCTAAACATTAATAAAAAACAATACATATTTCATATTGCTGTGTCTGTAACCACCCGTACAATAAAACTGAAACATTATTTAACCTACACGGTGAACATCGTTAAAAAAAAAAAAATAGATAAAAAACCCCGGCAGAAGTAGTGATTTTTCGTATCTCATCTTACAAAATATGCTATAAAAAGTGATGAAAAAGTCATACACACGTGGACAAAATTGTTGGTACCCTTCGTTTAATGAAAGAAAAACCCACAATGGTCACAGAAATAACTTGAATCTGACAAAAGTAATTTGCCAAACTACATGTTTACAAGCTACACAGCTTCTGGGAGAATGTCCTATGCACAGATGAGACAAAAATCGAAATTTTTGGCAAGGCACATCAGCTCTATGTTCACAGACGGAAAAATGAAGTATATCTTGAAAAGAACACTGTCCCTACTGTGAAACATGGAGGAGGCTCTGTTATGTTCTGGGGCTGCTTTGATGCATCTGGCACAGGGTGTCTTGAATCTGTGCAGGGTACAATGAAATCTCAAGACTATCAAGGGATTCTAGAGAGAAATGTGCTTCCCAGTGTCAGAAAGCTTGGTCTCAGTCGCAGGTCATGGGTCTTGCAACAGGATAATGACCCAAAACACACAGCTAAAAACTCCCAAGAATGGCTAAGAGGAAAACATTGGACTATTCTGAAGTGGCCTTCTGTGAGCCCTGACCTAAATCCTATTGAGCATCTTTGGAAGGAGCTGAAACATGCCGTCTTGAAAAGGCACCCTTCAAACCCGAGAGAACTGGAGCAGTTGGCTCATGAGGAGTGGGCCAAAATACCTGTTGAGAGGTGCAGAAGTCTTACTGACAGTTACAGGAATCGTTTGATTGCAGTGATTGCCTCAACAGGTTGTGCAACAAAATATTAAGTTAAGGGTACCATCATTTCTGTCCAGGCCTGTTTCATGAGTTTTCTTTTTTAAAAAATTCTGTTGAAGCATGGTTGAAAAGCAATATCTGACTCATTTTTTCATTTTCATAGCATTTTTATATATTATTACTTTTGTCAGATTCAAGTTATTTCTGTGACCATTGTGGGTTTTTCTTTCATTAAACGAAGGGTACCAACAATTTTGTCCATGTGTGTATGTACCCCAAAATAGTATAAATAAAAAGCACAAGTTGTTCTAGCGAATCCCATCCACACATTTCAGCAAAATACGCGCAGCGGAAATGCTGTGATTTCCAAAACCATTATACCGTAGGTATAATTGACATGCTGAGATTTTCAAAAATGCAGCTTTTCCCCTGCAGATTTTCTTTTCTGCAATGTGTGGCTAGGATTAGCCCGAATCCCATCCACTTTGCAGGTATTGGTAAAATGCAGCATTTTTTGCCCCAGCGTTTTTTGCCATGGCTTTTCCGCCATGGCCAAAACGCTACGTTTTCGCAACGCCGGGTCCCAGTTTTTATGCGGCCAGACAGAGGCAGCATGGCTTGTAGTCTGTTACTAACATCATGATGGATTGCAGAATTTCTTAGTTTGATAGACAATAAGGTGGGGGAACTAAGATGAAAAATGAAAGTGAATAAATAAAATGCTGCTGACCCACTGTTGCATCTTGAATCATTAATAATATATGTTCACCCCCGGATATCAATTCTCAATCTGATATTTCTTCATTTGTCTCCAGGACTGTCTAGGCATCTTTGAATGAACGTCATAATGAAGTAATTCTACTAGTGGTTTGCTCCATTGATTTCAATGAATGTTTCTAGCCAGACAGTTACTATGGGAGCTTAATAAATAACCTCCTTTCATCATCATATGGACTTTGGATATGTCATTAAAACAGAATGTTTCAATCTGTGTTTGTGCAAGGTTACTACCTTCAACTTTACATATTTCACTGCTTTGTAAACTTTATTTGACCATTGATTTCCTGATAAATACAATGAAATAAAGCTATGTCCTCATGGTTGTCAACGGCAGTGAAAATTCATTTTGTGAGCAAACAATGTTTTATGATGCAGATAATGAAGTAAGGTATACACTTCCTCTAATAACTGTTGCTTTTTCAGCTACCGTTGTGGCTACTCATGCAACAGTGTAGTAGTGGACATTTCAATGATTCTGCATTTCTTTCCTTTTTCAATTAAACACTGGAAAAATACTTTATTAGATAATCTGCAGCATTAAATCTACCATCTCTAGTTAACAAATTACTTACAAACTAATTTTATGTAAGCAATTATAGGGTACAATGACTTCATGACTATAAACAGAAATGACATAGAATGCCGACTATCAGAGATTATGTGTTATTCATCTAAGCTAGTAAGAAGGAAATTTCTAATGGGAAGATATCTGATGGTTTAGGACAGTAAGGACTTATTCACATGAATCTTTAGAACACATTGAATTCAATGTGCCTATTCACGTCAGTTTTTTTGACGTTCTGTTTTAATACACCCTTAAAAAAAGGACATGTTCTATGTTTGTCCATTTTCACGGATCTCTCCAAAGATTCAAGTCTAACGGTTGCCCTGCTGATGCAAAACGGTTGGGGGAAAAAAAAAATCTGTTTTCAAAGCCATTTTTATCAGTGTTTATGTAACCTAAAGGGGTTAATAAGGAGATTCCTTGTGATTTAAGGCATTCAAGTTACAATTAGGGCTATCCCTGTGGTCTATGGCAGTAAAGTAGTTAATATGCAAGTAACTTGTACTTCCTCAGGTCCTAGCATTCAGAAGATGCAGGGGGAAAGGTTTGTCTGTTGTGCATGATTGTTCTGGCAGATTAGCAACAGATGAAAGATAGTCCTACATTAGAGAACAGGAGTGCAGGACAGCTCTATTGGAAATCAATACAAGTCAATACAAGATCTAGAGTCCTGCTCGTCTGGTATGAAAGAAAATCTCTTATAAACCTCTTTCACTGCAGTGCAGGAGGTCGTGAAAGCTTTGGAGCTGTCAGTGCTGAGTGGCTGAGTTCCTATAGCTAGTTATGGAAAGTGCGGGGGGATTTTTCACAATCCTCCCTGAATGAAAGTCATTTGATCACAACTGCAGCACTGACTGAATATCTGTGTATGGAGGTTTTGGCAGCCCCTTATTCCAGAACCTAATTCCCCTCTTGATCAATGAAAACACACATGCGTAAGAAGTAACAAAAATATCTTTGCACTTTCCAAATTATTATTCATATAGCACCATGAGGCTAAGGCCCCACATTGTGGAAACGCAGCTTTTTTTGTTGCAGATTTTGTTGCGGTTTTTTGAGCCAAAGCCAGGAGTGGATTAAGCAGAAGGTAGAAGTATAAGAACGTCCTATATATTTCCCATTCCTTTTGTAACCATTGTTGGCTTTGGCTCAAAAAACTGCAACAAAATCTGCAACAAAAAAAGCTGTGTTTCCGCAACGTGGGGCCATAGCCTAGAGGGGTTTACATACATAGTACAAATATAACACCAAGTATACATAAAACTAGTTGAAAAAATAATAAAAGTAGGAAAGAGAACTCTACCTGCAGGCTTACAATCTATATGGGAAATTATGATTGTACAATGTGAGAATTTTATAAAAGTTACAAAACAAACAGACCATAGTAAGGTGAATGGACTGTGTAGAAATATCTTGTCGGAACTGTCATTAACATTTAGCTTTTTACAATTTATAAACCATATTTTATGTAATTGGAATGGGGATATGTACATAGTAATGTACCTACTCTGCCTACCTATTACAATATAAAAGAAGCAGAGGCTATGTATTATTATGTTTGAAATGCTACGTCAGCTTTATTTGCTCCAGTAAAATCCACAACAATATGCACACTGAACTGTGACAGAAAAGAGGGGTGTCATTTTCCAAATTCTGAGCCAGTTTTACATGCTTGACAACTTTTCATGAATTATTTATGCAATAGACAGTAAACATTTTTATTTTTGTTATATTTCTACTGTGAGCTTGGTAAAATATGTCTACACCCTCAATAAATAATTAGTTCTTCTAAATATTGCAAACTGAAATTATACTGACCCTTACGGTAGGTTCACATGGCATTTTTTGCAGGTGGATTTTGAATCCGAATTTGCATCAAAATCCACCTAAAAAAACATCTCCCTTTCATTTCTATGGGAGTCAGTAGCAGACATTTTCCTCTACCTGCTTTTTCATCTAAAGGAACAAAGCTGCATCTATCTTCAGTTGGAGTCCGCCTTGCAAACCCCATAGAAATGAATGGGAGATGGAAAAATCGCAACATGGTTTTACCTAATTCCTGATGAAGATTTTTTCAACTCCATGTGAACTTACTATTATAACAGTATTGTGTATTGTGTGCAGGGTGAGTAACATACTGTAGTCTCTAAACAGAATGAGGCTCTTGAGAAATTTTCATTGGGACACCTTAAGCACACTTTTCTTGCCATAGATAGTGAGTTAAACAACTATGCTATTACATACTTCCAAATTCATTTACAAGATTACAAAGACACTTCATAGTATTCTTACATTTAACTTTTGGAACCCTTGCCATGCTGCTACTCAAAGTGGTCCCTTTTGTTTGAATTGGTACACACGGATGTGTTCTCTAGTACAGCTGCCATTGTTGGTAGTTCTGCAGTTGGTATGTCATCAAGGCAGCAATTGGTTTCTCTGTTCACATACAGTAGCATGAAGCAGTACCAGATGACAAAAAGTTTGCAGTGACTTATTTTTAATACTGTAAGGCTGTTGTAAACCATAGGTATATTGTAAGAATATATAGTATACAGTGGCTTGCAAAACAATCCATACCCCTTGAACTTTTTCACATTTTGTCACCTTACAACCACAAACTTAAATGTATTTTATTGAGATTTGAAGTGATAGACCAACACAAACTAGCAGATAATTGTGAAGTGGAATGACAATGATACATGGTTTTCAAAATTTTAATCAAATAAAAATCTAAAAAGTGTGACATGCAAAAGTATTCAGCCCTCCTATATCAATACTTTGTAGAGCCACCTTTCGCTGCAATTACAGCTGCAAGTCTTTTGGGGTATGTCTCTACCAGCTGTGCACATCTAGAGACTGAGATTTTTACCCATTCTTCTTTGCAAAATAGCTCATGCTCAGCCAGATTGGATGGAGCGTGTCTGTGAACAGCAATTTTCAGGTCTTGCCACAGATGCTCAATGGGATTTAGGTCTGGGCCATTCTAACACATGAATATTCTTTGATCTAAACCATTCCACTGTAGCTACGGCTGTACGTTTAGGGTCATTGTCTTACTGGAAGGTGAATCTCCTTCCCAGTCTCAAGTCTTTTGCAGTCTCCAACAGGTTTTCTTCCAGGATTGCCATGTATTTAGCTCCATCCATCTTCCCTTCAACTCTGACCAGCTTCCCAGTACCTGAAGAAGAAAAGTATCCCCATAGTATGATGCTGCCACCGCCATGTTTCACAGTGGGACTGTTGTGTTCAGGGTAAACAGCAGTGTCACTTTTCTGCCACACATAGCACTTTGCATTTAGGCCAAAAAGTAAAGGTCAAATTTGTGGAATGTATGACTTATAGTTGTCCTGTGGATAGATTCTCCCACCTGAGTTGTGGATTTCTGCTCCTCCAGAGTGACCATGTGCCTCTTGGCTGCTTCTCTGACCAGTGATCTCCTTGCTCGATCTGTTAGTTTAGGTAGACGGCCATGTCTTGGTAGGTGTAGAATATGTTTTCCATTTTTGGATGATGGATTGAACAGTGCACCTTGGGATGCTCAAACCTTGGGATATGTTTTTATAACCTAACCCTACTTTAATCTTCTCCACAACTTTATCTCTGACCTGTCTGGTGAGTTCCTTGGTCTTCATGATGCCGTTTCTTCACTAGTGTTCTCTAACAAACCACTGAGGCCTTCACAGAACAGGTGTATTTATACTGAGACTAAATTACACACAGCTGGACTCTATTAACTACATAAGTGACTTCTGAAGGCAATTATGCGCTCTGGATTTTATTTAGGGGTATCAGAGTACAGGGGGCTGAATACTTTTGCACATCATTGCACTTTGGCTCCATTCAGTTGCATGCGGATCAGTCAGGGATCAAATACAGCCCTAGGGTAGCACTACAAGCAAGGGTGGCACTGTCTGAAAAAAAGAAAAAAAGAGTTGTTTTTTTTTTTCTCTGATCCTAGCTGACCCCTTTAAGTATAGTAATAAAAATATAGCTTTAGGTATTATGGTGCTCAGTGTTGTCTTAGGCAGACATGCTGTTGTGGAGTTGTTATAGAAGCTATGTAGTATAAATTATTATTAAATGGGTTTTCTGGGAGACATTAAAAACTCACTGTGGGCCAGGGGTAGGTAAAAATAATAAATAAATAAATTATACCCACTTATTCCCAGTCCTTGGTTCAGGCCGTGCATCACTCATTCCCTACAGTCCACAGACTGCACAAGCAATGCAGGAGGTCAGGTGATCACTGTGGCCAGTCACTGGTTAAATGTTGGGTACAATGTCAACAGTACCCAACATGTGACCGCTGAGGCCAGTGATTGGCTGCAGTGATCACCTGGACCTCTGCAAGTCAGGCAGTCTGTGTGTGGAAGGAATAGTTTCATTAATTTTTATTTTACCCAACCTTGGTCCTTAATGAGCTTTTAATTTGTCCTGGAAAACCCCTTTAATAAAAATTTCTAAACTGCAAACAATAATGCTTATTTTCAATAACATGCCTTAACACTTTCTGTTAAATAATTTATAAACTACAAATTGTGAAAAACTGTCAGCTTAGCCTGAAGGGGTAGTTGGCGCAGACTTATTTTCATCTCAGACATCAATAATTACCTGATTATTGAATCTATTTTTGGACTGATAGACTGTGCTAATCAATTTTAGAGGTCTATTTTCCACACATTTTCTACATTGAAAGATAATGAAAAAACCTAATGGGAAATTCAATATAATTGTGGAATGATGCGCTAGTTATTTACCAAACTCAACATAATGCTTAAGATTTTCTAAAGCACAGGATCTTGTATTTTTACATGTACTGTACTTATATTTACGTAATAAGAAAACTAGCGCTCATTGAACTAATTGGTGAGTTCACAGTGGGTTTGTGCCAGTCTGAACAAGCATTTGTGTTTAAGAGACAGGCCTGCCACCTTAAAGAGCACCTGTCTCCAGGACTCAAACATCTAGTGACATTTCTCATCTTATAGGCACTATCACCTTGAGCATTTTGGTTGTCCATAACCGTTTTGCCATTTCAAAGATATGAGCCCCATTATTGTTTATTTTGTGCATCTTTTTATAGTTTGTACCACATCTTTGTTGGCTTACTTTGGGCCAGAAATTTAGTGCATGTTGGCATATGCAATCCACACCCCTTTCCCCATAAAAACTCAACCTCTGTCCATGAAACCATGTCCTCTTTTTCAGTGAGTCAGAACAGTGTGGGCTAAACTAGATGTGCCAGAACTTGCAGTCACCATAGTAAATCTGATCAGCTGTCTTTCTAAAAGCTTTTCATACTGTTTTTACTATGCACTTGAATAATAGTAATTGTAAGTGACAGACCTAATCTAAATGATGGCAAAACAACATAAAACAGAAAATGTTCATTTAATCAGTGAGACATTTTAAGAGACAAAACCCACATAAAAGCAAAGAAGTCACTCTTTAAGCTGCTCATTGTCCTTGAGTATATCAAACAGATGGCATTGCCTGTGAGTGAGGTTATTGGGGGCCTGAAAGCCTGTGTAGGTGATGATAAATGATTAGTTATTTCCAGTTTTAAAAGGACTGTCCAGGAGGCTGAGTTGAAATGAATAGATTCTAAGATGAAAGACTTCAAGATTCCTCTACATATTCTTCAGTTCTAAGATCTAAGGTAAATAAATGTATCAAACTTGTACACTGGCTTTTTGGAGTATTTTGCTATATGACAGCATACTATCAGTGTCCCAAAGAATAATGAGCCAAAAGAACAGAACAGGCAAGGAGATACGCTTTCTATAACCTTGAATCAAAAAAGGAAAACCCTTACATGAAAGTAGCATAGCCATCAAAATAGATCCAATCGATGTCCAAAAGACAAATACAAGTCCATGCTTGCAGAAGGTTGTTTGGTATAGTCTCATGCTGATGAATCTAAGGTGACCTTACTCTTTCAGCATTCTGAATACCAGGGTATATATATAACAATTCCCTAGTCATAATTTCTGCCTTTATAAATGAGAACATTCTAGAAGCCGCTGCAAAGTCTCTAGTGATGTCTTGCCAGTGATGCCTGATTGTTCCTGTTCCTAGAGAGAGTCAATGCCATCAGCAAAGTATATAAGGGAGTTGAGGTACAAAACCTTATTCCTTTAATCCCTTCACAACATCTGCTGCACTATGATGGCAGAAGTCGGGTCTTTAAAGATGGCAGCTGCTGTGCTACAGAGTAGTCTTTGCTGTAATGTACAGTGGAGACCTGGCGCTAATGTCCACAATCTGAGTGGACTCTCATTGCAGGTATTGTATACTGATACCCCTCCCCCTCACCAAAGTTAAAAATGGCCCCAACCAGCTTGTACCTTCTAAGTTGCAGGACGGTACCTGCACGGCAAGATCGCGGGTGCTGTCCTGTTCCTATGGCAGCTGATAACCTTCTTCCAGGCCTGCCATAGGAATATACAGTAACTAGTGAGGATATGCACAATAAATATGCACAATATTCCAGTATATTTTATTAGCCGCCCGTATTTACATCTCCTCCATCTGGAGAAAATTGTTTCTCTCAGTGGCTGAGGTTGTGCGACGTGTTAACCTTATTATTCTTCATGAGCAGATTAACTCCATTATTTCAGATACCCGTCCGATATTTGATAAGGTTTGGGCACCGTGGATTGACAGATCTCGTGTCCTGGGCCTCCCGTACTGTCTCCAGCTCTAGACCTACGGCTGGATTGAGCCCTCACTCCTCCCTCCCTTCCCCACTGGTGGATTCTTAGTTCGCACTCTAGCTGCTCATGCTCATTGTAGCGCTTCTTTTCTCTCTTTTTCTCCCTTGTTCCGGTTGATCTTTAGGCCTTTTGTTATTACTTTGTGTGCTTCTTACATTGTATTACTTGTATGCAATGTATTACTTGTATGTTTGATACCATCAGTGTTGTTACCTTCATTCCTATTATTTTATTGCCTGTATTGCATGACTTGCTATTTTATATGCCTGTTTTGGAATTGTAATTTAATAAATACTTTTGAAACTAAGAAAGTCACACAAACACAGTTTTTCCCCAATTCCCTCCATTCTGGATTTTTGTCCAGCTTCCCGGTACATTGTACGGAATATTAAATGGTACCATTACGAAGTAAACTTTGTCCTGCAAACATTAAGCCCTCATGGGTCTCTGTGAGCAGAAATATAGCAAAGTTATGGGGTTTGGAAAGCAGGGAGTCAAAAACGAAAATCGAAAAAATACCTGTGGTGGGAAAAGGAGTTAAGGACAGGTGTAAAAGCTGATCATTCGCCATAAAATGCAATTGTAAGTCCAGCATAGCGTGTTCTAGGCGTGTTCTAGGCTTATTAATTGATATAGTATAGGCCATCAATTGACACCTGGGGAGTCATCAAGTGATAAAGCTTGAAAAATCCCTTGAGAGCATCTACAGTAACTTACAATACAGACTTATAGTTGTAGTATACTGTATTTATTTTTAAAGATATGTAAGTATTTAAGATTTTGTTTTTCGTGAGACGAGTTATAATTTTGTAAGGCATCACATATGGTAGTGGTTAATATATATGATTTTCTTTTATATTAGTGAAATGCATTTTTAAAAATGTATTCAGAAAATTCCAAATTTTTATTGCACTATTAACTATTATATACAGTATATCATTACTTTATTATATGGGTTATTTGCGGATGCTTAATATATGTATATTTATAACTGTTTATTGACATATATAATAATACTGGGTAGCCTTAGGGGTCTTTTGAACTCACATCAGTTCCTGCCCTAAGAAAATCCATGACCATGCAATTAATCGTTTAGCCACATTGGCGCAGTACTAGACCCCAACTAGTAACACTTAGTGCAGAAAAGTGATAGGCAAACCAGCTAATAACAAACCTGGTCAGGTTTTACCAAATGCGAAACTTATGGGGTTTGCCTCACATGAGTCCAACAAAATGGCGGTCACTTTTCTTTGGCTCTGCCACCTGTTTTCTTCTCAGGTGACCTTATTCAGTCCACTCATCACCACTGAGGCCTGTGATTTGGTTGCACAGTCGTGTGGCGGCCAACAACGTCATCATGCTTTGATGCTGCAGTGCACATCATGATACCCTCAATTACAGGCCTCAGAGATTACCTAAATGCCAATTAAGATGGTGAACAGCCCTGGAAGAGGACCAGAGTGCCAGAGGATGTTTTTTTTAACAAGTTTTCTGCCCTATAGTTAGAATAATAATTCACAAAATGAAGCAAAGAAGCTCCAGAAGCGTTATTTTATGGAGAATACCTTTTTTTTTTTTTTTTTAATGATACAGTCATATTGGAAGAGGTGACAGATCCACTTAAAGCAGCAGGGGTTATAATGTTGTCCCAGATGGTACCAGTACTGATTTCAAGGGAGCAGCATTTAGACAGCTTTACAACAGATATACGTTCATGTGCTTATATATTCCTGTGCTTTCCTGTTTCCAACATGCCATTTCTTACACGTCAAAAATAAAATAGTAGAAGCACCCATGAATGGTAGCAATTGTTCGGAAATGCTTTTTTCAGCATATTCAGTCATCTATTGGGATAGGATTATAAAACCTAGAACTATATAACAGGATACACTGAGTCTTGGTGTCTGCATCATTTAAGTCTCTTTATACTGCAGTAGAAGAAATGTATTAACAAAGTATAATACAAATACATTATACAGTACATACTGTTGTAGCATGACCATTGTGCAAAAGTCCCATCTCCTTCATTTCGTTCATTGTGACAGTATTCATCCCTGCCTGCAGTGCTGATACTGCTGATCAGTCATTAAATGTGACAGGACATTAGTTCTCTGATACCAGCAGTGACACTAAAGGAGATATAACAGTGCAGTCCAGGAATTTCTTCTGACTTGCTAGAATCTAATAGCTGAGAACATTCACAGCTTCATGGCTCCCTGAAACCAGCTTGCCTGCATCTTAAAGTCCAGTTAGCACATACAATGTGTATAACATATTCTTACCAACATGTTGTGTAATATTACTTGTAGCAATCCCTGCAACCTTAAGCTAATTTATACAATTTGGAATAGTAAACATAGCTACAGAAGTTATTGCTTTTTTGTGCCAATTGATACAGCAGTGTACTACTCAATATACAGCAGTATATATTTATATATACTGCAATCTTATGGCTCCATTGTGCAGGAAACTAGGGCTGTTCTAGTGGAGTATGGGCCATTTGCTGTATCTCTATATGACTCTCATTTCATAAAAAGACATAGAGTTTCTTTCTGCACCAATGGGAATTTCCATTGTTTTCCGTCTGTATAGAGACTGTGTAGGCAGCAGGAACGATTACTGATGCCGGTAATGTATTACTGAGGAAAGGGCAGCAGGAGCTAAGCATTTCTTCCCATTGCTGTCAGGTTCTTTATGGGGGACACACAGGAGCATTATACTGTATGGAGGCATTAATTGGAAATTATACTATGGGGGACTAATTCCTCATTAGTGCCTTCCACCCACATTATAATTCTACATTAGTGCCCTCCACACAGTATAATGCTCTTTTGTGCCCCCCCCCCCCCATAAAGTATAATGTCATATTAGTTCTCCCCACACAGTATAATGCTTTTTATGCCTCCACACACAGTAAAATGCTTCATTATATGGTTTGGAAACTTCAATAGGACATTATACCTTGTGGAGGCCACTAATGGGGCTTTGTGTATGTGCACCTTAACTTTTAGCTATTAAACCACTTTATCTTCCCTAGCATACCAATTAGTAGCATCAACCCATCTACTCCATTTGTCCATCAGAGAAGGATAAATTAATTTGAAATATTTTTTCTTCCCCAAACCTGGGGCGCGTCTTATCATCCAAAAAAAGCATGGTCAAGTGGGTGGTCTCGTGCCAGAGCAGACAAGAGACATGATTCTGAGCTCTCTCACACTATCTTAGTGAGATACTAAGCTTAGAATTATTCCCCCTTGATTGCTCTGACCAGATACCACCCACTTGACAGTAAAAGCTTAATTAGCATAGACAGACACCAAAACTAACTGTACTGATTCCTCAGGAATGGTGGGGGCTAGATAAGAAATTCCAGCTGATTCAGAATCATTGAAGTGGTGCAAATAACTTATATTGGTTGAAGTGGTGAAAGCTCCTGGCCATACCATCTTTAGCAACAAGACTTGCTGTCAAATGTGGGGTTAAAGTTAGGACATTGACTAGGTCACCTAAACCTTACTTTTGTTTGTTTTAAGCATTCAGAGGTAGACTTGGCCTTGTGATTTAGATCATTGTCTTGCTGTCACACCAAATTACGCTTGGGTTTCAGATCTTTTATTGATGAATGGAAACCCCACTGGATCTCGGAAGTTATTCAATCTATGGCCCCATATTGCGGAAATCCAGCATTTTTCCTGCTGCGGAAATGCAGCAGAAAAAAATTCTGCGTTTTATAGCAGTATGTCAATTTTACCTGCGGAAACACTTGCATTTTCCCTATAGATTGAATAAGGGAAGAAAAATCGCAAGAAAAATGCCGCAAAGACGCAATCCTCTCACGTTTTCTTTCTGCTGCTATCTCTATTTATCCCACTGGAGCTGTTACATGGTAAAATTGTGAAACAGGCTCTGACAACAGTCCTTTCTGGTTAAGTCTAGTATGATTAAAAGTAGACAAGCGGCTGCACTGTGTACAGGATCTATAATAGAAGTGCAGAGTGTGAAAGTTAATCAGATGGGGATGTAATGATGGCAAGTTCCAAGGACAGCGCACTCACTGTACTTCATACAGATACTCATTGTACAGTATCCGATGCCATTATAATACACTGGGGAGATTTTTTAAGAAATTAGCCAGTTTAAATATACCTGTTTACCAAGTTTATGGCTAGTATACCCATTTTTTATATGATAATAATAATAATAATAATAATAATAATAATAATAATAATAATAATCCTTTAATAGTCCCACCATGGGGAAGTTATACACTGTAGACACACTGGGCGGCTGAGATGACATCAAGGCACAGAGTGTTAGGTAACATTAGAACTATTGTGTGATATGGGTTAAATATAATTTGAGATGAATTCCCAGAAATTGTTTAATAAACCATCCAATAAACCATCCCCAATTTACGTAATATGATTGATTGTTACTTTTGCTTAATACTCTATAAAATAAACGACCAGTGATCCTCCCACAAGAGATCTCTGGCAGTTACTGACAAATCTGTGTCGTGTCTGTCTTATTACCGGTACCGGGTTGGGTTACACCTGACTTATTTACCTAATCTACCTAGGGTTATTTTTAACTCTGACAAGACCAATCAGCATACCTCCTTCCTGAGCCCCATCTTTTCAATCACATTGCAGGGGCCCCAGACACCAATCATTTTACAGCATCTTGTTCAAGCCTGAGACCCGCTGTTGGGTGGTACATATCCCTGGCACACAAAAGCTAAAAGGGCCCTGGTTCAAGACAAGAGCCACATAGTAGGCTACTGACAGAAGCCCAGGACTGAAATTCAGAGGCCAGGGCTAGGCAGTTGACAAATGCTAAAAAAAATTATGTTAGCAAAATTTTAGGAATTTGCAAATGAGTTTCAGATAATATTTGCATGTAGCCGAATAGTGAACCCACAGAATGAATTTTACTGGTAAGCCTTAGCCTCCCCAATTCGACACTGTGGATCACTTGTAAAGGAAGTAATATAATTATAATATATATGAAAGTTATTTAAAGGGTACTTGAGTTTTAATGAAAGTTGAAATATGGGCAAAATTTTGCTAGGCAGTCTGTTCTATGACTGTATAAGCCTTTATACATGCTTTGCTATCAGTTTTTCTGCTGCTAATAATAACAATAATATTTTTTTAATAATATTATGGCTGAAACACATTTTACATGTGGGCATGTACAATAAGGAGAAGTCTGCCTCCTCCCCTATCAATTATTTATACTGTTCTGTCATTCTGCCAGGCGTAACTGTACAATAGCAAACAAATGGCTGTGAAAAGACTAAGTGACCATAATATAGGAGATACAGGAACACTGAACTGTAAATACAGGGCAACTACATGGAGATAAACAGATAAAACACAGAAAAATAAACAATATATGAGGACAGTCAGTAAAGTTGTTGTCTGTAAATAATATCCCATCTTTAATCACACAAGCAGTCACAAGTAGATACAAGGACATAAGTAGACATTTCTTACATTGTAATCTGTAATATTTGCAAAATCTTCAGTCCTTTGCATATAGCAACAGTTTGTAGATGTATGTGTGCACAGTCTGTGAGGAGGATCTACACCTCCCCTCTCTATTCACCAACCGCTCCACTCACTGGGATCTTGTCTTGCTTATCTACTGTAGCTATGGACGTGCTTCCCTGGTAACAAAGGAGTGAACTGCAAATTAGAGGGGAGACACCTAGTGGTAGTAACTTTAGAGAGGTTTTCAGGCAGAAAGCAGTCACCTTTTTAATTAAAGTGAATTACATTTTGTTCCAGAATTACATGCTCTATGAAATTAGACTTTTCAGTTGCCTGAAAAGTTAGTGACCATTTAAGGGAATTGTTGTTTGTGCAAATAAAATCTTTTTTTTAACATGCACCTATTGTTTCCATTTTTAAAACTAAATAGATCTTTATAGCTAATTACCTAACTATACATTTGTGGCACTATGAGGACCTAAAGGGTTTACTGAAGTATGGATATATTATTTGAGTTTAATTGTTTCTGAATACTTTTATTTTCAATATATTCCCCTAGCAGCATTGACAGGAAGCAGGAAACATGTCATTTGAATGTTTGTGTTCAAAGAACAGAAATGTAAACTCTATCAAGTTGCATTGTAAAATAAAAAACAATCAATAGGTAAAAACACCTTGTATTATGAAAGGGGAATAAGATCATCCATAATATGTGTAAAAATGACATAACAGTTTTAGGTCTCATACAATGACCCATATGTTTCTATGGCCCCATATACACTACCATGTATTTTTGTGGTCCCGATGCAGAGGCACAGATGGAGCACAGGCAGTACATGGATGTTATTGTGTGCATATCGCATAATATAGATGGAAACTCAATACAACACAGAAGTGAAAAAAAGGAAGGTAACTTAGGTTGGGTCACCAGACTAAACAATTCTTTTCTACAAGGTTCACTCATCCAGTAGTCTTGTCTAGTACAGTACACCTAATTCCTCCAATCCACAGAGACCTATAATACACCTGCAGTCATGTGGTTGGAATTCAGCAATATTGAAATGCTCTTGTCGATACAATCCAAATTATTTAGCAGAGTCAACTCAATGCATTTCGGGGGCACTTCTTCACATTGCATTTTTTGTAGAATAGCATTATGAAAGTAGTCAGCACAGAATTTTGGACTTTGTAAGTTTAAAAGTGAACAAGAAAGAAGGTAGGACTGTAATGTATAATATGTCATGTAGATTTAGGCGCACCGGGAAACTCTCCTTTTACGCATGTAGTTGGAAGAAACATTGAGCATTGTGAAGTCAGCAGGTAATGTACGCACTTCAGTTGCATTTAGATAAGAATGAATTAATCAACATTATTTAATTCTTTTCTAAAGGTTATCTCTATGGCATGTTCAATATGGAATCATTTGTGCTATTTATTGAAGTCCGGATGGATAAAACAAATAGAATTAGAATTATATGAGCAAATGCTATTTCTAAGACCTTCTAGCAGAAGGAAATAGCTTTATAACAAAATTACATAACAGCTGTTATTGCTAGGGACTAGCACAATAATATATTTTTTTCTCTTTCAGTCTGTCTCTGCATCCAGCGAGAGTTATTTAACAGTAGTGACTTCAGGGACATGAGCTATAGAATGGAGACAGGAGGGATGAATCATTGAATTGTCTCCTATATAATATACAAATACATCTATCAATACAGAACACAGCAAATAATAGATCGCATGTTATGATATGTTGTCGTGCACTTTAAAAACTGAAATAAGTCAAATATTACTTATCTATTTCTCCATTTATCATCTGTACAGTTTCATTCCCTAGTGCGGCATTGCTATAGGGGAAATACATTTTTAAATATCATATCTAATGTAGAGTGCTGGCAACTGGCAGAGGCTGCAATGAGGAGACAGCCTACTTCAACTACTCTGATATACAGAGTGCTAAATAGCAAATTTGGACGTTTTCTTCTTGTACTGCAAAAGAAATTGCTTAAAGGAGAGCGGTGTCTGTCCTTAGCAACACTCTAGTGTGGGTAAGAAGAATCCTTTCTGTTCACACTTGCCCAGATTTCCTAATAGACAGTGTTAACTTATACATGCAGTCTGGAAATATGCCAGATTTATCACAGTGACTGATGCTAGATGATAAATCTGGCATATCTTTAGACTGTCTAGTCTAAGTTTGTACCACCTATTAGTTGGCTTACTTTGTGCAAGAATTTAGCACATATTTTTTGTGCATTTTTGACTCATTTAAACCACATTTTTCTGAGAAGACGTTCTTACATTTTAGCTGAATTTTTAGAAAAATCTTAGTTCAAACTAGATGCTTTAAGTTGTACCAAGATGCGTCAAAGATGCAACACTGCATGCAGTGTATGCTTAAATCTAATATATCTGTCTAGTTATATCTAGTAATATTTTATTAGATATAGTAGTGAATAGTATGTATTATACACACTGTGTATGCCCAGTATTCCATGCAGAGACGGGCTTCCTTGCCTGCCTCTACACTGCCTACTTTCTAAAGACTGCACTACAGAGTGACAGTATACATCTAGCTGAAGTTTATTTTACAGACCCTGTCCGTCATGTACCTTTAAGTGCTGAGCTCTATAGCGCTCAGTACTGCAGGCTCTAATACTATCTCTCCCTACACAGAGCATATATTTTACAATGCAGTGTTCTAGTATGTAGAATTGATTACATTTGTGTTTACGTAAACCCATTTATTATTCTGTTCAGCACTTCTGAGTTACAAGGGTAGCAGGTATTTAGTGACAACCTCTAATGACTGCTGTTGTAGAAACCATAGCCACTTTGAATGGTACATACATCTCTATTATTCAAGTACATTGACATATTATCTGTATTACTGCATCCCATGTTTCCAGTATAAATTAATGGAACCTCAAATTCACCAGTCACTGACCAGGACATTTCACTCCTTACAGCATGAGTAAAGACATTTTTCTATAGTGTATAAAGAAAAAACCTTAACATATAAGAACTTGTTTAACCATGTATCCCCTTCATCCTTTCTCCTGATCTGCGTTTTTCTCTAGTACAAGTAGATGAATAGAGTCGAACTCAAGAAGGAAGTACCTGAAATTATTCTTGAGTTCATGGATTTGTACATGGAATTGCTGTTTATCTCTGAATGCTATCTATCTTCAGTAATGACCAAGTACTTTTTAGACATTATTGAATATTGAAGGGTTATTTCTTTGCATTGGTCATCAATATCATATCAGCAGCAATCTGATTCCTGGCATCCATGCCTGCTCAAAAAAAACTCAAAAGCAGTCTTAAAGCCTATGTGGTGCTGAACCTTTTGACAAAATCATTAGGTTACCTAGTACAGGGCAGTTCGCCTCGGAGTGCAGCTATAAAGACTGTGTCTATATTGGATACTTCCATGTCAGTTCTCAGCATGCCACAATTTATTTCTTCAGAATTGATTTGAAATGTAACAGCAGTAAAAATCTGTATGTCTTTGTATGAAATTGTAGGCATATGTAGATACAGTAGAGGCCCTATGCACCTCTGCAGAAGCATTAGCATGGAGGCGTGATACAATCACATACATGACACCTTAGGCTGATCGAGCCATATGCTAATAACAGAGCCATAGCTGCTATCCCTGATCCATTTTCGAACAGATACTGACAAATTCTGACCTTGACTTGAGGTGTACCTTGAGGTGTGTAAAGGCTGATGGAAGCCCTGGCGGCAGCTCTGAATGCTAGAAGTTAAACAGTTGGTCAGATTTTCTATTCCCTGGGCAGTAGTGTCCTGTTGACAGAGTTAAATAGCTTTTCTGTTATTACCATGATGTCTCTTAATAGCAGAGAGAGTTCCTGAAGATGGAATTTATACAATAACATTACCAGTAAGGTACAATGATTCAGGTATAAACACACAAGACACTCAGCCAAGATATACAGAGCTATATTAGACCCCATGCACATGACCATGTGCAGTGTTTGGGTCAGTGAAAATTGGTATCCGAATTGGTATCCATGTGCCGTCCGTGATTTTCACTGACTCATGAACTTGATTGAATGGGCAGAGCGCCAAAAACAGACAGGTATAGGCTCCATATTTTGCAGCTATGTTGTACAGCCTAGACACGTAGCCGCAAAAGCTATGGCTGAGTGCATAGGCCCATAGAAAATTATGGGACTGTATACTATACATTGTGGCAGAGCCGTAATTACAGATAATATGAGGAAAATAACTATGGTCATGTGCATGAGGCCTTACACAGATTTTCTGTACTGTATACACAGTATTTATACGTAGGTTTCCCTAATGTTGTTGTGTAGTATAAGCCCCAGAAGGGCGCCTTTGCTGGCTTGATAAGATAATGGACTAATTAGCCAAACTGATCGATTCATTTATCTTGTCACCTCCTAAAAAGATAATTATAGCACAGCAACTATAACAGCACATTGGATGAGCAGGAAGGAAAGATTTCCAGAGAAAAGACAAAATAATACACAGGAGAAACAAGAAAACAAAAGTCAAATTGCTGAAATTAAGCAAGCAATATACTGGCCTGTTGTCAACTACATATTGTGCATTTTGTGGCTTTTTGACTGCAGTAATGTATTTAAAATGTTCAGGATTTCAGAATCCATGCATGACATTTCTAGTATTTAATACTTTAGATACTTTACTGCTTATGCATTCCACAACACTGCTCAGATGCATTAATATTCTGTCCCTGCATTCAGACTGATTGTGTATTCTGCAGGAGTGAGGACCTTCACTCCACTTCACAAATGGCAATATTTTTCATTATGCCCTTACATTGCAAGAAGCAGAAGTGAAAGCCACCCAGGCACCTTGTAAAACAGCCAACAAAATCTCAGAAAATAGAGCACCTCTAATATATATATATATATATATATATATATATATATATATATATATATTTGGTATATCACTGTCATAGCTGTTCTCCTTCAACAGAATCTCTGTTACAAATAGAAACATTTGTATGATATCTTCTCTCAATGCTATTTGTCTTTCACTCAGTGCTGTCTGTCTATCATATCTTAAGTAATAACCAAATGTTTCTTAATCATTATTGACTGTTAAATGAGTATTCCAGGATTTTAATATTGATTAACTATCCTTAGATAATTTATCAATATCAGACCATGGGGGCCTAACTCCTGGCACTTCTTTCCTGTTCAGTTGTTTTCAGGAGATGCTGACCATTGGCACTAGAATAGCTTCATATACTGTGTAGTAGTCAGGGAAGGCACTGCTAGTGCAATCCCATTTATAGGCTTTGGAGCTGTACTAGTACATAGTCTTGTACATTGCAGCTCCTTTGAATAGCTGAACAGCAGGATTCCGAGACTCAGATCACTCCCCCTGTTCAATTTTATATTGAAGACTTATCCTAAGGAAAGGTCATTGGTATTAAAGTCCTCGAATACCCCTTTATAATAATACATTTTATTTATATAGCGCCAACATATTCCGCAGCACTGTACAATTTGTAGGGTTTAAGCCTATATTCACACAAAGTTTTTTTATGTTGATTCTGACACAGAAAATGAATTGGTATGGAAAATCTTCTCAGATCTATCTCCCATTATTTTTAATGGGATGTACTGTAGCTCTTTTTTCAATGCGCTTCTTGCTAAACTGGGCTACTCATTGTGCAAACCCAAATCTGTAACATAGTGCTCAGCCAGACTTTCTACCCTTAGGCTGTTAGAAATGAAAAAAAAACATCATTTGTTTTTGTCAACTTTACAGGTAGACTAGGAACAGGTCAGCAGAGTGATTTACTGACAGCTCTGTCATATTTCTAGATTAGGCCTAGATTAGGCAGCATAATAACACTGTACTCCATTACTCCTACACTTGGCCATTGCAAGTGCAAGAAAGTACATACACCCTACTGCATTCCCTGGGAAGGTTTTAAGAGGGCTAGCCATGTCATTAAAATATTTGCTATCTGACCATAAAATGTATGTTGTGGTATAATTAACTGTAAACCTGTTGATATTTTACCTCAGTTTTGGCTGTCTGGGGTAAACAGTTTAGAGTCGTGGCATCCATGTCCATAGCAAGAAAGATCACAAGGTTGGCGTGACTTGCACCTGTGACTGCTTTCCTGCCTATCTCAAGCTTCATGCCCTTCTTCACAGATGCTAGATGCTGACCTCTTATTGGCAGGAATAAGTTACAAGGCCCTTTTTTTCTTGGATATATACTATCACCCATACAGTTATAAATCCCTTTATTATAAACATCAAAACAACTTATGTGACAAGTTATAGGATTATTTTTGAAATGTGAACTACATGTTTTAATCATTACTTCATTTTTTTCTATTGCATACAATATTTATGGTAAAGCCATCTCCTAACATAACTTATGATATCACTTGACATAATTAAGAAATATTTCCCAAAACCAAAACATCTATAAAATTACTAAGTAGCCATGTGCCCATCTGAAGACAAAAACTGTGTACAAAAGACTGCTTATACCGTTCAAGATTTATTTATTCCTTAATACCATTTAGATTGTAAGTTCCTGTGGGCACAGATTTCTCTCCATTTGCCTCATTGTTTGTTAATTTGTTTAGATATTTGTCATTTTAGGGTGGGTTCACACCTGCGTTTGAGTTCGTCCGCTGCCAATCTGAGTGAAAATCTCGGGGAACGGGATCGACATCGGATACCGACAGGTTAGCGACGCATTGGTTAAAAACCCATTCATTTGAATGGGTTTTTAAAACAATGCGCGGGTGTCCGATTGCACCTTCTGCGCTGCGAAGCCGTTTTTTTTTCGTCGGACACGAAGTCCTGCATGTCCGACTTTGTTTCCGATGAAAAAAAAGGATTCGCAGCGCAGAGGATGCAATCAGACACCCGCGCATTGCTTTAAAAACCCATTCAAATGAATGGCTTTTTAACCAATGCGTCGCTAACCTGTCGGTATCCGATGCCGATCCCGTTCCCCGACATTTTCACTCAGATTGGCAGCGGACGGACTCAAACGCAGGTGTAAACCCACCCTTACTTGTTTTTCTCAATATTAAAGAGCTGAGGATTATGTTGGTGCTATATATAAAAAGATTGTATTATATTGGTTATTTTAAATATGCAAGGTTGTTATAAAATATGGCATGTTTAAAAAAGTGGGATTTTAACTGATATTCTAGTCCTCCAAATTTATACTTAATATAAGCGACCCCAAATTTTAAGAGTATATATCGGAAGCCATCAAGTAGTTGAATAACCATATTAATCAAACGTAACTAAATGTAATAAAATAACAGTATGATTTGTGAATGTGTATGCTCTTTGTAATGCTGAGCAAAAATGCAAAGATTACAGCAATGCGAATACGAAAAAAAATTGGGTTCTGGTTTTGGTTGCTAGTGAAGACAGGACACAGGGTGTTGTAAGTTGGCCACATAGTCTCTATTATCCATTTTCATGTAATCCAATCCTCTAGTATTTGGTAAGTGGCTCCTGACATTTAATGGCACTCGCAGTCTACCACTGCTATGATATATTTGAATTTGGAGATGCCCTTTCTAGTTTCTGACAAACATTAAATGGACCTGCTCACTCAGGACATTAGTACTGATTCCTAGACTTGGACCTTAACAGTTGTGACCTTATGTCATTTGCAATGATGTAATAACATTTTCCCTGGTTTTTTTTTTTGTATTCCCTTACATGGTGTTAAGAATTATTTTCACTACTCCGTGATTAGATTTTGAGATGTGTACAAGAAACATATTTAACACCTTAATTATGTTAATCCATTTTATTATAACACAAGAGAATTGTCATTTTCCTTCTGAGTGGTGATGTTTAGAATGTGGCCTTCATGACTTCATAATTAGTACTGCAAATCTAAATAATAATACATAATCATGGAGAAAATCTTCAATGTGTTATGACTGATGCTCGACTCTATTAATGTTAATATTTTTAGGCTCTACTTCACTCAGCTCTGTTTTTATTTACTGGAAAATTCATGAGTTTCCTTTTTCTGGTCTTTTTGTGTCCAGACCATAAAAGATATATAGTATAAATTCTCTTCACTTCTTCTAAACCCTCAAATGATATTAACCTCAAGGCTAAAGTCCCACGTATTGAAACGCAGCTAAAAAAAAATGCAGCTAAAACAAATTGTTTTTTTTTTTCCTCAGCATTTTTTGTTATGTTTTTGGTGCATTTTTCTCTACTTTTATACTTCCCTTATTAAATCTATAGAGAAAGCGCTTGCAATTCTGCAGCTAAAATGAACATGCTAAACTTTTCCCACAGCTCTTTTTTTCTGTATTGTGTGGATAAGATTAACCGCAATCTCATTTACTTTGCTGGTACTGAAAAAAGCAACTTTTTTCCCACTGTGTTTCTGCAGCAGCCAAAAACAATGCATTTCTTCATTTCTTCAACGTGGGGTCTTAGCCTAAAGGAGTTTCTGGTAATAAGTTGATCCCTAACTTATTATCTAAAGGGGTCCAACTGCTCATATTTTGTACCCCAGTTTGAATGGAGTGGCTGGTCGGAAATGCATTCTGCCACTCTATTCATTTCAATGGAAACCACCGCAGCTGAGGACTGTATTTCGACTATCTCTGGAGGTTCCTTCTGATATAAATAGAGTGATGGCACACATTTCTGACCTGCTGTTTCATTCAAACTGGGGTGCAGAACTCTGTGATTCTTGTGAGTCCTGGCTGTTGGACCCTCACCAATCAGCAAGTTACCCCATATCTAAAGAACCTAAATGTTGGAATGGTTCTGTACCGCGAGCAGGGAAGGGTAAAAATACTGTTTCATGCAGCAGTAAAACTATGCTCATCCTTAGGGAGCGTTTTAATAAAAATCCATTTTGGTGTCAACCATTTAGTTAAGTAGTTTACTTAAATGAGCAGACATTACACTGGAGACTATACACCAGCCACCAGGTCTTCCTCACACTCCTCACAAAACTCAAAGCCTACTATAGACAATCACAATTCACAAGCAATAACAATGTCTGACTCCTGTTTGTTCATTGTCTTGTAGCTTGGGAAAGAACTGAATAAGCAGCTGATAATAATTTACCCCAGATAAAATCCAGATCTATGTCTCCTAACAAAAGAAATTAGGGAAATCTCCTTAGACAATATTTTGAGCGGGTCTCAACAAAATGTTTGTACCTTAAAAGTTTTGTACTATATCCTTGTCTTCACCCTAAAAGTGTCACTTGAAACTCCTGAGCCCCAGTGTAAACTATTTTACTGGATTCATAGCCTACCATGTGTCATTTATAATGCTGATGATTTTCATGTGGCAGAGGTGCCTTTGGGTCTCCTCAGGCTCCAAGGCCCAGGTTCAGCCCCTACCGTTGCACCTTCTATAGCCATGCCAAAGTATTCTTATTTTAATGATTTTAAGGGACACGTTATGCTGGAGAAGACGATATGCCGGTAGCTGCAGAACAATCTTCGTTATAATGACTGCAGATTTGCTGATATGTGCAGCAGGCACAAAAATGATCATAAATATAAAACAATAGGAAAACTGACTGTTGTCACAGTAATGTGAGTGGAAGTTTTTACCGGTCTTTTGATTTCTGGTGACACGTCCAGATTTCTCTGCTATCCTGAAGGATACAGAGCAGTAGAATGTGCAGTCTGTAATCTTTGTTTGATTTGTCCTGAGAGAGATATTTATTTTTATTATCCATTCACATTCTGCTTTTCACACTATATTTTAGGAATTATATAGCCTGGAGACAAGTGTAGTGAGTGAAACTAATTCTTCTAGAAGGGAATGTAGCCAAACAGAACCTTAGCAACTACTGCAAGAAGCTTATCGGCATAGCACTTATTCTTCCAGACTTTCAGCAATACTGAAGCTACAGTATATTATTCTGGGCATGATATGAGCAAATCATATACAATTAAAGGGGTTGTGTGATTATAAATACCCCATTAGAGTGTACAGTATTAGAAAAATGTAACTGATCGTGTGTGACCACCTCTCCATTCATAACAGCCTTGAGATGAGGAGCCTCTACTCTGTTCTTGAGCCTCTACTCTTTATGAAATGCTCTTTGGATATTCTAAGATGGGAAAACCCCCTAAAGGGAGTCTGTCAGCACCAAACACGTTATTAACCCAGCCCCAGTACCTTATAGTGCTCAGAGCCATGATCACAGTGCTATCACTGTGCACTGGGGGAGTGTTCTGGAGCAACTGAGAATCGCAATAAGATCTACGGGAGGAGGTGGGAGAAAGAAGTGTTGCTGGTAGGCAGTATTGAGTGAGAGGAAGATCTTGCTGTTATGCTCAGCTGACCCAGAACACTACCTCAATGCGCTCTTAGCTCATTTTCATAGGAATAATAAGAAGTTTTTCATCAAAATTAAGCAGCCATTATACAAACAAATTATAGCACTGTACACTCTGTTCTGAGCAATATAAGGTACTGGGGTTGGTTTAATAAAATTTTTAGTGCTGACAGACTCCCTTTAAATGAGAGTTCACATCAAACAAAGCAATTTCCACCTTTTATTCATTGCAAATGGTTAGTGTTAAGGTCATTATGATGCTCTTACATGCTTTCACGCTATTTGAGTATGCATCTCTTTCTCTCTCTCTCTATTTCTCTCTATCTCTCTAGATATATATATATATATATATATATATATATATATATATGTTGTATTACTTTTCTTTCTGCAAGAGTACTACAGCTAAGAAGTGTTTAGATATGACACAGTGACATGCGAAGGTAGACTCTGGCAGTATTTTATCTTAATATTCTAATCTCCTGCTGGGCTACAGTTCACTCTGACATACAGTACAGTGAAGTCTACAGTTCTATAGCAAAGTAGGCCACCAAGCTTCATGCTGTTTACATCGGTATAGGAAATATTCTACTTTGGTCTAATAGTAAAGTAAAAAAATATCTTATATTTGTAACCTAGCAAGGACCATACTACTACAGATGAAAAAGTATGTTATTGTTTAATCAGTTGTCCCTTTTCAGTTTTTGTGCCAATGGCAAACTTTAGGCTGAAGCACAACATTGCATAACGTCTTTCCGCTGTGGAAACGTTGTGACAAAAAAAAAACGCTGCGTTTTACAGTACCTGCAAAGTGAATGGGATTCTGGTTAATCCCATCCATACACTGCAGAAAAAAAAATCTGCAGCAGAAAGCTGTGTTTTCAAAAACGTCATGTTTAAATGTTATTTATACCTACGGAAACGCTGGCATTTACCCTATAGGTATAATATTGGGCAAAAAGTCTGCAGAAAAAAACTCATCGAAAACTAAATGAAAAACGCTGTGGAAAAAAATGCAATGCATTTCCACTGCGTTTTTTTTCTGCTGCATGTGTTTCACTACATGGTGCGTCACAGTTTTTCCCGCAGTGCTTTTCACAGAAAGTCTGCAGAGGTTTCCTCTGGGGCAGAGGCGTAGCTAGCGGGGGGGCAGAGGGGCGGCTGCCCCGGGCCCACTGACATTGTAGGGCCCACCCTGGGGCCACCATTAATACATCTTTTACTTTTAACTAGATTGGTGTCTGCAGACACCGATGTAGGTAAAACGCTTCCTGCCACTTGCTGTCTTGTAAACCGCAAGCCACTTCAGGCCTGCGGTTTACATGACAACGAAAACACAGTCATCAGCACAGGCGGCGCGATGACGTCACAACATCGCGCTTCCTACGCTGAGACGCTGACTTCCTGTGCGTGGACCCCGCGTACAGAGCAAACAGAGCGGGTCAAGAAGAGAAAGCAGCGGCTCCGTTCGTCATGGTCGCTGGTAGGTGAGTATAACTTATATTTGTTTTGTTTTAGCTTAGTTGTGGGTATTTTAATAGTATAAGGGGTTGTATAACTATATATTATTATAACTATAAGGGAGGGGGCATTATGAACATAAGGGGGCGTCATTTATATAAGGGTTATTATGGGGTACAAGGGGGGAGGTTATTTATATTAGTAGGTATTATGAACATAAGGGGGTGGTCATCGATAGAGGTCATTAGGGGTGCAGTATTTATGTCAGGGGTAATCAGGGGCATAATATGAGGGGGCAATTAATTTAATAAAAGTGACACTTGGGCTTTATTAAGACTAAAGCCCCACGTAGCAGGCTGCAGCAAAAAAGCGCTGCAGGAAAAACCGCGGCAGTAACATTGTGATTTTTCCCACAGCGCTTTTCAGAGAAGGGCCACAGATTTTTCCTCTGCAGACTTTCTGCTTCCATTATAACTATAGGGAAACCGCCAGTGTTTCTGTAGGTATAATTGACATGCTGCAACGGTTTTGGAAATCACAGAGTGTCCGTGGCACGCATTTTTCCACAATGTGTGGATGGGATTTGCTAGAATCCCATCCACTTTGCAGGAACTGTAAAATGCCGCATTTTTTTTTCCCGTGGCGTTTTTGCCACGTGGGGCCCCATCCCATCCCCACTTTGTGGTAAAATATGCAGTGGACATGCTGCGATTTCCAAAACAGTCGTGGTTTTGGAAATCGCAGCATTCCTATGGAAAAGCTCCCGGTTTCCCTGTAGATATAATTGAAGCAGAAAGTCGGCAGAGGAAACCTCTGCGAACTTTCTGTGCAAAGCGCAGCAGGAAGGACCGCGCTTTTTTGCTGCGGGACGCCACATGGGGCCTTAGGCTTAAAGAGTTTTCCAGCTCATTTTTAATTGATGATCTATCCTCAGAATAAATCATCAATAAGAGATAAGTGACTCCCCACTGATCAGCTGTATGAAGGGGCCATGACATCTGTTTATATCACACGCTGTCTGTTTATAGTGACCGTGTGATGTAATTCCAGCCTTGTCACATAGATGTGTATAGGACGAGGCTGTAGTTACATTACATGGCCGCTATGAGATGAATGACACTATGTAAACAGAGAAGGGGTCACGGCGCTTACACAGGTACCATGGTTCACTCAAACGGATGATCCTGGGGGTCCCGATTATTGGAACCCCACTAATTATTTTTACCTTTTTGTTTACTTTTTAATTAGGAAACACCTGGGGCATTATTAATAAGGGGCACTATTTAAAGTGGGTACACAGGGACGCTATTAATTTAAAGATGCATTTGTGGGTATTATTATGGGGGGTTATATTATATATTTTATAATTGGGGTAACAGCAGGATGGGTGTGCAGGTGAGGACAATGTGGGTCAGGTGCCTGGAAAAGTAAGGAGCCAAAAATGTCTGTGCTGCAAACTTTACAGAGACTGGAAGAAATGGTCATGGCGGTTCAGATGAAAGAGATGGGGAATGTGAACGATTAGTCAGAGACGTCACCGGTAAGTCACTAAATGTTACTGCACTGTATTTGCCTAAATCGTCTGCAGAGCCCTGTGTAGATCCGATATATACCACTATACGGTCACCGTATAGTGATAATATCGGTATACCTAAGTTGGGGGCTCACCTGGACATGTTCGCCCCCCCTTCCCCGTGCTGAACCCCAAGCTACGCCTCTGCTCTGGGGACTTTCTGCTTCAATTATACCTATAGGGAAACTGCCAGCATTTCCGTATGTATAATTGACATGCTGCGATTTCCAAAACTGCGATGGTTTTGGAAATCACAGTGAGTCCACTTTGTGGCTTGCAGTGACTGTAAAACGCTTTGTTTTTTTCTGCACCGTTTACTCCATGTGGGGCCCCAGCCTTAAAGGGTTTCCTGCCATATTGTAGATTATCAATATCAGATCGATGGTGGTTTCCCCGCAATCACCTGTTTGAAGAGTCTACAACGTTCAAATAAGCGATGTGGTCGCTTCAATGCTTATCAAGTACAGGACCATACACTGTATAGTGGCCATGCTTGGTACTGAGCTGCAAACAGGCCATGTGACAGATGAGAGACATCAAATGTATGAGAAGCAGAAGCACTACTCATTTGAATGCCACAGTTACTTCAGGCTAAGGACCCACGCAGTGTATCGCTGCAAAAAAATGCTGTGGAAAAGATCGGGACAGAAACGCATTCCCTTTTCTTTTCTGCAGTGTTTTTCAGTTTTCCTCTACAGACTTTCTGCCCCTATCATACCTATATGGAAAACGGCAGCGTTTCTGTAGGTATAATTGACATGCTGCGATTTACAAAAACAAAAGCTTTTTTGAAATCACAGCATTTCGGCTGCAGATTTTTTTCTACAATGTGTGGATGGGATTAGCCAGAATCCAATCCACTTTGCAGGTATTGTAAAACACAGTATTTTTTGTCCTGGCGTTTCGCAATATGGGGCCCCGGCCTTAGACAGTGAATTGTGGGATGCTGGTTGTTGGATTTCCGTTGATTTTGTTTGATAACTTGTCGTAAGGATAGTTCATCAATATCCTATTTTTGGAAAAGCCATTTTCAGTAGAAAATATAAAACCAATTAAATGAACTCCTAATATATATATAATGCATCCCCATCACCCTTTCCTTTTTTAGGCTGGGGCCCAACGTAGAGTAAATGCCGAGATTTGGCTGTTTGAGTAACTGCAAAGTGGATGAGATTCTGTCTAAACCCATCCACGCACTGCAGAAAAAATTTGCAGTGGACTTGCTTGCAATTTTTGTGAATTGCAGCATGTCCATTATACCTACAGAAACGCTGGCGTTTTCCATGTAGGTATAGTAGGAGCAGAAAGTCTGCAGAGAAAAACGCAATGCGTTTCCGCCACTGTTTTCCCCGCAGCCCTTTTTTGCTGCGGCTAGCTACATTGGGCCTTATCCTTAAAGTGTATTTTTATTGAAAATTGAGCAATAATATCTACAAATTTCCCATAGAACAATCAGCATACCATTTGTACCATTATCTTGTCTCAATCTTAAAACTTCATTCAAAATTTCCATAAAAAAAATAAAATAAGAAACGTTAACAAATCATACTACAACTAAATCTGCCCTAGGCGAACATCCTCCTTTTATCTAGACATACACCACAAGACAGGAAACAAGAGGGATAAGGGGTGTAATTCTCAGTGTCAAGGTCTGCTCATTTACCAAAGCCACTGTGGTTTGTTCTCTGGCACTATCCAATATTCATTGCAAGGTGACCAGATCACCTCAAACCTTTGTAGCTCATTATTTAATAAGGATGTAAAAAATTCCATATACACTACAGACCAAAAGTTTGGACACATCTTCTCATTCCAAGAGTTTTCTGTATTTTCATGACTATAAAAATTGTAGACTCACACTGAAGGCATCAAAACTATGAATTAAAACATGTTGAATTATATACTTAACAAAAAAGTGTGAAACAACTGAAAATATGCCTTATATTCTAGGTTCTTCAAAGTAGCCAACTTTTGCTTTGATTACTGCTTTGCACACTCTTGGCATTCTCTTGATGAGCTTCAAGAGGTAGTCACCTGAAATGGTTTTCACTTCACAGGTGTTCCCTGTCAGGTTTTATAAGTGGGATTTCTTGCCTTATAAATGGGGTTGGGTTCATCAGTTGTGTTGTTCAGAAGTCAGGTGGATACACAGCTGATAGTCCTACTGAATGGAGTGTTAGAATTTGTATTATGGCAAGAAAAAATCAGCTAAGTAAAGAAAAACGAGTGGCCATCATTACTTTAAGAAATGAAGGTCAGTCAGTCTGAAAAATTGGGAAAACTTTGAAAGTGTCCCCAAGTGCAGTGGCCAAAACCATCAAGCGCTTCAAAGAAACTGGCTCACATGAGGACCGCCCCAGGAAAGGAAGACCAAGAGTCACCTCAGCTGCAGAGGATAAGTTCACCCGAGTCACCAGCCTCAGAAATCGCAGGTTAACAGCAGCTCAGATTAGAGACCAGGTCAATGCCACACAGAGTTCTAGCAGCAGACACATCTCTACAACAACTGTTAAGAGGAAACTGTGTGCAGCAGGCCTTCATGGTAAAATAGCTGCTAGGAAACCACTGCTAAGGACAGGCAACAAGCAGAAGAGACTTGTTTGGGCTAAAGAACACAAGGAATGGACATTAGACCTGTGGAAAGCTGTGCTTTGGTCTGATGAGTCCAAATTTGAGATCTTTGGTTCCAACCACTGTGTCTTTGTGCGACTCAGAAAAGGTGAACGAATGGACTCTACATGCCTGGTTCCCACCGTGAAGCATGGAGGAGGAGGTGTGATGGTGTGGGGGTGCTTTGCTGGTGACACTGTTGGGGATTTATTCAAAATTGAAGGAATACTGAACCAGCATGGTTACCACAGCATCTTGCAGCGGCATGATATTCCATCCGGTTTGCGTTTAGTTGAACCATCATTTATTTTTCAACAGGACAATGACCCCAAACACACCTCCAGACTGTGTAAGGGCTATTTGACCAAGAAGGAGAGTGATGGGGTGCTACGCCAGATGACCTGGCCTCCACAGTCACCAGACCTGAACCCAATCGAGATGGTTTGGGGTGAGCTGGACCGCAGAGTGAAGGCAAAAGGGCCAACAAGTGCTAAGCATCTCTGGGAACTCCTTCAAGACTGGAAGACCATTTCAGGTGACTACCTCTTGAAGCTCATCAAGAGAATGCCAAGAGTGTGCAAAGCAGTAATCAAAGTTGTTTCACACTTTTTTGTTAAGTATATAATTCCACATGTGTTAATTCATAGTTTTGATGCCTTCAGTGTGAATCTACAATTTTTATAGTCATGAAAATACAGAAAACTCTTGGAATGAGAAGGTGTGTCCAAACTTTTGGTCTGTACTGTAAGTCACCACATACAGTCATATGAAAAAGTTTGGGCACCCCTATTAATCTTAATCATTTTTAGTTCTAAATATTTGGGTGTTTGCAACAGCCATTTCAATTTGATATATCTAATAACTGATGGACACAGTAATATTTCAGGATTGAAATGAGGTTTATTGTACTAACAGAAAATGTGCAATATGCATTAAACCAAAATTTGACCGGTGCAAAAATTTGGGTACCCTTATCATTTTATTGATTTGAATACTCCTAACTACTTTTTACTGACTTACTGAAGCACAAAATTGGTTTTGTAACCTCACTGAGCTTTGAACTTCATAGCCAGGTGTATCTAATCATGAGAAAAGGTATTTAAGGTGGCCAATTGCAAGTTGTTCTCCTATTTGAATCTCCTCTGAAGAGTGGCATCATGGGCTCCTCAAAACAACTCTCAAATGATCTGAAAACAAAGATTGTTCAACATAGTTGTTCAGGGGAAGGATACAAAAAGTTGTCTCAGAGATTTAACCTGTCAGTTTCCACTGTGAAGAACATAGTAAGGAAATGGAAGACCACAGGGACAGTTCTTGTTAAGCCCAGAAGTGGCAGGCCAAGAAAAATATCAGAAAGGTAGAGAAGAAGAATGGTGAGAACAGTCAAGGACAATCCACAGACCACCTCCAAAGAGCTGCAGCATCATCTTGCTGCAGATGGTGTCACTGTGCATCGGTCAACAATACAGCACACTTTGCACAAGGAGAAGCTGTATGGGAGAGTGATGCGAAAGAAGCCGTTTCTGAAAGCACGCCACAAACAGAGTCGCCTGAGGTATGCAAAAGCACATTTGGACAAGCCAGCTTCATTTTGGAAGAAGGTCCTGTGGACTGATGAAACAAAGATTGAGTTGTTTGGTCATACAAAAAGGCGTTATGCATGGCGTTAAAAAAACACAGCATTCCAAGAAAAACACTTGCTACCCACTGTAAAATTTGGTGGAGGTTCCATCATGCTTTGGGGCTGTGTGGCCAATGCCGGCACCAGGAATCTTGTTAAAGTTGAGGGTCGCATGGATTCAACTCAGTATCAGCAGATTCTTGAGAATAATGCACAAGAATCAGTGACGAATTTGAAGTTACGCCAGGGATGGATATTTCAGCAAGACAATGATCCAAAACACAGCTCCAAATCTACTCAGGCATTCATGCAGAGGAACAATTACAATGTTCTGTAATGGCCATCCCAGTCCCCAGACCTGAATATCATTGAACATCTGTGGGATAATTTGAAGCGGGCTGTCCATGCTCGGCGACCATCAAACTTAACTGAACTGGAATTGTTTTGTAAAGAGGAATGGTCAAAAATACCTTCATCCAGGATCCAGGAACTGATTAAAAGCTACAGGAAGCGACTAGAGGCTGTTATTTTTGCAAAAGGAGGATCTACTAAATATTAATGTCACTTTTCTGTTGAGGTGCCCATAATTTTGCACCGGTCAAATTTTGGTTTAATGCATATTGCACATTTTCTGTTAGTACAATAAACCTCATTTCAATCCTGAAATATTACTGTGTCCATCAGTTATTAGATATATCAAATTGAAATGGCTGTTGCAAACACCCAAATATTTAGAACTAAAAATGATTAAGATTAATAGGGGTGCCCAAACTTTTTCATATGACTGTATAAGTCACCCATCACCCACCCATCAGTCATATATATAGCGTAGTAGTAGTTTATTGTAATTAATATTTCATTATACGAACCAACAATACATTACACGTAGCAGACCATGCAATAATTTCTATGAGGCAATTCAGCTGTTGGGGTATGTTTACACATGGCAAATTTATTGCAGAAATTTCTGTAACAGAAAATTCTTTCCATATATCTAAATAGAGTTGTGTCTGCATCACATGCAGACAGTTACAGACATTTCTACAACAAATTTGCTGTGTATGACTATACCATTAAAGAGAAAAAAACATGTTTTGCTAAGGGGATATTGGTATACCAAAGCTACTAATAAATGCAAGTTCTTCAGAATTCAGTCCTAGGTCATCTCCTCATTTCTGTCTACACAACCCCATTTGGGCAAACTATCAGCGGATTTCATCTCAATGCTGATGACACCCACTTACAGGTGCATCTCAGTAAATTAGAATATTTTTGAAACGTTCATTCATTTCAATAATTCAGTAATACAGTTCATAATCAGCGTCTTCCATGATTGTGTGTCCTACTGAACCAGACTATAATCCATAATCAACGTTTACAGAAATAAAACCCTTGAAATAGAACACTCTGTGTGTAAAGAATCTAGAAAATATAGGAGGTCACTTTTTAATTTAATTACTGAAATAAATAAACGTTTCAAAGACATTCTAATGCATTGAGATGCACCTGTATATGCCTCATACTCTGACATCACACCTGTAGTACTGCATAATACCAGCAACTGTCTCTTTGCTGGCTCTCACGTGTTACCTCCATCTACTAACCTAAACATGATATTTTTTTTAGTATATGAAATTACCATAACTCCACCTGCTGTCTTGGGGTTTTCTTTCACTCCTTAATCACTTGCATGCTCATGCCATCAAAAACATCTCCAGAATCTGCAAAATCTATTATTTTGCCCTAATTTATTCTCATCTTGGTTACTGTAACTCCCTCCTAAAACTCTCTGCTCTCCAATCTATCCTGAATGCAGGCTCAGCTTTCTGTCCAACCCCAACTCCAATGCCTACACTCCTCTGTTTGCCAGACCACATTTCAATACAATTTAAATTTATTAATAAAAAAAAATTCCTTCATTGCATGGATTCATTGAATGCTGTTTTGAGATATATCAGATCATAGGAACGTCAGGATAGAATGGGGGACTTATTATATATACTTATATTGCAGATTTAAAATCTTGTTGGAAAATTTGCATCATTTTACAGTACCAGCAAAGTTATTTCTTCTCATCGACATGCTAAGGAAAAATCTGCAGTGGAAATTATTGGATTTCACTGTAGATTTTACAGTTTCCAAAGTGTAGAGTTAATTCTGTGACAAATCCTGTAACGTCCTTGCCTGTCCAGGCTTTGGCGCCGTCCTCCGGGCGCACGCTGCGGCCCAGGAGGCGTGCCCAGTTGTGATTCTTTCCTTTGGGTTTTTCTTGTATTGTCTGTACACTGTCCTATTCCCTCACCTCCTTAATTGATTTTCCACAACACCCTTCTCCTTCACCTTGCTCTCCCCCTGCTCCACTAAGAGTTAACTTTAGTCCTGCCTTTGTGATTGACAGCTTATCCTCCTATCAAGTCTGGGGCGGGTTCTTTCTCCCTATTTATTGTTTGCTCACTTTCCCATTGGCGCCTGCTATTGCATTTCGCTTACTGGCTATACTCCTTGTTCCTTGTTACCTGCTCTTCTGATTTTCTGACCACTGACTTACCTTTGACTATTCTCTTGGATTTTGATTCTGTACTGCATTGCTCGATTGTTACCGACCCCTTGGCTAGCTGACCTCCCTTTGTTGTTGTGCGTCTTGTCTGCGTTCTATGTGATCACTTATTATAAGGAGGGACTGTCGACTAGTTGCTGGCTGTCACCTAGGACAGAACGGGCAAGTTAGCCAGGGACAGTGGGGGGGATTCAGCTTAGGGTCCACTGTCTTGTTATGCCCCTTCCCCCAGCAGCTACTGGGGAATCGCTCCTCTAGTGATTCCCTTACAAATCCACAGCAAATTCCAGAGCAAATTTGCACATAACACATGTGGATTTTGCTTTGAAAACATAACAAATCTGCATTAGACATTTCACTGCAGAAAATACATCCCATGTGGTTGTACCCTTAGGCAAATGCGTTGTCACCGTGGTTTTTCCAGCATCACTTTTCACAGAAAGTCCACAGAGGTTTCCTCTGCAAACTTTCTGCTTCCATTATACCTATAGGGAAACCACCGGCGTTTCTGTAGATTTTATTGACATGCTGTGATTTCCAGAGCGTTTCCGCAGCGCGTATTCTGCTAGTGCTGTGTACTGTACTGTACTGAAGTGTATTATCTCTGTATCCTCAGCTATACATGTATAAGTGTATAAAACAAACCATGAAGGATGAAATGGTCAAGTAGAGAATACTGAACTTTGTTTTATGGAGTTCAGCTAGGAAAATATATAAAACCTTACAATAATTTATATGTTGTTTCTCAATCTTATATCAGAAGGATAACACTTCTCAGATTTATTTCATTGTAGTTAAATGTAAAGACATTTAAGTCCACTAAATATATTTATATGTCATGTTTCTTTGTGGGGGATTCCAATTAGCACATGCCTCAATTCATCAACGTGCACTAATTTAATTAAGCAAATTGCCTATCAAGTCATTAGCATTAGCACAGTATGCTGTTCTAGTATAATACCAGTAAGTCACTAATGAGCCATGCTTCATTTAGAGTACACAGTTTATACACTGGCTTACCAGACAGTAGACTCAAACACCAAGCATTCTGTCAGAGACCATGACATGAGAGACATTCTGGATTATCAAAGGTTTTCTAATCATTGGGGAAATGTTCTGATTCAGGGCCACGATCTCCCAAACTTCAGAGGACGATGAAATTCACAGGTGTGACACTTCTTGTTATTTTTTGTAGAAAAATGTGCATATTAAAGTAATTAGAGAACAACACTATGCTAAACACAGCAGGGCTCATAGCGCCTATTTCATCAATGTTTCATGTTGACAAAAATTATACATCTACAAAAATTATACATAGACATAGACAGATATCTGAATTTAGAGAAAGTATTTTTAGGCTAAGGCCCCACTGCATAAAAGCTGCTTTTTTTTGTTGCAGATTTTGCTGTGTTTTTTTTTATCCAAACCCAGGATTGGCTACAGAAGGAATGGCAAAAATAAAAGAAGCATTTATACTTCTCCCTTCTGCTCAATCCACTCCTAGCTTTGGCTCAAAAACCGCAGCAAAACCAGCAACAACAAAAAAAAAGCTGCTCTTTCACACGCGGTCGCAAAAAAATGCTGTCATGGACCTATAGAAATATGCATCTGCCTGTACTTTTATCTGCAGTTGTGGATCAAAAGTATGGTTGTGTGCAGTGACTTTTTTTCACAGCTGTTTTGCACCTCTTTCATGTGAATCTAGCCTTAGGCTAAGGCCCCATGTTGTGGAAAAGCTTCTTTTTTTTTGGAGATTTTGCTGCAGTTTTTTGAGCCAAAGCCAGGAGTGGATTGCGAAGAAGGGAGAAGTATAATAACTTCCTATATATTTCCCATTCCTTCTGTAGCCCCTACTAGCTTTGGCTCAAAGAAACATGAAAACATAGCAAAATCAGCAGTGAACATTTCACTGCAGGAAATACAGTGCTTTGCGAAAGTATTCGGCCCCCTTGAACTTTTCAACATTTTGCCACATTTCAGGCTTCAAACATAAGGATCTAAAATTTAAATTTTTTGGTGAAGAATCAACAACAAGTGGGACACAATCGTGAAGTGGAACGGAATTTATTGGATATTTTAACCTTTTTAAATATAAAAAACTGAAAAGTGGGGCATGCCAAATTATTCGGCCCCCTTAAGTTAATACTTTGTAGCGCCACCTTTTGCTGCGATTACAGCTGCAAGTTGCTTGGGGTATGTCTCTATCAGTTTTGCACATCGAGAGACTGAAATTCTTGCCCATTGTTCCTTGGAAAACAGCTCGAGCTCAGTGAGGTTGGATGGAGAGCGTTTGTGAACAGCAGTTTTCAGCTCTTTCCACAGATTCTCGATTGGATTCAGGTCTGGACTTTGACTTGGCCATTCTAACACCTGGATACGTTTATTTGTGAACCATTCCATTGTAGATTTTGCTTTATGTTTGGGATCATTGTCTTGTTGGAAGATAAATCTCCGTCCCAGTCTCAGGTCTTTTGCAGACTCCAACAGGTTTTCTTCCAGAATGGTCCTGTATTTGGCTCCATCCATCTTCCCATCAATTTTAACCATCTTCCCTGTCCCTGCTGAAGAAAAGCAGGCCCAAACCATGATGCTGCCACCACCATGTTTGACAGTGGGGATGGTGTGTTCAGGGTGATGAGCTGTGTTGCTTTTACACCAAACATATCGTTTTGCATTTTGGCCAAAAAGTTCGATTTTGGTTTCATCTGACCAGAGCACCTTCTTCCACATGTTTGGTGTGTCTCCCAGGTGGCTTGTGGCAAACTTTAAACTAGACTTTTTATGGATATCTTTGAGAAATGGCTTTCTTCTTGCCACTCTTCCATAAAGGCCAGATTTGTGCAGTGTACGACTGATTGTTGTCCTATGGACAGATTCTCCCACCTCAGCTGTAGATCTCTGCTGTTCATCCAGAGTGATCATGGGTCTCTTGGCTGCATCTCTGATCAGTCTTCTCCTTGTTTGAGATGAAAGTTTAGAGGGAAGGCCGGGTCTTGGTAGATTTGCAGTGGTCTGATACGCCTTCCATTTCAATATGATCGCTTGCACAGTGCTCCTTGGGATGTTTAAAGTTTGGGAAATCTTTCTGTATCCAAATCCAGCTTTAAACTTCTCCACAACAGTATCACGGACCTGCCTCGTGTGTTCCTTGGTCTTCATGATGCTCTCTGTGCTTTAAACAGAACCCTGAGACTATCACAGAGCAGGTGCATTTATACGGAGACTTGATTACACACAGGTGGATTATATTTATCATCATCAGTCATTTAGGACAATATTGGATCATTCAGAGATCCTCACTGAACTTCTGGAGTGAGTTTGCTGCACTGAAAGTAAAGGGGCCGAATAATATTGCACGCCCCACTTTTCAGTTTTTTATTTTTTACAAAAGTTTAAAATAACCAATAAATTTTGTTCCACTTCACAATTGTGTCCCACTTGTTGTTGATTCTTCACCAAAAAATTAAAATTTTATATTTTTATGTTTGAAGCCTGAAATGTGGCAAAAGGTTGAAAAGTTCAAGGGGGCCAAATACTTTCGCAAGGCACTGTATATAAGATATTAATGGTTACATACAAATTTGCTGATTTTCCACTAATTTGTTATATTTCATGACTAATCCTTTTGTGTGCACAGTACAAGCATACCTTTAATAAAGACAAGCTAAATGTGGTAGCTACTCAAACCAAACTACTATATGATTGTCTGCCTATCTACAGTCATGGCCAAAAGTTTTGAGAATGACACAAATATTATATTTTCACATGATCTGCTGCTCTCTGGTTTTTATGTGTGTTTGTCAGATGTTTTTATCACATACAGAAATATAATTGCATTCATATTATGAGTAACAGAAGCTTATATTGACAGTTAAAAGGTTGAAAAGTTCAAGGGGGCCGAATACTTTCGCAAGGCACTGTACATCCCATGTGGGTGTGCCCTTAGACTAAGGCCTCAAATTGTGAAAAAGTTGCTTTTTTTGTTGTATATTTTACTGTGTTTTTTTGAGCCAAACCTGTAAGCGGCTACAAAATAAATGCAAAGCATAATAAGCTTATACTTCTCACTTCTGCTCAATCAACTGTTTGCAAAAAAAGCAGCGTTTCCGTAACGTGGGGCCTTAGCCTTAGACAGTAATTTCTTAAATCTGCCATGCACTATTCCTGATAATCTAGTGACTGTTTTTAGCATAGCACTGGATGATAATCTGGGATTTCACAAGAACAGAACAAGAACACTATAAGGCTAAGGCCATGTAGTGAGACACAGCCAAAAAACGGACTTTCTGTGAAAAACGCTGCAGAAAAAAACGCAATGCATTTCTGAAGCAGTCTTTTTCAGAGTTTTCCCCTGCGGACTTTCTGCCCTTGTTATACCTATACAAAAAAAGCCAACATTTCCGTAGGTATAATTGACGTGTTGCAATTTTCAAAAATACAAGCGTTTTTGAAAACACAGCTTTTCTGCTGTGGATTTTTTTCTGCAATGTGTGCATGGGATTAGCCAGAATCCCATCCACTTTGCAGGTAATGTAAAATGCAGCGTTTTTGCAACAGCGTTTCCGCTGCAGCCAAAACGCTTCGTTTTTGCAACATAGGGTTCCGACCTCAGAGAGAAAAACAATTACAGGCTTCCTCCTCTTTTTTTAACACATTGATTCCAGTGGGGCTACTTACATGGACCGTCAAAAATAGGACATGTTTTCACAGATTCATCAATAGACATGAAAACGGCAAACATATGTGAAATGGATGCTGGAACAAATTATTTAATAGCTTTGTATGATACTCTACTCTTTATTGCAAACCCTGTAGCCCTAGCCTTAGGTCTTATTCACATGACCATGGCGTTTTTTAACAGCTCTAACAGCCAAATGGATGTACACATTTTGGCATTTGCATCAGTTCTGTTCTATTTTTTGATGGCCAGGTGTCAACTGTTTGGCATCCGTTTTTAACATCCATTAAAAGAACGGATGAATTTTATTGGTTTCTTTTTTTGACCCAACCCATTGACCTGTATTTAACAAAGGACAATCTATTTTGCATCTTATTGAAGCAGATTCATGTGAATAAATACATTGAAATCAATGTGTTCTCAAAATGGCCATGTGTCTTGTAAATAAGGCCTTAGGGCTTACTCAGACAGCTGACATTCATGGCTGTAATTCAGTCTGGCAGATTAGACTTGGACTGCACATGGACCCACTGTAGTGATTGGGGCCATACACAACATTTTTTTTCTTTTTTACTTGGACCCATGATCCATGCGAAAAAAAAATTAAGAGAATTACCTTTTCTAGAATGTTTTCCCCACTGATATTTTTTTTCTGTGATTTGTGGAAGCATCATGGATGATTAAAAAATGGGATTGTGAATAAGCCCTTAAATTGCTTTCACACAACCAGAAAAATTGTCTAATTTTTGCCTGTATTGTGATCTAAGTTCAGAAGAAGAACCACACAAGGTCCTGGTAGTATGACTAAGCTCATATTATGGCCATGTGAAAACAGTCTTCGGAAAATCCTTTTACAATGTAAACACCAGGTCTGACCTGGTATAGACACTCAAGTGTGGTGGCACACCTTCAACAACATATATTACCTTGCCAAATGTTCACCTTCATCTGCTCTAGATCAGCCAATTTTACGAACACATCCATGTACTTTCTGTATACGAGCTAAACTAGTCATTTGAGTAAATCTGTAATATTATATTGAAGGAAAACAAGATTATTATCCAAACTCATCAAAGCAGTTTTTAACCCAATGATGACTTGAATTAATTTATTTTATAATGTCTAAGCAATTATTCCTACCTGGCTGCTTGTAAACTTTGGAAAATAATTTAGTATCATAATTTCAATAGTCTCTATGGCTAAGACTTTTTCAGAACTTCTCTTCCATGTTGATTTGTCAAGTATAAGATATAGAGATTTTATACAATTAGTAGGTAATTATATTCAGTGTTACATATTATAATGTTATTATGTAGGAAAACAAATTGCACATCATCTGGATGTCTCTGCAGCTCAGTTAATTCACCAGGATAAATGAGTTAACTGATATAACGCTACAACTCTACCTAAAGCACTATATTAAGAGCACTTCTCATTTTCGGTAAGTAGGCCTCCAGGAAAATTTTTAATCAATTATAATAAGCATTAAATTGAAGCCAAATTCACTGTCAACTATTTGAGTCACACATGTTATGCAGGTTTCCAGGTAGAAAAAAATTAAATACATTTCAAAATGATGGAAAATATTAATAGGATATCTATCAAGGTAGGAAACCATAGTTACGAATTCTAATCACTTTCCTAACTTTGTGAAATTTTGTAACACTAGTTTTCTTTAAATGTTACTTTTTCTCTTCTTCATCCCTTTGTAGGAATAGCGTCACAATGTCTAGACAAGTATAAGAACAGAAATGGCTCTTGTACCTTCTTGTATGTTAAGATTTAGTGTCAGAATTTGGTACCTTGAGCCCACCAGATAAAATTATTCTGGGGGCCCACACTCCAACAACCACTAAGAAATAAACCATAGTATCCTTCAACGTGGGTTGTTGTTTGCTGGACCATTATTGTGTTAAAGCCTGGACCTACTGGAAGACCCTCAGGTACTCTAGTGGCCCAGTCCGACACTAACACATGAATTTTCAGTAGGCAATATAGAATCCCTGAACAATTATTGTAACATACAAGAAAGCATGTTGTAGTAAAATTAAAACTGTCATTTTAATTCAGAATTACTTTATTATTTGAGGAGATCATATAATAGTACAGGAGAAGTTTTAGCATACTATACCTTCATTATACAGGTTTAGAGATGATATACTCCGCATCTAAATAGCATTGTTGAAACCCATCTCTTCTCTGGCAACTATTGAATGACTGACATTAAGTAATTTACCACCACAAGAAAATTAATCTTTCACTATTTTGTATTTTGATGGTGCCAACTTATTCTAAATAGCCACTTGTCTACCAATTGAGCCTTCATTTCTACCATGCTACTGGAAACACTGTAGCTATAGTTAACCCCTTTAACCCTGCTGTACTGTTCGCATTTACTATACACTTGTACTGTTTCGGGTCAATATGACCAGACCTATTAAAATGTTGATTTTAGCTACTGTAAGTTTTTTTTTTGAATACCTATTTCATTATTAAACTGTATGTGAACATGGTTGGTCATAAACAAACGGTATTTTCCTAATTCTTCAATAAACATTCTTCTTTTATGCAGCTTATTTCTGTTCCAATTGGGGTCGATTTCTCTCCATAAAACAAATGCATTGTATGCCGAAACATCCAGAATGTTGTAAAACATTATCATTGGCCAACGATTAGTTTTGCATATGCATGTGTATGTTGATATTGTTTGCTCTAGTGTAACAACTGCCCCTTTTGTGGCATTATAATCTAATATCATGTCTGGCTTTTTGTCTTCTCGATTACTTATTCCATTGTCATGGTGCATTGTGCTCATTAGAATTACCTGTTTATTTTTTTGGGGAACATAAGACACAACTGTTGTATCTCCAGTAAAGTAAAAAGTTGAACTATACACTTCTCTTTTACTAAGGATACCCTGCGGCAGTTCTGGCTTCTTTTTCCTTATAGTACCCACCATGGTAAATTGTCTTTTTCGCAACATCTGGCCCAGTTGGTAGGATGTGAAAAAGTTGTCACATGTGACATTTTGTCCTTTTAGTCCATGAGTCAAATCGAGAACAACTCGCATACCCTGAAATTTTGCAGGCAGTAATAATTAGTGACCTGTAAAACTGTTCGGGTCACAATGACCCGAACAGTACAAGTGTAAAAATCAGCGTGTAGCAAAAAGTAAACAAAAAAAAAAAACACTCATAGTAAGAACCCCTCAAATGAGGAAAAGTCAATTAATCCCAAGTTTCAGATCCACATGAAAAATAATCTACAGGTTCTCAAATTTAATTTCGGGTCATATAGACCCGAGCAGAACAGCAGGGTTAACACTAAAAGCCCTACTTAATTTCATGTACTATCTGTGTACCATGATACTACCAGTCTGGTAGGAACAAGAACATTTTTGTGGTCACTATTTTGACACTATGTAGGGTACTACATGGATATTACACATTAAAACATTACGCATCTAAATATGTAACAAATATGTTAACTATGTGGCTTTATTTATATGGACATGTGTTTGTTAATTTGGGATCTGTGTGACACTTTTTGAGCAGTATTATTTGTTCCCAATGCATTGCCTTATTATACATATTGGCACTGTGTGGCTATTGAGAATATTTGGCAGTCTTCACAAAATGTATATTGTTACCGTGTGTCACTATTTTCAAAAACACTGTATGGCATTATTTTCACACGTGGACAAAATTATTGGTACCCCTCGTTTAATGAAAGAAAAACCCACAATGGTCACAGAAATAACTTGAATCTGACAAAAGTAATTTGCCAAACTGCATGTTGACAAGCCACGAAGCTTCTGGGAGAATGTCCTATGGACAGATGAGACAAAAATCGAAATTTTTGGCAAGGCACATCAGCTCTATGTTCACAGACGGAAAAATGAAGCATATCTTGAAAAGAACACTGTCCCTACTGTGAAACATGGAGGAGGCTCTGTTATGTTCTGGGGCTGCTTTGCTACATCTGGCACAGGGTGTCTTGAATCTGTGCAGGGTATAATGAAATCTGAAGACTATCAAGGGATTCTAGAGAGAAATGTGCTGCCCAGTGTCAGAAATCTTGGTCTCAGTCGCAGGTCATGGGTCTTGCAACAGGATAATGACCCAAAACACACAGCTAAAAACACCCAAGAATGGCTAAGAGGAAAACATTGGACTATTCTGAAGTGGCTTTCTATGAGCCCTGACCTAAATCCTATTGAGCGTCTTTGGAAGGAGCTGAAACCTGCTGAAACAAACCCGAGACAACTGGAGCAGTTTGCTCATGAGGAGTGGGCCAAAATACATGTTGAGAGGTGCAGAAGTCTCATTGACAGTTACAGGAATTGATTGACGTTTAATTGCAGTGATTGCCTCAAAAGGTTGTGCAACAAAATATTAAGTTAAGGGTACTATCATTTCTGTCCAGGCCTGTTTCATCAGTTTTCTTTTTTAAAAAATTCTTTGAAGCATGGTTGAAAAGCAATGTCTGACTTTCATTTGTTCATTTTCATAGAATTGTTTATATATTATTACTTTTGTAAGATTCAAGTTATTTCTGTGACCATTGTGGGTTTTTCTTTCATTAAACGAGGGGTACCAACAATTTTGTCCACGTGTGTATATGGGTACTTTGTGGCACTATACATATGGATTCTGTGTGAAAATATTCAAATGGGCACGTTATGCTTATCTCACGAGAACTTTCTGGAACTGTTTATATGGGCACTGATAATTGTACAGCACATCGTACAATACTATTTAACTTACTATACTATAGTGCTATATAAATATAATCAGGTACAGATATGGTGATGTAGCTTATAGATTGAATGGACATTGCTAGAGCAAAGACTATGCCTTCAAAATAAGAACTACAGTGCCTTGCGAAAGTATTCGGCCCCCTTGAACTTTTCAACCTTTTGCCACATTTCAGGCTTCAAACATAAGGATATAAAATTTAAATTTTTTGGTGAAGAATCAACAAGTGGGACACAATTGTGAAGTGGAACAAAATTTATTGGATATTTTAAACTTTTGTAAGAAATAAAAAACTGAAAAGTGGGGCGTGCCAAATTATTCGGCCCCCTTAAGTTAATACTTTGTAGCACCACCTTTTGCTGCGATTACAGCTGCAAGTCGCTTGGGGTATGTCTCTATCAGTTTTGCACATCGAGAGACTGAAATTCTTGCCCATTCTTCCTTGGAAAACAGCTCGAGCTCAGTGAGGTTGGATGGAGAGCGTTTGTGAACAGCAATTTTCAGCTCTTTCCACAGATTCTCGATTGGATTCAGGTCTGGACTTTGACTTGGCCATTCTAACACCTGGATACATTTATTTGTGAACCATTCCATTGTAGATTTTGCTTTACGTTTGGGATCATTGTCTTGTTGGAAGATAAATCTCCGTCCCAGTCTCAGGTCTTTTGCAGACTCCAACAGGTTTTCTTCCAGAATGGTCCTGTATTTGGCTCCATCCATCTTCCCATTAATTTTAACCATCTTCCCTGTCCCTGCTGAAGAAAAGCAGGCCCAAACCATGATGCTGCCACCACCATGTTTGACAGTGGGGATGGTGTGTTCAGGGTGATGAGCTGTGTTGCTTTTACGCCAAACATATCGTTTTGCATTTTGGCCAAAAAGTTCGATTTTGGTTTCATCTGACCAGAGCACCTTCTTCCACATGTTTGGTGTGTCTCCCAGGTGGCTTGTGGCAAACTTTAAACTAGACTTTTTATGGATATCTTTGAGAAATGGCTTTCTTCTTGCCACTCTTCCAGATTTGTGCAGTGTACGACTGATTGTTGTCCTATGGACAGACTCTCCCACCTCAGCTGTAGATCTCTGCAGTTCATCCAGAGTGATCATGGGCCTTTTGGCTGCATCTCTGATCAGTCTTCTCCTTGTTTGAGATGAAAGTTTAGAGGGACGGCCGGGTCTTGATAGATTTGCAGTGGTCTGATACTCCTTCCATTTCAATATGATCGCTTGCACAGTGCTCCTTGGGATGTTTAAAGTTTGGGAAATCTTTTTGTCTCCACAACAGTATCACGGACCTGCCTGGTGTGTTCCTTGGTCTTCATGGTGCTCTCTGCGCTTTAAACAGAACCCTGAGACTATCACAGAGCAGTTGCATTTATATGGAGACTTGATTATACACAGGTGGATTATATTTATCATCATCAGTCATTTAGGACAACATTGGATCATTCAGAGATCCTCACTGAACTTCTGGAGTGAGTTTGCTGCACTGAAAGTAAAGGGGCCGAATAATATTGCACGCCCCACTTTTCAGTTTTTTATTTTTTACAAAAGTTTAAAATAACCAATAAATTTCGTTCCACTTCACAATTGTGTCCCACTTGTTGTTGATTCTTCACCAAAAAATAAAAATTTTATATCTTTATGTTTGAAGCCTGAAATGTGGCAAAAGGTTGAAAAGTTCAAGGGGGCCAAATACTTTCGCAAGGCACTGTATATAAGATATTAATGGTTACATACAAATTTGCTGATTTTCCACTAATTTGTTATATTTCATGACTAATCCTTTTGTGTGCTCAGTACAAGCATACCTTTAATAAAGACAAGCTAAATGTGGTAGCTACTCAAACCAAACTACTATATGATTGTCTGCCTATCTACAGTCATGGCCAAAAGTTTTGAGAATGACACAAATATTATATTTTCACATGATCTGCTGCCCTCTGGTTTTTATGTGTGTTTGTCAGATGTTTTTATCACATACAGAAATATAATTGCATTCATATTATGAGTAACAGAAGCTTATATTGACAGTTAGAATGAGATAATGCAGCAAGTCAATATTTGCAGTGTTGACCCTTCTTCTTCAGGACCTCTGCAATTCTCCCTGGCATGCTCTCAATCAACTTCTGGACCAAATCCTGACTGATAGCAGTCCATTCTTGCAGAATCAATGCTTTAATTTTGTCTGAATTTGTTGGTTTTTGTTTGTCCACCCGTCTCTTGATGATTGACCACAAGTTCTCAATGGGATTAAGATCTGGGGAGTTTCCAGGCCATGGACCCAAAATCTCTATGTTTTGTTCCCTGAGCCATTTAGTTATCACCTTTGCTTTATGGCAAGGTGCTCCATCATGCTGGAAAAGGCATTGTTGAGCGCCAAACTGCTCTTGGACGGTTGGGAGAAGTTGCTCTTGGAGGATATTCTGGTACCATTCTTTATTCATGGCTGTGTTTTTAGGCAAGACTGTGAGAGAGCTGATTCCCTTGGCTGAGAAGCAACCCCACACATGAATGGTTTCAGGATGCTTTACAGTTGGCATGAGACAAGACTGGTGGTAGCGCTCACCTCTTCTTCTCCGAATAAGCTGTTTTCCAGATGTTCCAAACAATCGAAAAGGGGATTCATCAGAGAAAATGACTTTACCCCAGTCCTCAGCAGTCCACTCCCTGTACCTTTTGCACAATATCAGTCTGTCCCTGATGTTTTTTCTGGAGAGAAGTGGCTTCTTTGCTGCCCTCCTTGAGACCAGGCCTTGCTCCAAGAGTCTCCGCCTCACAGTGCGTGCAGATGCACTCACACCTGCCTGCTGCCATTCCTCAGCAAGCTCTGCACTGCTGGTAGCCCGATCCCACAGCTGAAATACTTTTAAGAGACGGTCCTGCCGCTTGCTGGTCTTTCTTGGGCGCCCTGGAGCCTTTTTGGCACCAATGGAACCTCTCTCCTTGAAGTTCTTGATAATGCGATAGATTGTTGACTGAGGTGCAATCTTTCTAGCTGCAATACTCTTCCCAGTTAGGCCATTTTTGTGCAGTGCAATGATGACTGCACGTGTTTCTTTAGAGATAACCATGGTTAACAGAAGAGAAACAATGATGGCAAGCACCAGCCTCCTTTTAAAGTGTCCAGTGGTGTCATTCTTACTTAATCATGACAGATTGATCTCCAGCCCTGTCCTCATCAACACCCACACCTGTGTTAATGGAGCAATCACTGAAACGATGTTAGGTGGTCCTTTTAAGGCAGGGCTGCAATGATGTTGAAATGTGTTTTGGGGGATAAAGTTCATTTTCTAGGCAAATATTGACTTTGCAAGTAATTGCTGTTAAGCTGATCACTCTTTATAACATTCTGGAGTATATGCAAATTGCCATTAGAAAAACTGAAGCAGTAGACTTTGTAAAAATTAATATTTGTATCATTCTCAAAACTTTTGGCCATGACTATACAGCCTTCCTAATGATCAGCTGATCACTGTGGCCAAGCTTCTGAAACTCCAGATGCTCATTCATCTACTGATTTGTCACAGAAATCTCTGTATAAAATCTGTCACATTTGACAAATATAGGATAAAGTGTAACCTGTTCAGCTCTTTGTAGCAACTCTTCATTCTAATTATGAGATGCCCAACAGGGGACATCGTCTACACTGTCTGTATACATCGCTGGGAGGGATGACTCCTTTAATTTACAAGATTTTGTGCCTAAGGTATCCATTTTCTTAAATGCAGTTTATGTACAACAATTTATATGAAAATGAATATGAAAAATACTATGCAAATTTTGAGCCATATGACTGCTCACTATGCAACTAATATCCACTTGCAGAGATTAACCTCTTAGGCAGCCTGCAGTTCATTTTTGACCTTTACCAGCAGTCACATTTTAGTCAGTCAGCATCAGGTGAGAAAATGTTAATGATAATAAGCATAATTAATAATAATTTCTTCCAAGAGTGCCTGTGCCTTGTAGACGCTATAGATTCCACTCAATCTTTTCCATAAACTGTAACAGATTGGATTCACAGTATCAGTATTCCTGATTCTGGTGGGCAGACTAGACCAAAGAATTCAACAGAAAACAAAATGAAAACAAAGTCTGATTAACTAACAACTGTTTATGAAGTTGATTCACTATACTTCTGTGGTAAATTTCTTAATCTACATCTTGGAAAAGGAATTGAACATGGGGTAGACCTAGGATTCATCTAATATCATCACTTAGGCTCGAATCACACATAGGGAAAGATATATTAGGACAGTTGCGTAGTATGCCAGTCTTAATCAGCTGGTGCCCTGCGAGGAAATAAAGCAAATTTATTAAGAGTCAGAATTGGTATTGTAGGTGTAATAATGTACGCTACAAAAACTTAGTCCAGTAAACTTACCCACAATAGTAAAATTGGGCCATGGTCTTTTTGTTGCAGATCTTGATTCAGTTGTTACAGCCAAAGTCAGGAGTGAATATTTAAAAAAAAAAAAATAAAATTCAGTCCTTCCTTTATACTTTTCCCTCTTTAGGCCGGTTTGACACAGTCTTGGGTTAAGGCCCCACATAGTGAAAAAAATGCTGTGGAAAAAAACCACGTTGGAAACGCATTGCGTATTTTTCCACAGCGTTTTTCACAGAAAGTCCGCAGAGTTTTCCTCTGCGGACCTTCTGCCCCTATTTTACCTATTTGGAAAACACCAGTGTTTCCGTAGGTATAATTGACATGCTGCGATTACCAAAAACTTTTTGAAATCACAGCTTTTCTGGTACATATTTTTTTCTGCAAGGTGTGGATGGCATTAGTAATTATCCCATCCACTTTGCAGGTAATGTAAAACGCAGCGTTATTAGCCGTTTTTTTTTTTTGTCTGTGAAATGCAGGTCATCTCTTAGGAGTCCCTTTTCATCTGACAGTTATGTGCTTGTAGTCTGCCATAAATGTAACTTAAAGGGGTTTTAAGAGATTTTTATATTGATGGACTATGCTTAGGATAGGTCATCAAATCACAAATCAGCGTCAGTCTTACAACCAGCTCCCCCACCATGCAGCTTTGTAGTCAGATAAGGCAATTTCTCTTCAGAGGTCTGTGATGTCATTTTCATGAGTCACGTGGCGTGTCTGTAGCTTACTCCCACTCATATGAATGTAACTGAATTGCAGTATTAGACACAACTACTATAAAATGTATTTCACTGTGCCTAATAATAAGTCATGAACATTAGACCTCTCAAAGTAAGAAACATTATTGTTGTGTAATTGTTGATGGAATTGTCCAAAATTTTGAAAGTTTTTTTTATTTTCAGAAGCATTGCCACTTGACCATGACCGCTTTAACCAGTGATCATGAATGTGAAACACTAATTTTCTGACTAGTCACAATTTTATTCCAAAATATAATCTAAAAATATGTAATAATATACAGATTATACAACACCTAGAATACTTTAAGACATGTAAGTGGTGTTACATTTATAATATCTCTGCCATGGGCTTGATAGTGAGTGGCAATTCATGAATTTCATGCAGCAGTGCCCTGTGCATTTTTTAGCTTCTTTGCTAGCCTTTCCCAGTGTCCCTGAGTCAACCTTAGCCTTATGGTTTGTTCAGATGGTTACTTCGGCTGCCTGCCAAAGCAGCACATTGATGAATGGCTGCATCTAAATACCATTGAGAATATGCGACATTCATTGGGATCATTAATCCCAATGCCTGAAAGTCTCTACACTATACACAATGAGGAAACTTAGCTCCTAATGCTTAAACATTAGGCTGCTGTGGCACTACATGAATTCAAACAGCTGGTATAAAAACCAAAAGTCTTGTTACAGCAACACTGCCAGCATTTGACAGCTTATGGCTGCTTGCCATTGCCTTGACTTGTTCTGCCTGCAGTATTGTGGTTGCCTTTAAACATGCATTGGCTTTGTGGTCATGCTGAATCCTGTTGCGTGCCAAATTATTCTGAAGAACCAACACAAACATTCATTCTTTCAGGATTTTTCCTGCCTGCAAAGCAATATGAGAAAATCAGGCATTACGAGGATAAATGATTGCAACATCAGCTTGATATACCCAGTGGTATGGGCATGCAGCGTTTCATCAATAACATTGTATGCTATCTATGTGAAGCAGCACTGAGGGTGGTCCTGAGAAAGAGATGGAGAAGGGAAAGCTTTCTGGACTGAACTATAGTACAGTAAATCAGCTGAGCAACATCCCTTGTTCTAGCTCTTCTGCGTAAATGAGGCAGTTTGTCATATGTACCTTGCTGGCATCCAAAACAACAGATGTATCTACATATGTTATGCAATTGCTCTATGCTGTAAAATGTATGAATCATCAAGTTTGTTGTGTCCGCAGGTCTGTACCTGATGCTATAGGCTATTCCTTCTTGTAGAGATCACAAGCTGACATGTGCTTTAATGGTTCAGGTGTCTGGTCTTTGGTTAGAAGTCTTTTTTGAACCATGCCTCCCAGCAACATACTGTCCCCTGCCAATTATAGTTGTGTGAATGCGGGGTAACACTGCACCACTGAGACATGGTAATGACAAGGACTGCTGAGGCCAATCAGCGGCTTCAGCACAACGCTGGAAGATTCCACGGGAGCAGGTGAACCGGGAGTCACGGGAGTCACGTCCCAGAATTACAATCATAATTATTTTTTATATTTCTCATGTGAACAAAACTCTAAATCTCCCATTTTCCTTCATGCACTCATTAAGTTAAAAGAGATGTCTAATTTAGGCTAAGGCCCCACATAGCGGGTTGCAGCAAAAAAGTGCTGCGGGAAAAACCGCAGTGGCAATGCTTCACGATTTTTACCGCAGCGCTTTTCACAGAAAGTCTTCTGAGGTTTCCTCTGTGGACTTTCTGCTTCCATTATACCTATAGGGAAACTGTCGAAGTTTCCGTATTTATAATTGACATGCTGTGATTTCCAAAATCACAACAGTTTTGGAAATTGCAGCGTGTCCGCTGTGCGTATTTTTCTGCAGTTTGTGGATGGGATTTGCTAGAATTCCATCCACTATGAAGGAATTAGACCAAGTGGGGCCCCGGCCTTAGGCTGGATTCACACCACATATGTGATGTAAGTTTAGCATGTACGCTGAGAAGATCCCAACATATAACACTAAACATGTCCATAGGTTGACATTCACCAGAATGAGGCCAGAAGATTTAGCTTTTTGCACATGGAACCTCCCATAAGTTATCACAAGACAGGAGCCTCTTCAAAACTCTGGTTTAAAAAAAAAAAAAGAAATTATACCTGTCCCATTTTCCTTACCGGTGACCGCTGAGGTCTTTAGTTTTTAACAATTAAAGCATAGCTAAACTTCCAGACAACATTTGATTTTCTGGCAGTTTTTGTGTCATTAATGAATTTTGTAATACACTTTATTAACAAATTTTGGCTCCTATCTGTGAAATCCTGCACTGGGGTAGGGTCACTTCAAATAGCTATATCTTAGCATTATAAAACCTACAAACTTGCTTTTGGTGTCACATGCAGTTTTAGCTGTATGATTTCCAGAGATATCACTGATTGAAAACACAGTCGGGATTGAGATATACAACAAATGAAATTATATATGATAGAGGACTAGTATTATTGGTTGTGGCCTTTATGTTTATAATAACCTATAGTAGGGAAAAGATTTACATGCCTTCTTTAAAAAACAAAACAAAAACTATTTCGATTTCTATAAGGCATTTCATGTTAAATATTCACATGTATACCACATTCCTATGTTAAAGCTAGGAATTTTATCGAAAACGTCATTTTTTTTGGAAGTAACAGGTAAGCAAAAGACCCTATTGTCTATATGTAAAAAAACCTTGAAATTGTTTTCAGTCTTAATTTTGACACGATTGCTATAGATTACAGGTCTAATGTCTAACCCCTAACCCCAGATTCACACAATCGGATTTACCAGTCTGAACAGTATGCTGGAAGAGGGAATATGCTGGGAGAGGGGATCCCTGCCTCCCAGCAACATACTGTCCCCTGCCGATTATAGTTGTGTGAATGCGGGGTAACACTGCACCACTGAGACATGGTAATGACACGTGACCGCTGAGGCCAATCAGTTGTCATTTTTACCTGGACAACCCCTTTAAGCCAAATAGGATGTAGCTGTTAACCTGAATGGTGATTTGGATTTCACCATGTTTCAGTGAAATGAATGAACTAATAGAACATTTTTTCATTAGGAGCACTTCAGCTTTCGTCCCTCCCATGTATGTTTGTAATAAGTAAGCATGGACACAATTAGATGTTATCTTTTCCCACACTGTTGTGTCAGCTGCTGTAAATGACACTGTGCTGTGTATGATCTTCTCCCATACAGAACCATGAGCTGCTGTGGACTGTTGTAGATCTTCCCGCCACATTATGTTGTATGTTGATATTATTTTCCCTTACATTGTGCTATGAGCAGGCCTAATTTACATCCGTTTTGTTGTTTTCACAAAAATAGTGAAAGTGCCTGATCCATGTCATGACAGACATGCCTGACGGACCCCACTGACTATATTGGGGTCCTTTGGATTTCTATAATGGGATCCATCATGTTGCACTATTTTATCCACTGTATGGAATCCACTGTATCCACTGCACACTACATGCAAAAAAAGCTAGGAAATTTGAAAGAAATGTAGATATGTTTTATTCAAAACAATACAGGGTTTTTTTTGCAAAGGTGTACATAGTCTTGTCTATCTCAGGATGCTAATTATAAATATAAAATGATTTTCATATTATTCTAGTCTACTGTAGAGTATTTTAAATGAATTAATAGAACAAACTGTAACATATATTCAGAGTTCAACTAACCTGTGTCCTTTTAATAATAACAATGACCGATGTCGAATCAGTTCTATAAAAAATGGTAACACAACTACTTTACATATTATAAATACAAAAATCAAATTTAGTTGATTGTTTGAAGTCAATGGATTTACAACGTCCTTCTTTTCATATATATATATATATATATATATATATATCTGTTTTGTTTTGTGGCATTTCATTGTTCAAGTCTGTAGGGAACCTACATTTTCTGTCTATTTAAGTCAAAACTAGGTTAGGCTAAATATGCCACAAACTTCATTATTTTTGACAAATGCACAAAGCATTTCTAGGCTGAAGCTCTTCAGCTGTGTCAACATTTTTTATATTAGTTATTATGAATTTGTATTTAAATAAATATAATATGTAAATAATTTAGTATGACTAATAGTTCTCTACAATTGGGGTAAAAAATTATTACCGGTAAACTTCATTCAATGTGTATTATTTTTTCCTATTTCTCTATCAAAATAATTATCATCATAGAATTTGGCTCTGTTCACATTGGCTATTTGAGGTTTCTGTCAGGGCTTCTAGTGTTTTTCATGTTGAGAATTATCACTTGGTTTCAACAGAAGCCATGGTGCTAATGTGAACAGAGCCTACATACAGCTTCATTTGTACAACATATGGAGATTATTTGGCTGGACCATGTGAAATGGTCAAGTTGATGGTATAGCCAGATATATCCTTGTATAGTTGCATAGATCTGTTATTGAACTGACTGTATACAGTTTTATTTTGTATACTGTTTTGTTGAAAGATATAGTTGATAGTACTCTTTTCAATACATTTTTGTAAACTTATGATAAAAGCACAACCTTTTGTTGTACATTTGACCTTTAATTTTTATTGGCACATCATTGTCTACAGAGATACAGAATTTTCACAGGATATATACCAATTGTGTACCACAGATGTGGTGTAAATTCAACATAACTTTTGATTGGTTGGCTTCTAACCAGTAAAATGATAAGATGAGACACAATGTACATCAAGTTAAAGTTTGCCTTTGTCAAATCTATTAAAGATGTCTCTGGTGTAGTATTACAATAAAATGTCTTTATTATGACATGCAATAGATCACATATAGTATGCTGATTAAATTGTGACTTGTGAATGGGCATGGAACCTGTCTCACAAAATTCTTACAAAATGTATTTTTCTAGTGAAAAAATATATTCATTGCAGATAGTCCACATTTAGAAAACAAATGGTGTGTATTATTCCAAAAAATGCCATTTTAGTCCATGGGCTATGTCTGGTACTGCAACACATCCAGATACAGTTTAATATAGCTGAATAGTCATACCAGACACAGCCCATGATTAAACGTAGAGACTTTTCTCCAACTTTGAATTCTTCTCTATTAGGATTATAATAACATTTCAAGTTTTGTTATTACTGAGTTTATTTTTAGATTCACCCCAATTGTTTAAATAGTCTAGAAATGGCTAAAAAATAATATTGAGGTATAATACAATTTTACCTGTCTGATATCAAAAAGGGTTTGATGGTGCTCAGCAAATCAGATTTATGTGTGTTTTTGCAGTATGCAACTCATTGATTATGTCTTATACATTGTAAATATTCCTGGAAGATTTTGTTGTCCTTGCATGAGTATTTACATTGCACATCATTTCATACATTGTATACATATGGATTTGTGCTACGATCCTGAAACTACTCTATTACATTCAAGGTCAAATGTTACTTAAGCTTCGCTAGCTTAAACAGAAAAGGCAAAAATCTGCTTTTGATGAATACAACTTTAAAGAGATGCAGTCAGGGTAGTCATTGGTAGTTACATACCTGTAGAATATGCTAGGATACAAGGACAGATTGGAACCTGAAAGTAGCCCTGGAAAAAGATTAAAAGTGGCCCCATTTTATAGGCCAGCTCAGTGCAACTACGCAGAGTCAATACAACAGGGCCAGCACATGTAGCTCCTCCATGTAAAGCAGTCCTGTGTAAAGTAATTTTGCACAGAACTGCTTTACATGGAGGGAGAGGCAGCAGTCCTATGTAAGTTACCAAGTCAGCCTGAAACTGTAACTTACACAGGACTGCTGCCTCTCACTCTATGTAAAGCAGACATTTCTATTACATAGGATTGCCTGCTTTGTATGTAAAGGAAGCAGTCCTATGTTAGTAAACTTATATGTTGTGGGGTCAGAGTGGCAATTAAACTGTAGGTTGAGCAACAGCCGCCATTACACTCACAGTTCACTGACTTCTGAGGCTTTTGTTTAGACAAACTAAACATAACATAAAAAATAGAAAAACATATTCCCTGGTACTCTGATGTCTGCTGCCAGAGCCCGTTGGGTGTCATGCTTCGGAACCCCACCCCACGTAACCTCTGAGGCCTCAGTGGCCTTAATGATCATGTGGGGTGCAGGGGGATGAAGCACAGTGTATGACCGATTGGGCTGCAGAGTCAGACACTGGACAGCTGAGTATGTTGTGGGTTTTTTTTTTTTTGGTTTTTTTTGTTTGTTTGTTTTTCCCTTAATGTTACATCGCCATCGGCTTCCCCAGAGTTTGTCCAATTCCTGGACAACCTCTTTAAGAATAATGTCCCATAGTACACATAGTATAATGTCCCACAGTGGTCCCTTCACACAGTATAATGTCTCATAATGGTTCCTCCACACAGTATAATATTCCATAGTGGCCCCTCCACACAGTATAATGTCTCAGACTCTCTTCAGACCCCAGAGTATAATGAGTGGAGGTTCAGGGGAGGTGATTGAACATAATAAACAGTGTTGCTCACCTCTCCTGAGCTCCAGAGCCAGTCTTCCGGCCTCTTCTTGCCTTAGAGACGTCATGAATGATACAAAGTGGAGTGAGTCACACCGGCGTCATTTTGCATCATGACAGCAATCTGACTGCTGAGGCCCAAACATTGGCCTCAGCAGTCTCTGATGTCATTATGTTTTATCACCACGCCTGAGCCTCTGCTCATTATACTCTGGGGCCTGAAGAGATCTCAAAGTGTAATATCGATTTTCGTACGGACCTGTTCGGTCCAAATGAGATAACTGAGCAAACCTAGTGCAACAAGTCCCACAAGGTTCATCCAATAAATACACTCAGTGCCGCCCAACGGCCTCCGCTATAAAGGTATAGAGCAGAAGCTGCTGGATTGCACTCTTCAGCAGTAGTCAGGGCCTCAGGGCAGGTAGCTTGCTGGCCCAGTGGCCAGGGGCGTAACTTGAGGGGGGTGCAGAGGGTGCAGTCGCTGCGGGGCCCAGGAGTCTTAGGGGGTCATAAGCACTGGCATCAGTATTGAGATTGCAGCTTACATCTGGCCCATAAACCAAGGAGACCCACAGATTACCCTAATCACACTAAGTTTGTTTAAACTCCTTAGCACCCGTAACCATCACTATCAAGAATTCGCTGTAGGGATGAGGTAGGGGGCCCCAGACAAAAGATTGCATCGGGGCCCACAAGACTTTAGTTACACCACTGCCAGCAGCCCATATACCAGTTGGCCCATGGGGAATTTTGCCAGTGACATACATTGCCAATCCATCCCTGCAATGATATACAGTCAGTGGGCCTAGCCACTGTCATACATTAAAAAAAAAGGAACCAAAAAAAAAAAAAAGAATCAAATCTCAAGTTTTCCTCACCCCACTGACGTTGGGGAAAGAGTTATATTGATTTAACAGACACACCTGAATGTTCAGATTTTGAGTGGAATTACACTTTAAGGGGAGTCTTGTCACCACCCCCCAAGCATATTAAACTGTCGCCTCCATGTTACAGAACTCACTACAGTGATAAACAACATAACTTTGTAATGTGTTAACACTTTTGTAAATTTGAAGGAAAAACTTCTTTGAAGTGTTGTGCTCTGTAATGCAATTGTAGCAGTTGAATATGATAGGGGAGGTGGCAGATTTTCTTTTAGTATGAAAACACAAAAACATCAATTTAATCTTTATTCTGCTATTTGTCACCCCTTAATATTATGGGGATTTAATGATCTTGACACTTTTAAACTGGCCCCTTTGCTTTGCTTTGCCCATAATGCTGCCTCTAATGTGAATGAAAATCATGTAAAAGCAGTACCTCATACAAACTGCATGGCCTTAGTTATTTCATATTTATAAGAAAGATTTAATTAAAATAATTAAGAAACTAATAATTTACTATTTTGTATGCATCATATGTCTGCTTTGCATAATTCCTATTTTATGTCTGTTTTATGTTTGTACATGGACACAAACAAAAAAGTTATTGAAGCCATAAATGTAGTACACAAAAAGAAATCCATAACATAGAAGATTTCCAAAGGGGAATTGGTGCTATTCTGTACTGTAATATATGATTGTAATATTTATAAACTAAGAAAGATTTTTACATAGTCATTTCAAGTTAATTTGATGCCAGCTCAAATCTCTAAAAACCTTTTACTTTTTAAATTGTAGGAATTTCTACAAAACTAAAACAGTTTGGAAACCTTTTTATGGAATCCTTTACATCTTTGCTGAAATGTAGCTTAAAGGGGTATTCCCACGAACATAACCATTTTTAAATTTGTAGATAATTAAAAGTTGAACATTTTTGCAAGTATAATTAAACATTTTGCAGAGTTTTAAAGATTTTCTCTAAATATCTTGTGGTCACAGTCTTGTTCGGTTACCAATGGATACGGCCATGAATGCAGGATCTTTCTAAGGTCAGAAGATCAGCAATGGTTTCCTTATCGTGGCCGGGATATCTTCTTATACATGTAGTGTCCCTGCCTGATAACCCAGCTACAATAAGGAAATCATGGCTGGGTTCCTGACAAGTCCCAGACCATATAAAGTTTATGCATTTGTGGTCGTATCCATTGGCAACCGATCAAGACAACAGACTGTCACCACTAAGATATCTTTAAAACTCTGCAGAATTTTTAACTACTTATATTTGCAAAAATCTTTAACTTTTAATTATCTACAAATATAGATATGGTTATGATCATGGGAATACCCCTTTAAGGCTACTTTCACACATACAATCCATTTTGAGGTTTATAAAGGAACAGACATACATCCTAGTGTATTTCTGTTTTTTGATCTGTATCTGGTCCATGTGTCATCCATGTTTTATCCACTTTTTGTGCCCACAAGATGTATGCTATCATCTGTATTTTCCAGGATCACTTAGTAATGAATCTGTAACCCCCCCCCCCCCCCAAAAAAAAAGACAGTTGAAATGCAGATAGCACACGGATGAAGCCCATATGCAGCATATTCCAATTTTTTTATTTTTTTTAATGGAACCAAACAAATGGAGATAATGGATAAACTAAAATGACCACCACATTATACTCTGGGGTCTCTTCAGACCCCAGAGTATAATAGGTGGAGACCCAGGGAGGTGGAAAAAAAAAAAAAATCATACTCTCTGTTACCTCCTTGGGCCGCCTCGCGGCATCAGGCACTCTCCTGGTGACATCCAGGACTCTTCTGTGACTCCATTGATCCAGGCTCATCTCTGAGGCCTGTGATTGGACCTCAGCTGTGACCTGGACATTCCTAACATCATGACGCTCGTTGTGCCCATGTGACCGGTGGTGGCCCAATCACAAGCCTCATAACGCAAGGTGAGAATGAATGTTTTTGCACCTCCACTGGGTCTTCCAATATTGTAAACCCAAAGTATAATAATTTCATTTTGACATAACTTTGGCTGTGTTTGCCTTGTAGAGCTAGAAATCGCATGGATGTGTTCCTAGGAGCCCTAAGAGTGTTCTACACTATATTTTAAGCCAATTTAAGGTGCGGTTCATACTGAACTTGTTCGACCCCAGCTGCCGAATAACAAACACAAAATTAATCTTGAGAATCACCCATTTCTAATAGAAGCCATGTGAAGTTGGTCTTCCTGAGCTGGGCTCCATAGCTGTTTGTATGCCTATACCTTGGAAGGTATACCCCTGCATCTTACTGAATACATTTTCACTACAATAATCATAAACAGAACATTTTTGGGCCACTGTTATGTAATAGATACCCTAAGGCATGGTGAAGACTGTTATATCTCCAGCGGTGTTACCCTTTGGAGTCAAGCTGGGAGCAGACTTGCAAGGGACACTGTATTATCTATGGAAACCATCATCATCACCTATCATAACAACTGCCAAAGGGGTGATCTGCGTTGCTCTCCTAAATACTACCTGGCTGAAAATACGACAATACTTCAAAGAGGTTTGGTAAAATGCCCTAAGCAACATTTCAGAATCTAGAAACTATATAAAGAAAAAAAACAAAACACATACAAATACAAATACTAAGTACATAAATAACTGTAAAGTTGATCATCTGGAATCGTTGGTTATAATGAATATATATAAAGTAAATATATGTAAAGTTCCATAAACGGCCTTTTCCTTCTAAAACATCATGTAGTGATTGATGTAATCTCTAAGTGAATGGGTGTATGTTTGCTACTTTTGTGACACACTTGACCTCCACAAAGTATCAAACAAGCAGACTATCACGTTTTCTGGGAAAATGTACATTACCTAGCCTTGAGCTATTGATCTGTAACTTTAGAAGAAGGAAAAAACTGAATCCATTAGCCGACTATTTATAAGCCTATGACTTTTGTAGTGGAACTTTAAAAGTCCATGGTATTTTAGCAATGATTTCTTATTACTTGATTTACTATTCCAAATCACTCAATAGGCTGATTTATCATAGTTTGTGCGCTAGAAAAGTGGCATACAAGTCATGAAAAAGTAGCAATTTTTTCCTCAAGTTTGAATTCTTGTGTAAAAATGACAACTTTTTAAGTGTTTTGTGCCCCACACGCCACATTTCTCCTCCACATGTGGAGGAGGTATGGTTGGGGTGGAGCCATTGGCCTTGTACTATTTATCATCATTTATGCCAGTTTCTTTTCTTTCTGGCGGGGTTGGAATTTAGAGATGAGCAAAGTATTCAAAAATTCGATGTGGCAACTTCGCCAAATTTTGTGATACAATTCTATTCGATCCAAATTAAATTGCGGCGAATCGTGTAACAAAAACAGCTATTTTTTGGCTGCAGCCAATCAGCAGCCAGCCCTGTGATGTCACAGCCCTATAACCCCTTCACAAGCGCACACAGCATGTTTGACCGCTGCATCCAATGTGTTAAATCCCCCCATCAGTTATGGAGCAGGGTGTTAGGGGTTATAGGGCTGTGACATCACAGAGCTGGCTGCTTATTGGTTGCACGTATGGCATTCTGGGTGATCCCACGTTTCCAGAGTTCCTTGCGCCATGTCCTAATATGTACAGCAGCCATTTTGAACTAAATGCGAATCGTTACCACAAAGCGTGAGGAAATTCGGATTCAATGCGAATCGAATATTTCCTGAAATTTGGATTGAATTCCAATTCAGCAGCTTAGATTCGCTCATCTCTATTGGGATTATTAAGACCAGTGTGGAAAATGCCAGTCTTGATAAATCAGCGCCATTGCTCACTGAAATCCTATTAAGCATGCTGCATATTTGGTTGATAACCACTGTATATCATAATTCAGTGGGTGTACAGCAGTAAGTACTGTAGCATGGCAGTAGTTAAATGGGGTTTCCGGGCATTATTAATCACCTGTTCTTAGGTCTGACATCCAGGCCCCCGTTGATCGGCTGTTTAAACAGGCTACATCAAACCCAGTAGAGGGATAAGCAGAAGGGAGAAGCATAAGAGCTTCCTCTATATTTCCCATTCCTTTTGTAGCTGCTCCTGGGTTTGGTTCAAAAAACGTAACAAAATCTGCAACAAAAAAAGCAGCTTTTCGGTAACTTGGGGCCTTAGCCTGAAGGTTTCCAAGATGAGTCCCTCCATCAAATTGCCCTAATAGTTTGCAAGAAATAATGAAGGTGATGGAGCCCTCCCCCCATAGATATACTTGCTTATTTTGAGTGAGCATATGTCTGTTATGAATAGGGGAGAGGAGTATATCCTCTGCCAGACTCACCTGGAGAGGCCTCCATACACTTTAGATTGTCGGACAGTCCCACCAGATCAGATGAAATTAATCTAATGTGTATTTCCTTCTTAATGTTACGTTAGACCTAACTATCATCAATGATGCAAATGATTTTATGATAAGATTTACTTTTATGGAGATCTGCTCCATTTATTAGAACATTTGTCATGTGTTATGTTTCTCTGTTGTTTGAGGTAAATGTTACAATTGTAGTGTCTAGTTTACTATTGTGTGAGAATATACACGCTGGGAAATACAAATCCATAAAGGATTTTCAATGGGAAAATTTATTATTGTGGGAAATATCTTTTTTGCTTTTTTGTGTATGTTTCTTCACTACAAGCATTGTGATTAAAAAAAACTATTTGACTACTCATTGTAATCCTGGCACGTCTCTGGCCCGCTTTAGATAAATGTCTGTTTTCCTTCCAACGCCATTTCTCGACAGTCTTAAAACCCTTCAGAAACACTTATGTTGCAACACTGTAGAAGACAGTTGACAAAAGATTCCAATTTACTTTCAAAGATAGACATAATCTAAAATAAACTAACTTGATCCTAAAGTGTACGTTTCATTTTTGGTGAGCCTGAGTTTATACAGAGATGTACTGTAGCACACTTGAATATGTCATGATGTGTCATGAACTTGTCACCATGAACTTCAATGGGATTTTAGTTATTCTAATAAAATCATCTGTAATCATTTCAAAAGGTCCCAATTATATATAGATTGCAGGAATGTGGAGGAATCTTGATAACCCTGTTCTGGACCGCCCATTGACTGTATACATCTGGGCAGTCCACTCTTGAATCTGCAAGGATTTACCGGTATGCTCTTGCTGAGTTAAGCAGCTGTACAACAGGGGGCGTTCCCTCAGTGCTGAAACTGCACAGGGGCGTCCCCTGTGCTCTCCACAGATGCATTTTTGAACTTACCACGCTGCCTCTCTTCTTCTTTAGCAGGCGCCTCTTCTTGACGTCATCCTTGTACGAGTCTTATTTCGGTCATTTTCCTGTGGCCTATTACATACAGCGCATGCAGTATGCTCGTGTAATAGGCCACAGGAAAATGGCCGAATGGACTTGAGAGGCGGCACGGTAAGTTCAAAAATGCGTCTGAGGAGAGCACAGGGGACGCCCCATATGCAATTTCAGCACTGGCGGAACGCCCCTTGTGCATTCGGAAGACGCATTTGCATAAAGATAAAAGTCAACATTTCTTCTAAACGGCGGCGAGGAGCGAAACAAGAAAGGTAGGAGAAGAAAAGCCTTTATAAAGGCTATTACGACGTGGCTTCAGTTAAAAACATGTTTCCTCAATGATAGAATCCCTTTAAATAGGCTCCCAGCTGTCATGGCAGCGCCCATGCGCCGCAGGGAAAATTATGTCTCGGTCAGCTTTGACTTGGAGGAGTCATGGTGATGGAGGAGATAATGTCCATGATCATAGCAAGCATTGCTGCTGGGTCTCCATTGTATATGACAGCGAAGACACAGCGGCTGAATGGCCGACATATTTAAATACCTGACATCCGACATTGTAAAATGATATGCTTGGAAAAACAAGTTTGTTCTCTTGCATTGTCATCTCGTACTGAACATTCAGAAATTAAAATATTGCTGACTGTATAAATGAAATTAGTTGGAAGGCACATTTGACTTTGCTGTAGGCAACAACTGCTTAGTTCTCACTTCTAACAAATCACACAAAAAAATCTAAATTCATTGGGGAATGATTTTGGCACATTGTAGCAATTAAACCATTTGTCAGTATATAATCAGGTTACTAAATAACATCAATTGGATATCTGTAATATACTTTTATGTATGACCCTTACAGTACAATACATTAATAGCGATGGATGGTATTATAGATATAAGTGAATACTTATATGTAATATTCTGAATTTAAAATAATTACATGTCTAGTATATGTATCATATATGTGTTTTATCAGTCTTTTTTAAAGTTTCAGAACAAAGGCTGCAGAAATGCACAATTGTCATTTAGTCATCATACATATCCATTATAACCCTTTAACCAATTACCCCACATACTCTGCAGTTTACACAAAGGGAATATCTAATCATAGCAGCTTTGAAATTCTGTTAGATATTCTTGATAACAAGTTCATGTGATCATCTGTGGCCAGCATGAATGTACAGAAGTAGCAAAATTTAACATGACAAGTCAGAAGTGACAACCAAGTGGCCTGGTTAACAAAACATTGAAATTTTGGGTCAGAGGGCAGAAAATTCCCCAGATTTCAATCCCATTGAGAACTTGTGGCCAATCCATAAATCAGATGGACAAACAAAAACACAGAAAATGCAATAAACTTCAAGAACTGGTTAGGCAAGAATGGGCCGTCATCAGTCAGGATTTGGGCCAGAAACTCATATTCAGCATGCTAAGGTGAATTGAAAAATATGGGTCAATACTGTAAATAATGCATAAACATAAACTTGATGTGTTTGTCAATAAAGTGTACATCTTATGAAGTCGTTGTCCTTCACTATATTATGCAAACATCTGACTAAAAGATCTAAAAACACTGAAGCAGGAAACTTTGTGATTAAAGACTAAAACAGTTGCAAGTGGTGTTTTTATGCTACCCTTGCCACTTTTCTCAAAGTGGACGGGGACATCAGCCACACACATTCACTTACATTTACACCACTTTTGTAGCATAAATGATGATAGAAATCTATTCCGGCTATGAGCTAGCGTAGATTTCTGCCGCGGTGAATGGACTGCCACAGGATGCATCTGATTCCTTGTTATGAATCTTGTGAATCTTCTCCACCTCTGCAGAGATCATCAAGACTGGTGTATATGATCTGCCCCAATGTTTTTGCAGATTTCACTCCTGCCATGAAATCTCTTCAGTTAGAGGGGTATTTTCAAAACAGACATTTATGGTGTACATCTATAATATGAAACGTGTGTAATAGACAACACAGGGCCACAGTTCTTCTCTTGCATGAGCTGCAAGCACAGGATTCTATCATGCCTTAAACGTGGGTAAACCTGGACACTAAGTGGAGAAGTAAGGAAGAGCCTTGTGTGTGGTGCTCTCTATTATAGACTATGGAGAATTAGGAAAACAGACACAATAAGTTTAGAACAAACCTGTTTTGATGTCTGTGTGCCAACATGTGATGCATCTTATACAAATTCTGAATACAATCATTTGTACAAGGCCTTAGAGTAGTAAAGCTCATTGAACTGCTTGACTTGGTAAATTATTTAAACAGGATTTGGATGTCCTTCTTAAGACTTCAGGTAAATAAAGGCTATAGCAGTCTTACAAAAATCAGGGTGAATAAAGGCATGCATTGATCGGATCCCCCTAAACTTTAATATGTGATGCTTCATTACCCATTGCCTTCCTTAGCTCTTACAGCTGATCACTACAGATAAGCTAACCGGCTTGTACCGAGAAGGTACAAATTTGGTACAAATTTTGGTGTAGTAATCGGAGGCCCAGGCAGGGGCGCACCGCTAATGAGGCGAAGTGAGGCTGTCCGTCACTGTCTGGGGGGCGGCATTTTTACTATTCAATGTAAACCAGCCCAGGACAGGCCGCTTTATAAAAAAAAAAAAAAAAAAAAAAGCTGAGCGGGGCCTGGCGTGGGCTGGTTTACGAGACCTCTCCATGTCAGCGCAGGCGGCGATACAATAACGTCATCGCGCCTCCTACGCTGAGACACAGACGTCGTGGACAAGAAGAGGAGGAGGTGGCAGCTCCATCAAGGCATCGCAGGTAGGTGAGGAAAACTTTTTTTTTATATATATAAATAGGCCGTAACCTGCTGGAGTATCCCCAGCAGATAACAGCCTATTTATTTACCTACACCACATCTGCTCGTGGCCGCCTCCGTTTCCCCTTCTGCTATGGGACGCAGAAGGGGAAGTGGTTGCCGCCGTGAGCAGTCACGGGCATCGGTAAGTGAGGCCGTGGGCCTCAAATACTACTATTATTATATTCCAGGGTCTTTTCAGACCCCGGTGTATAATAATTGGAGGCCATGGGGAGGTGAGGGAACATAAAAACCAGTGCTACTTACCTCTCCTGCGATCAGTGTTACTCCAAGCAGGCTTGGGGCCTCTGGTGATGTCATCAGGTCGCGTCGCCGGCCTGATCATGTGACGTGTGTGCGCAATTAAACAGGGCCAAAAGCTGCAAGGAGTGCACCGGTATCCAGGATAGGTAAGTAACACTGGTTTTTATGTTTGTCACCTTCCCTGAGTCTCCAATCATTATACTCTGGGGTCTAAAAAGGATAATAATAGTTCATGGGTGGCCCCTTTTTTGCCACATTCTCATTTATTTGACTATGTACTTTTACTTTTGGAATGAAATGGTTAATGATCCCTGTCAGGGTAGGGGGCATGTTTGTCAGACTGTGTATCATGTGTCTCCGTAAATAAGTGAGGAGTACGATTCAAAATACTTAAACATCGTAGGAGGTCAAAGTGTTGTGGCCCCCCCATGGGCCTCATAGCAGTGGTCTACCCACTACCCTGCCTCCATGGTAGGCAAGTCATTGATTTTTAGCAGGAATAACAGAGTAGTATCACAACAAAAATTAAGATGCTCCAGAATTGTTATATCATGGAGAATGCATTATTTAATAAAATAGGCATGTTAGGAGAAGTAGCAAATCTTTTTCTAAATTGTAATATGTCAAAACATGGTTTCCTCCCTTAAAATGTATATAAATGAATTTGTGTCATATTTCTACCCCTGCTTATTAACTACATGAAACTGCATCTGTAAATCAGTTTCCTAAAGGCTTGTGGTTCGCTAGTTAATTAATATTGCACTTCTTTCTAATTACTTTCATGAATAAATGAGTATTAAATTGGAGAAATAGTAATATTACATGTTAATTAATTTCCTGACCCATAGGTTATAAACCCTAGAGGGATGCAGATCTTTATAATGGACAATCACTTATGTGCCGCAGTCAGATATTAGCATTGTTTTTAATGGGGAGGACAGTGTGGCATGTAATACACTCATTTGTTGGAACAATAAAATCCTATATCAGCGTATCCCATACCCCCAGACTACTGTCAGCTTAATACTTAAGTCTGACTTGAATAGAATTGTCATGACTTGCTCTGACTGACTCTCACAGTGGTTTGCATGAATCCTTAAGCACATGTTATCTTGAAATGCAGCATTCCTTTTCTGTCACAATGCGATGTAATCAAGCTCCTACCACTAGTATAGACTACCAACTTCATGGAAAAGTGATGGAACATGTATATATGTATTCGAGCTCATAGTCTGAATTCATCATTGTCATACACATCTGTCCTTGAACAAGGTAAAGCCTGAAATATGATTAGCAACTGAAGCTGACTACTGCATCTTTATGTATTCATGGTGCATACAGTCCATACATACATAGTTTTTACAGTTTGATTGCATCTGTCCACTAATTATTAGGAAGCCTATATGGCAGATTAACCCACTTTGTCTTTAAGGCTAAGGCCCCACATAGACGGCCGCAGTAAAAAAGCGCTGCTGGAAAATCCGTGGTGGAAACGCATTGCAGGTTTTTCCCCGCAGCACTTTTCACAGAAAGTCCACAGAGAGCTTTCTTCTGCGGACTTTCTGCTTCCATTATATCTATAGGGAAAACGCCAGCATTTTTGTAGGTGTAATTGACATGCTGCGTAGCTTGATGAGTTTGGCTGTTTCCATATCCCAACACTGCTAGCAGCCTGGATTTGGGTGTCAGCAGGGACAAGGTAAGGTGGCACAGGGTCTGAGGGGATTCATTCTTGAGATAGGGTGGGTCCCATAGGTGAGACCCACATCCATTAGACATTTATGCCATATGCTATGAATGTGCCATAAGTGTTTCTGATGGGAAAACATGTTTAAGGCCAGGACCATACCAACTTGCTCCATAATTTCCCATGGGGTAGTTTTGCTGCATGCCAGGACCATACCAACATGCTCCAGAATTTCCCACTGGGTGGTTTTTGATGCACCTCACCCAAGGAATTTTTTTTGCCCACATAAAATTTCATCTTTTAAAATGATACATATTAAGGGCAAATATTTACTTTCTATTTGTTTTTATTTTTTATGCAAGATTGAATCAGTGGAGTAAATTAACCCGTGACAGCCGTAGCTTCTTCATGTGCCAAGATGGTCCATACGTGACGCTAACTATGATTCTACTGACAATGTTCCCTGACATCTCAATGTTCACATTGTATCCCTCAGGGACACCTAGTGACCAGCAGTTTCTCTGCAATACTACCACAAGGGAAATATTACACAGTTACCAAAGGAATCAGAATGTAGACCTTTCAGTGTGCATACTAGCTGGACACTGCTACTAGCTAGACCTATTAAAGTAGTTTTATAGAGAAAATGGGTACAGACAGTGTAACTGAAATTTCTTTTTTGTCTGTTTTCGTTTTGTCAATGTTATAAATTTAACTAAATAAATGTATAGAAAAAAAGTCCCATTCTCTTGTGCATAACTGTATCCATGCTGTAATACCTGAGAACAAAGGTCCCCATTTTTATTCATGCGAGTCACCTGCTGACTGGTAAATTGGCTTGCTTTGGGCACTATTCTTAGCAGTGACAAAGTGCCTGCCCAACCGTTTTTTAATGGCAAAGTGCCATACAGCAGGATTTACCATTAGGATGAATTCAAACATTGCAGATTTGCTATTGATGTTACATGCAGAATTACGCAGGTAAAATCTGTTGAGGATTACTGAGCCAGACAAGTGGAGATGCTATTTCATATCTGCAGCAAGTTCATTCTGTCCTGGATTTGTTGTGGATTTTCACCATGGATTTCACCACTTTTATTGTAGCTGGGGTAAAATCCATGTGAATCTAACACATGTGGACTTATATATATTTCCTAGCTGCGTCAGCAATTAGGACGTGTATATACAAATGGAAGACACAAGTATATAAAAATTGCAACAAATAACTAATATAATCATTGGATCCTTTCCTATGGATCAAAAATGTAAAACAAAAGTGCTAATGTGAAGTGACCTTAGTGAAATAAGATGAACGGAAACGAAATTCTGCAATAAATTGGCTCTACTTGCAATTAAAAAGAAAGCTCTTAGCGTGTTCCTTTCCTCTAAAGTAAAATGCGTATATTTTATACTTTCAGTCTCAAAGCTCATAAAATCCTTATTGTAAATTTATGGAAGAGGCTGGATACATTCTGCTCATATGCAGACATACAGTTCCTTGCGAAAGTATTCGGCCCCCTTGAACTTTTCAACCTTTTGCCACATTTCAGGCTTCAAACATAAGGATATAAAATTTAAATTTTTTGGTGAAGAATCAACAACAAGTGGGACACAATTGTGAAGTGGAACGAAATTTATTGGATATTTTAAACTTTTGTAAAAAATAAAAAACTGAAAAGTGGGGCGTGCCAAATTATTCGGCCCCCTTAAGTTAATACTTTGTAGCGCCACCTTTTGCTGCGATTACAGCTGCAAGTCGCTTGGGGTATGTCTCTATCAGTTTTGCACATCGAGAGACTGAAATTCTTGCCCATTCTTCCTTGGAAAACAGCTGGAGCCCAATGAGGTTGGATGGAGAACATTTGTGAACAGCAGTTTTCAGCTCTTTCCACAGATTCTCGATTGGATTCAGGTCTGGACTTTGACTTGGCCATTCTAACACCTGGATACGTTTATTTGTGAACCATTGCATTGTAGATTTTGCTTTATGTTTGGGATCATTGTCTTGTTGGAAGATAAATCTTCGTACCAGTCTCATGTCTTTTGCAGACTCCAACAGGTTTTCTTCCAGAATGGTCCTGTATTTGCCTCCATCCATCTTTTCATCAATTTTAACCATCTTCCCTGTCCCTGCTGAAGAAAAGCAGGCCCAAACCATGATGCTGCCACCACCATGTGTGACAATGGGGATGGTGTGTTCAGGGGGATGAGCTGTGTTGCTTTTACGTCAAACATATCGTTTTGCATTGTGGCCAAAAAGTTGGATTTTGGGTTCATCTGACCAGAGCACCTTCTTCCACATGTTTGGTGTGTCTCCCATGTGGCTTGTGGCAAACTTTAAATGAGACTTTTTATGGATATCTTTGAGAAATGGCTTTCTTCTTGCCACTCTTGCATAAAGGCCAGATTTGTGCAGTGTACGACTGATTGTTGTCCTATGGACAGACTCTCCCACCTCAGCTGTAGATCTCTGCAGTTCATCCAGAGTGCTCATGGGCCTCTTGGCTGCATCTCTGATCAGTCTTCTCCTTGTTTGAGATGAAAGTTTAGAGGGACGGCCGGGTCTTGGTAGATTTGCAGTGGTCTGATACTCCTTCCATTTCAATATGATTGCTTGCACAGTGCTCCTTGGGATGTTTAAAGTTTGGGAAATCTTTTTGTATCCAAATCCGACTTTAAACTTCTCCACAACAGTATCACGGACCTGTCTGGTGTGTTCCTTGGTCTTCATGATGCTCTCTGCGCTTTAAACAGAACCCTGAGACTATCACAGAGCAGGTGCATTTATACGGAGACTTGATTACACACAGGTGGATTATATTTATCATCATCAGTCATTTAGGACAACGTTGGATCATTCAGAGCTCCTCACTGAACTTCTGGAGTGAGTTTGCTGCACTGAAAGTAAAGAGGCCGAATAATATTGCACACCCCACTTTTCAGTTTTTTATTTTTTACAAAAGTTTAAAATAACCAATAAATTTCCACTTCACAATTGTGTCCCACTTGTTGTTGATTCTTCACCAAAAAATTTAAATTTTATATCTTTATGTTTGAAGCCTGAAATGTGGCAAAAGGTTGAAAAGTTCAAGGGGGCCGAATACTTTCCCAAGGCACTGTATTTTTAGGAATACCACACAAGTTAGGTCTAATCCTAAGGCTGCTCAGAGGTAAAATTTTGACAGTTGCATATATTTGTATACGCACGCTCATATATATATACCCATATATCATATTTTGTTGTGTGTATGAGAAATGACTGAGATTTATAGGGGAAATCTCAATAATTACATTGTAACTTGTGACTTTTTATTATTACAGATATACAGTAAGTTATTCTAATAGAAATCACATAAAATGAATGAGGGACTATAAAGGTTTTTGTGTTTCAGTACGAAGAAAATTGGTTCCTGAAAACATAAAAGGGGGTTTTCACACTATGAACAACCAACGAGAAGCAGCCATAAGACACATTTATTCTCATTATAATTGACTGTAGAGGTGATTTCCTTATCAGCATAGCTGCAGTAAAGCTTGATATGCCCTTTATACAAAAAGGAAGAAAAAACTGACCCAATTCTGTTTCAAACATCTCCAGAATTATAAGGTATAATTCATAAAATAACAAAGGTATAATTCATAATATAAGAGATATCTCTTTAAACCCCTTGAATGACCACATTTACAGCTTCAGATGACCCTGATCCTTGTTATGGTTGTGACAATGCTGCTTTGATGATAAATGATCAAGGGACATTTAAATCTGGCACATCTGTAATCAAAGATTCACAAAGTAAAGTACTTGTTAAAATTAAGTATCATCTTCTTTGACTTCTAAAGCGCATTTAAACTTCATGAGTTTTATTATACATTCATTCTATTAAATCTGCATTGTGACAGCCGTTTTCAATCAGTGTATCTTAAGCCTTTGTGTTAGGCTACCTTCAAGGGCTTAGCTAGATATGACGGGGCACATTAGCAAGAAGGTAGAGGGTCGTGTGCCTCCCAAGCTCTGATCCATACCCATAAATTACAGATTGGAGATTACTTTGTCAAACAGGTGACAGGTCCGGTCTGTGGTGACATGTCTTATCACAATCCTGAGGTATTATTGCACATCTCCTGCATGTAGTCTATAAAATATATGCCTTCATGGGGTTAGTAGAACACTATGTGGTAGGTCTTTTGAAAGCAATTAAATTACTGTATGTGTTTAGGTAAGGTATTGTGTTTTTCTGAACCTGATAGCATAACACATGACACAGTCCTTTTCAGTTTGTTTCTGTTTTATGCCCTGTGTTATACACCACCTCCTCAAACCCTGGATCAGATTCAACACAATTCATCAGTTTTACCTGGTTTGTTCCTTTAACCCATTGATACAAAATCAGTTACATGTGCGTTAAAGAATGAACTTAATTAGCATATTCCAACTTACATGTACTTGGTGATTTTGCAAGCTCAGAACCAGCGACCATGCAATCACTGCAGGAGCCTGGCTGCTGTAGCTAATACTGGGCTCCCACTGCAATAGCCAAGGCAGTCATTACATTGATCCGCAAAGTTTATCCACTTAGATGCCGCAGTCAAAAGCGACCACAGCATGTAAAGTGTTTCTCAGTGTTACTGACAGCTTTATTGCCCCCCCAGGCCTTGTCAGTCATCATTTTGCAAGAGCATAATACACTGCAATATAATAAGTATTACAGTGTACTATGCTTGTGATCTCGTCCTCTACTGGTAAAATACCCTAAAGGGACTTAAAGGGGTTGTGCCAGACTACTTCCTCTCCTCTGGTCAATGATATCACATCCATTGATCACATGGCCATAATGCAGATCAGTCCCATTCAAAAGAGCACACAGCACTGTGCTTGTCAAGCAGTGAAGAAGTCACGATGATCAATATCATAGTTCTGGGAAACCCCTTTAAAAAGTGTTAACACATTTATAGACTGTATAAAAAATAAATAAAAGGGCTAAAACCCCAAAACCCCTTTATTCCATTAAAATGTTGTACATTAAAAATACCCAACATATATTTGGTGTCAAAAAGGTGTATGTATCCACCAATAAAATAAGCTCTCATACAGTGCAATTAATGTAAAAATAAAAAAGCTATGGCAACACAAAAAAAATAATTTTTATAGAATGTTTTATGTACAAAATATTAAAACATTTAAAAATATCTATACATATTTCAGAAAACTTACCCGAACAATAAATTTAAATGTTATTGTTAATGCAAAAATCAATGGCAGAATTGCAGTTTTTTGCAGTCTCCACAGAAAAGGTTAAAAATGTACTCATTAAAACTACTACAATTTGTCCTACAAACAGGTATGCCAAATGAAAAATAAAAGAATGGTCTATAAAATGTAATGAAAAAATTAGAATCTGACCTTAGCAACCATGGTCATACACGTGTGACTAACTGGCCTGATCAGTCATCTGCCGTTTATCCAAATGCGACCACTGAGGTCATGTTTGCTTTGCACTTGCTATATCTGCTACATCTGTACACCTATATACTTTTCATAGGGGAGGTCCTATCTCCAGCATCATATTTAAGTTAGTAGCTTAAAGGGAGTCTGTTACTAGAGATATGTTGCTGAGATATTAATTTATTCCAGAATATGCAAATAAGCCATCTGGAGCACCGAGGGTAGCTCTGTTGTTCCAAATTGCTACGCCCCATACTTCTCTAATAGACACACCTTCCCCCCTCCCTCCTTTGAGTGATGGAGCCAGACGGAGCGAGATTTCAGCATAGCTCCCTGAGACCTTTCTTTTTATGACATATAGCTTTAAATTTTTCAGGAATTTGTGCTCCAGTATTTAGCTTTTCTGTGGATCAGACCACACAGACTAACTTTTTCCCCTGTGTGCATTAATAAGCTTTCATTGCAGCCGTGGCACTGTCACTAGTTCCTCAGTTGTTCTTTTCTTGACCACTTGTAGGTATTAACTACAGCATTTCAGAAAGGCCTTTGGGAGATCTACTGACCCGGTCATCTGGCCTTTATAATTTCCCCCTTGTCAAAGTCAGACCCTTATATGTTTTTCTTCTTCCAACACATCAACTTTATTAACTGACTGTTCACTTGAACATATTTGTTTACGTTCCGTATTTAGTTCTGCAAGATTTCCAACATAATCTGGAAAAATATAATTAGAAAAGGACACAATCTTATTTTCAAAAGAAATAATGAATGCAATATAGATACTCCGGAAAAACATAATCAAGTTAAAATAGCTTTGCATTCAAACTGTCTAGGATGTTCTGTCTGGAGAGTAATCACACTGGCAGTCGCAGCTCACAGACCATACAGTGGAATAGGTTTTCTCTGCTAATTCAAGAGCTATTTCAAGTAAACATATTGAGGGGAATTTAGCAATGCTTTACTGTTGCTGCTGTACAAAAGTTTTTCAAATTTTGTACCTCATTTTCACAAGAACTTGTGACTTTTCACTATTTTTAAACCAGAAAATATCAATAATTCTAGCACAAATTTACACCTGTGCCTTTTAAAAAATCTTAGTGTTAGATCCCTTTCACATGGTAGGATTTTGCAGCAAGAACCAGGAGTTGACCCAAAACTTAGAGGTACAAATCATTCTATTATAGCTTTTTATTACTTTCCACTCCTGTTTTGGCTTAGAAATACTGAACCAACATACTGCTATGTGAATGTGGTCTAGCTCTGACACATTTTAGTATTTTAGTGGTTCTAAAAAGATTTGACATAGTCTTGAACTCACTAAACATTATCTTGATCAGACTTGATATTCTTCGAAACATATAAAACTCCTTTTGGCCTTTATATGATCCTTCTTTATGTACGCAATGGTTTTTCCTACTAAATTTATAAGGATAAGTTATCTGCTGAATCTTGTTACTCTGAGTACTTAACATGCACCTGACATTCACTAGCAAGCTAATACTTCTCCAAAAGGTTTTAGTTTGCCCATAATATTTCTTTATCATGACTTTTGCTATTTATGTATCCTTACAGTTCTTGTTTTATATTTTTATTATTGTAATATTTCATCCTGCATGATTACATTTCCTGTATATGACTGTAAGGTAACCATTTATCGTTTGAACAGTAAAAACTAGAACTTGTATATTAAATTCTCCTATGTGAGTTTTGAAAATGTAAAATTAATATTGAAATAAAGTATTCCTGTCCAGAAATTGATAGAAATGTGAAATCTCCTTTGATAAGAGCATTTGTGACTATGTCAGTACTTCCTGCTTCTGTACTGTACTGTGTAAGTTCAGTGGTTTGGATTTTTTTCTGGTATGGATTAAAAAAATAAAAGAAGCAATACTTGTTTTAACCCTTTCCCTGCCAGCCACGTATCTATACGTCCTCCCACGGTGGCACTTTTCTAGTCGAGGACGTATCTAATACGTCCCTACTACTAATGCCAATATCTCAGGATTGGTTAGGGCTATGAAGATGATTTTGGATTCATTTTGAAGATGAGAATTGTCGATCTTCAAAGATGAGATTCTCATCTTTAAAATGAATCCAAAATCATCTGAGCTGCGGTGGGAGGGTGAGGTGGAAGGAGCAGCCCTGCATAACCATCATCATCATCATCATCATCATCTGTGCATAACCTGTATGTGACCCAAGTGGGGGGTAGCAGGACTTCTGTCCATGTTATCCCTTCTCCTATCAATCAGAAAGCATACTGTACTTTTGCTCTCTGATTGTCACATAGAGGGATAATGTAATACCCCTCTGAGCCTTATTAGAGGGATATTCTTATATAATACCCCTCTGAACATAATCAGGAAGTTTATTGGCGCTGTGAGCCAGATGTTTACCATTGTCCAGGTCACAGCGCCAAAAGAGTTGCACCAAACACTTACACAACACACGCACAAAGTCATCAGTAAAGTTTATATTTCACCCAATCCCTGTCCTGTCCATGCCTGATCTTTCTAGAGTAAATTACGCCTCTCTAGCGATATCTGTTACACGCTAAAATAATAGAAATAATGATTATTACTAGAGATAAACATATAAATTGCTCCAATTTTTATAGGGGGGTAGAACATTATATTTTTATGTAAACTCCTATTTAATTTGCAAGCACAAAATTGGTTGGTGCATTTCTGCGATTTTGGCGTTTCTTTAACACCTGCAAATATATATATATATGTGGCATGTATGAATTCCTCACATATTGCAGTTTTTTGGAAAGTACATTTTGTTTACAGGGACTGCTTGAGCATGCACTTTAGTAGCAATTTTGTGCAATTTTTGCTTACAATTTCTGTTTGCTGCAATGTTGCATGAAGGTGGTTGTATATATGAAATATTAAGCTGTGTTTTTAAATACTGTATGCTGTGCAATCTCAAAAAAGTTAGATTTTGGTATCACAGTCACAGTTTGCTAGGTGCAGTATAGATTTTTAATATATTAGTGAATAATAGCAAAATCTTGCTTGTCTTCTATATCAGCGTTTTTGAGAGTACGAGCTCTTGTTGTAGCTGATGTTTGTGGTATATATAAATTGTGTACACCCTGATCTTTTATTTTAAATGTATTTTTTGTGTGAATGTAAGATTGAATATGAGTTTTAGGTGCAAATATGTGTTTTAGTGCATTTTTAAAAAAATTATTTATTAGTATTTGTTTGTCACAAAGTTACATGAAGATGGATGTATCTATTGATAACCCATTAAGACACATACAATCTTCTGGTTGTCTACTTTCACAAAATATATAGGGTTTAGTGGTGCACTTGCTTTCCACAGTGTGTAATCCCTACATTTTATAGGATGATACTTTTTCAATATTTCTAGCTTCAAAGCAGATTTTTGTTCCTTCCAGTTCTGGTGATTTTCTCAAGACATGTGCATGCAGGTGTAGGCCTTAGTGATATGAATGAACTCTGCACATGTTCAACTCTTATTTTTAGGAGGTTTGGTCCATATAACTTTTTGTGTGGTTTCCACTTTTAGCAACTAATACACATTTATTTGCATTTTTTTTTTTTTTTTATAAAACATTCACTTTAAATCAAAATTGCATGAAGGTGCCTGTCCATATACAGTAACAAGTGGCATTCTGACAATGTTGCAGGTGTCTACTTTAAGAAAATATATAGGTATGGGAGGTTAGCATGATTTTTTAATGTTGCAATTTAGGTTTTATTTGTCCATCTCAAAACTGTGAAAATTGCTCTGGCTATCGAAGGTGCAAAATATCCGGAGACCCCTGGCAGTGAAAGAGTTAAAGATCCCCGATTGTTCCAGATGTTGCATAGTTACTTAGTTAGACATATGCTTCTCGCATATCTTAAACCTATCAGCTTGATCCAGAAGAAGATAAAATCAAAATCACTGGGCCGTTGCCGTCAGTTTGCTTTATTGTGGCGCAATAAATCCACAAAGTATTTCCTTGGATCAACGGAACATTTTCCCTTATTATTACTCATAACTGTTGCATTACACATAAGATAAATGTCTCAAGAACTTGCAGCGTTTTGCAGACTTTGACATCTCTGAATAGTGTTTAACTGCACTGCAGATATTACACCAATTAAAGGGTTTATTCACTTTCTTATATTGATGGCCTATCCTAACAATAGCTCATGAATATTAGATCTGTGAGTGTCCAATACCTGGGACTCCCGCAGATCAGCTGTTCCAGGACAGTGTGGCTCACTGTAATGTATATATGCTGAGAGCTGCGCTGCTCACTTGCTGTATGGGGAGACCGGAGCGCTGCGCAGTAAAGCGCAGGGATCTTGACTGGGGGCGGGCTGTAGGGGGGACCAATAACGCGCTAGGGCGCGAATAATTGGGGGCGGGGCTTAACCCCGTTCGAATTGACTATGCCGCGCAGCCCGGGAAGCGGCCATTCCGGAGCTGCGCGGCATGCTAACGAGCGGTCAGCTCCCTCCCCCCCACCTTTTCACTGTAATGGCATCCCTCGATACCATCCTGGAGCAGATCAGAGCTGCTGCCGGCGTCCATGGTGAGGCCTGGCTGCAGGAGCGGCTGGCTGACATTATGCAGCCTGCCGCCCCCCCCCCCCCATTAACCCTTCACTACCCCCGGAGGGCGTCTGAGCGGCGGCGGCCGCGCAGGACTCGCCCGCCGGCACGTTTGAGCCCTGATGAGCCCCCTAGGGCCCGGCGACATAGGAGTCCCTCTCGGGCCCCTCCAGGCCGGGCACCCCGCTCCACTGCTCAGGGGCGGAGGTCCCGGTCTGGGAGGAATCCTGCCAGTCGCCTGGCCCCTGCGGAGGTGGAGATCCCTGCCACTGGCCTCAGTGGGGGGACCTCCACATCCAGTCTCCATATGGCTACAGCACGTGGTGCAGCGGTCCCCTCCTGTGATGCTCCAGCGGGAGGGGGACTGTGTCTTCAAGTCCCGTCGGTTCCGGCTTTCCAAGTGCCCTTGGTACAGCAGCGGGAAATTCTGAACGACGAGCAGCACGGCGCTGGCCCCCTCCTTCACGGCACCACAGCCCCGGTCCGAGGTGCATCCAGTGGTTTCAAGTGCATACGCGGGTGCAGGTCAACCTTCCCAGGGATGTCGGTCGTGCTGCAGCTGTCAGCGGGATGGTTCTCAACAATCAACAGGCGCCAGCGTTCTCCTGTACAGCGACCCAGGTCAGCAGGATGCAGGACCGTTGACTGGTGGGCCCACAGCACCTACGCAGTCTGGTGAGTACCATTCATTGTCGTGTCCGTTTCCTCCTATTCTAATGTCCCAGGGGTTAGGGATAGATAGGCCGGAGTCCCCAGTGGGTGGTGGTGTAGCTTCTGAGGGGATTAGGGAGCTATTGGGTAGCGTGAGGGAGCTACTGTCGCGCTGCGAACAGAGTGTTAGCGGTTCCCCGGTGGCGGCGTGGGTCCCTCCTGCGGTTCAGTCAGTAGCGTCACAGAGTGCGCCGGTGGTAGGGGCTCCGGCGGGTGTCACAGTGTCTGTCCAGACAGATAAAGAGAAGGTTGATTCGGTGAGGCTAGACGACAGGGCTCGGGGGGAGGTTTATGTGTGTTTTGAGGGTCCTCTAGGGGCGCATTTAAAAAAGGAAGTGAGGGAGAAGATTTGGAAGGACGAGTACGTCGAAATCTTTTCCTTGCTCCCTTTAGCTAAATTTAACTTAGACAAGAGTAAGAAGGAGGATAGCAAAAAAGAGGAGGAAGAAAAACATAGGTGGCGCCTGATTCCACAGACTTTTGCTAATTGGCTTCAGGCCTTTGCCATTTTAGCGAGTGTCATTGGTGAAAAGGCTCCTGACAACTGTTCGGGGCTTTTTTGCTATCAGGACTCTATAGGTGAGGCGTATCGGGTGTATGGGGGTCAGACATGGCTGCGGTATGATGAGCAGTTCCGTCAGCGTAAGGCGGTTCGGCCCAGCATACGGTGGGACCAGAAAGATATAGGTTTGTGGCTTCGGGTTATGGCGCCAGCTCGCTTTGGCCAGCCCTTTCCTGGGGCGGCCGGTGGAACCGGCCATGGTGGTCTCAGTTACGGCTCAGGGGGGGCAGGTGCACAGGCCCAGCAACGTTACGGGCTGTGTTGGCAGTTCAATGAAGCCCAATGTAAATTCGGCTTCAACTGTAGATTCAAACATGCCTGTTCATTCTGCGGAGGGGTGTCCCATGGTGCGGCACGTTGCTTGCGCAAACAAAGGACCAAGGCCTTGCCTAATAGTGGACAAGGGGCAGACGCCGGTGAAGCTGGAAGCCATACTTCCGTACCTAAATAGTTATGTTAACAGGGAGAGTGCAAAGTTTCTGGTAGAAGGTTTTAGGGAGGGTTTTAGGATTCCCCTGCCGACGCACACAGTCCCCTTTTGTATAACTAACTTGAGGTCGGCAGCGGAACACTCGGGGGTGGTGTCCAAAAAACTGAGGAAGGAGGTGGCCTTGGGGCGCATGGTGGGCCCCTTCGCATCACCCCCTTTGGAAGGTTTAATTGTATCTCCTTTGGGGGTGGTGCCGAAGAAGGAGCCGAATCAGTTTCGGCTCATACATCATTTGTCTTATCCCAAAGGAGCGTCGGTCAACGATGGTATTGCACCCGAGCTTTGTTCGGTAGTATATACCTCGTTTGATGCAGCTGTGCATTGGGTACGGCGTTGCGGGCCAGGGGCCCTCTTAGCTAAGACGGATGTGGAGGCGGCGTTCAGGTTACTGCCGGTACACCCTGACAGCGTTAGGTTACTGGGCTGCTACTGGGACGGCGGGTATTACGTGGATCGTTGCCTCCCTATGGGTTGCTCAATATCGTGCGCATACTTTGATGCGTTCAGCACCTTTTTAGAGTCGGTAATTCGGGATGTGGCGGGGGTTGAGTCAGTGATACACTACCTCGATGATTTCCTCTGTATAGGTCCGGCGGGCTCCGATGTATGCGCGGTTTTGCTGGCAACCGCGCAGTGGGTCGCCAGTAAGTTTGGGGTACTGTTGTCACCGGAAAAGACTGAGGGTCCGTGCACTAGATTGAGTTTCTTGGGCATAGAGCTTGACACTGTGGCAATGGAGTTCCGGTTGCCTGGTGACAAGCTGGTTGATCTTAGGGAGAGGGTGAGGCGTGCTCGTCACATGCGAAAAATTACGTTGCGCGACCTCCAGTCATTGTTAGGCAGTTTAAATTTTGCCTGCCGCATTATCCCCATGGGTAGGATTTTTTGTCGCCGGCTGGCAGGGGCCATGAAAGGGGTGTCAAATCCACGACACTTTATTCGGCTGGGGGTGATACATCGGGAGGACCTGGCAGTATGGGACACTTTTTTAGACCAGTTCAATGGTAGATCACTGGTCCAGTCAGCAGTGATCGATGTGTTCGATTGTGACCTCTTTACGGATGCGGCAGGGGGCCACGGTTTTGGGGCCTATTACAGGGGGCAGTGGTGCGCCGCTCCTTGGCCTGCGTCGTGGCGTGAACAAGGTCTGACGCGGAATTTGACTGTACTTGAGTTATTCCCGATTTTAGTCGCGGTGTCCATATGGGGTGGGGCGTTCCAGGATAAAAAAGTTAGGTTTCATTGTGATAACATGTCAGTTGTGTCGGCCATTAATAATGTGACTGCGTCTTCTCCTCCAGTTATCAAGTTGCTTCAGCGTTTAGTATTGCGTTGCTTGTGCCTGAATGCATGGGTGGTGGCAGTGCATGTTCCGGGGGTTAAAAATGACGTTGCTGATTCTTTGTCTCGTTTCCAGTGGGAGCGGTTTCGTGCCCTGGCTCCGGGGGCGGAAGTGGAAGGGATTCCATGTCCTCCAGAATTATGGGACTTGGTTTGCGAAAAGCAGGGACATTGATTCAGGCATCGTTGGCCCCCGGCACCTGGGATAAGTATTCAAGGGCTTGGCAGCTTTGGGAGGATTGGGTGGGAGATTTAGGTCAGGTACATACTGATGAGGATAGGGTTGGGGCTTTATTGTTCTTGTTAAGCCGTTGGTCTTCAGATGGATGGTCCGTGGCGAAAGTTAATGGTGCGGTAGCGGCTTTGGCATTTGGTTTCAAGTTGAGGGGTTTGGCGGACTTTACCAAACATTTCTTGGTTCAACGTGCGCTTAAGGGGTTCCGCAGGGGCAGGGGAAGTAGTGACACACGGCGCCCGGTTACATTTCAGCTTTTGGAGCGTTTGGGGTTGGAACTGGGCCGTTTTTGTTCTTCGCACTATGAATGCGTTTTGTTTCACCTGGCTTTTTCTCTAGCCTTTTTCGGGGCTCTCAGGGTGGGTGAGTTGGTGTCCGTGTCGACTAAGCGGCCGGGTGGTTTACAGGTGGATGATGTGTACATGGAGGAAGGGGTCCTAGTGGTCAGGGTTCGCAGGTCTAAGACGGATCAGGCGGGGGCAGGGAAGTATCTGCGCCTGGGTGCGGTTGTAGGGTCAGATATGTGCCCGGTGCGTTGTTTGCTTGTTTTTCGGGGGTTGGTTCCAGCTTCTGCGGGCGGTCCCCTCCTGCGTCATGAGGATGGTTCGTTCCTTTCCCGTTATCAGTTCGCGGCTGTTTTTAGGGGTTGTTTGGACTCGCTGGGCCTTGACGCCTCTCGATATGCTCCACACTCTTTTCGCATTGGCGCAGCGACAGAAGCAGCTAGTTGGGGGTTGAGCTCGGAGGTGGTCCAACGTATCGGTAGGTGGGAATCGCAGAGGTATAGATCATACATACGTCCACACCTTGCCCAAATGTGAATCATTGTGTTGTTGGGTATTTTCTCCGCCCTCCCCCTACTTTATTTCTTCTTTCGTAGGCCCTTCTGCTCGGTTAGTCTGGATCTTCGGCCATTCTTTTGTGTTCTGGGGCGCGGAGAGGGCCGGCGTGCGGCGGAATGGTCGGCAGCTGGGGTTCAACAGGGCTGCGGTCGTTGTACGTTGGATTGGAGTCCGAGGTATGGTGTGGAGTCGGGTCATGCCCGAAATCCACAGGTGCACGAGGTTGGATCGGTCTCCGGACATTATCGTGATACATACTGGTGGCAATGACCTGGGGGTTCGTCCCTTTCGCGATTTAGTGAGGGACATAAAGTATGACCTGTTGAGGTTGTGGTCCATGTTTCCGGGGATTGTTACCGTGTGGTCCGATATTGTACCGAGAAAAACATGGCGGGAGGCTAGGTCTGTTGAAAGGCTCAACAAGGCCAGGATTAAGGTTAACCGGGCTGTTGCGGGGTTTGTGTCCAGGAACGGCGGTGTGTGCGTGCGGCACAAGGAGTTGGAGTCTGGGGAGGGGGAGTTTTGGTTGCGGGACGGGGTCCATCTGAATGCGGTGGGTATAGATTTGTGGACACTAGGTATCCAGGAGGGTGTTGAGAGGGCCCTGGAAGTGTGGCGGGTCTCTCACGCTTAAGGGATTAAGGCGTGCTTGCAGTGGCGGGTGGGGTCCTTGGAGTTGGTGGTCAATTGGCTAAAAGGGTGGAGTCAAAGGTAGGCTCCACCTATACATTTGGTGGTAATTGCACATTTTGGTGGATGGCCTGGCGCACGGTGAACGGTTACAGGGTAAATTGGCCCTGGGAGCTGGTACATGGAAGAAGGAGTTCGTCTTTATTCATGGTGCCGCCGAGCCGGTGGTCGCGGCTGGTGGTAAATTTATGGTGTGGTTATGTTAGCGCCAGGCCGGGGGATTGATAGTTTTTTGTAGCTCCAAGGACTCTTACCCAGGTTAAGCGTTTATTGTTAAATTATTTTAAGTTATGCAAATTATAATAAGTTATACTTGTTGTTATTTATTTGTTGTTTGTTAATAAATACGGCTGCTGTGGCCGATTTAATCCAACCCTTTGGTCTTGGTTTATTTCTAAGGGGGTGGGGGGTTTGAGAGCTGGGGGGCAGGGGTCGAGGCTGGAAAAGAGGGGGAAGGCATTTAGGCCCAGCAGTTTGGGTATCAAAGGTGGTGGGGGGTTCATAGGGGGACCCCGTTATCAGCAATGCCCAGTCAAAAGTTTAGTGGTGATTTAGATACTGCAGGGCTGCCCCATTGAAGTCTAGGACCTTCACAGATCTGCTATTGATGACCTATCCTAAGGACAGGCCATCAATATTAGAAAGTGGATAATCACTTTCATATAAATAGGGTTTGGGAGTGTCCCTTTGAATCCGTCTGAAACAAGATCTGTCACAGCAGTAATGTTATAAAAAGAACCACTTGTGTGAATAGAGCCAAAGTATTTTTCAGTTTCCATAGTTTTTAAGAAGAAACAAGGTAATTTATGTAAAAGGTGAGGATTAGACCGAAAGAAAACCACAAGATAATGGATATAAAATCTAATCAATAATTCAAAGTAATAACATTTTGACTTTGGTTAAAACAGTTTCATATCCTAGTGGTCAAGAAAAAAATATGTACACAGTAAGTTAAAATAAACATACAGCAGTAAAACTGCTAAAGCAAGTTAAATCTCTTTACCTTAATAGGCAATATAGGTATTATACTTTTCCAGTGCTAAACATAACCAGTATTCATATCCTTCTTTATTAACCCTGAACTATCCTACATCCAATTCATAATATGAGCTAATACCTGCACCTTATATGGATACTGACTTTATACTGGTGAAAATCATCCACTAAAGGGCTTAAATATCTGGTAGGTACTCCTTAAACATATTTAACAAGGCAAAGAGTAGTGTGAGGTTTTCTCCTAAAAGAGTACTTCAACTTTACAGAGCAGTCTGGATAATTGTCTCCCATTGAGTTTTCCTTTAGCCTCAGGGACAGGAATTGATTTCTAAAGGCACTTCACTGTGTGTGCAACATAATCCAGAGCTTCGGGGCTTCCAGCACAACTATGATTCTTGACTCAGCTGGAAATGCTAGAAAATGAAATATAGCCTCCAGAGAACAGTAAGCTGTGAAATAATACTCTCATTAATATCACTTTGATGCTTTGCTTTTTCTGTTGCGCACAAATAATCAAGGCAAGAATATTATTGTTTGGGTCTACAATTTACAGTTGTCAGGAGCTTGTAGTGCAGCACCTGAAATTTTCTTAATATAACCAAACATACATTCCTTAATATCATTTTCCACACCAGCAGTTTTAGTGCTTTCATGCATGCTTGGCATGGTCATAGCATATCATTATATTTCACACATCCTTATGGCTCTCCAGTTTCCAAAATGTTAGATGAACCCCAATTACATCTTGGACCATACATTAGAGACTTATGAAGATATTGAGTAGATGGCGAAAACCAACAATTTACATTATGCATGACTGAGAAATGTAAGAAAGAAGATTTGCAGCATAAAGTGCTCCCCAGGCCCTGGACTAGGCATAACACAGAATTTTTTTTATGCAATGTTTCTTTTAACACTAAGCAATTTTAAAGAGTACAGTATTCAATATGCATACAAAATCAATAAGACTTACTATCTATTGGATATAATTAGGGATGAGTATTATGAGAAATTACCTCATATATTATTATTAGAATTGCTCCCCCATACTACCCTGCAGGCACTCTCAGCAACATACAATCATTTTTCACAGCAGTCTATATTCTGTCTATGACATTCTCACTAGGGCTTTTACAAGCCCCATCAGATTCAATCTTGAGAAAATCCATAGAATAGTACATGTTGTATATGTGGTTTGTTGTATATGCTTTACTATGAAATACTGTGTATATAAATATACTATTTTTCTGTCTGTTGCTTCAGAGATACTTCATTGGGGACAAATTCCAATATATTGTATATTAAAACTTATAGCATATTTGCTAGATCCAATTACTTTCTATAACTTATAGAATCCTTAAACAGAGAGGTATCATGTATTTATGATATATGTCACCATAGAGGACTACATCCAAAGGTCAAGATTCTCAAGAAGAAATGACAGGGCACAGAGCATATTTAGTTGATCTTCACTTATGAAATTAACCTTTTCTTGATTTGTAGGCTTAATATTCCTGAATGTGATATGGGTTCTCTCCTGTCTATCATGTTATTATGTACAAACAATTGCATGACCATTATTAAGGGTCTTTCTATTTGTAACCTTTGTAATGTACACCTAATCTCCCCAAAAAGCAAGAGTTATTTGGCCCTTTTCTATCAGTATTTAGCTGAATAAATGCATAACCTCAGATTTCTTCACAATCCAGCACTGAATTGTTGACATGTGCAATATAGACTTGTTAACCCATTAAAGCAGTTGCCCAGGATAAATACATATTTTAATTACAAGGCCCCCATGCCCCCCTCCAACTTTCTAAGTATCATGTATTGCCAACTCTCCTTTGTTTTTCTGTAAGACCCGTAGGACATGTGACCTGCATATGTCGATTTTTTTTTTTTTTGCCATTCCGCTGACATAGCGGGGACTCGGTCTAATCGATATCCGCACCCACAACATCAGTGGAAAGGACCCAGCCCTGTTAAATTTGCCTATTCTTCCTGGTACGGGGAAGTCATCGCCGGCCGTTACCTTCTCTTTGTGACGTGTGCCGGCCGCCCATGCATGCACAATACAGTGGACAGCCGTCGCATGTAACAAAGATGAGGTGCCCCCCGGGGAGGTACAATGTAATGCCGGCTGGCACCTCCGTAGAGTGGGCGGCCGGCAGGGGGATGTAGCACTGTATAATATGAACTGCACATGTGCAATCCATATTATACTGTGCAGGGGCCACTGTGGTGCATTATACTGTGTGGGGGCTACTGTGAAGCATATTATACTGTACAGGGGCCACTGTGGTGCATTATACTGTGTGGGGGCCACTGTGAAGCATATTATACTGTACAGGGACCACTATAGTGCATGATATACTGTGCGGGGTCCACTGTGGAGCATATTATACTGTGCAGGGTCCACTGTGGAGCATGTTATACTGTGCGGGGTCCACTGTGGAGCATGTTATACTGTGCGGGGTCCACTGTGGAGCATATTATACTGTGTTGGGTCCGCTGTGGAGCATTATTCTGTGCGAGGACTACTGTGGAGCATTATTCTGTGTGGGGACTACTGTAGAGTATATTACTCTGTGGGGGAGCTCAAAAATTCTGCTGGCAGCCCTGTGTGCTATATTTGCATCATGGCTCCTTCACTATAATCTTTCACAGATGTGTAGTGCTCCATGGCGGCTCCAGTCCCCATAAAGTCCTGTGCATGAACCAGCTATGGAGCTAGTGGGGCCTGTACAGTACTATAGGGGATGGCGATACTGGGAAAATACTTAGGATAGTCAGCACATATGTAAGATTTCAGTGAAGGAGCCGTGGTGTGGGTTATTAGCAAGATGCTGTTGGGTGACCCTCAGAACAAGTCCGACAGTATATCTCTTTATAATGGTTAGAAATGTATATCTCTCTCTTTCTCATATATATATATATATATATATATACTGTATATGTACAATATATATATATATATATATATATATATATATACTGTATATATATACTGTACATATACAGTATATATATATATATATATATATATAGAGAAAGAGAGACATACATTTCTAACCATTATAAAGAGATATACTGTATAGATAGCTATGTAGTTGTCAAAATATTCATGTTTGTTTACAAATACAGTACAGACCAAAAGTTTGGGCACACCTTCTCATTCCAAGAGTTTTCTGTATTATCATGACTATAAAAATTGTAGATTCACACTGAAGGCATCAAAACTATGAATTAACACATGTGGAATTATATACTTAACAAAAAAGTGTGAAACAACTGAAAATATGTCTTATATTCTAGGTTCTTCAAAGTAGCCACCTTTTGCTTTGATTACTGCTTTGCACACTCTTGGCATTCTCTTGATGAGCTTCAAGAGGTAGTCACCTGAAATGGTCTTCCAACAGTCTTGAAGGAGTTCCCAGAGATGCTTAGCACTTGTTGGCCCTTTTGCCTTCACTCTGCGGTCCAGCTCACCCCAAACCATCTCGATTGGGTTCAGGTCTGGTGACTGTGGAGGCCAGGTCATATGGCGTAGCATCCCATCACTCTCCTTCTTGGTCAAATAGCCCTTACACAGTCTGGAGGTGTGTTTGGGGTCATTGTCCTGTTGAAAAATAAATGATGGTCCAACTAAAGGCAAACCGGATGGAATAGCATGCCGCTGCAAGATGCTGTGGTAACCATGCTGGTTCAGTATTCCTTCAATGTTGAATAAATCCCCAACAGTATCACCAGCAAAGCACCCCCCACACCATCACACCTCCTCCTCCATGCTTCACGGTGGGAACCAGGCATGTAGAGTCCATTCGTTCACCTTTTCTGCGTCGCACAAAGACACGGTGGTTGGAACCAAAGATCTCAAATTTGGACTCATCAGACCAAAGCACAGATTTCCACAGGTCTAATGTCCATTCCTTGTGTTCTTTAGCCCAAACAAGTCTCTTCCGCTTGTTGCCTGTCCTTAGCAGTGGTTTCCTAGCAGCTATTTTACCATGAAGGCCTGCTGCATACAGTCTCCTCTTAACAGCTGTTGTAGAGATGTGTCTGCTGCTAGAACTCTGTGTGGCATTGACCTGGTCTCTAATCTGAGCTGCTGTTAACCTGCGATTTCTGAGACTGGTGACTCGGATGAACTTATCCTCTGCAGCAGATATGGCTCTTGGTCTTCCTTTCCTGGGGCGGCCCTCATGTGAGCCAGTTTCTTTGTAGCGCTTGATGGTTTTGGCCACTGCACTTGGGTACACTTTCAAAGTTTTCCCAATTTTTCGGACTGACTGACCTTCATTTCTTAAAGTAATGATGGCCACTCGTTTTTCTTTACTTAGCTGTTTTTTTTCTTGCCATAATACAAATTCTAACACTCCATTCAGTAGGACTATCAGCTGTGTATCCACCTGACTTCTGAACAACACAACTGATGGCCCCAACGCCATTTATAAGGCAAGAAACCTGACAGGGCACACCTGTGAAATGAAAACCATTTCAGGTGACTACCTCTTGAAGCTCATCAAGAGAATGCCAAGAGTGTGCAAAGCAGTAATCAAAGCAAAAGGTGGCTACTTTGAAGAACCTAGAATATAAGACATATTTTCAGTTGTTTCACACTTTTTTGTTAAGTATATAATTCCACATGTGTTAATTCATAGTTGTGATGCCTTCAGTGTGAATCTACAATTTTTATAGTCATGAAAATACAGAAAACTCTTGGAATGAGAAGGTGTGTCCAAACTTTTGGTCTGTACTGTGTATATATATATATATATATATCAATATTTACCAAATGCCAAAAAAAGCATCAAGAATTAATTGTTGTCCTGAAGTTTTGTAAGTTTTGTCTGTGTGACTGTACTGATGATATATGGAGGTGATTCCAATATTACAGTCAAATGAGAAGGTTATTGAATGAGTGAGAACTAGGAGTCTAAATATGGATGCTGAGGGTGTAGTGGGTGGGCTGGCTAGGGAAACAGAGAAGGGAAGTGAGTGAGAAAGGGAGGGGAAGTGAGTCAGCTCTGAGTCCAAACCAAGGAATCATGGGAGTTGTAGTAAAGGCACACAACAGGAAGATGCAGATGTAAACAAATGCAGAAGATGCCAGGAGCTCCCAGAGAACCAATAAATCACTTAAAACACTGCTAATGGTATTTGGGTGCACTTATTAACCCATTAATAGAATTAAGAGATCTTTTTTGAAAATTCTTTTTTTGCCCGGAAAATAATAATGATAATAATAATAATAATAATACATTTTATTTATATAGCGCCAACATATTCCGCAGCACTGTACAATTTGTAGGGCTTAAGTACAGACAAAAAGATACATTACAAAGAAATAGTCAAATCACACAATGGGACTGAGGGCCCTGATCGCAAGAGCTTACAATCTATGAGGTAGAGGGGGTGACACAAGAGATAGCAGGGGTGGCATCGGAGGTAGCATTGCTTATACAATGGTCAGACAATTTTGTAAGGACACAGTAGTTTTGGGCCTTAAGATTCAGCAATTTATTTCAGTTTTTTTTATCTGTACATTCTGAAAGCTTTCCAAAGATTTTATTTTTCCACAAATGTAGTCATATGCATGCAAATAACATTACTTTTATTGTAGCTGTTACTGTTGCTATAATGCAAACTATGTGTACTTTTTATTTATTGAAATTACATACTAAAGCATTTTTATAATAGGGAAAAAAGACTGGTTTTTTTTTTTCCTTTTTTAAACATATTATTTTATTTTTTTTTTTTACATTTATTTTATTCCACCACTGGATTGCTCATATAATAACCATGATAGCTCATTTAATACACTGTGTAGTAGTTTTTTATTGCAGTGCATTACACCTGTCATGCATTTGTATGAAATTGAGGTACAGTAAAGGTCTTAAAGGGAGTCTTCCACCTCCCCCAAGCATATTCAATTACTACCACCTTATTACACAGCACATTTCACATCACTCACTGCAAAGGGTGATGCAGACAGAAGATGGTAAGACTCTGAGTGGCAAGGGTAGTGCTTCAGGGAGCTGAATGCCCACTCCCAGTGCCACAACTGCTTAATTTGCATAAGATTTCAAACTTGTTTTTCTCCAAATCTACAAATGTGGCATACCTAACAAAGGTATGTTATATATTACTGTAATGTGCTCTGTAACACGGTGGTGACATTTAAATGTGCTTGGGGAGGTGGTAGACTACCTTAACCACCTACATGGCTGTCTTATTATAGCTGTGTAGAAAATGGATCTGTAAAGTGGCATATGAAGCCTTATTTTTTGCTTGACCATTATCCTGCAGCATTGAGCTTGACCAGTTGTTGACTTGAAGTTAAAGGAGACCTTCCAAAAGGCAGGTCTTGTTAGTGTACATAAAATGTGAAAACGGTTACAGCCCAGGTTACTGAGAGACAAGCTGGGCCTTGCTGGAGTGGACTACCACCTCTCCAACTGGATCCTAGACTACCTCACAAATCGACCTCAATACGTGAGAGCCCAAGACTGTGTGTCAGGTACCGTGATCTGTAATACGGGGGCACCTCAGGGTACGGTTCTCGCCCCTTTCCTCTTCACACTGTACACTGCTGATTTTAGGTGCAACTCATCCAGCTGCTACCTACAGAAGTATTCTGACGACTCTGCAATAGTAGGCCTCATCACAGACGATGATGACAAGGAGTACAGAGAACTGAACCGGTTTTTTGTGGACTGGTGCCACCAGAACCACCTGAAGATTAAAGCGGGGAAGACCAAGGAGATGGTGGTGGACTTCCGTAAAGGCAGATGCCCTCCAAAACCAGTGGACATCCTGGGGACGGGCATCGAGATTGTGAACACCTATAAGTACCTGGGTCTGCTCCTTAATAATAAGCTGGACTGGGCAGATCATATGGAGGCCCTGTACAGGAAGGGCCACAGCAGGCTCTACCTGCTTAGGAAGCTGAGAGCCTTTGGAATCCGGGGGGCACTTCTTAGGACTTTCTTCAACTCGGTAGTGGCATCAGCCATCTTCTTTGGAGTGGCCTGCTGGGGGAGCAGTATATCAACCAGGGACAGAAATAAACTTGACAAGCTGATTAGAAGGGCCAGCTCTGTCCTGGGGAGCCCACTGGACCCAGTGCAGGTGGTGGGTGACAGAAGGATACTGTCCGTGGTGAGCTCCATGTGGGAGAATAACTCCCATCCCATGCATGAGACTGTGATTGCGCTGGGCAGTACTGTCAGTGACCGACTGCTCCACCCTAGGTGTGAGAAGGAGCGCTATCGGAAGTCTTTCCTCCCCACCGCGGTTAGGCTGTACAACCAACACCGACCTAAGCGGAGATCATTACATACAGAGAACTGAAATATCTCTCTGCCTGTTAAATCCCCCCCCCCCCCCCTCTGCTACGTCCTATCTGTCTGTCTGCTATTAATGTAATGCCTCTCACCTTGGAACATTCCTGTACATGTTGTATTTGTATTTGTATCTGCTTATCTTATCTTTGCTGCTGTAACACACTGAATTTCCCCACTGTGGGACTATTAAAGGACTATTATTATTATTATTATTATTATTTGGCTTTTGTGATGAGATATGATCGTTTGATGTTACAGGCCTAATGCCTAAAGCTACGCTACTGAAAGACTATGGTAACATTTCCTGTTCTAATTTCTGTCTGGTTCTGGAGAACTTGTGTGGAATGAAATAACACTTTATATAGTGGTCTGCCAATCCACATTGGAATATACATAAAGCCCTAGATCAGTGACGGCGAACCTTTTAGAGACAGAGTGTCTAAACTGAAACCTAAAAGCTACTAATTTATCACAAAGTGCCAACGCGACAATTTAACCTTAATACTGTGTGGATCCACAATTGCAGACAGTTACGAACTGTGTGATTGGGGCTTTACAGAGCTTTCAATGATACAAAACAACTTTTTACAGAAAGGTAAAAGTTTGCATTTGGCATCATTTTGAACAATTAATGTTCGTTATTTACAGTACATTGCACAGGATCTGTTTTATAGTGACCGTGCAATGTTATTAAAGCCTGTAATAATATCACATGTCTGCTATAAAACAGATACTGTGTGATATAAATAGTGAAGAACCCCCCACAGTACAATGTGCCCCACAGTGGCCCCCACACAGTACATTGTGCTCCACAGTGGTCCCAAGACAGTACAATGTGCTCCATAGTGGCCACTAGATGGTACATTGTGCTCAACAGTGGTCAGCAGACTGTACAATGTGCTCCACAGTGGCGCCCACACAGTGTAATATACTCCACAGTGGCCCCCACACAGTATAACATGCTCCTGTACTTACCTGCACTCCTACGAAGAGCAGCCAGGCGGCCTTCTTCTACTGCAAAGCAGGTGCTGATGAATGACAGCATCGTGCCTGCGTTGGGGCAGAAGTTACAATCTTCTGTCAGTGTAAGCTGCGGTTCCATGGACCTGCGGCCTACACTGACAGTTTTCCGGTGTATGTCCATTTGCATATACACCTGAAAGAAGCGCTCGCCGGGGGGATTTGGGGCAGCTGTCCCGGATTCCCCGTTAGCGAGCGATCCAGGAATGTGGCTGGGGCAACGGCGTGCGTGCACACAGAGAGGGCTCTGAGTTTCCCCTATGGCATGCGTGGCTCACCGATAGCCACGTCTAGGTGCTAACCCCACATAAGGAGTTTCAGCTGAAATGAGTGAAATGTTTATATATATGAAGGACCCATTGGAAGTTTTTTGTCCCACTTGCTCTCCAATAGCTCATTATAGACCATCCACCTTATCCCCTTTTTAACAGTAATTCTGAACTAAGTTGTTTGCTAGATATGCCTTTTGCATACAATCTAGTAGCCAGTAGGCATACATTTGCTATGGTCTAAGGAAGATTTAAGGAATGTGTTAAAGGGCTGACTTATGAAGACATCCCCTTTCTAAAGGAAAGTTAATTGATGTGCGTTTGCTTTTCCAGTTATTGTCTCTAAGACAATTCTCAAATAATGTGATGCATGAATGGATAGATCTTTCAGAACAGGAGCTGCTTAAACAGACTGGCTCTCCATCCTGGCTCATAGAGGTATTATATTCAAAAGGCACAATAGGCACAAAAGCAAGGCTTGCCTTTAGACGTGGAGCGCCTTGATAATGTCTGTACTGTATATCAGGAGTCATTAATTATATTTATTAATAGGGCTAGTCTCCATGCATTAAAACTAGTGATTAGTGTTGAGCGAACCCGCTGAAGTTCAGGTTCGACGAGTTTGGACGAACTTTGCCCAAAAGTTTGGTTCGGGTGCCCGAACTTGACCCGAACTCGAACCCGAACCCAATTGAAATCAATGGGGATCCAAAGTTGGTGACCCAAAAATGGCTGTAAAATGGGGATAGTAAGGGGTAGAGGGCTGCAAAATGGGGGTAATAACAGGGCAAGTGCCCTGCAAAAATGGGTTAGGAAAAGAACTTAAAATAATAACATAAAATTAAAAAAATAAAAGAAATAATTAAATAAATAAAAAATTTAAAACAAATAAAATAAAATAATAATTTTGAAGCAGGTGGTAGAGGTCCAGGGGGAGGAGGACGAGGTGGAGGTGGATGTGGCGGTGTAAGTGGATGAGACAGAGGAGGAGGAGGTAGCCAAGACTTTAACCACTCACTCAAGTGCTGGCACAGCCTAGTCCTGTGGGATCCATGCCTGGTTCATCTTAATGAACGTAAGTTTGTCCACGTTGGCTGTGGATAGGCAGATCCTCTTGTCGGTGATGACACCCCTACAGTGCTGAACGGATGTTTTGATAGGACATTTGCCGCAGGGCAGGCCAACACCTCCAAGGCATAGAGGGCAAGCTCTGGCCACGTGTCCAATTTACCAACCCAGAAATTGAACGTGGAGGACCCATTGTTTAGTACCAGGAGACGTGTCAACATCCACCATGTGAGTCAAAGTATGCACTAGGAGACAGTATGGGTACAAATGCAATTATTGTTACTGCGATAGGAGACAGTATGGTTACACACACAGTTATTGTTAGTGCGCTAGGAGACAGTATGGTTACACACGCAGTTATTGTTACTGCGCTAGGAGACAGTATGGTTACACACACAGTTATTGTTACTGTGCTAGGAGACAGTATAGGTACACACGCAGTTATTGTTACTGCGCTAGTAGACGGCATGGGTACACGCGCAGTTATTGTTACTGCTCTAGGAGACGGTATGGGTACACACGCAGTTATTGTTACTGCGCTAGGAGAAGGTATGGGTACACACGCAGTTAATTTTACTGCGCTAAGAGACTGTATGGGTACACACGCAGTTAATTTTACTGTGCTAGGAGACGGTATGGGTACCCACACAGTTATTGTTACTGCACTAGGAGACGGTATGGGTACACACGCAGTTATTGTTACTGCGCTAGGAGACGGTATGGGTACACACACAGTTATTGTTACTGCGCTAGGAGAAGGTATGGGTACACACGCAGTTAATGTTACTGCGCTAAGAGACTGTATGGGTACACACGCAGTTAATTTTACTGTGCTAGGAGACGGTATGGGTACCCACACAGTTATTGTTACTGCACTAGGAGACGGTATGGGTACACACACAGTTATTGTTACTGCGCTAGGAGAAGGTATGGGTACACACGCAGTTAATTTTACTGCGCTAAGAGACTGTATGGGTACACACGCAGTTAATTTTACTGCGCTTGGAGACGGTATGGGTACCCACGCAGTTATTGTTACTGCGCTAGGAGACGATATGGGTACACACACAGTTTACTGTCACTGCCCTTATTATTTCTAGGATAACTGTCCCTCACAGTATCAGGCTCTTCTCCCTACCTAGCTGCACTTCCCTGAGAAGGACAATTATTACATTTAGCTAAGGCCCTGAGTGTCCCTATCTCCAGCTAAAGCCTCTTCCTACCTAGCATAACTAGCTGGAATGGCGACGGGACCTGTGACCCTGCCCTTTTTACAGAGGGGTCACATGTCCCGCCTGGCCAATCACAGCCATGCCCATACTGGGCATGTTTGTGATGTCTGTGGGCTTAAAGTTGGTTGATTGGCTGCTCAGCAGTCAATCAATCAGCTTTTGGGAGGAGCCGAAGTCGAACAGCGCTGAAATTCGGATTTGGTTTCGGTTACCCAAACCCACAAAGTTGGGCACGGACCCAAACTTTGCAGTTCGGGTTCACTCATCACTACTAGTGATGTGATCTAACTAGCTGGTAAGTTTTGTCTTACTTTGGTGTCCACGAAGTTTTAATAAAATATAGGGTTAAAAAGACAAGTTTAGTATTGCTATTGCAGAAGAAAATAAAAGTCAGTTGTCTCACCACATTTTTAATTTCTTAGCTACTATGGCTTGTTCACTAAACTACAACATTGTAAACAAGACCAAGCAACCAAACAGGTCAAAATTGCTACTGTACTTAATTAATTGCCATGTAACAAAAATGTATCCTGCATGTCATATTTCTGATCACATGCAGTGATGGATATGTCCTTAAACAAAAGCCTATTTTGCTATACAGAATAAATTTATAATAATATTTTGTATGCCTTTTGAAGTGCTGTTGCTTTGAATGGAAATAAAATGTTCCTTTACTTCCTAGTTGAAAAGATTAATTATATATTCAGTCTCCTCAAAACATACATAAAAATATAATGAATAATGTATTTAAAAAGGTTGTGCAAATAAATATTATTTTTTGTGTAATGAAAAGTTATACAGTTTTTCAATATACTTTCTGTATCAATTCCTTATGGTTTTCTAGTGTAGAAAGAAATGGAAAAAAACAGTGCAGAGCACTAATAGTATAAAACCAAACGATGATAGATATCAGAACACTGATACAAATTGCTCACCTTGGTGGGTTGTGATAAGCTCACAACAACTTAGTAGGTATGTAGAATCAGGTTATCTTCATTGGGACCTTGTAAAGCAGCTGCTAGCCTCAGAACCATGATGTGAAGCACGTGTGGAAGAATCCAGATGCAGGTAGAAAAGAGGAGGCAGATCAGCTCTGGCCCAGAATAAATGTAGTCTTTAATCCAATTGAATAAAACATACAACGCATTTCGGAACAAGCCCTTTTTCAAGTGCACAGTCCTCAGTATTAACTCCGGCGCTGGTGACTGAGGTCCTGCTACGCAGGCTTCACAGTCAAGTGGAGCGTGCTGGCATAATGACGTCATCACACCCCCACATGGCCACTGAGGCCCAATCACAGGCTCCAGCAGTGACGTCTGGGGAGCAGGACTTCAGTTGCAAGGAAGAAGAGGAGCTCAGACAGCCGGATTCCCAGGAGAGGTGAGGTTAAGGTGAGTATAAGTGTTTGTTATTTTTAATCACTTCCCCTGGGCCTCTGAGGAGACCCCAGAGTATAATAATAGCACCAGCTCTAGGATGGGATTGAAGCAGAAATATTCTGATCGCTGCTTCAATAGGTATACATGTGTATTGCAGTGTATAGGAGGCTGTCAGTCCGTGCAGAGGCATAGGCTGACAGTCTCCATTCAAGGCAGGATCAACTACGTATGCGGAGGGACAGCGATGGGGCAGACGTGGGGTTACTGGTCAGACCCTGGGCTACTGAATAGGAGCAGCAGCACCCCCCGAAAACATCGAGCAGGGGGGCAATCGGGCATTGCTTTCTGTGAGACCCCCCCTCAAAGTCAAAAATAGCCTTCCTCCAGGCCAGTCCCCACTGAACCCATGCCTTTTCCGTTGCAGGATGGCTCCCTTACCTATGACAGCTGTGAGCATGCAATCAAAACCTAGGGAGGTTAGTAAAATAGCGAAAAAAATTTGAAAATTTTTAAAAATATAAAAAACAAAAAAACTAATTCTAATCACCCCCCCCTTTCCCTAGATTTGAAATAAAAATAAACAAAAATAAACACACAAGTGGTACATCCCTGTGACTGAAAATGTCCTTTCTACAAATATATAAAAATATTTTTTCCCATACAGTGTACGCTTTAGTGGGAAAAAAAATCAAGAGCCAAATTGCAGTTTTTTCGCCGTTTTGCCTCCCATAAAAATATGGATAAACGCGATTAAAACAGCAGACATTTCCCAACATAGTATAACTAAAAAGTAGATCTGGTCTGCAAAAAAAACTGCTATGCATCCCTGTACATGGAAATATAAAAAAAGCTTTGCAAAGTTTTGAATTTTTTTGTAAGGTATTAAAACTTAAAAAAAAAAAACACACATAGAATACAGGTGACATGTCATTTTACCGCCACAGTAAACAATGTATAAACAAAGCCCATAAGAAAGTCACACAAACACAGTTTTTCTCCAATTCCATCATACATCATACAGTAGTACATCATACATTGCATAGTACCATTACAAAGTACAATTTGTCCCGCAAACATTAAGCCCTTATATGGCTTTGTGAACAGAAAAATATAAAAGTTATCAGGTTTGAAATGTGGGGATTCAAAAACAAAAATAGAAAATCAAAAAATGACTGCGGGGGGAAGGCGTTAGATTGGCATTTAGAATCATAAAAAGTTAAGTAACTTTGTAAGTTTAGTCCTAACCCAGAAATGTATTCACAATTCTGCAGATTTAGACTTTGTAACCTGATGTAGTTAAAAATAACTATCCAATCACATTACAGAAGCAGTGGTATACAACTAAATTATTGGTCCCTATAGCAAAACTTAGAATGGACTGTAATATGCTCTGAGTCTAGCCTCCAGTATAAATAATTCGGCCCCTATTCCCTTTTTTAGTTATTCCTCTGTCTGAATTCTTTTTACGTGAATCTCACTCAGACCTAACAAAATGTACATAAAATGATGCAGGAGTAAAATAGACTTCTAGGATGATGGACTGTACTAAACAGACTCTCCACAGGGCAAGACAGAAACTTCTGTCACAGACTATTGGAGAGTAGATTTCCTGTGACACAACTATAAAGAAGATCACAGATCAGTCTCCATAACTATATACTTATAGTCTCATAGACTATTTAGAAGAATATACAGAAAAGGATATGTACACTATCCAAAAGAAAAGAAAATAGATACAGTATAGTGCTGTCTATGTGATATACTGATGCTTCATGGGATTGATAACAGAACAAACAAAGAGAAATATACAACCCAAGATGGAGTCTCCTCATGAGCTGAAGAGAAGCTGGATAGTAGAGATGAATGCAGAATACATGAAAGAAGCCTGGAGAGTGACAGACAATTGGGTCAAGCATGCAGGGATGCATGAAGAGTGTTTTTGTGGCAGTTCTTCTTTAAAGTCAATGTCCTCCATCTGATTATAGATCCAAAGTTCTTTGTTGATTCATTGAATCATTTATTTGATAAATGATGTAAACCTGGTTGCATGCAGCCACCACTAGGGGGAGGTACCTACATATGAATATATACAGCTTATTTAGAATGTTATGAAATCTGTATAAATTGGTGTGCAGTGAGCTCCCCACAGTGGTTCCTGAAAGGAATATTAGTACAAGAACATGGTTTATATTGTTGTTATCTCTGGGATGTACTTAAAAAAAAAAACCTTACCATTTTTTTCTATGGTAAATTGAGTTTACTGTGACTGACAATTCTAAGATTTAGCCAAGGATTTATGAAGTGACTAGTCCAGGCCTGCTCGTATATATGACTCACATATTCACTTGGAGTATACTACTGTACTTGATTGTTTTTGTTCTATTATATTAGCTGAATATTTTCTTTTGTATACTTATAAATAGTTAAAATCCCTCGGTTTGCAAAGGTCAAGAATAAACTGTAGTTTCAGTAAAAAAAAATATTGAACTATATTTATGTTCCATTTTGAACTATTTATGAAGTTCTTTATTCAGATTTATTTAGATTACACTTGGTCAATTTAGGATTTCAGCCAATAATGACTATAGGGCATAGGTCTAGACAATAACCTTAAAATGACTATAATATATATTTTTTTTCTACTGTAAAATGTTTTGCCAAGATCTTTTTGGCTTAGCTTTTTCAATTTAACATTTTATATTTTTGAAGATGATATCATTAATCATAACACTATGGTTGAAAAGAAAATCTGATGCTTGTATAATAAACCTTAAGGCTAAGGCCCCAATAAAAGTGCTGTGGGAAAAACCGCGACGGAAACGCATTGGGGGTTTTTCCCACAGAGCTTTTCACAGAAAGTCCGCAGAGTTTTCCTCTGCAGACTTTTTGCTTCAGTTATAACTATAAGGAAACCCCCTAGTGTTTCCTTAGGAATAAGTAACATGCTGCGTTTTCTAAAAATGCGATGGTTTTGGAAATCGCAGCATTTCTGCTTTTTCTGCGATGTCTGGATGGGATTTGCTAGGAACTGTAAAACGCTGCCGTTTTTGATTTCATACTGCCTCTATTGTGGAATATTTATATATTTATGGTCCCTACCTTCTGTCTGACACCTGTTTTTCTGTAATTGTCTTATCTCATATTTTTTCTTATGTATGTATTTTTAATCTTTTAATACCTGTTTACGTATTATGAGTGCCTTTTCCAATTTTTTTCCGATTTGCTGCTTTATGCATTGGTATTTTGGGCACATTTCAGTATAGTAGGCTTGTTTGATTGAAATATATGGGTAAAGTAGGGTGACCATATGACTTTTGATATACCCATATTTGTTCATACCATGCCCTTGTTTCTATTGTAACAGTCCCATGAAGACTTACAGTCTCTACCCCTAACCCAGTGTTCAGTGATGAGCCAGGGATATTCCAAGTTCTCTGAACTAGAGGTGTAGACACAGACACAGTGGAATGAACCAATGGGAAGAGAACACAAGGAAAGCTGCTTAGCAGTACAATTACAGGGGTAAAAAATAGAAAATAGCATACAGTATATACACATTGGCATAGAAACACAATAAAAGAAAAACGATTTAGCAGTGTCCACTGAGATGCTGCACAACTTGGGCCCTTAAAGGGATTTTCCTACCACCAGTATAACATGTATATAGTTAATAATACAAAGTTGTCACATAGTAACTTATTATACTGTACATGATCATCTTAAAATGGATTACTCAGATCTTTAGCCCAAGGCTGACTGACCTTAGAACTGTACCTGACCTAAAGCAGTTGCCTTTCCCAGGTAGTAACAGTGTCTTCTGGGCACACAGATAACCCCTTGACTAGGGCAGAACAATTGTAAGAGGAAATATATGAAGCACATATCATCACTGCAGGTAGTTCAATGAATTGGGTACTTTCCATTAGACAGGGATCTGCATGAATTATGCTATTGGATGATGGTTCAAACAGATGATGGCAGTGGCGGTAGGTAACGGAGCAAACCTATTGTGATAAACAAATAGTGCAACATTTCAGCTTCCTAACTGGAGCATGTTTTTGTCTATGTATGAATAAAGTACCTTTTGTTTTTTTACATCTGGAATTTGCTGGAGTGCTTCAATTTGTCTTGGATTATATATCTTTTATATATAATATTACTCTCCTAGTGTTAGGCCTTATTTTCATGACCCTTCCATTTTAATGGCTGTTTTGTATCTGTTCCTTATTCCTTTGTCTGTTTTTGATGGTAGAGTGTCATCTGTTTTGCATTCATTTTTAATGGATTTCATTCAGCTTTGTTTTTTGACCCAATCCACTGATTTGTTTTTAACGAATATAACTCGATTGTCAGTCCGTTTTACATAGGTTAAAAACAGATCCATTAATTTCTAGTGGGTCTGTGTGTCTGTCAAAAGGGACAAACATGTAGCATATCCTTTTTTAACTGACTGTTTTTTCTGTCCATTAAAAAAACTGACCTGAATTTTAATTCAATCTCATTGTTTTTTAAAATAGGCCATGCCATGGATGTTGAAAAATGGCTGTCACATGGCCATTTTTCATTGTTGTGTGAATGAGGCCTTAGTGAAATTAGTGTTAGTGAAATTAGGGATCAATAGCAAATGAATGTCTGTATAGAAATGTAAGGGATATATTGCACACAACACTATGAAATCATTTTGTATAGAAAACTTGCTGCAGATGTAAGTAATTATATTGTATTATATTACGGCAGAACGTAACAGTGTGAGAATGTGTGGGTTTCACATTACAATAAAGGTTGCAGCATTGTAGATTTGTTGAACTCAAAATATTGACATACATTTCCAGCTTTTCCATATTCATGTCTTTGAATTAATATGATGAGTCACTCCTTGGTAAATGAGTATTCTGTAAAACTTTCCACTATTGCTAGAAGAGACAAGTAATAATATGTCAATTCCACACGTATTTGCAGTCTATAAAAATGTAAGTGTCGTTCTGGTATAACCGCGCAATATCATTGTAACAAACAATCTTACAATGTTAAATAACATGATTTACTGGAGAGAGAAGACATCACAAAGATTCCAGAGAATAGTTCTTTCTGCAGTGACCTCTTATATTTCCAAAAAATGTAGCAGTTTGTCCTTTGTCACTGCAGCAAGTACTAAATTTTTCAAAGTGTCATAAGAATGTACACTTCAATATATAAAAACCTATCAGGAAAGACCTTGATAGACCCTTTTGTCAGAAAATAAGTGCAGCAGGGAGAGCTCACAATGAACAGTGAACACAATGGAATAACCAAAAGCAATGTATTATCCTAAAGCTATGCACAGCAGTGATTTAAAGTGACATATGAGTTCAAAGATGGCAGCTCCTCAAGAAGCTGTTTTAGTAGAGAATTATATGAAAATTTTGCAGTCAGCATTTGCATCCTTCACATATAATTAAATCAATTGTAAATCATTGTGTTACTAAAGAAAATCTACCATGCCCTTTAAACTAAGAGCCACAATTTTACCCTTAGAGGGAATACTTGTAACCCCCACTGGGAAAATACCTTGTCCATGCAACATGTATGAAAATTAATGAACAAGTGTGAGATTTTCATTTCAGCACTACTTCCTTCACTGGGGAAGATTTATGCTAAAAAGTACAAAAAAAGTGAAATACATGCAACCAATTAGAGCTTAAATTTTTAATACCCAGTGCTCAAATGAGGTGCCTAGAGTACAATTCATTCTGGGGGCTCACTGTGTAGCTAAATGCTGGTATTATCTTATCACTTTCACAAGTTCCTAAAAGTGCAGCAACTTGTATGATTTTCAGGAGTAGCTTACCGCCTAGTCCTTATCTTGTGCAGTTTCTGTCTGGGGGACCTGTTAGTCAAATGTTGAAATATTGTACCTACTACATAGTCACATTCTGTTAATTTGATGTGCTGCAGTGCTTACAGGGATGTTCCTAAGGTCTTTAAGGCCGGGGCCCCCCACATTGTGAAAACGCAACGTTTTACAGTACCTGCAAAGTGGAGGGGATTCTGACTAATCCAATACACACATTGCAGAAAAAAAAATCTGCAGCGGAAAAGCTGCGTTTTCACAGCATGTGAATTATACCTTCATAAATGCTGGTGTTTTTCGTAAAGGTATAATAGGTACAGAAAGTCCACAGAGGAAAACTCTGAGATCACAATGAAAAACGCTGCAGAAAAAAAACGCAATGCGTTTCCGCCGCAGTCTTTTCCGCAGCATGGGGCCTTAGCATAAAGGGGTTGTTTCATTTGTTTGTAAATTTTTTTGCATAGCCAAACTAGTTGCTTGTGACCCTTTATAAATCAGGTGCACAAGTAAGAAGGTATATGCCTTTTCCTACACACAATTAAAAAAATGTATATACATACAGAATTATCAAATAGGACCACTATACCTAAATGACTAAATACTGTCAAGTCACCCGCTGACCGCTATACCAGGACTAAATACTGTCACGTCAGCCACTTACTGCTATACCAGGACTAAATGCTGTCACATCACCCGCTGACCGCTATACCATGACTAAATACTGTCACGTCAGCCACTTACTGCTATACCAGGACTAAATGCTGTCACGTCACCTGCTGACCGCTATACCAGGACTAAATGCTGTCACGTCAGCCACTTACTGCCAGATTCCCCTCTGTCCTCATAGTATAATCCACAAATAGCGGCTTTTACTTATAATGTTCCCCTCGTAGCGCCAAACACTTCACTACGATCAGAGTTACTCTATTCCCCATCTTGAGAGCACAACTACCTCCTTTTATTTGCAGATGCCCCCTCATAACGCCAGCCAGCAATTAACCTCTTCCTGCCCTGCACTGTAATAGTATGCTGCAGTAAGCAGTTTGTTCCTAGGACTACACTTTGCAGAGACTGTAAAATGACCGTTTATGCCACGTGGGACCCCGGCCTTAAGGCCGAGGCCCCACTTTGTGGAAAAGCAGCTTTTTTGTTGCAGATTTTGCTTCAGTTTTTTGAACCAAAGCCAAGCAGAGCTATAAAAGGATTGTGAAATATCTAGGAAGCTTCTTACACTTCTCCCTTCTGCGCAATCCACTCCTGGCTTTGGCTCAAAAAACAGCAACAAAATCTGCAACAAAAAAAATCCGCTTTTCTGTAACGTGAAACACAGTGTTTATGGCGGCTGCAGAAACGTGCGGGAATTTCCACATATATTTACCGTAATAGGGGAAGAAAGTGCAGAGAAAAATGCATCAAAAGCTCGATGAAAAACGCTGTGGGGAAAAAAAAAAATGTGTTTTTGCTGCTTTTTATCTCCTGTGCTTTTTAGCTGCGTTTTGTTGTGTTGGGGCTAATCCTTAAAGGGGTTGTCCAGGAATTACAGGTTTCTGCAAGGAACCCAGGGAAGGTGAAAAATAAAACCCACACTCACCTGTCCCTGGTCCTCCCACCCCTGTCCGGTCCAGCGGTGCCCCGGGGCTTGTTCCAGTGGCAGTTCTCGCCACACGTAACCGCTGAGGCCTATCATCCGCCTCAGCAGCCTAAGGAAAGGAACCTGGATGTCACTCGCATACGTCACCTGTGATGTCCCGTGTCCTTTCCTTAGGCCGCTGATTGGCCTCAGCAGTTACGTGCGGAGAGGACTTCTGCCAGAACAAGCCCCCGAGCGCCACTGGACCGGACAGCTGTGGGAGACACCGTGGACAGGTGAGTATGCGCTTTCTTATTTTTCACCTTCCCCGGCCTCCTTGCAGAAAACAGTAATTCCTGGACAACCTGTTTAACATGTCAATATACTGAGCATCAAACTATACAATACAATTGTAGTATGTATAATGGTACACATGTACAGAAGAAAATATAGATAGATAGACAATAATATGCTGTATATATCTAGATATATACCATCTATTTACATACATACATTCATATACAATATATACACACACACACATACCTGTCTACAATCATACAGTACTCACACAGTAGCTAGCACACATACTGTAAAATATACACATATATACATATTAAATATACATATTTTACACAAAACATACATTTACACTTGGCTGAATTGCTGGGTGAACTAGAAATGGAGGAAGCTCATTTGCAGCTCTGTCTGGCAATAGTGAAAGCATCGCAGCAGACTTTCTCCTTCACACTAGGATGTGCTGGATGCCTCACTGCATGGGAGGGAGGGGGGAAGCTAGTAGCTGTTTCTAAGTGTCCGCAAACTGTAGAAGCAGCGATCAGCAGAATCTGCATCTTCCGATGCTTTCATCTACTGCCGATTAAGAGTCCTGATAGTAGGGAAAGTATGGTGCCCCTATGGGTGTTGGGGCCCTGGGCAATTGCCCAGTTTGCCCCCCCCCCTACCGCCGGCCCTGCTGTTAGTAGCCTATTGACTGGCTTTTGTGAGTATAGGATACATGTGCACACAATAGCAGGCCTCTAGCAGCATCAAAATGTTGACAGATTATTGATAATTGGGTTCCCCACAGCAATGTTGAGAAGGCAGGGCTGAGGGTGACAAAATACAGTGGGGAAAAAAGTATTTAGTCAGCCAGCAATTGTGCAAGTTCTCCCACTTAAAAAGATGAGAGAGGCCTATAATTGTCATCATAGATAGACCTCAACTATGAGAGACAAAATGAGAAAACATATCTAGAAAATCACATTGTCTGATTTTTAAAGAATTTATTTGCAAATTATGGTGGAAAATAAGTATTTGGTCAATAACAAAAGTTCATCTCAATACTTTGTTATATATCCTTTGTTGGCAATGACAGAGGTCAAACGTTTTCTGTAAGTCTTCACAAGGTTGGCACACACTGTTGTTGGTATGTTGGCCCATTCCTCCATGCAGATCTCCTCTAGAGCAGTGATGTTTTGGAGCTGTCGCTGGGCAACACAGACTTTCAACTCCCTCCAAAGGTTTTCTATGAGGTGGAGATGTGGAGACTGGCTAGGCCACTCCAGGACCTTGAAATGCTTCTTACGAAGCCACTCCTTTGTTGCCCTGGCGGTGTGCTTGGGATCATTGTCATGCTGAAAGACCCAGCCATGTTTCATCTTCAATGTCCTTGCTGATGGAAGGAGGTTTGCACTCAAAATCTCACATTCATGGCCCCATTCATTCTTTCATGTACACGGATCAGTCATTCTCCCAATACTCTTCTGGAACATCCAGATGCTCTAGCAAACTTCAAACGGGCCTGGATATGTACTGGCTTAAGTAGGGGGGACACGTGTGGCACTGCAGGATCTGAGTCCCTGGCAGCATAGTGTGTTACTAACGGTAGCCTTTGTTACGTTAGTCCCAGCTTTCTGCAGGTTATTCACTAGGTCCCCCTGTGTGGTTCTGGTATTTTTGCTCAATGTTCTTGTGATCATTTTGACCCCACGGGGTGAGATCTTGCGTGGAGACCCTGATAGAGGGAGATTATCAGTGGTCTTGTATGTCTTCCATTTTCTAACTATTGCTCCCACAGTTGATTTCTTCACACCAAGCTGCTTGCCTATTGCAGATTCAGTCTTCCCAGCCTGGTGCAGGTCTACAATTTTGTTTCCGGTGTCCTTCCACAGCTCTTTGGTCTTTACCATAGTGGAGTTTGGAGTGTGACTGTTTGAGGTTGTGGACAGGTGTCTTTTATACTGATAACAATGTCAAACATGTGCCATTACTACAGGTAATGAGTGGAGGACTGAGGAGCCTCTTAAAGAAGAAGTTACAGGTCTGTGAGAGCCAGAAATCTTGCTTGTTTGTAGGTGACCAAATACTTATTTTCCACCATAATTTGCAAATAAATTCTTAAAAAATCAGACAATGTGATTTTCTAGATATGTTTTCTCATTTTGTCTCTCATAGTTTAGGTCTACCTATGGTGTCAATTACAGGCCTCTCTCATCTTTTTAAGTGGGAGAACTTGCGCAATTGGTGGCTGACTAAATACTTTTTTCCCCACTGTACTGCCTGCTTCTACTCTGTACCTGCTCATGAAGGAGTGGACCCACTCAGACTCAGGGGCCCACCAAAGGATTCAAGTGTTCCCCTGTTAGCCAGTTGGTTAATACCCATAATATCCTATTAATAGCCTTTGGAAAAAGAAACAGTGGATTGATTGTTTTGGGCAGCTACCAGTCATTACACTCCTTTATGTTTGATCTCGTATTTTACGACGTCTTCATATAATTCTTTTGTCTGTACTTGATATTCAGCGTAGAAGGACAACATAGACCACTAATATGGATCTGATTAACCCCTCTACATGAGTTTCTGTTCTAATTTTGGTTAAAGAGTGCCAGCTACCGTTAAATAAAGTTAAAATGCGTATATTTAGGGGCACTTTGACCATAGGACTAATGGTACATCTGCACCAGGCCACATAGTTATGGCAAATGAATGCTATGGTGGAGCATGTTCCCTTCAACTCCATGTTCCACCATACACTCTTGTAGGGTGGGGGGCACTTCAGGCCTACAATGTGGCTGAAGTTCACTTAAGGCTGGCAGAAGGCAGTGATGTCATGATGACCTTCTACATCATGCCATAGACAGCACAGACTGGGATTCTAATTGTGGGAATGGGCAAATGTGAGTATTCATTTATTTTTTGGGGGTGATTGGGTTACTTTTACCGTGTAGAGAAACTCTGGGAGGGCACTTTTATGTGAGGTACTAAAGGGCATACCTTAACTGTAGTCAACAAATGCCCCCCAATTCAAATGCCAAGCAGAATGCAGTACACAGAGTCAGTTATGATATCCCAAAGGTTACAATAAATACTTCCTCTTTGTTTCCTTGTTGTTTCAGTTTTCCTCTTCTGTCCACGTGTGGTCCTTTAATTGTTTTTGTAACTTCTTATTGTTGTGGCACCACTTGGTTCATGAAGTGGACCTCTTGACAGTAGGGATATGCAAGATATTGCATTTCTTCTGCCAGGAGATAGATGACCAGTGCAATATAGTCACTGCTCATCTATGTATAAACAGCTTATCCTGATTGATAGACAGAATTTATTGACACATTCATGGGATAATTTCTTTTTTTTTTTTTTTTTTTTTAAATATTTTATTTTTTAAAAAAGAAGGGAGGCTTTTTATTTAATTTTTTTTTTTTTTTTTTTATTAATTTATTTTTTATATGAAAGGTTTTTTTTTTTTTTTTTTTATATATGAAAAAAAATTAAATAAAATTAAATATATATATAAAAAAAAGTGGGGGGGCTCCTTTTTTTTTTTTTTTTTTTTTTTTTTTTTTTTTTTTGTTTTTGTGTAAAACACTTTTTTTTTTTTTTTTTTTTATAAAAAGGGGGGGAAAATATTTTTTTTGAGTAAAAAGGGTTTTTTTTTTTAAAAAAAAAATGTGGTATATGTATTAAAACAAAATTTGGGCGGTGCAAAAGTAGGGGGGCCTCAACAGAAAAGTGGCTTTATTTTTTTGTTGGTCCTCCTTTTGCAAAAATAACAGCCTCTAGTCGCTTCCTATAGCTTTTAATCAGTTCCTGGATCCTGGATGAAGTTATTTTTGACCATTCCTCTTTACAAAACAATTCCAGTTCAGTTAAGTTTGATGGTCGCCGAGCATGGACAGCCCGCTTCAAATTATCCCACAGATGTTCAATGATATTCAGGTCTGGGGACTGGGATGGCCATTCCAGAACATTGTAATTGTTCCTCTGCATGAATGCCTGAGTAGATTTGGAGCTGTGTTTTGGATCATTGTCTTGCTGAAATATCCATCCCCGACGTAACTTCAAATTCGTCACTGATTCTTTTACATTTTTTTCAAGAATCTGCTGATACTGAGTTGAATCCATGCAACCCTCAACTTTAACAAGATTCCCGGTGCCAGCATTGGCCACACAGCCCCAAAGCATGATGGAACCTCCACCAAATTTTACAGTGGGTGGCAAGTGTTTTTCTTGGAATGCTGTGTTTTTTTGACGCCATGCATAACGCCTTTTTGTATGACCAAACAACTCCAAACTTCCAAAATGAAGCTGGCTTGTCCAAATGTGCTTTTGCATACCTCAGGCGACTCTGTTTGTGGCGTGCTTTCAGAAACAGCTTCTTTCGCATCACTCTCCCATACAGCTTCTCCTTGTGCAAAGTGTGCTGTATTGTTGACCGATGCACAGTGACACCATCTGCAGCAAGATGATGCTGCAGCTCTTTGGAGGTGGTCTGTGGATTGTCCTTGACTGTTCTCACCATTCTTTTTCTCTGCCTTTCTGATATTTTTCTTGGCCTGCCACTTCTGGGCTTAACAAGAACTGTCCCTGTGGTCTTCCATTTCCTTACTATGTTCCTTACAGTGGAAACTGACAGGTTAAATCTGAGACAACTTTTTTTTTTCTTTCCCTGAACAACATTTTTGAACATTTTTTTTTTTTGGGTTTTTTGGGAGTTTTTTTGGGGAGCCCATGATGCCACTCTTCAGAGGAGATTCAAATAGGAGAACAACTTGCAATTGGCCACCTTAAATACCTTTTCTCATGATTGGATACACCTGGCTATGAAGTTCAAAGCTCAGTGAGGTTACAAAACCAATTTTGTGCTTCAGTAAGTCAGTAAAAAGTAGTTAGGAGTATTCAAATCAATAAAATGATAAGGGTACCCAAATTTTTGCACCGGTCAAATTTTGGTTTAATGCATATTGCACATTTTCTGTTAGTACAATAAACCTCATTTCAATCCTGAAATATTACTGTGTCCATCAGTTATTAGATATATCAAATTGAAATGGCTGTTGCAAACACCCAAATATTTAGAACTAAAAATGATTAAGATTAATAGGGGTGCCCAAACTTTTTCATATGACTGTAGTATTTTACACAACCAAGAGATGGGAAAGGGCATGACTGATGGGTAGGGAAACACCCCTTAGTATTGATGGGTGACATGCTTTGGCTCTTACTATTCCTGAGTAATGTAATATCATTTAGTTTGAATCTTTTTGCCGTTCATATTGTATAAAATACATTGCACAGCAATATACTGTACAATTTACATTACTGGAAATCACTGTTGAGGTGTGAACTATTTAGCCTAAATTACACAGAAAGGACAGGTCTGCCTCATCACAAGATGCACTCTTTGGATATTCCTGTATCTATCTGGTATGCTGCTGTCACATAGATATATCCAGGCAGATATATTAATATTTTATAATATTCTCCAGAGTTAATAATGTCCTTTTTTATGCCTGTGGTAGAGCTAAATGTTCATTGTTTATGCAGGAGAATACTGTTATAACTGAGATATGATACTGTAATGTACAAAAACCAACAGCATGGCAAGCATATTACAGATCCTTAACTCCTTCACATCCTGATGTAAAAGACCAGAAACATAGAAGGTTGATTTGAAAGTTCTGTTAATGCATAAATTATATCCTTTGCAACCCACTTGTTTTCACATTTAGAGCCAAATCTCAGCTAATCGTACATTTTTAGAACATTATCTCCTACTCTGTTTTCTGTTTAGCAAATGGAATATGCCACCTGTTCAAAAATATTTTACTAAACTTTTGCAGTATTTTGCATAAAATAGCACCTCTCAAGAAACAGCTGCCAATTTTGTTTAAAGGCCGTGGAAAGAATGTGATTAGATTGCATAAATGACTTATAATAAAACTTTGGCAAAATATTAGTTATAAAAATGAACAAATGATGTGTGAAAATCATAAATGTGCAAAATGCCAGTTTGTCATCAGTTTTCACAGTTAAATGTTCTGAAACTTTAGATAACAGTCATAATAGCCTTTTTGTGTGATATTGATATTTTAGTTTTAACTATTGCATCAATACCTTTTTATTTTTACTATATAGATTTTTTTGGTTAAGCATTTGTTTCTTCAGAATGTGGTCTGACACCTGTTTCTAGCACAGAGCTGCCATCAAAATACCAGAACTAGAACACAGGGTAGAGAACTAGAACCAAAATGTGCTGGTGCCTATGAAGTATAGCCTTATTTTAGGGTAACATTTATTTTTAGCTTTTGTTTTACAGAATGTATTTTTGTATTATGAAAAGGAGCTTTATATACTTTTCTATGACCTTCTAATAAATTAGAAAATTGATTAATAAGGGACTTGTCAGGTCCTGTGGAATACAGATTAAAGAATTACTATATACCTGATATATACAATACTATATTAGTATATATTAATATATATTATAATTGTATTTAGACTACTTTTGCTAAACTGTTCCTGTAATACTGGCTATTAAGATACTTCTAAACTACAGTACAAATAGCAATTTGTCTTCCACCAGTGGAGAAAGCACACATGTTACACCTAGCTTTATACTGTGGTTTCCTGCTTTACTGCAGCAGGTTTTATATTGTACAGAGAGTCTTCACCAGGTTGTCACATACAGTGGGATGCTGGGGTAACCATGCAGGGCTCTAGGCTGTGTAATAAAGCAATATAAACCTCACTGTAAACTTTGTCAACTACAAGTAAATTATGGATCAGTAAAGAATTACATGAATTATTGAGCTATTTTTCTTGTATGTAATACTAGAAGGGGTGGCACAGAGGGAGAAAGTTAGTTACTGAAGAACTCAGTTGTATGTATTTGATCATTTATTATGGGGATGAACTAGCGCTCATCAGTATCAGCCACACTCTAGAATGTCAGCAGTAAATGCTTAATGGTGACATAAAGGCAGCTGTACCTAGCTTTGCTGCTAAGCATATTGGATATGATACTCTTTGTTGTAATATGTTGAATAAAATATATTTTATTATACCATATATCTAATCTTTGGATGATTTCGACATCTTTGAAAACAAAAAGTTCAAAAAGACTGTTAAACCATGCATCAAAGGTCATTGATGAGGTATGATGCATGTTCAGTACATAAATCTGGATAGTTTGCTTCAATGTATCAGTAAGAAAAGCTACTTTGCATATTTTTCCCATGAAGCATTGGACTTTTTAGCATGCATTTTGACATTTTTTCAATAGGACACTCAATTCACTCAGTAAACATTTTTTTCTACTTCCAGATCTACTATTGATAGTCTATAATAAGCATAGCTCAGTTGTAGAAAGTGGATTACCCCTTTAATCTTCCTTGCTCTAATATGATGAAACATCAGTTCACGGAAGTGTCAGATTACAGTTTAGCATAGAAGTCTATGAAGAGGGTAGATGGGAGGAGTCAGAAGAAGCTCAGTAAGAGAGACTTCAACACTGACCAGTGTTCTCTGTGATGTCTTATATGATCCTGCTGCTGTTTTTGAGTGAGAGAGGGAGAGTTACAGGAGGTACTGTAGCAGATTATTCTATACTTTCTGTGTGCAGTGTACTGGATATATCATATCTGCTAGTCTCTGGCAACAAGCTCAGTGAGAAATAAACTTAAATGTTAAAAAGGCAAAATAAGTCATATAATTGCCAGAAATATTGTTACTCTTCATTAACACACACAGTACTATTAATTTATGGAAAGTGTGTTGCCAGATTACGTATGCTTTAAGCCTTAAGGAGTACAGCATCTTTTTTTATTTTTCATCCTATTATTGTAACTCCAATATTACAAATGCTTTTAGAAGCTCTAATATTCCTGGGAGCATTGATAGTGCAAACAGTTTTTGCCCAATCTTTTTATTATTGGGTATAATAATCTTTGGGTGTAATCTTTACTAAATTTGACATTTTTTTTATAACAAAACATAACATGAAAAAGCTTATTTAATTATGGACCATTTAAATATCAACTCTTTAGTTAAAGATTAAAAAATAAACTTTTTGAGAGACCATTGGATGTCTCTGTACTGACTTTGTGTCTCATATTTGGATTTGGACTTTAGAGAATGCGCCTGGTACGGTTCCAATGTAACTGATAGAAATATTTGTCTGGCACTAGTGCATGTAAATGTTTGTTATGCCCTTTACAAAATCATATGAATGAACTCATGATGGCAACTGAGTCCAGTGTTTATATGAATCTATATAAACTTGGATTTAATCTCATTCATTTTAATAAAAAGAACCTTTTATCACTACTGCCACACATTTGTTAACAGTGCTTTTATTTATTAATAGTTGCAGTTATTAGGTATTATAAGAAATCACAATTTATATTTCCACTAAATTTTATATTGAGTTTTCATATTCCATTTTCATGTTGTCTTTTACTATTTCTTTATATTTATCAAATATTTTACTTTAATATATTTATGCTGATGACTGAACAAAGGGATATATAGATACTAAAAGAAGCTTCTATATACTATATTGTTTCAGATGTTATGGCTAAATTTGTATGACTAGATGCAATAAATCCAATGGTTGATGTAGAAAGCTGTATACAGTGGGTACGGAAAGTATTCAGACCCCTTTAAATTTTTCACTCTTTGTTTCATTGCAGCCATTTGCTAAAAGCAAAAAAGTTCATTTTATTTCTCATTAATGTACACTCAGCACCCCATCTTGACAGAAAAAAAAACTGAAATGTAGATATTTTTGCAAATTTATTAAAAAAGAAAAACTGAAATATCACATGGTTATAAGTATTCAGAACCTTTGCTGTGACACTCGTATTTAACTCACATGCTGTCCATTTCCTTATGATCCTCCTTGAGATGGTTCTACTCCTTCATTGGAGTCCAGCTGTGTTTAATTAAACTGATTGGACTTGATTAGGAAAGGCACACACTTGTCTATATAAGACCTCACAGCTCACAGTGCATGTCAGAGCAAATGAGAATCATGAGGTCAAAGGAACTGCCCAAAGAGCTCAGAGACAGAATTGTGGCAAGGCACAGATCTGGCCAAGGTTACAAAAGAATTTCTGCAGCACTCAAGGTTCCTAAGAGCACAGTGGCTTCCATAATCCTTAAATGAAAGAAGTTTGGGACAACAAGAAATCTTCCTAGACCTGGCCATCCAGCCAAACTGAGCAATCGTGGGAGAAGAGCCTTGGTGAGAGAGGTAAAGAAGAACCCAAAGATCACTGTGGCTGAGCTCCAGAGATGCAGTAGGGAGATGGGAGAAAGTTCCACAAAGTCAACTATCACTGCAGCCTTCCACCAGTCAAGGCTTTATGGCAGAGTGGCCCGAAGGAAACCTCTCCTCAGTGCAAGACATATGAAAGCTGCAGGGACAAGACTACAGGTTGCAATTGAAGGAAAGATGAATGCAGCCAAGTACAGAGATATCCTGGAAGAAAACCTCTTCCAGAGTGCTCTGGACCTCAGACTGGGCCGAAGGTTCACCTTCCAACAAGACAATGACCCTAAGCACACAGTTAAAATAACAAAGAAGTGGCTTTGGAACAACTCTGTGAAACATTCTTGACTGACCCAGCCAAAGCCCTGACCTCAACCCAATTGAGCATCGCTGGAGAGACTTGAAAATGACTGTCCACCAACATTCACCATCCAACCTGATGGAACTGGAGAGGATCTGCAAGGAAGAATGGCAGAGGATCACCAAATAATTTCTGCTTAATTTTAAAATAATGGTATCTAAAAATGGTCAAAATTGTATATTTCACTTATCTACTGTGCATGGGTAATTCAGGCATTGCTCCATGACAGAAAAAAACATTTATTGTGTAAAAATAATTACTTAAATACTTTGATTTATTGGTTAAATTCTTGGATTTCATTCCCATCAAATGGTCCTGGAAGTTTTGTGTTTCTCCTGTGACAATCTGACACAGCATGAAACTTCCCTGTATGTCAAAAAGGGAGCTAACTGTATGGCTTATTTCATTAGCAAAGCTAGCCACCATACCTGTCTATGTATCAGCCATGATAGAAGAGGTCTGGCTTAGCTTATTGAACTGAGCCACCCCCACCCTCCTTCATCATGTCATTAAAACATAGAAAAGGGGAGAACTCCCTGCTGTGTTAGAACGTCACAGATACAGCAAAAACATAGAACTTCCTGAAAAGGAAACCAATATTCAGTGATCTATCTAGTTTTCAAAATAAAGCTATACTATTTAATTTTTTAACATTTGCCACATAAGAGTTTTTTTTTTCTTTCACTGGACAATACCTTTATATTATAGTAACTTTGTGCAAAATGATTAATACTAATTAATAATTATTCAGAGACTACCAGTCTGACATTTCAGCTTGTATTTTTTTAGGGGGCGTTCACACTACCGTTGGTGACCGTCAGTAGTGTCCGTAGCTATTGTCCGTTACAAAATTTTAGCTCGGACACTAGCTGAACCGTCAGAAATCCTTTAAAATTTCCATTCATTTCAATGGGTTTTTATATTGTGTCCGTTAGTGTCCATTTTTGTACGTTTACAGCCAATCCATCAGAAGTCCGTTTTTTTCCACGGACAAAAAAAATCCTACATGCAGGACTTTTTTGTCCGTTTGGAAAAACGGATTCTTGATGGATTCTATGGGTAATGGACTTATAACGGACAGTAACTGATAGCCATCAGTTACTGTCCGTTATTTTATGTCTATTTTTTTTCTGCGCATGCTCAGAAAGCAGAAAAAAAAAACGGACAGTGTTAAAAAAACGGACACTAACAGATGCTAACTGATGCTAATGTGTCCGTTTTTTTAACTGATCCATTAATTGGATCAGTCAAAAAACCGGACACATTAACATCAGTTAGTTTCCGTTAATGTCTGTTATGATAGGTGTCCGTTTTTCTTTGTTAACGGACACCTTCATAACGGAATCCAACGATAGTGTGAACCCTGACTGTCATATAATTTTACTGATCGGGCAAAGTTCCAGTAAAAAGGAAAAAAGTGTCAGAGGCACAGATCCAGCATTTATAACTAGCATGAGTTACATTCAGATGTCTTTTAATGGGCTATAGATGACCCATAGAGAACTTTGCTGTGATTCATGCAATCCCAGAGGTCACATTTTCTGTGTGTTGATTGGTAGTTAAAAACATCCACCTGTCTGGAAAATCTCTAGTTTACCATTACATTTGTCCTGCGGATACTGGACTGACAACATTTTAATGTGTTTCAATTTTCTTAACTAGAATTACACGGCAATTAATAACTACACTTTTTGCCTGTGGGACCACTAGTTTAACAAACTGTCAGATTACATCTAATAATATGTTAGCAGAAACAAATGCCCTAGTGAGTATTTTCCATTAAAGGTCTTTTTTAAGTAAAGCTAAAGGGCATTATGCCATCCACAAGCACTTTGACAACATGACTTGTACAACAACATTGCTTTGGATGTTAGGTGTTGTAGTAGGCATCTGGGAAACAGTTATACAGTGTATAAATACCTTGCATTGCAAATCTGTTGCCATTTCATGTTGACAAGGTTACATATCCATAAGTAATTCATGAAATAAATATATTTATATTGTGTGTATATATAGCGATGAAAAAATAAAGTACATCCGCTTTGTATCCTACGGTTTTTACATATCAGGACATGGTAAAAAAAAAAAAAAAACATCTGATCCTTAGAAGGTCTTAAAATTAGATAAATACAGCCTCAGATGGACCACAACTTACAGCAAATTCCACCATTATATTATTTATTTAACAAAACCTAGGCCAAATGCAGAAACAGTAGGTGCAAACTTAATGCCCTTGATAACCTGACCACCACTATAAAAGCAGAAGTTTGGCAGTTTGCTGGTCTGGGGCATTCAGGCATGTGTTAACACAATACCAAGGAGGAAAGACAACAGCAATGATTTTCTATCAATCTTGGAAAGTTTATAAAGCCATTTCTAAAAAAAATTTAAGTCAGTTATTCTACAGTGAGGAAAGATTATTCACAAGTGGAAAACATTTAATGCAGTTGACAATCCTTCTGGGATTGTACATCGCAGGAAATTCACCCAAAGGTCAGATCGTGCAAATCTCAGAGAAATTGCAAAAAAACAAGATTGAAATATAGGACTGTAAAGGCCCCAGTTACCATGATAAATGTTCAAGATTGTAACAGTACAATTAGAAGAAGACTAAACAAGTATAGTTGTTTGGAAGGGTTGCCAGGACACATCCTCTTCTTTCGAAAAAGGCAGCACAGCTTAAACCAGCACATGAGCAGCACAAGCACCTCTTACCAACTGCCAAGGATGATTGTGGTAGGGTGATAATTTTTTTTTACCATGAACTCCTCTGTATACCAAAATATTCTAGAATAAAATGTGAAGCCATCTATCAAGTAGCTAAAGCTCAGCCGAAACTGGGTTATGCAAAAGGACAATGATCCCAAGAACACTAGCAAGTTTACAACAGAATGGCTGGCTGAAAAGGAAAAGAATCAAAGTACAATTTTCATTTTCTCCTATGTTTTTAGTTTCATATTGTATATTATTTATTGCATTTTCTATACATGATTATGGGCATTGCCACTTTGCCTGAGTTTTTGCTCTGCTGTGTTAACATTTAGTGACATGTTTTACAACAGCTTAATGGCCATTGGCTGCATTAGTCTGGAGCTGACTCATGTAAGCTATGGGAGAGTTTTCTAGGCATGTTCTGTTCAGTGAGAGTGAGTAGATAAGCTGTGACATCATCTATTTCCAGTAGTGGATGTAATGATGGGTCACCATGGGTGTTATCTGTAGTGTGATCTTCTATTGTGATCCTGTCTATGTTGTTTGTGATGTAATTGAGGTGACCACTACAATTTATTTATTTTGCTTACTTATATAGTGACAAAATATTGCCTGATCTGTTTATTCTAACTGCTGTCAGGTAGGGGGATTTTTGGGAAATTTTTGTAAACTCAAGATTTTCCAGACATTTGCATCACTAGCATTGGAACTTGACACTTTACATATTTTAGTTTGCAATTTTTTTTTAAAACTTTTGTAGGTCATTGATACTTAAAACTGCTTTTAAGCTGGGGTCCCACGTGGCGTAAACACCGGGGAGGAAGTGGTGCGTAAAAAAACACAGCATTTTACAGTCCCTGCAAAGTGGATGAAATTTTAGTGAATCTCATCCACACATTGTGGAAAAATACGCGCAACGAAAGTGCTGTGATTTCCAAAACCATTGCAGCTTTGGAAATCACAGCATGTCAATTATACCTACGGAAACACCGACAGTTTCCCTATAGGTATAATGGAAGCAGAAAGTCCGCAGAGAAAACATTTGCAGACTTTCTGTGAAAAGAACAGTTTTTCCCACAGCACTTTTTTGCTGCGACCCACTACGTGGGGCCTTTGCCTTAATCTCTCAGTCCAGTAAAATGAAAATGCTATATGGATAAAGTCAACACTTCTTTTAGTAAAAGAAACAGGCCCTATGACATCTTTAAACACATCTTTATAACCAACCTATTACTCTCTAAATTGTTCTAACACACCAGAGACAATCTACCCTAGGAATCGCTTTCACAAGGCTATATGTAAATCTGTGTGCCATCTAGATCTGTAAATGTGCACTATTTAGTCAGCATAAAACTAATAACAGTTTGGGGAGCTCTAACTTTCTCATAAAGTATATACTGTTTTACAGGAAGTTTAACCCCCTGCCCAACATCCGCTGTACTTTTACGGCAGATGTCGGTTATTTAAATATGGCAGCCACTCAGGAGTTGAGCGGCCTCCATAGCTTCCGGATCTCTGATGTATTATACAGCAAAGACCTGGCGCTAATGCCCAGTATCAGTGCCCTCACCAACTACGGATATTAAGGCCCCTGGTGCCTATTCCCAGGCTTGTCTCATTAAAGGGGTTTTACTGGCAAAAAAAAAAATTATTTTTTTTTTAAAAAGGTCTGTTAGTGCTATTAATGGATTAATAAGTGCACTCAAATACCTTTATAGTGTTTTGAGTGATTTCTGGGTTTCCCTAGCATCTTCTGCATTTGTTTACATGGTGTAGCTTCCTGTTGCCTTAGCTAATGCAATGCATTTTGGTAGTTGTAGGCTCTCACACTATCTCCCTCTCACTCCTCCCCCCTCTCTAACACCCCCCTCCCTGTCTCCCTAGTTATCCTGCCCACTACTAGCCCTTCCCAACTAACTCAGCCCACCCCACTACCGCATTATACTTACCTGTCTTCTTCCTGTACAGACTTCCTTCTGCGAGGAACGGCCCCTCCTCTTTTGTGACTCTGCCAGTGACTGTGCAGCAGTCCCGGCACTGTGCTGTAGCCTTCACTCCATCTTTACTGTGCAGGCGTAGGTGGCTACTTCGGGCTCCCACGCTTGCACAATAGAGATGGAGTGTCGGCTTCAGTGCACATGTGGGCAGACGTCACAGAAGGAGCTGTTCCCTGCAGAAGGAAATCTGGACAGGAAGAAGATAGGTAAGTATAATGGGGTGGAGGGGGGAGTAATTGTGACGTTCTGTTTCCGGAAATAAGGAAAACAGATTGTGACCGGATAATCAGAAAATGTCCCTGGGGCGGTCACATGACCGCTCCAGGGATATGAGTAAATATACATTTTTGCTGAATTGTGTAGTTTAGAAAGTAGGCGGGGGGGAGGGTGCTTAGATTAGTGTAGTAATTTATATTTATAACGAACAACCTTTAACTTGTATTACAGGCAGCTCTATGCAGCAGGTAATACAAGTGCCAGTAATTTGCAATGCAAATTCTGCTTATTCTCATTTGATCATTAATGCAATGCATTACAATATTAATGCATTACATTAGTGATCAGACCCCCTGGGGATCAAGACCCCTTGGGGATCTAATAAATACAGTAAAAAAAAATAAAAATTAAATATATATAAAAAAACATAGGAAATTAAAAATTCAAATATTCCCCCTTTCCCTAGAACACATATAAAAGTTACAAAACATTATTAAACACATATGAATTAGGTGTCCCAAAATGCTTGGCCTACAAACTTTTAAAAATATTTTGCGACCGCTGTTTTTTCACTGTTTTGCCTCCCATAAAAATCTAAATAAAAAGTGATCAAAGCAATAGACATACCCCATAGTGATATAAATAAAAAAGTACATCTGGCCCTGCAAAAAAAAGATGCATTATGCATCCCTGTACATGGAAATGTAATAAAGTCACAGGTGTCAGAATATGGTCACTTCAAGAAATTATTTTTTTGCAAAGTTTTGGATTTTTAAAATTTTTTAAAAAGGGGTTTAAATGTAAATATAACTATATAAATTTGGTATCCCTGGAATCATAACCACCCATAGAACACAGCTGACATATCATTTTGGCTGCATAGTGAACGTTGTAAAAACAAAGCGTGGAAGAATGTCGCACAAATGCAGTTTTTCTCTAATTCCACCACATTCAGAATTTTTTTCTAGCTTCCCAGTACATCATAAGGAATAATAAATGTTACCATTACAAAGTACAATTTGTCCCACAAACATTAAGCCTTCACATGGCTCTGTGAACAGAAAAAAAAAAGTTATGGGGTTTAGGAGGTGGGAAGTCAAAAACGAAAATCCAAAAAAATACCTGCAGCATTTTACCTATACATTTTGAATAATTAACAATAGAAATATTAGTAACCTTTTAGTAAAGGTTTTACTCTCGATAGAAAGTGTAGATCCTCTCTTTGAGTAGTAAATGCATAGTAGGGCTTGGGGAAAGATCACCTCTTCTGTCTAAGTACATTAATTACTGTGAATGTTATCCAGTTAAGGCTAAGCAATCCACTGTAAATCATTAGTATGAGAACCAGGGTCACATGTTACAATAGGCATGTGGAGAATCAAATGCCTTAAAGGAAGAGCTTGCATCTTAAGGTAGAAATAGTACCAGGATGTGCATTGTGCAGCGATGATGCTTCATTGTAAGCTTTCTGTAAGTGTAATCCTGGTGCATTTCTCCTAATCACTAGGAAAGCGCAGTGTGGTGAGAACAAAATAAATCATTTCATGCCTGACTAATCAAACTTCATATCCTAATGTAATCATGAAAGCAGAATTCTAAGAGGTCTGATAAATTCACAACTCCAAAGACCTACAATACGCTAAAACAATTACTTTTACTTATCAATTTAGGAGAATGAAAATGTACTGGTGAGAGCAGACCAATTTGACTTCATTTTGTACCACATTTAACTTGTGTACCATCGTGCATGCTTTCCTCCTATTTACATATACTGATAATGTAATATCTTGTCATACAAATCGTTATGACATAACACTAAAATCTCCCTCCACCCCCAGCTGCTAACTAGCTCATGCCGCTTCATTTCTACTCCTTTGCTTTATAATAGAAGAATGGACTATTGTCCAAGCAAGCTTCTTCACCTTATGTGCCATATTTCCTCAAAGAGGACTTCTCTTATTGTTTGATATGCTGATTTACCTGTTACTCTGTAATGCGATTTTATCTGTATATGTACCCTCTGATTTGTAAAATGCTGTGCAAAATGTTTTTTGTTTTTGCATCTTTGTTTTTCATTCCCTGCTTCCAAACAACTTTTTTTTTTATTTTCCATCTATAGAGCTTTATAGGGGCTTATTTTTATTGTGGGACATGTACTTCATAATTAAATCATTTAATATTCTGTGTAATATATGGGGAAACTGTAAAAAAATCAGAATTAAGTTTAAATGGGGAAAAACACAATTTCCCCATTTTGTGATGAGTAGTATCACAGCAGTACTAAATTTGTGTAGTATGTGTTTGTTCCTTTTATTTATTTTTTACATGTGTTCTAGGGAAGTCTATGGTAAAATCACTACATTATTATTATTGAGCCCTGCCACAGACAGGCCTCAGTGATAATATTTCTATAGCAAGCTTGGAAGTCTTCAGAAGGATCCTGGCTGTCTTAGTAATTAGCTCCTGCTTTCTTGGCAAAATTGTGGGAAAACATTGTGAATATTGGTAAAACTAATCTAGCAAGTTTCTTCTATCTCTAGTCATTGCAGAGATATATGCTGCTGGTACAACAGAGTGTTTATTACAATGTATCATTCTACAGAGGTGTAGCTAAAGGATGCCAGGCAGGGTATACCCCCGGGAACAATTAGAAAGGAGGGTATGTGAAGTTGTGGGTCACATCAAGATACAGTATAATTCAGCTGATCAGCTGCTGTGAGAAAGGAGTGCTCCTAGTACTCCTAGTAACTATCTCCAAAGGTAGCTTGCAGATATTTGATGCAGGGTCCGTCACATGACCATGGACTAGATATCACATGACCATAGAATGTTCATTACATAACCATGGACTCATTTTCTGTCCACTAAAGTAAACAAAGAATCACAGCAAGCAGAGATCTAGAAAACCGCGAGAAAGTATATTGGGAGATTTTATAACTTTTCATTATACAAACAAGAACATTAATTTGATGAAACTGGACAACTTCTTTAGGATTCGCCAAATCACTGCCGCTGGGACTGACTTCTGAATGACAATAAACATCTTGAGTGGCAACCTTTCCTTACCACTGTTCCCTTTCTGGTTGCCCGTACTCCTTCCTAACTATGTACAGGACTATTAGCAACTTTTTAAAAAAGTTTTTAAAATATTAAAAAAAAAAAAAAAACCTTAAAATGCAAATCAACCCCTTTCCCTAGAATACATATAAAACAAAAAAATTACAGTAAAACACATACACATTAGGTAAACATATTTTTCCCATACAGTGAACGCCATAGCGGGGAAAAAAATCAAAAGTGCTGAACCGCCGTTTTTTTGCTGTTTTGCCTCTGATAAAAAATTGAATGAAAAGTAATCAAAGCAATAAACATTCCCCAAAATGGTATAAATAAAACGTACACCTTTCCCTGCAAAAAAAAAAAGTGCCCTATGCATTCCCTTACATGGAAATATAAAAAGGTTACACCTCAGAATATAGCAGCTTTTAGAAAAAAACATTATGGTTGAAAGCACAGTAGGATATTTTTATGCACTTGTATATTCTTTATGATATACAAATCCCAATCCTGACTGTGTTTTCAACCAGAAAATGTAAAAAACAGGCAGCACTCCATAGTGTAGTGAAGTAAAAAGTGGGTTTATTGCCCCATGCGACATTTCCCAAGATCAGGGTTGTTGTTTCAACACTAGTTACTCTAGACTGCTTTTTCACCCTCTATTGAACCTTAGGGTCTATAAATATGAGATTATATTCTATGAATAATGAATAGTATTATAGCCATTTTCTAAGTTTAGTGTGTGACATGTAGGCACGTGTTCACACTGATAGTCAGCCATTTTGCGGTTTTTATGTGGTTTCATATATCTTTATATACATTATGGACATATTATCTTTCTTTAGTACATTCTTTAAACCTATATTCTTATAACATGGGGTAATCCAACTAATTTAGAGTGCAATGAGAGTCTACTTATGTGTTTAACAATTCTCTATAGTATTTAGCGCTGGTTTGAGGTATTTTACCTTTTCCAAGATGGCGCCCGCTATTTTTAGCGGCTGTTGCACATGCGCGAGACATTAAGCACTATTCAATGCATATACAACTTTATTACACTTCCGCATATGCGCATTAGGCGTTACTACACGCTGATAGGTCATGGGGACTATGTTACACATGCTTCTGGATTGTATCAGGTATTTCCATATTATATATCTATACACCTGTTGCTTACTATTCATTATTATAGATGATTCTGTTATTCAGGTTTACACCTGATCTTCTACACTTGTTTTTTATGATAGCACTTGTATTTTCACGTGTATTTAATTGCACTATGTATGATATATTATGTATCAGTTTTTCATATATTTTTATCTAATTGCTTTGATTGTCACTTATAATTGATTGATATTGCACATCCTATTTATATTTGTATACCATTACTATTGTGTTGCTTGATACAGGCTCATTATAGAGCCGAAACGTCACATGGGACAATAAACCCACTTTTTACTTCACTACACTAAGGACTGCTGCCTGTTTTTTTACATTTTTTTTGATTGGGATACTACCTTTTCCCAGTGGTGAGCACCCACATTTATACGCATATTTTTACTGGTGTGGTCATTTATTGTATTGTGTTTTCAACCAGTGATATCTCTGGAAATTATTTAAATAGCACTGCAGAGAATCTCCTCTTTCATATGACGCAAAAAGCAAGTTTATACAGATATAACTGGTTGAAGTGACCCTCCCCTTCCCTCATTTTCTCTACTACATAGTAACATTCAGTGAGAGGTAGGAAAAGCTCTCAATACATAAGCAAGAGAAAGAGTGAAAAAATACAGGATTTCATCGAAATTATCCAAAATTTGTTAACAAAGTATATTACAAAATTTATTAATGACACAAATACTGCCAGGAAATCAAGTTGTCCGATAGTTTAGTGTAACGTCTCTGTCTGTTCGGGTCTCTACGCCACCCGCTGCTCACATGCTGCAGCGCAGGAGGCGTGTTCAGTTTGATTCCTTGCATAAGGTTCTTGTTGCTCAGTCTAAACATTGTCCTAGACTATGTAATTGAATTTCAGCCACACCCATCTCTTGCACCTTGTTTCCTCTGCCCCTCTAATAGTTAATCTTAGCCTTACCTGTGTGATTGACGGCCTGTCTACCAATCAAGTCTGGGGCAGGTCCTGGACTTGCTATAAACAGGTCGTGGGCTCTCACATGGTAGCTGGCTATTGATTCTGTCCTGTGACTTTGTCCCTGCTAGTTCCTTTTTCTGCTATTGTTGTATTTCTGACTTCTGACCTTTGGCTCCCCCTGTGACTACTCTCTTGGATTTCATTTTGGTACTGCATTGCTCGACTGTTACCGACCCGTTGGCCTGCTGACTTTGCTTCTGTGTTGTTTTGTCCTGTTTGCATTCTGTGTTGTCACTTATTCAGAGTAGGGAACAGCTCCAGGCAAGAGGCAGGGCCAGTGGGGGGGGGGGGGTTCAGCTTTAGGGAGGGCTCACTGTCTTGTGCCCCTCCCCCCAGGGTTCTGCAGCAGCACTGGGGAATTGCTCAACTGGCAATTCCCTTACATTTAGTTATGCTTTAAGAAGTTTAGATATTTTACAAAGGTGTAACTTAAGATCTATAGTCTTTTTCTCATGGTCTAATTTACGATTAATAATTTATCAACCCTCATTAATTAGATGAATGTTTTGTGCAATGATAACAACAAAGATTAAGATGTAGTTCAAAGTGTACAGTCATGGCCAAAAGTTTTGAGAATGACACAAATATTATATTTTCACATGATCTGCTGCCCTCTTGTTTTTATGTGTGTTTGTCAGATGTTTTTATCACATACAGAAATAGAATTTGATTCATATTATGAGTAACAGAAGATTATATTGACAGAATGAGTTAATGCAGCAAGTCAATATTTGCAGTGTTGACCCTTCTTCTTCAGGGCCTCTGCAATTCTCCCTGGCATGCTCTCAATCAACTTCTGGACCAAATCCTGACTGATAGCAGTCCATTCTTGCAGAATCAATGCTTTAATTTTGTCTGAATTTGTTGGTTTTTGTTTGTCCACCCGTCTCTTGATGATTGACCACAAGTTCTCAATGGGATTAAGATCTGGGGAGTTTCCAGGCCATGGACCCAAAATCTCTATGTTTTGTTCCCTGAGCCATTTAGTTATCACCTTTGCTTTATGGCAAGGTGCTCCATCATGCTGGAAAAGGCATTGTTGAGTGCCAAACTGCTCTTGGACGGTTGGGAGAAGTTGCTCTTGGAGGACATTCTGGTACCATTCTTTATTCATGGCTGTGTTTTTAGGCAAGACTGTGAGAGAGCCGATTCCCTTGGCTGAGAAGCAACCCCACACATGAATGGTTTCTTGATGCTTTACAGTTGGCATGAGACAAGACTGGTGGTAGCGCTCACCTCTTCTTCTCCAAATAAGCTGTTTTCCAGATGTTCCAAACAATCGAAAAAGGGATTCATCAGAGAAAATGACTTTACCCCAGTCCTCAGCAGTCCACTCCCTGTACCTTTTGCAGAATATCAGTCTGTCCCTGATGTTTTTTCTGGAGAGAAGTGGCTTCTTTGCTGCCCTCCTTGAGACCAGGCCTTGCTCCAAGAGTCTCCGCCTCACAGTGCGTGCAGATGCACTCACACCTGCCTGCTGCCATTCCTCAGCAAGCTCTGCACTGCTGGTAGCCGATCCCGCAGCTGAAACACTTTTAAGAGACGGTCCTGCTGCTTGCTGGTCTTTCTTGGGCGCCCTGGAGCCTTTTTGGCACCAATGGAACCTCTCTCCTTGAAGTTCTTGATGATGCGATAGATTGTTGACTGAGGTGCAATCTTTCTAGCTGCAATACTCTTCCCAGTTAGGCCATTTTTGTGCAGTGCAATGATGACTGCACGTGTTTCTTTAGAGATAACCATGGTTAACAGAAGAGAAACAATGATGGCAAGCACCAGCCTCCTTTTAAAGTGTCCAGTGGTGTCATTCTTACTTAATCATGACAGATTGATCTCCAGCCCTGTCCTCATCAACACCCACACCTGTGTTAATGGAGCAATCACTGAAACGATGTTAGGTGGTCCTTTTAAGGCAGGGCTGCAATGATGTTGAAATGTGTTTTGGGGGATAAAGTTCATTTTCTAGGCAAATATTGACTTTTCAAGTAATTGCTATTAAGCTGATCACTCTTTATAACATTCTGGAGTATATGCAAATTGCCATTAGAAAAACTGAAGCAGTAGACTTTGTAAAAATTAATATTTGTATCATTCTCAAAACTTTTGGCCATGACTGTACAATAACCATCTCCTCTGGTGAATCTAAGGAATCCCAATATGATATTGCAATTCGGGATAATGTGTAGACCCAACGTATAAACTTGTGACAGTTGTATTTTTTCCCTATTCTCTTAGTTGTTTATGAATTTTGTGGACCCTTTAGGGTCAGGTATTGATTTGTCCAGTAGTATTATTTCGCAAGCTTTACTAATGGCACATTGCATTGTGCAAGTACAGTAGCAGTGTGTTTGTTCTTGACTTTAGAACATACTTATAGAGATGTTTCTGCTGTTAACTTTGCAGGGCAATCATATAAAATGTTTCATTTAGGTTACAGGATTTTCACCATAAACAAGGAAACACATGACTACCAATGTGGCAAATAGTATGGTTCATTGTTACTTTGACAGTGGGTCCCTGACCCTAAGACACCATTAATAGTAGAAGGTACAATGGGTTATCCTTTGTATATTTGTACAAACAGCATTTTCATGATGCTCGGCATAATGTACTGTGGCTGGTTTAGCATGGACTTCTCTGCTAACAGACTCCCTTTAATTTTTTTTTTTCTGCTCATACTTGTCTTCATATGAACTTTAGTTTTATAGCGCCTTTAAATATTACAATATTTTTCAGGCTTGAATCTTGGCTTTTCACTTCAGCAAAAATCTATTACTAAGCTGCTGGATTTTCCAAATGGGTACACTCTGCAAATAGTTTTAAAAGCCATTCACTGTTTTTTAATATTGTATTACATTGGAGTGTAAGAAAATGAGATACTTGCAAAGTAATTAGAAATCATTGTATTGAAGGTATTAGTAAAGGCATTAAAATATATTGAGATTTTCTGAAAACGAGAGTGTAGCAAGAATGGATTTTAGCCGAGCTATGAAAATATTGAAATCGAGTTTCCACAAGTGCAGTCCTTTACTTTCAAATATCTGCAGTATTGTTTGCTCTAAATTTCTGGCCCACTCATATTAAAAAAATTGTTCTCCCCTCTACATTTCCCTGGTTCCCCAGTGATCAGGAGGACGGGGGGACCGAAAGTTCACTTCTATAGTGCTGCTGAAGATTACAGCCCTTGCAGCCCCATAGAAGTTGAGTGCCGGTCACACAAGCGCACTAGCACTTCATTCACAAGGAGGCTTTAGGGGGATTTTCGATCCCCCGGCCTCCAAATCACTAGATACTCAGTGATTGAGTGCCAAGCGATTAGAAATATCCCCTGTCCTGTGGATAGGTGATAAATGTCCATAATGGCACGACCCCTTTAAATAATTACTATTAACATTACTAATATCATATTTAGAATATTACTTTTAGTCTTCCTTATTTGCTTTGTTTTTGCATTGACCTGTGCTAAGTTATCTTGGTTCATAACATGTATTGTATCAACTGGTTACTGTACCTGGAAGAAGCATAGAAATAATGAAGAGGGACCAAGCAGATAAGATGAGGTGGCATAAAATATAAGAAGTGACCTCAGTAAATACAACTTCAGGGAATTGTCTGGTTTATTATGTAAAGGACAGAGAAGTTGAAGATGCCTAACCAAAAAGTGTGTACATGCGTTAGGTTCTTCAACATAGGGACCAATTATTGCTGCAAGTTTACTCTCCAGTGGATCCATCATGTTGTGTTAGGGCACTTGTGCAAATTAGAAACTATAACTGACTTGACCTAAAGCTTGAATATGTGTGTGGTAGGAACCCCAGGCAGACGAGAAGAATAAGCTGTCCTCTGAGATACATTGCATTCATTTGAAGTGCTAAATGTTTTACGGTTTAATGTCATAGCATTAAATTATTTATTGTGACGTTACCAGCACAGTGTGCTTTACATAATAGCATTAAATGACACTTTCATATTTCATTTTAAATACTTGAATTTTTTAGGTAATAGGTCTATAACATCTATAGCATTCCCAATTTACTCCTAATTGGTGGTTCAAGCTGATCTACTGAAATGCACATTCAAAGTAAGTTCCACAAGCACTAAAATACAAATGATCAAATTATTTTTAAGACTAAAACAGTTCTTTAACAAAAACACTTTATTCCTCACCTATCAGACTCTACATTTTTTCATACTGATTTTTAGATTTCATCCTGCTTAACCTTTCTGTCTGCTTTGCATCAATCCTATGCTACCTTGTCACAGCAACACACAGGCAACTAGAGACAGTACATTCTCTGCCTGTTGTTGAATAGTGTGATTATCCTTCCCTCTGTATTCTCCTAAATCTTGGAGGTTGCACTGTTATTGTATCTATTTCATTACAACTGTCTAACAGGAGCCTATCTAATAATCAACAGTAGCTGTGATAGGAGTTTGTATTCCTCCATGTGGTGAACTTGCATGGAACTTAAAACAGTCAGCGTGTTGTGGACCCACTATGTCACCAAACTGGATTGGCATTGTATGACTTCAAAGGGTGTTGTCTAAATGCCTCCCTGGTCTTCACTCTTTAACCTGGATTTGGTCTTTGCTGTGGGGCAATCATCATATTGATGCCTCTTGGAGTGATCCTGATATTGGTGAAAGCTGGCCAAGGACAAAGAGACACCAGTTCCAGGCATAAGGGGTCAGACAATAGAGTAATCCAGGTAAAGGACAATGTCGGTACTGTCAGAGCACGTGTCTTGTCTAGTAACACTCCGATAACCAGGGCAGTCATTATAATAGTGGTGGTTAGGAGATACCTGAGGTCAGACACAGATATCAGGCAAAGTAGAGAGCAGAAGACAAGGACACAGTCAGGAAATATGCTAAAAGTTAATACACAGGTTAATTCAGCAGAGAATAGAATTTAGGACAGGAACTAGTAAACTAGAACCTGTGTTCATGCTTCAGGGGTATCTGGCAGAATAGTAGGTGCACACCTTGGCCTTTTAAGAGGCAGTAAGAGCTGGCGGGTGCAGAGGGAAAGCGGAGACACAGAGGAAGAGGAGGGACTTGAATGGCAGAATAGATTGGTATGAGATTGCCACTTCTAGTGAGAACAGCAAGACAAGTAATTCCTAGCCGGTAAAAATACTGTATTCTATACCTAGCAACTAGCTGATGTACTGTAAAGGGTGTGACACTTCCTGTTTAAATAGAGTAGTAGTTCAAGTCTGGCTACTGTGTGAGGGAAACTCTGCAGACTTTCTGTGAAAAGTATGCAGGAAAAACTGCGATGCCTTTATGCCGCGGTGTTTCCCGCAGTGCTTTTTGGCTGTGGCTCGCTATGTGGAACCTTAGCCTAAAGAGATTTTCCCAGACTTATTAATTGATTATCTATTCTTAGGACTGATCATCAATTGAAATCAGTAGGGGTCTGTTTGAACATTACTCGAATACAACTGATCAGTGCAGATCCCAGGTGTTGGACCCCACCGATCTTCAGTTAATGACCTCTCCTAAGGAGAAACTTAAGTGACCACATTATAATTAAGTTAAAGGTGGACACATCTGTACATACAGTGCTGGCCAAAACTATTGGCACCCCTGCAATTCTGTCAGATAATACTCAATTTCTTCCAGAAAATGATTGCAATCACAAATGCTCTGGTAATAATATCTTCATTTAATTTGTCTTCAATGGAAAACCACAAAAAGAATTGTCAAAAAGCCAAATTGGATATAATTCCACACCAAACATAAAAAAGGGGGTGGACAAAAGTATTGGCACCCTTTGAAAAATCATGTGATGCTTCTCTAATTTGTGTAATTAACAGCACCTGTTACTTACCTGTGGCACATAACAGGTGGTGGCAATAACTAAATCACACTTGCAGCCAGTTGAAATGGATTAAAGTTGACTCAACCTCTATCCTGTGTCCTTGTGTGTACCACATTGAGCATGGAGAAAAGAAAGAAGACCAAAGAACTGTCTGAGGACTTGAGAAGCAAAATTGTGAGGAAGCATGAGCAATCTCAAGGCTACAAGTCCATCTCCAAAGACCTGAATGTTCCTGTGTCTACCGTGCGCAGTGTCATCAAGAAGTTTAAAGCCCATGGCATTGTGGCTAACCTCCCTAGATGTGGACGGAAAAGAAAAATTGACGAGAGATTTCAACGAAAGATTGTGCGGATGGTGGCTAAAGAACCTCGACTAACATCCAAACAAGTTCTAGCTGCCCTGCAGTCCGAGGGTACAACAGTGTCAACCCGTACTATCCGTCGGCGTCTGAATGAAAAGGGACTCTATGGTAGGATACCCAGGAAGACCCCACTTCTGACCCAGAGACATAAAAAAGCCAGGCTGGAGTTTGCCAAAACTTACCTGAGAAAGCCAAAAACTTTTTGGAAGAATGTTCTCTGGTCAGATGAGACAAAAGTAGAGCTTTTTGGGAAAAGGCATCAACATAGAGTTTACAGGAAAAAAAAGACCTGTGGAGAGATCTCAAAATGGCAGTTTGGAGAAGGCACCCTTCAAATCTCAGGGAACTGGAGAAATTTGCCAAAGAAGAATGGTCTAAAATTCCAGCAGAGCATTGTAAGAAACTCATTGATGGTTACCGGAAGCGGTTGTTCGCAGTTATTTTGTCTAAAGGTTGTGCTACCAAGTATTAGGCTGAGGGTGCCAATACTTTTGTCCGGCCCATTTTTGGAGTTTTGTGTAAAATGATCAATGATTTGACTTTTTTTTTCATTCTTTTTTGTGTTTTTTCATTGAAAGCAAAATAAATGAAGATATTATTACCAAAGCATTTGTGATTGCAATCACTTTCTGGAAGAAATTGAGTATTATCTGACAGAATTGCAGGGGTGCCAATACTTTTGGCCAGCACTGTAGGAGTGATATTGCTTCAAGTCTACCCTGTTTTACATGGCCATAATTTGGCTACATTATATACTACAGCTTTTCAATACCATGGATGCACAGTGTTGTGATAAAATAGTCCCAGAAATGTGAACTGTTAAAGGGGTTGTTCCAGAATAAAATAAAAATGAACCCAAACTAAAACCCCTCCCCCTGCCTAACTTCTAATTTACTTAGTTTTTTTTTTTTTTTTAAATGTATTATTACCCCAATCGGCAGGGCGGCCATGTGACCGCCGCAGGCACACTTTCAAATAATCCGGTGAAGTTCCATTTCCCCATTTCTGAAACGGAACGTCACCAATACAAGCCCCCCCCTCCACCCCATCATACTTATGTGTCTTCCTCTCTGGGAACTTTCCTCCTCTTCTTTAACTCTGCTAGTGCCTGCGCAGTCCGGAGGTGCCTCTGATGGCACTCCATCTCTACCGCACAGACGTCAGAGGCACTTCCGGTCTGTGCACGCTCAGTCAGAGGTGCCATCTCTACTGCGCAGGCATCTCCAGCCTGCGCACAGACAGCAGAGTGAAAGAAAAGGAGGAGCTGTTCCAGAAGGGAAGTCTAAAGAGAAAGACAGGTAAGTATGATGGGGTGGAGGGGTGGGCTGAGTTAGTTAGTTAGTTGGGAAGGGCTAGTAGTGGGCAGGATAGCTAGGGAGATAGGGAGGGGGTGTGAGGGAGTGAGAAAGTAGGGGGAGTGGGAGGGAGGTAGTGTGGAAGCTACACAGGAGGCAGCTACACCATGTAAACAAATGCAGAGGATGCCAGGAGCTCCCAGAGAAACCCAGAAATCACACAAAACACTGCTAAAGGAATTTGGGTGCACTTATTAACCCAGTAATAGCACAAAGACTTTAAAAAAAATAAAATAAATTTACCTGGAAAACACCTTTAAGTTGTATTATACAAAACTTTATTATACAGCACTAAATACTACATGTAAAAGAATGTCATAATTGGTAACTGACTGGGATATAATATCAGGGGACACAATAGAAACACAAGTTTAGAGATGCGGGAGATGAGATTGTGGTGCCATGGTACCAATAATTTGATCCATCTGTTATTTATGGTTTTATTTATAATATGACATATCTTTCACAATGTATTTGAGCCTATGCTAGCTAGAAATATTTATTACAACCCTAGGAACTAGTGGAACTATTTTCCGCTTTTTTTTTTTTTTGAAGCTATATATGGGGTTAAGGTGATAAGGAATCACTGAGGCAAGTGATTGGCGCAGTAGTAATGTGTGTTTATGGACATTAAGCTGAACTGGAACTTGGACAACCCCTTGGACAACCCCTTTTAGGCCAAAGCCACACGTAGTGTCCCGCGGGTTTCTGGAGAAAGTTCGCAGAGGTTTTACTGCTGGCGTTTCCTTAGGTATAATTGACATGCTGTGATTTTCAAAACCACAAATCCCATCCACTACACAGTGACTGTAAAACGCAGCTTTTTTTCCGCAGCATTTACGCCACGTGGGGCCCCCCGGCCTTAAAGTGATTATCCCACAAACATAACCATATTTAAATTCTAGACTATAAAAAGTTAAATACTTTTGAAAATATAATTAAAATGTTCTCTAACCATTCTGGTGGTGACAGTCTTTGCCGTATTGATCAGTTGCTAATGGATACAACTATGAATGCAGGAACTTTATATAGTTTGGAATAGTCATGATTTTCTTTTTGTGGACAATTTTTGTTCTCATGCATGTCCTGTTCCTGCCTGTTTCTGTTTAATGAATAGGAAAATCTTGGTTGGGTTTATGACAGAGTTTCTATATTCATGGTCAAATCCATTGGCAACCGATCCAGACAAAAGGATGTCACCAGTAAGTTGGTTAGAGAAAATCTATGAGGCTGAAGCCCCACACTGCGAAAATGTAGTGTTTTTGCCGCTGCGGAACTCCACAGCAAGAAACACTGCGTTTTACAGTACCTGCAAAGTGAATGAGATTTTGGCTAATCCCATCCACACATTGCAGAAAAAAAAATCTGCTGTGGAAATCTGCATTTCAAAAATGACCACATTTTTGAAAATCGCAGCGTGTCAATTATACCAACGGAAACGCTGGCGTTTTCCACAGCGCTTTTTAGCTGTGTTTTGCTACATGGAGCCTTAGCCTAAAACTCTGCAAACTGTTAAATATTTATATTTGTAAAAATTATTTTGTTTTAACCCTAAGTGACATGCGCAATAATACTATGGTACAACCACCAAGGGGTTAGTGCAACAACTTGAATTAATATGTTAGAAATAGACACCCACTCAGAAGCTGACAATGCAGTGTCAGTGCAGTTTCAATGCAGTGCTCTTTGTTTCTTATGAGCCCTGTCATATTTAAGGGCAAAATATTAGGACTTTGTGCAGTGTGTTTTTCTAAAACCAGGAACCAGAGCATAATAGCTAGAGCACTGACTTTGCACAGTGTCACAAGCTGGTCAGAACATTTTTGGCACTGAAATTGCATATATACAGTGGAAAAAAAAGTATGTAGTCAGCCACCAATTGTGCAAGTTCTCCCACTTAGAAAGATGAGAGAGGCCTGTAATTGTCATCATAGGTAGACCTCAACTATGAGAGACAACATGAGAAAACAAATGCAGAAAATCACATTGTCTGATTTTTTAAGAATTTATTTGCAAATTATGGTGGTGTATCCACTGTTCATTTATTTTTGGAAAGTATCTCTGGGGTCAAAATGATCACTATATTCCTTTATAAATTTTTTGGAGTTTCCGAAATGATGTTACTACTTGGTATTCTCCAATGCACTGACACTAACAATTTGAGGATAAAGTTCAGTTTAACTGGAAATAAAAGTTATTTTTCATTTTCACTTCCCAGTCTTAATAAAATTTGTGAAACAGCTGTGGGATAAAAATGGCACTATAGCTTTTTTTAAATGGGTCACTTATTAGAGTTTTCCATTCTTTTGGCACTTAAGACACTCTGCAAATGCAACACGGCACCCAAAAACTATTTCAGCAAATTCTGCCCTCCAAAATACAAATAGTGCTCTTTCTGTTATGTTATGTATACATACAGCAGTTTATGGCCACATATGCGGTAAAGAGATATTGTGTCATGAACTGTTCAATGCTTTTCCTCCTTTAACCCTTGTGAAAATGAAAAATTTGGGATTTAAACAATGTCTTATTGGAAAAAAAAGTAGTATTTCTTTTCCATGTCCCAATTTTAATGAAATCTGTGAAACAGCTGTGGGATCAAAATGCTTTATATCCCTTGATAAATTCCTTGAGTGGTGTAGTTTTCAAAATATAGTAATTAAATGGGGGTTTCCACTGTATCTCAGGGGTTCTGCAAATGCATCATGGTGCCTGAAAATAATTCCAGCAAAATCTGCCCTTCAAAAGCCCAGCAGCGCCTCTTCTCTTCGGCATCATGCAGTGTGCCCAAACAGCAGTTTACAGCCATATGTGGGGTTTTCTGTGCTCGGGAGTAATTACATAACAAATTGTGGTTTGCATTTTCTACTTTAACCCATTGTGAATGTGTAAATTTTAGGGCAAAATGAACATATTATTGAAAAAAATGAAAAAATGAAATTTCTAAATTTTACCAACGTTTTGTTTTAATTCCTTTGAAACACTTAAAGGGTTAACAAACTTCCCAAATGCTGTTTTGTTTTATAGGGGGTTTCTAAAATATAGGCCTTTAAAATCCCCTTTAGAACTGAAGTGGTTAGTAAAAAATGGGTTTGGGAAATTTTCTTGTAAATTTGGAAAATTGCTGTTAGATTTGTAAGCCTTCTAACATCCAAAATAAATTCAACAACAATTAGAAGATGATGCCAATATAAACAAAAGATATGGTAGATAATATTTATTAACTAATTTGGGTCTCAAAAGAAAAACATTTCACATTTTGAAAATTGGAAACTTTTGAAATATTCAACAAACTTCCTTCCATAACTGAAGGAAAAAGATATCAACCCAAGTTTACCACAAACATGAAGTACAATGTTCCGAATTCTCAAAATCACTTGAGTAGTTAGTGTCCCATAACTATTGCAACATAAAGTGAAATGTCAATTTTGAAAAATGGGAAGGTTAAGGTTAATTGTCTACAAATGTAAATATGATTATGTTCATGGGAAAACCCCTTTAAGTTTTTACTCTACTTGGGGAGGAGACAATGCATCCATTGCATCTGGACCCATACTGTTCAGGGTTTTGTGACATCCTGTTGACATGATACATACATTACATATGCAATTTTTATGGATATTTTTCAATAAATCACATATTTTTATAAATTATGGTTTGTGGAATTTGTCTTTGGCATAGTTTGTAAGTGATTCCACTTATTTATGATTGTGTATTATTAGCCCAATTTTTCCTGAAGTCCATATCCTGTTGACGTGATACAGTATAACATTTTATTTCAGGGTGATGCATTTAACCCTGCTAATCTCCCTGAATGATATTTAGAGCTTTTAAGATTTATAGCTGCATATATTTTAGGTTTTTATTTTTTTGGATGACAGTTTCCTGTTCTAGCTAATGTGTATTTACAATTGTAAATATACATTTATAGTGACCTACTATTTAGCTGTATCTATTTCTGTATCCCTTTTTGCGCTGTCACATTGCTTTGCATTGTGATTTTTATTAGCTTACATGATGAAATTGGTCATACTTCATTGTGCTTTTATGCATTATATGCCTATAATTAGAATCTGCCAAGAGGCAAATTATCACAGAACATGGGTTTTGATGAAGTCAGGAACTGTTTGTGGGAAGGTTTGTCCACCTGTGCTGCTCAATCTACAATACCATAGAACTCAAATGAAATGTGACTTGTAGCAAATAAATTGTTTTATGCACAGCTACATGGCTGGTCTGGTCTGCAGTCTATCTACAGAATAGTCAGAATAGTGTTTTGTACATTTTTCTAATGCAATAAATGAAAACCTGGTACCTTACAGAACAAAATAATTCAATTTATGTAGCAGTATCTGTCTTAAAAAAAAACCTACTCTCATGGTGGAATGGTGGAGTAAAAGGGTTTGACATTTTATATTAAGCAAAAAAGGGCGTAATTTTTATATACTGAAAACAACAACTGTTTAATGTACTTTTGAGTTTTACTTCCTAGCCATTTCTGTTTGCTGACTGTGAATGGGAGCAATGGGTTTGTTACAATATATTCAGTCTAGATAATCCATTGAGAGATAAACAAATTGGACACCAGAATAAATTTTTATGTACACTTCATACATTGTGGCAAACTATCAGAACTGTTTAGGCTAAGTACACACCTGCGCCCGGTCTCCGCTCGGGGATTCCGTTCCCCATTCCGCTTTAAAAATGAGGAGAGAAAAGTCCTGCAAGCAGCGCTTTTCTCTCCGCATTTTTCCACCCTGTTCAGGAGGAAACTGGGCAGAAACCCGTTGGACCACATTATAGTCTATGGGTTACACGGGTTTCCGCGGGTAACTGCTTTTTTAAGCGGATTAGGTTTTCGTTCGGGGGGGGGGGGGGCCAAGCGGACCCACTGAACGAAACCCAAACGCAGGTGTGAACCTAGCGTTAATAATTTGTACTGGATGCATTTATAGCAAACACAATCTTAGCCCAGGATGGATTTCCAGCCTCTGAAAGCAGGCAGAGATCTTACAAAAAGTGGTGAATTAAAATGCAAAATGTATGAGAAAGTGCTATTGCTTTTCAGCATATAATAGTTAGTATTTATTTCTATAAAATGTCAAACCTTTAAGCATGCAATGGTCTAATAAAATTACAACAGGAATGTGGGGTCAACTGTCCAAATGTAAAAAGCCTTTTGATTATAGACACTTCCAATATACTGGCTACTCTCTGGTTCTAAACTCTCTAAAATTTTATTCTAATGATAAGTATATGTAGGGATTTGCTAATTTTACTGCCATGACAGAAACGATAAATCATAGTATCACTAGGGGTTATATTTTCTCCTATTTCCAAAGCCTTTTCTATTACTAGCCATAACCTCCCCCACAGAGTGCGTACTTGACTATATGCTGATAACTTACTGCTTTTTGCCAATAAAAGGTTATTTTTTTCCCTTTCATACATCGGAAGGGGAAGGCTGTGTACCCTAAATCTTATTTGGAGTCTCACTCCAGGGCACCAGAGAGTAATACATTTTCAATGCACAGACTGACAGCCATCAAAGGAAATAAGAAAGGAGATTAAAGAAGTTTAATCAACCTTAGTGTCATATGGGTGACCTGTGGGTTCTCCTGGCATCTGGGCTATTCCCAACTGTGACTACTGTGACCCCACCAGTGGTACTGTATTTCAGATGTAACATCCAGACCCTTCATGACACTACTAAACCTTACTATAAATCTATAATTGTGACAAATACAGTTGGGAATCCAGGTGTTACAGTTGTTAAAATATTGGTACAATATGTGAGTATGAGGGTGGATGAGGACAGATAATATGAAAAAAATAACTGGATATTCCCAGATCTTCTCAGCAGGGTCCCAAACTTAAACTTGCAGTACAATTTCTATCATTCGTTATGTCTATTAATTTATGAGATTTTATTCTGTACAGTAAGTATAAATCTCTCTGACTTGTCGACACTGCAGAACAGTACATATAATTCCATTTCTGGAATGCCATACATTAATTACACACTTTTCACTTTAGTTTTCATGTATTGCTTATAAAATAAAATAAGATAAAATAAAGAAAAAAAAATGCATCAATAGCTCCTGCCTAATATGTAATCCATTTCAGCAACAACATTGTAACAGTTGCCTAGCAACCAGAAGGATGAATGAAAGATGATTTGAGGACGGAGTTCAAATACATAAACTGAAGCTCAAAGACCAGCTAAGTGAGGGCGCAAGTGGCTAACCATGTTCTTTTTCATTTATTAGTTACAGTAAAAACACGTATTATTTCATGGTATAGATACAGTATGTTGTTTTTTCAATAATATAGTAAAACCAGCACTACGTTCATTTTAGTTCTTTATTTTTTTCCCTAGGTATATTATGTAAATATTATAGATTATGATTAAAACGTTTCCTCATATAAATAATGATAGAAATCTCACCGTAAAGAAACTACTGCTTCAAGATACATTTTTTTAAAGATGACAGTTCACCACCCATTCAATTCAAGTTCTTAGGATCAGTTAAAAGGTACAGCTCCACTGATTCCAGCACATTTGGAATTTTCTCTCTAGTCTCCACCGTTCTCATGCAAACACACTGTTAGTTTTGGTGCCTGGTGTGCTATTTAAGCTTTGCACTGTCAGAAGGGCAAGGTCAGGCAGGGGGCGTGATTCAGAGCACCAATCAGAAACAGCCAGTGTCAGAGCTCAGAGTCACACCTCTTGTCTGCTCCTGCCTGGCACCGCCCACCTGACAGTACAGAGCCTAAATATCTGGAACTAAAACTAACAGCACTGACTGCTCAGGGTGGCTAGACCAAAAATTCCAACTGTGCCACAATCAGTGGGACAGTGCCTATTAATTGATGTAAAGAGTTGAAGGTGGTAAAAGGTCTTCTTTAAACTCTATTTTTTGTGGAATGTTCTAGAAATTTTACAAACTGGTTTTAGACCACATTAGCCTACATACCAGAACGGAACTCAACAATTCTAAACATATACAAAAATATCACCAGCAATTCATCCTCTATTTTACCCCCTTGCTATCGGCTTATGATTAATAAACTCTATGTCATAGAAAGAATGATTTTTTTTTCTGTACAAAAGTTTAGAAAAATACCAGATAATATATGTAAAACTACCATGTATAGAATGACAGATTGAGAAGACAATTTGCCAATAACTGTTCTGGATGAGCAAGATACATAGGAAAATCAAGAAGGCCATATCTTGGTAACTGCTACCTGCATTGTTAAATTTCATTGTAGCTCATATTATGGCTTTAATATCTCATGGTAGTTATTAAGAATATAATTTGTCAGGCCCGGAACAACCAATTTATGCAAGTTCTAATAGTACGAACTCTCTTAGGCTGGGGCCCCACGTGGCGTAAACACCGCGGTTTGGCCACAGCATTTTGCAGTCACTGCAAAGTGGAAGGGATTCTAGTGAATTTCATCCACTCATTGCGGAAAAATAAGCACGGCAGAAATGCTGCAATTTCCAAAACTGTTGCGGTTTTGGAAATCGCAGCATGTCAATTATACCTACGGAAATGCCAGTGGTTTCCCTATAGGTATAATGGAAGCAGTTTACGCCACGTGGGGCCCCGACCTTAAGTTACTTGTCCAGGTACAGTTAGATTTTTGGTAGCAGATTGAGGAGTTGCAAACTGCTTTTACCTTCCCATGGAGTAAAGCAGATGGTTCCTGTGATGCTTATGGCAACAAAATATATCTAGTATTTGAAAAATAATGTACATTTCTTAAAAAAGCACAGGGAATAGAAAAAAAGATACAGTAATGTATTCATATGAAATTTTTGAGATCACAAGGTGCATATTATGTATGTAAAATTTATACAGAATTATATAATCCCATTTTTGGTGGTTTTTACAGCAAAAAAAAAAAATACATTACCATTTTTTTAAAGTAGCTAAACAGGAAAAGTGTTGTGGGAGAATTAAGTATTTCTTGGATTGAATGTATTATCTTTTATGGAGAAAATGTAATGACTGTTAGAATAATTACATTCATGTGAACAGACATATTGTCGATGCATTTCCACATTTAATTATAGTAATGAAAAGTGACCCTAGCTGGAGAAAGTAAAGCTCTTGTGTATGTTCATTCTTCAAAGCCACCCCCCCCCCCTTCCTGTGATCCAAGAGTAAAACTAATGGGTAACCACACTGAGGGGATGAAACCTCATCTGTTAAATATATCTAAAATATATAACAAGTTCATCATTTTAATTTGCTACTTAACAAGTATGAACTTTCAATAAAGTATAAATGTAACACACCTACAGCAACACTCATTGATGTAGCTTAGGCCAGAGCCCCATGTGGCATAAACGCCTACAGTTTGGCTGCGGCATTTACAGTCACTGCAAAGTGAAGGGGATTCTAGTGAATCTCATCCACACATTGCAGTAAAATACGAGCAGCAAAAATGCTGTGATTTCCAAAACCGTCACAGCATGTCAATTATACCTATGGAAACACCAATGGCTTTCCTATAGTTATAGTTGAAGCAGAAAGTCTGCAGAGAAAACCTATTTATACAAGTTTCTAGTATCCATGTTTCTATCTGATCATGATAATGAAGGTCCAGTGTTCCCAATATGAATGGAGTAGTAAGTCATGCATGTGGACCACCTCTCCATTCCTCTCTATGGTGCTGATAACGACAAACAGTACAATTTCTGCCATTCACATAGAATGTAATAGACAGGCAATGTGTATGAGTGACCAGGCTCTCCATTTATACAAGAGGCATTTGGCACATGGGACCCCCCATCTTGTGATCATTGGGGGTCCCAGTAGTTGGATCCCCAACAATCAGTTCTAACCTATGTTGTGGATAGGGGACAACTTGTAATTGCAAAAATAAATGTTTTTTTTTCCATCATCTCCTTCGCTAACCTCATTTATCAGGTTGAGTTGAGTTTTTACATATAGCTGCAACAGCTAAACTTGAGAGAGCACATTTTAATCCATCTAAGTGACGATATGGAGGAAGAGTGCAACCTAATAAGTAGAGAAGGAAACACATTTATATAATAGGATATATTACAAGGTACGTTTTAAGAGGTCAAATATCACCAATCAACTGTTTTTTTATTTATGTTTCTGTTTGTTGCTTTGCAGAGATATTGAAAAGTATTGGGTTTTTTTTCTCTACCATATAAAAAGAAAATGCCTATATGTATATATGAGTTCCAATCAATTGTTAGGCAACTATTGTATGGAATTATGTTGTAATTATTAAAAGTCAAGCAATTAAACATTTCTTCCCCAATGCAGTATGGACATAAAGTAAAAGTAAGATTTTGAAGACTGTTGTATAGGCTGAGTGAAAGACAAAGCATGTGGCTTTATGAGCTCTCTAGTGGTTAGAAAAGGTTTTTTTCATTGTGATATACCGTAGGATAAATGACATCATTTTCATTAAATATCAGTTAAGCTTAACATGAGCAGATGTATCATTCTAATAACTTAAACTGACTTCAGATTACTTTAATTGCTGATTAGTTTGGTTCGCAGCAAGGTTAATTCTGTTCTCCCCATTTATTTTGGATATTTAGTAAGCCATTATTGTGAATATGACAAAAATTGACCAAATTATTTTACAGCTATTAATATGGAAATAAGAATAACAGGTGTATAGCATATGCTGCCTTAGATTTTAAAAAAGTATCCTGCTTCTCTTGCCTCTTCCCTGCTCACATTCTCTATTATGCTAATAGATAATATGTACTATCTGAGTAGCCCATAGCCACTAGAGATGGGTGAACTGGTTTGTGAACAAATTGGATTCAACCAAATCTAACAAAACTGAAACTTTTGCAATTCATTTTGGATTAACTGGCAAAAATGTTCAACGCCAAGTGAAGCATCAGGAAAGTTCCAGACCAGTTGTTTTATGGGAATATTTACCAGAAAATTTTCCATACTGTTTATTTTAGTTAAGTACCAATTGTGCAGGCTGCATTTACCAGAAAACTTTGCAAACCATCCACAGTGTTACATATAATAATTTCTTGCAGTTCCAAATCAGTATGCATTTTCCAGTAAATCTTGTATACCATCCAATGTTACACATTATTATTTCCTGCAGTTACTGCCAGTTGTCTGTAGGCTGCATTTACAACCAACGTTTGCATGCAATTCATAATAAAAAAATATATAAGCAGTAAAATGTCTGTAAAAAGACAGGGCAGGAGGTAAAGGGGGAGGAAACACTCAAACTACTGTCATATCATACACCAATGCCAATTAACACTAAGAATATGGGTGGCAACAGCAACACACCTTTTGGTATTGGTAGTACCTTCAGTAGCTATAAACTCATTGTAACACCTAAGAATGAGGAAGAAACTTTTGATTACTTTGCTTGCTTGCTTGCTTATCTTAATCAGAGCAGGATACGATATGATAGTGATGACATTGATGGCATGACTTTGTGTCAAGATTCAGTGTGTTCCTCCAGGTCATCTGCTGCCTTACCTTGCTACATGTTGAAGAATGTGGCCCATTCCTTAGATATGTTTGTTTTTTGGCTCACTAGGTTGGTGTTTTTGACGGTTCACAAACGCAACTAGGTCTGGTGCTAGTACTAACAACACCCCTTTTGTGCAATCCCAGTTCCAACATCAATCACCACTTACTGTATGAGCCTTCTCCAATTGCTCCACACTGGACCACTTCCCTTGCTGAACTTCACAAAGATAAGCTGTTGCTTCCACTTCCCCTTCCTCATTTCATAGGTGTAAGGTGAAGTGCTGTCATGCAGTTTCACACCTAACATGCCTGGATCAGAAAAGTCACACTGCTCCTGCTTCTCTGTATCCAGCAGGAAATATCCCACTGGATATCTCCCCAACAAATATAACTGGGGAATGTTGCCAGTGACAATGTAAAGAAATTGTGGCTGTACTTAAGTTGGGTAAAATAACACATTGTTCCTGCATGGCAAATGTGCTACATTTTGGTAGTGCACTACTTTCTAAACCCATATAGTAGCATAAAGGAGGTGCTAGCCATGGCCAGAAAAGTGTCTGCACATTTTAGCTGTTCTAATGTGACTAAGAACATCCTACTGGAATTGCAGTGACTAAATGACCTGCCCTTGTACCACCTCATCTATGATTCATCTCACTGGAATTCCACATTGCACAAGATGGAACATCTGTGGGAGCAGCAAAAGGTGGGGTATTATTACTGCATGAAGCAGACTACAGGGACTATGTGTTTTTTTTTTTTTTTTTTTTTTTTTTTAAATCTGCATTGGAGGATCCTGAGGGCAATGTGTTGCCTACTGAAGCCCTTTGAGAAGGCCACCAAATTTGTCAGTAGGGACAACTGCAGCATCAGTGGTGTCATCCATTTAATGTTTAGATTACAGGGAAAACTCATGGAATGAGGAATGGATATACAACATTGGATTACACAGTGGAGACCCAGCAGCAATGCCCGCGATCAGTGCCCGAGGCACTAATTTTTTTTTAGGTGTATTGATAGTCACTGGAGTGAGATCCAGGGGTGGTGATTTATTGCCTAGGGATCCGGGAGCCCATTGAAGGAGTCTATTGCTAGGCACCCTGTAATAAAACTGAAAAAAAAAAAAAATTAGAAAAATTAAAACTAAAAATTCAAATCATTCCCCTTTCCATAGACTACATATAAAAATAACAAAGTAACACATAAACACACATCTGAAAATGCCAGAACTACAAACTCATAAAAATATTTTTCCCATTTCTCATATGTGTCTCCCATAAAAATTTGACTAAGAAGCAAAATATCACACATTCCCCAAAACAGTATAAATAAAAACACCTTAGTAGTATAATCTTGCACCATGTTAGCCATAGAAAATAGCGGAAGCGTGAAGAAATCAGGCGATACCTTTTAGAGGCTAACTGAGTATATTTGATGGTGAGCTTTCGAGAGTACTAGCTCTCTTCTTCAGACATGGTGTTATACAAGAAACTGAAAATTCACAGACTTTTTATACACAGAAGACATGGACCTTCAAAGGATCTTAGAATCCTTAAAAGAACAAAATGCAATATAAGTAGAGAAGTTATTTACAACAGGTCAAAAAATAAACAATGTGGAAACTTGTGGGGCGTGATGGAGGGATCAGTAATTTTTGCTATCTGTTTGCTATCAGGTGGTGATTTGTGACCCTCACAGTTCATACATAGTGTGACATGAAGCTGGCATGAATATTAAGTTCAAATTGCAGAGTTTGAAATGTTTGCATTAATTTATATTCCCTTTCCGAAACACCTTATACAGCCCCATGCATGGAAAAAGTTACAGTTTTTTGGATTCTTTTTAAGGTGTTAAACATAACAAAAGCTATATAGATTTGGTATCTCCAAAATTGTGCTGACCCGCAGAAAATAGGTAACGTCATTTTGGCTGCACAGTGAAAGCTGTAAAACCAAAACTCATAAATTGTCACAAATACAGTTTTTCTATAATGCCACCCTATTCTAAATTTTTTTCCAGCTTCCTAATCATAGCTTCCTAATCATACAATCATATAATCCCAATTAATACCAATTAATAATCATATGGATTATTAATTGGTATCATTGTGAAGTAAAGTTTGTCCTGCAAAAAAATAAGCCCTCATATGGTTCTGTGAACAAAAAAATAAAAAAGTTATGGCTTTTGGATGAAGGAGAATAAAAAACAAAAATTGAAAATCAAAAAATGCGGCTGCAGGGGGAAGGGTTAAAAAATTGGCTAAAAAAAAAAAAAACCTTCTCCGGATGGTCTGCACTATGTGTTGTATTATTCTTCATTAATATGGATCTTGCTGCATACCATGTTTGCTTCTTGTAATTATGGATTAGTAGTGGGAAAGTGAAGGAAAAAGTGCAGTGAAAATCATCTGAGGAGATGGGATTTTGGGATTCAGAATTGTCCCTTCATGTGCCAGGATCCTGAGAGCTGCTGACTACACTGTGTTCCAAATTATTATGCAAATAATATTTTCTCATATTTTCCAAAATTACCTATATGAATTGCAGTCATTGTAATTTTCCAGTCATCAACTATTCGAGTATAATTGAAAGGCTTTTGAACAAACTGCCTATGATAACAGTATATTTAAAAAAAAAAATAAACACTCAAAATGCATGTTTCAAATTATTATGCACAGCAGAATTTGCAACCTTTTCATTTTTATTAAGAACAAAAAAATGGTCATTGTGAAATTATAAGCATTAGCAGGTTATTACAAACTGAAATCAAACAGTTTTCAAGCCAAAACTTTATTCTAGGTGATGTTACATTTCCACATAGGACCCCTTGTTCGAAAGAAGCTTCTGAACTCTCTCGTCCATTGAATTTGTCAGTTTTTGGATGATTTCTGCTTCAATTGTTTTGCATGAGGACAGAATACCCTCCCAGAGCTGTTGCTTAGATGTGAACTGCCTCCCGCCATCATAGACACTCCTTTTGATGATGCTCCAGAGGTTCTCAATGGGGTTGAGGTCAGGGGAGCATGGGGGCCACACCATAAGTTTGTCCCCTTTTATGCCCATAGCAGCCAGAGATGCAGATGTGTTATTTGCAGCATGAGACGGTGCATTATCATGCATGAAAATGATCTTTCTGCGGAATGCATGGTTCTTCTTCTTGAACCATGGCAGGAAGTGCTGTTTGAGAAACTCCACATACATTATGGAGTTCATCTTTAGCCCTTCAGGGATCCTAAAGGTGCTGACAATCTCTCTCCCCATGATTCCAGCCCAAAACATTACTCCACCTCCTCCTTGTTGGCGCCGTAGCCGCGTTTGCATGGGGTGTCCATCAACAAGCCATCCTCCACTCCATCCATCTGGACCATCGAGCGTTGCACGGCACTCATCAGTGAACAAAACAGTTTTGAAGTCAGTCTTCATGTATTGTTTGGCCCACTGGAGCCGTTTCTGCTTGTGTGCAGTGGATAGAGGAGGTCGACAGGATGGCTTACGCACAGCTGCAAACCTCTGAAGGACCCTGCATCTTGTTGTTCGGGGGACGTTGGAGGCACCAGCAGATTCAAAAACTTGTCTGCTGCTATGACAAGGCATTTTTGAAGCTGCTCTTTTAACCTGACGTAATTGCCTGTTGGAAAGAGTCCTCAATTTTCCCTTATCAGCACGCACACGTGTGTGCTGTGAATCAGCTACATACTTCTTGATTGTGCGATGATCACGATGAAGTGTCTTGGCAATGTTGATTGTAGTCATGCCTTGACCTAAACACTCCACAATTTGTTGCTTCTCAGCAGCCGACACATCCTTTTTTCTTTCCCATTTTGGCTGAAAATGTAGGCTGCTTAATAATGTGGGACAGCCTTCTTAAGTAGTCTTGCCTTTAATTGGACACACCTGCCAAACTAATTAGCACAGGTGTCTGCAATTGCTTTCAGTGATATAAAGAGCCCTGACACACATCACCATCAATGAGTTTAACTGACAAACAAAAAAATTCTTACCTTATCACTCCTAAACACTTTTTGCATAATAATTTGGAACACAGTGTAGAAACATAGAGCTGAAGTGTTGCAGTTGAGGACAACTTGCTATTTTATATATGAACAATGACATAAATGTTTCTTTAAATCTGTTGTTGCCAATGCCACACTGGTAACATAATAGAAACAAAATAAAACACCAAAAAATTCATTTCATCTTTGAGTACCGGCATGTTCATGAGAGTGCAGCATCTTCTCCCAAAGACTAAGGCCCCATGCTGCGAAAAATAACTAAAAAAAAAGCTGCTGAAAAAAATGCAGCGGACACACGATTTTCATTGCATTTTGTGCTGCGTGTTTCTCTGCAGTTTTTTTCCCTTATTATATCTATAGGGAAAACGTGAGTGTTTCCGCAGGTAAAATTGACATGCTGCATTTTTCAAAAACGCATGCGTTTTTGAAAATGCAGCTTTTTCCGCAGCATTTTTTTTTCTGCAATGTGTGGATGGGATTAGCCAGAATCTCATTCACTTTGCAAGTACTATAAAACCACAGAGAACTGAAATATCTCTCTGCCTGTTAAATCCCCCCCCCCCTCCTCTGCTACGTCCTATCTGTCTGTCTGCTATTAATGTAATGCCTCTCACCTTGGAACATTCCTGTACATGTTGTATTTGTATTTGTATCTGCTTATCTTATCTTATCTTTGCTGCTGTAACACACTGAATTTCCCCATTGTGGGACTATTAAAGGACTATTATTATTATTATTATTAAAAAACACATTTTTTTTTCCTGCTGCGTTTCCACAGCAAGAAAAATGCTGTGTTTTTCAGTAATATGGGGCCTTAGCCAAAAAGGGATAATTTTTTTTGCTTCCTTGTTTTTGTTTTTTTTAATTAAAAAAAAAAAAGCCACTTCACCAGGCTCACCAGTTTGCCAATCTGCCACAATTAGATTTTTTTCATCAAAATCATACTGCTGATGCCACTGTTGGCATAATAAAAATGAAATAAAACAAAAACCCCATACTTTCAATACCATCATATTGATGCAGCATCAGCTATGAAAAAGTATAATTTTTGGTGTTTTTCTTGTTTTTTTTTAATTAAAAAAGGAAAAAAAAACACTTCTTTCCATTTCAACTAGTCACACTCCCAGTCTGACACAAAGTTTTCTTTAGGCAGGGGCTCCACATGGCATTTTACAGTAACAGCAAAGTAGATGGGATTCTAGCGAATTCCATCCCCACTTTGCGGTAAAATACGTGCGGCGGATATGCTGTGATTTTCAAAACTGTTGAAGTTTTGGAAATCGCAGCATGTCAATTATACCATCGGAAACACCGGCGGTTTCCCTATAGGTATACAGTGGGGAAAAAAAGGATTTAGTCAGCCACCAATTGTGCAAGTTCTCTCACTTAAAAAGATGAGAGAGGCCTGTAATTGTCATCATAGGTAGACCTCAACTATGAGAGACAAAATGAGAAAACAAATCCAGAAAATCACATTGTCTGATTTTTAAAGAATTTATTTGCAAATTATGGCGGAAAATAAGTATTTGGTCAATAACAAAAGTTCATCTCAATGATTTGTTATATATCCTTTGTTGGCAATGACAGAAGTCAGACGTTTTCTGTAAGTCTTCACAAGGTTGGCACACACTGTTGCTGGTATGTTGGCCCATTCCTCCATGTAGATCTCCTCTAGAGCAGTGATGTTTTGGGGCTGTCGCTGGGCAACACGGACTTTCAACTCCCTCCAAAGGTTTTCTATGGGGTTGAGATCTGGAGACTGGCTAGGCCACTCCAGGACCTTGAAATGCTTCTTACGAAGCCACTCCTTCATTGCCCTGGCAGTGTGCTTGGGATCATTGTCATGCTGAAAGACCCAGCCACATTTCATCTTCAATGCCCTTGCTGATGGAAGGAGGTTTGCACTCAAAATCTCACGATACATGGCCCCATTCATTCTTTCAGAGAAACAGCCCCAAAGCATGATGCTGCCACCCCCATGCTTCACAGTAGGTATGATGTTCTTTGGATGCAACTCAGCATTCACTCTCCTCCAAACACGGCGAGTTGTGTTTCTACCAAACAGTTCTACTTTGTTATGTTAGTCCCAGCTTTCTGCAGGTCATTCACTAGGTCCCCCCGTGTGGTTCTGGGATTTTTGCTCACCGTTCTTGTGATCATTTTGACCCCACGGGGTGAGATCTTGCGTGGAGCCCATGATCGAGGGAGATTATCAGTGGTCTTCTATATTTTTCCTTTATATTTCAACTCAGATTTAGAACAAATTTATTAGGACCAATACTGACTAAGACCGGTTGATTTAAAAGCACGGGCTGCACACGGGGGAGACGGGGATGTCTCCATGTGCCGCCCGTGCACGGGCCGTGCTTCCACGGCTCCTTTCATTAAATGAATAGGAGCCACGGAAGCATGGGCCGCAAAATAGGACAAGAATAGGACATGCCGTATCTGATGCGGCTGGACTGTCGACTCGCACACGGGACTGTGAAAATCACGGTCATGTGTACAGGCCCATAGAAAAGAATGGGTCAGTGTGCTCTCCGGGAAATACACGGAGAGCACACTGACCCACAACATGGTGGTCTTCAACCGGCCTAAGGCTAAGGCCCCACGCTGCAAAAATGCAGCTTTTTGTGTTGCAGATTTTGCTGTGTTTTTCTTAGCCAAAGCCAAGAATGGCTACAAAAGGAATGGTAAATATATAGGAAGTACTTACCTTCTACTGAATCCACTCCTGGCTTTGGCTCAAAAAAATGCAGTAAAATCTGCAACAGAAAAATTTCAGAGGCTTGTCCATCTCTATTAGCCACAGATGGAGTGTCAGAAACCTATTGCTGTTTCTCCATCTGTGGTTATTAGGCTAGATTCACATGACCGAGTTTCACCTGTGAAACTCGTACTGTGTGTTTGCCGGATTTACTGCCGTGACCTTCATCTATGATACTAGGAGTCCCTGCCTCCCACAAACATACTGTCCCGTACAACTCAATTGTGTGAATCTAGCATTAGAGATAGATGAATCTTTGAAGTCCTTCTGCCTTTAATACATGTTAACCCCTTCATTGACATAGACATACAGGAATATTGCCATCACTGCTGTAGACTTTAGGGAATGCGATGTAATGTTCCCATGTCTACCCTATATGATGATCTGTTTTACCATTAACCTTATCAATAACGTAGACTGCCAAGCATCACTTCCTAAGATCACAAACAATGTTAACTTTAGGCTAAAGGCTAAGGCCTCACGTTGCAGAAAAGCTGCTTTTTTATTGCAGATTTGCAGTTGCAGTTTTTGAAAAGGAATGGGCAATATAAAGGAGTCACTTATACGCTCCAAAAAAGCAATATCTACAATAAATAATCTTTTCCACAATGTGTAGCCTTAGCCTTAACCCTTTTTTAACTGTAGACTTGGATGTTAATCATCACTGCTGGGGAAATTTATACTATCTGGATGTTTTCTAGGGAAATATTGACTATGAGGTTATATCATTTGTGAACATGTACCATGAAGCTACTCCATATGCTGATGAACAGTGTCTCCAAATAGCACCACATTGTATAGATAAAGTATTCTCCATACTGTACACAGCAATGTAGTATCTCAATAATTTGAAATCCAGTGGAATGGAAACTGGAACCATAAGGAAGTAAATTAGAGCCCCTAGAATTCTATAGGAGCTGTAATAAAGCTCGTGCAACTATCTGGTGGTAATATGGTAATGTATATAACCTATAATAAAAAATATTTTTTTATATTTAAAGTTTAAGCTTCTGCATTAATATTCATTGATATCCAAGTTTATGTCCATTCAGAAAATAAATGTGCAAGACATTTGTTTGCTGACAGTCACCCAGTTAGTCCCTTTATGTATAGTACTGTATATTACTACCATTTCACATGCTCTCACAGAGCTGTCAGGAAGGTATTGCCATGCAATTATAATTTATAGTCAGCCTGTGATAACTGCTTTGAAGGAAGCAGTCTAATAAGGAACTGAAATAAACTGAAGTGTATGGATGAAGCTGCGTATTTATTTGTCAGCCCTTCATTAATAATATCCTAATAACGCTGAACTCCTCATTAGATATGACAAGAGGTAATAGCTGTATGTCTGGAAGGAAATGATTATGTACTCAGGAAAGGATGTGGGCCAAGGATTTTCTATCTTTTATGCTCTGATTATATATTTAATTAAGACGATCTAAATAAAAATACTTATTATGAAATTTTTTTCTTAATTGCTGTCTTGAGTCTTGATCAAAGACCACTGGTTCTATTTTTGCTTTTTTTGTAGCTGTGAATTACTCAACCTCTGGGCTCTACAGGTATGCATACAAAAGAAGCGTGGCCCCCAAAATAGCCCCATTAAAACACAATTATTATTTGTTATATTAGATCACACTCATCACACAGATAACCACATGTAATACATAGCAGAAATGGCAAATAGATGCTGAATATACTCTTTCAGATGTATCTGATTTCTAATATAAACTCACACATGGTATATTTATCACTGGACATAAAGAAATCCATGTACATGCTGAAGAATCAACCTCATTCCAATGTTATTTATTTACAGTTTTATGATGAGCAAGTGTTATGGATCAGTCTGTGAAAGAAGGGTGACATATTGGTGAGACCTGTGCCAAGGTATTGGCAGCAAGCCACTTTACATTGGCCAGGGTATTTAGATAGAGAGATAAGGTAGCAAACGGAATATTTTTCACATGGTAAAGGAAAACTTAGCTCTGGGATTATCAGTATAGGGCAGCTTTGCGGATAACTTATTAACTTTCAAAATGAAAATTTGTACAACTGCACAGAGTCTCTACAGCACTTGTGGTAAAGACTGGTACTATGTTTGGAGTCAGGAATATAGGCAGAGGTCAAACAGGTATTACAGTATATACACAACTCTGGCAGACACCTTTGAAGGACACTAAGTACCTTATTGCTCAGACATCCTCCCATGGATGGCAAAATGGATGCAGGGAATGCTTTTGTGCCCTAGAAACACTACTAGTACTAGAAGTCAGCTGTTGCCTGTGCTACAGGAAGTTGGTGGCAGGCAGAGAGAGGTAAGTCACGATGGCTGTGGCTCCTGCCAACTACCATTGTTACAATTACATCCATATGTATAAGGCCAAAGGTTTTAGGTGTCCATACATTTCCAATGGCTGTTCGCTGACTGCTATTACTTCATGGGTGCATGTGTTCTACAGTTGTATTGCAGTATATTGTGTAAGTGATTTGACCCTCTAGTGTTCAAAACACCTAGAGGGGTCTAAAAATAGAAAATGAAAAGTTTAAATCAACCCCATTTCCCTAGACTACATATAAAATAAAATAAAAATGATCATAAACAATATAGGCAACCCCAAATTATAAAAGTATGAAAATATTTATCCCATACAATGAACATCGCATCAAGAAAAAAAAATGTCATTGTTTCACTGCCCAAAATAAATTACATAAAAAGAGATCAAAATGGCATACATTCCCCAAATTGTTATTAAGAAAAAGCCCTTACACAGCTCTGTACATGGAAATAAAAAAAAAAAAATATGGGTGTCATGATATGGTGACAGAAAGATATTTTTTTTACATTTTTTGAAGTTTTGGTGAAACTTGGTTGATGAACACTGTAAAAACGAAACCTATAAAAAAGCACAATTGCATTTTTCCTATAAAAAAAATAAGCCATTATTCAACTCTGTGAACTGAAAAATAAAACAAATTCTGGCTTTTGGAAAGTGGGCACGAAAAAAAAAAATGAAAATAAAAAATAAAAAATGGCTGTCACTGGAAGGGGTTAAAAAAATTCAGTACTAAATATTTTTTAGATAAATTATCAAATATTAATCTATATTTTGGAAACAGAAGTCATGTGTTTATAATTTTAGGAGATTCTGAAAGCATATTGTAAGTTCCACTGAAAATTCTCACATTTTGTTTACATTAATAGGGCAAAAGCCATAAGCAACCTCAAATTGTCTAGGACCGTGATGGCGAACCTATGGCACGCGTGCCAGAGAGGGCACGCAGAGCCCTCTGAGTTGGCACACGCGCCGTCGCCATGATCGCTCACTAACCGGGAATCCGGTACAGGATTCCCGGTTAGTGAGCGATCGCTTCTTTCAACTGTATGTGAAAATGTACATACAGCTGAAAGCTGTCACTGTAGGCCGCGGTCCGCGGAGCCACGGCCTACACTGACTGCAGAGTGTGACCTCTGCCCCGACGCAGGCGCGATGATGTCATTCATCAGTGCCTGTGAACAGAAGAAGGAGGAGGACACTCTTCGTGGGACTGCAGCTCTTCGTGGGACAAGGTAAGTAACATAAACTACTGTGTGGGGGGACACTGAAGCATCTAATACTGTGTGTGGAGGGGACACTGAAGCATCTAATAATGTGTGTGGGGGGGACACTGAAGCATCTAATACTGTGTGTGGAGGGGACACTGAAGCATCTAATAATGTGTGTGGGGGGGACACTGAAGCATCTAATACTGTGTGTGTGTGGGGGGGGCACTGAAGCATCTAATACTGTGTGTGGGGGGGACACTGAAGCATCTAATACTGTGTGTGGGGGGGGACACTGAAGCATCTAATACTGTGTGGGGGGGACACTGAAGCATCTAATACTGTGTGTGTGTGGGGGGACACTGAAGCATCTAATACTGTGTGGGGGGGGGACACTGAAGCATCTATTACTGTGATGGGGACACTGAAGCATCTAATACTGTATGGGGGACACTGAAGCATCTACTATTGTGTTTGGACTCTGAAGCATCTAATACTATATGAGGGACACTGAAGCATCTAATTCTGTGTGGGGGACACTGAAGCATCTACTACTGTGTGGGGGACACTGAAGCATCTACTACTGTGTGGGGGACACTGAAGCATCTACTACTGTGTGGGGGACACTGAAGCATCTACTACTGTGTGGGGGGACACTGAAGCATCTACTACTGTGTGAGGGGGACACTGAAGCATTTAATACTGTATGGGGGACACCGTGAAGCATAAACTACTGTGTGGGGCCCCACTGTGAAGCATATATTATTGTGTGGGGGCCCACTGTGAAGCATATACTACTATGTGGGGGGGGGGCTTATTGTGAAGCATATAATGTGGGTGGGGGCCCAAAGTGGAGCATATAATACTGTGCGGGGGCCTCTGTGGAGCATATAATACTGAGTGGGGGCCACTCTGAAGCATATAATACTGTGTGGGGGCCATTCTGGAGCATATAATATTGTCTGGAGGCCACTTCAGAGCACATTGTACTGTCTGGGGCCCTTCACTATTTATATCACACGGTATCTGTTTTATAGCAGACATGTGATATTATTACAGGCTGTAATAACATTGCACGGTCACTATAAAATAGATTTCTGGTTAATTTAAGGTTAAATTGGCGTGTTGGTACTTTGCGATAATTTAGTGGGTTTTGGGTTGCAGTTTGGGCACTCGGTCTCTAAAAGGTTCTCCATCACTGGTCTAGGAAAGTTACAGCTACCCTTGCCTTGGTGATTTCAATGACAAGAATAAACAAGACAAAAAAAAACCCAAAAAACAATTAATACAAGTGTGCTCAGAGGTGGCTTACACCACATGGGAGTTCAAGTTCATGATGATTACTTTTCTCAGAGCAAATAATCATTCCTGACTGTTTTAGAAGCAGTGGATCTTCAGTTTGGCTGACTTCCATATAGCCTGGACTAAAGTAAAATAACAATAACTGTTTTTTCTGTTCTGCAACATGGCATAACTTACTACAGGATCATCTACAGTATACATACAGAAATTCATTGTCAGCTGCGCACATATATGCATTGTACTCTTCATAGTTCCAAAATGTACAGTATAAGGCTGGATTCACATCTGCGCTCATTGCCCGTTCGGGGATTCCATCCATCATTCTGCTTCAAAAATGCAGAGAGAAAAATCCTGTAACCAGGACTTTTGTCTCTGCATTTTTCGGGCTGAAACCTGGCGGACCCCATTATAGTCTATGGGGTCCGCGAGTTTCCATGGGTAACTGCTTTTTAAGCGGATTGGGTTTCAGTTATTCGGGTCCACAAGTCACCAGAGATCTCCACTACCATTCATCCTAGAGGAAAGCACCACATGTGTACTGTATGTAAATAATGCACACTAATTAATTATTAGTTTACGAACAAAAGCCTGGAAGTGTTGGGGATCGCCCTGTAGAAATGTCTAAGAGCAACTGGATAATGTCTAAGAGCAGCTTTATTAATTTGTTTTCATCATTAGTATCTTATTAATCTGTGCGTTATAATTATTCTTCCCTCACGGTAATAAGACACCAGCCTTTATGCGCTAACTGCCTGGAGAACCTGTAATAGATTTGTGTTTGTATACAGCATCCAATCCACGGAGGTAGAGCAGTAGAAGGTGTGAGAGGGCAGGAGCCCAAACCATTGCAGGCATTTAACACTGATAAAACACTTTTTGGGCACTTACTTCTCCTTTGCAGAGAAATAAATACTTTTATAAATATGCAAATTAATGTGCAAGTGCTCCTAGTCTCCTCCTGCTTCCCTGACACTCTTTTGCTTGTTTTCATCAATTTCATTTTGACTGACAGCAGCACAACCTGCAAGCCAACATTCAGATACACTGTGCAGGTGCAAGATTTCCCAGTGACATAGAGCCTGTCAGTAAAAATCAAATGGAGGAGTGGAGTAGCTAGGACATTTGCAAGGAAAGCTACTGTATGCCCAAAATAGTACTTGCAAGTTCTTTTGCATATTTATAAAAGTATTGATTTCTCTGCAAGGGAGCAGCAGATGACTGTAAGGCTAGGTTCACTGCAATGACTGTAATGCGGAGAGAAAAGTCCTGCCGGAAACCGGACAGACCCCAATATAGTCTATGGGGTCCAGAGGTAACTGCTTTTTTAAGCAGATATATTTATTTATTTTGCTTACTTATATAGCACCATCATATTCCACATCGCTTTTATATAGATTGTCAGCCACTGTTCAATATAGGGCTCACAATCTACATTCCCTATCAGTATGTCTTTGAGGTATGGGAGGAAACCAGAGTACCCAGAGGAAACCCACACAAACACGGGGAGAACATACAAAATCCTTGCAGATGTTGTCCTTTTTAGGATTTGAACCAAGGACTCCAGCGCTGCAAGGCTAACCACTGCCCATAATTAGGTTTCTGTTCGTCGGGTCCCCAAGCAGACCCGACGAACAGAAACCCGAACGCATGTGTGAATCTAGCGTCACAAAGCTACAGTTTTAATCATTGTGAAATGCTGTGTGGAGAGTGTACTATAGGTGATCCTGCTGACAGACTTCCTTTAAAGTTGCCAAGTTGCCATTGATTTACCTATTCTTTTTTAATCCTGACCGGACAGTTCTAATTAATAATTTATATCTAACTGGTAGTTCCCATTAGTAATTTATACTTCTATAGTAGCAACGTTCTGCGGGGTCCTGCAAAAATTAAGTCCTCATATGGCTTTGTGAATGGAAAAATAAAAAGTTAGCTTTTAGAAGGTGGGGAGTAAAAAACAAAAATTTAAAAATGGCTGCAGCGGGAAGGTGTTAGTAAGTGTTGCTCCACTAATTCTGTTACAGTTGTAATTTTTCCTCTTGCCCCCACATTCCTGAAAATCAGTGCTGTTAGTGTTGGTGCCTAATGATTAGACTTTCTACTGTCAAGTGGGTGGTGTCAAGGAGAGGGTATGTGATTCAGTGCTCTCTGACATCATCTAATCAAAGGCAGAAAGTGTCAGAGCTCAGAAACTCACTTGCCAGTAGAGAGTCTGATTATCATTTTGGGTACCAAAAATGCTTGTATTGACTTCTCAGTAATGGTGGGGTCTAGAAGGAAATTTACAATTATTCAGTGACATGGTTCCTTTAAAATGATGCAAAGAGCATTGGCAGAAGGGTCCTTTTTAAGGCCAGCTTTAGACAAATTTGGATAAATAGCTATAAAATATAAATCTATACCACTGTGTAATACACAGTATATTTACCTAGGTTACATTTTTAGACCTGTTTCACTGTTAATAGTATTTTCTACTGGTGTACTGAATGATGTGGTTAACTAGTTGATATTGACTACAGTCTCCTCTGTGGTCAGGTTTTATCAGTAGTACCATTTAGGTTCCCTAAAACTCCTTCTCAGTTTGCTCTCTTCCAGCTAAAAAGACCTCATAGACTGTTCCTGTTTAGTGGTTGATCCTGCAGCTTTTAGATGTCACACAGCAGGCTGCAATGACCAAGAGGAATCATCTGAGCAAAAGGAAGAAAGAAAAGAGCAGGGAGACATTAGAGCCTTTAATGGTGAGATGGGGTTGGAAAAAGATGACTTTTTTGACAGTAGAGGAGAATGATCTCACACAGCAGGGGGACATAGAGAGTGTGTATATATGTTTTTTTTTTTCTGTTGAAAGTGTAGTAGAAAGCACGCACAAGATATATGAAAATAAACAGGTAAAGGATCTGTTTGCCCTGGAATATGCTCTGACGTACAACTCCATTGGAAGGCTTTGGTGGTGTATGGCACTGTACACATATAAAACAGTATGTAAGCAGAAATAATGAAGTAACAGTCATCACAGGCACCTTGAATATTTGGTTATCATACATTTCATATAGAAGAACTACATTGATCCTATCTTGAAGGATTCGAACGAGTTAACATATGTAGAAGCGGTAGAAATTGGTATTCTCTTTTACAGCAGAGGAAAGCATTTTGGAATTGCCAAGTAGAAGATTTGGGAACCTTAGGGCTTAATGAAAATAACACATTTTCATTATTTTTATGTGATATGCTATGTAGTTATATAGTTACTAAGGCTTCAATGATGCAAAGGTCCAACAAGTTCAACCTGTTATTAACTGAAAATGTGTTATATTCTTTCACAGGGGAAGGCAAAACAAAACCCCTCGAGAGCCCTCAGCCTCAGAAGAGGGAAGAAAATTAGTTCCCAAATCCTCACATGGCAGTGAAAATACTTCCTCGATGAATTAATACCATTTCTTGTGGGGAAGGCATCAAATCTATATTTAATAATATTTAAAGGGATCATCTGGTTTCTATGTTTGATGGCTTATCCTTAGGATGATGAAGGGGGACGTGTTTCAGACTACCTTGGATATGTCAGCACTGAAACTCACAGCTGTAGAACACTGCTCAGCATTGCAGCAAGCACTGAGGAAAATAAATAGCAGGTGATCGTACCCTATAGGTACTGAGTGACCTATTATTAACTCATGACTGAACAGTCATTTTAATAAGGTATGGACAGTTGTCTATGGTGAATAGCGGTTATTAAACCCCTCCCAACATCCACCATAATAGTATGGTGGATGGCGGTTCTTTAAAGATGACAGTCGCTCTGAAGCAGGGTGGCCACCATAGCCACTGGGTCTCCACTGTATTGTACAGTGGAGACCCGGCATTAATGCTCACGTTCAGAGTTCAGTCTGATCGGGGTCTCTGATCACAGTCATTGCATTTGCTGGCACCCCCCCAAAGTAAAAGAACGGCCCCTGGGCTGATCTCCACCAGCCCTGTACCTTTGCCATTGTAGGACGGCTTCCGCGCAGCAAGATCGCAGGAGCCGTCCTGTTTCCATGACAGCTGGGAGCCTAATGAAGGCTCCTAGTCCTGTCATACGAATATAACTATTGAGGCTGGCCTATGACCAGCCTCCGTAGTTATGTAGTGAATCTCCCATAGACTGCAATATAGTTGTATTGCAATCTATGAGACTTGCAATCAAAAGATTGCAGGTTCAAGCTCCCTAGGGGGCTAATAAAATAGTTTAAAAAATTGAAAAGTGATCAAAACGTCAGACATTAACCCAAAATGGTGTAACTAAAAAGTATATCTGGCCCCGCAAAAAAAAAGACGCCTTATGCATTCCTGTACACAGAAATATAAAAAAGTTACATGTGTCCAAAAAAATTTTTTATTTTTTTTTGCAAAGTTTGGGATATTTTTAAAGGGGTTAAATTGTAAATAAAACTACATAAATTTGTTATCCCTAGCATCATACTGGCCCAGTTCTTTTTTTTTCTGATTCCACCCAATTTTTTTTCCATCATATGGAATATTAAATGGTACCATTACAAACATCAAGCCCTCATATAGCACTGTGAACAGAAAAATAACAAAGTTATAGGATTTGGAAGGCAGAGAGTTAAAATTGGGTTAATAGAAGGGGTTAATAGAAGTGTACTTTAACCTATTAACTTGTTTTTATAGCTAGACTGTATGCACCAGAGTGTGAACATGGTGTTTGCTCCACCATATGGACAATCACTGTTGTGTCCTATATATGTCTTACAGTATTTCTCTTTATCTTTATTCCATTCTTTTTAATATTCATGCAAAACTTTAAGTATTTGTTATATTCCATTAACATAATCATTTATATATAATCATTCATCATTCAACTAATTATAATGCCTAGAAATGTATAATGGACACTCAACATTTTTCAACTTTTTTTTTGTTAAATGTATATGTACAGACAGAATAAATGGTATCCTAAAATATTTTATCCCTTAACTTCCTATTGAATAAGAATATTTTAGACATTTTTTAATAACAGACAGTAAACAGACAAGACAATATGTTTTCCTGGTATAATTTGGAAAATCTGCATAATTTATTGAAACTCCTGAAATTTGTACAATAAGGTTTTGTAAGCAATGTCACCACAGCAATTTAAAACATTTTGTCAAAATGCTTAATGTAAAATTAGTAATATTTTAACTTTGGTGAAAAGCTGTTATCTAGTATTTTAATTTACATGATGGGTTCAGAACTTTTACATATTGTGGATTAGTACATTTAAAGCTGTTAATTGTATATTGTACTAACACAAACAAGTTGCCACAAGCCATTCGCAATTAAAAATATGTAAAAATAATAATATGCCAATATTTGTAGCTGTTAAGATAAATCATTTCTCTCCCCTGTGCCTATACTGAAACTGATTATGGCTTATATAAATGCAAGTATTATCATGACTGTTAAGCAGAACTGATGCAGCATACTAATTTATTCATTAAAGTGTAAATGAGCAAATTATAATCTAAGGTAGTTGCATGTTATTTCTTGTCACTATCCATGTAGGATGCTTGAGTGCTTCTCAAGCTAGTATTATAGATTGTCCTAACTATGGGCATGCTATAGATATACTGTGTGTATGTATGTGTGTATGTATATATATATATATATATATATAAAAATGTATATAATGTGTATGTGAATGGGGAACTCACGTGCACTTTTTTCAGTAAAAAGCATATCCATTATAGTTATTCTCATTCTGACAGAATTTGATGTCTACTCTAGGTTACAACTGTTTTTGCATTATGCGCTTGCATTTTGTTACCAACCCAATTCAAATATATGGAAGAGTCGCTGAAATTTCTAAGGCCAATCTGCTAATATATCTGTAGTCACAAATTGTTTCTGTAGATCCAGTATAGCCAATCAGAGTGATATTGAGAAATCAGTAGAGTATAGAATATTTTAAAGATCCGCTCATCTCATCATCATACATCATAGATACAGTGGGGAAAAAAAAGTATTTAGTCAGCCACCAATTGAGCAAGTTCTCCCACTTAAAAAGATGAGAGAGGACTGTAATTGTCATCATAGGTAGACCTCAACTATGAGAGACAAAATGAGAAAACAAATCCAGGAAATCACATTGTCTGATTTTTTTAAAAATGTATTTGCAAATTATGGTGGAAAATAAGTATTTGGTCAATAACAAAAGTTCATCTGCATACTTTGTTATATATCCTTTGTTGGCAATGACAGAGGTCAAACGTTTTCTGTAAGTCTTCACAAGGTTGGCACACACTGTTGCTGGTATGTTGGCCCATTCCTCCATGCAGATCTCCTCTAGAGCAGTGATGTTTTGGGGCTGTCGCTGGGCAACACGGACTTTCAACTCCCTCCAAAGGTTTTCTATGGGGTTGAGATCTGGAGACTGGCTAGGCCACTCCAGGACCTTGAAATGCTTCTTACGAAGCCACTCCTTCGTTGCCCTGGCAGTGTGCTTGGGATCATTGTCATGCTGAAAGATCCAGCCACGTTTCATCTTCAGTGCCCTTGCTGATGGAAGGAGGTTTGCGCTCAAAATCTCACGATACATGGCCCCATTCATTCTTTCATGTACACGGATCAGTCGTCCTGGTCCCTTTGCAGAGAAACAGCCCCAAAGCATGATGTTGCTACCCCCATGCTTCACAGTTGGTATGGTGTTCTTTGGATGCAACTCCACATTCACTCTCCTCCAAACACGACGAGTTGTGTTTCTACCAAACAGTTCTACTTTGGTTTCATCTGACAATATGACATTCTCCCAATACTCTTCTGGAACATCCAAATGCTCTCTAGCAAAGTTCAGACGGGCCCGGATATGTAGGGGGGACATGTCTGGCACTACAGGATCTCAGTCCCTGGCGGCGTAGTGTGTTACTGATGGTAGCCTTTGTTACGTTAGTCCCAGCTTTCTGCAGGTCATTCACTAGGTCCCCTGGTGTGTTTCTGGGATTTTTGCTCACCGTTCTTGTGATCATTTTGACCCCACAGGGTGAGATCTTGAGTGGAGCCCCTGATCGAGGGAGATTATCAGTGGCCTTGTTTGTTTTCCATTTTCTAATTATTGCTCCCACAGTTGATTTCTTCACACCAAGCTGCTTGCCTATTGCAGATTCAGTCTTCCCAGCCTGGTGCAGGTCTACAATTTTGTTTCTGGTGTCCTTCCATAGCTCTTTGGTCTTCACCATAGTGGAGTTTGGAGTGTGACTGAGGTTGTGGACAGGTGTTTTTTATACTGATAACAATTTCAAACAGGTGCCATTACTACAGGTAATGAGTGGAGGACAGAGGAGCCTCTTAAAGAAGAAGTTACAGGTCTGTGAGAGCCAGAAATCTTGCTTGTTTGTAGGTGACCAAATACTTATTTTCCACCATAATTTGCAAATAAATTCTTAAAAAAATCAGACAATGTGATTTTCTGGATTTGTTTTCTCATTTTGTCTCTCATAGTTGAGGTCTACCTATGATGACAATTACAGACCTCTCTCATCTTTTTAAGTGGGAGAACTTGCACAATTGGTGGCTGACTAAATACTTTTTTTTCCCCACTGTATACTGTAATAGAACAAAGCTTTAAAACACTTTTCTGCTAGTATGTTGGTATACTAAAGGTGCATTTACATGTATATGTTGGGAAGATTTCCAAATGTATGTCAATGTAGAGACACTGTATAAGACTCAGGTGCTCTTAGTCTTCTGTATTTACGAAAAAACGAAAACACATACCATGTGGTATACATTACTGGATGCCTCTGTATAAAATACTGTAGCTGTATTGTATACAGCATACCATATAGCATAATAATAAAAAGGACACTTTTTTGGCTCTGTCAGGTGAAATTTGTATACTCTTGGCCCCTAACATTTGTAAAAAAGCACAGCTAAAAGTCTATAGGATTTTGTTATAAAGATTTATTAAAAGGTTCAATCGGGTTAATATGTTTTATGGTGATGGTGAGAAAATCTATTTGCTAGAAAGTTGACTTTTGAAGGGGTTATCCGAAATCAGATAAAATTGCGAAAAAGGCAGGCAACTAAATAAAAGAAAAAAGACAAAAGATACATTACTTATCAGTTGAATTTCTCTACCACTTCAGTTCTCCTGGCTATTATTTGTTTGCGAGGGTGACGTCATGTTGAAGGAATCAACTGCAGGTACATCTCAATAAATTAGAATGTCTTTGAAACGTTTATTTCAGTAATTAAATTTAAAAAAGTGACCTCCTATATTTTCTAGATTCTTTACACACAGAGTGTTCTATTTCAAGTGTTTTATTTCTGTACATGTTGATTATGGATTACAGGTAATGAAAACTAAAATCTAAGAAAATTATAATATTGTAAAAAAGTTCAGTATTGTAAATTCAGTGTGTCACCTGCCAAGGTTTCCTAAGCCTTTAAATGGTCCCTCAGTCTGGTCCAGTAGGACACACAATCATGTAAGACTGCTGATTATGTATTGTATTACTGAATTACTGAAATGAATGAACGTTTCAAAGATATTCTAATTTATTGAGATGCACCTGTAATAAGTAATGCTTCTTTTGTCTGTTTATTACATTGTCAATCTTTATCACAGTTTTGACTGATCGTGGACAATCCTTTTAAAGGCTTACTAGACCAATCTACTGTTCCCTGTAAGCAGCCATCTATTGACAGAAATTCAGAAATCCTGTGACTTTTTCATGCTCCCTCCACAGAGTAATTTAAGGTATAACTGTGACTGTCCAGAGCTTATGTACATATACATATATAGGAACACCTTTAAAGGACAATGCTGATGTTAAAAATCTAGTTTGAACATGATCTCGCTTATAGTATTATAGAGGGTTTGCTATCATAGATAGTGATGACATATTCCCACCGATTTGGAGAATGAAGAGGTGCAGCTCTGGTTCAGTGCTGCAGCATGTTCACAATTTTTCCATGTACACCTGGTGATAATTCTGCAAAGAACTGCAACAATACCCTTTGGGTATTTGCCATCTGAAAAAGGGGCATGCTATGACCGGAGCAAAGTGTGCAAATTATGCATTTAGGTGTCTTGATTTTAGTCTCTTAATGGAATGATGTGCAATTTACTGTAATGTTTTCCTAAATACTCCAATGATAATAATAGGTATTTAGTAATAAATCTACATTATTGACTTATAATCTTGTTTTTCATCACTCATGAAGAAGAAACAGCACTGTTTCATTTTTTTCCCAGTTTCAATAATTTTGTGATTTACAAACCATTTGTCACAGGCTTCAGGGAATCACAGACTCAAAATTGATGTCATTTTATTCTGATTTATATAAGAACTGTGTCCAGCTCTGTTTGCATTTTTCATCAGAATATGACTCAGGCCCCATAAAAAGTAGCACATAAATTGATTCAGGCCATTTGTCTATTAGTGCTGTTCTATGGTTATTGATAAATGTCCACCTCTGTGGTTGTTTGATTGGTGGAATGCTATTTATCTCTTTACACAGCCTTCTGGGTCGAGAGCAGAAGTCAATTCTGTTTGTTTCTACTTTAGAAGTTGTAATTTTGCTTGACTTTCTGCAAAATACTTTTGTTTCTAAATATATCATGACTCTACATATTGTGTGTCTAAGTCAGGTGCATATGAAAGTACAGTTTAGGTCCATACATGTCTATAAGTGCTGTATTTCCTAACTTACAGCTTGTACTATGCTATGGGCATATGAATTCTACAGTCAATCTTTAGGATTCTATTGAAAGTAGCTCTGTCATTGGACTATTCTGCCTTATATAAGCAGAGCATGATATATAGATAGGTTCTACTGTTCTAATATTAACCAAAATGGGACAAAATTAGATTGGCTAATAGGAACGATGAAATAATATGCAGTACACATACAGTAGCTTATGAATCCAGTGTATTCATGAGAGGAATACTCTTCTGCCTTTCTTCACCTCTCAGTGATGATTTATGGCTGGTATCTAGTATTTTCAAATTTAGCTAGGACTACAGTGCTGGCCAAAAGTATTGGCACCCCTGCAATTCTGTCAGATAATACTCAATTTCTTCCAGAAAATGATTGCAATCACAAATGCTTTGTTAATAATATCTTCATTTAATTTGTCTTCAATGGAAAACCACAAAAAGAATTGTCAAAAAGCCAAATTGGATATCATTCCACACCAAACATAAAAAAGGGGATGGACAAAAGTATTGGCACCCTTTGAAAAATCAGGTGATGCTTCTCTAATTTGTGTAATTAACAGCACCTGTTACTTACCTGTGGCACATAACAGGTGGTGGCAATAACTAAATCACACTTGCAGCCAGTTGAAATGGATTAAAGTTGACTCAACCTCTGTCCTGTGTCCTTGTATGTACCACATTGAGCATAGAGAAAAGAAAGAAGACCAAAGAACTGTCTGAGGACTTGAGAAGCAAAATTGTGAGGAAGCATGAGCAATCTCAAGGCTACAAGTCCACCTCCAAAGACCTGAATGTTCCTGTGTCTACCGTGCGCAGTGTCATCAAGAAGTTTAAAGCCCATGGCACTGTGGCTAACCTCCCTAGATGTGGACGGAAAAGAAAAATTGACGAGAGATTTCAACGAAAGATTGTGTGGATGGTGGCTAAAGAACCTCGACTAACATCCAATCAAGTTCAAGCTGCCCTGCAGTCCGAGGGTACAACAGTGTCAATCCGTACTATCCGTCGGCGTCTGAATGAAAAGGGACTCTATGGTAGGATACCCAGGAAGATCCCACTTCTGACCCAGAGACATAAAAAAGCCAGGCTGGAGTTTGCCAAAACTTACCTGAGAAAGCTAAAAACTTTTTGGAAGAATGTTCTCTGGTCAGATGAGACAAAAGTAGAGCTTTTTTGGAAAAGGCATCAACATAGACTTTACAGGAAAAAAAAGAGGCCTTCAAAGAAAAGAACACGGTCCCTACAGTCAAACATGGCGGAGGTTCCCTGATGTTTTGGGGTTGCTTTGCTGCCTCTGGCACTGGACTGCTTGACCGTGTGCATGGCATTATGAAGTCTGAAGACTAGCAACAAATTTTGCAGCATAATGTAGGGCCCAGTGTGAGAAAGCTGGGTCTCCCTCAGAGGTCATGGGTCTTCCAGCAGGACAGTGACCCAAAACATACTTCAAAAAGCACTAGAAAATGTTTTGAGAGAAAGCACTGGAGACTTCTAAAGTGTCCAGCAATGAGTCCAGACCTGAATCCCATAGAACACCTGTGGAGAGATCTCAAAATGGCAGTTTGGAGAAGGCACCCTTCAAATCTCAGGGACCTGGAGAAATTTGCCAAAGAAGAATGGTCTAAAATTCCAGCAGAGCATTGTAAGAAACTCATTGATGGTTACCGGAAGCGGTTGTTCGCAGTTATTTTGTCTAAAGGTTGTGCTACCAAGTATTAGGCTGAGGGTGCCAATACTTTTGTCCGGCCCATTTTTGGAGTTTTGTGTAAAATGATCAATGATTTGAATTTTTTTTTTCATTCTCTTTTGTGTTTTTTCATTGCAAGCAAAATAAATGAAGATATTATTACCAAAGCATTTGTGATTGCAGTCATTTTCTGGAAGAAATTGAGTATTATCTGACAGAATTGCAGGGGTGCCAATACTTTTGGCCAGCACTGTAAGTAAAATAGCAAAAAGAAGGACATTTTTGCACAAAATAATAGGCACAAATTTTTTTGACTTTCTTACATCAGAAAACAGGCATAAACTGATTAGTACATTTTCTGCTATTTGTCTGGTGTATTCTTTAATTACTCTTATTAGCACTCCTTGTGGTAACAAATTGTTCATCCTTGTACCTCCATATAAGCATGAAGGTACACGGTGTTATATGGTCTATTATGTATTACAGGTCCATAATGCTGCTATCTATTTGCGCTTTTTAATAAAAATGTATTAAGGTAGGACCTCTAATTTAATTTTCTGATCCAGTGGATTTGCCCGAGCTCCATCCTTGCTATTGCATATATCTCCATCCTGACAGTCATCCAACAGCATGTCACACTCAGAGTTGCTGACTTCCACTTGGCTCTGCCTCCTGTCTAGAGGGAACTAGGGAGCATTAAATTGTGTGGAGGTAATTAGTGGGCATTATACAGTATGGAGGCATTATACTGTGTGTGGGGCACTAAAGGGACATTATGTTATTTGGTGTAAGGGAGAGTTATACTCTATAGTGGCATAATAATTCATAACACTGTATAGGGGCACTTAGGAGGCATTACACTGTGTGAAGGGCACTAAGGGGCATTATGCTGTGTGGGGGCACTAAGGGGGTATTATACTTAGTGTGTAGGGCACTAAAGGGTATTATATTGTGTGGGTAATTTTGTGGGAGAAATAAGAACGCATTATATTGTGTAGGTGCAGCAAGGGGTCATTATTCTGTGGGGGGATTATACTGTGTGGGAGCACTAAGAGGGAAATTATACCGTATGAGGGGCACTAAGAGGCATTATGCTGTATGAGGAACTAAGGGAGTTTTATACCTCCAGGAATCCTATGGCAAATCTCCCAGGCACAGCAGAATGCTCCCACATCCACTGGATTCTTGGTCATTTTATATTACAATGTGGGAATGTTATATGCTGGACATGTCATAAAAAATTAGCTGACCTGCATGTTGTGTGGTCATGTCATAAAAAAGGTGAGTTATGCACAAAAAGGGGTGTGGCTTTTTAATTTTACTCCTCTTTTTTATTCCTCTTTTTATATCAGAAACAGAACCCATCATAGAATGGACATCATGAACTGTGTCCCCACCCTTGGCCCCACCACCACTTTTCTCTCCAGACTTCATTGTCTTACAGTCAGGTCTGTCAGGGTTACATTATGTTGTCTGTTGCTTTAATGGGAAAAATAATGCCAACTGCTGTTCTATTCTTTGCATCAAATCTGACATACTAATACTTTTAGAGTATTTCATTAGAACTTTTTTTCCACTAGAGGTACTTCACTTGAAAAGGTAGAGAAACACTGGTATAAAATCTTTGTTTCATTGCAGATTCCCTCTAATGTATAAAAGCCGAGAACATGTGGAGAAGAGGAAATAACACACATGATTAGTAATGCTGTATTTATAGCATTTGTAATGTCAACTAAGAACAGATTTATCATTAAATGCTATCAAATCTTCTTAGATCACCTGCATTTAAACAGTTTCTCGATGGAAAAGATGTGTCAAATCACATTTCTCCTGCTATATTTAGCCTTTCTTGTCACTTGAGTGATTAAATTGGGAGAAGAAGGGTGGAAAGGAGCTGCCTGCAAAGTCTATTCTAGTGGTATGAATATTCAAGTCTTGAACTGCTGGCAATCATTAGAGTCAATAAAGACATTTGGGGCTGCTTCGGAGTCATTCATATTGAGAAAACATAAATTGGACACACAAAACAAACATCCTCAGAAAAAAATACAGATTACCAGTGTTAATAACATGCAATCAAATTGTAGATCAGTAATCTATCTATCTATCTATCTATCTATCTATCTATCTATCTATCTATCTATTTATCCATTACTAGTCGATTATTAGAAATATACTTATGCTAGGTTCGCACTAACGTTTGTCTCTCTCCATTGTTCGAGTCCGAATATACTTATAATGTGTTTTGTCTTTGTGCCTCTGGGTTATGTTTGTACGTTCTGTCTATATGCTATGTGTTACATGTCATTGTTTGCAGCTCTCCCCCTTGGTATCTCCTATTAGTTTCCCCATTGTTCAACCCCTACACTTGGTACAGCCCAGTCCTTCCAGTGGGATCATTGCAGCCTCAGTGGTAGTTTGAGCAGAGTGTGGAGTTGGAGACAGTGCATGCCAGCACTGTGCAATGAGGCCTAGTGGTTCCTTTCCATCCCCTGAGGAGGAATAATTCAAGCCCAAGGCTCATACAGAGACATCCCTGAGACAGGAAGATCAGCTGTTCATCACTAGGACATTGTGCCAGGAGGAGTAAAGGAATCCTGTGTTATCCCGGAACCTACTATAAGGTAACCAGACCCCTGTCAGGACTACCCTGGAGCACAGCCCCCCTAGTGGAGTATGCCACTAGAGCCTGAACATCACTGGGCATCCTCTCAAGACCAAGACTGGGAAGTTGAGAAGTAGGAGACTATTTGGAAGCTGCTGGTTTTATTATTCAGTTGCTGAGTAAAGTTCAAACCTGTTCCAACTGCACATCTGCCTTCCTGAGTTGTTCCTGCCTTACCATCAGGGCCCTTCCGAACACCATCACCTCTCCAACTGGAAGTGCCCTGTGTCCTTTGGACACAGATAGAGGTTGAATACAATAGTGAAGCATGGAGCTATCAGCTCTGTGCTCCATTATTCAGCCTTCAGCTGATGATGTCTGCGGCAGGGAAGTGCAATGAGCGCCGAGCGGCAGACTTCATTACAACTGGAGCCTCCAGGTCCGTGGGAACACGGTTAGGTGGGTATTCTTTGTTTTGTTTTTTGAGTGGTGTTTGAAGGGGATGGGGGCCTGATGAGGGGGCTAGTTATGGGGAAATTTAATTATGAGGGGTTCACTTAAAAAAGTATGAACAAGGCCCCCTAATATATTAGAATGGCCCTGATGCCTACGTATTTCACAGTGCTTTTCAGAAAATGTCAATCACTGTCCCATATAGGGCTCACAATTGGGTAGAACATACACACTCCCTGCAAATGTTGTATACGGATATTCTGTACTTTTTATATCCTGAGGTAACACAATGCAATACAAACAACAACTGCAAATGCAATACAAACAACTTAGGGTGGGTTCACTCTTGCGCTTGAGTCCGTCCGCTGCCAATCCGAGTGAAAATCTCAGGAAACTGGATAGGCACCGGACAGCGACAGGTTAGCAATGCATTACTTAAAAACCCATTGATTTGAATGGGTTTTTAAAGCAATGCGCGGGTGTGCGCTTACACCCTCTGCGTCGCGAATCCAGTTTTTTCGTCGGAAACAAAGTCGGACATGCAGGACTTAGTTTCAGGCAAAAAAAACTGGATTCGCTGCGCAGAGGGTATAAGCGCACACCCGCGCATTGCTTTAAAAACCCATTCAAATCAATGTGTGTTTAAGCAATGGTTCGCTAACCTGTCGCTAACCGGTGCATATCCAGTTTCCCGAGATTTTCACTCGGATTGGCAGCGGATGGACTCAAGCACAAGTGTGAACCCACCCTTACTATTGTAACATTTGATCAAAACTCTTGAATTTTATTTTACCCTGCAGGTGGACAAGTAAAGTATTATATGGAGAATTATCATTTTAATGAATATGTGCTCAATCTGCAGAATGTCTTGTCTTTAATGGTTTTAAGCATTACTATTGCAGGAAGAAAATATTTCTTACACAGTATTCTTTTACTGTATTATTGCACTTTTTTCAGTATTAGCCTACACCATAACCTTTGCTTCAGACTATTTCTGTCCTGGGAGCCCTGCCAGTCGCTTAATATTAACAGTCACAGGAAATCACATAGATACAGAGGATGAGGGGCTTAGCAATAGGTGGTGCAGCAGTAGCAGTCAATACCAGTTTTGGACTCGGAGGGGGCCCTAAAGGTCCCTCTGCCACATAAAATATAACATTATTCTATATAGCACAAGGTCCGTAAGGCCCCCATTACAGATTTTGCATTGGAGCCCAGGAGCTTCAAGTTACGCCTCGGCGGGGGACAAAGCCTAAATGTCCTAGGTGCCCATACATACTTGGCAGCATCTTCCTGTATTTCTGACCCCTCTCCATATATTCATCAAGTATAAATCAGGACAAGCACTTTGCTCTGTATGCCCAGTGACCTGCTGCAGAAATAGCAGCCTTCTCTGACCTGTGAGCATTTCCATACCTTGTGCATCTGATTTTAGACTCTTCCGCCTCAGGGTCTGGTATATGGTGAGTTTTACTGAGGTACAATGGAAAGACAACTTGAAGGTGAGAAATTAGGGATATTATATATACGTATTTATAAAATTTAGAAGTGTGTTCAGTTCAGTGTGCTATGAAGTTTTCAAAATCCCTTTCCCTATGGTGCCAACTGAACTGAGCACTCCTGCATGTAGACAAGTCTGTCACACCTGAGTCTGTACAGGTATCCCATATTTTGTACAAACTAAGAGCAAGGACATAACTAGGAGAGTCTGGGCCCCATGGGGGAGTTTAGAATGGGCCTCCTATCTCCTGAGTGTGAACATTGCAGGCCAAAATAAACACTGTTGTGTGCATGAGGAGTACATCTGATAAAGGGTACCTTTTATGTTGCTGGTTTTCTCATCTCTCTCATCTAACATCTCTCATACCTGAGATGCAACTGGCACTACTACATAAATGTTGACATGACAACCATACAATGCCCTACGCCCTTACTTACATTATGCAGTAGAAGGTGTTGACCAGCATACTGTTGTAACTGTAGTGCCAGATCTGTCTCACATTTTGAGTGCTGTATTCCCTTCATTTCTACAGTTGTCAAAGTTTAAAGCACAAGTAAACTTTTATTTATTTTATAATAACACAGTAGTGTGGATGAAGGAAACAAACTTTGCAATATACTAAAGAAAAGTGACCCCGCCTTTAAGTATTACTCCTGTCTTTACTGAATGGTTTTGTGGCATACTCGGTACACAAGCAGTCTCCATTTACTGTAGGCTCTATGGAAAGGAGGAGGGAGTAGAGGAGAAGGATAAAGACAGAGGTATAAGGCTGGCTATATCATCAAATAAGTAATTTCTGTCAGGAGAACTCTGCATAATAATCCCTGATAACTCAGCTGTGTTGTGAAAAAAGAACTGTCTCTCTATAGTGTAGATGTCTGAGCTCTAATTCTCCTCCCTTCTCCATTTGATCAATGGCTGAAGGGGGCAAATTATTGAAGAGAAGTGGCTGTTTCTTTACTTAAGTATATTACATAGTGTGTTATCTTCACTTAAACTATGGAATTATGGGGGAAAAAAAGGCGCTAATACTCCATTCACATGACTGAATGTTCATCTGATGGGGGGGCCGAGTTTGTAGCAGAATGCCTTCGAAGTGACATCCGAGTTACAAAATACGTCTAATATAATCTCAGTTTTACAAGGTAAAGCTACATAGCACCTTGTCTATCAGCCAGTGTGATTTATAGTAGGTTTCAATACGTTTGCAGCCAAAACCAGAAATCGATATTTTTATTCTGTTTAGCATGCACCATAAAAGTGCACTAAAACTCTGCTTGTGAATATCCCTTTATTTATGTGTATGTTTATACATATGTGTGTTTATAACCTTATGTTTGGGCATCACCTTTGCAGGTTCAGAGATTTCTGTAACAAAACAGTTCCTCAGCCCCATATCAAGAGATCTTTGCTGCTGTAACACACTGAATTTCCCTATTGTGGGACTATTAAAGGACTATTATTATTATTATTATTATTATTGTTATACATCATGCATGATATTTGTGGGCGTCTTGTTACAGAATTTGCATTTGGGCCCATGATATATTTTATATAGTCTGTTTGCTTTATACTGTATATTATTATAAGAAAGTCTTATGTTAGTGCATGTCTAAGCTGACCATGCATTCAAATCGGCAGAACAAACGTTCATGTGATAGCTATTCCAGTCGACTTCTGAATATGTGGAAATGAATGAGCTACTGCTAGAGTCTTCCCGTAGTGGTTTACCTCCTCTGAGAATAAAAGGATTCTGAAAATTAAACAGACTGATCCTTCTCTCCCCCCAACATCTGCTGTTGGGGAAAACTCAAAACACCCTATACGCATTAGATAGTCATCTGATCTTGATGAAATTGGTGAATTGGCCCTCAATAATCTAATGTGTATGACCTTCTCACCCTTTGCTAAATGTGCTGGGTGGCCCTGTAATGGAGTCAATGACTGCATATGAGGCCACCATAATCATTCAGGATGGCCACTGACATTACTCTTGTTGTATTCTTTCTTCAATTTATGAAACATGTCTTTTCCTATTTAGTTAAAGGGATTTTCCCACAAAATACATTTGCGGTATATCCACAGGCTAAATGTCGGTCCCATCTCTGAAACAGTGTAGCTCAGAGCTATGCTATTTCTTCACAGCCCGACCAAAGCTGAAAGTCTTCTCAGCTAGGTTGTGGTCATATAAATAACGGGCACAGAGGCTGTGGGGACTCATTTTAGAGCTAGGTGTGGGTCTAAGATGAGGGACCTGCATCTGTCATACATTTTTTACATATCCTGTGGATATACCATAAATGTCTTTAGTGGGCAACCTTGTTAATTCTGAAATACTTTTCTTCTTGTATTTATGGTTACAAAATTTTATATTAGTATTTCCATTCTAATTCTCATTCTTTGTCTTTAACATTGATTCTTACAATGATCTAATAATTTGAGGCTGTGAATTAATGAAACCAAAGAGCTATGTTAATGTATGTCAATATGCAGTGGTAATGTGCCAGGGCTCTCTGTAATGAAGTCTTAATGTAAATTCCTTCTAAGGACATCAATAGTACAAATGACTGCAATGGATTTTTCATAAACTGAGTCTTCTAGAGGATTCCAGGGCTTAAGGCCCATACTGGCAGCAACTAAGAATTATTTGAAAGTATTTTGTTTTCTTCCGTTTCTATAGTAGAAATCAGTTTGTCATTTGGCAATATATACACAGGCCAAAGCATACAAAGCTATGTAACGCTTTGTAAAATCTGATGTTGTGAACAATTAAAAGGTTTCGTTTCTAATGTAAAAATGATCATGGAAATGATTACAAAAAAAGTCATACGAAGAAATAAATCCTTTTAAGTTTCCCTAGATTTCATAAAATTTTATTTTAGATGACATAATGTTCCAAGCTAATTTTTCATTTATTAGTATTGTAGCCAGTTTTGGGCAATAGTGAATCAACTGGAATTAATACTTGATGGGTCTAATGTGTGTAAGCTTTTGATATCCATGTCATGACATGTCAGATTTGCCCTTCATTTACACTTGCTGTCTTTAGCTAGTATTGTCGATATCGACATTATCTTGACATGCCTAAGCACATTTATTTAAGTCTAAAGAATCTCATATGTTTTATTTTATTGTTAGCAATTAAACTCTCTAAAGACCCTAGATCTTTTTTAGAAGAATTATTTTTCTGCTAATTGTAACGCAGACCAATAGCAGCTATAGGAGCAAATCACGCTTCAGACCACAACAGCCACTTTACACTATCAGTGGAGGTGACACGGTCACAGACATCCCCCCCATGATGGCAAATGTTGACATATCTTTACATTGAAGTACTAATCCTTATAAAATATGTCAGGACTCTCTTTTAGATATGGATCTGATCCTTTAACCAGTTTTTAATCCAGAATCTAAAATCAGTGGAGTGGTGCCTATTAACAAGTGCTAGGTACTAAAGTTGGTAGAGATGGGGAAAGGTCCTCTTTAACTGAAGGTACAGTAAGCTTACTCCCCCAAATTATTTTGCTTTATAAATATAGCATAGATTTTGAATGTAGGCAACAAATTAAAAAGTTTAATCTACTATTACTTAACATTTACCCTGGTTGCTTGTAAATTGGTAATAAAATAAGATATATTACATTGCTAAGCCATGTGTGTGTGTGTGTGTGTATATACATATATATACAGTACAGACCAAAAGTTTGGACACACCTTCTCATTCCAAGAGTTTTCTGCATTTTAATGACTATAAAAATTGTAGATTCACACTGAAGGCATCAAAACTATGAATTAACACATGTGGAATTATATAATTAACAAAAAAGTGTGAAACAACTGAAAATATGTCTTATATTCTAGGTTCTTCAAAGTAGCCACCTTTTGCTTTGATTACTGCTTTGCACACTCTTGGCATTCTCTTGATGAGCTTCAATAGGTAGTCACCTGAAATGGTCTTCCAACAGTCTTGAAGGAGTTCCCAGAGATGCTTAGCACTTGTTGGCCCTTTTGCCTTCACTCTGCGGTCCAGCTCACCCCAAACCATCTCGATTGGGTTCAGGTCTGGTGACTGTGGAGGCCAGGTCATCTGGCGTAGCACCCCATCACTCTCCTTCTTGGTCAAATAGCCCTTACACAGTCTGGAGGTGTGTTTGGGGTCATTGTCCTGTTGAAAAATAAATGATGGTCCAACTAAACGCAAACCGGATGGAATAGCATGCCGCTGCAAGATGCTGGTTCAGTATTCCTTCAATTTTGAATAAATCCCCAACAGTGTCACCAGCAAAGCACCCCCACACCATCACACCTCCTCCTCCATGCTTCACGGTGGGAACCAGGCATGTAGAGTCCATTCGTTCACCTTTTCTGCGTCGCACAAAGACACGGTGGTTGGAACCAAAGATCTCAAATTTGGACTCATCAGAACAAAGCACAGATTTCCACAGGTCTAATGTCCATTCCTTGTGTTCTTTAGCCCAAACAAGTCTCTTCTGCTTGTTGCCTGTCCTTAGCAGTGGTTTCCTAGCAGCTATTTTACCATGACGGCCTGCTGCACACAGTCTCCTCTTAACAGTTGTTGTAGAGATGTGTCTGCTGCTAGAACTCTGTGTGGCATTGACCTGGTCTCTAATCTGAGCTGCTGTTAACCTGCGATTTCTGAGGCTGGTGACTCGGATGAACTTATCCTCCGCAGCAGAGGTGACTCTTGGTCTTCCTTTCCTGGGGCGGTCCTCATGTGAACCAGTTTCTTTGTAGCGCTTGATGGTTTTGGCCACCGCACTTGGGGACACTTTCAAAGTTTTCCCAATTTTTCGGACTGACTGACCTTCATTTCTTAAAGTAATGATGGCCACTCGTTTTTCTTTACTTAGCTGCTTTTTTCTTGCCATAATACAAATTCTAACACTCCATTCAGTAGGACTATCAGCTGTGTATCCACCTGACTTCTGAACAACACAACTGATGGTTCCAACCCCATTTATAAGGCAAGAAATCCCACTTATAAAACCTGACAGGGCACACCTGTGAAATGAAAACCATTTCAGGTGACTACCTCTTGAAGCTCATCAAGAGAATACCAAGATTGTGCAAAGCAGTAATCAAAGCAAAAGGTGGCTACTTTGAAGAACCTAGAATATAAGACATATTTTCAGTTGTTTCACACTTTTTTGTTAAGTATATAATTCCACATGTGTTAATTCATAGTTTTGATGCCTTCAGTGTGAATCTACAATTTTTATAGTCATGAAAATACAGAAAACTCTTGGAATGAGAAGGTGTGTCCAAACTTTTGGTCTGTACTGTGTATATATATATATACTGAAAGGCTTTGTAAGACTTTTGTTTGAATTTGTTTTCATTGACTGGAATGTTAAAATAAAAACCAAATGTCCATTCTATCAGTTTTACGCTTTGTTTATACGGTGTGCTCTTTTTTCATCTAAAAAAAATGGAAAACTGGCAGAAGGTACCTTTCATTTTTATTTTTGCAGTGAAGACGGATACAGATATCTGCATATGAAGCCAATGTGATCTACATATAAAATGTATTTGAAAAAGACAGTGGACCTCATTTGTATGATATGTCTAACAGAAAACCATCCTAGTAGCCTGTGGCAAGTTCAGATCTTATATCTTCAACTGCTTTGGAAAATAAATTATGTGGCTTGATTTCTATTGGCAACATTGTAAAATTTTCTGACACTTGATAATGAGTCACACTATACCCTGGAAAGACTGCAGGTCAGACTACAAAGGGTTTGTTTGTCACCTGGTAAAATAAATGAATTAAGACTAATTGTAAACATTATGTGTAGAGATTGTACTGAACAAGCTCCTGGTGCAGTCTGAATTTGAATACTATACTTTTGGAGAGTCACTTTATATTCGAGAACATAAGGTAAAGCCAAACCTGCATACTGTCATTCACTTTATATAGTGATTTAGAAACTGTTTCCTATTGTTGAACACGGTTTCAGTTTGGAAAACCAAAGCATTGATTTTCCATTTCCATGTGAGCGTGATGATATGTGCTTCCAAAGCATGCTTGAATTTACTGGTGTAAAAGACCTCTTGTGGAAGTCTTGGAAGTATTTCAATAAGACAGTAAACTGTATTATTTTCTATTCAGTGTTCATTTTGTTCCTTCCACGCTTAGCTATGTGCATTGAGTTCTTTGCAATAGAAAAAGTAAGTGACAATCTCACATTCAACACAATGATAGTATTGTGCTATCTTCTCTTTTTCAGATTATTGAAAGAAATTGTTTTGGAGAGTCAAGCACAGCCAGTATTGCTGTAAATACCAGAGGTTTATACTTCCTAAAATAATGTATGGCTTGTCATTCTCATTGGTTTTGTAAAATACAGTATGAGTCATTTGTCACTACAGTTCCAATTAAACATTTTACAATAAAATGTAATAGATTTTAAGTGATATTTTATCAAGTGACCAATCCCTGTTTATTGCATTGCTGATACATAAACAGTCAGATTATAAATAATGATATAAATGGTAGCCAATAACTGGTAAAAATTAAATAAATAAATATTTATCCCTCTATATAAAGTTTTCATGTCCAGTATTTTTGAATTCATGCTTATGAGTGACCTTTTATTGGCCATTGTCAGAATTGGCTTTTTCTGCCTTGAAGGCAAGCATTTTGTCACCTCTTCGTTGTTCAAAATGAGGCTGCTGTTCTGTTTGCTAAATCTGCTGATAAAATGTGTTGCAACGCAGGCTAAAAATTGCTGCATTTGTACCCCTACACAGTAGTGCACCAGAGTCTTAAATGTCTTTTTCTTTTTTGGTGTGAACCAGTTTGTGCTTTTCTCTGAAGTACCAAACACATATGTAAGCTACGATTTTGATAGAAAGCTTTTTTTTTCTTTCTCGCAATTCACAAATGCTGATTTTCCAGATACTCAGGTAGCCCAACTAAAACAAATTGTGATGTTTAACCCTTTAATGACGCATGGTAGTTTGTATGTTAATGCTCGGTGACTTTTTTCATATTTTTCCTCCCCATCTTCCAAAATTCATAACTTTTTTATTTTTCTATCCACATAGCTATGTTACGGCTTATTCTTTGCGTGACAAATTGTACTTTCATTTCCCATCATTTTGGTGTACATATAATGTTTTGATTAGCTTTTATTTACGTTTTTTGGGGGTCCATGTGAAATAACACACAATTCTGTCATAATTTTTTGCATTTTGTTTTTACAGCGTTCACTCTGCATTAAAAATGACATGGCAGCTTTGTCCGGCGGATCATTACGATTACAGAAATATCATATTTATATTTTTTTTTACTATGTTTTACCGCTTTTACAAATAAAACATTGTTTTTTAAAATGAACGATTTTGCTGGGGTCACCGTCTTCTGATGCTTATAATTTTTTACTATACTGTTGATGGAGATATGTCAGGACTTTATTTGGGGGACAAGTTGTACTTTCTATTGGTACCAATGTTTGGTATGTATGACTTTTTGATCACTTTTTATTGTTGTTTTTTGGGGAAAGCAAACTGACCAAAATACGTTAATTTGTGCATTGCGTTTTTTGGTGTTTTTTTTACGGCGTTTACCATACGGGATAAATAACACTATTTTTGGATAGTGGGGGCTTATATGCACATGGGGATACCTAACATGTTTGTTTATTTATTTTTTAACTTTTTATTATTTGTTTATGTATTTTTGTGCGTTTGTGTGTTTTTTTCAGTTTTTACATGTCCCACAAGGGGACTTGAAGATGGGATCTCAGATCCCCTGTGCAATGTCCTGCAACACAAGACTTCTCAGCTATGCTACCATACTGTATTGAACAAAGCTTTTATGCTATTAGATTGGCCTTTTGACATGATAAATTTGGTTGCTGAAATTGGGCCTTTATATGGCTATGAAGATATTTAAAGGGGTTGGCCACTTTCAGACCAATAATGAAAGACAAATGTTATTGTTTGTATACAGTGCTGGCTAAAAGTATTGGCACCACTACAATTCTGTCAGAAAATACTCAATTTCTTCCAGAAAATGATTGCAATCACAAATGCTTTGGTAATAATATCTTCATTTATTTTGCTTGCAATGAAAAAACACAAAAGAGAATGAAAAAAAAAGTCAAATCATTGATCATTTTACACAAAACTCCAAAAATGGGCCGGACAAAAGTATTGGCACCCTCAGCCTAATACTTGGTAGCACAACCATTAGACAAAATAACTGCGAACAACCACTTCCGGTAACCATCAATGAGTTTCTTACAATGCTCTGCTGGAATTTTAGACCATTCTTCTTTGGCAAATTTCTCCAGGTCCCTGAGATTTGAAGGGTGCCTTCTCCAAACTGCCATTTTGAGATCTCTCCACAGGTGTTCTATGGGATTCAGGTCTGGACTCATTGCTGGACACTTTAGAAGTCTCCAGTGCTTTCTCTCAAACCATTTTCTAGTGCTTTTTGAAGTGTGTTTTGGGTCATTGTCCTGCTGGAAGACCCATGGCCTCTGAGGGAGACCCAGCTTTCTCACACTGGGCCCTACATTATGCTGCAAAATTTGTTGCTAGTCTTCAGACTTCATAATGCCATGCACACGGTCAAGCAGTCCAGTGCCAGAGGCAGCAAAGCAACCCCAAAACATCAGGGAACCTCCGCTATGTTTGACTGTAGGGACCGTGTTCTTTTCTTTGAAGGCTTCTTTTTTTTTTCCTGTAAAGTCTATGTTGATGCCTTTTCCCAAAAAGCTCTACTTTTGTCTCATCTGACCAGAGAACATTCTTCCAAAAAGTTTTTGGCTTTCTCAGGTAAGTTTTGGCAAACTCCAGCCTGGCTTTTTTACGTCTCTGGGTCAGAAGTGGGGTCTTCCTGGGTATCCTACCATAGAGTCCCTTTTCATTCAGACGCCGACGGATAGTACGGGTTGACACTGTTGTACCCTCGGACTGCAGGGCAGCTAGAACTTGTTTGGATGTTAGTCGAGGTTCTTTAACCACCATCCGCACAATCTTTCGTTGAAATCTCTCGTCAATTTTTCTTTTCCGTCCACATCTAGGGAGGTTAGCCACAGTGCCATGGGCTTTAAACTTCTTGATGAGACTGCGCACGGTAGACACAGGAACATTCAGGTCTTTGGAGATGGACTTGTAGCCTTGAGATTGCTCATGCTTCCTCACAATTTTGCTTCTCAAGTCCTCAGACAGTTCTTTGGTCTTCTTTCTTTTCTCCATGCTCAATGTGGTACACACAAGGACACAGGACAGAGGTTGAGTCAACTTTAATCCATTTCAACTGGCTGCAAGTGTGATTTAGTTATTGCCACCACCTGTGATGTGCCACAGGTAAGTAACAGGTGCTGTTAATTACACAAATTAGAGAAGCATCACATGATTTTTCAAAGGGTGCCAATACTTTTGTCCACCACCTTTTTTATGTTTGGTGTGGAATTATATCCAATTTGGCTTTTTGACAATTCTTTTTGTGGTTTTCCATTGATGACAAATTAAATGAAGATATTATTACCAAAGCATTTGTGATTGCAATCATTTTCTGGAAGAAATTGAGTATTATCTGACAGAATTGCAGGGGTGCCAATACTTTTGGCCAGCACTGTAATAAAAAGTTATACAATTTTCCAATATATTTTCTGTATCAGTTCCTCAAGGTTTACTAGATCTCTGCTTGCTGTCATTCATTCTGTTACTTCTAGTGGATAAAAGTCTGACCATGGTCATGTGATATACGGTTCATGGTCATGTGAGTATACACAGGTGCACAGCTCGTTACCAGGCAGATGTCTGATTACTATGCTGTGACTATAACGAGCTGTGCACCTGTGTGTTCATCACATGACCATGGTCAGAATTTCATCCACTAGAGGTAAGCAGAATGAATGACAACAAGCAGAGATCTAGAAAATTGTGAGGAATTGATACAGAAAGTATACTGGAAAATCGTATAACTTTTTATTGTACAAACAATAACATTGGTCTCTCAATATTGGTCTGAAAGTAAACAAACCCTTTAATTAAAATGCAGCCTTTTCATCTATAATAGTCATTTACAACATTAACAATGTCTATAAAAGGTGGTTAGAGTGCCCCACATAGCACTATGCACACTGTACTTTGGTAATCCCCCCTGTCTGCTCTTTGATGAACTGGTTGAGAGTGGTGGGAGTATCTCGGGCTACCAAAGCAGTGTGTGCATAAACTAGTCTGAGACACTGGTGGCCATTTTACAAAAATGAAGAGGAGACTGGGAATCAGAAAGACTGCATCCGGAAAGATTAAAGGGAGTCTGTCAGCAAGAAAATCGGTATTACAGCTCCATTTTCATGAAAATCGGCATTTTATTCTAAAACAAAATAGCTGAAAAGATTTTAGGGGTGTTTCTTCTCCACTCTAGATAAACAGCCCTAACTGTAAACAAAGTGGTAGATGTCGCTCAAGCAATGAGGAGCTGGACAGCAGTTAGGGGAAGTTATCTAGAGCAGAGAATGAAGCCAAAGCAGGAGATGAAACACCTCTGAAGCATTTTTCAGCTCATTTTCATAAGAATAAAATCCTTATTTTCATGAAAATGAAGCTGCAATTCAGAACAAAAAAAGTCATTTTTAGAAAGTGTAGAAGACGCCCTACAAGATATTGTCAATAGTTTGATACCAATTTTCCTGCTGCAAATTCCCTTTAAAAAAAGAGGGCATTATTGTGAAATTATTATTGTGTAGTGAAGGGTCACTTTAAACACTAAGGCTAAGGCCCCACATTGCAGAAACAGCATTTTTGTTGCAGATTTTGTTGCAGTTTTTTTGAGTCAAGAATGGTTTGAAAAGGAATGGTAAACAAAAGGGAAGCACTTTTTTTTTTCTGTTAAATCCACTCCTGACTTTGGCTTAAAAAACCGCAGCAAAATCTGCAACAAAAAATCACTGTGTTTCCACAATATTGTATAGAAATATTCTTAGTGTACAACACTTTGAAATAAATTCCTTATAGGAAAAAACATTTTGAATGTGTAATTGATAGGCTTTATGTCAGTGCTTCATGCTTTACATTACAACTAGTCTGCTTCAAGTGGTTCGCTTAGAATCTCCTATGGACTTTCCTGCATTGCCATAATTTAAACTTTCCTAAAAGGATTGTGCCTTGAGAGTAAGTTTTCTTAATTTTCTAAACTGCTGAACAGCTAATAATAGTTGTACAATATGTACAACTGTACATATTGTATATGTATAGACATATAGTAGTACATACTATATATGTATAATTTACTATAGCGAATAAAAGTAAAGATTCTATTTATTCTAGCTCCTTCACTATGAATATTGAGGAATTAGTTTTAAGTATTAACACTAAACAGTTGCAGGTATCTTTATCTTGACTGTGGCTGTTGTTATGCGTTTTCATGATATTATCAGATTCAAGTTAAATTTTGCTGCATCTCTAGGTGAAGAGCAGTCTAACAGATTTTCAATGTAGACCCTGCGAGCCAACCCAGAGACACTCATCACTGTTTCATGGTACAGAGCAGTGTTATTGGATGGCTGGAAAAAACTCAGGGGCAAGCTCCCCCATCTTAAAGAGAAACTTTCACCACCTCCAACAAGGCAAACCCTTTATATCAATTAATAGACGCTGCTCCACTGATTGTGGCACAGTTGGAATTTTTTTCTCTAGCCCCCACTGTTTCTGAGCAATCAATTCTGTTAATTTTGATGCTTCACATTCTATTTAATCTCTGTACTGTCAGAAGGGCGGTGTCAGGAAGGAGCAAGGGATACGATTCTGAGCTCTAACACTGGCTGCCTCTGATTGGAGCTCTGAATCACACCCCCTGCCTGACACCGTCCTTCTGACATTACAGAGCTTAAAAAGTTCATCAGGCACCAAAACTAACTGTACTTGTTGCTCGGGAATGGTGGGGGCTAGGGAAAAAATTCCAACTGTGCTGGAATCAATGGAGCAGCATCTATTAGCAGATGGTAAGAACTTGAATTGGTGGAGGTGGTTAAAGGTCCTTTTTAAACATAACAGTGCTGTCCATAGATGTATTTTGGCTGGTATAAGCTAATTAGCATAATTTTCCCATGTTGCATTGCCTGAAAATAGGGCTTTATACAATTCTTTCTTTCTTTATTAAAAACAGTAACTTAGCCTAGAAACTTCAAATCATACATACGACATCAAACATCATGATTACAGGTGGGAAGTTCTAGAGTCACATGTGAAAATTTACTTTGTATATCAGCGTCTTCCATTATCTAATGACAAGCGATCGGTGGGTCACTTACCTAGTCAAAACAGATCTCGCTTTGACTTCTGTAATACTGTGGCTTTGAGATAATATCTGCTTATTTTTTTACATACATGTGTTACTTAAGAAATAATACAAAAAGGCTGATTTGAAATGTGTAGGTAAATAATTGAGAGAGAGAGCGGGGTGAACACACACAGTACTGTACAACTATTATAACTGGGGAATTTCCTGATCTCTTTAGAAGTGCAGATAAATATTCAAGAACACATTTTCATGGAAACACTGTGTTTCTGTCTCAGAATACTTTGGGATTAGAGAAGCAGCAACGGCTTATTTTGCAATTTAAATCACAAATGTTGTCAAAAACTTTTAATTAAATCAGAGTGAGCCAATATATTATGTGGCGTTATTTTTACCTTTGTAGCTAATGTGTACTTAGGAAATACCACGAGTAATGAAAATATTCCTTTATACAATTAGATATTCTGTTCAACAGAATGTAAAATGTAATAATGGAGATTGGTTTTGTTATATATGATATACATATATCTCTCACCTCAATAGAACATTATATATAATAGAATAGCTTGCAGCTGTACATTTGTAAATTTGGTTATTGAGATAGCATGAGAAAAAGCTCATTTCTTCTATTCCAGTGATACAATTTTCTTTTACCATAAAGAACCCTTTAAAAAGGTTTCCCTTCATGAGGACTTTCATGAGAACCTTGGTATTGAAACTAGATAACCATTCCATAATTGGAAGTCAGAGGGTAGGGGCAAGGGATTCTAGCCAGATTTACAGCTAGATACCTTTCTTATTACTATTTTTTTAGACTAAGACAACAGAGAATGGAGCAGTCCAATGACTGCACTCGGTTTCTGCATATAAAGGACGTAATAGACGTACAGTTTTATACATTTGAACATCTTTTGACTTCAATTTTTAAAAGCAATTGAGTCCCTAATGTCTGCTATTTATTCCTGCTGGTTTACTCCTCTATAGGCATCTTGTAGACCAATAGGACAACCATGTCCTGAAAATCCTATCACAGTAACCTGTATTTTGCTTATAAAGACAAAGAGTGGATGCTACATACAAATTTCTTTCTCCTAGAGTAGGAATACTTTCCTTAAAGGAGTGCTATACATAGGAAATGAACAAAAAGAAATCCCACCATTCCTCCATAACCATTAGCTTTGATCCTATTTTTCTCATATTACAATTAAAAATGAGAAATGCACTGAGAACTAATTGTATCTAAAACATTGTCCCAGGAGATTAGCCATGCTCCTCCCTCCTTTTTATAGTCCTATGTCTAGCTGAAAGATAACTGGTGTGCAACAGTAACTATACCCTCTGCAGTAGGGTATGAAAATCATTTAGCCCACTCCCCTTAGAATTATCTTGCCCCCTAGGATAAGGTGCACCAGACATTTAGCCTGATGTGGATTGGATGAATTCCACTTACAACTGTTTCAGCACAACTCTGTGCACTGATCTGTTGATACCTTTCACTTGTGAAAGATCTGGAATTCACAGAGTTTCTGCTTTGCCATTCTCTGACACACATGATGTCATTGCCTCTGTGTAGGCGGCATGATCATATCACTACATTGCACCACCTGCGTTGGACTGAATATAAGGTTTATTATTTTCTGGAGACAAAAAGGGGCACTTTTATTTATAAGAGGGCATCTAAACTGGTTACAAGGCACAATTGTTTATAAGGGGGCACTATTGTTTATAAGGAGACTATTACAAGTAAGGGGGCAATATTATAGGGGTCACAATCATATATAAATGCAATTATTGTAAGGGGGGACTTTTATTAATAAGTGGGGATTATTATTGATATTGGGGCAATATTACTGATAAGGGGCACTGGTATAAGGGGTCACTATTATTTGTAAAGGGGGCTATTTTTTATAAGGGGGACTACTAAAGATAAAGGGGAACTGTTACTGATAAGGGGTTATTGTTATTATTTAGAAGAGGGTCATTATTATTTAGAAGGGGGCACTAACTGATAAAGGAGCATTATTATGGCTGAGGGTGGACCTTTACTGATAAGTGGACTTTATTTATAAGTGGCGTTATTACTGATAAGGGGGCACTATTTATGAGGAGGCACTATTACTGATAATAGTGGTTCACTGCTATTGTCTTTGAGGCAATAATAATGTAAGTAATGTAAGTAAGTAATGTAAGTACTATATGTATTATTGGGACTCATGATCTTCTTGTATGATATATTTTATTCAGTAGTTTTCTGTATAGTGATAATATTTGACCCTGGTATAGCAGTATTATTTGGTAATTATATATAGGTTCATACTTTTTCTTTGTGTATGGCCATATACACTGGGAAGTGCTGCACTGCATTTGGAATTAACTAAATATGAATGTGTTGTATGTCAGAATTTGGTAACCCAGTTTTCATTTTGCCCAGGGCCACACCTTGTCTAAAACTAGCCATGTTCAGTTATTCATGTGCACAGTGGCATATATACTGATGTAGCAGCTGTAGTGGCTGCCACAGTGTCTGCAACCTTAGGGAGCCTGGCGGGCCCCCGCTGCTTTATTTTTTAATAGGCCGTTACCTGCTGGAGTATTCCCAGCAGGTAATGGGCCCTAATTACTTACTGATGCCTGTTCCTGGTCAAGGCCGCCTCCGCTTCCCCTTCTGCCCTCCAGAGAGCCACGTGCGCCTCATATCATGTCGCTGGTCCCCCTTGAGGGAAGAAGGGGAAGTGGAGGTGGCCGTAAGCAGGAACGGGGATTGGTAAGTAAGGCCACGGGCCTGTGGCAAGAGTACTTGTTGAGTGAACCCCAACAAATACTTCTATTATATTACTGTGGGGTTTCTTCAGAGGCCCAGGGGAGGTGAGCAAACATAAAAACCTATTGTTACTCACCTCTCTGGCATGACTCCATGCTGTCTTCAGCCTCTGTAGTGATGTCACAGATGTATGTGACATCATTGAAGAGGACCGTAAACAGCAGGGAGTTGCGGCGGAGCCCAGGAGAGGTATCAGTGGTTTTTATGTTTGCCACCTTCCCTGGGCCTCTGATTATGATACTCTGGTGTCTGAAAAGATAATAATTCATGGGTGGTGTGCCCCACACATTTTGGGTTCTGCTGTTGGGACCACAATGGGACATAATACTGTGTGGAGGGAGGGGCCATTATGGGATATAATATTGTGTGGAGGGGCCACTGTGAGACATTATACTGTGTGCAAGGGCTGCTATGGGACATTATACTGTGTGCAGGGGCCGCTATGGAAAATTATAGTGTGTGAAGGCCACTTTGGGACATTATAGTGTGTGTAAATGGAGCATTTTACTGTGTGAGGGCCAGGAAAGCGGTCGCTATGCTGTGGGGGAGGGGGGGAGCCCAAGTCAAAAGTTTGCTATGGTGCCCAGTCTTTGCTAGTTACGCCCCTGCACCTGCAGAAAAAGTAACCGATCAACAGGAAAATAACTTTGGTTTTCCCTGCGAATTAAACCCTCGTTTACCTGTATCAATCATTCTTAGGTTTACTGTATCTTTCAGCAATATAAAGAAATATACTGGTATACTGGAAATAAAGAAAGAGTATACTGAAGATTTTGTCTGGAAAGTCTTACTTTTTTCTAAACTGTGCTGGTCTAATATCTGAACGAGAAAAATGATTTGGTTTGGATTTAGGAGTATTTAAATAAGATAAATGATAATGATATGGTATGAAGTGGTGGCCATGATTTAGTGAATATGCTACACACACTCCTCTGAGAAAAATTAGCCTAGCTACGAGCTGTTATTAAATGAGCTATTTATTAGTATAGCAATAGTGTACTGAATACTCCTTAATATGAAAATGGCGAAATATTGAAGGACACACATCAACATTTCCTTAATGATAGGCATTGTAATGGACTGTAATGGGAACCTTGGGGAAAAAAAATCCATTTTATTTTTTAGCATTTACTTATATGAATATAGTAGGCAGAATTAAATGTGACTTTCTAATGAAGTAAACCCTATGTAAAGTAGTTGATCACCAGCATACCATGTAATCCTCATAAGACACTTATGCTTTGAATCTATTTTCATTCATTTTATGAGCTTATAACAAGATGATAAAAACTTATATATGGGCTCAATAAAATTGATTTATTCAATATATTAAATCAATATTGTTGTTTTAAGCCCTGTTTCAATTACTGTCCCTATACAGCAGATACGACAGGTGATTGAAATTTCTTTGGAACACAAACATAGTTCCCTGAGGCTTAATGTATTCCAAAGCCTGAAAACATCCAGCACACATGTTATCAAACTACTAGAGGCTCTGTAGACACATTTGACAGCTACACCCAAATATTTCACAGCGCAAACTAGACATGTACACTGCACTTGCACATTAAAAAGGACCTTTCGCCACCTCCAACGCTTGGTATCCTTCAAAGGTGCTGCTTCACTAATTCCAACGCAATCAGAATTTTATCTGTTGCCCCCTCCATTCCTGAGCAATCAGCACTGTTCATTTCAGCACCCAATATGCTAATTAGGGTCTCTACTGTCAGATGGGCAGTCCCTCTCTGTCTGCCCTTGCCCAACTGACTGTAGAGAACCTACAGCATATTGAGTGCTCAAACTAACAGCGCTGATTGCTTAAGAACAGAGGTTTAGGCCGGGGCCCCACGTTACGATGCAGCATTTTACAGTCCCTGCAAAGTGGATGGGATTCTGGCTAATCCCATCCACACATTGCAGGAAAATATCTGCATGTTCCCCCACGTGAGTGAGTGATATTTGAGAAAAAATATGCAAGTTGGAACATTAGGCCCTCATTGTCTTGCCCATTCCTACACTAATATTAATAGCAAATAACTGAAATGGGGTCTGTGCAAAAATAGCATTTTGGTCCCATGTTTTTTCTGCTAATCTGATGATATACCACTTCTTTTTAGACTCTCTAGAAAATTCCTCACCAGTTTGCTAGTGTTCCAGTAACTGTGAGATGTGGATGAATGTGAGTGTAACTTCCTAAAAGTGTTCTAAGACAGTAGGGAGGTCATCTATTATTTAAAGATAGCAATAGGCCCTGTTGCCATCATGGTCCTTGTGTGCCACATGGTATGTCTTCCCCTATAAGTTTGATAGTGCTGCTAAACGCAGTGTTATATTAAGCCTGTTGAAAGTATCCTAAACAATCCATATGCCCAGAGTTGTACGACAAAGCATATTGTCAAATAGTTTAAGGAGACATATCAGTGGTAATAGAAATCTAGTGGGAAGTAAGCACAACTAATTTAATTTCCATCTAAAGTGTTCATCGATTTCTTTTGAGTCAATTTTTCAATTCATTTTCTCTTTGTTGCAAGTTAAATATAAGGAACAAATACGTGTTCAATTTCTGGGGATTGTATATTATATTGTTTTTTTTGAGGATGTAAATATTCTGTAGCAGTCACATATGCCTAAAGTAGCTTAGAGACTATAATTGAAGGTATATTCTTGTTTGTTGTATTACAATGAATTTATTCAATGTAACGATTATAGATTAAATTGATCCACTTTAATATTTTAGACCATGCAGATTATGTCCTTGATTTGTATTGTGACGTTTTGGTTTATAATATATGGTTTGTTGACTGCATAATCCCTTTCCCTTGGAAATGCGGTGACCAGATGGGAGGTAACGCTGCAGTTGGGATTGCAGGGTGCAGACAGCACAGACTTGTCATGGTCTCTGGGCACAGCGCTGGTGCTGTCCCACGTTACCATCTCTGGTACCAGTGATGAGAGGGCTGCACAAATGTTGGTGGTGATTTTTTTCCCCAGGGCACTTTCCCTATGCTGTGCCGACTGGTGGTGTTTGGGGCGCCCTGATGTTGTTGGTGCAGAGTAAGACACAGAAACAGTTTTAAAGTTGAAACAGAGTTGAACTTTTACTGAAATCTCTTCCATGGGTGTGGAGGCACAGATGCTTAAACAGTTTCTTCAAAACGCAATAACAGGCTACGCCTGGTGACACAGCAAAGTCCTGGGGTGCAGGGTAGACTTGATGAAAGGTGTTCCTAGCCCTTTACAGCCCTACGGTGCTTCTGGTTTCCTATTTGGCTCATAGGAGAATGCCCACCACGTTGCTAGCACACAATATTCCCCACTCACGTTATGTGGTCCTGATAGTTCAGAGTTTCAGGGTGGTAGGATGTTCCACAAGTCTGGCCTTGGCCCCTGGATCCTGTGATACTTGCTATGGAGCACGTGTTCCAGAATGTTCTCTCCACAGTCTCATACTGACAAGATGATGATGCTTGACTTCCTTCAGGGCGATGGCTAGGCAGACAGGATCTTCTGAATAGCTTGAGTATGTCAACTCTCCAATCTTCCTGGGCCTGTCTAGAACTTGAGATACCTGCACTATACTCACAGTTTTATTCTCAGAATACCACACTTCTCTCCTCACCTCCTCCTCCTCCTCCTAACTCACCACATTTCTAACTAACACACACAGGACCTTCCTGAAGGGGTACCATGGGACCCAGTGATGTCCTCCCATTGGACATTTGGTTACTATTCAATCCTATGGGAGGTGTAATGCATGTGTGAGGCTCACTAGGTGGCGCTGTGTTGTGTGAGACTCAGGATCCACTGCTATGTCACACAGGCTAATAAGCAACAGGAAATAATGCAATACAATTATTATAGAGATCACCCTCAGCCCAGCCACAGCCAGCTCTGGTATGCCACAGAAATAATCAGGAGAAGGTTTTTTTTTAATGTATAACATTTAAAAATATACAGTTTTATACTAAAACTCCTTAGAGGTTGTTCAAGGAAAGGTCTTGATGGCCTTTCTTTATGATAAGTCATCATTATCCAGTTGTGGGTCTGACAACTGTATGCCCACAGATCAGCTGATATCTACACATTATTCAAAACCAGAAGCAGACTGCTCCATACACTGTGTAGTGATACTACCATGCTTTTCAATTTAAGTGAAAGGGAGAAGAGCCCACCCTTCAATCACAGTTGCAAATTGAAGTTAAACAAAACATTTCTGACTGGACTGCATAACCTGTGATATCTACAACATCTAAGGATTTTTTACTGTGTCATTTACAAAATACAAAAAATGTAAAGTGGTTGTCGCTAGTTTATGGCTTATGCTAGGTTCACACTAGCATTCAGGTTTGTGTTTTTGGGGTCAGCTTGGGGACCCGAAAAAAAAACTAAAAACCTATCCAATTAAAAAACGGTTACCCACAGAACATAGACTATAATGGGACCCGCTGGGTTTCCGCCCAGTTTCTGCCTTAAAGAGGACCTTTCATGTCCTCAGGCACAAGCGGTTTTATATACTGCTAGAAAGCCAACAGTGCGCTGAATTCAGTGCACTGTCGGCTTTCCCGTTATGTGTCTCAGGGCTGGAGATTTTGGTGCCGTTAGTTTTCTGCCCATCGTCAGAAGGGTGTTCCTGAAAGTCTAGCTGGGCGTCATCTAGCTGGGCGTCATCGCTGGGTGGTGAGGAACGCCCCCTCAGAAAGTACAAGGCTATGGATGAGTACAGTCGGGGGGGTGTTCCTCACATCCTGGCTAGACTGTTAAGAACGCCCTTCTGACGATGGGCAGAAAACTAATGGAAGCCCCAGGGCACATAAAGGGAATTCAGCGCACTGTCGGCTTTCTAGCGGTATATAAAACTGCATGTGCCTGAGGATATGAAAGGTCCTCTTTAAATTGATGGAGAGAAAAGTCCTGCCTGCAAGACTTTGCTCTCCGCCTATTTTAAGCGGAATGGGGACAGGGCCCCCAAATGCTAATGTGTATAGTAGGGATGTCGGTATTGACCCCATACAGCTGATCAGTGTGGGGGCCGCCTGTCAGTCCCCTATCGATCAGATATTTATGGGCTATCCTAAGGATAGGCCATAAAATACAAATTCCTGCACAACTCCTTTAACACTGTACTTTTGTAGTTTATACATTTAGTGTTTAATTTGGTAGTTTATACAGTTAGTGTACTTATTTCCTATATCAGTCTTTGATGCCTCCAGGATATTGCATTCTCGTAAATCAAAACTTATTCACAATATTGTTTTGCTTTGTGCATTTTTACAAATGTGTGGCATCATAAAAACATAAAGGAAAGTGTGTATTGATAGATCCCGTTCCTATTATTCGGTTTGAGATCAACACGTAGATTTTGGCATCATTTACCATTAGGGAGAACTTTTTGACATTTGTGTTTTATACTAAGGTTTCATTGAATACTGTATATTGCAATAAACATAAGGACAGTTTAATTTGTGAGTGAATATATGATATCTGTTTTGCATTGTGAAAGATACTGATTTTCTGTTTATTTTTTGTCATAGTCCATAATTCTCAAGTGTTAAGAATTTCCTTTCCTTAATTCTTCTACATGCATTTCAGTTATTCTGGAAAGCATTTACCAGGTTAAGTGGCCAAAAAGTCCTTTAACATTTACTTAGATAATTTTCCAGTAGAGCAATGCCAAACATTAAGAGTTTATTTACACTGTATATATCAATTTATTGGATGGAATACTATAATTTATACTGGACAGAAAACTGTATACAGTGCATAATCTAAAGCAATGTTTCTCATGCTTTTTAAGCGAAGTACCCCTAGTGAGAAAACGTCCCAACCGATTACCCCTAAAGTAGCGCGCACTTATAAATATTAACAGAGTAAGGCTTGGTTTGGAGCCTTCATCAACAGTTATGTAATTGCCCCCTTAGTGCCCCCACATGTAGTATAACATCCCCTATACTCAGTAGAATGTCCCCTTCAGTGTCCTGCATCTAATATAAAAAAAATATACATAAAAAAACAAAACTAAAAATGATATCAAAACTCCAAAAATGGGCCGGACAAAATTATTGGCACCCTCAACTTCATATTGGTTGTATACCCTTTGGAAAAAGTAACTGAAATCAATTGCTTCCTATAACCATCAACAAGCTTCTTACACCTCTCAACTGGAATTTTGTACCACTCTTCTTTTGCAAACTGCTCCCGGTCTCTCATATTTGGCTCTCCCAACAGCAATTTTCGCATGGTGTTCACTGGGATTTAGATCCGGACTCAGTGCTGGCCACTTGAGAACTTTACAGTACTTTGTTCCCATGCACTTCTGTGTGCTTTTTGAAGTATGTTTGGGGTCATTACACTGTCTGAAGACCCAAGGCCGAAGACACAAACTCTGCTTTCTGACACTGGGCCCTACATTGAGACCCAAAATCCTTTAGTAATCTTTATATCACATGATGTCTTGCATACAATCAAGGCATCTAGTGCCAGAGGCAGCAAAACAACCCGGAAACATCTTTGAGCCTGAAGCATATTTGACTGTTGGTCCTGTGTTCTTTTCTTTGTAGGCCTCATTCCATTTTCAGTAAACAGTAGAATAATGTGCTTTACCAAAATCTCTATCTTGGTCTTATCTGTCCACAAAACGTTTTCTCAGAAGGATTTTGGCTTACTCACGTACATTTTGGCAAACTGCAGTCTAGCTTTTTTATGTCTCTGTGTCAGCAGTGGGGTCCTCCTGGGTCTCCTGCCATAGCATTTCATTTAATTCAAATGTCGACGGATAGTTCGCGTTGACACTGATGCACCCTGAGCCTGCAGGACACCTTGAATTTCTTTGGAACTTGTTTTGGGCTGTTTATCCACCATCCGGACTATGCTGCGTTACAACCTTTCATCAATTTTTCTCTTCCGTCCAAGTCCAGGGAGATTAGCTACAGTGCCATGGGTTGTAAACTTCTTGATTATGTTGTGCACCGTGGGCAAAGGAACATCAAGATCTATGGAGATGAACTTGTAACCTGGAGAGTTCTCTTCTCTTTCTGTTCTCCATGCTTTGTCTGGCATACACAATGCAAAGATTGTGGAAAATTTCAGGGGTGCCTACACTTACATCCATGACTGTATAATGGACCCCAAAGAACCCCACATATAATATAATGGTCCCACAGTACCTATACATATAATGACCCCCACAGTATCCCCATATATAATATAATGGCCTGAACTCTCAGTGATGTTTAAGGAGTGAGTGGTAAGCAGCATATCATGGTCCCCAGGCTGTTCAGAAAGCATGGCCCCCCACACCATAGGGTGACAAAATGTCCCATAGTGGTCCTCCACCCAGTATAATGTCCCATAGAGGCCCTCCACCTGGTATAATGTCCCATAGAGGCCCTCCCCACAGTAAAATGTCCAAAAGCAGCCCTCCATGCAGTATAATGTCCCTGTTAGAGTAATCATCATATAGTTAATCTTATATATATTCTCCATTATAATCTCCATATAACCAAACATATATACTCATGTATCACTCATGTATTGTGAACCAAAGTTTCAAAAAGACTTTGTATTCTGTATCATATGACATTCCTTTGTTTTTACCATTTTTGGACATATTCTCATTTTTATACCGTAAACAACTTGTACTGCCAAATTTGGTGGAGACAGTCTGACCAGATATGTCGCAAGATATGGGTGAAGGATGAGAGGGAGTCAAGATTACTTCATCCATCATTGTTATGTAACATTACAACTATTGTGTGACATTGGTTAAATATAATTTGAGATGATTTCCCAGAAATTCTACAAAAGTCCCATATTTTTATGCCAATAAACCATCCCCAGTTTACGTAATTTGATTGATTGTAACTTTTGCTCAATACTCTATAAAATAAACGACCAGTGATCCTCCCACAGGAGATCTCTGGCAGTTACTGACAAGCCTGTGTCGTCTCTGTCTTTTTGCCGGTACCGGGGTTTTACCTGACTTATTTACCTAATCTACCTGGGGTTATTTTTAACTCTTACATGGTGGTGGCCCGTACGGGAACTAAGGTTTCACCTTTCTTGGACTGAACGGTGGTAGTGGCCCCCATCCAATATAATGTCCCATAGTGGCCCCTCCACACAGTATAATGTCCCATAGTGGCTATATGTAGTATAATATATATAGTATAATGTTTCAAAGAGGCCATAGACCCATGCTGGAGCCCAGGGGAGATGAATAACACTATTATGTTTGAAAAATCTAAAGAAGAAATAAAGGGGGCACTCACCCAGTGCCACCTTCTTTCTCTTCTTTTTATCTATAGGATCATATGGACTATTATGTTTGATCACCTTCCCTGGGTCTCTACTAATTATACTCAGGGGTCTGAAGAGATTCCAGTGTGTAATAATAGTCCATGGGTGGTGCACCCCACAAACTATGATCCTGATGTACATGTACCACAGGATGAGAACCACTGGTCTAAAGTAAGGATATTGATACTGTAACATATGCTCTGTGATATCAAAGATATTGTATATCTCCATATGATCTTTGGATCTGCTCGATGGATGATTTTTATTTTTTATGTTCACGGTATTGTCAATTTCTTTTTTCACCGTTTTATTGGTCAATTTCTTTTTCATAGTGTTTGTAAGTATTTGGTTTTATGAGAAATATTTTACCATATTGCATGGGGTATAGTATACTTGATCTCCATGTTTAATAAAAAAAAGAATATTTATTCTGCTTCTGGAGCTCGATTTCACTACCATTTTTTGTCTTTTGGCCAATCAATATTTAGAATATTTTTTCATATTTGTTCACTATATTTCAAAGAGCTGTTTTTTTTTCTTCCACAAAGTTAAGCAAAAAATACAAAATGCATGCAGACACCACTAGGGGTACCTTTGCAAAAGTAAAATATTTTATTGACTGCAATGGAACCTGCATAAATCCATGATCAATAAGCTTCAACTAGTGACAGCAGCAGGCAACTTGTAGTGTCTATAACTACACAGCAGATAAGGCCTCTGTATAATCGTTTTGACCCTAATAAATATACAAATGTGTTATTACTTATCTTTCCTTTTGGCTTGAGAAGAAGAAACTTATTCGCAGTGGCCAACAGAATAATGCAAAAATTTTGCTTGTACCTCTTATCTTGGGTTATCTCAAGCCAAGAGCAATCATCTATACATTAAGAAATGAATCAACATATAATGTTGGAACTTCACTTGAAAATATGTGCAAAGACCGAATGATATTTGCTTTCTGTTAAACACAGCCAAAAGTAATCAGTTTTTTGTATTTTTCTATATGATTTATGAACAGTTTTTTGGTAATTGATTTCATGGACAATTTTAATGTTACAAATGAAATCCTTTAAAGCATATTATAGGTATAGTTAGGGTTCACTGAAGCAATTTTTATTTGCTTCTACAGATAAGCCAAAGGAAGGCCGAAGATATGAAGAAAGGGATGTGAGTAAACCTGATATTTTTTACATTAATTTCTTTAAAAAATTTTCAGTCTCAGGTTTCCAATTAAACTAGTAATTAAATGCGACTTTGCTATATGTCAGCCCTTCAGTTAACTGGAAGGATAGTAAATACAGATCTTTAGAACACTGACATTCATTTATAAATGTGCAATATTTAATTCCACAGTTTATATTACAGTCATTGCCATGAATGGAAAATTTCACTGCTACAATTTAAAGGAGATTACTATGTCACATTTTTGTTTTTTACTGTTTGACTTGTTTTAATTAAAAGAAAAAAAAAAATGTATTTATTAACTAACATTGCAGAATATTATAAATTTTTTTTTTGTCTGATTATGGGAGCAGAAACTATCGCCTATGCTGGTGCCCCCATGCTCTGTGACATGTGCAGTTCAAAATGACCTGCAGCCTTGCTCATGCTTTGGGGGAGTGCAGGCCCCATTTTGTTGAAGACTGAAAGCCTCTGAACACTTATCATAACTTGTGACAGTGGCTTCTGGCAACAGCACAGCGGAGCAGAATGTGCTTGTGGCTGGACTTGGAAGCTGCAGCAGGGCTGTACACTGGGGTAAGTATTTTGGTGGGGATTGGGGTGTTTGGGGTTTGGGTAGTGGGTTGTAGTGCTGTGGGATATTCCTACTCATCAGTTATGACCTCAAGGTGCAAGTAATGGAGGAAATCATCTGCAGATCTCCCAGCATTACTGTACTTTTCTTTTGTTCTGTGGGAAACTGCAAATATTGTGAGGTATAGGATCAGCTCGAAAAAAAATAGTGGTGTTTATTGATAAATTCCATCCTTCGCTTTAAGAATCTGTGATCCTTCTGGACTCAAACTGATTTTCTATACTAATAACCAATCCACAGGATAGGTCATCAGTATGTGACCTATGGGTGTCTGACAGACTCTGCACAGATAATAGAAGCTGTGCTGCATGTACTCTCCATCCACTAACAGTTTCCAGCACCCAGAAGTTGTCCAAACAGCTGATTTCTGTGGGGTCTGGGAGTGAGACCTCTACAGATCACATACTGATGACCTATCTAGTGGATAGGACATCAGTAAGAAAAATCTGTTTAGGGCCAGAAGGATCACAGTCGGTGGACGAGGGATGGAATTTATCAATAAGCATCAAATAATGATGCCCGTGGTTTCCCACAGAAAAAATGTGAAGGACAGTAATACAGGGTGAGCAAGCAAAGGTATTGAGATAATCCGCAGTTGATTACCTACATGACTCTAATGGTGCCCCAAAAGTGAGCGGCTGACAAGCTGTGACATGATGTGAGTTTTCTCTGTGCTATGTCTACTAAGCAGTATTACCTAGCATGTCTGCCTGTAGTGTACAGGAGTCTGAAGCTGATCCACCAGGACAGATCAGATTACTCTAGATCTGGCGGTGTGTCACTGTAATGTGGTTGACCTGTCAGAGTGCAGTGACTGCAGAGACAACCCTCGGATACTGGTAATTGCCTCTTGTGTGGGTAAGATACGAATGCCCTGGTATGTGTATTTGTCCCATACACTATCTTACACTACATACATTATCTTGTTGAAGAGATTGTAATGTCTGTCTGATGTGGTAAAAACCAGTGTGAAGATAACCCTATACAGTGTAAACATAATCTATACTAGCAATTGGAGTGGCGGTGGAAATTAGTAATAGTATGTTTTGCTGTGTATTTAGGTGGCGAGTAGGCGATGGTAAAAGGATTATATTTTAGTTGACAGGTAGCAGAGTTACATGATGGGGAACTGTTTTTGTAACTCTACCACATGTGAAGTAAAATATAATCCACCAGAGTGAAAAAGTCTCCACATGGCAGAATAAAGGGAGTATTACCTGAGAATTATACATGACAGGTAACAGAGTTACATGGTGGGGAATTGTTTTTCTCTGTCATATATCATTCCCTATAATGTACTTCTACCTGTTATGTATTATTCCTCTGTCACACTTCCTTTACTCTATTCTACATATTTTAGTTGACAAGTAGCAGAGTTACAGGGTTTTTTGTTTTTCTTCATCATGCATAATTCCTCATAACTCTGCTATCTGTAATGTATAATTCCTCAGTGACGCTCCCTTTACTCTGCCATGGGTAGAATTTTTCCCTCTGGTGAATTATATTACAGTTGACAGGTAGTTGACAGTCACTCACAAAATGATGCTGTACAGAGGTAGGTAATTAGTAAACATCCCCTCCCCCTACACATAGCCAGAAAATGGAACGGGTGTTGAGTTTGGTCACTAGTAGGGAGAGTGTACCTCCCACATTTACAGCAGCAGTGAATCAGTTTGTTTTTACTTAGTTCACCTTGCAGCAATTTTGGGATGTGCTCTACCTTGAGTCCTAACTAGTGGAAACATTTTCATCCTTGTGAAAGAAAATAACAATTAATTAACAGTTAATTAAAAATAAATACATTTTAATAAATGAAATTACTTTTGCAACACATTTAAATGTAGAAATCAAATGTACATTGCAAGATGCACGCTTAGGGGGCGTTCACACTACCATTGGTGACCGTCAGTAGTGTCCGTTGCTATTGTCCATTACAAGATTTTAGCATTGGACACTAGCTGAACCGTCAGAAATCCATTAAAATTTCCATTCATTTCAATGGGTTTTTATATTGTGTCTGTTAGTGTCCGTTTGTACCAAATCCATCAGAAGTCCGTTATTTTTTCGCGGACAAAAAATCCTAAATGCAGGACTTTTTGTCCGTTTGAAAAAAACGGATTCTTGACGGACAGCAAGAGTCCGTTATTTTTTTAACATTAAAGTCTATGGGTAACGGACTTATAACAGACAGCAACTGATAGCCATCAGCTACTGTCCGTTATTTTATGTCCATTTTTTTTCCTGCGCATGCTCAGAAAGCAGAAAAAAAAAAAAAACAGTGTTACATAAACAGACAGTGTTAAAAAACGGACACTAACTGATGCTAATGTGTCCGTTTTTTTTAACTAATCCATTAATTGGATCAGTTAAAAAAACGGACACATTAACATCAGTTACTGTCCGTTAATGTCTGTTATGATAGGTGTCCGTTTTTTTTTTTGTTTTTCTTTTTTTAACAAACACTATCAGAACGGACATCAACGGTAGTGTGATCCCTGCCTTATACTATGGATGTTATGGCTGAGTAGCCAGCACATGACCCCTTAGCTTTCTGAAATATACTGCCGTTATGAAAGAGATGCAAGTGAGCATTGTAACTCACAGAATGTAAACAATGCCAGTATTCGCAGTCCTATAAAAAAAACTGATCTGTTGGGGTCTCGAGAGTCATACCCCTGCTGATCTAAAACTGATTACCTATTCTAACCCCTTAACACGCTGCACTGTACTATTGTGTCGCTCTGAGCGAATAGTTAATACTCAGCACCATAATAGTATGACACAGAGCTGTAGCAGACACAGGAACTATGCCTGCTACTAGCTGCAAGAGATAGAAAATACTCCGAATCCCGCAGATTCAGATGCCATGGTCAATAGCAATTGTGGCATCTGGGTGGTTAGAGGGCGAGTATGCCCCGCCTTTCATCCCCTTGGGTTCCCCACAATGAGACTGGGGGGTTCGAAGGTCTACCATGGCAACTAAAAGGCCAGTCAACAGCCTCTTGGCTGCCTTTCCCTATAATACATAGGGAATCTGTGATAATTCACTGTACATTGTACAGAGGATCAAGTGATTACAGGTTCAAGTCAAAAAAATTTTATAAAAAAGAAAGTTAAAACGTGTTTACAATTTAAAAAATAAATAATGATAACCAATAAAATAAACATATTCAGTATCACTGTGTCCATATAAATCTGCACTATCCAAAATAATTGCGCAAATTATTGGGTTTTGGCCACCAAAAAGAGCAAAAAAATGGTAACCTGGCAGAAATATCGCCATGCCAATAAAACACAAAAAATGACAGAATTGCATGTTTTTTTTACGTGGAACCTCAAAAAACATTAATAAATGCTAATCAAAGCATTATACTGTATGTAGTCCAAAATGGTGCCAACTAAAAGTACAACTTGTCGCACATAGAATAAGCCCTCATGTTACTATGTCAGCATACAATTAAAAAAGTTATGAATTTTGGAAGTCGGAGAAAAAGAATATAAAAAAGTCACTAAGCTACCCCTGAGTCCTTGAGGGTTTTTTCAGCCTCTTTCTTTTCAAGGCCTATCCTTATGATTAAATTGAATGGGGGCAGAGCTGCAGAGGGTCTGTTTCTTGTCTTGTACACTTTATAGTACCTTGCTTAACAGGGCAGTGTGTAGACCCCCAATGATAGACCCCCAATGATCAAGTATTGATAGTGTATTGTAGTATCAGGTTAAAGCTGGATTCACATCTGCGTTGGAGTCTCCATGGAGACTCCTCTGCAGATTCTGCCTAAAAGAGAGCAGTCCTTCAAGGAAACCTAGCGGACCCCATTATAAGTGGACAGGTTCTCCATCTTTCGGGTCCCCATGCGGACCCGAACAATGGAGACCCGAACACTAGTGTGAACCTAGCGTAAGGCACCACATTAGTTTCTGCAGAACAGAGAGGAAAGTTGTGAAGACTAAACTACTATGCAAGCTTTTCAAAGGGGTTATCCACTTTACTTCACCATTGATCCTTGAGACGCAGGGGCCAATAATCAACCTATGTGCCAATCAGTTAACCATAGTGTATTAAAGTGGATAACCACTTGAACTATTTGCATAGTAGTTTTATTTTTATATATTACCTCTCTGTTCTCCAGAAATTACTGTGGTCTCTTTACCTACAAGTTCAAGTTTCAAATTAAGTATCAAATAAAATATGAACAAAGACTTAAGTTATTTAATAAGAAATCCATCTTCTATTGCTGTATTTACTTATGAGTCCTGGAGTCTAGTTTATTTATGGCCCCCACTTTAGTTTATTCATTGCCTCCACTTCCCTCTAACTCACAGATTTCTCCCCATCAGTGTGAATAAGACAAATGTTCTCAACTAGAGGCTTGAGAGTATAACAAAGCTGATCTTCACTCTTTACTAAAGTGGTTTCCCTTGACTTTTCTATTGATGACTTTACCATATGATAGGTCATCAGTACTAGGTCATTTGAACGGGAAATAGCTTGGAGCACCTTTCCTTGCCGCTACACAGTATACAGAGTTGTATACTTCCAGCACCCTGCGGATTGACAGGGAGCTGAAAGTCGGACCCCAGACAATCTGACAATCTACTATTGGTCATCAATAGTAAATTTGTGAATAACCCTTTTAAATTCTTTACCAGCCTGTATAACATTTTTTCATTGTTATGCTTTGTTTATGTATAGATTGTAATGTATATTTAATGTAAGTGTCCTTTTGCAAAAGGTGTGGCCATTAACTGTCTGTGTTATTATGTTTTAACTGTGTTTAAGAGTAGTTCACATATACTGCACCATGTAACATTAATTTATTTGAGAGTCAGTGGCAGACTTATGCAAATGTATAAGCACATCTGATCTAAACAGGGTTATCCTGGATTTAAAAACAAAACAGTAAAATAGGTAATGTTATGACTTTAAAACAAAAAAATGCTCACATAAAAAATCCTCTGCTGCTCTAGTGGTTCTGCTCCTGTTGTCCCTGCTGGTCTTTGTTTACTTGTGACCTTCAGTGAGGCCCTATTCACATCTGCGTTCGGGTTTCCGTTCAGGAAGCCTGCTTGGGGACCCCCCGAACGGAAACCTATACGCATAAAAAGCGGTTACCTAAGGAAACCCGCGGACCCCTTAGACTATAATGGGGTCCGTGTGGTTTCCGCTCGGTTTCTGCATGAAATATGTGGAGAGAAAAGTCCTGCAAGCAGCACTATGAGTTTCCTTAGGTAACTGCTTTTTTATGTGTATAGGTTTCCGTTCAGTGGGGTCCCCAAGCGGACTCCCCCGAACGGAAACCTGAACGCAGATGTGAATAGGGCCTAACCACTGCATCTAATCACTGGTCTCAGAGGTCTCAAGATACAGTATATATGCAAGCATCGTCACTAAGGCCAGTGATTGGCTGCAGCATTCACTTGCACATACAGCACATCATCACTGTAAGGAGTCAAACAGGGACCAACAAGTGAGGTCTGGTTATTTTTCATTTTATTATATTTATTATGTTATGTGATATATACTGTATATTTTTTTTAAGTCCTGGACAACCCTTTTCAATATGATTCCAGAGACACTTATAGTTCACTGAGTGATAATTTAACACTTGCTTGCATATCTATATGATTGAATAGGTTTGTATTAAAATATTAGTACAAACATCTGTATATAGACATTATCTGAATGTAGACATTTTCAGGTCTAAAATGACATATCATTAATGCCCATATACCACCAATATAAAAAAAGAGAGACTTTTTGCTTTGTGGGATTCCGGGATAAAACTTGACGTTTTGGCTGCGGCGGAAAAGTTTTCCATTATCTGCAAAGTGGAATGGATTCGGGCTAATCTCATTCACACATTGCAGAAAAAAATCTAAAGAGGAAATGCTACATTTTCAAAATTGCTGGCATTTCCTGTATAGCTATAATAAAGGCAGAAAGTCTGCAGAAGAAAACTCTGTGGACTTTCTGTGAAAAACACTGTGGAGAAAACCACGATACGTTTCTGCCGTGGTCTTTTTTGCAGCATTTTTTGGCTCACCATGTGGGGTCTTAGACTTAAGGAGAAAAGAGGGACATACACACGTGGACAAAATTGTTGGTACCCCTCGTTTAATGAAAGAAAAAACCCACAATGGTCACAGAAATAACTTGAGTCTGACAAAAGTAACAATATATAAAAATTCTATGAAAATGAACAAATGAAAGTCAGACATTGCTTTTCAACCATGCTTCAACAGAATTTTTTAAAAAAGAAAACTCATGAAACAGACCTGGACAGAAATAATAGTACCCTTAACTTAATATTTTGTTGCACAACCTTTTGAGGCAATCACTGCAATCAAACGATTCCTTTAACTGTCAATGAGACTTCTGCAGCCCTCAAAAGGTATTTTGGCCCACTCCTCATGAGCAAACTGCTACAGTTGTCTCGGGTTTGAAGGGCGCCTTTTCCAGACGGCATGTTTCAGCTCCTTCCAAAGATGCTCAATAGGATTTAGGTCAGGGCTCACAGAAGGCCACTTCAGAATAGTCCAATGTTTTCTTCTTAGCCATTCTTGGGTGTTTTTAGCTGTGTGTTTTGGGTCATTATCCTGTTGCAAGACCCATGACCTGCGACTGAGACCAAGCTTTCTGACACTGGGTAGCACATTTCTCTCTAGAATCCCTTGATAATCTTGAGATTTTATTGTACCCTGCACAGATTCAAGACACCCTGTGCCAGATACAGCAAAGCAGCCCCAGAACATAACAGAGCATCCTCCATATTTCACAGTAGGGACAGTGTTCTTTTCAAGATATGCTTAATTTTTCCGTCTGTGAACATAGAGCTGATGTGCCTTGCCAAAAATTTCGATTTTTGTCTCATCTGTCCATAGGACATTTCCCAGAAGCTTTGTGGCTTGTCAACATGTAGTTTGGCAGATTCCAGTTTTGTCAGATTCAAGTTATTTCTGTGACCATTGTGGGCTTTTCTTTCATTAAACGAGGGGTGCCAACAATTTTGTCCATGTCTGTAGGTAGTGGCGTAACTAGGAATGGCTGGGCCCCAAGGCGAACATTTGACATGGGGCCCCCCTGAACTGCCGCCATCGGAACGCCCCCTCTAACCCTCCCCCCGCACAAATCGCATTCCTGCGCACACTATTATGCACCATAGTGGCCCCTACACACACTATTATGCCCAATAGTGGTCCCTGCTCACAGTATTATGCCCCATAGTGGCCCCTGCACACAGTATTATGCCCCATAGTGGCCCCTGCACAAAGTATTATGCCCCATAGTGGCCCCTGAACACAGTATTATGCCCCATAGTGGCCCCTCCACACAGTATTATGTCCCATAGTGACCCCTGCACACATTATTATGCCCCATTGTGGACTACCCATGAACAATTATTATACTCTGGGGTCTTTTCAGACCCCAGAGTATAATGATCGGAGACCCAGGGGAGGATACAAAAAAAAAAAAAAAACAATGTTATCTACCTCTCTCTGGCTCTGGCACACTCCCCGCTACTTCGGTTATCTTCAATGTTGGACCAGATCTCGCGTGAGCCAGGCCGACATCGTGTCACCAAACAGGCCTGAAGCCTGCGGAGCGTAGCAGAGGTAAGTTACAGTGTTTTTTATGTTCTGCTCAGCTCCCCTGGCCCTTTTCAGACCCCCGAGTATAATGATGGCACTGTTTGTGGGGTTCGCGGCCCGCGGCCTCACTTACCGATCCCGCTTCTGCTCACAGTCACTTCCGCAGAATGGGAAGCGCAGGCGGCTATGGGCAAGAGCGGGGATTGTTAAGTAAATAGGACCCGTAACCTGCAGGTAACGGCCTACTAAAAAAAAAAAAAAATGAGGGACACTTGGGAAGCTTGCCATGCTTCTCTGAATAGGCAGGACGTATACTCTGGCTGCAAGAAAAAATAGTAAAGCTGTAAATATTTGCATTTTCATCAACAGATTTCTTTCCTATTTACATGCAAACCTGATTTTCATGATCCCTGTTGGTACAGGTGACCATGTCAGGCAACTCGCTGAAACATTAGTCTAAATGCTCAATGTGCAGTAAAAGCATCTGTTACCTTTGCCATAAATGAAAAGCTCGGGTGCCCTTAAAAACACTGCCAAAATAATTTGAAGTTTTCTAAAGTTCTTTTATATTTCTTTGTAATTGCCTGCCAGCTTTGGAAAATGACAGCGGATACACAGTCAACTGTCCTTACATTGCAGGGATAGAAATTGGACTACTGGAGAAATACTTATCTTTTCTACAGTGTATTATCTTCATTTCTTACAATTTATTCTTACCTTGAAAGTGAAACTGCATCTTGGGACTACTTTTAGCTATGTATAAGCACACAATTCTGTTCCGTCAAATGTGCCTTAAAGAATAATAACATGAAAAAGATTTACAAAATAAAGGGTTTTTTTTTGGTAAATAATTATTTAAGGGGTTTCATGTAATTATTTAAGGGGTAGATAATGTAATCCACAAAGCATTGACTGTGGAGGTCCAATTGCTCCGTTCCCTGACAACATGACAGTTTTAGTTTTATCTACAAATAGCCCATTCTTGAGTAAGGCTAAGGCCCCACGCGGCGTCCCGCATAAAAAAAAACGCTGTGGGAAAAACTGCGGCACAGTTCTTCGCACAGCGCTTTGCAAAAAAAGTTAGCAGAAGTTTCCTCGGCGGACTTTCTGCTTCAATTACACCTATAGGGAAATCGCTGGCATTTCCCTGTAGGTGTAATTGACATGCTGCGATGAATCCCATCCACTTTGCTCTGACTGTAAAAATGCCGCTTTTTTTTGTCTGGCGTTTCCACCGTGGACAAACCACGGCATTTACGCCACATAGGCCCCCGGCCTTAATGTGAATCCTATTGATCGTCAGTTTTATGAGCATTATAACTTTTATTGGAAAAACTTCTTGAGGTTAAGGCCCCACGTAGCGAGCCACAGCTAAAAAGCGCTGCGGAAAAGACTGTAGCATTTTTTCCGCATCGCTTTCCACAGAAGTGTGCAGAGTTTTCTTCTGCGGACTTTCTGCCTCTATTATACCAGCATTTCTGTTGGTATTATTGACATGCTGCGATTTACAAAAACACTCGTATTTTTGAAATTGAAGCATTTCCGCTTTTTGCAGCATTTTTTTCTGCAATGTGTGGATAGGATTAGCCAGAATCCTATCTACTTTGCAGAATCCTATCTACTTTGCAAAAAGTTCCTCTTTTGAAATTGGTGGTATATATAGTTATCTCTATTATACCTATAGGGAAACTGCCTGCGTTTCCGTACGTATAATTGACATGCTGCAATTTGCCAAAGTGCCAGAATCCTGACATTTATGTTATGTGGGGCCCTGGCCTTAGGCTGAGAACCTATGTTGCGGAAACAGTGTTTTTTGTTGCAGATTTTACTGCAGTTTCTTGAGCCAAAGTCAGGAATGGCTTGAAAAGGAATGGAAGATCTTAAACGTTTCCCTTCTGTTAACTCCACTCTTGACTTTGTCTCAAAAAACTGCAGCAGAATCTGCAACAAAAAAATCTTGTGTTTCTGCACCATGGGGTCTTAGCCTTAAATTAATATTTCGCCTGACCACCCTTTTCCTGTTTAACGTTGGTTCATTTCTGGGCAGTTTCTCATTGAAAATGACTGGCAGGTGATTCCAATTGGCCCAGTTCTCTGGCAGTCTTTGCTTTCTACCTTACTTCTGACTGCCTGCAATCACAGAAAGTCTCAGTAATGTTGGGAACAGGAAGAGAAACTGAACTCTTTCTGGTTGGTATAATAAGCTGTGATAGTTTATGAAGGTTATTATTATTATTATGTATTCTTTAATAAAAATGGTTGTGATCACTCTTCAGTCTGTATATTTAGTTGTTTTAGTTATACATATATGTTCTGTAATCCCATGGATTTTCAGTAGCAGCTCTTTGTTGACGATCCTTCCTGACAAGACTGTAGGTGTTCTGTAGGTGAACTAGCTTCTGCGAGTTCAGATATGATGAAAGCGCTGGGCATTTGATGTCAAGGGGCGTACCTTTCATGCATCACTTGTTAGTTTTGTAGTCAGCCACTTGGTTTCCAATCCTAAAATATATTCATACTATATGACCATATTGTTATTGTACTTAGTAATGTTTTGCACAGTACGGCACCTATTGCACTCTCTTACTCTGTTTCAAGTTGGACTGATCTATATATAAAGGAAACTGTTGTAGGCAACTCAAGATTTCTCTCAGTTTTTTACAATGTTACGAATATTATACAGGCACTGTTATTTTGCCTGATAAAGCAAAGTAGTTATCAAAATGGGCAGACAGGTCCCTCAATAGCACAACAGCTCTCAATATAGAGAACATACTGTGGGTCATGTAATGAGGGCATATATATCACTAGGGGGAGCCACCATGCAGAAATTAAGTTCTATGTGCCTGCTTTGCTGTATGATAACATGGATATATTTAATGAGGGTTTTCCAGAATAAAAATATTAACCTAAGGATAGGTCATCAATATCAGATCGGTGAGATGGAGCAGGAAGCAGACATTTCTGTTCTCTGTGTAATGGCTGAACCAATTTACTACAACTTAGCTTCCATTTAAGGGAATGGGAGCTTATATGCAGTTACCTGGTCTGAGCACTACACAGAGAACACAGCGCTTGCTGCTCCATATTGAAAACCTCCTTAGGATAGGTCTTCAATATTTTTAGCCCAGAAAAACCCTTTAAGATGTTGTCTCAAAAAGACAAGCCAATTACATTAGGCATCAATTGTACTAAGATTGTATAGAACAATTATCAATTGTTATTTTTTTTTTCCACCAAAATAGGAAGAGATTTAAGTAGGGAATGGTCGTAAACATGTTTTCCTAGAGGAAGAACAAATAGTTGCTCCATTGGCCATGGAGATTAAAGGACCAGTCAAAGTTTAAAGGGAATCTGTCAGGTCAATCTGGGACACTAAACCTATAGACCTGGGGTGTAGTGTCCCAATTCGCCTTGTTGTAATGCAATCCGCAGGTGCATTAAAAATAAAAAACCTTTATACTTACCTAGAGAAGGGTTCGATTTACGCTGTTTGCCGAGAACAGTCCGGCTTATTCATGAGATTCTTCGTTGGCACGCCTCCTGGCGCCTGTGCTGTTCTTCAGTGAAGCCAAAGATGGACACCCCGGCTTCACTGCGCAATTGCCGGAGGTTCGGGACATGCGCACTGAAGCCAAGGTGTACTCCTCTGGCTTCATTGAAGAACTGTGCAGGGGCAGGGTGAGTATAAAAGCTTTTTTATTTTTAATGCGGCCTTGGATTGTATTATAACAGGTTGATTTGGGACACTAAACCTCCGTTCCATATGGATGTGTGGGTGGTTTAGTGTCCCAAATTGCCCTGACAGATTCCCTTTAAGTTGGCCATACACATCCAACCATCTAATATATATTCCGACTCTCCCCAACAGCAGAGAAATGTCAGAGAGAAGAAGAGTCTGGCATACTGAGCTTCAACATACCTACTCTTTTCATTTTCAACTGAGATAAGCAGCCATCTTACTACCCTCTCCCCAGTGAGAAAACATCCATCCTTAGGAAAGTGAAAGTTGTGTGGAATAGCTGTGGCCCGAATGAGCTAATAGTTATCTGAAGTATGCCAATTTTTATTTCTATAATCTTTTTTTATTTGGATGACCTATGTGTAGCACAAATAATACAGGATCATTTATGTTACTTTTGTCACCTTGCACACCATAAATATATGGGCTTTATAAGATTTATGCCTTTATGAGTACATTGTAATTTTTCCATGTACGAACATATTTTACTTGGCAACATACATGTAAAACCTGAATCAAATGGGAATTATATTACACATCACTGATAAGGTTATATATGGTGATTAAACTGGCAAGTTCACCAAAGGGCTTATATAAACTCCAAAAATCAATTTATGGAATGGCTTTGTATGATTCAGTCTAAAAATACTTTACAAGATAGATAGTGTCCTAGATTTTTCTATTTCATGCTCATGGGAATTTTGTAAATAATCTTCTGTTCTAATTTATGTTTGTTTTATTGAGTTGTGTGTTATTTTACCATTCAATTGCATTATTGTTTGGATTAATATTTGTGTATACAGTTACCCTTCTCCATAGTTATAAGGGTCAAAAATTTTAATCTCTCTATAGTGCAAACATATAACTTGTATTATCTGGATATTAAATGCAGGCCACATCTGTTTAGAGCTGTTGCAGGCAGTTGAACAGGTCACTATCTTATTATATTTTACACACATTTTTTAAAGCAGAAGCATCATAATCTATGATATTTATTATTCATGTTCTCTATGACTAACCTTTTTGTTACATACACCTACAATAATTGAATTACAAATATCTTGAAGATATTTCTATATTGGATGTCTTGTAGGCAATTTATACCTTACATTTTTACAGTTTTGTAGCCAAGGTGCAGAATGGGCAAAAACATAATATAAGCATTGCTCACATCACAGATGCCCCACCGCTGCAGCTCTGATGCTTACTAGGTCCCCTCTGTTCTTTACTTCCTGATATCATCTTGATACGCATGAAATGCCCCTAAATATCCACTGGCTGCAGCAGTGGCCTGCCTCAGTCAATGACTGAACAGGCATTTCCTGTATGTCAGGATGGAGCCAAGAAAAAGAGACTAATGGATGATGTAGTAAAAAAAACCTATAAGAAAACCTGAACTAAAACACACTTTTAGGCTAAGGTCCCATGTAGCGAAGTACAGCAAAAAAACGCTGTGGAAGAAACCATGGTGGAAACGCATCACATTTTTTTTTCAGCAGCGTTTTTCATTGTGATTTCGCATTGTCTTCCTCTACGTTCTTTCTGACCCTATTATGCCTATACAAAAAACGGCCGTGTTTCCACAGATATAATTGACATGTTACGATTTTCAAAAATGCAGCTTTTCAGCTACACATTTTTTTCTGTAATGTGTGGATGGGATTAACCAGAATCCCGTCCACTTTGCGGATACTGTAAAATGCATAGTTTTTTACAACGCAGGGCTTCAGCCAATCTAAATTGAATGTACAGGAATTGTAGCTCAATGTGCTCCAAAACTGTATACTGTGTGTGCCCTTATTCAGATTTATTTTGTTCGTTATGCTAAAGCCCCACGTTGTGGAAAGGCAGCTTTTTGTATTACAGATTTTTTGAGCCAAACCCAGCAGTGGAAAATACAAAAGAAACACACTTTCCCTCTCTGCTCAATCCACTCTTAACTTTGCTTTTTTTGTTGCAGATTTTCCTGCGATTTTTGGAGCCAGCTTTCCCACAACATGGGGCCTTAGCCTAAGACACTTTTTGCACTGGGTGGCCCAGAGGAGTGTTAAGTGTGCCAAACTGCTTCAAAATTTTGCCAAAATAGAATGCAAAATATTGTTGTAATGTAAGAAAGCCAATAGATGGTATAAGGAACAGAAAAATGTCTAGCATGTCAAGCAAGAAGCACCAAATCTATCACATGTTTCGAACCACTCCTGCCAGTCTGTTCTACTTTTGGGTTGCCTAAATTTAAGACGGTAATAATAAATCTTTTCATAATAAGAATACATCTTTAGCAACCAAAATTATCACTTATTGAGCATACACACATTTATAAAGCTTGAAATCAAGCTAAAAGGGACTTGTGCATGTAAATGACAGAATACAGCATGTCAGTGTTTGTGAAATATGACTGGCTTTTTTTCAGCTCAGGATAATTTAAGATATCAATGTGAAGAGAAATCTTATTGGCGTAGTGTTCCTGTCATATCAGAAAAGACAACATAGAAATCTTATTTGAAAAGACAAGGATAAAATAAAACTGACAACAATTGTCTGCTGGAGAGACCTGAAAATAAATTGCGGATCAGATTAATCCCTAAGGCACCCATTGAAGGGCTTCCCCGTATGATACTGTATGAGTAAATGTGCTGAGCAATCTCTGCTTGTGTACATTTGCCAAAGGCAATTTTGAAAACTCCCACTGTGCATCTGGCAAACATTTTACATGCTTCAGTTTTGTTCCAGACCACTAGCCAAAAATTCAGGCTACAGGTCAAACACATAGGCTTTTACCATACAAAAAATCATTAAGATCAATATACTGTATGTAAGTTATTATCTATGTTTGATCTTGAAGGACCACTTATGGCATTTCAACTTATTTATCAGTCCATTCTGACAAACATTTGTTTTTCGGTAACAGCTATTTGTTGCTTAATTTTCAGTAGAAAAAAAAAAATTAATAAATTGAAAAACAGCACTATATGAGCGCTAATTTGCACTATATGTAACTAGTAGAATTTAGCATCATTATGTTTAAAGGGAATGTATCCCATATATATATATATATATATATATATATATATATTTATGTATCAATTAAGCCTGCATGCTTTATATACCTATAATGACTGCACTGAGACTGCACTAACGTTGCAACATGAAATAAACACCACCTAGTTTTTTTCACTGAACTTTTGGAGTGCTGCTTTTTCCTTGGATATGAATTGAGGTTTTTTCTGAATCTGAAACCTTGGGTTATACACCCGGTTTGCAATTGGTGCGGCTGTGGACTTTCTTTGGATCTATAGTACTTTGCAGCAGCAGCTACATGGACCACTAGAGATGTTCATTGATCTTTAAGGGAGAGTGTATGCTTTACCTGCGCAGAGGTCACTGTTTATGGAGGGGGAAGAAGTCAGCTATGTATATGATCTATAGTCAATGGTGTGATCCTATGTTATCTCTTTATAGATGATACTTGTCATTGGAATCCTGCCTGTGATGATAGTAAGATAACTGCTGAAAAGTGGTTTCTACAGAACAAAAAGTGTGAGCCTATTATTGGGCTCCAGGGCTCGGTAACGATAGCCTCCAATAGCTATTCTCCTGGTTGTCACTATTTTGGAGGTACTGTATCTGTTACAGTAATGTAGCACATGTGGAGGCACTGTGACTATCACTTACGGAGGCACTATGGCTGGAACTGTCATAGAGACCGTATAGCTATGGTTGTCACTTATGGATGTACTATGGCTAAAACTCTTTATGAAGCACAGTGGATTGTTATGTGGGCGCATTATGGGAACATTGTTGTTCCACGGTACCTGCTCTGTGGTGGGGGAACTGTGATTGTTATTGTTATAAACACACTGTTGCTATTACTGTTGGTAGAGCACTGGGATTTTATTGTTATGGAGGAACCACCACTGGACCATTGGTAGTCTAAGCAGATATACAAATAGTGAATAACATGCATCCTTATGCATTTATTCACAGCATACACAGACCCTCTCATTTAATAATAGACATTCAAAACAAAACACCAGTACATAATGGGTTAAGCTTCCGCCTAAATTCAAACAATCCCTTTAGAAGATTTAAATAAGTAAAGTCAAGACATGTCATGTCCAAGTGAAAAATTCCATTGTGTGACATATTGTAAGTAGTATCATATCATTCTACTGGCATTCAGTTGCTTTATACAGGCTCATGTATGTTACTGACATTTCAACAATCTCTTTATTTTAATATCTAAATGTTTTTTTAATTCCACTTGTAAATATTCACAATTCTTTTCTAGCTGTATGTATTAGACATAGCATGACACACACAGCGGCCATATTTATCCCGCAAACTGGTAGTTTTAGTGATGTTATTGAATGGAATGGCCTATACTTTCAAACATGAAAAATATAGTTAGACACTCACATTTATATGGTCACTAAGTTTTCTGCAAACTTGCAAAAATCAAGGATATGGGTGAATATAAAAAAACAATATAATATATTATCATCGATATATCCCTTTTTCTTCAGACACTTTTCCTCCTCCCCATTCCAGTTAAAATGACATTCACTCTAAAATATCTGATAAATTCAATCTTGGTCTCCCATGAAGGACTTCAAGCTCACTAAAGGAGCAAATTACAGTTCTCGATAGAAGTCTATGGAGATGGAATGAAATAGGAGGGGCCAAGTGACAGAGAAGAAAAGACAGAGGCAGACAGAGGCAGAGGCACTAGTAAAGAAGATAGAAAGAAACAGCTCACCAGTAGTTAATCGGGTATGATAAGCTGCTTGTTGGAACACACAAAAGAAGTGCAAAGATCGTGTTTGCAGGACTGGCAAACCAATGCAAAACATAAAAAGATGAACATGGGGCCAGCACTAGTAATATGGGATCTGTTAAAAACATAACTTTTAATGTGTATTAAAAACAGGGTTGAGCGACCTCCATACCACATACTTGTTTTGCGCATACGCCCTTACTCTTAGTATGAGAGGCAAAGACATGCTGCTACAATTACTTATTTGTTTCTTTCTCACCATAAGTGCTTTATTCACATCAATACTGTTCAGAACTTCTCTTGAATGTCCTCCACAATGTTTTAGTCAGTAAGTTATTTAAACATCAAAAGTTACTTGAAATATTGGGTATGCTGTAAATGTAAATGCAAATGGAAATACTGCTTCTTCCTGCTAAAACTGCTCAATCCAGTGAAACCTTTGTAAAATTTAGCTTCTGGTGGTGTATCAGAAGATGATGCAATGCCTTATGCATGGATATACAATACCTACCAATTTTCAACTATGACAACCAACAACAACCGAAAAAAAATCCAAAACGGCAAATCAGCCATAGATCGGCATCTGTTACACTTGTTGTGTCATGAAAGGTGATAAAACAGTAGGATGGCAGAAAATAGTTAATATAGTATGTGACAATTGGGGGTAGTTTATCATTAAAGGTAGCAGTTTCCTGCACTTATCAGAGGTGTTTGTGGCGCTGGGTGCCAAATAAACAGCATATCAGGTAATGGCAATCCAAAAGAAATGGCTTTATTCAGATTGTAAGTGATAACATGAACAAAAATAACAAAACAGCCTAGCCCACACACAGGGCAGTACCTCAATTCTTGAGTCCTGACTAACTTCTGGGGGCAAGAAGCTTTGCTGAGGTTTCTCCTCAGCAGTCTGGTTCACACTGAGCTTAACCAACTCTCTTCTGGAATCCAGTCCTCTTGGGACAGACCACCTGTCTGTCTCTGACTGGTCCACCATCCACCTACTCCCTACAGGTCTCTCCTGATGTGTGCACTCGCTCTGGAGCGAAGCCCCAGGTATGGGTGTGGTCAAGGTCCTTTTCTACAGTGTTTTTGGGTCGCTCTCTAGCGCCCTCTAGGTTCACACCCTCACAAGTGATTTTGGATGGTCAAAAGGGCGATTTAATGTTTACCTTGGGAGACCATTGAATTGTCTAATAGCAATATTGTAATAATTTGTGATCAACTATAAAAATTGGTCATCAAAAAAACTCAGTACCTCCCTGGTATAAATTGAGACTTGTAAAACTTTATTGCATTTGCTTACAAATGTTGATTGATTAACTTTGTTTTATTGTTAGCTACAATCCTTAGGCTGAGGCCCCACATTGTGGAAAAACAGCTTTTTTTTTTTTTTTTTTGCTGCAGATTTTGCTGTGTTTTTTGGGGGCCAAAACCAGGTGTGGATTGAGCAGAAAGGAGATGTATAAGTCTTCCTTTTCTATTTCCCATTCCTATTGTAGCTACTCTTGGGTTTGACTGCAGCAAAATCTGCAACAGAAAAAGCAGCTTTTCCACAACGTGGGGCCTTAGCCTTAGAGTGAATCACACAAATCCTGCAATACTAGTAAATCGCCCTTCATGATATCTCGCTTTGAGACACATGGGACATACTGGTTAAGCATGGTAAAAACCTTTCATATTAATAATAATAATTGCATTTATGGTTTTGTTTGGTTATTGTCAGCAATCTTAAAAATATTCACTTTCAATGATAATGCATCTATGGCTAGCTTAACACTTAGAGTGTTCTTCATATAGGAAACTCCTTGCAGTATTTAGTCAGCAGTGTAATATTGAGGAGTTGATGACTGACGTCAAAGATCATCAGCATCTACTATGAGTACAACCATAGTTCTACATTCCCACAGGCAATAGAATCACATAATAAATGTAATTTTGTGCTGTACGATGACACTTCAGATCATTATATCAGTAGTAGGATATGCCTCCACAGTTTACATTATATACTCTATGATTTTATAAGACATGATAGTACATGACTGGTTAATTTTAATAATCATAGCTCACATAAGCAGCATCTTTTATGGCATGGTGACATTTTTTCCAGTTCCTATATTTACAGGAACACGTGTGATTTAATTATTGCTGATACTATGAAAGTAAACCATAACAAATTACATAAATCGATTTGATGTGCTCTTTCCTTCACCTCATTGACATATTACATGGACTGATGAGCAGCTGTGCTTACATTATTTACTGTATATGAAAGTCTGTGCAGTCAGGTTCTCAAGCTAACATCAGACTTATAACTTGGGATATATTGCCTTCTTGAGTAGAATGATGGAATAAACAAGCAGTTGCTATATTATCCAATCTGTCACAACCCAGCTGGGTGGGAGTACTGAGGAAGAATTTCCTGAATAATTCTTGAATAATGAGCTCTTCAACCTTCAATGACTTAATATAAATCAAATGCTCTATAGCATCAACATTCAGGTCATAGTATGTGTAGTGTGTGAATGATTTTAACCGGTGTTTTTAGGATTTATTAAAGCTATCACAACCGACGATAATGACCTTTTTTTTCATTATTTATAACAAGTCATAGATGAGTTAAATAGGAATTGAACAAAAAATATACCAAGTATCAAATAAATGCACTGAGGCTCAAAGGTGGAGACAAAATATGTATATAGGAAATGTTACGTTATAGCTCACAAACTGAACTAAAATAGGTTCTCTGTTCAGCATTTATTTCTAGTGTTCTGAACCCCCACACCCCCAGCTATCTATACATAATACAGTTTAACTATTCAGAGTCTAAAAAAAATACAAATAAAATCTCTGGACAATGAAACATATCATTTTCTAGTAATATTTAAAAAGAATGAACAGACCCAGTACCTTTGCACAAAGTCAAATCTGCCTTCATTATAGTGTAATTATAGAGCTTTACCAGTGCCCTATTCAACACACATATACTGAGCAGTTTTTCCTTTTATACTATACACTTACATCCGCCCGCTGTATTTGTTTCCTGTAGTGTGTCATTTCTTTTATAAATGCACAATAATTAAATCAAATAAGAAATGCATATAATTAGCAGGTGATTATCTGCTGCAAAGTTGCATAAATAGTGTAAACAGTGGTTGACAAGAGCAATTACAGGTTGCTGCTGTGAGATTTTATAGTTCAATAAATCAACTCTTTCAATGCACAACAGTAATAATAAATATTATTATGAAATGGAAAGTTATACAAGTTTGAATATATTTGTATTATGGTAAGTTCACACGGCGGAAAATGAAGAGGAATTCCTCTTCATTTTCCACCGCAGTATTCGGACATGGTCCCTGCATCGGCATCCCGTCACGGCTTTCTGCTTCTAATTAGGCCCAGATGAATGGGCCTAATCAGCAGGGAGTCTCGAGCTGCCGAATCCACAGCAAGATTGAGCAGGACGCTTATTTTTTTTGCATCTTGCTGTTGAAAACTATGGGAGGCAGATTCTGGCCGGAATCTGCAGTGGATTTGAGGGGCAAATGCAAAAAATGTTGCGTATTACAGTCCCTGCAAAGTGGATGGGATTCTGGCTAATTCCATCCACACATTGCAGAAAAAAATCTGCAGAGAAAATGCTGTGATTTTAAAGCCGTTGCATTTTTGTAAGTCGCAGCATGTCAATTATACCTACAGAAATGCTGGCGTAGTCTTTTCCGCAGCGTTTTTTGGTTGCGGCTCGCTACGTGGGGCCTTAGCTTCAAGCAATAACTTTCATAAAAGAATGATGTCACTTATTTATCATTAATCATCCGTTATCAGTATCTTTACAGACTGGCTATTTATCTATATAGGCATTGAAATGATTCAGAAAAAAGCATGCAGCATCAATCTTGTACACGTAATAATGCAGTAAAAGCCTATGGGTAACATAGTTGAAATGCTAAATTAGATGGATTTGTGTATTATGTTTAAGGGGATTCTAAATATCACTAAACTAACAGAGGAATGAGATGTTCACATTTTACATAGGGTTTATGGATTAAACACTGGGATTGCAACACCTGTTATTGCAAGAGGTCACTGTTTATTTATACATGTCCACCCATACATACATTCCAGTGTATGTATCACATTGTATGGTTGAGTGTACTTAAACTTGCACATATATAGCTGTGATAAAATGTGAAGACTACATGTTACATACTGTAGCTACATAGTTAATAAGGTTGAAAAAAGACATGTCTGTTAAGTTCAATCTATCCGACAGCACTGATGTGTTCCTTTACTTTTGGGAAAAGTGTGAAAAAGAATCAGACCACTTAAAATGCTTAAAATACCTCTAGGGTACATCCCTATAGAACATAACTGAGCTGAAAAAAATCTGTTTTGGAATGACCATTGCAAACATTTGTAAGGCACTTTTCTCACACAAAGGACTCAAAGGGAGAGTTGTGGAGCAAAGGAGTCAGTGGCTCCCATATAGGCGCTCATCTATGGCAAATCCATGTCAACAAATCCATGTCAAAATATACATGAATTACATGTGGATTTGGCACAGATTTTGATTTAGATTTGCATAGTATTTCACCCTATACATTTTTTTTTTGCTGTGACTGGAAACACTGTAGATTTTCTGCTTGCAATTACATGGCAGAAGATCTGCAGTGTATATGTCCTAGGTGGACATAATGTAACCCATTTAATAGAGAAATGTCCTTTAGACCAGGGCCCCACGTTACCTGCACAGTGGATGGGATTCTGGCTAAACTCTGCAGTGGAAATGCTGTGATTTCAAAAACGCTATTATACCTATGGAAACGTTGGTGTTTTCCATAAAGGTGTAATAGAGGCAGAAAGTGGCAGACTTTCTGTGAAAAACATGTTTTTTTTTCAACATTTTGCTGCATGGGGCCTTAGCCTAAATGTTTAAATTGCCCAGCTAAATTTTATTTGCAGCAATATCTAATTTACATATTTATATCACAGCTTAGTTTCTGCTACTTCTGTCAATTCAAATTTTTTTTTTCATTAAAGTTGTTATTAAAGTTTTTCATAAAAGGAAAAACAACATAAATCACAACTGAATATGGATGAGGGGGAGGGGGAAAGGGAAGCAGAGAGATATTAGGGGGAAACAACTGCTGAGAGGGTGTGTGAGGGTAAGATGGTGAGGGAACAAGGAAATACTCTGATGCAGTAGAGTAAAACATCAAGTCAAAAAACAAAACAATCACAACGGAGGTGGGATATTGGGGGGTGCAACCCAAAGAGGAATAAGGGAAAAGTCAATTCAGTTTCGATCCTGCTCCAGCTGATAGTCAGTCTGACAATCTGGTTGCCAGGGATACATAGCCCAACAACTGAAGTCTTCAATGGGACATGTCCTTAGCAACCAATCTGTCTCAGATTACTTATGTCTTTAGATCAATGTACAATTGTTCCATAATAGAGCAGAGAAGTGGCAAGGGGAAAAGGTATGAGGAGAATCAGGAATATGAGATAGATTGGGGATGTGAATTCCATTGTAATGAATATTGTAGAAGCCTAAGCAGCCCAGTTATAGCCTTGGCAAATGTCAGACTTGTCAGATTTCTGGCTACAATATATAAATGCTGTACATTAGTTTACAGTCCTCTTTTATATTCACTCAATATGAGCATGACATTGTGCTGGCATGTAAGATTTTGAATTCGATGATCTCTGTGAAGGAGTGGTAAAGTAATGTAGTGAATACTAATAGAATTTCAGAGACAAAACAACGGATACACCGACGGAATGTAAATGTGGTAAATTGATTCAAGGCATCTGCTTGAAATGCAAGAATGACTCTTGTATTACAGGCACAATGAATGAGTTAATACGAGAATTCAGCTCTAAAACAAATGTGTACAACACAGTCAGTGAAAGCTGAATCTGACGGCAACTGATTTAATGTAGAGGGGAAAAAAGGGTTCTGCCATGACGGTTGTAAGCTCTTACACAAGAGGATCATTAGCAAGTGTCAAGTCACACAGGCAGACAAAGCAGTCCAGCATACCAATCACAGCCATTGTGGATATTATGAATAGAACTGTTAGATATAAGGTTTTTGTTGTTGGAAAATGACAATGCCACAGTGTGATTACAAACTGTCATTTAGCATGTTAGGAAAGTGAGAAGAATAGACAGTGGAGTGGTCAGTGTTCACCTGATGGAAGATCTTAATTATGGCAGCTTGCTTTCTCTCTGGGAGAGAAATGCCTGCGACTAATGAAATGTCATTTTGACAGGAAGGTGATCGACGCAACCTGAATTTTTCTCAAAGCTACAACTGGCACAAACCTCAAAACATCATTTGCAATTCATAAAAGGCAATTTTCATATTGTATGATAATAAAAAGGGTAACAATTCTTGACAACAATATAATTTTATGACCAGAAAGAGATTGATCGTCCCCACTACCTGGTTTGTGGTAGAATGCCTGATAGTTTCACTCAGTTTCTCTACCTATCCAGTGGAGCACAATGGGAAAGATTTACTTATCCTGTCTAAGATTTAGGCATACTGTCTAGACAGTCACACAATAACTAGCCAGCCTTAAAATGCACCAGATCTATCACAGTGACTGATGCCGGGTGATAAATCAGGTGCATTGCCAAATGCGTCAGAAAGGAAAAGATGCTTTGTTCGGATAGTTCATGCTGCTGTTTTTACCCCTGTGGATTGAACAATAAAAGAAAAGTGCTGGTTCTTTGTTTTTTGCATTGCCAGACTGTCTGGTCCAAGTTCATACTACCTATTAGTAGACTTATTTTGCACCACAGTTTTGGCACAATGATTGCACACGTTATTCCATCCTAAACTCTGTCCCGTGTGAAACTACAGGTGCATCTCAGTAAATTAGAATATCTTTGAAACGTTCATTCATTTCAGTAATTCAGTAATACAATTCATAATCAGCATCTTCCATGATTGTGTGTCCTACAGAACCAGACTGAGGGACCATTTAAAGGCTTAGGAAACCTTGGCAGGTGACACACTGAATTTACAATACTGAACTATTTTACAATATTATAATTTTCTTATATTTGGGTTTTCATTACCTGTAATCCATAATCAACATTTACAGAAATAAAACACTTGAAATAGAACACTCTGTGTGTAAAGAATCTAGAAAATATAGGAGGTCACTTTTTTAATTTAATTACTGAAATAAATAAACGTTTCAAAGATATTCTAATTTATTGAGATGTACCTCTATTCAGAAAATTGGATGCAATGGTTTTACTCCAGGAGTGTACCAAATTTGTAACATAGTTAAATCTTTGAACCAGAGCGGGAGTCATAACCACTCTGATCACATTGTTGTCTTATATTGCCCAAGAATTGTCACGGGAGCCCCACGGAGCCGGCCCCCACTGACCCTGTACCTTTAAAGATATGTTCACACTGAGTTTTTTGCAGGCTGAAAAAATCTGCTTCAGGAATTAGGAAACGTTTTTTGACGCTTTTTTTTTACATTATACGTTTTTTTTGCTCAAGCACACTGTATGGACCTGAGAACTTCCCTTTAAAAAAAACTGTAGTGGTTTTTGATGCGGTTTTGGCAAAATACACATCAAAAACCGCAACATAAAATTGTGCCGCCTCCCATTGATTTCAGTGGGTTTTTCAAGGTGGAATCCGTCTGGAGATAAAATCAGCTAGAGGAAAAAAACTGCTACTGACTCCCAATGAAATGAATGTGAGGTGTTTTTTGAGGCGGATTCTGCCTCAAAATCAGCCTGCAAAAAACTCTGTGTGAACATACCCTAACAGTGCAGGATGGCCCCCAGTGATCAAAACTTCAGACATTGCCCAAAATGATATAACTAAAAAGTACATCTGGCTCTGCAAAAAAAGATGACTTATGCAGTTCTGTACATGGAAAAACGAAAATCGAAAAATACCTGCAGCAGCAAGGGGTTAAAGTTATTCTTCTACTGATTAGGTTAACTCCTTCCTGCTCTGCGCCATATTATTATGTCACACTAAGCGTATAGTTGACGCTCAGCGTTGTATAGTACTGTAATGCCGCTGGCACAGGAGCTGTGTCTGAGGCAATACTCCTGGGACTAGCTATCTGAGTCAGAAAAATAAAGTTATGAATTTTGGAAGGTGGAGAAGGAAAATATGAAAAAGTCGCCGAGCATTAACGTACAAACTACACTGCATCCTTAAGGGGTTAAGAGAGTTGCCAAGGATTTGAAACGTGGTTGCATTTTTCTTTACAACCAGTTCTACATCAGTCCATTTGTTTTGTATGTAGTATTGAAGCAACCATATATTTAAAAAACTTTGACAGTCCCTTAAATAATATGCTGTGGACTTCAAGAGTATACTGAAGGCAATGAAAGGGACATAGTAGTAGTCTACCCAGTGACATAACTAGGAATGGCTGGGCCCCAAGGCGAACATTTGACATGGCCCCTCCCTCGCACAAACCGCATTCCCTGCATTCCTGCATACACTATTATGCCCCACAGTGGCCCCTGCGCACACTATTATGCACCATAGTGGCCCCTGCACACACTATTATGCCCCATAGTGGCCCCTGCACACCCTATTATGCCCCATAGTGGCCCCTGTAAACACTATTATGCGCCATAATGGCCCCTGCACACACTATTATGCGCCATAGTGTCCCCTGCACAAACTACTATGCCCCATAGTGACTCATGCACACAGTATTATGCCTCATAGTGGCCCCTTCACATAGTATTATGTCCCATTGTGGACCACCCATCAACAATTATTATACTCTGGGGTCTTTTCAGAAAGTATAATGATCGGAGACCCAGGGGAGGATACAAACATAAAAAACAATGTTACTTACCTCTCCATGGCTCCGACGCACTCCCCGCTACTTTCGGCCTTCTCCAATGTTGGACTAGATGTCATGTGAGCCAGGCATGTGTCGCAATGCATAATGATGCCGGCCTGGCCCACGTGACGTCTGTGACGTCACCAAGGAGGCGAAGACTGCCGAAGAGCAGGTGAGGCTAGTAACATTGTTTTTTATGTTCCCTCACCTCCCCTGGACCTCCAAAGATGAAGTCTTAAGCGCCGAAATGTGCGTCGAGTGGTGTCAGTGGGCAGAGGCATTTACTTGGTCTATACTCTTCTCACAATGGGTATGTTAATCCCTTATTTTTGTGTCTGTATCTCAATGATTTATTGAATATGTCATCTCTTGCATTTCATTAGGGGTTATAATATATAGAATATTATTGGTCCCATATAATAGTACTTAATGTGAATACACCTTTGTGGAAATTACCTATTTTATACTATATAACCTAATTTGTAAGGGTATTCCTTTTTCTTCATTATGCACTTTAAGATTAATCCAATATACATCTATTAACCCCTGGTATAGATTATATTTGGTTTTACTATGAATACATATTACATGTTCTGAATTGTTGGTATTGCTTCATTGTATCTAGCCTCTGTCTTTTATGCTGACGCCATTAAGTGTACCATTGTTTTTCTGTCCCCTTTTTTGTATGTGCTATATGTTTTTAATTATGTTTTCAATAAATTTTGATATATATTTTATTACTTTGAGTACTTATCTTTCCTTCTTTTCTTTTTTGTTTTTCTTTTACCTATTGTGGTAAGGAGCAGGCTTAATATAGGGCCTTATTTACATTGTTTGGGGACAACACTTGTTGTTTAAAGAACTCTGAGCAGTTTCCTCCCCTTTTTCTGTACTATGCGTCTTTTCTGGTTCTCCAATCTGAAAAGACCCCAGAGTATAATGATAGCAGTGTTTGTGGGGTTCGTAGGCCAGCGGCCTTACTTACCGAACCCCGCTCCTGCTCACAGCCACCTACGCTTCCGCAGTTTACCACTGCATGTAGAATAGTGACCCCCCCCATCATGCTGGAAACCCAACTCAATATTATTTATATCAAATAATACCATAATAATGTTTAAGCCAAGCCAACAATATATATTAAAAAAAAATTTACAGAGAATTATTTATGGGTATAATATATACCCTGAATCGAATGGATGCATCAGCTTTATCTACATTTTATGCTGCTATAAACATTAAAATAATTAAAAAAATACTTTCCAAATTATATATTATTTGCTCCGAAAATCTATTATGTGGTGTGTTTTTGAGGTTTTAACACAAAAGAGCCGACAATGTTTTAGAAGGCAGATCCCAACTCTGAATAAGCTAATCATTACTATAGAGTAAAGCACCAGTCCCACCAGCAATTCTTCTGAAGCAAAATGAGTCGGTAATGTGTAATGAGATTCTATCCTTAGATTTTGATACATTATTGCAAAGTAACCCTCTCCAATCACATTCAGTACTATGCACAATCTGTCCTTCTTCACAGAAACCTTGATTTAAGCAATGAGAAATTGCCTCCTATTCACAGTGGATGAATTGTACATGCAAACAATCATGCGTTTTAATAAAGTACAAAAGCCTTTGATGCCTTGGTATCATGGCAGGTGCTCTAGGAATAAATTATTTAAATCCAATGCATAGCTATGTAAAAATCTATGTTAAAATGGTTAGAACTAAGACTGGTTGAAGAATAAAGGCAATGGTATCTTTCTTTTAAACTTAAAAGAGATTACATTAACCAAATGATATACTTAATTTATTATACTACTGGAGTATCCTTCAAATAAACCCCAAAACACAGGAAAAGTAAATCATGTATTGAGTTGGACAAGCTATGCAGATCATTGAAATGTTAACTGGTATTTTAAAGGGGTTTTCTGGGACTTATATACAGAATTGATAACCTAGGTTTAGGATTGGTCATTAATATGTAGTCGTTGGGTGCAGATTCAGCACCCCTACTGATCAGATGGTTGAAGCAAGCACGGTACCATACTTGAATGAAACTTAGCTGCTGCTGTACCAAGTGAGTTATGAATATGCCTCTTCAGCTGATCGTCAGGAGTCCTGGGTGTCGAACCCACACCAATCACATATTGATCACCTATCGTAAGGATAGGTCATTGATATGTAGTCCTTGAAAACCCAAATAGGCTAATGCCCCATTTTGCTTGCTGCAGCCAATAATTGCTGCTGAAAAGACTGCAGCGTAAACGCTTTGCGTTTTTTTCCGCACATTTTTTCACAGAAAGTCCAACTTTCTGTCTCTATTATACCTATATGCAAGGTATATTGAGAAAGGTCAATTTGGATTAGGACCGAAACGTTGCGGCTTGGAATAAACTTCCACTAATATCTTTTTACACTAAACTGGTGTGCTTTCCATTTTTGGATTTTTATATGGAAGGTATATACCTACAGTGGGGAAAAAAAGTATTTAGTCAGCCACCAATTGTGCAAGTTCTCCCACTTAAAAAGATGAGAGAGGCCTGTAATTGACATCATAGGTAGACCTCAACTATGAGAGACAAAATGAGAAAACAAATCCAGAAAATCACATTGTCTGATTTTTTAAGAATTTATTTGCAAATTATGGTGGAAAATAAGTATTTGGTCACCTAGAAACGAGCAAGATTTCTGGCTCTCACAGACTTGTAACTTCTTCTTTAAGAGGCTCCTCTGTCCTCCACTCATTACCTGTAGTAATGTAACCTGTTTGAAATTGTTATCAGTATAAAAGACACCTGTCCACAACCTCAAATAGTCACACTCCAAACTCCACTATGGTGAAGACCAAAGAACTATGGAAGGACACCAGAAACAAAATTGTAGACCTGCACCAGGCTGGGAAGACTGAATCTGCAATAGGCAAGCAGCTTGGTGTGAAGAAATCAACTGTGGGAGCAATAATTAGAAAATGGAAGACATACAAGACCACTGATAATCTCCTTTGATCTGGGGCTCCACGCAAGATCTCAAAATGATCACAAGAACGGTGAGCAAAAATCCCAGAACCATACAGGGGGACCTAGTGAATGATCTGCAGAAAGCTGGGACTAACGTAACAAAGGCTACCGTCAGTAACACACTACGCTGCCAGGGACTCAGATCCTGCAGTGCCAGACGTGTCCCCCTGCTTAAGACAGTACATATCCGGGCCTGTCTGAAGTTTGCTAGAAAGCATTTGGATGTTCCAGAAGAGTATTGGGAGAATGCCATATGGTCAGATGAACCCAAAGTAGAACTGTTTGGTAGAAACACAACTCGTCGTGTTTGGAGGAAAGTGAATGCTGAGTTGCATCCAAAGAACACCATACCTACTGTGAAGCATGAGGGTGGCAACATCATGCTTTGGGGCTGTTTCTCTGCAAAGGGACCAGGAAGACTGGTCCATGTACATGAAAGAATGAATGGGGCCATATATCATGAGATTTTGAGTGCAAACCTCCTTCCATCAGCAAGGGCATTGAAGATGAAATGTGGCTGGGTCTTTCAGCATGACAATGATCCCAAGCACACCGCCAGGGCAATGAAGGAGTGGCTTCATAAGAAGCATTTCAAGGTCCTGGAGTGGCCTAGCCAGTCTCCAGATCTCAACCCCATAGCAAACCTTTGGAGAGAGTTGAAAGTCCGTATTGCCCAGCGACAGCCCCAAAACATCACTGCTCTGCAGGAGATCTGCATGGAGGAATGGGCCAACATACCAGTAACAGTGTGTGCCAACCTTGTGAAGACTTACAGAAAACGTTTGACCTCTGTCATTGCCAACAAAGGATATATAACACAGTATTGAGATGAACTTTTGCTATTGACCAAATACTTATTTTCCACCATAATTTGCAAATAAATTCTTTAAAAATCAGACAATGTGATTTTCTAGATATGTTTTCTCATTTTGTCTCTCATAGTTGAGGTCTACCTATGATGACAATTACAGGCCTCTCTCATCTTTTTAAGTGGGAGAACTTGCACAATTGGTGGCAGACTAAATACTTTTTTTCCCCACTGTATATGGAAGGAACTAATGGGATATCATACTCTTTAGGGGCAGCTACAGATGTAGCTGACTTTCGACACTGGTATAAATTGCTGTGGCATGATGTCTCATCACAGAGAATGGCAAAGTCCAATGAAAAGTTATTTAAAAATCTTTTTTCACTTACTTTTTGTTGAGTTTTGTTGTCTTATAAGATAAGATGTCACACTGCGGCAATTTATCCCCCTGCAGAAAGTCTGGTTAACTCTGCTTCATCTGTAAGTGGGTATTATGTTGTGTGCGGGCCACTAAATGAGCATTATTATACTGTAAGGGGGCCATTGAGGGGACATTATACTTGTGGTAGCAGTAATGGCATGTCATAGTTTGTGGAGTGTACTAATGGGACCTTATACTGTATGGGGCACTAAGGGGGCATTGTGCTGTGTAGGAGCACAAAGGGACTGAGTGGTAATCAGCAGCAAGGGGCATGGATTGTTGCCATATTTATGTGTGTCCTCTAAAAGTTGGACTGTACACCTAAAAGGGGGGTTTAAATTCCGTAGATCTCAATCCAAACAACCATTCATTGAATGTTCTGTAAAAACAAGCCTTATCCATTGAGGCCCCACCTCACAACTTACAGGACAAGGGCAGATTTATTATGTCTTGCACACTAGTTTTCTGGCGTACATATAAAAGTCTCAATGTTATTTTATTTTTTTGCAAAAAAAATGTGACTTTCGTTTTGTTCCACCTTTTCTTGTAAAAGGGGGCGTTACCAGGGCATGCAGGGGGCGGGTCCATTGGGCTCCACCAGATTTATTATAATAATAACGTCAGAAAACTGGTAGAAATGATTCTAGAAATCTATGTCAGCTCATAGCTTTTGACTATAGGTGGATGGCCCAGTACCATCTGCGCTTCATAAATCTCCCCCAAAGAATCTGCTGTTAACATCTTGGTGCCAAATAGCTCATGTGGCAGCACAAGTGTGACCTACACATAATTAGGCAGGTGGTTTAAATGCTATGATGTTATGGCTGGTTGGTATGTAAAATAAAACAAATATAGTATTAATAGTTCAAACTATCAGGTTTGAGCTACTGATATTTCCTTGCAGCTGTCTGTTTCTATTGGAGTGCTTTTACCTAAGAGAATGATTCTAGTTATGACATTAGAGAATTTCACTTTCAGCTATATCCTAATACAGTAAGGCTCCTGTCAGGAATCTGTTTAGCTGCTGTTGCTTTAAGGTTACCATGCTCACCCGTGAAGCTTCTGCAGTGTTCACCTAGGCCTACCCAATTAGCATCTGAGGAGGCACAGTCAAACCTTCTTCTTCCTCGACCTAGTGTGGCTTCCATATCCTGATCGTTTGTGCTGGACTGCTCTGTATTAACCTTTGTTATTGGAAATCCGCTTGTCTCCTGGTTGTGGCTCTGATGTTACCTCTTGACTGACTTTTGGCTTGGATGTTCGCACTCCTGATTTATCTTCCTGGTTCTGATCTGTCTTGTAAGGTATTGAGGGTTCTGGATTGACTAAAGTTCATGGAGCGTTTAAAAAAAGTGTGACTTGATATCAGTTTTGCCCATCAGTCCACCAGATCTGTGCACCTGGTCAACCGCCTTATCAATGGAGCATAACTCCTCATTGATGCCCTTTTGGATAGGAGAGGTGGTGGATTAGTCTAAATTTGTTAGGTTCTTTCTTGGATACTATTTCCAGGGGGGAAACCCGTAGGTTAGGCCAGGGGCCTGCCATGCAGTCAAGGGAAACTTTTTTCCAATTTTTCTTAAGCTATGTGTCGGTGTTGTCAAGTTGATTGTAAATTCTTTGGGCAAAATTTTGGCGTGTCTATGTAAGAGGGGATTTTAACGTGATAACAAAAGCCAACTGCCAAAAAGGCAGCAGCCCGTAAATCAGTGTATTTATTTAGATAGTTGCATCATGTCTACTGTCAGTGCTGCCATCTCATTTAAGTGAAGACTCAGCTTATTACCCCTTTGGTTTTTTTTGGAGCAACAGGATGCATTGTTGAATCCCCCACAGAACATTCATGCTTAAAGCAGCACATATTGTTAAAGTAACATTGCCCTTCATAATACTGTCAACAGCATCCTGGACAGTAAGAGGCTGAGGACCCCCTGCCCACTGGCAGTAGCCCCAGCCCCATAGCGTAAGGGCTGAGACTGCTTTCTGGCTGCCACCAAAAGACGCATTGAAAGACTAATGTCCTTTCGACTCCTATGGATTGAGCGACGCACAGCCTTTCTCTGACAAAATTGTTTGTCATAGCAAAGCCACGCTGTACCACTATAAATCCGATAGCCTTCGCCAATAGAATCAAGAAACAAAACAATCCTGAACAATTTTGAGATGCTTTCATACTAAAATCGCTGGCAAAAATGGCAAAGGCTTGAAGTTAATTAGAAAATATACGTGGTATCAAGCGATACTGCTGCTTTTCCTCATCCTCCTTTTTTGAATCTGAGACCTTAACCTTACCAAGGTTAAAGGAAGAAGAGAAGATATCTCTTCGTATTCATCTTTCCATATTTTCTCTTTTACCTCCTGCTTTAAATATGGCCTGAGGGGACCATCAAAACAGATGTTAATTTCGTCCCTTCCCGCATTATCTAATCTAAGTCTGTGGTCAGCTCCTTCTGAGTCGTTTCAACTGTTGCCACGGCAACTGGAGGAGTCGAAACAGGCAGCAAAATTCCACAAGATGGGATATTGGACAAAATAACCATGGGAAAGCCAATCCAAGCATTGCTTTTCTAACCCTACTTCTACCTGGACTGAATGGTGGTGGATCCTGAACTACGCCATACTGGCAGTAAAGCGCTGCAGCTGTTTGGGTCCTGCCAGTAGGAGCAGATGAGGAGCATTCCATGCATTAGGATCCTGCTGCTAGAGCCAGGCTGAGACCTTGCAGTGCAACCTGGAGTGTCTCGGGAGGGTCTCCTTGCATGAGGCCAGTGTTTTCTGCCCTTGGATGGGCTCAGGCACTGCGGGGCTCTGGAGCGACACACTCATTCCTATGGAGGAGGAGGCCTGTTGCACTGAAGCACAGAGGTAATGTGGGTAGCTGCCATGTGCCAGAGAGACTGTAGAAAGGCTGTCCATGGTAGCCATGTGTGGTGTGGCTGGTCCAGCAGTTCTGAATCCTCTTCACTGGGCCTGGTCATATGTACAGGTAAATATGTCCCCTCACACTGCTCCTTACTCACCTACCCCTCCCATTGTTCTGATACTAAGCCTGCCAAAATGTGAACCCCATACATGCCTTACCCCTAAATGCCTCCATTACAGCCAATTCCTTGTCATGCTGGGCCTAAGCTATCCTTGCTGCTCCAGGCCCTTACTTTACCTTTAAAGTCCACCCAAACATATCTGAAAATATTGAAAACTGGAGGGTCCCTCGGGATGGATCAACATCTGCAGGAGAGCATCCAGTATCTCTAAAGGAAATTGTATTGCTTACAAATTTTTGCAACAAAGACGTGAAGCAGAACTGAGTTGTGTTGAAATAAATTACTAATCCATGTAGGGTCTCATGATAGCTCACACTAGCTTCTTGCAGGTCTTTGGGAAGTGCAGAGAATACTAAAACTGTTAAATAATAGAGTAGTATGCTAGACCACAGCTTGTCAGCCTGTTTCAATGACGGACAATATTTTGAGTTAAAATGTTTCCTTGATACTTTGAAACATCCCCGTAGGCACATAGAAACTGATTGCATAACTAGATGTACAATATGTCTTTGCCAGGAAACACTCTTTGCGTGAACCCAGCAATATTGGCGGCCAGTGGACATGGGTAAACTTCCTTTCTGGACGTGAATATGAATTTCACAAAGAGAATAGTTGTGTAGCACAATATATGCAGCAGATGGGAAAGCTGCAACCTTTGCTCTAGGACGATCAGCTTCACTATAAAAAAAATCCATCACAGCCTAAAGACAATGAATACTTACTGTAATCCCCTTCTGCCATACAAATGTAAAATGGCAATGAAGTCTCTTGTTAATAACATTGTACATGGATTTGCAAAGTATTTAGTATCAGTACCTGTCGACTACATGTTATGTTTCAAAAGCAAATGTACTATACATATGGAAGATGTGGATATGTATGGCATTACATCGCCTATGTTTAAAGACAGAACACTTGTTACACTAGTACTACAGTACACCCAAGCTCTCTGCAATAATCATAGAAGAGAGAAAACAAGCAGAGAGGAAGGAACTTTTATCATGGTGTTCACGATTTTACCTTTTGGACATTCTAGAAGTGGATATACTGCAGATGCGTTGTTGAAGAATTGATTGGTTAATAGCCACAGTATAAGATGAATTATATATTTTAAATAGTTATAGGTTTACAGGAATATGGGTATGACTGCAGACTCCCAGTACTGTGCCAGTGCCTATTGGATCCCTATGAGAGAGAAAAACTAGTATTAGACTTTTTAGGGACACACTTCATTGTCAATTCTTTTTTTCCCCTGTACTGCCAAACTGATTTCAAAACAGCATAAGAAAATTCTATGCCGTTAAACTATACAGATTCCCAATGAGAACAAAGTGATGCAGAATTAAAACATTTTCCACAATGATTCTAATGCAGAAAATGCCCCAGAAAATGGGACGTGAAAGTCACCTTCTGAAAATACGCTGGATCATCAGGGGTCAGTAACCTTTTTTGTATGGTGTACTGATATTTTAAACCCCTTCCTGGCGGAAGAATTTTTCGATTTTTGTTTTTGACTCCCCCCTTCCAAACCCCATAACTTTTTTATTTTTCCGCTCTCAGAGCCATATGAGGTCTTAATGTTTGCAGGACAAATTAGTTATTCTGTAAAATGTACTGGGAAGCTGGAAAAAAATTCAGAATGGGGTGGATTTGAATAAAAAGTGCATTTGTGCGACTTTCTTACGGGCTTCATTTTTATGACATTCACTGTGCAGCCAAAATGAAATGTCACCTGTATTCTATGTTTCGGTACGATTCCGGGGATTCCAAATTTATATGGTTTTATTTACATTTTAACCCCTTAACAAAAATCCAAAACTGTGCAAAAAAAATTTTTTTCTAAAAGTCGCCATATTCTGACACCCATAACTTTTTTATATTACCGTGTATGGGAATGTATAGGGCGTCTTTTTTTGCAGGACCAGGTGTACTTTTTAGTTATACCATTTTGGGGAATTGCTATTGTTTTTATCACTTTTTATTCAAATTTTTATCAGAGGCAAAACTGTGAAAAAACGGCGGTTTGGCACTTTTGATTTTTTTTTCCTGCTACACCGTTTACCGTATGGGAAAAATATTTTTAGAGATTTGTATTTGCATTTTCAGACACAGGGATACCTAATGTGTATGTGTTTCACACAAAGGGGGGTGATTTGAACTTTTAATATTTTTTTATTTTTTATATAATTTTATATTTTTTTACTTTAATTTTTTTTTTTTTTTGCATTTTTTAGACCCCTCCCTAGGGGTCTTGAACTCCAGGGGGTCTGATCACTAATGCAATGCATTACAATGCTACATAGAGTAGCCTTCAATAGAAACTAATGAAAGACAGGCCTGGGAGCCTTCAGAAGGCCCCCAGCTGTCATAGCAACGGGACACCAGCCCCGGAGCTTGCTCCGGTGGCCGTTGATCCGCGACAAAATGGCAGCACCCACACGCTGCCAGTAAAATGGTGCCTCGGTCACCTTTGACCGAGGCGCCAGAAGGGTTAATGCTAATGGGGCTAATGCCCGGCATCGATCGAAGGCAGTAGCACCAGGTCTCGGCGGCTATGGCGCCTGCACGACTCCCGAGCGGCCGCCATCTTTAAACACCCGACATCCGCCGTACTATTACGGCAGACGTCGGGAAGGGGTTAAAGAAAACAAAGACTAAGTACTCAGTGTGCCGTGCAATAATTGTAAGGATGTCGATCTACTACATGAAAGTCATAAATCACAAACCATATCAGCAACCAATTAATTAGTTGATTAAACTTATATTTCAGTGTGCTTTGTCTCTTGTGATATGGGCTCATACATTTATACAGCCCGATCTTTATGTTAACTAAATTCATACAAACTTTCCAGCTTTGTTTAAATAAATGAATGCCCACTTTAGCATGTTCGGCTGCCATATTCTACTTTTACACTTGCTTCAAGGTAGAAAAGCAATTGCTGACCTCTGAGCAGGCTAGCTCATTCCCAGACACAATGTCATAGATCATGCTTCCCGCCTTAGTACCTCCTCTGCTGTAGCATCACAGCTGAGAGAGCCCTGTGCCGGGTAGATATGCCAGAAGTGCCGGGAGTTGCTGACCCTGCCCTAGATGTTTCTTCCATGGTAACAATCTGGTAGTTCCTCTACTGAGTGCTGTAGAATGATCTTGAATCGGGGGCCTGAAATTGTCAGCGAAACTCCTACTTTTGTCATTATCACGTGCTGAGTTAATAACTAAGAGAAGATACATTTATGACTTGTTATATGTTTGTGCAGTTAAGCATGCCATGGTGGACTGATTGATTTGGTTGCCTGTTCCAATTTGGATGGTTCGGTTTGGCTATTAGTATGACATATAGATTGGTTCACTTTGAAGTCTACTTTCTCTGATTACTTTCTCTACTTTCTACTTTTTCTGATTATTTTAATAAGATGTAAAATTTTGTGTTGACCCCAAATATTGGATTATGTGCATATTTAACTTTTTGACACATTCAAGACACAAATCTCTACTAATTCAGATTATTTTGAGACTGTACCTTCCTGAATCCAGGCAATTACTTCCTGTGATACATACTGTATGTAGCAAACTTCAACTTTAACTTGACAAAACAAATGTCATTGAAAAAAAGTCACATTAACGCGACAGTGTAGATAACGCATGTGTTAAGATATACTTTGATACATATGTAGGTCTGAATCTTAGTTTGTTCAAGCTACACATGTCTTCACTTCAAATGCAGTTGAGGTGCACCTTGGAACAAGATCTCGATTCTGATCTACAGTTTCTATAATAGAAGCACTTAGAATATTTTACATGGCAGACTCTGTAATTTTTTTTCTTCATGAAGAGATATATGGTAAAAGGCGATACATCCTCATTAGAATTTCATATACGGATGTAGCAGACTTATCCTTAACTTCTGCAATTGGTTAAACTGCTGAAGTGTGATATCTTATCAAAGAAGACAACAAAACCAATAAAAAGTCATAGAAAAATGGTTTCACAGTGACTTTTCATTGGTTCTTGTTGTCTTCTGTGATAAGGTATCATGCTGTTTCTGCATATGTGTTCTTAGCTATTAATATCTCATCATTTATATTGATTTCATTTGTTAATTAATTTCTCTGTGTCACGCCAATATACCTTCATGTTCACCAATGTCATTATAGCAGTCAGCAGAAACACTGATCATTTTTTCTAAGAAGCAAATCTTGCATAATCATTAGTAATTTCTCTAACTGTAAGTAAAGTTCCTTGAATTACAGAGAGAATATTGGACACATGCTCCAGCATGACTTTGCTCTTAACAGACACATCAGGCAGCCATCCTTATCATGCTACTTGTAAATTAATGCTAGGAAAAGTTGTATTAATTTTAACAAATTGATCCCTAGTGGTTACACCATGTAATGATGGCCAAATTATCTGCATCAGGATCAGTAATGTACATTAGAAGGGAAGACTCTGCTAGGAGGAAAACATTTAACCCTTAAAACAAGTTAATGATTCTAAGTTTTTCAAGATCCAAGCAATATTACTAAGCTACACCATGACTATCAAAACTCTAGTATATAAAGCAGCACTTTAGATATAGATCTAGGAAAAATCAAGTTCACATATATGGGTCTCTTTCCCCCTAAATATAATCTTTTAAGCTAAACAGTCTCAGGATATACACTGTTTACCATTGATGAGACCCAGTGTGTGTATGGACATTTATTTAATGAAAATTCTCCTTAGAAATAAGTATGCAAATTAGGCAATCTAATTTTCACAAGCGACAGACCTGCTGAACAGATATTAGTCCTGTCAAGTGAATAGGCAACACAGCAATACTTAAAACAGCTGCTACAAACAGCATGACAACTGACAACAGTGGCACCCGATGTGCACTATGAAGAGGTTATTTCAAACAGATCATTGTTGTAGGTGCTCAGAGTCAGTTGGCGTACAGTAGCTGCTGAGAGTCAATCAGCAACTCATCTAAAATCAATGGATAACCTCTTTAAGTTAGATAACCCCTTTAAGAACCAAGCAGTTTCTTCTAACAACTTATCAGCAAGAACAAATCGAAAAGAGTTTCCTGTATTCTAGGCACTGTAGCTACCTTGGATTTTTCCAACCTTGTATTAAATATGTTTATCTTGAAATATTATAGCATGTTTGGTGTGCAAACTGTACTCCATACAAATAAAGACATTTTTATTGAAATCAAAAGCTTCTTCATGCTGCCAGAGGAAAGGATAGTAGTGGAAGAGTGAAGAAATCAGGCAATACCTCTTAGAGGCTAACTGAGTATATTTGATAGTAAGCTTTCGAGAGTGCTAGCTCTCTTCTTCAGCCATGGTATCAAATATACTCAGTTAGCCTCTAAAAGGTATCGCCTGATTTCTTCACTCTTCCACTACTTTCTATGGCTAACACGGTACAACATTATACAGTCATATGAAAAAGTTTGGGCACCCCTATTAATCTTAATCATTTTTAGTTCTAAATATTTGGGGGTTTGCAACAGCCATTTCAATTTGATATATCTAATAACTGATGGACACAGTAATATTTCAAGATTGAAATGAGGTTTATTGTACTAACAGAAAATGTGCAATATGCATTAAACCAAAATTTGACCGGTGCAAAAATTTGGGTACCCTTATCATTTTATTGATTTGAATACTCCTAACTACTTTTACTGACTTACTGAAGCACAAAATTGGTTTTGTAACCTCACTGAGCTTTGAACTTCATAGCCAGGTGTATCCAATCATGAGAAAAGGTATTTAAGGTGGCCAATTGCAAGTTGTTCTCCTATTTGAATCTCCTCTGAAGAGTGGCATCATGGGCTCCTCAAAACAACTCTCAAATGATCTGAAAACAAAGATTGTTCAACATAGTTGTTCAGGGGAAGGATACAAAAAGTTGTCTCAGAGATTTAACCTGTCAGTTTCCACTGTGAGGAACATAGTAAGGAAATGGAAGACCACAGGGACAGTTCTTGTTAAGCCCAGAAGTGGCAGGCCAAGAAAAATATCAGAAAGGCAGAGAAGAAGAATGGTGAGAACAGTCAAGGACAATCCACAGACCACCTCCAAAGAGCTGCAGCATCATCTTGCTGCAGATGGTGTCACTGTGCATCGGTCAACAATACAGCACACTTTGCACAAGGAGAAGCTGTATGGGAGAGTGATGCGAAAGAAGCCGTTTCTGAAAGCACGCCACAAACAGAGTCGCCTGAGGTATGCAAAAGCACATTTGGACAAGCCAGCTTCATTTTGGAAGAAGGTCCTGTGGACTGATGAAACAAAGATTGAGTTGTTTGGTCATACAAAAAGGCGTTATGGATGGCGTCAAAAAAACACAGCATTCCAAGAAAAACACTTGCTACCCACTGTAAAATTTGGTGGAGGTTCCATCAAGCTTTGGGGCTGTGTCGCCAATGCCGGCACCGGGAATCTTGTTAAAGTTGAGGGTCGCATGGATTCAACTCAGTATCAGCAGATTCTTGAGAATAATGTACAAGAATCAGTGACGAATTTGAGTTCGCCGGGGATGGATATTTCAGCAAGACAATGATACAAAACACAGCTCCAAATCTACTCAGGCATTCATGCAGAGGAACAATTACAATGTTCTGGAATGGCCATCCCAGTCCCCAGACCTGAATATCATTGAACATCTGTGGGATAATTTGAAGCGGGCTGTCCATGCTCGGCGACCATCAAACTTAACTGAACTGGAATTGTTTTGTAAAGAGGAATGGTCAAAAATACCTTCATCCAGGATCCAGGAACTGATTAAAAGCTACAGGAAGCGACTAGAGGCTGTTATTTTTGCAAAAGGAGGATCTACTAAATATTAATGTCACTTTTCTGTTGAGGTGCCCATACTTTTGCACCGGTCAAATTTTGGTTTAATGCATATTGCACATTTTCTGTTAGTACAATAAACCTCATTTCAATCCTGAAATATTACTGTGTCCATCAGTTATTAGATATATCAAATTGAAATGGCTGTTGCAAACCCCCAAATATTTAGAACTAAAAATGATTAAGATTAATAGGGGTGCCCAAACTTTTTCATATGACTGTACTAAGAGGAAAGGATATACTTGTTTCTCAGTATTCTAGTATGACCTGGTGAGTCAGTTTATACACCTCATCTGATATCATCTTTATCAAATATATAGAGCAGGTAAATATATAGGGCTTCCCACTTCACACATTAATACCTGAGCTAACAATTATACAAAGTAAGAGAAAACCTTGGGAAAAAAATGTCAACTATAAGTGACTTATGCCATACTGTTGTAAAGGGGTGTAATATATGAAAATCAGACAGAGCAATTTTAAATTGAGCATTGCACCTTGAAGATTATTATGATTTCTGGGAGTTGTGAATTGTGTAAAAAATTTGATTGTATATGGAAATAGAAAGGGTCTATGCATTCAGTGAAGTGCAGAATAGCATTGGATTGCTTCATGTTTAACCATGACTAAGTATTGCATAATGGATGGTTCTGGCAATGTAATAGATATGAATGGTCGGCACATTTTACTGTGAACATCAAAGGAACTTTTTAATGTACATTGAATCTTAGAATGGTTTACATTAAAGAGCGGTACATTTGTATAACTGATTTCATTACTTGTCTGAGGTTTATGCAGTGAGGGAGTCATGACCTCTATCACTGGCTACAACAATAACAAAGCATGCCATGTACTATCATGTTGACTTTCATGTTGACCCATGAATTAATCAGACTTGTAGAACAAGGTTCATAGGAGCATAATAGGATCCTTGGAGACATATTTCCATTGAGCTGAATGCTTATGTTACTTTCTAATGAAGTTGGGGTAGAACTCATAAAGTTCTTGTTAAATGTATTTACACTTTATTTCATGCAAAGATTGCTTCTGTTCACAACCCTTTTGGACCATAGACTTAAGTCATACCTTCCAATGCTGCAAAAAAGTTACAAAGACACACTATTACTTTTTTTGAGACTTTTAGTTTTTCATATACTTTTTAACTTTTTTAACATGTTTTCAATGTAATTTTAGTTCTGCTAAAGGATCCATATGGTCACACAAACAAAAATGATCAATTAATCTTAAAAAAATAAATACAGATGAACGAAACTGGCACAAATATATTTCTCTTAAGCTCCATGCACACTACTGTATTTATTTTCCATATGCGCTCCAGATCCATAGTTACAGATAGTATATAGACCCATTCATTTCTATGGTCCTATCATGACCATGTTATTCAGAGGTCAGTGTGGGGGCCTTGAACTTGGGAAATATGAAACAGATCCTATTTCTGTCCATTTTATGGTCAGCTCATTCATTCATGTGTATGGGTCCATGAAAAACATGGACAACACGTGGATGCCATCAATGTGCATCCGTTCTATTTTCATAAGTAAACCTATGGTTGTGTTGACGGACCCCATTAATGATTCACCCATTTAATAATGGGGTTGTCTGAGATTTCTAAAAACAAGGAGCTATGGAACAAACATACCAGTGTTCAGCATGCTCAACCACGTTTGTTTGTTTGTTTGTTTTCTGAAAACTACATTTAGTTGTTAATGTTGATAGCTCAACATTAATCCTATCATTAATCGGTTGCCTGTATGACAGACCTCCAGAATCTAAAGTTAAAGCTGGCCTTAGTCTACTTCTGTACAGATTGTTTTGCTGACACAGGTTGCATTATGCAGTCAATATACTGCAATTCATGGAGATGGTGTTTAATAGGGTTTTCACATGTTATATGAAAGGGAAGAGTATTTTCTCTGTGTTTCCGGAGAATATGCACAATAGATTGTAAGTAACAGTGGAGCATTAATTGATAGACAACTCCTAATAGGCATATGCAGCATTAGTGGCATCTTCTGCAGACTGATATATCATGTAAATTAGCTGATGTACCCGATGAGAAATATAATTAGTTTATCTTCTAAATTGCACAGTGGAGATGTCAAAATAATTCTTATTATAAATCCCTGGTGTAATGGTTGCTCATCTTTTAAAGCTCACTCGCATATATTTGTCTGGACCCCAATAAATAAAACAAACTGCTATATAATATTACCTTATGTTTTATTTTTCAGACTGTCTACAAGTCCTGGCTGTGTTCCCAGTTTTTTGAAGTTACACAATCTGAATGCAGTAGCAAAATCCCTTGCAAGCAATACTGTTTGGAGGTACAAACACGATGTCCGTTTATATTACCAGATAATGATGATGTCGTCTATGGTGGACTATCAAGTTTCATCTGTACAGGTAATGGACGTCTACCTTATTGTTTCACGTAATGAAACTAGTGACATGGAACAATGAATAGATGGAGTCATATCTAGTAATGTGATGTAGAAAAGTTTCTGGATGTATCAAATTATTATGTTGTGATTAATATTTTGAGGCAAATATCGGTTCTAAAGCTATCCAAACACAAAAGGTTAATGTTGGCCAGATTTCTGCAGGAACAGCTGTATATGTGAACCTTCTGACTTTCCCCAGATATAGGGGGGAGAAAAGGATCAGGCATTTGGATATCAGTATGTGTGCTTTTTTATTTTTTAAGAGAGAATAAACCATCTTAAGAAGTGATGGTGGTAAATTTTGTTCCCTCTCCATATTCAGATCACATACTCAGTCAAGTGGCGCGTACATATTTATAGAGGGTAGGGAGGGATAGCTGTTAGCCAAAAAATTGTTAGGTCAACAACTATCTTGTATCTACATGTATAGCTAGTTGCAAAGCTTTTTTTTTTTTTTTTAAAGATGTCTACCTTGTGCGGATATTGTATATGATACATACCATGCATCCACTCTTTGTTGTGGTAGTAAGTTAAATATATGGAAGATTGTAACTACATGTTTTCATCTGCGCACAAGAACATGTTCATAGGTAGGCTACAATTATGCTATAATAAAATACAGTAACCTAGTGCACCTGATCTAGACAATTATGAATGGAATATCTGCCAATTTACAATTTCAATTAATTAATTAAAAACTTTTTTGACTGTTCATATGAATGATAACATTTCTACCAGCAATGATATTTATTATGCTAAAATTGGGACAGATCTGTGGATATTCAGCTGATCAGCTGTTTGAGGAGGGTCCATGCAAGTGCTGCAGCCTCGTCAATGTTTGCATTAGGTTGCAGGCTGTTTAATACACAGAATACTGGACTTTTTGTATAGAGGCTCGTGAAGTGCACACAGCGCACCCAGCACATTATAAATAATGTAACACATAGTCAATTGTATTCAGAATCAATTGTCCTTAATACTTAAAGGGGTTGTGCTGATATCTACAGGATAGGGGATAAGTGTCTGATCACTGGGGTCCACCAGTGATCAGGACAACCGGGACCAAAAGTCCCCATAAAGCCTCCTTGTGAATGGACCGCCAGTGCGCTAGAGTGACTGACGCTCCAATCACTATGTGGCTCTTGGCACTGCCGGAGATTATAGTCCCAAAAGCCCCATAGAAGTGAATGTAATTCCGGTCATGCAAGTGCGTTGGCACTCTATTCATAAACAGGCTATTGGGGGACTTTCAGTCTCCTTTCCTCCCTGATCACAGGGGGACTTGTCCCCTGTCCTGTTGATAGGGAATAAGTGTCCATAATGGAACATCCCCTTTAAGTAAATAGACATTAAACCAGTGGTATATCACACATTGCAAACATTCAAGTTTTGTTGAAAATTAATTATTATTGGAAGCACCAAATGCTTTATTCTCATTAATACATTTTAACCTGTTCTTATCAATACGTGTACTAAAATTCTTGGGTTGACCACTTTCAGATGAAATCTCTAAAATGCCACAAGTTTGTAGTTACTCAAATTGAAAATCCCACATCGCTTAACTCAGCACTCCAGTTCAGTGACTCCCCACTACCTATGGATTCCATATGTAGACTGGCCAGCCACTTTATTCATAGTAATCCAGATGGTGGCGATCACATAATTTTCCTATGTGACTGTTTCCCTGCCTGCTTCTCCTTTTATGCTGGTGCCTGGTTCTGGGATGTTGCAGCCAGAAATGAGGACTATTAGAGTTTCCTGTGTCAGTACATTTAAAAGATTTCTTTAAAAAGTGGGTGTCACAAAGTGGATGTCAATCCACTGTGTCACTAAACCAGTTTGACTTAGGACTACTCCTGCACTTCATGGTATCTGAATGGTATACACGCAATGGGTCAGGACAGGTGGCACAGAATAAATACATTGAACTGGAAGTGGTTAGGGCAGGTGTTTAAGGATCAGAGTCAGGTAAATGTACAGGTGTCAAAAACAGGTAGTCAGTAAAACTGTAGCAGTAATACCTTAAGGCCGGGGGCCCCTGTTGCAAAAATGCAGTGCTTTACATTACCTACAAAGTGGATGGGATTCTGGCTAATCCCTTCCACACATTGCAGAAAAGAATCTGCAGCGGAAATGCTGCGATTTCAAAAACCATCATGTTTTTGTAAATCTCAGCATGTTAATTTTATGTAATGAAAAAAACTGCAATTCGTTTCCGCCACTGTCTTTTCCGCAGCGTTTTTTGGCTGCGGCTTACTATGTTGGGCCTTAGTCTAAAATGGTTTATCAGGACCATGTTATTGATTGCTATGGCTTTTTCACTACTTACCAAGAAACATACATTTACATTCACAGAAACATACATTGTACATTGTATTCTATAGTGGATGTGAATGGCATAGAATTTGAATGGAACTGAGCTGCAGCATGGCCATTAAAATATATTATTTTCATTTTGTGCCTTGTTTGCAAAGCTGTTTTTTCACTTTTCAGGCTAGTATTAACGACATAAATTAAAATATTGAAGGTTTTGCAAAAATAGTTGTATGTTGTTATTTATTTATTTATAATTGTTGTTATTTCACAGAATTTTTGAAATTATTAATGTTTATATTCAAAGGGTCATACTTAAATTATGATTTATTTGTAAACAAAATGGTTACAAGAATCCACCAGTCTCACATTCCAGCTATTTCTGATTTTTTTTTAAAGCCTTAATACTGTAGTCTTCACAATTTACAAATGACATTAGGTAAGTCTCTAGCATCTCCATGTGGTCACTTTAAGAAACTGCAAGACATTTATCTTAACTGAATTTAGTTCACCCTTATGCTGCACTCCCAAGAATATAACTGTAAGACATTAGAGTAACTTTCTCGCAAAAAAGCTTAAAAGCCAAATAAACAATTTAATATATTGAAGAAAATAAAACAAAAAAATAGAGGAAAGTGTACACAATGTAAGAAATATATCCAGTATTATATTTGATAGCAAGACAGTTTTGTCCTTTATAATTATATAAGTTGTTTCTATTACATGTTGTTTTTATATATGATTATGATAGGCAGCTTGTTAAATAAATAAATTTGCTTGTCAGCTATTGATTCATATGGCATAACAAGTCTGCCTCAGTGAGACTATCCATATTGCTGTCACATGTAAATAAGTAAGTTAATATTTCTACTTAAATATACATGCAAATAGAAATAGTTTACCCTTTAATATAGCTTGAATAGGGACAAGAAGTACAATTTAGTGTATGTTCAGATGAATGACCCTAACCATTGGGATGTCTCAAGCCATGGACTTTGCGGCTGAATCAGAATTGAATACAATGGACAGAAGTGCAGTGGTCTTTACTGTGGATTTTGCTCATTGCACGGCAATAAATAAAATCCACAGTTCAGTTAACACCAAAGTCAACAACAATATCCACATGTGAAACATAGGTTTTTTGCAGACTTTAGTATGCACGTTTAGGCTGGGTTCACACGGAGGAATCTGTCACATATTTGGGAGTGGATTTCACCCCCTGAATCCGTGGCAGATTCCATCCCGAATCTACCTCCCATTGCTTTCAATGGGAGGGAGAGATTGCAGATAAATGTGGAAAAAATCAGCGTCCTGCTTGATCTTGCCGCGGATTCTGCAGCTCGGGAGTCCCTTCTGATCACGCCCATTCATCGGCCCTGCATCAGCATTCTTTCGCGGCAATCCTGTAGCCGAATATGGCAGGAAAATGAAGAAATGAAGGAACCTAGCCTTAGCCTTACTTTGGTGTTCACAGAACTGATCATTAGGATGGATTTTATGGATATAATAGCCATTTTTCGATTTAGATTTTTTTTAAAAAAACTGCATTTGCGCCACATTCTAATTGATTTTTACCATGTTATTATTTATTATGCTTACTTATATAGTGCCATCATATTCCACAGTGCTTTACAGATATTGTCAGTCACTGTCCCATATAGGGCGCGCAATCTACATTCCCTATCAGTATGTCTATGGAGTGTGGGAGGAAACCCACAAAAACACGAGGAGAACATACAAACTCGTTGTAGATGTTGTCCTTGGCAGGATTCGAGCCCAGGACTCCAGCACTGCAAGGCTGCAGTGCTGACCACTGAGACACTGCGCCGCCCACGTACTGTGTTCCTTTTGCAGCCAAAATTACATTACCTATATTCTGCTGGTCATTATGATTATGGTGTTACCAAATTTATATAGTTTTTTTTTATGTTTTAATACCTTAAAAAGTCCAAATCCATATTCTGACACCTGCAATTTTATATTTCTGTATATAAGAGGCTGTGTCATTTTTTTCCCAGGACCAGATGTACTTTTTATTAATACTTATTTGGGGAATGTCTGATATTTTGAACTCTTTTTATTTAAATGTGTTTTAAAGACAAAATGTCAAAAATGTGGTTGCCTTCCAACATGTATGCTGGGGCGTAAATACCGGGATAGCAGCAGTAGCGACTGCCACAGGGCCCAGGACATTACCTGCTGGTAACAGGCTCTATTTACTTATCGATCTCCGCTCCTGCTCACAGCCACCTGTGCTTCCCATTCTGCGGAAGCGGAGGTGGCTGTGAGCAGGAGCGGTAAGTAAGGCCGTGGGCCGCGAAACCGACAAAAACTGCTATAATTATACTCTGGGATTTTTTCAGAGTCCAGAATATAATGATCGGAGGCCCAGGGGAGGTGAGGGAACATAAAAAATACTGTTACTTACCTCTCCTGCACTTCGGGCCTCCTTGGTGACGTCCCAGGCGTCAACGTGGCCCAGGCCGACGTCATTATGTGCCGCATGCCTGGCTCACGTGACGTCTGGTCCACCATTGAAGAAGGCGGGGAGTGCGCCGGAGCCAGGGAGAGGTAGTTAACATTGTTTTTTTATGTTTGTACCCTCCCCTGGGTCTCCGATCATTATACTCTGGGGTCTGAAAAGGCCCCAGAGAATAATAATTGTTTATGGGTGGTCCACAATGGGGCATAATACGATGTGAAGGGGCCACTATGGGGCATAATACTGTGTGCAGGGGCCACTATGGGGCATAATACTGTGTGCAGGGGCCACTATGGCGCATAATACTGTGTGCAGGGACCACTATGGGGCATAATACTGTGTGTAGGGGCTACTATGAGGCATAATAGTGTGTGCAGGGGTCACTATGGGACATAATAGTGTGTGCAGGGGCCACTATGGGGCATAATATTGTGTGCAGCGGCCACTATGGGGCATAATAGTGTGTGCAGGAATGTGGTTTGTACGGGAGGGGGGCGGTTGCAGGAGGGCGATTACTGTGGGGGGCAAGGTCAAATGTTCACTTTGGGGCCCAGTCATTCCTAGTTACGCCGCTGCATGTATGGATGCATCAGCCCTAGCTATTACATTGTCCATCCCTGAAAGGCGATGCTGTTAATTTGCCAGGGAGTGCACCATTATCTCTGTTAGATTGTGCAGTACATATTGTCCCTTACAGTTACCCTAACAACAGAAGGGGAACAGAGATGGTCTTAAACTGATTGAACAGTATGTATTGGCCCCTTTAGTCACCCTAACATCCAAACAAGGTAGCCCTGGTGTGTTGGGTATGACATGGAAAAGTATCCACAGTATCCACAGACATGAGTGGTCATAGGATCAGCTGGTGGGATGCATGAATTGTAGAGGAAACAGGAAGCAATACTGCTCAGTATAGGATATCAATACAATTCCATTCCCACCATTGTAAATTGATGACCATTCAGAAGCACACTTAGTTGGTAGTTGCGTTTTCCGTATAGGTATAATTGAAGAAGAAATTCCGCAGAGGAAAACTCTGCAGATTTTCTGTGAAAAGTGCTGTGGAAAAAAAACGCAATTAGTTTCTGACGCGGTTTTTCCCTCAGCACTTTTCCGCTGCAGCTCGCTACGTGTGGCCTTAGCCTTACACATTTGTACTTTCTGCATTTTTGGCAGTGGGGATACCTAATTTGTTTGTTTGGTTTTGTTTATTTATTTTTATTTGAGATATAGGCAAAAGGGGTGATTTGTTTTTTTTTTACTTTTAAATATTTTATCATTTTTTTACTGTTTTACCCGCCCCTCCTAGGAGATCCCTTGTCCCTTAGCAACACAACTCTATTGCCGTATATGGGAGATTCACGGTGTAACTATTGAAGTCTGCTACAGGAAAGCCTCAATAGTTTTATAGCTATGACAGACCTGGGAGCTTTCATAAGGTTCCCGGCTACCATAGAAATAGCATGATTCTGCAATCTTGTGGCATCTGAGTTGTACTACAAGGGAAAAGGTATGGGGATGGTAGACACTCATAACAGGGAGACACCTGAATGGGGATTGCGGGAAATAAAAAAATAAAATTCCCTTGATTAGAGAGATAGCGGGCATTAGCACCACACATCCACTGTATAGAACAGCTTAGACCCAGTGGCTATGGCGGCTGCTATGCTTCAGAGTTTCTACCATATTTAAGGACCTGACATTTGTTGTACTATGCTAAAGACAGGCAAAGAGAATCATGAATTCATGCCAAGAAACATTTTTACTTTTTTTTACTTTTTGGATATTACTGTATCCTTTTCAGATTGACAGCATGTTTGTAATAAAAAGCTTACAAACATTTCCAGGCAATGACATTTTGAAATTATTACATTTCTGCTAAAATTTATTGACTGTAGCAAAATTAACCTGAACTTCTGAAATTGGTTAAACTGCTACAGTGTGATATCAGAAGACAACAAAAGCCAATGAAAAATTATTGTAAAAACATTTTTCAATGACTTTTCATTTGTTTCTGTGATAAAATATCATGCTACAGTCATTTACCCGATTGCAAAGGTTTGGGTTAACTCTGCTACTGTACATGCGTATATCAAAGTGGCTTGGAGTTAGAAAAGGTTGGGGAACTGTGCTATAAGATAGTTGTATCTGCTTGTGACTATTTAGTAAGCCTCAAGGTGGCCTGGCTCAAAACTATGTACATCTATTTAATAAGGGGAAATAAAAGAACTGCCCTGTGGGTTGTCTTATCTGGTACTTGTAGCAGACTATGCAGTATCAATGCTAGACGTTGTTGGCTGGTTAGGTCAGACTCTTGAATGTTATATAACTGTAATTTCTTGCACTACAGTCTACAAGCAAACATGGTGCCAGTTCAGGTGTCCATATGGCTTTGTAGTAAGGGGCATGCATTTCCCATTTTTCGTGTTGACATTGAGAGACATTTATTGATGCACTTACTGTACAGTATGTTGGTTTATTCATTTAGTTGCACTTAAATAAATGGAGTTCATGTAATACACCATATTTATAAAGACCAACAGAAACAGCACATGGTGTTTTTACAGCACAAACAGGCCTTGCAGACTCCTACATTCTTTAGGATATGTGTGGCAGTTACCTGATACTTTTCTCACTGTTAGTCGTTCTGCTTTATAACCACTCTCCCTTTTCTATTAAAAATAAATAAATAAATGACTTTTCATGCACTGACTTCCTGTTGAGCTTGTGGAAGACTTGTGTTTATACACAGCAGCCTATGAAACGTGGCAGAGATGAAGAGGAAGGGAAAGAGCAGCAGGTCAACCAATAATGAGATAGGAGGTGTGTCCCAGACTACCATAAACAAGGCACTGTAGCTAACCTATAGTTGAGGACTGGAGTCATGACCTAAGGGAGATAGCTAGAAACCAGCACAATGACTAAATCTAAAGACAATAAATAGCAGGCAGTCATTTTCTATAGGTATTGATTTACATGTAATTTTTGAACTCTTAACAGGAGGATAGGAGTGGGGTGCTCTTCAATAGCACCGAATTCAAAATCAATTTATGTAGTGTTTCCCAGCTGGTGTCCATATATTGGGAAATATTGCATATTCTTCCCTGCAATTTCCTATCTTAGTAGTTACCCCAGTGTTAGTAGAGTGGATACATAGTTATTTACATGACATAGAGCTAGCTTCCAAATCTGCTTCTGCAAATACATCCACAGCAGTGCTAAATAGTGAATGTTTCTTTGTGACCCTTTTCTTGGCTTTATTTTACTTGAGACTCCTTATATAACTGTTATTTAACATGCAGTGTATCTGTGAAGAAACTACAGTTCCCATGCATATGCCTGCTATCACTCTCTGTATTTGCTGCTCACAGGGGTAGGGGGGAGTGAGCTTGCTAATGAAACATCACAGCATCACGTGACCTCAGATGTGGGAGTGATTTATTAGCTATGATTTCGATCTCTCCTGTATCGATTGGAGTGGAGAAGACAAGGGAGGGGTACACAGAGAGAGAGCAGGCAGATGCATCATGGGAGCTGTAGTTTCTTCACAGATTTACTGCATGTAAATAACAGTGATATAAGGAGCAACAAGTAAAATAAAGCCAAGCAAAGAGTGCACAAGGGAGCAGTGAGGATATAGTACTGCTGTGCATGTATTTGCAGATAATTTATGGAAGGTGGATAACCCCTTTAATATTTCAGAGCCTTATGAAATTGTCATTTTATCTTGCAGGGCTGTATGAAAACTATCCAACCAATGCAGAACCAGAATGCTGTGATGTCAGATGGGATTTATCAAGAGATAACCAATCCAAAGGGACTAAAAAACAACAACAGGACTCAACGTTGTGTCACAGGACGTCACTCACAGCTTCATCAGCATCCAGACTGTGTAATAGCAGACTTAAACTGTGTGTTCTCGTACTGATACTATTACATACCGTACTAGCAGTTTCAGCAGCACAAAACTCAACAGGACTGGGTTTTGAAAACATAAGAATTTTGGAAGACCATTCAACAAATGAGGAATAGAAAAAGGGAAATATTTCACTGGAAAGACACACCTCTGGCCCACTCCAGCAAAACGCTACAGTCACATGTAATAGAAACGAGGTGCTTGTACCTTTCGACTCATTTTTACAAGTCAGTCTGTGTAAAAATGGCAAGGCGGGCCAGGCTCCAATCTTCAAGGACAAAATGGGACAGCTTTTTATTGACTAAAAGGCTGTATGGTGACTTAAATTTCTCACACCATTTTATACACTGTGTTTTAATGTATGGATTTTTGTTTGATTTTGCACTTGTTAATACAGGATTTTATTTTTTGGGATGGTTTCTCAAAGCTATACTGAGTCTTTTCACTGTCTATATATTTCTAGCCATTGTCTGTACTCATCTTTTATGTCCTGTCGATTTCTACTATTGAAGCAGAAGTGCTATGAACAGAAGCATAGCAAACAATAACAACACTAGATTCCACTCTGCCCATATAAACCATTGTTTTACCCATCTCCTTGAAGCAAAAAAAAAAAAAACGATCACAAAACAAGAAATTAATAGAATCTGCTTAGTTTTAAGAGTATGGCGTAATATTTACACCCAGGCTGCTGGGTCATTGTTGCTCAGAGTGGGTAAATCTTGTGGACTATAGCTGGGAGTGGGTTAAAACAGTGAAAAACAACACTCTTTCTCAAAGTGTTGGGCAGTTATCCCATTTTATGTGCACCTATAGCAAACTGTGTTGTTCCAGTTCCCATTTCAAAGAAACAAATGTCCAGTCTTTTCACTGGTCAGTTGAACATGAGCAACCTTTCAGAATTCTGTATTGATCCAGTTAAGCTCAGTGAGTATAATAGTTGAAGGCCTTCACATTGGAGGTACAATTTTGGCATTCATTGTGAATTCTGTTTTAATTTCTGCTGTAGTTACAGTATTTCGTATCAAACATAAAGATTTATTTGTGTATGTATACTAGGGACGTGCAGAGATGGGGGTTATTACAGGAAGATCCAGAGGATAACTGAAGCCTTTTCTAAATTGCTAATTTCCTCCTAACCTAGCAAAGCAATGGGGTCTATGTATTCAACACAATGATTTTTCAGATTTACTGGTGACATAGGTTTTAGTCAAGGCGATCTACAAGCATTGGTTGCACAGGGTAAATAAATACCCTATTGGGTATTTTACAATTTATAGTTAGAAATAGTTATATGTAATTGTTGTAATTGCTATACAGTAGTTATTATCATACTTTGATGGCACTTATCTTGGAGATTTACAATATACAGTACGTAACCATCGGTAAGCTCAAACTGATAGCCATAGCTGTTTCCAAAAAAATGACTTTGACAGAAAATTAAACAGATATAGAGACCATGTGCACAGAGCCTGTATGGCCGTGCACAGGGGCTGTATGACTCCCTACTATGGAGCTGAATGGTCTCCTTGTCCTGCTGTAAAGACTAATTATCGAACCGTATGTATTGAGCTATTTTCCTCCAAAAGCAATATTTAATATAGAATCTAACAAAACAAAAATTTCAACATGTAGTTGAAAGGAGCCCTATTATACCTATATGGAAAACGCCAGCATTTCTGTAGGTATAATTGACATGCTGAGATTTACATTTCTGCTACAGACTTTTTTCTGTAATGTGTGGATGGGATTAGCCAGAATCCCATACATTTTGCAGATACTGTAATATGCAGCGTTATTTGCCGCAGCATTTTCGTTTCAAGCCAAAATGCTGCCTGTACGCAACGTGGGGCTCGGCCTTAAGGACCTCCAGCCAAAAACCAACAGTAGTAAATGGGATTATAATTTCCCAGCCTAAAGAAAACCCAAAACCAGATAATGTTCCAATTTGAAACCAACAAGTGTATCCTCAAAATACAAGAAAATGTATGTACAAGATTTGCAAGAACAGGAGGGTAGCATGCAGTAGCTCCCGTGACTATGCTTTTGTTTCCTGTCAATGCCTGTGAGCACCAGTTATTGAACCCTCTGTACACATCTGAGAATGTTGATATTCAATGAGATTATGATGCTCATTGTAATCTGTTACAAAGAGGCCTATGACGTTTTATGTATTTCAGTGTGCTTAAGTGGAAAACAGACCATGCAGTGCTATACAGTATGTTCATTAGCATTACCTCCATGCTAGAAACACATTTTGTTGCTCTTTTATTTTACATTTTGCAGTAACATTAAAGGAAGGAAAATTTATAAGGGCTGTTAAAATAATTAAACTCAGTTTCCTTCCTATTCTCTTTCTACACTTGGGAAGTGCACTTCAAAATGTTTGCTGTGTAGCAGGGATATGAAGGAAAATACTTTCAAAGCAAACACTATGTCTTGATAAAGAGGCCTCCCCTTTTATACGCTTCATTTTTACTTCTTGTCTCTGCTTCATCTACTACCTGAGAAACGTAGGAAGAACCAATACTATGCATTTTTCACTTTTAAGAAGTATTCTCCTTAGTTCTAATCATAAAGAAATTGCGCTGAAACTCGGACATGAGACATTTGTATATAATTGCGCAATAATAAGAAATTGCACCAGGAGTTAAAAAAAAATGAAAAAAAAAATAGAAAAAAATCTATATATGTATACTATTTTGTTTTTATGACTCATCTTCAGTACCATCTTTATGTTTGGGAATACATGGTGCTTTTTCTTGTCAGTCGGGCTTGTTGTATCTTCATTTACATACTGCAAAAATAAGACTAGTAGAATGAATAATATAAAAAAAAAAGCCTTAATTAATGGTAGAATGTAGATTTTAGGTAGATAGTGTATTTAAATATAGTGGAGCAATAACTGGGTGGTACGTAAGTACAGTAGAAAAGAGCAAAGATGGAGCAATGTTTAAAAAGCACTTAGTGGGTGAGCTCTTGTTCAACTGATCTACTGTTTGAGTACCTGTATGTATGGTCAGTAAACAGTTTGTTCTAACCTTTATCTACCTCTGCTGGGCAAAGGCCAATCAACAGTCTTTTCTTTATGTGTTGTGCTGTGTGTATTATGTGTCATACCAATTCCATGTCCATTCATCTTTTTACATATTGCACCATAACAGTAGCAAGGTTCTTATAATTCATATCAATAAATGGTACTTTGGATTGTCAAAATAATACAATAATACTTTTGAAAACTCTGGAGCTGCTGTATTCTTCTATGGTATTACTGGTAAATAAGACTTCTATGTTTGGCTTCTGCTCAAAAATGTGGAATTATGATTGTATGTATCATGGTAGTCAAAGACAAGATTCTAGAGGCCAACAAATGTTTTGATTTTATCATAGTTATTAACATATAATGTGAATGAACAGTGTACCAGATGATATGACTGGTTCATATATTGTAAGTATGTATCTCAAGTCAAATATGCAACTATGACTGGCCATGATACGCTATCCCTCTACTGCCTACCTATAGATCAGTCTATCTATCTATCTATCTATCTATCTATCTATCTATCTATCTATCTATCTATCTATCTATCTATCTATCTAATATCTGTTTCTGCTGCTGGAGTACAGGAATAGCAAAAGTTGTCAATTATGATTCAGTCATCATTGTTCTATCACATATCTAAGGATTCTGTAGTACACCAATAAACCTTGAAACATTTTAGACCCTTTCTTGAAAGAGGGTTTCCAGGTTTTATTGGGACTCAGGTAAATTATATCAATGGGAGATATATTCAATATACAATATATAGTGTATTTTATGAATGTAACATATATATATATATATATATATATATATATATATATATGTACTTGTATACAAATGATTATAAATTGAGATTTCTATATCTTCATTTCTGAAAAGGATTTCCAGTAAAAGTATAGATGCACATTCATTTTTTGTGAAGGTCACCTGAGTTATTTTTATATTTTAATTATAGCTTTAATGGATAATTTTATTCATACTTTTAATTACATATAAGGCTATGTTCTTTACCCTCACTTGACTTATAGAAATAACAGTATATAAATAGTATATGGTGACCTATTCCAGCTATAGAATTACTTATCTAAGATAATATAGGATACTTTAAAGCAGAATTATTTATGAAATATATTTTTATGAAAATACAAAGCGATATTTATTTTGGGCCAGACAGTTTACAAGCAGAATATATGTACTTATGTTTTACTTATGTTTTTATTTGTAATAATATGTGTTTAAGAATTATTCTGTGGTACTTTGGGTACGTCGGAAAGAAATAATATAAAAATAGATTTTTAGTAGTATTTTTACATAGAGATTATTGTAATTAGTTACATTTGCATTAGTTACATTTTTTATCCCATAGAAAATGAGAGTGAGAAATCTTTGAAAAATTTTTTTTGATGTGAATTATACTGTATGTTAAGTATAGACATAAAAATTAAAATACAAAGAACCTGCTTGTGCAATAAAAAATGTCATATTGACCTATTTGATGTTTATAGCAGACCTCTCACAGTGTCCCTGCTGTCCTCAGATGGAAATATTAACAGAATACAGGCTACCTCTATAATAGCATATACTGTATATTTCTGATAAAGCATCTGGTGCAGGTTGCCATAAAACAGCTAGTATTTCCTGATGACCTGAAAGGACTTGTTACTACTACAGTATGTTGTCTTATCTAGGGGTACTATGTGAAAGATAAGTTGAATGAGGTTCAGCTTTACCAAGTCCAGATGGGTCCTCTCTCGACCACATACGTTGATAAGTTGCTTATTCTGGTTCCCAACCTTTCTTACAGTTTATAAATAGATACATGCTGTTTATGGCAACCTGTTTCTGTTCCTCTACAAGCAGAACATCTTCTTTTGTAAATGGTATGAATCTTCTGCTTCTTCTTTGCTTTATTATATAAATGATTTTGCTCAATTCAAAGGTATATTACAGAATTACTGTTTATGCAATTGCCTAAATAATATAGTGTATAAGTAGAATTTCAGTTTAGTTCATTGATACATTTTAAAGTTTATTTTCTGGCCCCAAATATTTTATTATGCTCAATATTAGTCAGAAGCAAACAATGTCTAGAGTCTTATTTACCAGTGGCAATTTGTCATAATATATATGTTATGCCTAATGCCTTTTATGTCTGCTTCCTTATGTATCACTGGGTCTTAAACCTGAATTGTATGTGTTTTCTGTTGTCTTTTTATGTTGTTAATCTGCTATAACTTGTTTGTATTTACATTCCCTTTAAATATTATTTTTCTTTATTATTTTCTTTACTTTTTTGTTCAACTTGAGGAATGGCTACTGCTGTATAATGTGTTTTCCTTTACAAAGTACTTCCAGTGTAGCAGTGAGGTCGGCACCTCCCTTTTGGAGACTGCTATAAAACTGCAAGCAGACAAGTACCTGCATTTGAAATGAAACAATAATAATCATGTATGATGCAGATTTCATTCCATCCCTCTGCCATCAGTAATATTTGTATGGCACAGATTTGAGCATGCTTGTGTTGTGTGCATCTTACTTTGCCAGAATGAATTTGCATCTTGCCACCATTGTAACCACTCTCCTTTACCACCCCCTCATGCTGTATGCCTATACATACATGATTAAAATGGTTAAAAAAAAAAAACAAGAAATACAAAATACAAAACAATATTTCTGGAAATCATAATAATGGTTTTTATTTTTGTATTCTCGTGGTACAGATTACTGCCATGTCTCTTCTGTCTTATTTTCAGCAATAGGGAAAATCCACATTTTGTGCAATATGTTAAAACTGCTAAGCCAAATGTCATTCTACACAATCAGAGCTATATGTTATTATTACTTACTGGCATTAACATTGATATTACATTATACTGGGATTTTTGTTCATTAAAGAGACAGTATTCATTTTTCAAATATGGTACCAGAAGGGTGTCCTTCTTGTAATGAAAGCAGCATTGAGATTAATAGAAGTCATTAGCAAAAGTTTCAAAAAAACAGAAACACTCTGTGGTCTATTATCATATGTAGCAATGCTTAAAGGGAACCTGTCATATGGAAAATGCTGTTCAACGTGTAGACATCATGTTATAGAGCAGGACATTCTGAGTAGATTGATGCATAGTTTTGTGTGAAAAGATTCAGTATAACTTGTCATTTTCCATTGAAATCTTTTCTCTTGTTAAATTGAGAAACCAAGGAGGCGGGCCTATCGGGGACTGACCGCTAGCTCTGTATGTACAGCCATGGAGAGAAGGCTGTCAGTCACTGATATGAATGTGTTCTTGACTTCTCAAAATAGAAAGAGCAGATATTTTAATGAATCAATGACAGGATATACTGAATCTTTTTCCCACATACCTACAAGAATCTGCTCAGCTTCTCCTGATCTATAATATGCTGCCTAAAGATTGAACAGCATTTTCTGTGTGTCAGGCTCTATGTAAGTGGCAAATGCTACACTACAATGTTAAGTCACGTGTACAAGGTAACTACTGTACAACTAGAAAAGGGCTATCTGTTTCTCCAAGAATACACATTTATATGGGCACAATACAAAGCAATAGGTTATGTCATAGCAAAGTGATCATCATCTGTCACAAGATGATGTAGGTGCAGATAGTGCTGCTTTCCTGTCTGTCCTTATGTGGTGCTGCCTCTGTGATGTACCAAGCACTAATGAAATCAATGAGGAAGAAATACACACAAATTAAAATGTAACTATTTCAGACAAAATATTTCTTGTACAATATATGACAGTGATGGCAAACCTTTTAGAGACCGAGTGCCCAAACTGCAACCCAAAGCCCACTAAATTATCGCAAAGTGCCAACACGGCAATTTAACCTTAAATTAACCAGGGTCTGTTTTATAGTGACCGTGCAATGTTATTACAGTCTGTAATAATATCACATGTCTGCTATAAAACAGATACTGTGTGATATAAATAGTGAAGGGCCCCCACACAGTACAATGCGTTCCACAGTGGCCCCCAGACAGTACAATTCGCTCTGAACTGGTCCCCAGACAATATTATATGCTCCAGAATGGCCCCCAGACAGTATTATATGCTCCAGAGGGGCCCCCACTCAGTATTATATGCTTCCCAGTGGGCTCCCACACAGTAGTATATGCTTCACAGTGGGCCCTCACACAGTAGTTTATGCTTCACAGTGGGCCCCCACACCGTAGTTTATGCTTCACAGTGGGCCCCCACACAGTAGTTTATGCTTCACAGTGGGCCCCCACACAGTAGTATATGCTTCACAGTGGGCCCTCACACAGTAGTTTATGCTTCACAGTGGGCCCCCACACAGTAGTTTATGCTTCACAGTGGGCCCCCACACAGTAGTTTATGCTCCACAGTGGTCCCCCACACAGTAGTATATGCTCCACAGTGGGGCCCCACACAGTAGTTTGTGCTACTTACCTAGTCCCATGAAGAGCCTCCTCCTTCTTCTTCTGATAGGGAGTGTGCGTTGGGGCAGAGGTTACACTCAGTCCTGTGTACTGCAGCCTACACTGACTGCTCAGCTGTATGTGCATTTGCACATACAGCTGAAAGAATCCTGTACCGGATTCTCCGTTAGTGAGCAATCATGGCGACGGCGCGCGTGCCAACTGAGAGGGCTCAGCATGCCCTCTCTGGCACGCATGCCTTAAGTTCTCCATCACGGATATATGAGTTATGGAGATAACATACTTATGGGTATCGAAGACTTATGAGCCTTGTAGGAAAGGAAGCAACAAAAACTCTGTAATGGGATAGCTAATGTGGTCACAGAGATAAAAATTACAACAAGGCACAAATGTCTGGAAGGCCATGCCCCATCCTAGTACACGAATTGAAAATCTACAGATTGGCATGGCGGTGGACTCATGACTTGAAATGTCAGTGGCAGAGTGATGAAGAAATTTCAATGAATATATAAACTGTGGAATAAACAAGTCTAGTGAAAGCTGAGAAATACAGCATAATATTTGCCTTTCCTTCATTGTGGCATTTGCCAATGAATTCCAAACTGCTTCTGATAGAAACATCTGCACAAGAACTAATCAGGGGATGTGCCTCGCATGGACAAGTGAGAACACATACTGTATGAATGAAATCTCCATGACGAATACCAAGAATCAGCTAAAGAGGTACAGTCCAAAATATATTATCATACTACTAAGGCATTGTAAACCTGTTCACAGGAGAAATAAAATAAGCAAGAACAAATCTGGGTGTGTCTGATACCGACCCTTACTATTACTTTCAAAAATGTTTTACAGAAAACCATTCAAAGTTGCAACCAACTTTGTACTGAAAATGTAACACTGTTTTCACTTTAGGCATGAGACTGTCCCTGCGTGTAATGACTTAGCAGACAATTTTTTGCTTCCAACTTTGTACATACAGTTGGGTGAAGACATCATGCTGTTTAGGCACGCCAATAGCTCTGTGCTCCATACTGTAAAATGTAAATATACATATATGTATATATATGCTAGAGATTGATCAAAGGTGGACTACTATACTGAAAATGAGATGGGATGTCACTCCTATAGCAAATAACTGGAGCAATACAATTAAAGATCTCTTGGCCAAAGGGGAAACAGCTATGTTACAAAGAGCTTCTCTTCCTGCACTCAATTGCAGAGACAGCCAATTCATTTGAATAGGTGTAAAACATAATTTTCTCTGTGATGGTGCTGCAAGGTACAGTTGCTCATAGGCAGTCCCAGCCAAAGGAGACTGTGATCAGCTTATTCTCAAGTGACCCTAGTCATAAGTAGGGATTATCTAAATAGGACAACACCATTAATGGTGACCTGATTCACGTATAGAAATAAATTAAAATGCAATACAAACAACTTTCTGCCTTCTAAATCAAACCATGGACCTGTGAAAGGTTGAGCTTGATGGAAATTTGAACTGGTCCACAGAACTTTCTTCAACCTAAATAACTATGTAACTAAATAACATGTGGGATCAGTTAGATTGCAAAAGTTATGCTGACTGTGACCAATATAAGTACTGAACCTTAGTGATATAATCAATTAGATAATGTTCTTGTGGCAAAAATGTAAAAGTCTTTTTTTTTTAGCAATAAGGAAATAGACCACATTATAGTTATTCCAATGTTTTTAATCAGATGTTCAACAATCACATGTAGTTGCTTGGAGTATCCACAACCATATAGCTATTAATGTATGATTGTACAGTAAGTTGTAATGCCTGTGTGTAATTCTCAAAGGAACTATTTAAACAATCTACTGTATGTACAGAAGAATTGAAAAAAATGAATGCTGTTTCACCTGATACTGAAACAAAAACTATTTCAGATACAATCTTGAATATTGAGGTAATTTTTACTAAATATAACACATTTCATATTTACATTTTTTATACTTGAAAAGGCATAAAAAAATGTTTTCAACGTATGGATTAATATCATTTCCACATGTGAACATTTCAAAATATAAAGCAACTTGGCATTCCAAATTTCTACAAGTTTTAGCAAAGTATGGTAAAAAAAAATCCTTAGATGAAACTAGACATAATATTACAGAATGAGGATCCCTAGTGTCAAGACCAAGTAATATAAAACATAACCTTTATTCAGTCCTAATTAAAAACAACCATCCAAATACTGTAATACAGTGTCGGCATAGGCAAGTAATAAACACAGGGGTAATTAGGTGTCACAGTGGTCACATAGATAGGAATCCCTAGATATACAGTATATCCCCCAGTGTTCAGAATCCAATCATCCAAATGAGGATGTATAATATAGATAGCAAATCAAGTGTGTGTAAATTAGCCCATGAGTGTGAGGGTGCGATCCATGGGTAATAAGACCATCAGGTGACTCCAAATCACTACAAATAGTTGCTTCTCAACACAAAATGCTTCCCTATGTTAAATGCAGCTACATTACACCTTGGGGGAAACTACTGGTGTGTCCCCACCATGAGTTGTGGTGGATATAGAAGCGGCCGGCTCCTAATGAAAGAGATGTGTCTGCTTATATATATCGCTTCTATCCTCAGCTGCTTGAAATATATGGAAAGCTCCCTGAAAGCTAAATATGAAAGGGAAAGGGATGTTAACCGTCCCCAAGACATCATCTGTGGGGGAGAAGGAACACCATGCAGAGACATTCAGGGGGAGGTGTAGATTTCAGAGTGTCTAAATTCCAATACAGTGCAGAGGCTGACACTAAGTCTAACAGATGGCCAGCACTCCTGTCTAGAGTTGGAGACTATCAGCTAGATGAAAGAAATCAGCTGTTACAAAATGAAAGAGACTCAATACGTTTCCCTTGCAGATAACACAAGTTCATTAGGAGTCAGAGTAAATGCCTTAATTCCCTAATGTCTACATGTGTGCAGTTAAAACTGCCGTTCCCGAAGCCCTGATGGTGGGTTTCAGCACTTAAAAACAAATTCCAAAATGTTCTATGGTCTGCTGTGCTCATTTAGGCTAAGTCCCCACATAGCAGGCCGCAGCAAAAAATCGATGCTGGACAAACCATGGTGGAAATGCAGTCTTTCCTGCAGTGCGTATTTTTCTGCACTGTTTGGATGGGATTCGCTAGAATCCCATCCACCTTGCAGGGACTGTAAAACGCCATCTTAAACACAAGGAAGCATAACATAAACCAAACTGCATACTTATGTAAATTTAGGTCCTGAAGATGAATGCTAGTGCGTTTCTCTGCCTTAACGTGTACAAAGTTTACTTCCATTACTGAATACATTATATGGGTGCTTTAGAGGTGCTTATTACTCTCATCCCACATAATAAGCTGACTTTTCTTCATTTCCTTATAGAATTTATTTGGGATGTAACATCACTACTTCTAATTGACACAGAAAAATAGATATTGATCACAGCTAATATTATAAAAGCTATCATTGTGATCATTCAGAGTTCTTTTAAGAAACATATTCAAAACCCTATTAAGCAGTTCTCTAGAGGAAAGTCCCCTCTCAGGATCTATTAGCCAGAATGGAGAATGGCTTTAAAAGATCATCCCTCACGCTACAGAACTCAGCATACTCATACATTGCAAACAGCATATTGATTTGAAAAGGAATTATCTAATGCTTCATTTGCCTTTTGGAGGCATTGCAGCAGCAGTAAAAAATTTCTTACCAAATCCTCCAAAGATTACAGTTGATTGCTGTAGGCAGCAAGACACCAAGATATTAGTGTATCATAAGGACATAAGAAGACTTTTCTTACAAAAAGAGATTGTCCAATGTGGTCTGAGCTGATAAAGTGAATGATAATCAAAACCATTTTATAAAACCTTTTCTAGACTGTAATCAAAACTTATAAAGTAGGACTAAGGCTAGCTGCATACGACCGAGTTTCACGGGTGAAACTCGGTCCGTGTGTTAGCCAGATTTATCGGCTTGAACTTCATGCTTGGAGCGGAACTCCTAGCATCCTAGTTATCTTTGATGGTAGGATTCCCTAACTCCCAGCAACATACTGTCCCATACCAATTATAGTACGGGACAGTATGTCACTCTTAGGCAGGGACTCCTAGCATCATAGATAATTATACTGCTAAGAGTAAATCTGGCTAACTCACGTACCGAGATTCACGGGTGAAACTCAGTAGTGTGCAGTTAGACTTATAACATCAATTAACTAGAACTGCTGTTCTAAATTTCTCCTGCAATACATTTTCTACAGGGCCCCCGTAATCCATTATTTTATTATATTGTAATATATAAAACCAATACATAACAGAACAACAAATATCATGATAAAAGTGTAATGTCCCCCTGCTTACACATTACACCTCACAAGACATAACTTAACTGACTAAAAAAATATGCAAGCAATGCCTCCCAAATAGTTACAGTCCCCATACATCACAGGTCAAGATATTTACTGCATCTCTGGAGCAAACGAAAGAGGGTGTGTACAGACCAACATCAATCCCCAACACTGCTTCATCTGGTGGTATTGATATATCTCCTGACTTTTGGGGATTGTAACTATCTAGGAAGCATGGTCTGCATATTGTTATATTCAGCTATGTTGTATGTCAGGTGAGGTATAATGTATAACCCAGAGGATAGCATACTCTTATCATGGTATGTGTTGGTTTTTTACAGAATATTTAGTTATAAAAAAAATTATGGATTTTTGCAATATTTGGGTGTCCGATAGTGTGCTTTTTGTAGCTGCTGTTATAAATTGTAGCAACAAATAATCACTGCTGGAGTTAGAATTCAGTAGTGTTTTCAGATTTTTTTTTGGCAATCCCTTAAAGATGAATGAAGTGACAACGCTTATGAGTTGGCTGCCACTCGATTGAAACTAGACACAGGAGACCCCCATTTTTCTGATCCTTAAGGGTCCCAGCAGTCAGACCCCCACCCATCTGACAGCTATCTCCTATCCTGTGTATAGGGTGTAACTTTTAATTACAAATCTGAAATGATGATGTTCAATATGACCATTTTACACATTTTTTGTTTCAAATTTCTGCCATAAAAAGCCAGAGGAGGCGTAACTAGCGGGGGAAGGGGGGGCAGAGGGGGCGGTTGCCCCTGGCCCACTGACATTGTAGGGCCCACCCTGGGGCCGCCATTAATACAGCTTTCACTTTTAACTAGATCAGTGTCTGCAGACACCGATCTAGGTAAAACGCTTCCTGCAACTTGGTTGTCTTGTAAACCGCAAGCCACTTCAGGTCTGCGGTTTACATGACAACGAGAACACAGTCATCAGCACAGGCGGCGCGATGATGTCACAACATCGCGCCTCCTACGCTGAGACGCTGACTTCCAGTGTGTGGACCCTGCGCACAGAGCGCGGGTCAAGAAGAGAAAGCGGCAGCTCCATTCGTCACGATCGCAGGTAGGTGAGTATAACTTATATATGTTTTGTTTTAGCTTAGTTGTGGGTATTTTAATAGTATAAGGGGTTGTTAGGAGGGGGGAATTATAACTATAAGGAGGGGGTATTATGAACATAAGGGGGGTCATTTATATAAGGGTTATTACGGGGTATTATGATTACAAGGGGCGAGGTTATTTATATAAGGGGCCATTAGGAGGCATAATTTATATTAGGAGGCATTATGAACATAAGGGGGTGGTCATTGATATAAGGGGTCATTAGGGGTGCAGTATTTATGTCAGGGGGAATCAGGGGCATAATATGAGCGGGCAATTCATTTAATTAAGGTGACACTTGGGCTTTATTAAGACTAAAGCCCCACGTAACGGACGGCACCAAAAAAGCTCTGCAGGAAAAACTGCAGCAGTGTGGTTTTTCCTGCAGCGCTTTTTTTCACAGAAGGTCCACAGAGGTTTCTTCTGCGGACTTTCTGCTTCCATTATACCTATACGGAAACCGCCGGTGTTTCGGTAGGTATAATTGATATGCTGCGATTTCCAAAACCGCAACGGTTTTGGAAATCGCAGAGTGTCTGCTGCTGCACACATTTTTCCACAATGTGAGGATGGGATTTGCTAGAATCCCATCCACTTTGCAGGAACTGTAAAATGCTGCATTTTTTTTTTCCCGTGGCGTTTTTGCCACGTGGGGCCCCATCCCATCCCCATTTTGCGGTAAAATATGCTCAGCGGACACACTGCGATTTCCAAAACAGTCGTGGTTTTGGAAATCGCAGCATTCCTATGGAAACGCTCGCAGTTTCCCTATAGATATAATTGAAGCAGAAAGTCCGCAGAGGAAACCTCTGCGAACTTTCTGTGCAAAGCGCAGCAGGAAGAACAGAGCTTTTTTGCTGTGGGACTCTACATGGGGCCTTAGGCTTAAAGAGTTTTCCAGCTCATTTTTAATTGATGATCTATTCTCAGAATAGATCATCAATAAGAGAAAAGTGATTCCCCACTGATCAGCTGTATAAAGGGGCTATGGCGCCTGTTTATATCACACGCTGACTGCTTATAGTGATCGTGTGATGTAATTCCAGTCTTGTCACATAGACGTGTATAGGATGAGACTGTACTTACATTACATGGCCGCTATGAAATGAATGACACTATGTAAACAGAGAAGGGGTCACGGCGCTTACACAGGTACCACGGTTCATTCAAACGGCTGATCCTGGGGGTCCCGATTATTGGAACCTCACTAATTATTTTTACCGTTTGTTTACTTTTTAATTATGAAACACCTGGGGCATTATTAATAATGGCCACTATTTACTGGGGGTACACAGGGAAGTTATTAATAATGGGCACTATTTCCAGGGGGTACACAGGGTACTTATTAGTTTAAAGATGCATTTGTGGGTATTATTCATTATGGGGGGATTATATTATGTATTTTATAATTGGGGGTAACAGCAGGATGGGTGTGCAGGTGAGGACAATGTGGGTCGGGTGCCTGGAAAAGTACAGTGTGTGTATGGAAAGTATTCAGATCCCTTTAAATTTTTCACTCTTTGTTTCATTGCAGCCATTTGCTAAAAGAAAACAAGTTCATTTTATTTCTCATTAATGTACACTCAGCACCCCATCTTGACAGAAAAAAAACAGAAATGTAGATATTTTTGCAAATTTATTAAAAAAGAAAAACTGAAATATCACATGGTCATAAGTATTCAGACCCTTTGCTAAGTATTGAGTAGAAGCACCCTTTTCAGCTAGTACAGCCATGAGTCTTCTTGGGAATGATACAAGTTTTTCACATCTGGATTTGGGATACTCTGCCATTCCTCCTTGCAGATCCTCTCCAGTTCTATCAGGTTGGATGGTGAAAGTTGGTGGACAGCCATTTTCAAGTCTCTCCATAGATGGGTTTAGGTCAGGGCTCTGGCTGGGCCAGTCAAGAATGGTCACAAAGTTGTTCCCAAGCCACTCCTTTGTTATTTTAGCTATGTGCTTAGGGTCATTGTCTTGTTGGAAGGTGAACGTTCGGCCCAGTCTGAGGTCCAGAGCACTCTGGAAGAGGTTTTCTTCCAGGATATCTCTGTAGTTGGCCGCATTCATCTTTCCTTCAATTGCAACCAGTCCCTGCAGCTGAAAACAACCCCATAGCATGATGCTGCCACCACCATGTTTCACTATTGGGATTGTATTGGGCAGGTGATGAGCAGTGCCTGGTTTTCTCCACACATACTGCTTAGAATTAACGCCAAAAAGTTCAATCTTCATCTCATCAGACCTGATAATCTTATTTCTCATAGTCTGGGAGACCTTCATGTGTTTTTTGGCAAACTCTATGCGGGCTTTCATATGTCTTGCACTGAGGAGAAGTTTCCTTTGGGCCACTCTGCCATAAAGCCCCAACTGGTGGAGGGCTGCAGTGATAGTTGACTTTGTGGAACTTTCTCCCATCTCACTACTGCATCTCTGGAGCTCAGCCGCAGTGATCTTTGGGTTCTTCTTTACCTCTCTCACCAAGGCTCTTCTCCCACGATTGCTAAATTTGGCTGGACGGCCAGGTCTAGGAAGAGTTCTGGTCGTCCCAAACTTCTTCCATTTAAGGATTATGGAGGCCACTGTGCTCTTAGGAACCTTGAGTGCTGCAGAAATTCTTTTGTAACCTTGGCCAAATCTGTGCCTTGCCACAATTCTGTCTCTGAGCTCCTTGGGCAGTTCCTTTGACCTCATGATTCTCATTTGCTCTGACATGCACTGTGAGCTGTGAGGTCTTATATAGACAGGTGTGTGCCTTTCCTAATCAAGTCCAATCAGTTTAATTAAACACAGCTGGACTCCAAAGAAGGAGTAGAACCATCTTAAGAAGGATCAGAAGGAAATGGACAGCATGTGAGTTAAATATGAGTGTCACAGCAAAGGATCTGAATACTTATGACCATGTGATATTTCAGTTTTTCTTTTTTAATAAATTTGCCAAAATATCTACATTTTTGTTTTTTTCTGTCAAGATGGGGTGCTGAGTGTACATTAATGAGAAATAAAATGAACTTTTTTGCTTTTAGCAAATGGCTGCAATGAAACAAAGAGTGAAAAATTTAAAGGGGTCTGAATACTTTCCGTACCCACTGTAAGGAGCCAAAGATGTCTGTACTGCAAACTTTACAGAGACTGGAAGAAGTGGTCATGGCGGTCCAGATGAATGATACGGGGAATGTGAACGATTAGGCAGAGACATCACCAGTAAGTCACTAAATGTTACTGCCCTGTATTCGCCTAAATCGTCCACAGAGCCCTGTGTAGATCCGATATATACCACTATAAGGTCACCGTGTACTGATGATATTGGTATACCTAAGTTGGGGGCCCACTTGGACATGTTCGCCCCCCCCTGTGCTGAACCCCTAGCTATGCCTCTGTAAAAAGCAGATATGCAGGGATGAGGATTTAAGCTAGGGCTATCCCTTTTATGACAATACAAAAAAAATCAATATGATATCACTTTACTTACTTAAAATACTCTTTGAAATCGCTGCCATTAAGTGAATCCCTTAGTTTAAGTTATATTGAAATCTCTGGTAAATTTGCATGAAATTTCCATGCAATTTAATTGTTAGCTTATGGAGAAAAAACTGAGCTTGGAAACTGCTCTAGAAATCCCAATATAAAGAAATTACAAAAAAAATGGATAAATATTCTGACTGCAGGGATTTCGAAAAGATTTGAAAGATACTTAATGCATTTCTATGGACAGAGTCAGACTTGTGTGCCTATGGCAGACCAGTAAAATTTATTCTGATGGCCCCCTGTACAGATACATGCAGAGCTCACCTGACCTCAATTTGCATATTCCTAAAACTGCATTGGCACACATTTTATTCAGTAGTATCTTGCTCACTCATCTTTGCCCAAGGCTGAGAAAATACATTGTAGAAACACAGCCATTATGGCTGTTGCAGAAAAAAAACACAGCATTGTATAGTCCCATCAAAGTGAATGAGATTTCATTTAATCTCATCCATACATTGCAGAAAAAACACTGGAAAATTCAGCGTCTTCAAAATCGCAGCATATTACATTTACCTGCAGAAACAAAGTGTTTTCCATGTAGATTTATATGGGAGAGGCAAAAATACAAAGCGGAAAAGTAGTGCATCTTTTTCTCAGCGTTTTTTTAGCTGCAATTTACTACATGGGTCTTAGACTTTTTCCAGCCTGGACTCTGGCATGGCCTGCTGACTGGCTCTTGCCTTTAACTTGGGCCCTCATAGCAATGTCAGTCAGGAATACTTATTTACACACAGCAGTCTTTAAGCATGATGATTGGTGTCCAGCAGCTACTTTGAGGAGACAGCACCTGGGGATTCACTTGCCCACCAGTTTGCCTATGGACAGTAGTATTACTGAATTTTTTCTAGTGGAAGAGTGAAGAAATCAGGCGATACCTTTTAGAGGCTAACTGAGTATATTTATAAGTAAGCTTTCAGGAGTGCTCGCTCCCTTCATCAGACATGGTGTGATACAAGAACTGAAAATTAACAGATTTTTATACACGTTGGTTTTCAAAGCATTTTAGAGTCCTTAAAAAAAATTGCAATCTAAGTAGAGAAGTTATTTACAACAGGTCAAAAAAAACAGTCTGGAAACTTGTGGTGCGTGACAGAGGGATCAGTAATTCTTGCTGTTATCTGTTTGCTATCAGGAGGTGATTTGTGACCCTCACAGGTCACACATAGTGTGATTTGAAGCTGGCATGAATATTGAGTTCAGTTCATGGTTCAAACATAGTGTGACATGAAGCTGGCATGAATATTAAGTCCAAATTGCAGAGTTTGAAATTTTTGCATAAATTTATACTCCATTTCTTTTCTTTTCTCCTGTGTCTTAAAATGTCCCATTAATACCACAACCCGCAAATCTTCAATAGAGTGGTTTTCTCCGGAGAAATGTGCGGCTACTGGGAGATCGGTTCTGCTGTTATTAATGGTGGATCTGTGTGAGTTCATTCGTTGACTGAGTCTCTGCCCTGTTTCCCCCACATAGAGGCCTGTGGTGGGACATTGCACACACATTATGAGGTACACCACATTGGAAGACCTGCAGGAAAATGTCCCCCTAATTCTGTGCACCTGTTGTGACTGTGGGATAGGTACACTGTCAGCGGTGTGGATGTGCTTGCAGGTCATGCACCTTTTATGTAGGCAAGGTGAGGTGCCATTTTCAGTTGGGGCCTTCAGGGAACTCCAGACGATAATGCGCCTCAGGTTTGGTGGTTGTCGAAAGGAGAGGAGAGGGGGGACTGGAAATATGTCCTTGAGTCTGTTGTCCCTATGTAGTACAGGTTGGAGCTCCTTGGCAATCCTTCGTAGGATCTCCAGCTGTGGGTTGTAGGTGACAACTAGGGGCACTCGGGCTTCTTTCTGGGTCTCTCTATATGTGAGCAGACTGTCTCTGTTAATGGCTGCTGCTTTGTTTAATTGGTTGTCTGTCACTTTTGGTTTGTATCCCAATCTGAGAAATTTCAACCTCAGATCCAGGAGGTGCTTGTCCAGGTCTGTTTTGTCGGAGCAAATACGATTGTATCGTATAGCCTGGCTGTAGATTATAGATTGTCTTGTGTGCTTGGGGTGGAAGCTGTCGTTTCTCAGGTAGGCCGTTCTGTCTGTGGGTTTGTGGTATATTGATGTGAGTAGCCGGTGGTCTTTAATGTATATTGTGGTATCCAGAAAGTGAATTTCACTCCCTGAATAGCTAAGTTTAAGGTTGATGGTCGGGTGAAAGTCATTGAAGTCATTATGGAATTGAAGTAGGGCCTCCTCACCTGCAGTCCAGATGACAAGGATATCATCGATATAACGAAGGTAAATCATAGGTTTGGTGGTGCATGTTGATAAATATGTTCCTTCCATTTCTGCCATAAAGAGATTTGCATATTGGGGTGCACATCTGGTCCCCATTGAATGTGCACCCCAATATGCAAATCTCTTTATGGCAGAAATGGAAGGAACATATTTATCAACATGCACCACCAAACCTATGATTTACCTTCGTTATATCGATGATATCCTTGTCATCTGGACTGCAGGTGAGGAGGCCCTACTTCAATTCCATAATGACTTCAATGACTTTCACCCGACCATCAACCTTAAACTTAGCTATTCAGGGAGTGAAATTCACTTTCTGGATACCACAATATACATTAAAGACCACCGGCTACTCACATCAATATACCACAAACCCACAGACAGAACGGCCTACCTGAGAAACGACAGCTTCCACCCCAAGCACACAAGACAATCTATAATCTACAGCCAGGCTATACGATACAATCGTATTTGCTCCGACAAAACAGACCTGGACAAGCACCTCCTGGATCTGAGGTTGAAATTTCTCAGATTGGGATACAAACCAAAAGTGACAGACAACCAATTAAACAAAGCAGCAGCCATTAACAGAGACAGTCTGCTCACATATAGAGAGACCCAGAAAGAAGCCCGAGTGCCCCTAGTTGTCACCTACAACCCACAGCTGGAGATCCTACGAAGGATTGCCAAGGAGCTCCAACCTGTACTACATAGGGACAACAGACTCAAGGACATATTTCCAGTCCCCCCTCTCCTCTCCTTTCGACAACCACCAAACCTGAGGCGCATTATCGTCCGGAGTTCCCTGAAGGCCCCAACTGAAAATGGCACCTCACCTTGCCTACATAAAAGGTGCATGACCTGCAAGCACATCCACACCGCTGACAGTGTACCTATCCCACAGTCACAACAGGTGCACAGAATTAGGGGGACATTTTCCTGCAGGTCTTCCAATGTGGTGTACCTCATAATGTGTGTGCAATGTCCCACCACAGGCCTCTATGTGGGGGAAACAGGGCAGAGACTCAGTCAACGAATGAACTCACACAGATCCACCATTAATAACAGCAGAACCGATCTCCCAGTAGCCGCACATTTCTCCGGAGAAAACCACTCTATTGAAGATTTGCGGGTTGTGGTTTTAATGGGACATTTTAAGACACAGGAGAAAAGAAAAGAAATGGAGTATAAATTTATGCAAAAATTTCAAACTCTGCAATTTGGACTTAATATTCATGCCAGCTTCATGTCACACTATGTTTGAACCATGAACTGAACTCAATATTCATGCCAGCTTCAAATCACACTATGTGTGACCTGTGAGGGTCACAAATCACCTCCTGATAGCAAACAGATAACAGCAAGAATTACTGATCCCTCCGTCACGCACCACAAGTTTCCAGACTGTTTTTTTTGACCTGTTGTAAATAACTTCTCTACTTAGATTGCAATTTTTTTTAAGGACTCTAAAATGCTTTGAAAACCATGTGTATAAAAATCTGTTAATTTTCAGTTCTTGTATCACACCATGTCTGATGAAGGGAGCGAGCACTCCTGAAAGCTTACTTATAAATATACTCAGTTAGCCTCTAAAAGGTATCGCCTGATTTCTTCACTCTTCCACTACTTTCAATGGCTAACACGGTACAACATTATACTACTATGAATTTTTTCTAGTAACATAAAAAATTTAGGTGTAGTCCAAGTCAAAGGAAAAGGCAATAAGAAGTTCAGTGTCTAAAACAGCTGCCTCCTTTCATATGACTGTGAGGAGCCTTATCATGATATTAATTTCTAAATAAGGATTTTTCTGCAGAAACTGCAACAGAGCATCAGCTCCTCTATGCCTCTTATGTAAAGGGAGTATCACAGCAAATTTGTCCATATATAGCTATTAGCAGTGTGTAGGGCAATACATACGCTTTTCAGAAATATTGCAGTTTGCAGAAATAAGGCTTTTATTTATACCCCAAAATTTTAGAAAAATTCATAACTAACCTGGCTCATTACAAACCAATTCACCCAATTCTATTCATGATGTATAACGTATTTATTCATCATGAGCCTTGAGCAGTTTATGTACCCATGAGATCTACTCATGTAGATCTCATGGGTACTGCCACTGTACCTGAACTATTAACACATTGCCAGGCTCTTTCTGTCTGTAGTCACATGTTGTGTAGCCGTGAACTATCAGCAGTGATGTCACTGATATCCTAACTGTAATTGCTAAGGCCAGTGATTGGTCACAGCAGTCACCTGAGCCTCTTCACTTCTGGCACAGCCAGTTCAGGCCGTGGAGAGAACAGGGGACGTGCCTATCAAATGGAGAGCCGAGGGTACCTAGTGAGCATCACTTCTTTTTTCATTTACAATAGTCACGTCCCCCTGGGTTTACTATTTATCCTTTAATGCGCTCATAAATTTATTTTAGCATATATTTATTCTACTATGCATACAGTATGAAAAACAAAACTAAATTTATCGTTTGTATTTCGATATTCTATTAGTTTTAATGCAGAGAAATGGCATATCTGTAAAATAGACATCTAGCATTTCAATGACACATATTAAAGCAGCGCTATTGTTTTATATATCACATACAAATATGCCATTGGAAATGATAAAAAAGAAGTAGATTTATTTTCAAGGACCATGAACAGTTAAAAAAGTGAACACATTTGCTATGTTTAGAAAATCTTAGTGTTTTTCATGTTTTCAGAAAAAACTCTTGGAAGATTACATTTCTTAATAACAGAAGGATGGACATTTGTCATTGTGCATTACAGGAAATCAGAAACAAGCAATGACAGAAGGACCACAAACACACAGAAGCCCTAATAATAACTCTAGCTTTATTACAAGATAAATCAACAGGAATAGGAATTGCAATGTGAGTCTTAAGAAACTGCAGTGTCATAAAAAATATATCTCGGTTCAAAGGAAATGGATTAATAAAGGTTTTAAGGGAGTCTACCACCTCCCCCAAGCATATTCAACTACCATGTTACCGAGCATGTAGGCAGCCTGTAATAAAGGCTTCAATTGGCTCCCAGATGCCCCTACAGGACATCTAGGGGGTCAAGTCCCCTTTGGCTTCTAAAAAAAATAAAAAAGAATAAAAAAAGTTTAAAAAAAAAAAAAAAAAATTAAAGTGCAAATAAACCCTCTTTACCTAGATGCCAAATAAATATAAACAAACATGTACACATTAAGTATCCCTGTGAAAATGCCCAATCTACAAACATTTAAAAATATTTTTTTCCAAAATAGATGAACCAGTGTTTCTCTTCACAAAAGAATTTCAATAAAAAAAATTATCAAAATGTCTGCCAACCAAAATGGTATAAATAAAATGTACAACATATGTAGATGCTTTATGCAACACCGTATTAAGAAATATATAAAAAAAAAGTTTTTTTTTTAAAGTTTTAGATTTTTGTTAAGATGTTAAAGTTAAGTAGACAAATACTAACAAATACAAGGTCTATGCATAATTATGGTAATATCAGCCACCTATATAATCAAATAACAATTAATTCCTGATAAATAATAACATGCTAAATAGGCCGCACACATTCTTCTTTTCAAACAATCAAAAATGGAACACAATCTATCAGTTAATGATCTGGTACTACTCCCCCACAGCACTCTTCCATATATCTGTAACTGATCCTTAAAAACTGAAAACCCATCAATCGAAATCTATATTTAATCCACCCAATTTCAATGTTTTCAACAAATGGACCAGTAGACCTCTCTTTGGCTACCACCTCCAACACACAAAAAACTTGTACCCAGAGGTGTAGCTAATGGCTCAACACGGGGAGAGGGGGTGAAGCAAACATGTCCACGTGGGTGGTAAGTGCTGGATCTACACAGGGCCCTGCAGACAATTTAGGTGGATACAGCACAGGAAACATTTATTGACTTAAAGGTGATGTCTACGACTGTAATCATTCACATTTCTTGTCTCTTTCATCTGGACCACCATGACCACTTCCTCCATCAGTGACTTGTATTTGTAAAGTTTGTAACACAGACATCTTTGGCTCCTAACATTTCCATGCACATGACCCACATTTTACTCACCTACATAAATTTCCTATCCTGTTGCTACACCCAATTATAAAATATATAATATAACCCGGCTCACCCGAGAATGAGTAATACTCCCGAGTTTATCTTTAAATTAATAATAATGTACCTGTGTGCCCTCTTAAATAATGCATCTTATTAATAATGCCTCTTGTGCCCCTCTTAATTAAAGGGGATTTTAGGTCATCAATAAATAAAAATCAGTAAAGTGCCGACACCCAGGACCCTGTTGATCAGCTGTTTGAAGGGGTCCATGACAGATGTGAAAATGTTATGACCAGTGCCATGACCCTTTCTGTGTTTACATTGTATGGTTCATTTCACAGTAGCCTTGTGATGTAACCACAGCCTCATCCTATACTTTCCATGTGACAAGGCTGTAAATACATCTCACAGTCAAAACAGACAGCGTGCAATGAAGAGATCCCCATGCTAGCATGTGTGCAGGGCCGGCGTTAGGGGGGGGGCAAACTGGGCAATTGCCCAGGGCCCCGTATCCAAAGGGGCCCCCGGGATCCGGAACCTAATGACTCCGGATCCCGGAGTCAGGCCCGGCCAAAGCAATAACAGAAAGGGACCTCAGGGCCCCTTTCCGAGGTGAGTAAAAATAACAAACATTTTTACTCACCTGTCCTTGGCGTCCAACGTCATCTTCTGGCGTTCCGGACATCACTGCTGAGGCGCTGAGGCCTGGCCTCAGCGGTCACGTGGGGCATGCCTCACGTAATCGCTGAGGCCCAATCACAGGCCTCAGAGGTGACATCCACAACGCGTGACGTCAGCCGCAGAGAAGAATAAGCCAGCGCCGGTGGAGATAGCGGAGCAGCACGAGGAGGCCCAGCAGAGGTAAGACAAGGTGAGTATAACTGTTTGTTATTTTACCTTACTTACCCCGGGCCTTCGATTATTATACTCTGGGGTCTGAAGAGACCCCAGAATATAATATAATAATAGCACTGTAGGGCCCCTGTGGAGCATTATACTGGGGGCCCCCTCTGGATAGCATATTATACTGGGGGGCCCCCTCTGGATAGCATATTATACTGTGTGGGGCCACTGTGGAGCATTATACTGGGGAAGGGGCCCCTCTGGATAGCATGTTATATTCTGTGGGGCCTCTGTGGAAAATTATAATGTGTGTGGGGGGCTCTGGAGATAATGTTATATTCTGTGGGGCCACTGGAGCATTATGCTCTCCAGAGGGGCCCCCAGTATAATGCTCCAAAGTGGCCCCACAGAATATAACATGTTCTCCAGAGGGTCCCCTCCCCAGTATAATGCTCCACAGTGGCCCCACACAGTATAATATGCTCTCCAGAGCCCCCCAGTATAATGCTCCACTGTGGCCCCACACAGTATAATATGCTCTCCAGAGGGGCCCCCCAGTATATTATACTGTGCGGGGCCACCGTGGAGCATTATACTGGGGGGGGGGGGGCTCTGGAGAGCATGTTATACTGTTTTAGGCCACTGTGGAGCATTATACTGGGAGGGGGCTCTGGAGAGCATATTATACTGTTTTGGGCCACTGTGGAGTATTATACTGGGGAAACCTCTCTGGGCAGTATATTATACTGTGTGGAGGCCATTCTGGAGCATGTTATACTGAGTGGGGTCACTGTGGAACATTATTCTGGGGGGGCATCAGCAGAGCATATTATATTGCGTGGCGCCACTGTGGGGCATTATTTGGGGGGGACTAATGAGCATTATACTAGGGGGCCCTCTGGGGAACATATTATACTGCGTGGGGCCTACTGTGGAACATTATACTGGGGGGACGCTCTGGGGAGCATAATATATTGCGTGGGGCCACTGTGGAGCAAAATACTGGAGGGGGCACTGTGGAGCATTATACTAGCGGGGGCCCTCTGGGGAGCATATTATACTATGGGCCACTGTGGAGCTTTATACTGGGGGAATGGATGGTGTGGGGAGCCTGTTATACTGTGTGGGGCCACTGTGGAGTGTATTATATTGTGTGGGGCTTTTCGGGAGCATATTATACTCTGTGGGGCCATTGTAGAGCATTATAATGAGGGGAACTGTGGGGAACATATTATACTGTGGGGGACCACTGTGGAGCATTATACTGGGGGAACCGCTCTGGGGAGTATATTATACTGTGTGGAGGTCATTATGGAGCATGTTATACTGTGTTAGGCCACTGTGGAGCATTATACTGGGGGGGCATTGTGGGGTGCATATTATACTGTATGGAGCATATTATATTGTGTGGGGCTGCTGGGGAGCATATTGTACTGTCTGGGGCCACTAAAGGGTAGTATACTGTGTGGGCCACTGTAGAGTATTATACTGTGTGGAGCCTTACATACCATGTGGGACCACAATGGGGGGCTCAGGGGAGCATTTTATACTGTGTGGGGACACTGTGGAGCATTATATACCATGTGGGGAAACTGGAGGGCTCAGGAGAGCATTTTATACTGTGGAGCATTATATACCATGTAGAGCATTATACTGTGGGGGGGGGGGGGCTCACAATTCCTGCTGGCAGCCCTGTGTGCTATGTCTGCATCACATGACTGTTACTGATAAGAGGGAATATTACTGATACAGGGCACTATTTATCATTTATAAGGGAGCTATTATTAATAAAGGTGTAAGATTATTTATAAGCAGGGACTATTATTTATAAGGAGGCGCTATAATAACTGATGACTGGGTGCAAAAATCTAATAGGTGGTACAAAGGTGCTCATTTGAATTGTGTGTGGTAAAATGGGGCTTGTTATTACTTTTTTGTTGGCAGAAAGGAGGCGTTATTATAGGGGTTGTCACTGGAAGACGATGGTGTTGTTTGCATATCAGCATTTGGGGCCCCGCTTTTAATTTTTGCCCAGGGCCCCACTTTGTCTAAAACCGGCCCTGCATGTGTGCCATGGCCCCTTCAAACAGCTGACACTTTGGACCCCCACTGATCTCTTACTGATGTTCTATCCTTATAAAAATAAGTTGGAAAACCCCTTTAATAAAGCTCACATTTAATACTGCCTAACTGCCCCCTGAGATAAATACTACCAGCCTAATGACCCCTTATATAAATGAGTCCCCTTACACTAATAATAAATTTATTTATATAGCGCCAACATATTTCGCAGCACTTTACAAATCAGAGAGTACATGAACAGAAAAAATTAGCATAGCAAAGAATAGGAGTAAGTACAATGGTCCAGCCATCTTTTAATAAATAAGGTCATATAACTGAAGTTGTATGAGCCAGTCACCAGCCGTTACCTGTGAATATACAGATACTAAGTGCATGGTAATGTTAAGTCTGGATGGAGGAGTGAGGTTCTGAGAAATAGACTAGAAAGTGAAATTTGGCAACGCTGCCATTAGCCTCAGGGTTTTTTATACTTCATGAGAATAATGATGAAGGTTTCGATTCCTTTTCTTATTCATTTCAGTCATAGCAGGATATGAGATCGGACAGCAGTGAAACACAAATGTTGAGGCCGGGTTCTGTGTGTTCCTCCTCCTCTTCCTCTGCTGTTGTAACAATTTACCACACTGCTTTTCTGAACTTTCAACAATGTCTTCTTCATCTTCACTGTAGAAAAAAGTAGCTCACATCCCATATACAATAAATCATAACTCTTTTATTATACATACTCACACAATAACAACGGAAACCGAAGACATTTAAAACCATACCAACTGACCAAACACACCTAAAAATGTACAGGTAGACTAAGCCTGTCCAGCTCTAGCTATACAGCAGCATGCTTTACTAACCTAATGCAGGCCAAATACGTATCACCAAACACAGTAGTAAACTGTGCATAACATCCACTTCAGGGGTGCTCTCTCTCTCAGGCTGCAAAACTTGTCAGCCCTCCTTTTACCAGGTTTCCTTCCCCAGTAATGACTATCAGGAAGCCTTACCTGAGAGCACCTGGGACTAGGGAAAAACTGTAGTGGATTAAGGGTGTAGACTGGAAGACTCCCACTGCCAACCTGTCCTCCAGTCCATGAAATCCAGCCCATGTAACTTAATTAAAGAGCCCTAACAGACTACATTCTGCTAAAGCAACATGTATCCTTCTGAATTTCCGCTACCATGCCTGGCTGAGGAGACCAGGTGAGATATACACCCCGTCCACAACTTTACCTTATACTTTACCACAGTATGCATAATAAAAGAGTTATAGTTTTTTGTATATGGAATGTGTACTACTTTTGTTTGTACTGTGGTACCCTTCCTGTAGTTTTTCATTCTTCATCTTCATTTAGTATTCCCTCCAGATTCCTTAGTAGTCATTTGGCATCTGCAGAGAGATATTGATCCTAGTCCAACTCTTCCACTTCTTCCTCTTCTTAATGAGTAGGATTAGTGGATGTCAAACACATTTTCGCAGAGAGCCACATCAGCCTTATGGTTGTCTTCAAAGGGCAATTAGTAATTCTGCAACTGTATAAATGTAGCAATGCCAGTTAGGTGTAGTTACATTTATAGCCTGTTGAAGGCTACCATAAAGCTGATGTTAACATCTTGGTAACACACAAGGTAGTAGTAATTACAGAGTAATTACATAAGTAAAAGTGTCCTAATTATCTCCCCTACAGGTAATAGTGCCCTCCTACATATAGGTAATAGTGTCCTGATTTCCTTTTTTGCCCCCACACAGTTTATGGCCCCCTTTTTTTGGACCCCACACCGTGCCTGATCCCCTTTTTTGTCCCCACACAGTATATCACCCCCACATAGTGATTTGTTAGTGTGCTATCTATTGGATTATTGCAATAGGTAGTGGCCAAAAATTTACTCACCTATGTAATGTTCTGGTGTTCTTCAGCATTGTGAGGCAACGTGCAGCGCCACCTAGAGGTGGCAGTGGAGGCCAGCCTGGACAGGAGCGTGGATAGGTGAGTAAATTATCAGCTGCTACCTATTGCAATAATCCAATAGGTAGTGGCTGATTAGACAAGAATGCTGACGCCCAGATTCATTTCAGATGTGGCTCTGGGCCACGGACCACAAAGCACAAGTCCAGGGGCTGGATTTGACACATGTGCTTTGTGTTTGACACCTGTGCACTACAGGAATATCTGGATGTGGGAATTAAGAGGGTATAGAAGAATCCCATTGCCATGAACAAAAATGGGGAAGATGATGAATTGACTGCATCCGATGATGATTCTACTGAAGACCTGACAACCATGTCAGTATGGGAGAGTGAAAAGAGAAAAAAGAGGGTGGTAGCAGCTGCAATAATAACAATTCCCAATTTCCAATTCTTAGCCCCAACATCAAAAAATCCTACCCAGGATATGTCTAAGGCAAGCTCGGGGGTGGTGGCAGTGGGGATGGTGGCGCTGGTGTTTTCAGCAGAAGCTACTGAAAACAGTATTTTTTTTTTTACATTACAAAATGACAAATTCAAGATGAAAGATCTGCAAGAAAATATGACATGGCCATGCAGGCACATATATAGGAACTAGGTCTCTCTGTGCTCACATGAAATCAGCTTATTTGGCAAAATAGAATTAGCAGTGGCACTGGCAAGCAAAGTGAGAAAGCCCCTATTACTCCTTCTCCCCATGATTCTCTTTGTAGGCAGTCCACATCCACAGCTGGCTCATGGTCGTCATTGTTATTATCATCATCTCCCTCTGCTCCTCTTCTATGCCAATGTCAGGCATCCATAAGGGAATGTGTGTCCAGAAAACACCAATATACACCCAGAGATCCAGTTGATCGGCAACTTTAACTCACACCAGGCCAAGCCACTGGCAGTGCAGTCATTGCCGTACCACTTAGTGGATTTCATTGCGCTTTCTCAACTGATGCATGCATTCAGTCTCGATGGAGGATAACTCTCATCCATTAATGCTCATCCATAGTTATATATGTATATATCCCTTCTTGGTATTGCCATGTGGGGTCCTCTTTGCATATGTTCAAGTAGAAAAAGCTACATTCAGCTTCAGGTGTCAATATGCTCCTAGTCATCTGGTGGACCACTTAGTGGATTCCACTGTTTTGACAGCTGATGGCATGCACTCAGCCTTGATGGAGGATACCTAGTGGTCATTATTTTTCATACCTTACGTCTCCACATGTTCAAAAATGTGGCCTGCTACTTTGATATGTCATTGTGGGACACACCACCATTGACACATGGAGCATCAAATATGGGCAGGGACAATACGTGCCTTTCATGGCACATTGGGTCAATGTTTTGAGCAACAGTGGCCACAGTCCAAAATGCAACAAAGACAAGTGCTAGTACTGACACCACAGAATGAGGTAGAATTGGAAAAAAAAACACATTTGTGGCAATTTTTATATGTTTAATTTTTACGGCATTCACTATGTGGTAAAAATGACATGTTACCTGTATTGTGCGGATCAGTATGATCAGTATGATCAAATTTAAATAGTATTTTTAATGTTTTGATACCATTTAAAAAATAAAAAACTTTGCAAAATAGAAAAACTTCTTTGTGTCACCATATTCTGACACCTGGAACTTTTTCATATTTACATAATTATGGAGCTGGGTAAGGCGTCTTTTTATGATGTAGTTTTTATTCATACCATTTTGGAAAAGGTGTGATGGTTTGATAACTTTTTATTCTATTTTTTTAGGAGGCAAAGTGTTCTAAATGGCCAAATGGCTCTGTTTACATTTTTTTCCCAGCTACAGCGTTCAACATATGCAATTATACTTTAATCCTCCATGTCTCTGTCAATTTTTGTTTTTGCATTTTGAACTTTTATATTTTTTGCGTTTTTTTATACTTAAACTTTTTTTCTTTTACTTTTATTTTCAGACCCCCTAGGGACCTTGAACCCTAGGGGTCTGAAAATAAAAGTAAAAGAAAAAAGTTTTTAAAGTTCATACTATTCAATACAATACTATATATATTGCAGTGAATAGTAAAATATATTGCCTTTTAGAGGCAGCGTGTAATAGAAGTGATATAATGAAAAGCCTGGGAGCCTTCAATAGGTTCCTGGCTGTCATAGTAACAGATGACAATCCGGAGGGCGGCAATCGTTCAAAGATGGCAGTGCCCATGGCTGCTGCGCTCTTTAGATGCTGCGGTCGCATTTGACCATGGCATCTAAAGTGTTAACAGCTGTAATCGGTGCCGACACTTAGCTGTTAGCGGTGGGTACTTGCTATATTATGGAGTCATCTCTATACATGTATCCCCACATGTATATCATTTTGCATGAAGGGGTTCCAATAAAAAGCCTGTTACACTTACAAGTCCACAAAATGAACTAGTTTTTGTATAAAACCATTGCTTTTTCTAATACAACCACTATGTGTTTGTATGGAAAAAAAAAACACGGGTAAGCATCTTCCCCAAAAACAGGCTAATTTTTGGAGTGTTTAAATTTTAAAAAAGGGTCAAGGAAAATGGCAGCACAGTGTATGGTTAAACTATCAGTTTGTATCCACCTCTTACCATCTGTTTTCCCATACTATAGACAAACATGTTGCTCACATTTTGACATAAATTTGGCTGTGTTTGCCTTACGATAGGTTCACACCTGAGTTCGGGTTTCCGTTCGCGGGGGTTCACTTGGGGACCCCCCCCCCCCCGAACAGAAACCTAATCCGCTTAAAAAAGCGGTTACCGTCAGAAAAAAAGGGCAGAAAATGTGGATAGAAAAGTGCTGCTTGCATGCTCCGCATTTTTAAAGCAGAATGAGGAATGGAATCCCCAGGCGGAGACCAGGCACAGGTGTGAACCTAGCCTTAGAGAGCAAGGAATGGGCTAGATAAAGTCTTAGGAGTCCTGACAGTGTCATAATCTATGTTTTACTAACTCTTGCCTACCAACTTACGACCACAACCTTCTATTCTTTACTATCAAAAGCATTTGTCCTTCTCATAACACATAGACCTACCAACCATACAGGAATCTATGCGCTGTTAACAGTCAACACCTCTCAGAAACCCTACAGTTATTACTGTTACGTATCTCTTCTCTCTCCTGTCCTGAACTGACCACCAAGCACTACAATGAGACTCTCAAAACCACTGTGGATAAAGTAGCACCCCTGACCTTCTGAACCTCCCAACACACACACTCCTCAAACACATTTTCTTAAGTGGTTCTCAAGATGTACTGAAAGTCTGTAGAGAAAATCAAACACATCTGCAGGTTTCTTTCACTTCATTTTTATGCTCAAAGTCTATAACCCCGCCCTTCACCTCGCCAAACAAGCCTTCTTCACTGCTCTCATCTATTCTCTCTCCAATAACCCTAAACTACTCTTTGATACCTTTTACTCCCTTCTTACGCCAAAGGTGCAGACACCTGACACAGTCCTCAGTGCCCAAGACATGGCACATACTACAATAAAAAATAAATAAAACAATCTCCAAGCTGTATCAGTCCCCTTCATTCCCTCATTCTTGACCCAGTTATAGAGATGGGGGAATCAGTTTGTAATGAGCCAGGTTTGTCTTGAATATTCCAAATTGTTCGGTTTTTAACAAAACCAAACAAATGGTGATTTGGTTCGGACGAAAGAAATGGCACGGTATGAGAAAATGGTTGCCACCACATGTTTGACTAGAAAATGCAGAGCAAACATGTGTGCAATGACTCACACATGTCAGTGATGTGGTAGCAACTAGAGATGAGTGAATTTCTCAAAAATTCAATTCAGCAGCTTTGCCAAATTTCCCAAAACGATTCGATTTGATTCGAATTAATTTGCAATGAATCGCCTTAAAAAACAGCTATTTTCCTGGCTGACATCTGACAGCCTCTCAGCCATTAGACAGTGGTAGGTGGACCTTACAGTGCTGATAGCATATGGAGTATAAAAGCTTGGACACTACTGATCAGCATTCAGCTGTAATGGTGGACATGTAAACAGGTCAATGATACATCTCACTGCATCAAAGGCTATAGGCAGGGCCGCTTTAACAATAGCGCCAACGGTGCACTTGCATTGGGCCCTATGGTAGCGACAGTCCTACATTTGCTGTCCCGCTGTGAACGGGGAAAAATGAGTATTAAGGTTTGTTTTTTTTCTTTGATATATACAGTGGGGAACAGAAAACTGTGGAGACAACCTGGGGTGGGGGGAAACATGATACTGGGGGGGCAACCTGAGGGGGCCATGTCAGTGTGGGGAGACATGATACTGTGGGGGCAACCTGAGGGGGCCATGTCAGTGTGGGGGGACATGATACTTTGGTGGAAATGCGAGGGGGGCCATGTCAGTGTGGGGACACATGATACTGTGGGGGCAACCTGGTGTGAGAACATGATACTGTGGGGGCAACCTGAGAGGGAGATGTCAGTGTGGGGGACATGAATCTTTGGGGGGGAACCTGGAGGGGTCCATGAATCTGTGGGGGGACATTATACTGTGGGGGCAACCTGGAGGGGGCCATGAATCTGTGGGGGGGACATGATACTGTGGGGGCAACCTGGGTGAGGACATGATATTGTGGGAGCAACCTGAGGGGGCCATGTCAGTGTGGGGGGGACATGATACTGTGGGGGCAACCTGGGGGTGAGGACATGATACTGTGGGGGCAACCTGGAGGGGGACATGAACATGTGGGGAACAACCTGGAGGGGGACATGATACTGTGGGGGCAACCTGGGGTGAGGACATGATACTATGGGGGCAACCTAGGGTGAGGACATGAATCTGTGGTGGGCAACCTGGAGGGGAACATGAATCTATGGGAGGCAACCTTGAGGGGGACATGAATCTGTGAGGGGCAATCTGCAAGGGGACATGAATCTGTGGGGGGCAACCTGAAGGGGGCCATGAATCTGTGGGGGGCAACCTAGAGGGGGACATTATAAGGGGCAACCTGGAGGGGGACATTATAAGGGGCATATTGTATACGGCCACTAGGGAGCCATTACACTGTGTGAGAGCCACTAAGGGGCGTTATACTATGAGGGAACATTATAATTCGTGCAGGTTAGGTATTTCTAGGTGGAGGTGATGTGGGGGCCCACTTATGAAATCTTTGCACAGGGCCCACCAATGTGTTAAAACATCCCTGGCTATAGGTAGCACAGTTCTGAAAATTCAGGAATTCCAGCAATAGTGTAGGACTAGGAGAACTTAGAATCAAGCAATTATTACACAGGAAGATTAGTGCTAGAGCTCAATAGACATAGATAGGACAGGTTCATAAATAGTAACTGGAATCTGTTAGCTGAACACAATCCTGTTAATGAAAAATGTTTTGTTAAGGGCTTTTTTGGGCAAGCTCCTCCAATAATGCTACTGTCACCACACCACCACCTGAACAACCTCTACCCTCACCTTCTGTCTCTATCCCTCTTCCCTCATAGATTGCAAACCCTTGCAGGCAGGGCCCTCTATCCCACTGTGCCAGTTGGTCACTGTTAGTATTATATTTGTTTTGTATATTTTATGTACCGTATGTAAACCCTCAAATGGAATTAATGGTGCTATATAAATAAACAATACAGTGTGTTCCTAATTATTATGCAAATAATATTTTCTCATATTTTTCAAAATTACCTATATGAATTGCAGTCATTGTAATTTTCCAGTCATCAACTATTCGAGTATAATTGAAAGGTTTTTGAACAAACTGCCTATGATAACAGTATATTTAAAAAAAAAAATAAACACTCAAAATGCATGTTTTAAATTATTATGCACAGCAGAATTTGCAACCTTTTCATTTTTATTAAGAACAAAAAAATGGTCATTGTGAAATTATAAGCATTAGCAGGTTATTACAAACTGAAATCAAACAGTTTTCAAGCCAAAACTTTATTCTAGGTGATGTTACATTTGCACATAGGACCCCTTGTTCGAAAGAAGCTTCTGAACTCTCTCGTTCATTGAATTTGTCAGTTTTTGGATGGTTTCTGCTTTAATTGTTTTGCATGAGGACAGAATACCCTCCCAGAGCTGTTGCTTAGATGTGAACTGCCTCCCGCCATCATAGACACTCCTTTTGATGATGCTCCAGAGGTTCTCAATGGGGTTGAGGTCAGGGGAGCATGGGACCACACCATAAGTTTGTCCCCTTTTATGCCCATAGCAGCCAGAGATGCAGATGTGTTATTTGCAGCATGAGACGGTGCATTATCATGCATGAAAATGATCTTTCTGCAGAATGCATGGTTCTTCTTCTTGAACCATGGCAGGAAGTGCTGTTTGAGAAACTCCACATACATTATGGAGTTCATCTTTACCCCTTCAGGGATCCTAAAGGGGCCGACAATCTCTCTCCCCATGATTCCAGTCCAAAACATTACTCCACCTCCTCCTTGTTGGCGCCGTAGCCGTGTTTGCATGGGGTGTCCATCAACAAGCCATCCTCCACTCCATCCATCTGGACCATCGAGCGTTGCACGGCACTCATCGGTGAACAAAACAGTTTTGAAGTCAGTCTTCATGTATTGTTTGGCCCACTGGAGCCGTTTCTGCTTGTGTGCAGTGGATAGAGGAGGTCAACAGGATAGCTTACGCACAGCTGCAAACCTCTGAAGGACCCTGCATCTTGTTGTTCGGGGGACGTTGGAGGCACCAGCAGCTTCAAAAACTTGTCTGCTGCTATGACAAGGCATTTTTGAAGCTGCTCTTTTAACCTGACGTAATTGCCTGTTGGAAAGAGTCCTCAATTTTCCCTTATAAGCACGCACACGTGTGTGCTGTGAATCAGCTACATACTTCTTGATTGTGCGATGATCACGATGAAGTGTCTTGGCAATGTTGATTGTAGTCATGCCTTGACCTAAACACTCCACAATTTGTTGCTTCTCAGCAGCTGACACATCCTTTTTCTTTCCAATTTTGGCTGAAAATGTAGGCTGCTTAATAATGTGGGACAGCCTTCTTAAGTAGTCTTGCCTTTAATTGGACACACCTGCCAAACTAATTAGCACAGGTGTCTGCAATTGCTTTCAGTGATATAAAGAGCCTTGACACACATCACCATCAATGAGTTTAACTGACAAACAAAAAAAATTCTTACCTTATCACTCCTAAACACTTTTTGCATAATAATTTGGAACTCAGTGTAATAATAAAATAATTAACATTTTTTCATTAAATACATGTTGCTGTTTTAACAGCGAAGTGCTGCTGATTTTGTCTGCGCAAATCTTAAAAAAAAATAACTCTGTTATGTACAAGTGGTTTCTTGATGCTCACCCAATATACAGTCTAGCCTGCGCTAATCTTGCAAAAAAAATTGTAATTTCATGTTTTTTTTTTCTGCTCTGGTCTAGTGTCTGACCCTTACACAGTGTGAAGGAGCTTTGTTGTTAATCTGAACAAAATATTTTAAGCGTTTCTCTGTATGCGCAAGTGTGCATATAGTATTATATATATATAACACATACATAGTACTAATGTAAAAAAAGAATCTCTGTTATTTCAGCCTTATTTTTGTTTAGTTTTTTTTGCTGTGATCACCCAATATACAGTCTAGCCTGTGCTAATCTTAAAAAAAAAAAAAAAAATTTTGTAACGTAATTTTTTTTTTCCGCTCTCATCTAGTGTCTGATACATACACTGCGTGAATGAACATATTGTTAATCTGAAACAACTATTTTTTCTCTGTATATGTAAGTGTGCGTATATATATATATATATATATATATATATATATATATATAAATATATATACACACACACACAGTAGTAGTAGTGCGTCTTCCACTAACGTAAAAAAAATAATCTCTGTTTTTCAGGGTTTCATAGCCTGTGCTAATCTGAAAAAAAAAGCCTGCACTAATCTGAAAAACATATATTGTTATTTAATATAAGCTAACTGACAAAGTACTAGTGATCTAGTCTAATACTAACTGACCTGAAAGGTGACTCTTTTAGTGCTTTGCAATTTTTCTTGAAATACTTTTTGTTAAAAAAAATAACAAAAAAATACACAGTGTCAGAATTGTTGCCAAATCACTAAGCAGTGTGCAGTAAAATGACTGCAAAAAAACAGGACAGGGGACAGGCAAAAGGATGTAGACGAGGAAACACTTGTTCAAGTATTACTAACAATAAGAAAGTGAATGGCAACACTAATTCTGATCTTGACAGCCCCGCCAGTAGCCGCAGTTTTGTTGTACTTCCTGAGAATAAAGACTTTTTTTGAAAACAGTGAACCACAAATATTGAGTCATGTTTCTGTGTTTGTTTGTTTGTTTGTTTGAGTTGGAAGGGACCTCAAGGGCCATCGAGTCCAACCCCCTGCAAAAGCAGGAATTCCTAGATCATCCCAGCTATATACCTATCCAGTTTCCGCTTGAAGATTTCAATTGATGAAGAACTCACCACCTCCCGTGGCAGCCTATTCCACTCTCTCACTACCCTTACTGTTAGAAAGTTTTTCCTAATGTCTAATCTGAATCTCCTTCCCCTTAGTTTCATCCCATAACTTCTCGTGCTTCCTTCCGCTAATGAGAAAAGGGTAGATCCCTCTGCACTGTGACAACCTTTCAGATATTTAAATACCGCTATTAAGTCTCCCCTTAGCCTTCTCTTCTGCAAACTAAGCAGTCCCAATTCTTTTAGCCTCTCCTCGTAGGACATGGTTTGTAGACCTTCCACCATTTTGGTTGCTCTTCTCTGGACCTGCTCCAATAAATCGATGTCTTTCTTAAACTGGGGAGCCCAGAACTGTACACAGTATTCCAGATGGGGTATGACCAGGGCAGAGTACAGCAGAATAATTACCTCTCTTGATCTAGCTTCAATGCTCGTCTTGATACATCCTAGAATTTTATTAGCCTTTTTAGCCACCGCACCGCACTGTTGACTCATGTTGAATTTGCGATCTATTATTATGCCCAGATCCTTTTCCCCTGTACTCTCACTTAGTACTATTCCTCCCATACTATATATGCTTCTTGCATTTCTGTTACCCAGATGTAGAACTTTGCATTTGTCCCTGTTGAATACCATTTTGTTCACCTCAGCCCATTGTTCCAGTGTGTCCAAGTCCTTTTGGATGCATTCTCTCTCCTCTCTAGTGTTGGCCATTCCTCCTAGCTTTGTATCATCTGCAAATTTTATTAGTTCCCCATTAACCCCATCATCCAGATCATTTATAAAAATATTAAAAAGTACTGGGCCCAGGACAGAGCCCTGCGGCACCCCGCTTTTTACTTTCTTCCAGTTTGATGTATAGCCATTTAGAATTACTCGTTGTGCCCGATCATTAAGCCAATTGTGAACCCACCTCACTGATATTTTATCAAAGTCATACTTGATCATTTTTTCAATAAGAATGTTATGTGATACTTTATCAAAGGCCTTACTAAAGTCAAGATATACTATGTCCACTGCATTTCCCTGGTCCAACCATTCAGTGACTTTATTATAGAAGGAAATAAGATTAGTCTGACAAGATTTATTAGGCATAAAGCCGTGCTGGCTCTGATTAATTAAAGCCTTCCCATCCAGGTACCTAATTAAATGTTCTTTAACGATTTGTTCAAAGATTTTTCCTACTATCGAGGTCAGACTTACCGGCCTATAATTTCCTGGGTCGTCCCTATTCCCCTTTTTTGTAGATGGGGACCACATTTGCCCTTTTCCAATCTAGAGGGACCACTCCTGTTTCCCATGACTTATTAAAGATTATTGCAAGGGGTTCTGTTATTTCCTCTGCTAATTCTTTTAAAACTCTAGGGTGTAAATCATCCGGTCCTGGGGACTTGGTTTCCTTAATCTTAGCTAAATGTTCTCTTACCAAACCTTCACTTATAATCATCTTGGAGTCCTCATTCCCCTCATCACTATCACCATTAATGTTGATATTACCATCCATTTCTTGGGAGAAGACGGATACAAAATATGAATTCAGTAACTCAAATTCCTCCTCAACATGTAATTTACCATGCTGTCTTTCTGTACCGTCAACCATGTGTTCTCCTTTATCTTCACTGACACAAATCCCATTCTCCAGTAGTCATGTGGCAGCTGCTGAAAGAGAAAATCCTTATGTGATGATTCTGCTTAAATATGGCTATAACTCAAAGCTGTATTTTGATCTCTGGGTAGCCTATCTCTTTACTCATAAGGTGCGCAGCTATAATCCTAGTTGTATGTTATCAGTAGAAGCAACATTGTAACAATGGGGCTTTGTATCCATCCCAGCAGGGCTCCATTGAATTCATACATAGACCTGTGTGATCAAAGAAACATGCATTGATCAGTCTGCACTGGTAGATCAGACATGGTTGATAACATTGTATCATTTCACTTGGTCTCAGCTCTTTACAAAGAATCTGGACTTGAGTGCATTAGTCAATCAGACTTGCTGTCGCCGGTGACCTCATTCTGGGAGGTGGCATAAAGGGTATATAAGATGAGGTAAGAGGTCAGTGGGAGGAGATTGTGCTGGGACTACAAGAGAACACTATGAGGAGTTTTTACAGCCAGACTACAGGAGATTACAGACAGACCACTGTGAAGAGCATGCAGGCTGGATTATTGTATTGATGCCACATGCTAAGAAACCTCCACTGGTTATTCACACATACCAGAGCATGTGTGAATGTTGGACTACAGAACCACATCAAGGAGATGTGTGGTAAAGTAATTATTTCACTTTTATGCCCTTTTATTTCATTGCACTGTATCTTGTAACTAGTAACTGTTAATGCTTGTATACATTTGCATATCTGTTCTGAACTGCATGTGTTAGATGTTAATACCGACCCATTTAGGGGTTAATAAATATATAAAATTTAGAAAGCTTTTCTTGTATTTATCTTGTGGACCCAACACTCACTGGCGGTGAGTGTGGTTTTATATGAAAGAAGACTCAGGTGTGAGCCAATGCGGTGTTGGTGCACTGAGGATCTTTCACATTGGTGGCAGCGTAGTGGGATCTTAGGATAAACAGCGTGCGTTGGGGACCTTTATCCCTCAAACGCTGGGGATTGTAGTAATCCTATGAGACAAGCTCGGTATTAAAGCAAGCATTAAGATACAGTGAAAGTTTGATAAGATTGCTGTTCCCCTCCCTTACTCTTTGTATTCTATCCTATCTTTTATTTGGCAAATACCAGTGGATGGCTAGTGGGCTCAGAAGCAGAGCCCCAGAATTGCTGAACCAGGCTATTGGAGATCCTGAGCATATGGCTGAAATGGAGGCAGCCACAGCCATGCAGAGAATCGAGCAGAGTCCTGATTTTGGGGCTAGGCCAGGAAGTGCAGCAAGCAGCCCGGTCCCAAGGATTACTTCACCAGGAGAGACCAGTAACCCCAGCCTTGTAGGGGGAATGGTTTCATACTGGCAAATGGCCCTGCAGCAAGTAGGCACCAGTGACCCTCACACATACCTGCAGGTGTTGTACTGTTTTCAGGAAGCTGTAGAACAAGAACCAGAACGGCAGGCCACAGAACGGCAGGCAGATCGTGAGGCAGCAGAACGAGAACGGCAGGCTGAGCAGCAGTATCAGCTTGAGCTCAAAAGGATGGAGCTCTCCCAGCGGGCACAAACCGCCCCTGCGCAAACTCCAACAACCCTGCAGAGACCCTCAAGTTGGAAGGAGAAGCCAGGCCGGAGTTCACCACAGCCGTCTGTCGTCAGGTCGGGTGAGACAAACTATGCCCCGGGTGGTCCCTCCCCTGTCCTAAGAACTCTGGGCACCCTAGTGACCTTCCCCAAAAGCCAAGGGGAGGTGCGGCGGGGCCATGCCTGTAACCAGACAGGACATTTCAAGGAGGGGTGCCCCAACCGCCCTGAGAACTTCCCTGTTTCCCAAGCCACAGCAGGTGGCCCATCTGTGTATCTGGACTGGGGTGCAGAAAAAGGAATGCGGACTGTGGGACTATTGACTGATTTGCCTGCTAATGTACTGTTGGGAACTGATTTAGGACCTATGATGTCCCAATATGGGGTGGGGAGCACCCCAATTTACTGTGATAAATTGTCTATGATTAATGCTGATAATGTGTCTGTCATATCTGCAGAGAGGGCCCGTAACCCCCTCTCTGAGATACTTCCCATGGCAGTCAATGTAAATGCTAATGAGTTGCCTTCAGTTGAGAGCAGGGAAGATGCCAATGAGCTTCCTGCAACCCAGCTCTGCAAAAATGTTATTGATGCTTTGTTCACCCCCGTGCTAGGAGCCAATGAGACTTTGTCTGTAGACACACCCACATCTGCGGGGGTGTCTCCCTCCCAGCTTGTTAACATGTCTACTGCAGATCTCATTGAGGCCCGGTGTGAATTAACAATTGCTAATGAAGGTACTGTCAATGTAATTGCCAATGCTTGTTGTGAAAGTGTACAGGGTAGCTCTTCTGAGTCACTGGAAGCGACTTCTACTATTTCGCCCAGTGCATCCGATAAGCACCCAACTGCTGACCATGTACCAGGTGGTCAGGTAGGCTATGGGGATCTTATGGCCGATCCAGGTGAGGGACGGACTGCTGGTAGTGCGGTGTTAGCCCGCAGCCAGAGTGCTACAAGGGTGGAGGGCGTTCCAACCCTTGAACCGTTGCCTACACCACCTGGAGTCAGTGCTGAGACCGCCATGACTAGCCTCACTCCCTTGAAGCTGGAGGAGTCCGGCCGGTATGAGACATACACGTCTCTTCTGTCCAGTTCTATTCCAGGAGTGCCCATGGCCCAAGTGCAGATGGCATGGGGTACTGGAGGTGTGATCCCTGAAGGGGGTATGTCAAATGTATTACCTGTCAATGTATTGTGGGGGGATGGTTTGGGAAAGCATGATCTCAGTCATTTGCCCAAGGTATCACCATCACCCACCCAAGTACAGGAGGGACAGGATGTAGGCTTGGAAGCAAAGGGGGAGGTGCAGAATCCCCTAGAACTCTCCCAACTAGCGGCTAGTGTGAGAGAGACCCTGAGAGACCGCCGGGATGGGGTCTCTGAACTGGTATCCCAAAGACCTGGGGTCATGAGTGTAAAGCTACGGGATGCCCGCACTCAGAAAGCAGACCCAGAACAGGCAGGAGGTAGCCAAGTGTACGTGGATCAGGGCCTGAGCCTTAGAAGTGTCCCTAGTCAGACTAGAGAGCCAGAAGGGTCCGGCAGCTATGTAATATGCACCTCTCTTTTGTCTCACTCCAGCCAAGAGTTCAGAGATGCTGTCCAAGCTGACCCTAGTCTGGACATATTGAAGGCGCGTGGCGCTCAACCACCCTCGGAGTCTGACAAGGCCTGAGTCTGCTGGGACCCCGGGGGAAGGTGAGGGAGCCTTGGGGCCAGAGCCTGAGAAGCTGGAGGCGGAGGTGCTTTCAGAAGAGGGGCACAGGCCCCTACTTCCTGCAAGCCCCATCTAAAAGTGGGAGGTGTGATGATTCTGCTTAAATATGGCTATAACTCAAAGCTGTATTTTGATCTCTGGGTAGCGTATCTCTTTACTCATAAGGTGCGCAGCTATAATCCTAGTTGTATGTTATCAGTAGAAGCAACATTGTAACAATGGGGCTTTGTATCCATCCCAGCAGGGCTCCATTGAATTCATACATAGACCTGTGTGATCAAAGAAACATGCATTGATCAGTCTGCACTGGTAGATCAGACATGGTTGATAACATTGTATCATTTCACTTGGTCTCAGCTCTTTACAAAGAATCTGGACTTGAGTGCGTTAGTCAATCAGACTTGCTGTCGCCGGTGACCTCATTCTGGGAGGTGGCATAAAGGGTATATAAGATGAGGTAAGAGGTCAGTGGGAGGAGATTGTGCTGGGACTACAAGAGAACACTATGAGGAGTTTTTACAGCCAGACTACAGGAGATTACAGACAGACCACTGTGAAGAGCATGCAGGCTGGATTATTGTATTGATGCCACATGCTAAGAAGCCTCCACTGGTTATTCACACATACCAGAGCATGTGTGAATGTTGGACTACAGAACCACATCAAGGAGATGTGTGGTAAAGTAATTATTTCAATTTTAGTCCTTTTTATTTTTATTGTACTGTATATTGTAACTAGTAACTGTTAATGCTTGCATACATCTGCATATCTGTTCTGAACTGCATGTGTTAGATGTTAATACCGACCCATTTAGGGGTTAATAAATATATAAAATTTAGAAAGCTTGTCTTGTATTTATCTTGTGAACCCAGCACTCACTGGCGGTGAGTGTGGTTTTATATGAAAGAAGACTCAGGTGTGAGCCAAAGCGGTGTTGGCGCACTGAGGATCTTTCACACCTTATAACCCAAGACTTCCTCTTCTTCCTCCTCTTTTTGATAAGTTGGATGAGAACTGCCAGTGTTAGTTTTATATAGAGGTGGAAGACATGAGTTTTGGTGGAGGTAGTAGTGGCAGGGGGTGTGCTGATGGTGGTAATGCTGGTAGGGACACTAGGGGGATATCTATTAGGAATTGTGAGGGCATACAGGAATGACAATGTCATGATGAGTCATAAAAAAGTGAGGAAGTTCATACGGAATCCAATGATGATTCTACAGGTGCATCTCAATAAATTAGAATATCTTTGAAAGTTTATTTCTTTCAGTAATTAAATTTAAAAAGTGACCTCCTATATTTTCTAGATTCTTTACACACAGAGTGTTCTATGTCAAGTGTTTTATTTCTGTAAATGTTATTTATGGATTACAGGTAATGAAAACCAAAATCTAAGAAAATTTGAATATTGTAAAAAAGTTCAGTATTGTAAATTCAGTGTGTCACCTGCCAAGGTTTCCTAAACCTTTAAATGGTCCCTCAGTCTGGTTCTGTAGGACACACAATCATGGAAGACTGCTGATTATGAATTGTATTACTGAATCACTGAAATGAATGAACGTTTCAAAAATATTCTAATTTATTGAGATGCACCTGTATAAAAGGGGTTATAAAGGAAAAAAGTTCTTTGGTGGGATGAACAGATTTAACACAAAATGAAGCTATTTGAACCCTGCACTGCTCCTCCATTACATAGCATTCCATCACCGGTCCCTAAGTTGCATAACATGTGGGTACAAGAGAGAACCTTGTGAGATTCATTTAGCAAATATTCATTCCAAACTGAAACTGCTATTATTATTCTCCCAAGGTCTCTTCAGACACCAGAGTGCAATAAGGGGAGATGTGTAAACATAAAAGTCCTATTTATCTCTCCTGGGCTCCATCGTGGCCATTAACAGAGGCTAGGAGGGATGAGTATGACCACCCCTGGGCCTTCACTTATTATACTCTTGGGTCTGAAGAGAAGATAAGACCTGGCAACTGATTCAGGGTGACCGGGTGACACAGGAAGAGGATGGTGGCAGCTGTAATAGTTCCAACTGACATGCAGCCCCAACATGCAAAAGACCTGCCTGGGGTAAATCTAAGGCAAGCTCAGGCGGTGGTGGCACTGGCAGACACAGTTCTGGTTATGGTGGGATCAGCTACGTGGGGTCATCTCCTGTATGGGAATTTTTGTATATTACCAAATGACAAATTGATGGCAAGATGCAGGATCTGCAAACAGATAATTAGTGATGGGAGTGCAGACGCACATGTAGGAACTAGGTCTCTTCATACTCCATATGAAATGGTGTCACCAGCATATTTGGCAAAGTCAAATTTGCAGTGGCACCAAGTTAGCAAGACCGTTTTATTCCTTCAAATCATGATCATCTTTGTAGGCAGGCCACATGCATTCCACACCTAGAATATGGTGGACACTGTCACATTGCCATTCATTATTATCATCTCCATCTGCTTCTCCTCCTCCTTCTTCATACCATCTGCGCCCAGTCACCTGACTGGTCTGCAAGTTAAACTCCCACCTAGCCAAGTTACTGGCAGTACAGTCGCTACCTTGCCACTTAGTCGCCAACTGATAGCAGTGTACAGTCTTCATGGAGATTACCTAACTGCCATTATTTCTCTAGGAAAGTTTTCCCTGCTTGATGGCCATTTGGGCCTCTCCTACTAAATGTCAATGTGGGGAAAGGTGTACGCCACCCTCATTACATGGATCATAAATTATGGGAAGAGGATAATATATTAGCTGTCATTTTCCACTGGATCAACACTTTGAGCATCAGAGGCCACAGTCTAGAAATGTAGAAAGGCCCGATGCTTTCCAGTACTGACATCAAGTCACAGAATACACACGTGGACAAAATTGTTGGTACCCCTCGTTTAATGAAAGAAAAACCCACAATAGTCACAGAAATAACTTGAATCTGACAAAAGTAATAATATATAAAAATTCTATGAAAATGAACAAATGAAAGTCAGACATTGCTTTTCAACCATGCTTCAACAGAATTTTTTTAAAAACAAAACTCATGAAACAGGCCTGGACAGAAATGATGGTAGCCTTAACTTAATATTTTGTTGCACAACCTTTTGAGGCAATCACTGCAATCAAAGATTCCTGTAACTGTCAATGAGACTTCTGCACCTCTCAACAGGTATTTTGGCCCACTCCTCACGAGCAAACTGCTCCAGTTGTCTCAGGTTGGAAGGGTGCCTTTTCCAGACGGCATGTTTCAGCTTCTACCAAAGATGCTTAATAGGATTTAGGTCAGGGCTCATAGAAGGCCACTTCAGAATAGTCCAATGTTTCCTCTTAGCCATTCTTGGGTGTTTTTAGCTGTGTTTTTGGGGTCATTATCCTGTAGCAAGACCCATGACCTGCGACTGAGACCAAGCTTTCTGACACTGGGCAGCACATTTCTCTCTAGAATCCCTTGATAGTCTTGAGATTTCATTGTACCCTGCAAAGATTCAAGACACCCTGTGCCAGATGCAGCAAAGCAGCCCCAGAACATAACAGAGCCTCCTCCATGTTTCACAGTAGGGACAGTGTTCTTTTCAAGATATGCTTCATTTTTCCGTCTGTGAACATAGAGCTGATATGCCTTGCCAAAAATTTAGATTTTTGTCTCATTTGTCCATAGGACATTCTCCCACAAGCTTTGTGGCTTGTCAACATGTAGTTTGGCAAATTATTTTTGTCAGATTCAAGTTATTTCTGTGACCATTGTGGGTTTTTCTTTCATTAAACGAGGGTTACCACCAATTTTGTCCACATGTGTAAATGGGTCCCCAGAACAAAACAAAAAAAAACAACTTTCATTAAAATTTCAAATAAAATAATATTTTAATCCCCAATGTATCTCAGGACCATGGTGTTCAAAAAAAAAGATACGATACACCTTACTGGTCCAGTAATACACAATGTTCAACCTACTGGTTGATGGGCAGTGAGATGATAATCTAATTATAAGATCCCCAAGGATGGTAACTACAGTCATCCAAAGTGCAAGCTTCTGGTCCATGGGTAATTAATCCACCAGACTCAGAATTAGAGCCTACCCCATTGGGCTAAAAGTCCCACTACCTCTAGCTTGGTACTATATGGGCATTTATTCTGAGACTCATTAACCTGATACGGTCATCCTGCTCACCCTCGGTGAGTTATACTAGCACTAACATCACCTCGCCTCATTACTACAGAACACCAGTGACCGTCTCTCTGCTGTCGGCTAACATCATGACTCTATCTGAAACTGAATTTTTCAAAAACGGAACTTCTTTTGTTCCCTCCATCTACTAACTGATCTAAGGCTGATATCTCAATTTCTGTCTGTGGTCTAACTATAACACCAAAGCAGCATGCCTGCAGACACTTGCACGCTTATGTCAACTGCACCTAAAAAACACCTTCAGAATCCGCCCTTTTCTCACTGTTGAAAATTCAAAACCCCTCATTGTCATTCTGATTCGTTCTCGTCTTGACTATTGCAATTCTGTATTAATTGGTCAACCTTTTACTAAACTTTCCCTTCTGCAATCAGTCCTGAATGTAGCCACCAGACTCATCTTTCTGTCAAACTGGTACGCATCTACTTTTTGCCAGTGGTGCCAGTTGCCCATCCACCACAGAATACAATATAAATTTAACGCACTCACCCACAAATCCCTCCATAGTGCTGAACCTCCCTACATCTCCTCTCCTTTTTCACTGTCTACCACCCAAACCATCCTCTCCATTCTGCCAATGACCTTAGACTTGTATTCTCTGTTATCCAAACATCCCACTCCCGTCTCTAAGACTTTTCTCGAGTTGCACCACTGCTCTGGAAAGCTCTGCCCTGGACAATCAGACTAATACCCAACTAAGGCAGCATCAAACATGCACTAAAACACAGCTAATATTTCTTATCCTAAGCTATCTTTTCTACTCTTTTCCTCAGAACCAGACCCCTACGTGCAAAGTTACCCTGTACTCCATGCACTTAGTATCTGTATATTTACAGATACTGGCTAGTGCCCGGCTCATACATCTTCAGTTATATGATCTTATTTATTGACCCCTTCCTGATATCTGCCATACTATTACAGCAGATTCCGGGACTTTAAAGATGATGTCAGCTCTGCTGCAGAGCAGCCGCCATAGCTACCGGGTCTCTGCTGTTATGTACATTGGGCATTTCACTGCGCAGTGGCCCCCTCAAACTAAAAAAATGATCCCCAGGACTGGTCCCCACCGGCCCCGTACTTTACCATTGCAGACCTGTTCCTATGACAGCCAGAAGCCTTCTGTTCCTATGATAGCTAGGAGCTTTCTGAATTCTCCAATGCTTGTCAAAGGAATATTACTATTGAGGCTGGTCTATTGTAGCAAATCTCCCATAGACTGCAATACAGTTGTATTGCAGTCTATAAGACTTGCAATCAAATGATTGCAGGTTCAAGCCCCCTAGAGGAGGCTAATAAAATAGTAGAAAAAATATAAAAAAATATTAAAAATATAAAAAACTATAAAAAAAAATAAAAGTTCAAATCACCCCCCTTTCCCCAGAATACATATAAGACTAAAAAAATTGCTGCAAAACACATAAACATTAAGTATCCCTATGTCCGAAAGCACCGTTCTACAAACGTCTAAAAATATTTTTCCTGTACAGTGAAAGCCGCAGTGGGAAAAAAATTGAAGGTGCCAAACTGCCATTTTTCACTGTTTTGCCTCTGATAAAAATTTTAATAAAAAGCGATCAAAGCCATAGAAATTCACCAAAATGGTATAACTAAAAAGTACACCAGGGACCCACAAAAGACGCCCTGTGCATCCCCATACACAGAAATATAAAAAGTTACAGGTGTCAGAAATTTCATAGATTTGGTACCCCCGAAATCGTACCGAAACATAGAATACAGGTGACATGTCATTTTGGCTGCACAGTGAATGCCGTAAAAACAAAGCCAGTAAGAAAGTCACACAAATGCACTTTTTCCCCCATTTCCAAATGGTACCATTATGAAGAACAATTTGTCCCGCAAACATTAAGCTCTCATATGGCTCTGTCAATGAAAAAATAAAAATGTTATGAGGCTTGGAAGGTGGGGAGTCAAAAACGAAAATCGAAAAATGCTTCGGCAGGAGGGTGTTAACAGATGGCTGGACAATTGTACCTCTTGTGTCCCTTTATCTTGTAATAGATTATAAACTCTGTCAGGGCTCTCACTCCTATTGTTTGATATGTTAATTATTTTGTCACATTGTAATGTCTAATATTGTCTGTTCATGTACTCTCTGATTTTTAAATTGCTGTGGAATATGTTCATTCATCATGAATTTATTTGACCCCAAACAATTCTTTGGACTGAACCAACCCCAGTAGATACTCTGAAACATTCACACTAGATGAATGTGCATGAAAACTAACATTTTCTACATTACAGCTTGCCAAAGATTTTTTTTCTGTGCAGCAGCAATTATGTACCGTCATATATGATTCCTTAGCAAAGTAGCAGAATAATACTGTAAAGATGCTGTTCACATGAACCTTGGCCTTCTCCGTTGAATAGTCTGGTATTTAATCCTCAGCATAACTCATCTATTCAGACCTGAACTATTTCTCATTCTATTATTCATTGTTCACTTTCAGTCTCTGTACACATACTGTGCTCCCCTTCCAGCTTTCAACTTTTATAACTCCTTGTTTTTTGCAGTCTTTCATGATTCCCAATTTTTACTGCTCTTTTCCCAGTCCTATGTCTGCTTTTTCTAAGCCTTAAATAATATCAGTGTTGTCCTTTCTAACTTTCCACATGTATTTTTTCATGTATAGTGTACCTCATGTGCCAGCAAAAAGGGGTGGTCCACTTTAACCCCTTCCCGTTCTATACCATACTATTACATCACACTGAGTATATACGATGGACCAGAAAAACAGAAAGACTGATGCAAGTGTGAACCTAGTGTAAATATGGTATCACTGTAATGGTAAAGACCCACCAGACAAAGTTTCCATGTCATTTTTAATGCAAAATAAATGCCATAAAAACAAAATGTAAAAAATAATGATAGAACTGTAGGTTTTTTTTCACACAGACCCACCAAAAACATTAATAAGAGCTGATAAAAACATAATATGTACCCCAAAATGGTGCCAACTGAAAGTACATCTTGTCACACAAAGAATAAGCCCTCACATGGCAATGTCAACAGAAAAATAAAGTTATCAATTTTGGAAAATATAAAAAAGTTGCCAAGCGTTAATGCTCAAATTATCCTGTGTCAGTAAAAGGTTAAAGCTAGTGATATCTTACCTTTAACACCAACATAGTCAATTCTGATAAGTAGTATTGCTAATGGATTATTGCAATAGGTAGCAGTTGATAATTTACTCACCTATCCATGCTCCTGTCCAGGCTGGCCTCCACTGCCGCTTCTAGATAGCATTGCTTGTTGCGTGACGACACTGAAGAATGGCAGGACGTTATGTCTTGGTAATCTTCAATTTCTGGTAGAGTGTGCCCAGGAAATGGCAGCGGAGGCTGGACATACTTGAGTAAATTATCAGCCGCTACTTATTGAAATAATCCAATAGATAGTGGCCTAATATATCAATATATGGGGGTCATATACTGTGTGCGGGCAAAAAAAGGAATCATATACTAATAATAATAATATAATAATAGTCCTTTAATAGTCCCACAATGGGGAAATTCAGTGTGTTACAGCAGCAAAGATAAGCAGATACAAATACAACATGTACAGGAATGTTCCAAGGTAAGAGGCATTACTTTGATAGCCGACAGACAGATAGGAAGTAGCGGGGGGGGGGGGGGATTTAACAGGCAGAGAGATATTTCAGTTCTCTGTGTGTAATGATCTCCGCTTAGGTCGGTGTTGGTTGTACAGCCTAACCGCGGTGGGGAGGAAAGACTTCCGATAGCGCTCCTTCTCACACCTAGGGTGGAGCAGTCGGTCACTGACAGTACTGCTCAGCGCGATCACAGTCTCATGCATGGGATGGGACTTCTTCTTCTGCATGGAGCTCACCATGGACAGTATCCTTCTGTCACCCACCACCTGCACTGGGTCCAGTGGGCTCCCCAGGACAGAGCTGGCCTTTCTAATCAGCTTGTCAAGTTTATTTCTGTCCCTGGTTGATATACTGCTCCCCCAGCAGGCCACTCCAAAGAAGATGGCTGATGCCACTACCAAGTTGAAGAAAGTTCTAAGAAGTGCCCCCCGGATTCCAAAGGCTCTCAGTTTCCTAAGCAGGTAGAGCCTGCTGTGGCCCTTCCTGTACAGGGCCTCCATATGATCTGCCCAGTCCAGCTTATTATTAAGGAGCAAACCCAGGTACTTATAGGTGTTCACAATCTCGATGCCCGTCCCCAGGATGTCCACTGGTTTAGGAGGGCTTCTGCCTTTGCGGAAGTCCACCACCATCTCCTTGGTCTTCCCCGCGTTAATCTTCAGGTGGTTCCGGTGGCACCAGTCCACAAAATCCTGGTTCAGTTCTCTGTACTCCCTGTCATCATCGTCTGTGATGAGACCCACTATTGCAGAGTCGTCAGAATACTTCTGTAGGTAGCAGCTAGATGAGTTGCACCTAAAATCTGCAGTGTACAGTGTGAAGAGGAAAGGGACGAGAACCGTACCCTAAGGTGCCCCCGTATTACAGATCACGGTACCTGACACACAGTCTCGCGTATTGAGGTCGATTTGTGAGGTAGTCTAGGATCCAGTTGGAGAGGTGGTGGTCCACTCCAGCAAGGCCCAGCTTGTCCCTCAATAACCTGGGCTGTATGGTGTTAAAAGCACTGGAGAAGTCAAAGAACATTATTCTCACTGTGTTCCCTGGTTTCTCCAGGTGAGACAGAGCCCTGTGCAGAAGATGGATGATGGCATCATCTACCCCAATGCCCGGCCGATAAGCAAACTGGAGGGGGTCCATAGCGGGGCTCACTAGAGGGCGGAGATGTGTGAGAACCAATCTCTCCAAGATCTTCATCAGGTGGGATGTCAGTGCTACAGGTCTGTAGTCGTTGAGGTCCATAGGGTGGGGTTTCTTTGGAACTGGTACAACACAAGAAGATTTCCATAATTCAGGGACTATTTCCTGCCTCAGGCTCATATTATACATATATGTAATTATACCACACAGCTGGTCCCCGCAAGTCTTAATTAGCCTTGCACTGATGTCATCTGGCCCTGCGGGTTTCCTCGCCTTGATCTTTTTCATCTCCTTCCTCACCTGGGACCGTGTGAAGGTCAGACTGTGGCCAGATAAAGACGGATTTCTGGATTTACTGGTCTGTTGGGAAGTGGCCGCATGGGGAGAAGTCATTGTGGTGGGGGAAGCTGAAGGACATACTGGGGTGGGAGGAGCTGGTGTGTGATCAAATCTGTTGAAGAATAGGTTTAGTTCATTAAGCCAATTAACATCTGCCTCAATCTGGCAGACAGACCGAAATTGACTTAAGCCCCTCCCAGACCCCCCCTTATGTCTTTTCTTTCCATTTGCTTTTCCATTTTTTCTTTATAACTGGCTTTTCCCTGCCTGATTTGATGCCTCAGCTCCTTTTGTACTTCCCTCAACCCCTCCTTATCTCTTGTCCTGAATGCCATCTTTTTCTTCTTAAGTAGTGTTTTTATATCAGAGTTAATCCATGGTTTGTTGTTGGAGAAGCACCTCACCACTTTTGTGGGTACTGTGTTGTCCACACAAAAATTAATGTAGTCCGTTATGCAGTGTGTGAGTCCTTCTATATCTTCCCCATAAGAATCCTGCAGAACTTCCCATGCAGTTGTGTCAAAACAATCCCTCAGAGCCTCATCACTCTCCTCGGACCATATCCTCACTGTGCGGGTGACAGCAGGTTCTCTACGTACAAGTGGCTTGTACGCAGGGCGGAGATGCACTAGGTTGTGATCCGATCTTCCCAGGGGTGGTAGGGCTGATGAGTTATATGCCTCCCTCGCGTTGGCAAAGAACAAGTCCAGTGTTTTGTTGTCTCTTGTGTGGCAGGTTACATACTGTGTGAAACTGGGCAGTGTGGATGATGGAGAGGCATGGTTGAAATCACCCGACAGAAGAAAGAGGGCCTGGGGATGTTTTAACTGTAACTGGCTCAGCGTGGCTTGTAGGACCTCGCAGTCAACGTCAGCTTTCGCAGAGGGGGGGGACATATGCAGCTATCACGATGACATGCGATAGTTCCCTTGGTAGGCAGAAAGGTCTCATGCTCACAGCTAATAGTTCAATGTCCTCACAGCAAGTTTGCTCCTTAATCACAATGTGCCTAGGATTACACCATCTATTATTCACAAACATTGCCAGCCCTCCTCCTTTCCTCTTACCGCTCTCCCTTGTCCTGTCTGCCCGAAGGAGTTTAAAACCATCCAAGGAGACCAGAGGGTCAGGAGTAACTTCAGCGAGCCAAGTCTCTGTAAGTAGCATCATGCTGCACGCCCGAAACTCCTGATGATGCCTGGTGAGCGCTGTTAGTTCATCCATCTTGTTTGCAAGAGATCTCACATTGCCCATAATGATGGAGGGAACAGCTGGTTGGTAACGCCTCTTTTTAATCCTCTGAAGAGTACCAGCTCTGCATCCCCTCACCCGCTTTTTCTTTCTCCAAAGCTCGCGGGGGATGTGTGACCAGATAGTATGCCGTCCTGCTGTGTCTCTGAGCTGCAGAATTTCCTCTCTTGTATAGACAAAGGAATTGTCTGCATACACAAAAGATCCCATTTTCAAGCAGAACAAAAAGACAGATAAAAAACAAAAAAAAGTATCACAAGGGTCCAAGTCTTTGTGTGTGTTTCTTCATAGTGCAAAGTCCTTAAGTAGAGAGATAAAAAACGAGACATAGAAAGAAAAATAAGATAGAGAGTCTCAGAGCTGCTGTAGCAGGCAGCCACTCCAGCGACGCCATATTGGAAAAAAAAAAAAACTTTGTGGAAGTCAAAAAAAGGGGGTCATATGCTGTGTGGGAGAAAAAAGGGGGACATATTCAGTGAGGGGGCCCACAATAAAGGGGCCATATTATGTATTGGGGGCTAGTGTTGTGTGGCCTGGACTTTATGTGATGTAATTTGAAATGGAGTGGGGAGAACTATTAACTGTGGGGGTCACCAGTATCTGTGTAGGAGGACAAATAGGACACTACTACCTATTATCTCTTCAGACCCAAGAGTATAATAAGTGAAGGCCCAGGGATGGTCATACTCATCCCTCCTAGCCTCTGTTAAAGGCCACGATGCAGCCCAGGAGAGATGAATATGACTTTTATGTTTACACATCTTCCCTTATTGCACTCTGGTGTCTGAAGAGACCTTAGGAGAATAATAATAGCAGTTTCAGTTTGGAATGAACATTTGCTAAATGAATCTCACAAGGTTCTCTCTTGTACCCACATGTTATGCAACTTAGGGTCCGGGGATGGAATGCTATGCAATGGAGGAGCAGTGCAGGGTTCAAATAGCTTCATTTTGTGTTAAATCTGTTCATCCCACCAAAGAACTTTTTTACTTTATAACCCCTTTTATACAGGTGCATCTCAATAAATTAGAATATCTTTGAAACGTTCATTCATTTCAGTAATTCAATTCATAATCAGCGTCTTCCATCATTGTGTCCTACTGAACCAGACTGAGGGACCATTTAAAGGCTTAGGAAACCTTGGCAGGTGACACACTGAATTTACAATACTGAACTTTTTTCCAATATTCTAATTTTCTTAGATTTTGGTTTTCATTACCTGTAATCCATAATCAACATTTACAGAAATAAAACACTTGAAATAGAACATGTATGTAAAGAATCTAGAAAATATAGGAGGTCAGTTTTTTAATTTACACATGTGGACAAAATTGTTGGTATCCCTCGTTTAATGAAAGAAAAACCCACAATGGTCACAGAAATAACTTGAATCTGACAAAAATAATTTGCCAAACTACATGTTGACAAGCCACAAAGCTTCTGGGAGAATGTCCTATGGACAGATGAGACAAAAATCAAAATTTTTGGCAAGGCACATCGGCTCTATGTTCACAGACGGAAAAATTTTGCTGCATCTGGCACAGGGTGTCTTGAATCTGTGCAGGGTACAATGAAATCTCAAGACTATCAAGGGATTCTAGAGAGAAATACTGTATGCTGCCCAGTGTCAGAAAGCTTGGTCTCAGTCGCAGGTCATGGGTCTTGCAACAGGATAATGACCCAAAACACACAGCTAAAAACACCCAAGAATGGCTAAGAGGAAACAAAGGACTATTCTGAAGTGGCCTTCTATGAGCCCTGACCTAAATCCTATTGAGCATCTTTGAAAGGAGCTGAAACATGCCGTCTGGAAAAGGCACCCTTCAAACCCGAGACAACTGGAGCAGTTTGCTCATGAGGAGTGGGCCGAAATACCTGTTGAGAGGTGCAGAAGTCTCATTGACAGTTACAGGAATCTTTGATTGCAGTGATTGCCTCAAAAGGTTGTGCAACAAAATATTAAGTTAAGGCTACCATCATTTCTGTCCAGGCCTGTTTCATGAGTTTTCTTTTTAAAAAAATTCTGTTGAAGCATGGTTGAAAAGCAATGTCTGACTTTCATTTGTTCATTTTCATAGAATTTTTATATATTATTACTTTTGTCAGATTCAAGTTATTTCTGTGACCATTGTGGGTTTTTCTTTCATTAAACGAGGGGTACCAACAATTTTGTCCACGTGTGTAATTACTGAAGGAAATAAACATTTCAAAGATATTCTAATTTATTGAGATGCACCTGTAATTGCCTCTATAAAGCAGCATCAAAAAGCTTGGAATCCAAAATAGGAGGCCACATGAAATTAAGTGAATTTCAAAATTCCTTTATGAAGTGAATCGTCTATATTCAAGTTCAGATCCCTAGAATCCTATAATATTGGCAACTTGGGGTGGCAGACATCAGCTTGGGTATAGGTGAATAGGTGATAAATATCTGGTCAATGGTGGTCTGGGCATTGGGAATTTCGATCACCAGAATGATTGAGCATTGAGTTTGTGCATAAACGCTGTCACATTATTCATCACTATGGCACTGCCCAACAAAAGTTGAGTACAGCCCTTGACTATCTAGGTTACCATTTTTTTGGGGGAAAAGGTGCTTGCCCATGTTTTTTTAGACTCATGTGGAAGCTATATTGCAAAAAGCAATGGTTTTATAGAAAAAATAGCCCATTTTGAATTTATGGTTGTGTGCCTAGTTGAAAAATTATGAAGAAAAAAAAGGCACCAAAAATCAAATCAAATCAAAATGGTTTTGTTTGTTTTTTTATATCAACACCATGGCATGGATTATTATGATGGACAAGGCCACATGACATGTCTGGCTGAGTGGTGGCAGTGGTGGTATCTGTGTTAGTATGGCATAGAATAATATGATGGACCAGGCCACAGAACATGTCAGGCTGAGTGGTAGCAGTGGTGGTACCTGTGCCAGCATGAGTGGTAGTATGGCCCCCCTTAAATAACGTAGATATTTTTAGATTAGTGCTGGCTGCAAGACTATTTATTGGGTAAACAACAAAAAATCCGCTTAAGAAAAAAAGAGATTTTTACAGATCAGCAGACTCCGTCACACTGTTCGGTGAGCAAAAAAAAAAAACAACAAAAAAAGCCTTAAATACTGGAATTTTTTTTTTCATATTAATGGAGTTGGAATCAGCATCTTGCTGTTAGAACAGTAGTTTGTATGTATTTAATGAAAAAAAAACTTTTGACCAAAAAAACACTTTGTCAGTAAAGACTATGTTAAACAATCTGTGGACTGATCAAACTGCTCTATTGAAGAGACTTAAATAAAATTAGATTATTGGCAATGAAAACATTAACTGTCCTTTATCTGTCTGTATTACTGCTGCAGTCAGGCTCACACAGCACAGATATTTTCCCTCTCTCTGATTCTATCACTAATCTCCTACTCCTAGCTCTGTTGAAAGGTTTGCAGCACTCAGTGCTCTGTATCGTGCAGTATTAAATAACAAATCCCCCTGCCCATCCACTTGCACCATCGCTGATATGCCTTGTATTTCAGCTCACACAACCTTATATACTATATGAGACATCGGCACTGTAAGTGTCTACCTACCAATGAGTATTGTCTGAGAGGCTGTTAGGTGGTGCCAGATTGTCACAGTGACTCACAAGACATGTGTCTCTTCTTTTTTTTTTTTTTATAAATTCTTTATTTTAGATATTATATAGAAATAACAAACAAACAATGATGGCGTGAGCCAAACAAGCGCTTGACCTCAAGGAACGAGGCATACATCAGCTTCAATACATAGTAACATGGTGACATGAAATAGATGTATTAGCACATCAACTGTTGCTAATCAAGGCAGTTATCAGGGGGACGAAAGGAACAAAGAGGGGGGGGGTAGCTGGGAGGGGAAGGGAGAAGGAGGGAGAGAAAGAAAGGCAGGGAGAGAACAAATGTGGGAACATCAAGTTAACACACAAATGACGGGCATGCGAGGACCCCGACCTCTCCATGTCGGCAGTGTAAACCCTACATCAAGGTCTACCCGTCAGGTCTCTATAGGCCTGGGATCCCTGAAAGAGAATCCACGGCGTCCGGGCCGCCATGAAGGATTCCCTCTTATCGCGAAGGGATGCCGTGAGATCCTCCATGTACTGGATGTCCTCCACTTTACGAATCCAGTGCAGGGGAGAAGGGGGATTAGACGATTTCCATAGCGCTGGGATACACGCCCTAGCGGCATTGACCATACGTCGTAGGGAGGATTTGCGATAGGTACACAGGGGGTGATCCGAGAGGTGTAGCAGAAAGAAGGCTGGCGTGTTAGGAATGGAAGTTTGGAATATCCGACCTAGCACCCTGTGTACTCCCTCCCAAAAGTCTCTCAATATCGAGCATTCCCAGAAGATATGTAAAAGTGTCCCCTCCTCCGAGCAACAGCACCAACACACAGGAGAGGAGGACGGGAAGAGTCTGTGTAGCTTAGACGGAACATGGTACCATCTAGTCAGGATTTTATATCCCGCCTCTTGATAACTGCTAGCCATCGAACTCTTGTGGGTAAACTCAAAAATTCCGGAGCACTGTTGGTCAGAGAAGGTCATGGCCAGATCGGCCTCCCATCTGGTTAAGTAGGAGGGTCTGTGGCCCGGAGGAGGGGACACCAGTAGCAGATAGAAATCGGAAAGTGAGTGTCTTAGCAGGCCCCTTCCCATGCAGGACTCCTCGAGCTGTCTGTCATACCCCGGGGAGTAACAACTATGGTACACGTCGGGGAATCTTGGGGAGGAAAAGGTAGGGACCGCCCCCTCCCGAAAGTGTGTCTCCTGGATAAAGGCCACCTGGGCCCTCTTACCCCATAAAAGGCGGAGAAGGGATGATCTCTTCTCGGGAGTATTGAGACCAGTAGCGTTGATGGAGGAAAACACCAAAGAGTCCATGGCGAGGGCCGGGGTCCTGCAAAGGGAGAAAACAAAAACAAACAAGCAACACACACAGGACTCACAGAGGGGGAGGAGGGAGGGAAAGAAAGAGGAGGAAGAAAAAAAAAAAAAAAAGAAGGGGGAAGAAAGCGAGGGGACGAGAGAGTGCAAAGGGAGGGATAAGAAACCAAGAAATACAACAATTAATTCCGCTCAAGGCTAATCCAAGAGCAGTAAACAGAAAACAGTGGGATAACCCACTTAAGCAGGTCTCAGGAGCACACCGCAGTATACGCCCAGAGAGCTGCTAAGCTAGACTATCGGGGGAAAAGTAAAAACTCAAATCTAGTTGCCACCCTTTCCCCGAGCATGAGAATGGAAAGAGTAATCAATACCTCTCTACTAAGGTGGGAGAGAGAGGGGGGCTAAACCCTTACTAAAAGGTAATCCCAGCCGAACAGACGGGGGGGGGGTAACCCCCTGCGAGGGTATGCCTTACAGCTAGGTAGGGGGAGCTAAGGTACAAGAAGCTCAACAACTTAAGTAGGGAAGTGGGGAAGAACTTAGGATAAGGGCCTCCAACCGCCCTCCGTTGGATTGAGAACCCTTATGTATCCCCCAGGGGGAAATAAAGCTAAAGACCCGCAAGGTGCCCCCTCTTACACAAAGCATTCCAGATGCCCTGCTCGTCATTAACCAGAAAGTGTGATAAAGGGGAACACCCTAGGAAAATAGATCACATTTCAAGTAGACCTCTGCCAGACACCCTCCCCTCGAGGTCGTCTCCGAGTCAGGGCAGATGAAGGCGGGCGCTCTCCCGGAGGCACAGGCGGCAGGGGATAGATCAGCCAGTCAGGGAGAGAGAGATCAGGCATATCCAGAAACTTCGCCAGCAAAGTCTCTTGTTCCGGAGAGTGAAGTGCAAAGGAAGCTCCGTTGCGACGTATCTGAACATGGAAAGGGTGACCCCATTTATATGTGGCCCCAGAGTCCAGGATGACTTGTAAGGTTGGTTTAAGGATTCTGCGCATGGCTAGTGTACGTCGGGAAACATCCGGTAGTAGGTGCACTTGGGTGTTCATAAATGGGACCGGGCCACCACGCCAGGCCTCCTGAAGAATATCCTCCTTCTCCCTGAAAAAATGGACTCTACAAAGGACATCCCTAGGCTCCGAGGTGTCCTTACGCCTAGGACCCAGCACCCGATGGACTCTGTCAATGGTGATCTCCGTGTCCAAAGGACGAGACAGGACTGTGTTGAAGATCAGGGTCACGGCAGAATGGAGCTCCGAGGGGGGTAGGCTTTCAGGGATACCCCTAAGTTTGACATTATTTCGACGACCTCTATTTTCTTGATCATCAACCTGAAGAAGGATGGATCTGTTGAGGTCTCTTTGGGTAGACTGAAAATTTTCTACGGCAGTGAGGCGTTGGTCCAGTGAAGCAGCCTGCTTTTGTTGAGTAGAGAGTTGTGTAGATAGAGTCTGTAGTTCCGTTTTAAACTCAGACATGATTTTCTCTTGCCTTTCCTCCACTCTGCGGACCATAGCTTCCAAGTCCAACTTAGTAGGCATATTGCTGAGAAGGTTCCAGATATCCGATAATTTAGGACGCTTTCGGCGGTGGGAGGGTGAAGCTACATCTCTCCCAGAGAAGTCAGATAGGTCAGAGGAGGCTGGAGAGTGAAGGGCTATCGGGGTGCCCGAGAGGTCAGGTCTCAAACCCTCACGCTGGTCTGAGGCGCCAGGGACGACGGTCTCCGACCGTGGGTCTACTGCATTGTGGGATACTCTGGCTGCTCCTGTTGTCAGCGGAATGCCGCCCGGAGAGGGCCTGGCTATATATGGATCCATTTCCAGAGGAACATCTGGGGTCTCTACAGGATGTAGTTTATTCTGGGAGGTCATAGACTGATAGGAAAGTGACCCTGATTGTATTATAGAAGGCATGAGAGGGTGAGACAGTGAGCCTGCACCAGATCCAGCTGGGCCAGGTATTTCATTGAGAGAGGGAGACTGCAGGAGCTCAGGAGTTAACTGTTCCTCGGGGGGAGGTGAGGGCTGAAGCGAGGGAACACTGCTGGGGCCGCCATTTTGGGAGCGGGGGGGGAGGGGGGACCGGTACCTGCCGGTGAAGTGCTGATTTCCTCTCTGTCGGCGGCTGAGACAGCAGCGGAGGGGATAGCTGCGTGTGAGGCCTCCCCTGGGAGTCCGGAGGGTCCGCTGAGTAATGAAGAGGCGCCGCTGGTACTACTGAGGCGCTGGAGGCGCGCGCCGGCGCCATTTTGGCTCCCTCCGCCTGAAGGGAGGAAGGAGAGAGCAAGAAACGCGCGATGCGCGGCTCCGTTAGGGAGGAGGAAGTCGTCCCCCTGCGTAATTTTACCCCCTTAATGATAGCTAGAAGCGCTCGGGGTCCGGGAGCTCTGTAGATGTGCGGCTTTACGGTGACATGTCTAGGCCAAGCCCCCCGACATGTGTCTCTTCTGTATTTTTACTGTGAAATACATGTGGCATTGGCTATTTTAGTTAATCTGAGACAAATTGCCATTTATTCAGTTTAGTTAAAAACTGAACAATTTGGAATATTCAGGTCGAACCTGGTTTGTTATGAAAAGCAGGTGATTCCAGTGCAATAGTTTCACAGCAGCTTGTTGAAACGCAGGCACCGTTTTTGTCCAGTAGCATTGCAAGCCCCTCAGAAACACAGCAGCATTCCTGTTCGCACAGGAGTTGCACACCAAGCTCGTATGGAGTCCGCTGCTAAAGATTCTTGTTACAGTTTGCTCCATTGACTTTTGGGATCAGGGTCGGCGTCAGCAGCTGGCGTACCCGGGCAAGTCCCAGGGCCCCAAGCTCCTGAGGGGGCCCATTGGGCTTCCGGGTGCTGACTGACTGCTTTTTTTTTTTTAAATAGGTCGTTACCTGCTGGAGTAACCCCAGCAGGTAACGGACCCTATTTACTTACTGATCCCCGCTACAGGATCGCCAGGCCATGGCCACTTTAACTATAGGGTCAACGGTGCACTATGGTAGCCAGGGGCTCCTTTGAGTTTACTCCTTAAAGACTGCAGGACCAGAGAGAGGACTGAACAGGGGAATGGGGAAAGGTGAGTATTAAGGTTTGTTTTTTTCTTTGATATATGCAGTTGGGTTTATGATACTGTGGGGGCAATCTGAGGGGTGGGAGGACATGATACTTTGGGGGCAACTTGAGGGGTAGGGGGACATGATACTGTGGGGGCAACCTAATGTCATTGATGAGAGCTGAAGACTGAGCAGGGAGAGATGTTGGAGCTTGGGAGAGGTAAGTAACATTTTTTTATGTTCGTCACCTCCCCTAGGCCTCCGATCATTATGCTCGGGGGTCTGAAAAGACCCCCAAGTATAATAATTGTTTGTGGGTCGTGCCAGGATAGGTAAGTAACACTGGTTTTTATGTTTGTCACCACCTGGGTCTCCGATCATTATACTCTGGGGTCTGAAAAGAGCCCAGAGTATAATAATACCTCATGGGTGGGCCACTATGGGGCATAATACTGTGTGCAAGGGCCACTGTGGAGCATAATACCAGTGCAGGGGCCACTATGGAGCATAATACCGTGTGCAGGGGCCACTGTGGAGCATAATTCCGTGTACAAGGGTCACTGTGGAGCATAACACCATGTGCAGGGGCCACTGTGGAGCATAATACTGTGTGCAGGGGCCACTATGGAGCATAATACTGTGTGCAGAGGCCACTATGGAGCATAATACCAGTGCAGGGGCCACTATGGAGCATAATACCGTGTGCAGGGGCCACTATGGAGCATAATACCGTGTGCAGGGGCCGTTGCGGGCCATAATACCATGTGCAGGGGCCACTGCGGGTCATAATACTGTATGCAGGGGCAACTGCGGGCCATAATACCGTGTGCAGGGGCCGCTGCGGGCCATAATACTGTGTAATACTGTGTGCAGGGGCTGCTGTGGAACATTATAATGTGTGTAAATGGGGCATTATAAACAGGGGCTATGGCGCCTGTTTATATAATACGCTGTCTGTTTATAGTGACCATGTGATGTAATTACTGCCTTGTCACATAGACATGTATAGGACGAGGCTGTAGTTACATTACATAGCCGCAATGAGATGAATGACACTATGTAAACAGAGAAGCGGTCACGGCGCTTACACAGGTATCATTCAAACAGCTAATCAGTAGGGGTCCTGGGTTCTTGAGCCCCGCTGATTATTTTATTAATGACCTGGAAAACCTTTTAATTAGTTAACACCTGGTGCATTATTAATAAGGGGCACTATTTATACAGGGTACACACGGACATTATTAATATAAAGAAGCACTCGGGGTATTATTCATTATGGGGGGGTTATATCATATATTTTATAATTGGGGTAGCAGCAGGATGGGTGTGCAGGTGAGGAGTTCGATGCCTTGAAAAGAGAAGAGCCAAAGATATCTGTGTTGCAAACTTTACAGAGACAAGTCACAGCTGGAAGAAGTGGCCATGGCAGTTCAAAGGGAAGAGAAGGGAAATGTGAACGATTAGCCATAGACGTCACCTGTAAGTCTCAAAATGTTACTGCCCTGTATTCACCTAAATGATAGAGGATAAATACCTGATTGATGGGGGTCTGGCTCCTGAGATCCCCACTGAGCCTGAGTATTGGGTTTTTTCCCCCCACTGGGTGGGAATTCAGCCTGTCCGCAGCCAGGCTGAATATAGGGGTGTCGCTTGGTGGGTGGACGAACCCGTGTGGCTTTCATTCACTTCAATGGGAGTGCCAAAGATAGCCGAAGTACAGTACTCAGCTATCTGTGACGTTCCTATTATAGAGAATGGGGGCCATGTGGGCTCGTCCATCCAAGCAGATGTGTGAAGTTACTTTCATTGTTAATGCTGTGTTGTTGATCTGATATTGAAGTAATGCAGTAAGAAGAATTCTTAAAAACTGTTTTATAACTTTGTGTATTGTGTATATTGTGCGACGAGAACAGCGTGTGAAGCTAGTAGCAGGGAAACGCCATTTGTTTTTTGGGAGAGGGCATCTTTCTATAGTCCGCCTCAGGCAGCAAAGAGGCTAGGTTCACCACTGGCTATGGGACATTATAGTGTGTTTAAATGGAGCATTATGTGTGGAGGCCAGGAAAGTGGGCGCTTTGGGGGGACCCAAGTCAAAAGTATGCTATGGGGCCCAGTCTTTGCTAGTTATGTCCCTGTATATATTTATTATACCCTGTCTGTGTCTATATTTATATATGTATCTGTGAGGGCCAACTCAGTTTCTGAATTGAGCACTTCCATTAATACAGATGAAAGCGTTCATTGCACTGTTAACAGAATGAGGCCCTCTTCACATGGTGGAATCTGGCGTTGATTTTGCAGCGGAATTTGCCCCCAAATCAGCAGCAGATCATTCCCTCATTCTGTCTCCCATTGAAAACAATTAGTGCAGGACGCTGAAAAAAAAAAAAAGTGTCCTGCTGGATCTTGCCGCGGATTCTTCAGCTTATTCAGAGGCAGATTCCGGGGCAAATGTCTGCCTAACATTCCTCTTTGCTTTCTGATGTCTGAACAGGTTCTATCTACTTGTATGGAATGGACTGTATTACAGTCCACTCCAGTAGGTCTGCTTCGGCAAAAAAAAACCAAAACACTCAATTTCGATACTTTTTTTGCTGTGGTGCACATGAGTTGCTCCAAAAGGGGCCCACAGAAGCTCTGTCGCCCAAGGGCCCACACAGACCTGGAGCCAGCCCTGTTTGGGATGGGCTCCAGCCTAACACCAACCTAACTCCCAGACAACCACAGACTCTGCACTGAATGAAACCCCAGGCAGGACTCCCAAAGGCGCAGGATGACTTAGTGCCAATTAAGGGGACAGCAGCATAATACAATATAGTAACTACATGAGGTTATCAATATTAGTGAACGATACCATAAAAATGCATAGAGCATAATGCATGCAAATAACAGTACATGGCCTGTTTTGAGTGGGGAATCCTGCTTACGATCTACAAGTCATCCATTTAAGGCATAACTGTTGAAAAAGGTAGCTTCCATCTACTTACCTCTTCCCCCCATTTACCAGTTGTTGTCCTTGATATCCACTCCAAGCGCAATTGCAAAAAGGGAACACTACTACACATGCTGCTTCCTGGCCAGAAATACACACCACACTAATTTCGCCATCCACTGGGAAATTTACCTACCAAGGATGCTAAGTAAAACTAAATTGGTCACCCTGGCCCGGCTCATGTTTGATCTACAGTGGGGGAAAAAAGTATTTAGTCAGCCACCAATGGTGCAAGTTCTCCTACTTAAAAAGATGAGAGAGGCCTGTAATTGACATCATAGGTAGACCTCAACTATGAGAGACAAAATGAGTAAACAAATCCAGAAAATCATATTGTCTGATTTTTAAAGAATTTATTTGCAAATTATGGTGGAAAATAAGTATTTGGTCAATAACAAAAGTTCATCTCAGTACTTTGTTATATATCCTTTGTTGGTAATGACAGAGGTCAAACGTTTTTTTGTAAGTCTTCACAAGGTTGGTACACACTGTTGCTGGTATGTTGGCCCATTCCTCCATGTAGATCTCCTCTAGAGCAGTGATGTTTTGGGGCTGTCGCTGGGCAACATGGACTTTCAACTCCCTCCAAAGGTTTTATATGGGGCTGAGATCTGGAGACTGGCTAGGCCACTCCAGGACCATGAAATGCTTCTTACGAAGCTACTCCTTCGTTGCCCTGGCAGTGTGCTTGGGATCATTGTCATGCTGAAAGACCCAGCCACGTTTCATCTTCAATGTCCTTGCTGATGGAAGGAGGTTTGCACTAAAAATCTCAAGATACATGGCCCCATTCATTCTTTCATGTACAAGGGTCAGTCGTCCTGGTCCCTTTACAGAGAAACAGCCCCAAAGCATGATGTTGCCACCCCCATGCTTCACAGTAGGTATGGTGTTCTTTGGATGCAACTCAGCATTCACTCTCCTCCAAACACGACGAGTTGTGTTTCTACCAAACAGTTCTACTTTGGTTTCATCTGACCATATGACATCCTCCCAATAATCTTCTGGAACATCTAAATGCTCTCTAGCAAACTTCAGACGGGCCCGGATATGTACTGGTTTAAAATAAATAAATAAATAAACAAATAAATTCTTTAAAAATCAGACAATGTGATTTTCTGGATTTGATTTCTCATTTTGTCTCTCATAGTTGAGGTCTACCTATGATGTCTATTACAGGCCTCTCTCATCTTTTTAAGTGGGAGAACTTGCACAATTGGTGGCTGACTAAATACTTTTTTTTCCCCACTTTATCTATCTATCTATCTATCTATCTATCTATCTATCTATCTATCTATCTATCCACTCATCTATCTAATTATCTAAGCTATTCATCTAAGTTCTCTATCATTTTTGATCTATCTTGCTTCTAAACGTATCGCTTGGCTTTCTAGATATCTATCTTGCTATTTATTCTTACTATACAATTTTTTTATACAATCCCAACTGCTCTACCTATCACAGCAGCAGGAATAGATAAATAAGGCTATGTTCACAACTGCGCCAGAATCTCCATTCGGTGTCTTTGATGCAGATCTGTCAGAAATCGCTTTTTAAGTGGGAGAACTTGCATAAGTGATAGCTGACTAAATACCTCACTCTACAGCAGCTGCTACACAAACTACCACATGAGGATCAAGGCAGCTAACACCCTGATTTTTCTCCATTCTTTTCTTTACAGCAGTTTGGCAATAGTTTCACACTAGAAATTACCTTCACCAACAATATGAAAATAGCAAGGCCCACGCCAAGCTAACACAGACCCCACTGTTCAAGGCTGATGCTACAATGAGCTCCGTAGGCTTTCTGGATGACTCCGACCTAACACTGGCCTGACTTAAAAGCTTACACAGATTCTCCACAAAGAATGAATCTTTGGACTGAAAAAGATGAGAGTTTTTCCCACCCCTGAGTGAAAAAAAAAAGGTCATAATACTATTGTAGGGAACTGCCATTTCTACTAGTATATAATGTATCTGGCTTCTTTGCCCCTGCAGTTTGGCTTCAGAGACCCCAGGCATTTAGTGCAAGTTTTGTTTTGTAAATACAGTGAGTCAGACACATGTGAGGCAGAGCTGCTGGGGGGAGAGATGTGAGCAGAGCTGCTGAGACAGACATGTTATGTCTGGGGGAGTCTAAGAGCCACTTGTTCCTATTTACTTCACAGTATATAGTTAGGTATGTGTTACCCCCTATATACTCACAGGACCTAGCTAGTAACCGTAGTTAGGGATCCATATATATATATAGTTCAGGGCAGTGATAGGTTAGGCTTCCGAAGGCCAACTAGCTAGTTAGAGGCCCGGTGGCACTAGTAGTTTAGCTGGCAGGTTAAGGACTCAGTGTTAGGGTAGTCAGGCCTGCATCTACTGCCGTCACCGTCGCCCTGTTTGCTGCCTGTGAAGAATCTCACCATCATCATCATCTCCTGATCGGCTGTCTGTCATCTCCTGGAAGAATCCGAGGATCCACAGTCATCCACAGGGGCCCCTGCATCTCTGCTGTTGCCTGGAGGTATTGTGCACTGGACTCTTGCTATATATCTATATATATACCCGGGTATATAACCTAAGACGGTTGAGGACTTGTTGGTTGTTGTAGTACTGCTGTGTTCTGAGTATATTGTATGTATGTATTATTACCCTGTTGATTCTTATAAAGCTACTGTTATAACCTTATGTGGTATCTGTATGTATTCTTCAGACTGTGAGATTAGTACAGTGATCCTTGTTAAGGCTACTAACTGTATTTCATGGGTAAGTCCCAGGAAGAGATCCTCCCTGTAATACAGAGGCTCTATCCTGGGTGGAGGCACTGATATATTTCATATATGTTCCCACTCTTCCCTTCAGCGAAGGCTTCAGGTCCCATTATACACACAGGTCAGCGCCAGAGTCTGTTGCGGGAGGGATAATACTCATACCCCCCCCCCCCCCAAATAGGGCTACACTATACTTTAAAAATCAAAAAAGATGCCACTCACTGCACAGCCTATAGATGCAGCAGGGAATTATCACACAGTCTCTTCTCCAGAACTACTAGAGAAAGAAGTGGCATGATGACTCAGCAGTTGCACTTAATCCTTTCCCAGACATCCGCTGTAATAGTATGGCAGATGTCGGGTATTTAATATGGCGGATACTCAGGAGCTGAGTGGCCATCATAGTTGCCGGGTCTTTGCTGTATTATACAACAGAGACCTGGCACTATTGCCCACGATCAGGCATTATCCCCCCCGGCACATCAGTCAAAGTTGCCGGGGATCACCGGCACCCGAAGCGAGATTCGGGGCCGGCATTCCGTTGGCATGACAGCCAGGAGCCTATTGAAGGCTACCAGGCTTGTATGTCATTCATTTGTAAGGCAGGCTGCTTTACGCAGCATGATATACAAATGCCGATATTTTGTAATGCATTAGCATTGCAATGCATTGCATTAGTGATTCGACCCACTGGGGTTCAAGACCCCTAGGTGGTCTAATAAATGCAGTAAAAGAAATTTAAAAAAGTAAAAAAAAATATAAAAAATTCAAATCACCCCCCCCTTTCCCTAGAACACATAAAAGTACTTAAATACTGTGAAACACATACACATTAGGTATCTCTGTGTCCGAAAATGCCTGGTCTTCAAACCTATAAAAATATTTTTCTCGTACATTTTTTTTTCCCTGTTTATCTCTGATAAAAAATTTTAATAAAAAGTGATCAAAACAACAGACATTCCCCAACTGGTATAACTAAAAAGTACACCTGGCCCCACAAAAGAGATGTCCTACTCATACCTGTACACGGAAATATAAAAAAGTTAGGGTTTCAGAATATGGCGACTTTCAGAAAAAAAATTTTTTTGCAAAGTTTTGGATTTTTGTTAAGGGGAAAACTGTATAAATTCGGTATCCCTGGAATTGTACTGAAACATAGAATCCAGGTGTCATTTTGGCTGCAGAGTGAACACCATAAAAAAAAAAACAAAGCCCATAAGAGAGTAACACAAATGCACTTTTTCTCCAATTCCACCCAATTCTGAATTTTTTTCCAGCTTCCCAGTACATTGTACAGAATAATAAATGGTACCATTATGAAGAACAATTTGTCCCACAAACATTAAGTCCTCATATGGCTCTGTGAACAGAAAAATAAAAAAGTTATGGGGTTTGGAAAGTGGAAATGTCACTGACAGCATAATACAATTATACAGCATTTGCAATGCAACTGTAACCCTTTCAGCAGCATTTTTCTTCACAGAGCCTATTACTTGACTGTATACTGCCCAGAGTGGGGAAGGCAGCATGTTAGCCAGATATTGTATCATGAATATCATGAATCTCAGTGCAAAGAACTGGGTAGATGATTTACAGTACGTAGACTGCAAGACATCAAAATAGATCAAAGTGTTATATAAGGAGCCTTTGGACCTCCTGTCTCATGGCTATGTGACCCCTATATATAGCCAGAATACTGGTCTGTAAATCACTAAACAGTAATAATAAAGGAAAACAAAAATCCTTCCTTGCAAAGCTAGTGATAAATAGAGCAGTGAACAGCTAAACAATGATTAACAAATTGTAATACTACAGGGCCAATATGAAAAGTTATAGCAAGGAGTTATCCTTTATCCAATCAAAATGGTGGATGAGGTATTCCAACCACCTGTTTAATGGCCTCAAGGCCAGTTCTTGAACATATGGTTAGAGAAGCTCCTGAGAAACTCCTGAGAATCATTTCTGGTCCATTTCAGCAAATTTGAACATCAGATTGTTTTAGTCTAAATAATTTTACTCCATATCAAAAGTGCTACAATTGTATTTGACACTCTAAAGTCTCATAGGACTGTATCCAACTACGTTCAAGATCTTGAACGCCAAGACAGTATTTATAATGTCAATGTGACAGCAAATGGCTATTGGTAAAAAGATGGTAGCTGGTGGAAACTACTGTAGAGATAGGCGAACCAATGTAGAATAAACCGGGTTTGACCTGAATTTCCAAAAAGCTTTGTTTTGTTTTTTTTAACAAAACGTTTGCGATTCTTTTTTGATGATCTAAAATGACTTCCGGAACATATAACTTGAGGTAGAAGAACAGAGGAGGAGGATCACAGGGCCTCAAACCAGTGGAAGGTGGAGAGGTTACAATGGTGATGTCATATCAGCATATATGAAGGAAGAGCCATTTTATGACAGAACTCTCTATGAGAAAGATGTCTTTATAACTACAGGAGCCAAAGCAATTGCTGCTAATACATTACTAGTGGAGGAAAAACTACCAACATTGCATTAGCATCACAGAATTATAGAAGAGGAGGACTAGTGGGGTGTAGTTTAGTTAGATTTAATTAAATTTAGGAAGAAAAATGTAATTAATTATTTTGGCAATGTGCCTGGTTGAAAAGTGAAATAAAAAAAATAATAAGCCAAAAATTATCTATTTATAGGAGTAGAATGCCACACCAACATGGCATTGGTATTGAAATAACGAATGGTGTTTTTATGTTTTGTTTTATTTTATTGCTATTGTACCAAAACAGTGTGGCAGTGGCAAGTAGCAACTATAGAATATGGTAGAAAAATTTGTTGCAGATTGTCAGAGTGCCTAGATTTTCAGTTAAAAAGGGTTGATTTGGCTTGTAACTTGGCTAAAATGTATCCCTTTATGGAAGCAAACTGCACATCAACATAGTGTTAGCAAAGTTACAATCCACAGAATTTCAAGAAAAACTTGAAGCACACTCTCAGCGTGCCTGGCCTGCCAGCTGAAGAAGATGGAATGTCTTCTAAAATGGAAAGGATACTCTGATCATGAGAAAAGCACTTGGGAGCCAGAAGAGATCCTGGATTGCCCTGCCAGTTGTCTCTTTATGGGAACATATGCCACAGCAACATAGCAGTAGTGACAATTTACAGAATTTCAAGAAAAATTTGTGGCACGGTCAGTGCAAGGTCTACCAAATAAAAAGCTGGAATATCTTCTCTGATGAGAACAACATCCAAAAGGAAAACAAGGCTGCCCTGCCCATCATCCCTTTATGCGAGCAATTGCCACAACAACATAGCTTTGGTGGAGTGACAATTTACAGAATTTCAAGAAAAATTTATGACATACTGTTGGTGTTCCTGGCCTGCCAGCTCAAAAACCTGGAATCTTCTCTGATGAGAACAACACTTAGCAGCCAGAAGAGATCTTGGACTGTTCTGCTTGTCATGCCTTTTTAGTAGCAAATGCCACAGCAACATATTGTTGGTGGAGTAACAATGAACATAATTTCAAGAAAAAAATTGAGGAATACTATCAGTGTGTCTGGGTTGCCACATGTTTTGTGCGGAGACGGAGCGGAAACCACATGGACCCCATTATAGTCTATGGGGTCCGCAGATTTCCTTATGTTAACCGCTTCTCTCTGTGTATAGGTTTCCGTTTGGGGGGGGGGGTCCCCAAGCAGACTCCCCTGTACGGAAACCGAACGCAGATGTGAACCGGCCCTTACCTGACTGTTGGAACTTATCTGACTGTCAGAAATGTTTTATACGTTCATCTCTAGCAATAATCGTTATTGCTATTATTTTAGCGCGTAACGGATATTGCTATAGAGGCGGTCGGCGTATTTTACTCTATAAAGATCAGGTATGGACAGGACATGGGCAGTTTAATGTCCCCCTCCAGCTGCCCCCAGTTTAATGTTCCTCTTCATCTCCTCCCAGTTTAATGTTTCCCCCTTCATCTGCACCCAGTTTGATGCCCCTCTCCATCTGCCCTCAGTTTAATGCCCTCCCTTCAGCTGACCTCAGTTTAATGTCACCCTCCATCTGCCACCCTAGTTTAATGTTCCTCTTCATCTCCCCCAGTTTAATGCCCCCCTCCATCTGCCCCCAGTTTAATGTCCCCCTTCATCAGCCTCCAGTTTAATGTCACCCTCAATCTACCCCCCTAGTTTAATGTTGCTCTTCATCTCCCCCAGTTTAATGTCCCCCTTCATCTGCCCCAGTTTAATGTCTCCCTTTCATCTGCCCCCAATTTAATGTCCCCCTTCATCTGCCCCAAGTTTGATGTCTCCCCCTCTCACATGCCACCAGTTTAATATAATAAAACCCTGATACTCACCTCTTATCGCTCCCCTGCCGCTCTGTGAAGTCTCTTCTCCCTGACTGTTCAGGGAGCTGCAGGTGCGATGTGAGTGACATCATCACATCGTACGTACAGCTCCCAGGGCTGGAGCACACAGGGCTGTGCTTCAAACAGAGCAGTGAAGCAGGAGCTGTCTGCAGATGGCTCCCGCTTCACCATTGTATTTAACTCATCTGCATCCAGAGAGGACGCAGATGAGTTGATACCGGGACATACTTCCCGCCGACCAGGACAGCGGGACAGGACCCGGAATCCAGGACTGTCCCACTGAAACCGGGATGGTTGGGAGCACCAATTCCCCGGTGCAAGTGCACCATTGGCCCTATGGTTAAAGTGGCCCTGGTCTGCCAGTGCCAACAGTGCCACCATCACTACTACCATCCAAGCTTGTCTTAGACCTACCCTGGGCAGGTTTTTTGATGTTGGGGCTACTCATTCAATGGAACTGTGAATATTACAGCTGCCGCCACCCTCTTTCTCTGATATCACCCTGTCACCCTGATCCAGTTGCCAGGTCTTATCTGCAACATAATCATGTTGTAAGATTGTGTCATAAAATTCTGTCTCAAAGTAAGCCACCTAAAAGATGATATAAACTGAGACTAGACTGTCTAAAGATATGCTAGATTTATCATCCATTATTAACCACTGCAATAAATCTGGCATATTTTCAGACTGTCTGTGTTTGTGCTATCTATTAGTAAATATGTTCCATTGTGTGCAGGACTCCTTTGCACAGAGTGAATGTTTAAGCAGACTTTTTCTACCAGTGATAATTGCTGATGCGGCAAGTTGGTCTGAGGAAGAACTAGACTAAATAGGTTCTTGACAATTTCCAATGACAAACTCCAGTGATACTACTCTTTATACCAAGGCCCTGATGGGGCACTTGGTATCCTTTACTTTCTCTGGATCAACTTGATAGATTTATAGGTTGGACATGATGGGCTTGTGGATGGGTTGAATCTAACTTTGTATACTATGTTATTCTACAACTTAAACTTTAAGTTGTTAAGTTAGAAAAGAAGATCATAAGTTTTATTAGCTGATTGAAAAAGTCTTCATCTGACCTGTTCCAAATAAAAATTTACACTTCTTTAAACTGTACATACTTTGAAGGTCTTAAAAATATTACAAACATTTTTACCAATCTAATAGATAAAGACATGTCCCTTAAATGGTTTGAGAGTGCAAGAAACATTGTATATTGCTAGATGGCATTGCCACTGACGCATTTAATTGGCAGAACTATAACAGTTTTTATTTTTACTTTTTAGAAACTTAGAACCTTTACTGAATAGCAGTTTAGCGTAAGATATATAAGCATAAGAATGGTTCATTTGGGTCTTGGCCAAATCATTCATCCTGACTGCTATGTATGGAATGTGGACCCATCAGTTACAATATGCAATAGAGGAAATCCTATTACATACTGAGTATAATTGGAATATCAGATCTCCCAAGCTTATCGGCTTTATTAGATTCTGTGTAAATTAAAACTATAATTAGCTGGCATATTAGCCATTATTAGATGCAATTTACACTGAATCAATAAGTGCTGGCATAACTGAGACACATTTCAACCTTCCATAAATTACTCTTCGCTCTTGTCCAGTGATATGGGAAATGAAACAGCTTTTTATATTTCTGAACAATAGGGAATGACAAAACACCAGCAGAATTTTTATAAACCTAACTTACTGTATAATAACTGGCAGCACCACTGAATGAAGTAAAAGTATTTAATTTTTTATGAAAACACATAAACAAGTCAACATAAAAACACATCTAGCAACATACTATGGACGATTCCACACAACTATGGGTTGTGTGGAATAGAGAATAGAGAAGTGGAGTGTTAATCTTTAAAGAAGACCACTTTAAAGAGGACCTTTCATGTCCTCTGACAGTTGAAAAAATTAGGATGTGTGAATATCCAAAGAGGCGTATCTAAACCTCAAAATCTTTATTAATATACCTTAAAAAGATCATAGAGTTAGCTTCCTAAAAATAACTAGAGATAGCCATGAAGTTCAAGGAGGACCTTAATACAACATAGTGCCAGTAGTGTTCCACAAAACATAAACTGGATTCCCCAGTACGAGGTATCCCTATCAATAGTGTGGGTTGGTAGTAAGAGGTTAGCCTAATAGGCTATTGTTTAACCTCCATGTTAATCAACCCAGGATACCTCATAATGATACAGGTATATACAGGACTTGATGCAATTGATAGAGCATCAATGGGCCATTACTGGCGTCCAGAGATAATCTATCCTCCTGGACAGCATAAAATAACCTAATCTATCCTGACGTTCTCAGATGGATACAAGGGAACAGCTTTCCTATATCATCTCAAGATAAACAACTCATCTCCTAGTTGTAGCACCAGACACGTTTCTAATACATGGCTAGAGAATACTAGCATCTACTTAGAAATATACTTATCTCTGACGACAATCAGAGCATGCATGTCAATTATACCTATGGAAACGCTAGTGTTTTCCGTATCGGTATAATAGGGGCATAAAGTCCTCAGAGGAAAACTGCGGATTTTCTGTGAAAAACGCTACAGAAAAAAAACGTGATGCGTTTCCGCTGTGGTCTTTTCCTTAGCATAAAGTGGTTTTCTGGGTCTTATGTATTGATGACCTATCCTTAACATAGGTCATCATTATCAGATTAGTGGCATTCCAACACCTGGCACTCACACTGATCAGCTAGTCAAGGGAGTGCGGGGGTATCAGAATCTCACATTCCTATGGCTAGGTCATCAATATCATAATCCTGGAATCCTCTTTTAAATGCCTCAATGAAAATATTTGAAAGTTATTATTAAAGTTTTTTTTTTTTACATATACCAGAATTACAAATAAAATCCCTGTTCAAACTGAAGAGTTCAGAATATACAGTCTACAAATAGCACAGAGATAAATGCCAATAAACCATTCCAGTATCCTTCATCCCAACCAAACAGACCCCTTTTAGGGATGAAGGAAGACAATGAAAATAAAAAATAAACTTGAAAAGAACTTTTGTTTTTCCCTTTCTTTTCCTGAAACCATCTTTTTTCACTTAATACCACCCATGAGCCACACCCAGGCTTCTCAGATCTTATATGGCCTATTTTGACCTTTATTATCATTACAGATGAAGAGACCAATTGCGATAGAACTGGATTTGAATTTTCCAAATGTTTTGGGTTTTCCCCAATCCCAAAATTTTTGGTTTTCAAAAACCATGAAACCTATTATACTCTGGGGTCTAAGGAGAGGTTTCAGCTCATGCTGATCAAGTTTGGCCCTAAATGAACTAACGGTCCGAACCTCACAAGTATTTGTTGAAATTATCTGACTAATGATAATCTAATAATGAGATTGTTGAAACAAATCTCATGAGGTTTGCTCATATTGATTGTAGGAGGTTCAATAGACTTTCATTTCTTTAACTCATAATTGAGCTTGGCATAATATATAAGTAAATGTTAAATTTTGACATTACTTTAACCCAAATAGTTTGACACCCCCCAATATACTAATTGTTAGATCCCTCCTAGTGGACGTTTTAAACAACTAGTTAATGTATAATGTATAATGCCTGGCAGTCTCTAACATTTAGCCAAATGAGCTAAATCAAATTTGTCATTGTTTTCAGAGCAACGTGAACAGTTTGGACTCCAGTTTTTAGAGGAAAGCAGACATTAACTATAATACCAAAATGAGAAAAAAAAGTGTGAGACCTTCAGGAATAGATCTGAAAGATCCTAGATTGATCACAAATTATTAGAACATTTGTTATGTTTTAACTTCTTATGATTTACCATCACTTTATCAATACTCTTAGATAAGCATATTATATTCAAGAGGATGTCATTGTAATTGGGATAACCTATACATTTTATCTAAAGTATTTAATTTTTATTTTTGTCACATCATCACATGCATGAAAAAAGACATGCATGACTAAGATTAATAGTAGTGTTAAAGACAAGGCATCTTAGTCATCGGTGATCTTGCATGCCTTTCATGGAGATGAACAGTAGATGGCAGTATTGTCCCACATGTATCAGCTTCAGATACTTATTTGCATTTCTGTAAAACCTCACAAGTGAAATAGCTGAAATGCAGATGATAATTATCAGCTACAACTTAGATCTCCAGAGGAATATAGATACATTGTACAAATGAAAACGGAATTGTTAACACTGATTGCATCAGATACCATTTTGATCAAGTTCTCTTGAAATGTCTTTGTTTTAAACTTTATTCTGAAATTTTCTCAAATGCAGTGAGCTGGAACAGGATATTTTCCTAGTATGGTTCAGATTATAAATTGCACCATGTCACACCTCTACAAGAAATATGTTAACTATGTGTATTTGGTTCACGATGAAGCTTGGTAGAAATGTCTACCATCAATCTCAATGCTTTTTCTTTTCTGGTTTAAATGACTCAGCAGGATAGCTAGAAAATGTATTCTAAATTCCACCTATTAAATATTCTCACTCTAAAGCCGCCCACTGCTTAAAGATATTACATGAAAATAATAGGATCTGCCCAAAAAGTGTATTGAGGCTGTCAGACTCCACACAGGTGACAATGCTGGAGGAAAGAGACCTAATTAACCATGCTGGATATTTTTGGGGGTCACTTTATATGTGGCTGTCCTCCTTAAGTCTCACTGTCCCTAGCTTTTGCAATTTATAAGTGGCTACAACTATCTGAAATGTTATCTTGGGAAATAAAGCTACTAAATTAATACTAAGATCAGGGATACCTGTAGTTATAACATGTCTGTTTTACTTATTCTTGATAGCCATTGTAACACATACCTTTTATACAGAATGTGGTAGAACTGATGGAACATAATAATAACCAGATATCACCCATTACCTAGAGGTGAGGAGGTCAAAGTTACCAAGAGCTTAAACTCTTAAATAATTTAGATTGAGATAAAATAAAAAGTAAAAAAATAAGAACATGACGCTAAAAACGTTTTCAGTTTATGAATTCATTGAAATTAGTCACCAAGAAAATGAGCTGAGTTAAAAATATTTACTTACCTACATGCTAGTTATACAGAAAGGTGCACTGTGGGGAGAAAAAAAAATTATATATATATTAATTTAGAAATAAGCATTGCTTAAAGTGTACCTGTCATGTCATGTAACTTTTCAGCATAAGCTGCCATGTGTGCGTACTTGAGGTATAATACTATTTATGGTCATTATGGGACTTATATTCTGCAGTTTTTCCTCTGCATGCTACAGATGGAATTTGCAGTCCTCTGTAAACTGGTGGGTGCAGACTAGCTGCCATGCACTACACATAGTAGAAGAGAATCTGCTGTTGAGAACTGTCTCTCTCACTCACAAATAGCCACAGGATTATGTAGGACATATATAGAGAACTACTGACATTTTCCTGTTGTAAATAAACTGCTTTGGCTGTTATAGAAAGCTGTCTTTCTTGTCTTATCTTCTTTGCTTACTGCTCACTACTCTCCCCTACCCCTCCATAGACTTTTATAGAGATGAGTCATGAGAGCTGCAGTCTATCTTGAAACAGAGAGAGCAGTGATTTACACAGTAAAAGGTGCTAGTAGTATAATATTGTACCGTGTCAGCCATAGAAAGTAGTGGAAGAGTGAAGAATTCAGGCGATACCTTTTAGAGGCTAACTGAGTATATTTGATGGTGAGCTTTTGAGAGTACTAGCTCTCTTCATCAGACATGGTGTTATACAAGAAACTGAAAATTCACACACTCTTTATACACATACAAGACATGGATCTTCAAAGGATCTTAGAATACTAAAATGCAATATAAGTAGAGAGGTTATTTACAACAGGTCAAGAAATAAACAATCTGGAAAACTTGTGGGGCATGATGGAGGGATCAATAATTCTTGCTGTTATCTGTTTGCAATCAGGTGGTGATTTGTGACCCTCACAGTTCATACATAGTGTGACATGAAACTGGCATGAATATTAAGTCCAAATTGCAGAGTTTGAAATTTTTGCATTAACTTATATTCCCATTCCTTTCTCTCCCTCTGCATCTTAAAATGTCCCATTAAAACCACAACCCGCAAATCTTCAATGAAGTGGTCTTCTCCGGAGAAATGTGAAGCCACTGGGAGATCTGTTCTGCTGTTATTAATATTGAATCTGTGTGAGGTCATGCGCTGACTAAGTCTCTGCCCTGTTTCCCCCACATAGAGGCCTGTGGTGGGACATTGCACATACATTATGAGAAACAACACATTGGAAGACCTGCAGGAAAATGTCCCCCTAATTCTGTGCACCTGTTGTGACTGTGGGACAGGTACACTGTCAGCGGTGTGGATGTGCCTGCAGGTCTTGTACCTGTTTTGCAGTAAAAGGTGGTTTAACAGTGAGGTGGAGCAGGAAAACAGCCTGAAAACAGCAGAAAAAAAAGCATTTCTCTGTAAGAAATATTTCAAAGTCATTTAGAATCCCCTGTATAGATTTGGGTGAACCTCTCAAGATTTCTTTTCAGGTTTGGGTGGTTCAGGACCAAACCATTTGTTTCAGGTTGAACAAGTTTAGTATGAACTACAGCTTAAATTGGCTTAAAACATAGTATAGAACAGTCTCAGAGCTCCTAGGAACTTATATATCCAATTTCTAGTTCTATAAGGCAAACACAGCCAAATTTAAGTCAAAATGAAATTGACATGTATGTCTATGGAAAAAAGGCTGATAAGCAGTCTATACAGAGTGAATTTAACCATACACTGTGCTGCTGCTCGCTTTTACACATTTTAACATTTAAAATACTCCATAATTACCCTTTTTTGGGTGGGGAAAGGTACTTCCCCGTAGTTTATAGAAAAATCAGCCCCTTTTAATGATGCTAGAGTCAGATTAGTGTCATCTCTGTATTGTTCTGGTTCGTTGTTCTGGCCGTCGGGTTGTCCTTCGTTTTAAAACTGAAACTTTATCCTCTGTCTGATTTTCAGGTGGAAATTGTGACATTGAAAAGTAATGAAGATTTGGCTTTTCAAAAAGAAAAAAAAAAAGAAAAAAAATTATTACTAGCATCATTAGCACATGTGAAATGAAAATGGTTTTGTTTTTTATGTTGCTAATGTAGAGTTAGTCACCGGTGACCAAAAGAGACCAGAGCTACTAAATGGGTTCTCTAGCTCTGTCTATATAGAAGAACAGGGAGTAGTTGATGTAGGAGTCACCAATGCTGACAATACATCAACCAATATACTAAACTGGATAAACACAGAAATGGTCCAAGTCAAACTAAACAAAATAAATGTGAGCAAGGCTTCGGGCCCAGATGGATTACACCCATGAGTACTTACATAACTCAGCCCAGTCATTGCTGTACCCCTGTTCTTAATTTTTAGGGATTCTCTAGTGACCGGTCAGTGCCAAGGGACTGGCGCAAGGCAAATGTGGTGCCTATTTTCAAAAAGAGCTCTAGGTCTTCCCCAGGTATTTACAGGCCGCTGAGCTTAACATCCATTGTGGGGAAACTGTTTGAGGGGCTCTTAAGCAACTATATCCAGGACTATGTGACTGTACATAATATTATCAGTGACAGACACCATGGTTTTACTAAAGACTAACCTGATTTGCTTTTATGAAGAGGTGAATAGAAGTCTGGACAGAAGGGAGGTTGTGGATATTTTGATCCTGGACTTTGCAAAGTTATTTGACACTGTCCCTCATAAACGTTTAATGGGTAAAATCAGGTCCATCAACTTGGCAAATATAGTTTGTAATTGGATTGAAAACAGGTTAAAGGATCGGATCCAGAGAACTGTGGTCAATGACTGAGCAGTTCTCAGGTTGGTCCTCTGCTATAAATTGTGTATCCCAGGGTTCAGTGCTGGGTCCACTGTTATTTAACTTATTTATTAATGTTATAGAAGAGCTTCTTCACTGTAAGGAGCGAGAATCTAGAATAACCTACCCCAGTAGTTACAGCAGCAACAGCTGATGGTTTCAAAAAAGGCTTAGATGACTTTTTAGAGCAAAATAGCATTGATGCTTATGAAAGTGTATGGAACACTTATTTCTTCAGTCATGCCCTTTTCCATTCCCTGGTTGAACTTGATAGACATATGTCTTTTTTCAACCATCCTAACTATGTTACTATGATGCCAACGGTGTGGCAACAACAGTGTGGTATAGTGGAAAGGGATGAACCAGGCTCTAGGACATATCTTGCTGAGTGTTGTCAGTGATAGTAGCTCAGGCAGCATGAGTGGCAGTCAGTAAAGTATCGATTAACCTATTCCTGACATCTGCCGCAATAGTACGACTGATGTTGGGTATTTAAATATGGCAGCCACTCAGTAACTGAGCAGCCGCCATAGCCTCCAAATCTCCATTGTATTATACAGTGGGCATTAAGGCCCCAGTGCCTCAACACCTTAATTGAATGTATAGATGTGTCCATCTGTAGATTTCTCTGATTTCTGTTAATGGATTCAATTAACTTCAATGTTTCACAATGCAAATTCTTTAACAGCATACTACAAAAGCTTTTGTCAAGCTGCAACCCACATCAAATATGTAGACAAGTATAGCATAATCTTTCTTTTTTCACACTGGTATCTTCACTTCTGTTTGTAACATAACCTCTGCACTGTGCCACATCCAGCATATGCCGGGTCCAAATAGCAACCAAAACACCTCATTGACTTGCAGTGGATCACATCAGGGTTTCCTGAGGTTTCCTGACTTGGCCTCAAGAATAGCATTGTGCTATTCTAGCTATCAAAAGTGACCAAACCCTGGACAGAGATTTTCAATAGCAATGTCAATACAATGAATATTTTTGGTTGAATTAACTAATAATTATGTTGAAAAAGACCCTATCAGAAGCATTATGTGCTATGTACAAAGCAAAATTATAGTGTTCCTGTGAAATTCTATTCTCCCTTACAAAACCAATACGTGATACTCAGATTATTTTCATTCAGGCAGGCAAAGACTTGTAGGGTATGGTAGAGCCAGGCTGGACACAACTTTAATAAATACTTGTCTTTTTAGCAAGACATCATTTCATGGCCTTTGTCATGCAGATTGATTGATCCCCAATTACTTACTTACCATTGATCCTGGTTAGCTCCTTCCTTGTACCTTTGTGCTCTTAAAGCAGCTGTCTGGGAGAGAGCAATATGCTTAACATATAGAAGCTTCGCATGAGAGGTTTTCAACATCATACAGTACAGTTGCTTTAGCAATAGTATCACCCAGGCTGCTGGCTGTATCCCCTGCTGTCATATTTAAACTTCTAGTAGAAGAGTACCCAGAGGAACTCTGGAGATTCACTTTAACCTCTGCAAAGCAAAATTGATAGAGTGAATTAAACCAAACATGTCACTGGAACAGTGTCCCTTATCATGAAAGTCTTAATCATCCTATATTAAAGGACTCACTAAAATCCTCCACAAAGTGCCAAGGAGTGGAAAATTCCTATGGGGTCATAGCATGCTCTGATAGGAAATTGTACTAATGCCAGAATTAAAAATGAACCTAATCAGTTTAAAGGATGCACAATTCAAGAAATGTCTGCACAGGTTTACGGCTATTTAGAGTTTGTCACCCTTGGATAATAAACCTCATAGTGAATGCCCATATTTTATCATAATGTAATTTTAGGACTGTCATGTACAAACCGTCGTAACACCTGATGTGGGTATGGCTGTCAGGGGTTAATTCACTCTACTCAGTCAATCTTGCACTCACCCTTCACTCAGTAGAAAATCTACTCACATATGCATGCATTTCCCCAACAGTTGGATGCAAACCCACTTTAAAAAGGTAATGGGTTCATAGAGCATACACAAAGAACCATTCAATTTAATGATTTAATACCCAAGGGGTTCAGTGGTGATATATTTCTCAATAAGAGCTTACTGTAAACTGTAATAATTTTTAATGGGGTTATCAACTTTTAGAAAATTAATGGTTTACTTTATCCTTAAAGTGGTTGTCCACAGGATAGCGGATGAGTGTCAGATTGCTGGTGGTCCAACCACTGGGTCCCCCAGTGATCAGGAGAACAGCGGACCGAAAATACCCCAAACCTCCTTCTTGTAAATGGAGTGACAGTACCTTTGCATGACTGGCACTTCATTCACTGCTATGGGGCTGCTGGCACTGCTGGAGATTCAGTTCTGCAGCCCCATAGCAGTGAATGGAGTGCTGAACATGCAAGCACACTGGCGCTCCTTTCACCAGGAAGAGGCAGGGGGACTTTCGATCCCCCATTATTCTAATCATAGGTTGGATCCCCAGGGATCTGACACTTATTCCCTATCTTGAGGATAGGGACAAAGCCTTTAATATAGGACACCAAGTTTGGAATGACAGGGGTCCGACAGATCCTCTTTTTATGTGACCATGGCTTGTCAGGAGCTGCAGTGCAACACAAACCTTAGTAAGGGGTCATTACTTGATGTTACACATGCTGGGGTCATTTCATGGTGGAAAAAAAAAAAACACCTGACAGGTTCCCAATAGTCGTTGGTGTGAAGGGGACAGTGAGTGAGCACTGCTGCTCCTGGCATGTGAACAATACCAGGAGTACAGCCACATAAAAACAGCTGATCTACAGGGGACCCAATAGTCAGACACCCAGATATCTAAAATTGATGGCTTATCCTAAGGACAGGCCATCAATTTTCTAAAGGTGGATAATTTAATGTATGCACAGTATCTGTTAAGTTCCTAAGCTATGTCTATTGGTGACAGAAGTTTAATCTCAATAGCTATGTTAGGCATTTGGAGCTCTGTAACAGAATAACAGCTCCTACTACCGGTACTAAAAATATAAATTAATAAATAATTTTGAACAGAATTATAAATCTAATAGTGTTTATGGGTTAAGATTTGCTTTGAAGAACTGAAGCAAGGAGTAGGCAATGTGTCTCAATGCCTTTTTTTATTTGGAAAGAGATTTTCCTACAAGTGCTATTCTACAACTCTGTATGAAAGAAATGATGGAAGTGCAGCATCCGTGCAGTGAATCATGTGCTGAAATGCTCTGCTTTGACTATATTCCAGGTTGTAATAAATGATGCTCTAATAATTTTTAATTTAGATGAACATTTCATTTCCAAAACTAATTTTCACTAGGATCCCTATCTCTTTCCAGGTCAAGCAATAATGAACCAAGGAGGTTACCTAGGACAAAGTACAACAATGTGTACAACACAAGACAGAAGATAACCATCAGACACCAGACAGAAAAAGAAGGAAAGTTAAACAGTCACCATAATAGGAAGCATATAACTTGAAGCAATAATTTTGCTTTGATACTAATTTTGCTGTCAACAGTGTATATTAAATATTATCAACCTAAACAAATAGACATAAAAGATGCTTTGATTCTGGCTTCAGTGATATTTAAAAACAAAAAAAATTGAACATGATTGGCAGTATATTTACAGTGCAGAGCATTAAAAAACAGACACAAGTTATGTAACACAGTGCAATATGCTCAATATTTTAAGGCTAAATATGTTTTTATTTGGAAATTGACTAATAATGTAATATACTCTTTTTGGCATTAAAATCATATATATATATATAGAGAGAGAGAGAGAGAGAGAGAGAGAGAGAGAGAGAGAGAGATGAGTAAAATGTTTTGTGACAAACAAAATTAGTTACAAATTTCCCTAAAATTCCTATTCTAACCTGAAACTTTAGTAGTTCAATTTGCACAGATCCAGCAAAATGTTGGCCAGTGGCGGGTGGAAAGACATCAGTGTCTAGGATGGAGGAATCAGGCAAGAGAGTAACCGAGGTATTGCCCAAGGTCAGGGTGGGCAGAATACATTCATCACGGTAAACCAAGCGGAGGTCAGCGCAGGCAGCACAGAATCAATAATGTAATAAAACAGAGGTCAGGGCAGGTGGCACAGAATAAGGTATGGGAATCAGATGTGAGGCAGGTAACAGGTAAACAAACAGGCAAACAAGACACACCTTTGTATCACACTAGTATGCTAGGCAGTTTTGGCTCAGGCAGCTTTCTGTGGGAGAAGGCTGCAAGGTTTAGCATTTCTTAAAGGGCCAACAGTCCCTACAGGCAATAAGAACAGAGAGGATGCTGGCAAGTATGGACATGTGGCACATCAAAGGGTTTTTCCAGGATTATAAAAACATGGATGCCTTCTCCTAGAAGCAGTGCCATATATGTCCACAGGTTATGACTGGTATTGCAATTAAGCTCCAGTGAAGTGAAGTTGCAATTCCAAATACAACCTGTGACCAAGCAACCATGTTTTTAAAATCCTGAAACAGCTATTTAAGACAGGACAAGCCATAATAATTTGACTCAAGATGTTGAAATGGATTGAAGACATTTTATGGCATTTCAATTAAATCCAAAGAATCAGAGTACCCCCAAAAGAGAATTGGATAGATATACAGTTAAGATAGAAAGATACTATTGCGAATTTATATATATATATATATATATATATATATATATATATATATAATAATGAAGTCATTGTCTGTCGTGAGATGCACCTGAGGCATGGTCTCCAGTCTACTCTGCTCACTTTTGTAAAAAGATGCAGGCAGAGCACAGAAAGAATAATGTGGTGCATCTTTGGAGAAAGAAGGGGCCATGCACCAAACATGTTACACTGCATGTGCCAGGAAACTGATGTAAATGGGTTAGTAAATTCCTCTCACTGTATATAGATAGATCCAAAGATAGAAAGAAAATTTAAGCTGAAACACTGACATAAATGATCACTTCTTTGATTGGGCTTGGTTAGAGTGCTGCAATTTCTTCGTTTTGTAGATAGATATATAGATATGAAATACATTGATTATTAGAACTGCTGATTCATTATTGCAAAAGCTTGTAAAATACAGCGCTGATATTCATAAGACTAATGCAGAGCATGCACTCACTTTATACATGTCATTAAGAGATTATTAAGTTATTATTATTAAGTTCATTAGGAAATTAAAGACCTGGATCTTGAATAAATGTGTAAAAGTTCTATTGATTTATGTGAGAGGGTAAGGTTATTAATACACATCAAGACATTCAATGCTATGCATAAAATCTCATTACAATCTCTAGAACTGCTCATCCATGAGATTCAAGCATATTAAATGGAAATATCAGAATATATAAAAGACCACCTATTAATAAGGCAACTACAAACCCATCAATAGAGTTGCATTTAAGACTTTCAAAATGCATAAATATCAATATGAAACTTGCCTTAGGCTAAGGTCCCACGTAGCAAGCTGCAGCAAAAAAACGCTGCGGAAAAGACCACAACGGAAACCCATCACGGTTTTATCGGTAGCGTTTTTCACAGAAAGTTCACTGAATTTTCCTCTGCAGATTTTCTACCCCTATTATAGCTATACTGAAAACACCAGCGTTTTCCGTAGGTAAAATTGACATGCTGCGATTTTAAATGCAAGCATTTTTGAAATCACAGCATTCCCTCTGTAGATTTTTTTTTCTGCAATGTGTGGGTGGGATTAGACCAGAATGCCATCTACCTTGCTGGTACTGTAAAATGTAAAGTTTTTTGCCATGGCATTTCCGCTGCGGCAAAAACACTGCGTTTTCGCAACATGGGGCCCCAGCCTTAAATTGTAACTCTGCTTTCACAAACATTTTAAGATCAAAAACAAAAAATAAAAAATGGCATTCCTCATTATGTTGTAATCAGAAAAACTAAGTACACCATCTTTGATCTCTTTGTACTCTATGTTTTCATGTAACTTGATATAATATAAAAATCTGACTCTTAGAAGGTCTTAAATTTAGATAAATACAACCTTGGATGAATGAACACATGACAGATTACACTGTGTCATTATTTATTTAACAAAAACTAGGCCAAAATTCATTGGCAATGTGTGAAAAACTAAATACACCTTTACTGCTTCTATAGGAAATTAGAGGGAAAGTAGCAGCCAGGTGCCCTTCCTTAGCTGATCATCAGCAACTGTGACCAACTCTGTTAAAGCAAAAGTTTTGGCATTGTTCTGGCAATGCCAAAGATAGAAGACATCAGCAACATTGAGTTTAGAGAAGAAATTGTTGCTTACCGTCAATCTGAAAGATACAGGAAACAATGCGGCACTTCCACAGCACTACTCCTTATTCCATACACCAGGATAAATCCACAAACAGTTCAAGTTAAATGTGGAGAACCGCTTCTTTTATTAGAAGTACAGACACCACAGCACAACAATGTATTTCTGCTCCAGCCCGGAGCCTTTCTCAGGCAAAAAATAACAAGGTACAATCTTAAATAGCCATCATGTATTTACACCTACTTGGATTTAGACTTCATAATTTACATTCATAAACATGCTGAAAAAAAACACCCAAAACAATCAGTAAATCACTTATTTCCATTATGGGGACTCCATGCTAATTGAGCATCAGGCAGCAAAGTGAAAGCGAGGTGTCTAAAAACAATAGGTGGTAGACCATGTCACCAAAAACTACATACAGTAAGGACATTGTCCACCTCTCAGAGACAGTAAGTAGTGCCATGCTGGGCAGGGAAATTAATCACCAAACAAAGACCTTGCTCATCGCTCGACACTCAGAAGCAGATGCAGCTCCATACTAGATGTAGAAACCTGGTTTTATTGACCACAATATTAAGGGTTTTTCCTCAGGATGTACTTGAATGACTTTTTTTTAAAAAAAATTTCACCTCCCCCAGCCTAAAAAAAATTAAATTTTAGCCTGGACTGGCTTCTTTAATGCAAAATCATCCCTACAAATATACAGACATAAAGAAACACTGTATTATACTCTCATTTCTTGGGGCTGCAAAGTCTGACATTTACCTTTTAAGGCATGTCAAGCAGAAGCCAGAAGACTACTACTAACATGCTGCTCTTTGTATGTGTACAAGGTCTGGCAGATGTATTTAATAAGAATCTTGTACTTTGTCACATACCCGGGAAGCCCATATAGTTATTGGATATGCAGGGTGATGGGAATTAACTTTTAACTTTTATTAAGTAAAGTGTCTACAAGCAAATGTATGGAAAAAAACTGCAGAAACTGTAGTTTCAAAGTATAGATTGATTTTATACAAGCTTGTGCAATTCAAATCCATATAGGTTTTACCGTCCAAATGTGAATAAGATGTCAATTGGTATCCTTTGGTAGAAATCAAGTGACAATGACAGGTTTTCATGATCCCTGAGAAAGGCATCCTGTGCTGTAAGGGGCTAAAGACACGCTAAAAGACACTAAAAAGCTGTGCCACTACTTTAAACATACACTAAAAAAATATAATACATATAATAAATAAAATACATTGATTTCAATAGTATATTAAAAATTATGCTTGATCTTCAGTAAAGAGAAAAGGTTAGAATAAGAAATTGGATCAGAAGAGGAACAGAAGCATATAGGTTTGTAGGTAATACACATATGGGATGGGATTAGCCAGAAAAATATCCACAGTGGACATGCTAAGATTTCAAAAACCGTGGTGTCTTTGTAAAATGCAGAATGTCAATTATACCTACGGAAACGCTGGTGTTTTCTGTATAGGTATAATTGAAGGATGAAGTCTGCAGAGGAAAACTATGTGGACTTTCTGTTAAAAGATCTGCAGTAAAAACTGCAAAGCATTTCCTCCATGTTTTTTTCTGCAACACTTTTTGGCTGCGGCCCACTACGTGGGGCCTTAGCCTAAAGCCTTTAATGCCTAAAATAGAAACCAATCAGACGTCAGCATTCATTTCCCCTAAGCAAGGTCCGAAAATGTAAACTAGTTACAAAAGGCACATAATACATATTTTGTCCGTAGTAATATTCATACATAAGCTAAGATTGATAGTTGTCCCAGAAATACTCATAAAACCATTGTCTTAGCTGCACCCCAAACTTGACTGTAACAATGGTAGTGTACATGTTATAAGTGATGATAGAATATCCAGCAAACTAAAGGGAACTGCACACACAGTATCCTCTTGTTGGAAACCTGAGAAATTGAGACTGTCTGATTGTTATCCTGTCTGTGTCTCCCCCATTCCCTCTTCATCTTTCATCAGTAGGTCATCATCATGCTTATTTTTCCTTTACCACTCTGAAATGAACCTTCGGTTAAAGCAGAAGTCATCATCTTTGACATTATGAGGAAACTGTAGAGTGTAAATGAGTGTATGAACTGGGTTTAGCAGTTGCAGCAAAAATTTATGTTAAATCCAGACATACTTTACATACATATATGTCCACATCACTGAGTTTGCATAGTCCCATAGAACAGACCCTTTAACGAAAAAAAAAGTTATATGGAAAGACTGTGAACATGACATTTACATAATTTAATTACATTTGGCAAACTGAATGGATGATTTGTGCATTCTATATGATGGATTAAATCCATTGTAGAGGAAATGTGAGAAGAAAAAGAGAAAAAAGTGGCATTGTGAAGACTTCCTTCCCACATTGAAGGGGTGGAAGGTCTTTGTGCCACTACACAAAAGGTCAATTTGGGTCAAATTTAGTATTCACACCTCATCTTGAAATATCCTTAAGCTAAAGTCTCAATATGTGATAGTGATACATCCTCTTAAAAATAAAATGATTTTATTTTGATATGTTCATGTACAAAGTAAATTAGAAGGCGGAAAGGAACTTCAAAGAAATAGAGCCAATTCCCCCTATACTGTTGTGTCCCTCTTTTTGTGTATATGTGTTTCCTCTTGAGTCTTTTAAAGGGATTTTCTAAGTTTAAGAAAAATTTGACAGTCCTAGTAAATTTTATAAAATAACAAAAGAATTGATACTCAACAGCTTTCTTCCCTGACGATCCCATTGCCAAAGTTTATTTATGTGGGTGCATGGTGGTATATTTGAAATCACTGCTGCAGTCAGTCACTCCAGTGAATGGCTGCAAGATGACATGATGCATACCAACATGTTAGCACTGCAGCCAAGATGATGACATCATCAATGCAGGACTAGAGATGTGGTGTTGGAAGCGGAGGGGGGAGAACACTGGTAGATTTTTTTACAATATTACTTACACTTACTAGCCCTGGCAATATTTTTTAAATTCCGAAAACTCCTTTAAGGGTCATTAAGTCTCTTGGGCTGCAGATAAGAAAAACATTTCAAAACACAACTGAATACAGTTTACATCTTCATAATTTTGAGTGAATACAATCTTTATACTTCTGTCACTAAAAAAAATCCATCAATGCAAATGCTAGGTTGACACTGAATTTTAAGCTTTTTCTATGACATTTATTGTTAATTTAGCAGTGACATTTGCAGTTCCATCTAGAAGGTGTTATTAAGTGCATATGCATGATTGCTAAAACCTCTGTAAAATCATCTTAAGTTTTGTATGTGTTATAAATGCAAGACCTGTAAATCTTTTATAATCTTTAGTAGAATGGAAGGTGATGTACTAAATAAAAAATACCATATTTTCAGACAATAGTATGTGTCTGACTATAAGACGTACCCAGGTTTAAAAAAAATAAATAAAAAATAGGAGAAGATATTTAATATTAATTTAACCTTCCCTGGTGGTCAAATGGAGTAAAGGGGTCAATGTCACATATGGTATAAGTCCTATGGGAGCTTCCACACATTATAATGGGGGCATTATAATGTGAGGGGGCAATAACATGGCATTATACTGTGTGGGGGCACTAAAGAGCAAAATATAGGGTGGGCGGCAATAACGTGGAATAATACTGTAGGGGGCACTAATGCTTCATTAATGCCCCGCAGAGGGTCTCACAGAGGCTTGCTTGCCAGCATTTTGTTTTTGATAGCCTTGGAACCATCAACAGTCCTTGCAATCAAAGAATTTCTCCTAACCACCCATAGCTGTGGGTATAAAAATGTGCACTCCACCTACAGTGTTTTCTATAATACAGTGGTCTTGATCACAGTAAAGCACACAGTTTGAATCCAAGATTTTATAAGAGACACAGTCCCTTTAAAATTATCACTTCTACCAAAAAGTGCATTTGGCTCCATTCCTACATTCAGGAGGGTACAGCACTGACTCAAAGTCTCAACTGTTTCATCAGTTGTAGATGTTTTGTCTTACTACTCCAACAAATGCTTTGATACAGGGGCGTAAATATTGGGGTAGCAGCGGTAGCAGCTGCCACAGGGCCCGGAACATTATGGGGCCCAGGACCCGGAGCCCTGTGGCAGCCGCTACCGCGAACCCCACAAACACTGCTATCATTATACTCCGGGGTCTTTTCAGACCCCCGAGTATAACGATCGGGGGCCCAGGGGAGGTGAGGGAACATAAAAAACACTGTAACTCACCTCACCTATGCTCCGCAGGCTTCGGGCCTGTTTGGTGACGTCTCAGATGTCAGCTGACGTCATTATGCGTTGCGACGCTGGCCTCACTCACGCGAGATCTGGTCCAAAATTGAAGATGGCCGAAGTAGCGCACGGGAGAGCAGCGGAGCCAGGAAGAGGTAAGTAGAATTGTTTTCTATGTTTGCATCCTCCCCTGGGTCTCTGATCATTATACAGGGTCCACTATGGGGCATAATACTGTGTGCAGGGGCCACTATGGGGCATAATATTGTGTGCAGGGGTCACTATGGGGCATACTACTGTGGGCAGGGGCCACTATGGAACATACTACTGTGAGCAGGGGCCACTATGGAGCATAATACTGTGTGCAGGGGTCACTATGGGGCATAATACAGTTCGCAGGGGCCGCTATGGGACATAATACCGTGTGCAGGGGCCGCAATGGGGCATAATAGTGTGTGCAGGGGCCACTATGGGCCATAATACTTTGTGCAGGGGCCACTATGGGGCATAATACTGTGTGCAGGGGCCACTATGGCGCATAATAGTGTTTGCAGGAATGCGGTATATTTGGGTTGGTTGGGGGCGGTGGTTTGTGCGAGGGAGGGTTGGGGGAGGCGGTTCGGAGGGGGGGCCATGTCAAATGTTCGCATTGGGGCCCAGCCATTCCTAGTTACGCCACTGCTTTGATAGTACACAATGACTAGACTATTTGGCAACAGATCCTCACTACACCCTTTTACTGACAAGGATAGATGTAGTTCTCAACTCCCAGACACCATAGTCTCTCTATCAAACTCACAAACTTTCCAGCTTCCTCCATGACTGTTTTCCTAGACCTTTTCTCCATGGCTTTTCTTGAACTCTGTGGCACACTCTTTGATGGTGGGTTCAGGCCTAGATATCTACAAGCTTGCATCTGTCATTGACACCAGTTCTCTCTGGTAGTGCACAGTGCAAAAAGGACTGCAGTTCAAATAAAGTCCAAGCACAGAAAATATACAATCCAGGGCAATTTTCACACAGATTCCAGTCTTTTATAAGATCGGTTGTTTATTACTAGAACATACAGTACATAGTTACCCCATTACCCCAAAACAATGTTTTCCACTCCCATAAAAAACATAGGATAAAAGTGATACACATAATTTATTTATTTAAAATAAAAATATATTCATTGTAACCATTTTTAATCTGGAGAAACATTAAAGATGCACTTCTAATGTGTGCAAACCCAATCCTGAATTCATAAAGCTGTAACATGAGTTGTTCAATATATGTTTCTTAAAATGTGCACAAAAAAAAAAAAAAAAATCACACAATTGACCCTTTTGTGTAATTTCTAAAAGTGTGTGCTTCCCTCTGTGACCTGTTAGTGCGCAGCTGTCTAGCACAAGGTGATAAGGAATGTGAGGAATATGATAATGCATGAGCTCTTATTTCAGAAGGCTTTTAGCCTGTGAAATTCTTTAGCATTTCTCTCGTCCTGTGTCAGTATGTTCTATATCTTGCTGGAATGCTTGGCCATGCATAAAAAAAATAAATAGCCTTTATTTTGAAGACTTAAATAGTCACATTCTTGACATATCTTTATGTAGTTGTGAATGGCAAGCCATATTTTTGCTACTGTTGACAGAATTACAGGTTTATAATCTATCCTTTCAACTGATGTTGAGTTACTCACTGTATTATATTTTGACAATTAAACTATTGAAGCCGTTTTGATATATTTAGTGCTTATTCTTAGTTTGGATAATGTGTGGCGTAAACGTTGCGGTTTGGCGATTCTCTTTCGCACATTGCGGGAAAATACGCACAGTGGACATGCTTTGATTTCCAAAACCAGTTTTGGAAATTACAGCATATCAATTAAACCTACGGAAATGCCGGCGGTTTCTCTATAGGTATAATTGAAGCAGAAAGTCTTTCTGTGAAAAGCACTGTGGGAAAAACTGCAGCTTTTTTGCTGCGGCCCGCTACGTGGGGCTTTAACCTTAATCTCTAAAGCCCATTTTATTTTTGTTGACCAACCCCATTGAAATTAACAGCATCTTAGAACAATCAAATGTCTATGGGACTGGTCAGATAATTGCTAAATACCTCGCCTGGACGAAACAAGGATTCAAAAGGTTGGACTTTTAACTGTCAAATTACTTTCTTCCACACAGATAAAAAGTCTTAATCTACGGCCGCACCTAGCAGGTCGCAGCCAAAAAGCGCTGCAGGAAAGACTGTGGTGGAAACGCATTGCATTTTTTCCCGCAACGCTTTTCACAAAAAGTCCACAGAGTTTTCCTCTGCGGACTTTCTGCTTTCATTATACCTATACGGAAACTGCCGTATAGGTATAGGTTTTTCGCAGCATTTCCACCTCAGATTATTTTAGACAATGTGTGGATGGGATTAGCCAGAATCCCATCCAGTTTGGAGCGACTGTAAAAGGCCGTGGCAAACTTGCGGCGTTTACGCTATGTGGGGCCCCAGCCTTTAGATTCCTTTACATGGCCCTATTTTCAGTCAATTATCAACAGTCATACCCATCAAATGTGCAAAGGATCACCCAACAATCAAGCAAATTGTAAGATGAGTGGGGTTTTTTCTTACTAAAGGGAATCTACCACCTCTGACAAGCATATTGGACTGCCACCACTGCATTAAAGACCACATTAGAGTAATAAATAACATGCCTTTGTTACGTCAAAGTTAAATTTGGCCTCCTTTGCCTGTTAGCAATGTGCATAAGAGGGTTTGATGCTCATTAACTGCTTAGTGGTGGATCTGTATGTCACTAGAATATGGGATAAATCCAATCCCAGCAGTTTAACCCCCCTTAGATGCATCAAAGGTTTTGAACTGATTGGGGGAGGGGGCTACCTTTGTCAGCCAGTGGGCTATGGTTTCTGGTGACCTTTAACCAGCTAAACCTGAAATAGCCACTCTCTAACCATTTCCTCCTTCTCTTCTCAGAAAATGCTTACTCTGTATATAACTCAGTTTCCATATATGTTGAGAAATGTCTAATAAGGTTGATGGCATATCATTTATATAAAATATAATAAAATTTAATTCTAAGGAAAATCAACACTTTATAGAAAAATCCACACATATACACATGTGGTATATGCAGGTACAGTACTGTGCAAAAGTTTTATGCAGGTGTGGGAAAAATGCTGCAAAGTAAGATTGCTTTCTAAATAGAAGTGTTTTTAGTTTATTCTTTTCAATTAACAATATTAAGTCAATGAACAAAAGAGAAATCTAAATAAAATCAATATTTGTTGTGACCGTCCTTTGCATTCAAAACAGCATCAAGTCTTCTAGGCAAACTTGCACAAGGTTTTTGAAGAAGTTGTCATGGAGGTTGGAGAAAGAACCACATATCCTCTGTAGATGTACTGTAGGCCTGCTGAAATCCTTCTGTTTCTTCAAGTAATCCCAAACATATCGGATGATGTTGAAATCAGGACCTTGGGGCAAGGTTGGCCATATCATGTGCCCTCTCACACACTACCTTCCAATCCACCCTCAGTATAAGACAGCTGAACACATGTCCAGCTTCATGTTTCCTCCCTGCTCTTGGCCACAGAGATGAGTGCAGGGAAAGAACAAAATGTCTGACTGTAATTCAACAAACACACAGTTCTATCTTTGGTCAGGCAGAGAGCTTTATTATTACTTTGGCCAGTCATTAAAGATATGTTAAGCTGCATGACCATGGCATTGAGAAGCTTAAAACTCTTTTGGGGATGGTGGCCGTGGACAGTTGACCAATTACAGCGCTTCGCCTCAGTATCATCCTGTACAATTTAAGAGAGATAGGAATGGAGGCAGCTTCCTAATTTACATTTGTTTAACTGATTTATCATCCCTTTAAAGCAGTATTCCCATATAAAAACATGGATGGATGCCCTGACCAGACCAGGGGTTACAGAAATAGCCTAGTGAATGTGAGCTAAGAAAACAGCATGGCATATTAATTGATCTACACTGTCTCGATAACTTGGGAGGTTCAAGAACAGTGCAGTTTGTTGGACAACCCTATTTCTGTAACCTTCATTTATTTCTATGGGAGGTATGGAAACAGTATAGCACAGCCTTCTCTAACAGACAGGAGAGGGCTAGGGGACTATTAAGGTACTGTAGGTGCAGGTCACACCTGGAATATGGCTATATCATAAAACTCTAAAATGAAAATATGCCTTTAACCCCTGAAATAAAAAAAAAAGCAATGCATTTCCCATTAACTTCATTTTATTTTTAAAATATAAACTATAAGCAAACAGACTGAAGCCAATTAGAATATGATGTCATGCCAAGTTTAAGGACATATCTCAAAAGCATGTCAAGGACAATCTGCCTTATCAGCGCCCATCACATTTTAGCAGAGACGTTTCTCCACAAGTTTTCTTTATTCTGAAGAATGTGCTCTTTGATCATATTGATTTATTCTCTGTTGAGTTCTGTTTATCATTCTTTTGAATACGCTTTCCCCTCTCCAAAATACTGCGGAGCATAAAGAGACCAACCCTCCATTCTCTAGCCAAAATCAATACTGCAAATGGAATGAAGTTATAGAGAGCGGCTATCATCATAGTAAAATATCCTTGCTGACCATTTTAATGATAATATTGTTAGCAGCGCAGCTCAGTGTCACTTTTATTCATAGCAATACATTTATCAGGGGATGGAATTGCTACTAATTGTGCTCTTAGATGGCTGAGGCAATGACCACCGATGCACTGAATAGCAAGCAGTAGATTAATCTCTAAGTAAGATCTCAGGTAAATTGGTTTGAGGTGAATTCTTTAACCTTCCTGTCCACATAAGGTTTAATTGGCTAAATATATTTTCTCAGTTGCTACAGGTTAAAGTTAGAATGAGAACTGTCTCTAAATGTTAGGTGAACTTTTATTGTAATTGCATTCCATGCTTAATATTTTATTTGGGAGCAAGGACAGACTATACTGTTGTGGCTTTGTAGCTAAACAATTGAACAAATGGAAACAGAGAAGTGCGGTATCAATGTTTCAAGATGGAAGATCAAGACGCCCTTAATCATAACATTCAACAGACTTGCAATGCTTTGTTGTGGTTATAATGCCATTGCCATAAACTGTGATAAAGGTATTCCCACTTTTTAGGGTTAATACATGTCAGCTTGTGTCCTTGTTGACATCTCTTTGCTATTACTATTAAAAGGAATGTTGTAGGTAAAAACTTCTCTGAACATAGAAGACTGCCTGCAAGTCATGTGTAAGGCTACTTCCAACATGGATGGCAAGAACAATTTGCACAAGGAAAACGGTGATTCCTGTTGCGGAAAAAAACATTGCAGCTAAGTGAATGAAGTTCTGACTAATCCCATCCACACAGTGCAGAGAAAAAACGCTGCGGAAAAGCTGTGTTTTCAAAAACGCGTTTTTGAAAAATGTGGCATGTGAATTATACCTACAGAAACTCTGGTGTTTTCCTGTTTTCTGTATACAGTCATGGCCAAAAGTTTTGAGAATGATACAAATATTAATTTTTACAAAGTCTACTGCTTCAGTTTTTCTAATGGCAATTTGCATATACTCCAGAATGTTATAAAGAGTGATCAGCTTAACAGCAATTACTTGCAAAGTCAATATTTGCCTAGAAAATGAACTTTATCCCCCAAAACACATTTCAACATCATTGCAGCCCTGCCTTAAAAGGACCACCTAACATCGTTTCAGTGATTGCTCCATTAACACAGGTGTGGGTGTTGATGAGGACAGGGCTGGAGATCAATCTGTCATGATTAAGTAAGAATGACACCACTGGACACTTTAAAAGGAGGCTGGTGCTTGCCATCATTGTTTCTCTTCTGTTAACCATGGTTATCTCTAAAGAAACACGTGCAGTCATCATTGCACTGCACAAAAATGGCCTAACTGGGAAGAGTATTGCAGCTAGAAAGATTGCACCTCAGTCAACAATCTATCGCATCATCAAGAACTTCAAGGAGAGAGGTTCCATTGGTGCCAAAAAGGCTCCAGGGCGCCCAAGAAAGACCAGCAAGCGGCAGGATCGTCTCTTAAAAGTGTTTCAGCTGCGGGATCGGGCTACCAGCAGTGCAGAGCTTGCTGAGGAATGGCAGCAGGCAGGTGTGAGTGCATCTGCATGCACTGTGAGGCGGAGACTCTTGGAGCAAGGCCTGGTCTCAAGGAGGGCAGCAAAGAAGCCACTTCTCTCCAGAAAAAACATCAGGGACAGACTGATATTCTGCAAAAGGTACAGGGAGTGGACTGCTGAGGACTGGGGTAAAGTCATTTTCTCTGATGAATCCCCTTTTCGATTGTTTGGAACATCTGGAAAACAGCTTATTCGGAGAAGAAGAGGTGAGCGCTACCACCAGTCTTGTCTCATGCCAACTGTAAAGCATCCTGAAACCATTCATGTGTGGGGTTGCTTCTCAGCCAAGGGAATCGGCTCTCTCACAGTCTTGCCTAAAAACACAGCCATGAATAAAGAATGGTACCAGAATGTCCTCCAAGAGCAACTTCTCCCAACCGTCCAAGAGCAGTTTGGCGCTCAACAATGCCTTTTCCAGCATGATGGAGCACCTTGCCATAAAGCAAAGGTGATAACTAAATGGCTCAGGGAACAAAACATAGAGATTTTGGGTCCATGGCCTGGAAACTCCCCCAGATCTTAATCCCATTGAGAACTTGTGGTCAATCATCAAGAGACGGGTGAACAAACAAAAACCAACAAATTCAGACAAAATTAAAGCATTGATTCTGCAAGAATGGACTGCTATCAGTCAGGATTTGGTCCAGAAGTTGATTGAGAGCATGCCAGGGAGAATTGCAGAGGTCCTGAAGAAGAAGGGTCAACACTGCAAATATTGACTTACTGCATTAACGCATTCTAACTGTCAATATAAGCTTCTGTTACTCATAATATGAATGCAATTATATTTCTGTATGTGATAAAAACATCTGACAAACACACATAAAAACCAGAGGGCAGCAGATCATGTGAAAATATAATATTTGTGTCATTCTCAAAACTTTTGGCCATGACTGTAGATATAATAGGGGCAGAAAGAAATCTCTGCGGACTTTCTGTTTTTTAGCTGTGGCTTGCTACATGGGGCTTAGCCTTCTATTTAACCACTATGCGTGACTAGCTGTCGGGTCTGTGCTGTTTCGTACAGCAGGGACCCGGCAGAATTGCCCATGATCAGAGATGCCTCTGATCACTGGCATTTAACCACTCAGATGTCGTGGTCAAATGCGACTACGACATCTGGGTGGTTACTTTCACTTTCCCTCTTAGAATCTGTAGAGGGACTTCAATAGTTACATAGCAAATTTACTATAGACTGCAATATAGTAGTCACGTAAGGGTTAATATATGTTGAGAGATAATAATAAATAGGAGAAAATGGCTAAAAACTTGACAATTTACCATACTTATTATGCAAATCTTCTAGTATGAAGTAACAATTTTTACTCTTTATAGCTATGCAAATTCTAAAAGTGCTATTCTGCTCATGACATCACCTCACTGGGCACAGAAATAAACAAATAAATCAAACTATCTTTATAATGATTTTATACAATGAGAAAGTTATTAGAAATCAAATTATACCAAGTGACATGCTACATTTGCTACAGAGTTGTAAAAAGAACAAATCTGGAGCATGTTAAAACAGGTCCCTTCACAGAATATTAATTTGATATCAGAGTTAACAGCAGAATTGCATAGGTCACACTTCATTACTAAAAGACCATAGCTGTCCTTCCTCTCCCACTTTCTGTGTGATGTTATTAAAGTCTGCAAGTCAAAAGGAACCAGGACTTTAAATACTACACAAATAATGGCAACCATCAAAACCTGTGCTCAGAGTAAAGTAATATAAACAATAACCAGGGCCGGCGTTAGGGGGGGCAAACTGGGCAATTGCCCAGGGCCCCGTCCCCAAAGGGGCCCCAGGGATCCGGAACCTGATGACTCCGGATCCCGGAGTCAGGCCCGGACAAATCAATAACAGAAAGGAACCGCAGGGCCCCTTTCCGTGGTGAGTAAAAATAACAAACATTTTTACTCACCTGTCCTTGGCGTCCGACGTCATCTTCTGGCGTTCCAGACATCACCACTGAGGCCAGGCCTCAGCCTTAGCGATCACGTGGGGGCGTGCTGACAGCTTGCCGCACGTAATCGCTGAGGCCCAATCACAGGCCTCAGCCTCAGCGGTGATGTCCACAATGCGTGACGTCAGCCGCAGAGAAGAAGAAGCCAGTGCCGGCGGGGATTGCGGAGCAGCGTGAGGAGGCCCAAGAGAGGTAAGGCAAGGTGAGTATAACTGATTATTTTCCCTTACCTCCCCCGGGCCTTCGATTATTATACTCTGGGGTCTGAAGAGACCCCAGAATATAATATAATAATAGCACTGTGGAGCATTATACTGGGGGGCCCCTCTGGATAGCATATTATACTGGGGAAGGGGCCCTCTGGATAGCATGTTATATTCTGTGGGGTCTCTGTGGAGCATTATGCTCTCCAGAGGGCCCCCCTCCCCAGTATAATGCTCCACAGTGGCCCCACACAGTATAATATGCTCTCCAGAGCCCCCCCCAGTATAATGCTCCACGGTTTCCCCACATAGTATAATATTCTCTCCAGAAGGGCCACCCAGTATATTATACTGTGCGGGGCCACTGTGGAGCATTATACTGGGGGGGGCTCTGGAGAGCATATTATACTGTTTTGGGCCTCTGTGGAGTATTATACTGGGGGGGGGCTGGAGAGCATATTATACTGTTTTGGGCCTCTGTGGAGTATTATACTGGGGAAACCTCTCTGGGCAGTATATTATACTGTGTGGAGGCCATTTCTGGAGCATGTTATACTGAGTGGGGTCACTGTGGAGCATTATTCTGGGGGGGCCATCAGCAGAGCATATTATATTGCGTGGCGCCATTGTGGGACATTATTTGAGGGGGACTAATGAGCATTATACTAGGGGGCCCTCTGGGGAGCATATTATACTGCGTGGCGCCTACTGTGGAACATTATACTGGGGGGACGCTCTGGGGAGCATAATATATTGCGTGGGGCCACTGTGGAGCAAAATACTGGAGGGGGCAATGTGGAGCATTATACTAGCGGGGGCCCTCTGGGGAGCATATTATATTATGGGCCACTGTGGAGCTTTATATTGGGGCCACTGTGGAGTGTATTATATTTTGTGGGGCTTTTCAGAAGCATATGATACTCTGTGGGGCCATTGTAGAGCATTATACTGGGGGGACTGTGGGGAACATATTATACTGTGGGGGACCACTGTGGAGCATTATACTGGGGAAACCCCTCTGGGGAGTATATTATACTGTGTGGAGGTCATTATGGAGCATGTTATACTGTGTTAGGCCACTGCAGCATTATACTGGGGAGGCATTGTGGGGTGCATATTATACTGTATGGAGCATATTATATTGTGTGGGGCTGCTGGGGAGCATATTGCACTGTCTGGGGCCACTAAGGGGTAGTATACTGTGTGGGCCACTGTGGAGTATTATACTGTGTGAAGCCTTACATACCATGTGGGGCCACTATGGGGGGCTCAGGGGAGCATTTTATACTGTGTGGGGTCACTGTGGAGCATTATATACCATGTGGGGAAACTGGAGGGCTCAGGAGAGCATTTTATACTGTGGAGCATTATATACCATGTAGAGCATTATACTGTTGGGGGGGCTCACAATTCCTGCTGGCAGCCCTGTGTGCTATGTCTGCATCACAGCTCCCTCACTATAATCTTGCACATACGTGTAGTGCCCCATGGCCATGTCATTCCCCATACAGTACTGTGTATGAACTGGCCATGGAGTTATTGGGGCATGCACAGTATTATAGGGGCTGACTATATTGGGAACATACTCAGTAACACCAGATAGTCAGCACATATGTAAGACTTCAGTGAAGGAGCCGTGGTGTAGGCTATTAGCAGGAAGCTGTTGGGTGGGGACCCAGAACAAGATCCTCTGGTGGGCCTAAGGCCCTTCAGTCCGACACTGTATAACGGAGAACTATTATATATAAGGATGGGTTACTATATATAATTTGGAAACTTAAGTATGAGGGGGCTATTATAAGGGGAAACTATTATTTATAAGATGGGCTATTATTTATAAGGGGGGAACTATTATATATAAGGCATCCATTATAAGGTGGAGCTATTATTTATAAGAGGGTAACTATTTATAAGGGGGGTATAATTGTTAAGTGGGCTTATTTATAAAGGGGGCTATTAGTGATAATGGGGACTATTATTTATAAGGGTAACTTATTTATGATAGGGCTATTATTTATAAGGGAGCAGTATTATTTTTACAGGGTAACAGTTACTGATAAGGGGGAATATTACTGATACAGGGCACTATTTATCATTTATGAGGGTGCTATTACTGATAATGTGTAATATTATTTATAAGCAGAGACTATTATTTATAAGGAGGCACTATAATAACTGATGACTGGGTGAAAAAATCTATTAGGTGGTACAAAGGTGTTCATTTGAATTGTGTGTGGTAAAATGGGGCTTATTACTTTTTTGTTGGCAGAAAGGAGGCGTTATTATAGGGGCTGCCACTGGAAGACGATGGTGTTGTTTGCATATCAGCATTTGGGGCCCCGCTTTTAATTTTGCCCAGGGCCCCACTTTGTCTAAAACCGGCCCTGACAATAACCCAAGCTATCTAATTTCTAAATCATAGACATAAAGTAGACAGAGAGTTTAGGAAACACTGTCATATTGGACAGAATGTACAGAATGTTGGTTTACCCTGCAAGTTTTGTCTAACAGCCATCTACTGTGTACGGAGGTGTCTGGCTTTCCCCAAACAAAAGAGGTCAGGGTAAAGAAGGATTGGGCTGTTGAAATGTCAACATGACCAATCATTTTGCTCTTTAGGGGGACAAGCCACCTCTGAATTTGAATATGTATGGGGGAAATTGGCAGGAATAGTTGTCACTCAAATAAACGAAGAGAGAAAGTTTCACCAGCAACATAGAAGGAGATTCTTTACAGTAAGAACAGTGAGGCTATGGAACTCTCTGCCCCAGGAAGTGGTGATGGTGGATTCATTGAACAAGTTCAAACAGGGCTTGGATGTCTTTCTTGAACAGAGCAATATTACAGGTTATGGGTTCTAAATTTTGTTAAGGACAAGTTGATCCAGGGTTTTATACTGATTGCCAGATTGAAGTCAGGAAGGATTTTTTTTCCCATGAAATGGGGCAATTGGCACAAGCCTCATGGGGTTTTTTTTGCCTCCCTCTGGATCAACACTGTAGGGGAATGTAGGGTTATAGGTTGGACTTGATGGACTGTTGTCTTCATCCAACCTCATCTACTATGTAACTATGTAAAGTAAAGAGTATTACCTGCCTTATTGTATCACAGTTTGTTTACCAATCTTTACAATTTGCCAAATGGTGGAATAAAAAAAAATATTATAAATAAGTTTTCTATATGAATATATTGAAGGGGATTGGTTAAAACTAGTGCCAAGGTAAAATGGAACTTCCATTTTTGCTTTCATCTTTATAGATAACTCTCCCACCCCCCTGTGTTCAGTGGCATAACTATAGAGGTTTCAATGGTCATACTTGTGACAGAGCCCCTGAGCCCATAGGCTCCCCTCACCATACCAATGTTGTCCACATTAATTAATCGTATACTGTCATCTTCCCTACACAATGAGAATGCTGTATCTGTGTGTGTTTTTAATTCTCTTCCTCTGTCTCCTACTCTCTGTAAATTCAAAATATACATGCTGTTGTGCTGCATATATGCTGTGTAGTAAAAAAGACAGATATAGAATGTAATAGTACAGACATTGTTAATGTGGATCATATTTGAGCAGTAAGGACTTGTGAGGGCACTATTACCTATGTGGGCACAAGGGGGCACTATTACCTTGTGAGAGCGCAAAGAGGCACTGTTACCCCATAGTGTCACATAGCGGCCCTATTACCTTGTGGTAGCAGAAGGTTCAAAGAGCACATTATTATGTTTTAGGGGCTTATTACATTGGGATGATGAAAGGAGATTATTACTTTGTTGGAGCACAAAGAAAGGTATTATTACTGTGGGGCTTAAATGGGGAGTTATTACTTTGTTTTGGGATACAAAATGGGCATAGTACTGTGTAAAAGCACAAAGGAAAAGCTATAAATTTGTGTAGAGATCACAAAGGAAGACCCTATTTTTTGTGGTGGGCATAATGGGGGTGTTATTACTATGCGAGGGCCACTAGTACTGTGGAGGGGGCACTGAAAGGGGCATTGGTGGTATCAACAGGATAGAAAGTTTGCACGATAAGAGCCAATACCGTTAGAAGTCAACATGGAGGCCTCATCCAGGAGAAGAAGATAAGAAAAGTGAATGACTCCAGTCTGAAGATGTCACCTATAAGGTACTGGATGTAATTGCAGTGAAATTCACTGTGTAGAACTGGTATCTGACCATTGCCTGGTGACTGCATTATTAGGGTGTGTTCACATCTGTGCAGGAGGCTTTGTTGCAGATTCTGTCAAAAATGGCAGAAAAAAATAGTGCACCATTCTCAAAGCATGCCAACACCATTTATATCCATCATATGACGTGTGGGAGGGGGAACAAAACATATCTTGGGGCTTCTGCCAACACTTTACTAATGCTCTGTTAGCGCTGCATCAGTGGGTCACAGAGGACTCCTGTCTATGTTAGTACTTCACGCCAAATTTTTGTAGAGCTCAATTAATTCACTAACCAAAGAGATGTGTAACAGGTTCATGTGTGGGTGACAAGATATATTCATTCCTCTGTCAGTGGCTGTGTTACTCTTGTAGTCACTGCTATTAGAAGAATATATAGGCCAAGACTAGTCATGTTGCAAATGGCTTTCTTTCAGAGCGCATTATTTCTTCTTCAACACTAAAGAAATATACTATTGATTCCCTATTAAATAATGTTTATATGTCTGCAGTATAAAAAATTGCAATTGATCCCCATTGGAGAATGATGCCAATCTATGTAAAGTACTACAAAATATGTTATATACAGTATCTTATATAAATAACTTAAAAAATATACACCGAAAATTTGAAAAATCTAACTTTTTACTATAGAATAGATATCTACTGTACAAAACACATTATACTGTACAGTAGGTCCAAGAACCCAAATGGAAATTTACTTATACTAGCACTGCAGTAACTACTATAATTCTTAATAGACAAGCATATGGAGCCAAACGAGTAAAACATTTTCATGCTTCAAAGAAGTTTCTCTTTAACCTGTAAGTTTAACACATAAAAATTTCTTAATTGTACATGATTCTCAGTTAAAGTCTATGGGCGTTATAAAAAGAGGTGAGCAAAAAAAAACTGCAATAGACTGTCACCTCACCATTGATTTTTTTAGGGAAAAGTTTCCACTAGTGGTTGCTTTCATTCAGCATATAGGGTTCACAGGACTCCCACTTTTTACAATAGACAAGAACTCTATATGTGAGACTTGAATAGAAATTATAACACTTTGGGGTCTATTTAGACCTCAGAGTTTAATAAGTGGAAACCCTCACGTCTCCTGGACTCCCTCCCCTTTTCTGACCTCCTGGGTGACAACATGTGTCCTGGGGTCATCGCTGAGGTCTGTGATTGAGCTTCAGTGGTTACATTGCGCACGCTGACATCATGACATTACAAAACCATCACTCCGACATGACATCACCCAGGAGGCTAGAAAAGGACTCTAAACCTTTTGAAAAATTTGGGTTGAATCTGGTTTCATCTGAACTATTTTGCTTATCTCTAATATTTAAAACTATGCATTGTGGATTTACAAAAAAACAGCTAAAATGGGAATAACCCATTGTAAAAATTGTGTTATGGCCATGTGACTGATGCCATATACTTTATTTAGAAATGCATATTACAGCTCTCTGGGGGAAGGAAAGTGAGCCTGCCACACTGACAATGCAGTCCAATGTTAATGCAGTATGTTAAAAAGCAGAAGGAGCTTAATCTGGGATTAGGGTCCAATGAGCAGACAACAGCAGTTTCCTCTCTATGCACACTCATACAGAAAAGATTGTCAGTCATTAAGTAGAACTGCCCACTGAACTCCTAAGGACAGAATGAGCAAAGATTTATATGGTAGGTACAAATGGGGAAACTGCATTTTCATGGTGACAGGTTTGCTTTAAGCACTATAACTTAGAAAATATCCTGACAAAAACATCCTTTGTTATAGGTTTTTCTACATTTTCTTGAAAGGATCCAATTTTGTTTATGTTATTCTTCTCTGGGGGCAGTGTCTGGTATTGAGTATGAATAGCACCACTAATCCTTGGATGAAAGTGGGGCTGTTCATGGAAAAAAACTGACTTTTTTACTACTTTTATAAAGTCCTTTTAAAGTATAAGTACATTGTAATTTATTTATTTCATAAAGCAATAGTGCAGGTGAATATACTTCACTAAAGAAAAGTGCCTGCTTGTTTCTTTAAGTAATTTTTCTGTCTTTACTTCTTATACAATTAATTTCTGTCATACTCGTACACAAGCAGTTTCAGTTTACAAAGGGCTCTATGGAGGGGGTAGGGGGGAAGAGTAGAAGGAGAAAGACAGAGATATGAGACTGTCTACAGCATTAAATTAATCATTTCTTTCAGGATAAGTTTGGATAATAATTCCTAATAACCCAGCTGTGTTGTGAAAAATTACTGTTTCTATATGTTTCTGATGTCTCTTTGTTTTAGGAACTCCCCCCTTCCTCCCTCCTCCCATCTCCATAGAGTTCTTTTGTACAGGTTTGATCAGAGACAAAAAAAGGCAAATATGTAAAGCAACAGGCATTTTTCTTATATAAAGTATATTACAAACTTTGTTATTTTCACCTAAACTATGGATTTATGAAAAAATATAAACGTTTAGTTACAATTTAAGTTTTGGTTGGAATGATCAACAGGCTCCTAGATTAGGGTAAAAGGCTCATGCACAGAACCAAGTGCATGGTGCCTATATGGGGCAGTACAAGCTCCATGAAATTTCGCATACATGGGGAGTCCTACATGCATGGGCTTCTCTGTAACAGAGTAGAGAAGCATCACAGTGTTTTTAATATACAATAGATTAACAAATGGCTCACCAAAAATTAAAAAAAAAAAAGTAAAAATATTTTCTTTAAAAATGGCTCAGTTGAGGAGCTGAAACCTCGCTACTGCACATGATGGATGAATAAAATCATTTTACAGTTTTGAAATTTTTGGAACATTCAGTTATCTATGTGAGGATAATCTTAGGCACTTGTGGGAAAAAAAAATGTAAGAATGCTTTTAAAAATATAAGTGTTAATAGCTTAGTGTTAAAGTGTTTAGTGTTAGTGTTAAAGTGCAAAATTGTTTAGTGTTAAAAGTGCAAAATGAATAAACAAAAGAGAAATCTAAGTCCAATTAATATTTGGTGTGACAACCCTTTGCCTTCAAAACAGCATCAGTTCTTCTAGGTACACTTGCACACAGTTTTAAAAGGAATTCGGCAGGGAGGTTATTCCAATCATCCTGGAAAACTAACCATGCATTTTCTGTGGATGCAGACTTGCTCACATCCTTCTGTCTCTTCATGTAAAGCCACAGGATAAAGGACTGGATGCCAAACCAGGAAGGGTTAGGATGAAAGAAGAGAAACTGCAATGGTCCAGATGTGTATTGTCCAAAAATGAGCGCAGTGCCTCTACTTTCATCCTAACCTTTCCTGGTTTGGATACAGTCCTTCATCCTGTACTCCTTGACACCCTTGGGTGGACATTGGTCCCTGCTGCTCCAGTCCTTTCAGAGATGGATACCTTGGTTTATACGTGCATTATGGTAGTTCTGGCCTAGCTCAAAACTCAACAAGGTGAGAGTTCTACCATTTTTTTCCACTCCAATTTACTCATAGTGTCAAACAGTATTACACTATTTACTGCTCAGTGCTGTTCATTTGTTTCATTTAAGCTATACCTTCATGTGAAGCCAGACAGACTTGATGATTTTGAGATCAGAGCTCTGCGGGATCAAATACTCATTTCCAGTACTCCTCCTCCAAAGGGTGGTCACACCAAATATTGATGTGATTTATATTTATTTTTTGTTTATTCAATTCATTGTGTTAAGTGACAATAATAAACTATTAACACTTGTATTTTTGGAAGCAGTCTTACTTTGCAGCAATTTTCCACACCACCCTAAAACCTTTGCACAAGATTGGATAGATAGATAGATAGATAGATAGATAGATAGATAGATAGATAGTGAGATGTAGTAGAATAGAAAAAAGAAAGAGAGAGAGAGAGAGAGAATCCAGCAAGAAAGATTGCAATAATATATGAATGTAATTATTTTATTATTTCCTAGACGTGTGATATATACTTTCTAATTTCTCTACATATTTAGTCATATGAGGAATCTCTAAAGCACAAAGTGGTAATAATGATATTCAGAGAACCAAGTGCTGCATAACTAAACCTTAATATTGTAAATTTTAAAATTAATGAACTCTGGAACATATTAGAAGGAGATTAGTATCACTCTATGCTCTCAACCTACAGTCGTCATTAAAACCAATTATTTTTTGATACTTGAACAACTCATGGTTTCATTAAGTTGAAACTATACGGCTTATGCAAAATTGTGAAGATTAGCCCTAAAATAGCTTTAATCCTTTTCAATGGCATAAGATGTCTAACCAAGTTGCATACCACAGAGTTGAAGAATTATAAATTGTAGAAGTCAATAATGTTTTTTGAAACCATTGGATGTTATAGGGATATACTATGAAATGTATTTATATTGATATGAATATTTCCCCATAACAATTCTATTAAGATGACAGTAATGTTGTAATGTTGATGAGAAGCTTACAACTTTTCCCCCTGATATATTTAACAGCAATTACAACTGGGAGCACTATTGTTATATAGTAAGATCTAAATACAGAGTAGAAGTGAAGAGAGTGAAATTATAGCTTACTATATATCACAAACTATTGCTAAGCATATAATCTAACCAGATGTGTAATTACTATAATGTATAGATGTGAGATATGAGGTCAAGAGGAACGCCCATTTCTTACTTTCAATAGAAAATAGTTTCATCACCTGAAATATCTAAAGTATATATTATGTGCACAAGTACCACTAAATGTCATTGCAACATCCCCAGGACCAGTTAAAATGAATGACCTGCTACCTGCATAATACAGTGGTTCATAGTATGGATTTACAGTGCACTTTTCTGACATTATCAATAGGTGAAGTGAAATTATATTTTTAAAAGATTCATAATATCACCACTTCATACTGCAAATTTCCCATGAATGAAACGCGTTCATTGACAAACGTGTCCAAGATCATAAAAATGACAGCACAGTTAATCACACAAATGAGTATTACAATACTAATTAATGGTTATTCTATATACACCATAAAATTGTCAATATAATAAATTAGGATTATTATTAATAATATATAAGTAATTTATACAAAAATTGGATTATTCAAAAGAAAGTTTCAGTAGTCACAATTTTTGTATGTGGAGCAGAAAAGCGCAAAAGATAGCACATATTAAGAGAGATGTTGCCATACACATCTTAAGGTGCATTTACATTCACATTAGTGCTCTTTGTCTGACAGATAAATTTTCATAAATGAAACAGCTATAAAAAAACATATCTGTCATATAGACCTATAGACTCTAATGTTAAAAAAATGCTGTTTTTGACTCCATTTGGTCAACTGTCCATACCTGAAAAAACAAAAAGATATGTATAAAGTATTACATGCTAAAGCTAATATACAATAGAATCTAAGAGAGTCACTCTCAAAATGGACGTATAAAAATTCAAATCTTTATTGATTATAATTAAAAGATACCAATACTAACCAAATTTGGACACACAATAATACCATAAAGGCTCTAAATCGCCTAAAAAATACAAATTAGAGATTCAGAGAGACTATATATTGGTGAAATATAGTCATCACCACTAAGATGTTCCAATATATCTCATCAATTCCCTCAGAAGAACGTCATTTTACAAGAGGAATGGCTATAGCGAAATATAAGCACACTCCATTAGCTCTCTTGAACACTCACAAAATTGAAAAACTTCAAAGGGTGCCATATATGCTAAGTACTTCTGCCTCTTTTATTATATCGGTCTGCCCTGAATATCATAGTGGCAGAACCGATCCTAAATCTTTACCCTGAAGCAGAAGTAAAGCAACCAACTTTGAGTTAACAAATGGCCAGCACCAGGGTTGGACTGGTCCACCGGGGAACCAGCATGTTGCAGGCCCCTTTCCAATAGATGGCAGGACAGGGCAGGTGACTGAAAATAATAAATACATATTCTCACCTCCCCTGGGCACAGTGTCCTCTCCGGCGCTCTTCTGTCATGTGACTGAGGCCTGTGATTAGGCCCCGGCGGTCACATGGGGCGCGACCGCGTAATGACGTCAGTGCGCCCCCACGTGACCGCTGAGGCCCAATCACAGGCCTCAGCAGCGTCGTCGGAAAAGGGCCTGAAGACGCTGAAGACGGCAGGATGGAGCGAGGATGCCAAGGAAAGGTAGGGCAAGGTGAGTATGAGAATTTGTTATTTTTAATCACTTCCCCTGGGCCTCCGATTATTATACTCTGGGGTCTGAGGAGACCCCAAAGTATAATAATAGCACTGAAGCGGAGCGGAGGGGGGCTATTGGGCGCATATAATACTGGGTGGGGGCCACTGTGGAGCTTATAATACTGGGTGGGGGCCACTGTGGAGCTTATAATACTGGGTGGGGGCCACTGTGGAGCTTATAATACTGGGTGGGGGCCACTGTGGAGCTTATAATACTGGGTGGGGGCCACTGTGGAGCTTATAATACTGGGTGGGGGCCACTGTGGAGCATATAATACTGGGTGGGGGCCACTATGGAGCTTATAATACTGGGTGGGGGCCACTGTGGAGCTTATAATACTGGGTGGTGGCCACTGTGGACCTTATAATACTGGGTGGGGGCCACTGTGGAGCATATAATACTGGGTGGGGGCCACTGTGGAGCTTATAATACTGGGTGGGGGCCACTATGGAGCTTATAATACTGGGTGGGGGCCACTGTGGAGCTTATAATACTGGGTGGGGGCCACTATGGAGCTTATAATACTGGGTGGGGGCCACTGTAGAGCATATAATACTGGGTGGGGGCCACTATGGAGCTTATAATACTGGGTGGGGGCCACTGTGGAGCATATAATACTGGGTGGGGGCCACTGTGGAGCTTATAATACTGGGTGGGGGCCACTGTGGAGCATATAATACTGGGTGGGGGCCACTGTGGAGCTTATAGTACTGGGTGGGGGCCACTGTGGAGCGTATAATACAGGGTGGGGGCCACTGTGGAGCTTATAATACAGGGTGGGGGCCACTTTGGAGCATATAATACTGGGTGGGGGCCACTGTGGAGCTTATAATACAGGGTGGGGGCCACTGTGGAGCTTATAATACTGGCTGGGGGCCACTGTGGAGCTTATAATACTGGGTGGGGGACCACTGTGGAGCATATAATACTGGGTGGGGGCCACTGTGGAGCTTATAATACTGGGTGGGGGCCACTATGGAGCTTATAATACTGGGTGGGGGGCCACTGTGGAGCTTATAATACTGGGTGGGGGGCCACTATGGAGCTTATAATACTGGGTGGGGGCCACTGTAGAGATTATAATACTGGGTGGGGGCCACTATGGAGCTTATAATACTGGGTGGGGGCCACTGTAGAGCATATAATACTGGGTGGGGGCCACTGTGGAGCTTATAATACTGGGTGGGGGCCACTGTGGAGCATATAATACTGCGTGGGGGCCACTGTGGAGCTTATAGTACTGGGTGGGGGCCACTGTGGAGCGTATAATACAGGGTGGGGGCCACTGTGGAGCTTATAATACAGGGTGGGGGCCACTTTGGAGCATATAATACTGGGTGGGGGCCACTGTGGAGCTTATAATACAGGGTGGGGGCCACTGTGGAGCTTATAATACTGGGTGGGGGCCACTATGGAGCTTATAATACTGGGTGGGGGACCACTGTGGAGCATATAATACTGGGTGGGGGCCACTATGGAGCATATAATACTGGGTGGGGGCCACTATGGAGCTTATAATACTGGGTGGGGGCCACTGTGGAGCTTATAATACTGGGTGGGGGCCAATGTGGAGCTTATAATACTGGGTGGGGGCCACTGTGGAGCATATAATACTGGGTGGGGGCCACTGTGGAGCTTATAATACTGGGTGGGGGCCACTGTGGGGCTCATAATACTGGGTGGGGGCCACTGTGGAGCTTATAATACAGGGTGGGGGCCACTGTGGAGCATATAATACTGGGTGGGGGCCACTATGGAGCTTATAATACTGGGTGGGGGCCACTGTGGAGCTTATAATACTGGGTGGTGGCCACTGTGGAGCTTATAATACTGGGTGGGGGCCACTGTGGAGCATATAATACTGGGTGGGGGCCACTGTGGAGCTTATAATACTGGGTGGGGGGCCACTATGGAGCTTATAATACTGGGTGGGGGCCACTGTGGAGCTTATAATACTGGGTGGGGGCCACTATGGAGCTTATAATACTGGGTGGGGGCCACTGTAGAGCATATAATACTGGGTGGGGGCCACTATGGAGCTTATAATACTGGATGGGGGCCACTGTGGAGCTTATAATACTGGGTGGGGGCCACTGTGGAGCTTATAATACTGGGTGGGGGCCACTGTGGAGCATATAATACTGGGTGGGGGCCACTGTGGAGCTTATAATACAGGGTGGGGGCCACTTTGGAGCTTATAATACAGGGTGGGGGCCACTTTGGAGCATATAATACTGGGTGGGGGCCACTGTGGAGCTTATAATACAGGGTGGGGGCCACTGTGGAGCTTATAATACTGGGTGGGGGCCACTGTGGAGCTTATAATACTGGGTGGGGGCCACTGTGGAGCTTATAATACTGGGTGGGGGCCACTGTGGAGCTTATAATACTGGGTGGGGGCCACTATGGAGCTTATAATACTGGGTGGGGGCCACTGTGGAGCTTATAATACTGGGTGGGGGCCACTATGGAGCTTATAATACTGGGTGGGGGCCACTGTGGAGCTTATAATACTGGGTGGGGGCCACTATGGAGCTTATAATACTGGGTGGAGGCCACTGTAGAGCATATAATACTGGGTGGGGGGCCACTGTGGAGCTTATAATACTGGGTGGAGGCCACTGTAGAGCATATAATACTGGGTGGGGGCCACTGTGGAGCTTATAATACTGGGTGGGGGCCACTGTGGAGCATATAATACTGGGTGGGGGCCACTGTGGAGCTTATAATACTGGGTGGGGGCCACTGTGGAGCTTATAATACAGGGTGGGGGCCACTGTGGAGCTTATAATACAGGGTGGGGGCCACTTTGGAGCATATAATACTGGGTGGGGGCCACTGTGGAGCTTATAATACAGGGTGGGGGCCACTGTGGAGCTTATAATACTGGGTGGGGGCCACTATGGAGCTTATAATACTGGGTGGGGGCCACTGTAGAGCATATAATACTGGGTGGGGGCCACTATGGAGCATATAATACTGGGTGGGGGCCACTATGGAGCTTATAATACTGGGTGGGGGCCACTGTGGAGCTTATAATACTGGGTGGGGGCCACTGTGGAGCATATAATACTGGGTGGGGGCCACTGTGGAGCTTATAATACTGGGTGGGGGCCACTGTGGAGCTCATAATACAGGGTGGGGGCCACTGTGGAGCTTATAATACAGGGTGGGGGCCACTTTGGAGCATATAATACTGGGTGGGGGCCACTGTGGAGCTTATAATACAGGGTGGGGGCCACTGTGGAGCTTATAATACTGGGTGGGGACCACTGTGGAGCTTATAATACTGGGTGGGGGCCACTGTGGAGCTTATAATACTGGGTGGGGGCCACTGTGGAGCTTATAATACAGGGTGGGGGCCACTGTGGAGCTTATACTCCATACAGTGGCTCCTTCATTTTTTTTTTTAATTGCGCAGGGGCAGGTGAAAAAAACAAAACAAAAAAACCCCCCACAAACTTCCTTTCTTGCCCCCAGTGTCTCCCAGAGCAGTTCGGTCCAGCAGTTCTGTTGTTTTCTTCCAGCTGAAGTTCCCCCTGCACATGACTACCTGTGACGTCACGTGACCCCTGAGACCAATCAGTGGCCTAAGGGAAGGGACCTGGGACGTCACAGCCAGTGAGGAATTCCGGCAAAAAGAAGACAGTGGAGCTGCAGGACCGGACCGTGCTGGGAGGACACCAGAGCACCGGAGACAGGTGAGTATGTTTAGCATGTTTTTTTTGGGGGGGGGTAGGGGGCATTCACCTCCCCCAGACTAATTATAAAAAAGAAAAAAATTATAGTGGACAATCTCTTTAAAGTGTGGTGCATTAGGGGTGTATATTAAAGGGGTTGTCCAGGCATAATTTGTTATGGTTTATCTTCAGGATAGGCCACAGATACCTAATCTGTAGGGGGCTGACCCCGGACCGATCCGTTGTATGGAGCCACTTCTGATGCCCGTACTGTACACAATACAGGGCCAGAAGCAGAAAGCTCTGTTCACTGTATAGGGGCTGGGCACCTTCACTGTATCTCAGCACTTATTGAAGTCAGTAGGAGCTGAGCTGCAGTGGAGGCGCCGGGCTGCAATACAGCGGATGGAGCTTTCTGCTTCCGGTCCTGTGTTGTGTACAGAACAGGTGCCGGAAGTGGCTCCGAACAGCTGATGGGGCCATGTGTCAGCCCTCTACCGATCAGGTATTTATGGCCTATCCAGAGCATAGGCCATAAAAAAGATTAACCCTGGACAACCCCTTTAATATGCCCCACACAGTTTAATGTCCCCCCCCACAGGATGTTAGCCCCCATCACTGCTCCCACACAATATAATGACCACATCACTATTCCCCATACAGTATGGGGGACCAGTGAAGAGGCCACTATGTGGGGGGACCAGTGAAGTGACCATAGAAAAATTTGGCCCAGACAACCCCTTAAAAGAGGTTGTCCATAAACTGGAGCGACCACTGTGTCGGCCGCCAAGGAGGTGTAAAAATAAGAAAATTTTTAAAAAAGCATACTCACCTCTCCCAGGCACCCCGTTGTCCCCTGCTTGTGTCTGTCCGGTCTCATGGCGGCGCCCCATTTCTGGAAATCCTGTACCTAATTGGTCTTAGTGATCACATGAGGTGCAGGACTCCCAGCATGAGACTGAATGGACACTGGCAGCAGACAACGGAGCGCCGGGGACATGTGAGTATGCTTTTTAATTTACTTATTTTTTACTTTACACCTCCCGCCAGCCACATGGGTTGCTCCAATTCCTTCGGGGCAACCGTGGGAGTCAGACGTGTCTGTTTGAGCTCCTAGCTTCAGAGGCTTACGTGGCTTTTGATATTTGGAGACCGTTTATTGTGTGTGGTTTTCGGTCTTTGTGTTACAGACCGTAGCTCCGACTCCCTTCCCCGTGCGGAAGGGAGCCTTATCATGGAGCGTGGAGCTCCTGCCCCCCAGACCTTACAGGCGGGGGGCAGGAGAATGTCTGCCGACACAGCACCAGCAGAGCAGGGCAGGCGGAGGTCGCTGAGGCAGCAAGCCTCAATGAGAATGTCGACCGGGACAACAGCATTGGGAGCAGCATCAGGAGCAGCAGCAGCGACATTGGCGGCTGCAGCATCGGGAACAGCATCGGGAGCAGCGACGTCCGTAGAGCGGGCCACGCCGGCAGGAGTAGTGGTGGCGACAGGGGTGTCAGCAGTCCCGGCAGGTGGATCCGTGAAAACGGCGACATCAGCCACGGCGGTAACATCAGCGGCAGTGGCGGGTGAAGCCGGTCCGAAGGGGGCTATGGCCGCAGGATATGCGGTTCCCTCTGGAAGGGTCCCTGCAAGCAGTAGAAAAGACACCAGCTTACCGTCATCGCTGCCGCAATCACCCGCAGGATGGGGCATCAGGAAGGCTGGAGAGGAAGTTGCCATTTACAGCCGGAGGATCGAGGCGGTCCTGGAGGAATATGACCGAGCCCGGAGGTCCCTGTTCGCAATGAGTGGGGAGCTTCAGAGTGCTCGCGCCCGTAGCGACAGGGCCTCAAGGAAGGACCGCCCGGTTTTCAGTAAGCAGGTAAGGAGCCTGAAAAAACAAATAAAGGCCCTGGAAGCCAGGTGCACGGAGATTCTGGAGGGCGCGGGGCCGTTCAGAGAGAAGCTGCTGAACGATGACCGCTTCTTCCGCAAACAGCAGGAGCGGTTGTTGAAGGATGGCCCCGCGTCCTCAGACAGCTCGGGAGAGGACGACTATTGCGAGTCAGACCTGGAGTCAGATGACAGCATGGCGGTACAGTATAGTCGAGTAGCCGTCCCTAGTAGCAGCAGCCTGATACCCACATATACACAGGCATCAGCGCCGGCAGTGAAACTGGAAGTCAGAATGACAAGACAGGAAGTCAGAATGACAGGACAGGAAGTGACGCAATCTCCCACACTCCCAGAGAACCAACCACTGCCCGAGACGGAGGAGGAGGAGGGTGGAGCCTCGGGAGAAGGCGGGAAGCTGATGAGGCAAATCTGCCAATTGGAGTCCCAGTCCAGAATGGACCAATTAGCATTCAGCTTGTCAGATTTGGACGGGGAGGAGGAGGGAAAAGGAACCAAGACCAGGAAGAAGGTGAAAAGAGAAAAAAAAAAGAGAAATAGAGACATTTAAATTTGTCAGATCGTTGCCAGGGGAGCACCGCGCCGGGACTTCGGCCCAGGTTGCGATGCCTCCAGGAGAGAAAAGGGAGGCGCAGGCACCTCGGGTTACGCCAAGTGGCGGGGTGCCCGGGGTGCCAGCAGTCAAAATGGCGCCTGATAGTATCTTTCAGGTGGCGGCGGACAAGGCGCTCATAGTTGCGGACAAGGGCAAAGGCAAAGAAGCCCCCCCTGCGGAGGGGGAGTGGCGTAGGGGAAACCTCCCTCCCTGGTAGGAGGCTTTAAAATATCGATGGCTTCCCCCAGAGTAAGGTGTAGGAAAGGGGGAGTGGCAGGTGGGCGTGGCTCATCCTCCTCCAGTGCTGATGAAGCCGGTGATGCGGAGGTCACTTCCGGGGCTAAGGGGGCGTGTCCTCCTACAACATCAGGTGCCGGGGTGACTGTGGATGCGGAGGCCGAGGTAAAAGCGGGGAAGCCATCAGCGAGTGGTGCAGCCGGCCCCGCTGTAAGAAGGAAGACTGCAGGTGTGAATGATGGATGAGTGGAGAAGCTAGTTAAGCAGACAGGTAAGGTAAAGGGGAAAGCGGGTGGGACAAAAGGGGTAATTAGTAGTATTCCTGAAGAAGGTGGTGTAGTATGCATGGGGGTCCAAGAGCCTGTAGTCGGGGAGGCTGCGGGAGGAGGGGCTATTACCATTGCTGCTAAAAAAAGTGTTTCTACTGCTGGTAATATTTCTGTTGTGGCCCCTGTTGTTTCTGGTATTTCTGCTGTTGTCCCTGCTGTTGTCCGTGCTGTTGTTTCTGCTGCTGTTTCTGATGCTGTTCCTGATGCTGTCGTTGCTCCTGTTGTTACTCCTGTCACTGCTCCTGATATTGTTGCTCCTGTTGTCCTCTCTGCCGCTGTTCCTTCTGCTGCAGTTGGAGTGACCCGGTCCGCGGCGGCTATGCCAGGGCGGACTGTTGCCGCCTCTGGTGCTCCGGTTGCCGTGGCTGGGCTAAGTAGTTCTGCGGGGGTCCCTGGGAGTGGCGCTGGTACTCCGGCAGCGGAGGTTGCTGCGGCTTCCGGGCCCCCACGCTCCTATGCCAGCGTCGCTTCTGGGGCCCCTGGGGGTGCATCATGTCTTCCGCCCGGCTCCAGGGACGGCGATTTGCAACGGCAGCTCCTGGAGGCTTTACGGGCGGGCCAGTCCACAATGACCATAGATGGGCAGTCGAGAGACCTTAGGTTCTGGATCGAGCGTTTTGGCCTAGGGAAGTTCCGAGAGGAAGGAGGTGAGACCAGATGGACTCTCCCTACACCCGGGCGTAGGGGGCCGACACGGAGGAACGTGGCCCGTCTCGTGTGGGGGGGAGCCGGCCCTTGTCCCCAGAGGAGGGGGGTCGTGGAACTCCTACTCGGGATGGGTTTCAGGGCAAGCGACATCTTTGCCCTGATTCATCCTGTCGGCTCCTCGGAGTTTGACATCAGCTTTGTTACCCCGGAGGGCTTAGAAACCTTCTGGGGAAACTATAGGCTGGTGAAGGACGAGCCCGCCTGGCGTGACTTTATGGTGTGGGCGGTGTCACGCCAGGATAACATTAAGAAAGTGACCGTTTTAACTCGTAACGAGTCACTTTCTTATATGGACATCATGACCTGGCTGAACAGGTTTGGGGAGGTCAAGGACTTCCCAAAGAAAAATCTCGACGAGTTCGGGATATGGTCGGGGGCCTGGACCTTCATGGTCAAATTGCGACACGAGGATAACTCGGTGATGCATATCCCGTCCTCAACCTTCCTTGGGAAAGACAGGATCCTTGTCTTCTACCAGGGGCAGCCAAAACTCTGTCACAGGTGCGGTGACCCCTCACACTTGAGCGCCTCCTGCCGTGTGCAGAAGTGCGCCATGTGTGGGGAGGTGGGCCATCTCGCGGCGACCTGTGGCAGGGTGCGTTGCCACCTGTGTGGTGTCCTTGGGCACCCGATCGGGGCGTGTCCACGGTCTTTCGCCAACACCACCCTTCGGCAAGCGGGGGCAGTTGAGGAGGCTGTCCCTGCTGCGGAGGGGGTGAGTGGGGGAGGAGAGACTAGTCTGCCAAGGCAAAGGGAGAAGGCCCAGCCACCATCAAGGGCAAGGAGGCGCGAGAGGAGGAGGGAGCAGAGGGAGGGGAGTTATGTGCCTTCCTTCTGCCCCTGGCTCTGCTGGGCCAGATCCTGATGCCGAGGCGCAGTGGGCACGACCCTGGTTGAGGAGATGAAGAGACTGCAGAGGGAGGAAGAGGCTGACCAGTCGTCTTCTTCTCAGTACGTCAGTGCTGGGGAGGGAGAGACGGTCAAGCGGAGAAAGTCACCGAGTAAAGTGAGGGCAAAAACATCTGCCCCCCCCCCGACGAAGGAACGCAGACTCGACGGCCCTCTAGTGGTAGGTCCCAACCGGTACCAATCCCTCTGTGAGGATGTGTCGGCCTCAGGGGAGGCTTCAGAGGGAGAGGTGGAGCCGTCAGGGGCTGCTGAGTCTCCCTCCGGGGAGGGGCCCCCTGCCCTCTGGGGGGGGAGGCTGGCCTGGAGCCTGGAGGAGGAGATGATGCACCCAGGGCCGAAGCTGCTACTGTCTCTGCGACCACTGTAACTCCTCAGGGAGAAGTTGCGGGGGAGGTCCATCCCTCCTCTGGCCAAACCGCACCGGGGGAGGTGATGGACCAATCCCAATGTAAGAAGAGGACCCGCAAGACGAGGAGAAGTCGCGGGTCCTCTTCAGACTCATCTAGGGGTGGTGGTGATAGGAGGAAAGGGGGTGGGAAGCTGAAGGTCATTGAGCTCAATCGGTCTTAATGGCAGTCCCCTCTCCACTGACGCTGGCCACCATTAATGTGGCCAGCATTAAGTCTGATACGGCTAGGTTTGCAGCCTTTGATTTTCTTGGCCGGGTTGAAGCTGACATTTTGTTTTTGCAGGAGACCAGGCTCTGTACTCTATCAGAGATAAACAGAGCAAGGAGGGAGTGGCGCAGGGGGCCCTCCTACTGGTCTCTTGCGGCTGAGCCGTATAGTGGAGTGGCGGTGCTTTTTACCGCAGAGGTGAAATGCCAGCGACTGATCGAGCTCGAAATGGGAAGGTGCCTAGTCTTAGACGTCTTCATGAAGGGGCAAAGCCTGCGCCTCATTAACATCTACGGTCCCCAGACAAAGTGGGACCGTAAAAGCCTCTTTATGAAGATTAAGCCTTTTCTTTTTACGGGCAAACAAGTCATCTTTGGTGGGGATTTTAATACCATAACTAGACCCCAAGACCGAGGAGGTACCAGAGACAGACTGCCCTATGATGGCGCCGCGTTAAATAGCATAGTGAGTGAAGCTCGCCTGGAGGATATCCACATCAGGCATTCCCCAGGTCACCGTGGGTTCACCTTTCAGAGAGGTAGTGTTAGGTCTAGGATAGATAGGTTTTTTTTGAAGGAGAATTCCGTCACCACCCCTGTGTCCGTGGTGGAGGTGGAGTTCTCCGATCACTGTCTAATTTTGTTTTCTTTGAATATTTCAGAGACCCTCCGGAGAGGAAGAGGTTTGTGGAGGCTGAATTCGTCACTCCTTGAGGAGGCAGCTGTAAGACAAGCCTTTGAAGAGTTTCTTCAGGATCAGGTACTATTACTGGGTCTTGAAGGTACTAGGTCAGAGTGGTGGGAGATATTCAAAAAAAGGGTGGCGGGATTTTTCCGCCGGCTCTCAAGCCTCAGGTCACTGGACATGTACCGCATGTACACTGCACTGAGGAAGAGACTTGGACATCTGGTCTCTACCGGAGGTAGCCAGGAGGATATCTCCGGTGTGAAGGCTTTGCTCAAAAGGTGTCAGTACGATAGGCACGCATCTTTGGTTCTTGAGAGGGATTTCGGGAAATACCGCTCGCCCGACCCCTACAGGAACTGTAAGATGTCAGTGACTTGTAAGACAGTAACAGGCCTGATTGACAGTACAGGATCCCTGACAAGATCCAGGTCAGGGATCTTGGAGGTCGTCAGGTCCTTCTACTCGAACCTTTTGGCAAAGAAGGAACTGAATCGGGATCGGATTTCAGGTTTCTTGGCTGAAGCCATTCCTGAGTCAGCAGAAGACCCTTCTCTTGGTGTTTTGATAGAACCTATAAGGGAAGAGGAAGTCGTCAGGGCTATTGAGGGTCTTGCCCTCAAGAAGTCACCTGGCCCAGATGGCTTAACATCTGAGTTCTATCGGACCTTTAAAGGAGCTTTGGCTCCCCTCTTGACTGACGTGCTTAATGAGTGTCTATCCTCGGGCACTCTGCCGAAGTCAATGAGGAGGTCCGCCCTTATAGTTCTGTCAAAGGGTAAGGATCCGAGCCATATTGAGAACTGGCGGCCCATAGCACTTCTCAATACGGACCGAAAGATTCTGGCGAAGGTACTTTTCAACCGGCTGGTACAGTTTGCGCCCCGGCTCCTCTCGCCGGCTCAGCACTGCTCTGTTCCCGGTCGTAGCACCTTAAGTGCGGTCCTGAGTGTCAGGGAGGCTGTGGAGCAGAGTAGGGCAGGTCGGTGGAAGGGGTACTTGCTGTCCCTAGATCAGGCTAAGGCTTTTGACAGGGTGAATCATGAGTATTTGTGGTCAACTCTCTCGAGGTATGGCCTGCCTGGGGGGTTCATTCAGTGGCTGCAGACCTTATACGCTGGGGCAGAGTCTTTCCCACTTGTGAATGGTTGGGTTGGTCGTCCTTTTGAGGTGGGGTCGGGCGTCAGACAGGGATGTCCCTTGAGCCCGCTACTGTATGTGTTCGCCATTGATCCCCTGATTAGGCGGATTAATGGTGGGCCGGTGGCGGGAGTCAGGATGGACCTGGAGGGCACCGGCTCCCCTTTGAGGACAGTAGCCTACGCGGATGATGTCACCGTTCTTGTCTCGTCACGGGAGGAGCTTGAATGGGTGATGTCTGAAGTGGACAGTTACTCGGAGGCTTCCGGATCAGCTGTAAACAGGAATAAGTGTGGAAGCCTCTGGCTGGGAGGGGGAGAGCCTGGTTTTTCTCTCCCGGACACCCTCCCAGAACCCCAGGGGTCTGTAAAGATCTTAGGCATCCATTTTGGCCAGGGTGATTACCCACTCCAAAATTGGGAAGGTAGGCTTAAGGATGTCGCCCAGAGAGTTGATTGCTGGAAGGGTTGGTCTTTGACCCTGAGAGAAAGGGTTCATCTTGCCAAAGCCTTCCTGCTCCCGTTGGTGATCTATCTAGGTAGCGTCTGTGCCTTGCCAGAGTCTTGTTGGAGTAGGATCTGTTGCCTGTTCTTCCAACTGTTATGGGGGAACAGGCTCAACCTAATCAAGAGGGAGGTTACATACCGCATAAGGAGGCTAGGGGGATTAAATATGGTTAATCCCGTGGTGTTCTTAATGAACACCTTTCTTAAGATCAATCTACCAAACCTCTCCGCCGAGGGGGCTCCTTCGTGGGTAGCCTCCTGCCAGGGGTGGTTTCGGCCCTTCTTCCAGAAATGGGAGTCAGGAGGGCAAGTGAAAGATCTTCGTGCACCCCATGGATAGCTCCCGGCCTATGCTTCCCTGGTCTTGAAAGTGATTCGTCGGTGGGGTCTGGGGGTGTGGGAGATCAGGACTCAGTCAAGACGTTTTCTTGATGACAAAGTCCTGTTGACCCGCTTCCAGAAGCCTCTGGCGCTCAAAGATTGCCCAGGAGAAACCTTAGAGGGAGGGTTGCGTTTTCTTAACTTCAAAAGGTTTCCTCGGAAGTTTTGGGATCTGACCTGGCGCTGCCTCCTAGGTAAGTTATATGTGAGGAGGAACTTGAAGTACCGGAACTCCGACGAGCGAGGCTGCCCTCGGGAGGAGTGTGGCGACATGCTGGAAAGCATGGAGCACTTCCTGCTTCAGTGCCCCTTCAATATAAGGGTTTGCAAATTGGTGGGGACCTCCACCGGTTGGCTGCGGCTGGCTGGCCTTTCCTATGCCGAGTGGGCCTATGGGGCATTCAAACACCCGGAGGGCAGGGACTGCCAGACACTTTTTATAGTTAGTGCAGTGGTCAGGTTCCACTTGTGGTCATCCCGGTGTCTAGTATCGACGCGAGGCAAAATCCTCCCGGAGGTGGAGGTGGTTAAAAACATCATGGTGGACCTGGTGAGGGTGCGCTCTCGGGAGTATGAGGGGCTGGGTGCAGAGAGGGCTGGTACCCTCTGGAGGGGGTTCACCTTTTCTGTTCCCTGAGGGTTAGAATAAGGGATTCAAAGTAGGTGAGTTAGGTTAGGGCCAGATAGGGACAGGTAGGGCAAGGTTGGCACGAGGGGTGGGTTTTATTTTTTTCTGATAGGGAGGGACAGGTAGGGACAGGGTAGGGACAGAATGATAGATAGGGACATAGTGGTAGGGCGAGTAGACAGGGACAGGCCTCCTGTGCTCTCTTCCTGGTGGAGGGCTGGCGTGTCACTGCATAGTCATTTTTGTTTTGGAAAAACGGATAGAAGGGTAAGAGGCTTGAGGATAACCAACCCTAGGCCCATGGGAGGTTCATGGGAGGGAGGGTAATCTTAACATGTTATGTAGGATGGTGGGTTATGTAGGATGGTGGGTTTTGTTGCTTGTCAGGTATTGGTTATTTGTCTGGTACTTGTTGTTTGTTGTTGTTGTCGTTTGTCATGTGTTGTGCCCGTTTTCCCATTTTCCATTTTTCCATATCCCATATTCATTTCCCATTTACATTTCCATTTTTTTTCCATATCCCATTTTCATTTTCCATATTCCATTTCATATTTCCATTTTAGTAGTTAAGGGTTTTTTTAGGGGGGTAGGTTGTTTGGGAGGGGGGTTTCTTTTTGGGGGTGGAGGGTTTGGTTTATAGGTTTTCGTGTGCCCGGCCTGGCTCTGGACTATGCGGACATGAGAGGACATGAGGCGGAGAGCCAGGTCGGGGTTTCAGGGGCTCGGTGGTGGGTGGTGCCAGCACCAGGACTATGCGGACATGGGAGGACATGGGGCATGGTGCTGGCCGGGTGTGGTGAGGGGAAAAAAAAAAAAAAAAAAAAAAAAACATTTCATAGTAAGTTTCATTTGGGGTTTATTAGTGTTATATGTTTTCGTTATATGTTTCTTTGTACATTGCTCATTTTGTTTTTTCTTTGTTTTTAGGATAATTAGAGTTTTGACTGACGGATGGCTGAAGAAGAATGAAAGGCGGAGTGAAAGGCAGAATGAAAGGCGGAGTGAAAGGCGAAATGAAAGACAGAATGGATGGGGGCTGGTTTGCGCATGTTTTTGGATTTTTAATTTTGTCTTGACGTTTTCTTGTATTTGATGTTATTTATGCTATGTTTTGGATTTATGTATTGTCTCTGTTTATGGTTTTTGTATGGTATTTTTCGTATGTGACAGTGTTTGTGAACTTTTTCTACTTTTATAATAAAATAGTTCCAATTCCTTCGGGGCAGCTGTGGGAATCAGACACGCCTGTCTGAGCTCCTGAGACCAGAGGCTATAGTCTGTTTGTCAGCTCAGAAGAGAGGCTTGGTGTGTGGTGTTTTGTGCAACAATAGCAGTTTTTCCAGTCATAGTTGGAGGCTCCAACCCCTTTCCTTTTCCAAGGTTGGGGTTTTCTCACCATGGAGCAAGGTGGTCCTGCCCCCCGAGCCAGCTTGGCGGGGGGCAGGAGGCTCTCAATGGACGGCAGTAGCAGCAGCAGCAGCAGGAGAAGATTGGAGAGGCAGCAGGCTCCAGTTGAAAACGGTATGGCAACCCGCAGCAAGGGACGTCTAGGTCAGAAAACCACGGCGGAGGCTGAGCCCTGTACAAGTAAAAAGGCCAGCGAAGCCCCCCCTCCTTCCTTGCCATCATCAGGTTGGGGGATTCGGAAGGCTAGCGAGGATGTGCTTGCATACAGTAAGCGTATTAACACTACCCTTGAAGAATATGATAAAGCCAGGAGGTCCCTGTTCGCTATGGGTGCGGAGCTTCAGAGTGTCCGTGCCCGTAGTGACAGGGCCTCAAGGCATGAGAGACCGGCACTGAGTAAGCAGGTCAAAAAGCTGAAGGAACAAATTAAAGGGCTTGACCAAAGATGCCGAGAGATCCTGGAGGGCGCGGGGCCTTTCAGGGAGAAACTCCTGATTGATGATCGTTTTTACCGCAAGCAGCAGGGGCGGCTGCTGCGGGAAGGCCTCGCGTCCTCCGAAAGCTCGGATCCGGAATATGAGACAGATACTGACTCAGAGGGGAGCCTGCTGGCAGAGTACGGCAGTAGCCGGAAGCCTACGAGGGTGAGTTCAGGTATTCCGACCTATACGCCCCCAGAGAAAATGGCAAGTTTACCTAAGCTACCGGAGAATTTACCGCCATTACCGGCAACATCAGAAGACGATATGGGTTCTGCTGCGGGGAGGCTAATCCACGAAATATGCATGCTAGAATCCCCGGCAAGAATGGAGAAGATGACTTTTTCCGTAGATGACCTTGCAAATGAGGAGGAATCTAAAAAAAGGAAAAAGAAGGCTAAGCCGCAAGAAGTCGGCACCCTGAAATATGTGAGTGTCGCAGCAGGTATAACTGTTCCCGCAGAGCAACCCCCATTGACTCTAGCACAAGCTGAATCTGGGGTGTTGCCCGCGGGTGAGATAAGGGGGGCGCAGACTCCCCAGACCCCGCTTTCTCTAAGTAGCGGTGTGGCTGGGGAGCTGGGTGCAGTATTGAAAATGGCGCCTGAAACTGCAGCGGACAAGGTCGGAAAAGCACCTCCCACGAAGGGAGGTAGAGAAGCGGTGAAGCCTGCCCCTGTGGGCAGGGTCAAAGTAGCGCCGGCCCCTCCCCAGGTCCATCGTAAGGGGAAGGGGCGTGCGGCTTGTCCCTCCCTTCCGGTTTCAGGTGCCGAGGAAGCCAATGAGACCGGTGATGCGGAGACTGCCGTCGGCGCTAGGAGCAAGTCCGCTCCTAAAGCATTGAGCGCTGCGACAGCTGACGATGCGGAGGTCGAGGCAGAGGCACAAGTCGCCCCCAGCTAAGCGGGAGGAGAGTGAAGCGGAGGTCCGGAATAGGCCAATCCCGCTCGTGGAGCCGCCCAAGGCCGCAAGCCCCGGTGTGAATGAGGTAATGGTGAGCGTGGGTAAGAAAGCGGTGAGTAAGAGCAGACTGGGGAGTAGGAAAAGCAGGCGTCAGGAGAGGAGGGCGGAGGAGGGGGAAAAAACTGTGGTTCCAGAGAGTGACTTAGATGTTCCTTATGAGGGAAAGGGGAGGGGGGCTATGGAGGCTGTCACCCCTTGTGTTGCTGCTGCTGCTGCTGCTACTGCTGTCCCTGTTGTTAAAGATGCGGTAGTGGAGGTTCCTAGGACTTTGGAAAATGTAGGCATGGCTGCTGCAGAAGTAGCTTTGCCAAATGTGTTTGCCCGGTCCACGCCTGCGACGCTGGGAACGACCGCTCCTGTCTCTGGTGTCCCAGTGGCCGCGGTGGTGGCCGGGCCGAGCGGGCTTCAGGGGGCGCCCGAAGGTGGCACTGGAGTTGCGGGGGCTGGCACTGCGGCCTCAAGCTCGGTACGTTCCTATGCCAGTGTCGCCTCGGGGGTCCCAGGGGGTGCCTCGTGTCCATCACTGGGGGCCAGGGACGGTGAATTACAACAGCAGCTCCTGGCGGCCTTACGAGCAGGGCAGAGAACGATGATAGTGGATGGTCAATCGAGGGACCTTAGGTTTTGGATTGAACGTTTTGGCCTAGGGAAGTTCCGAGATGAGGGGGGTGAGACCAGGTGGACTCTCCCGACACCCGGGCAGCGGCCGGTCCGGAGGAATGTAGTCCGTCTCGGGTGGGGGAGGAGAAGGCCCTTGTCCTCAGAGGAGGAGGGTCGTCGAACTTCTGCTCGGGATGGGCTTTAGGGCAAGTGACATCTTTGCCCTCATTCACTCGGTCGGCTCCTCAGAGTTTGATGTCAGCTTTGTTACCCCGGGGGGCTTAGAAACCTTCTGGGGTAATTATGAGTTGGCAAAGAACGAGCCCGGCTGGCGTAACTTCAATGTGTGGGCGGTGTCGCGCCAGGATGCAATTAAGAAAGTGACCGTTTTGACTCGTAACGAGTCACTTTCTTACATGGACATTATGACCTGGCTCAACAGGTATGGGGAAGTGAAAGACTTCCCCCGGAAGAACCTTGATGAGTTTGGCATTTGGTCGGGGGCCTGGACCTTTATGGTCAAATTGAAGCATGAGGATAACTCGGTGATGCATATCCCGTCCTCAACCTTCCTCGGGAAAGACAGGATTCTTGTCTTCTACCAGGGGCAGCCGAAGCTCTGTCACAGGTGTGGTGATCCTTCGCACTTGAGTGCCTCCTGCAGGGTGCAGAAGTGTGCCATGTGTGGGGGATTAGGTCATCTAGCTGCAACCTGTGATAGGATTCGGTGCCACCTGTGTGGTGACCTTGGTCACCCAATCGGGGCGTGCCCGAGGTCGTTCGCTAATGTCACCCTCCGACGGGCAGGGGCAGGTGAGGAGACTGTCCCTGTCACCGAGGAGGGGGTCGGAGGTGGAGAGACCAGGTTGCCGACGCGGAGGGAGAAAACCCAGTCACCATCTAGGGCGAGAAGGAGAGATAGGAGAAAGGAGCAGAGGGAAGGTATTATGTGTCTCCCCTCTGCCCCTGATCCCGCTGGGTTGGATTCTAATGCTGAAGTAGCGACGGGCACGGCCCTGATTGAGGAGATGAGAAGACTGCAGAGGGAGGAAGAGGCTGACCTGTCTTCATCTTCCCAGTACGTTAGTGCTGGGGAGGAACAGACGGTCAGGAGGAGAAAGTCACCGAGTAAAGCGAGGGTAAAAACATCTGCCCCCCCCCCCCCCGGCAAAGGAACGGAGACTCGAGGACCTTTCAGTGATCAGCCCTAACCGGTACCAAACCCTCTGCGAGGACGCATCAGCCTCAGGGGAGGCTTCAGAGGGGGAGGTGGGACCGTCGGGGGCTGCTGAGTCTCCCTCAGGGAAGGGCCCCCTGCCTTCAGTGGAGGAGGCTGGCCTGGTACCCAGAGATGGAGACGATGCACCTCAAGCTGTTTTGGAAACTGTTGAAAAAAATGTTACCAATACTCCCCAGGGAGAAACTACGGGGGTAGTCCATCCCTTGCCTGGCCAAACCGCACGAGGTGAGGTGATGGACCAATCCCAATGTAAGAAGAGGACCCGTAAGACGAGGAAAAGTCGCGGGTCCTCTTCTGACTCATCAAGGGGTGGAGGTGGTAGGAGGAAAGGGGGTGGGAAACTGAAGGTCATTGAGCTCAATCGGTCTTAATAGCAGTCCCCTCTCCACTGACGCTGGCCACCATTAATGTGGCCAGCATTAAGTCTGATACGGCTAGGTTTGCAGCCTTTGATTTTCTTGGCCGAGTTGAAGCTGACATTTTGTTTTTGCAGGAGACCAGGCTCTGTACTCTATCAGAGATAAACAGAGCAAGGAGGAAGTGGCGCAGGGGGCCCTCCTACTGATTTTTCCGACGGCTCTCAAGCCTCAGGTCACTGGACATGTACCGCATGTACAGTGCACTGAGGAAGAGACTTGAACATCTGGTCTCGACCGGAGGTAGCCAGGAGGATATCTCCGGTGTGAAAGGTTTGCTTAAAAGGTGTCAGTATGATAGGCACGCATCTTTGGTTCTTGAGAGGGATTTCGGGAAATACCGCTCGCCCGACCCCTACAGGAACTGTAAGATGTCAGTGGCTTGTAAGACAGTAACAGGTCTGATTGACAGTACAGGATCCCTGACAAGATCCAGGTCAGGGATCTTGGAGGCCGTCAGGTCCTTCTACTCGAACCTTTTGGCAAAGAAGGAACTGAATCAGGATCGGATTTCAGGTTTCTTGGCTGAAGCCATTCCTGAGTCAGCAGAAGACCCTTCTCTTGGTGTTTTGGTAGAACCTATAAGGGAAGAGGAAGTAGTCAGGGCTATTGAGGGTCTTGCCCTCAAGAAGTCACCTGGCCCAGATGGCTTAACATCTGAGTTCTATTGGACCTTTAAAGGAGCTTTGGCTCCCCTCTTGACTGACGTGCTTAATGAGTGTCTATCCTCGGGCACTCTGCCGAAGTTAATGAGGAGGTCTGCCCTTATAGTTCTGTCAAAGGGTAAGGATCCGAGCCATATTGAGAACTGGCGGCACATAGCACTTCTCAATACGGACCGGAAGATTCTGAGGAAGGTACTTTTCAACCGGCTGGTACAGTTTGCACCCCGGCTCCTCTCGCCGGCTCAGCACTGCTCTGTTCCCGGTCGTAGCACCTTAAGTGCGGTCCTGAGTGTCAGGGAGGCTGTGGAGCAGAGTAGGGCAGGTCGGTGGAAGGGGTACTTGCTGTTCCTAGATCAGGCTAAGGCTTTTGACAGGGTGAATCATGAGTATTTGTGGTCAACTCTCTCGAGGTATGGCCTGCCTAGGGGGTTCATTCAGTGGCTGCAGACCTTATACGCTGGGGCTGAGTCTTTCCCACTTGTGAATGGTTGGGTTGGTCGTCCTTTTGAGGTGTGGTCGGGCGTCCGACAGGGATGTCCCTTGAGCCCGCTACTGTATGTGTTCGCCATTGATCCCTTGATTAGGCGGATTAATGGTGGGCCGGTGGCGGGAGTCAGGATGGACCTGGAGGGCACCGGCTCCCCCTTTGAGGACAGTAGCCTACGCGGATGATGTCACCGTTCTTGTCTCGTCACGGGAGGAGCTTGAATGGGTGATGTCTGAAGTGGACAGTTACTCGGAGGCTTCCGGATCAGCTGTAAACAGGAATAAGTGTGGAAGCCTCTGGCTGGGAGGGGGAGAGCCTGGTTTTTCTCTCCCGGACACCCTCCCAGAACCCCAGGGGTCTGTAAAGATCTTAGGCATCCATTTTGGCCAGGGTGATTACCCACTCCAAAATTGGGAAGGTAAACTTAAGGATGTCGCTCGGAGAGTTGATTGCTGGAAGGGTTGGTCTTTGACCCTGAGAGAAAGGGTTCACCTTGCCAAAGCCTTCCTGCTCCCGTTGGTGATCTATCTAGGTGGCGTCTGTGTGGCATCCCAGAGCTGGCTATGGCTGGGCTGAGGGTGATCTCTGTGCATTGTATTATTTCCTGTTGCTTCATAGCCTGTGTGACATAGCAGGGGGTCCTGAGTCTCACACAACACAGCGCCACCTAGTGAGCCTCACACATGCATTACACCTCCCATAGGATTGAATAGTAACCAAATGTCCAATGGGAGGACATTGCCTGGGAAAAGGGGAGGAGTCAGCTGATCACTGGGTCCCCATGGTAACACCCCGGCAGGAAGGTCCTGCGTGTGAGGAGTTAGAAGTGTGGAGTGTTAGGAGGAGGAGGTGAGGAGATAAGTGTGATGTCCTGTGAAGAAAGCAGTGAGTTTAGTGCAGGAATCTCAAGTCCTAGACAGGCCCAGGAAGGTTGGAGAGCTGACATACTCCAGCTATTCAGAAGATCCTGTCCCCTGTCTGCCTAGCCATCGCCCTGAAGGAAGTCAAGCATCATTATCTTGTCAGCATGAGACTGTGGAGAGAACATTCTGGAACACGTGCTCCATAGCAAGTATCACAGGATCCAGGGGCCAAGGCCAGACCTGTGGAATATCCTGCCACCCTGACTATTGCACCCCGAAACTCTGAGCTATCAGGACCACATAACGTGAGTGGGGAATATTATGTACTAGTATCGTGGTGGGCATCCTCCTATGAGCCAAATAGGAGCCCAGACGCACCTTAGGGCTGTAACACTGAAGTATAAGGGGCTAGGAACACCTTTCATCAAGTCTACCCTGCACCCCAGGACTTTGCTGTGTCACCAGGCGTACCCCGTTGTTTTGTATTGAAGAAACTGTTTAAGCATTTGTGCCTCCACACCCATGGAAGTAAAAGTTCAACTTTACAACCGTTTCTGTGTCTGACTCTGCACCGACAACATCAGGGCGCCCCAAACACCACCAGTCGGCACAGTATAGGGGAAGCGCCCCGGGGGAACAATCACCACCAACATTTGTGCAGCCCCCTCATCACCGGTACCAGTAGTGGTAACGTGGGACAGCACCAGCGCTGCGCCCTCGTGCCCAGAGACCGTGACAAGTCTGCGCTGTTTGCACCCCCGCAATCCCAACTGCAGCGTTACCTTCCATCTGGTCACCGCATCTGTGCCTTGCCAGAGTCTTGTTGGAGTAGGATCTGTTGCCTGTTTTTCCAATTGTTATGGGGGAACAGGCTCAACCTAATCAAGAGGGAGGTTACATACCGCACAAGGAGGCTAGGGGGGTTAAATATGGTTAACCCCGTGGTGTTCTTAATGAACACCTTTCTTAAGATCAATCTACCAAACCTCTCCTCCGAGGGGGCTCCTTCGTGGGTAGCCTCCTGCCAGGGGTGGTTTCGGCCCTTCTTCCAGAAATGGGAGTCAGGAGGGCAAGTGAAAGATCTTCGTGCACCCCATGGATATCTCCCAGCCTATGCTTCCCTGGTCTTGAAAGTGATTCGTCGCTGGGGTCTGGGGGCGTGGGAGATCAGGACTCAGTCAAGACGTTTTCTTGATGACAAAGTCCTGTTGACCCGCTTCCAGAAGCCTCTGGCGCTCAAAGATTGCCCAGGAGAAACCTTAGAGGGAGGGTTGTGTTTTCTTAACTCCAAAAGGTTTCCTCAGAAGTTTTGGGATCTGACCTGGCGCTGCCTCCTAGGTAAGTTATATGTGAGGGGGAACTTGAAGTACCGGAACTACGACGAGCGAGGCTGCCCTCGGGAGGAGTGTGGCGACATGCTGGAAAGCATGGAGCACTTCCTACTTAGGTACCCCTTCAATATAAGGGTTTGCAAATTGGTGGGGACCTCCACCGGTTGGCTGCGGCTGGCTGGCCTTTCCTATGCCGAGTGGGCCTATGGGGCATTCAAACACCTGGAGGGCAGGGACTGCCAGACACTTTTTATAGTTAGTGCAGTGGTCAGGTTCCACTTGTGGTCATCCCGTTGTCTAGTATCGACGCAAGGCAAAATCCTCCCGGAGGTGGAGGTGGTTAAAAACATCATGGTGGACCTGGTTAGGGTGCGCTCTCGGGAGTATGAGGGAATGGGCGCAGAGAGGGCTGGTACCCTCTGGAGGGGTTTCACCTTTTCTGTTCCCTGAGGGATATAATAAGGGATTAAAAGTAGGTTAGTTAGGTTAGGGCCAGATAGGGAGGGCAAGGTTTTGCACGAGGGGTGGGGTTTGTTATTTTTTAATGGTAGGGAGGGACAGGTAGGGACAGAATGACAGATAGGGATATAGTGGTAGGGCGAGTAGACAGGGACAGGCCTCCTGTGCTCTCTTTGGTGGAGGGCTGGTGTGTCACCGCATAGTCATTTTTGTTTTGGAAAAACGAATAGAAGGGTAAGAGGCTTGAGGATAACCAACCCTAGGCCCATGGGAGGTTCTTGGGAGGGAAGGTAATCTCAACAGGTTATGTAGGATGGTGGTTTTTTTTTTTACTTGTCTGGTATTGGTTATTTGTCTGGTATTTGTTATTTGTTATTGTTGTCGTTTATCATATGTTGTGTCCGTTTTCCCATTTTCCATTTTTCCATATCCCATATTCATTTTCCACTTCCATTTTCATTTTTCATATCCATTTCCATATCCCATATTCATTTTCCATATTCCATTTCATAATTCCATTTGTTTGTTAGTAGTTAAGGGGTTTTTAGGGGTTAGGTTGTTTGGGAGGGGGGTTTCTTTTTGGGGGTGGAGGGCTTGGTTTATAGGTTTTAGTGTGCCCGGCCTGGCTCTGGACTATGCGGACATGAGAGGACATGAGGTGGAGAGCCAGGTCGGGGTTCAGGGGCTTGGTGGTGGGTGGTGCCAGCACCAGGACTATACGGACATGGGAGGACATGGGGCGTGGTGCTGGCCGGGTGTGGTGAGGGGAAAGAGGAAAAAAAAAAAAAAAAAATTTCTAGTAAGTTTTAGTTGGGGTTTTGTTGTTTTCATGTTTGTTTCTATGTTGGTGTATATCGCTCATATTGGTTTTCTTTTTTTTTTTTTTTTCCCAGATGATTAGAGTTTTGACTGAAGGATGGTTGGAGAGAGACTGAAGAAGAATGAAATGCGGAATGAAAAGCGGAGTGAAAGGCAGAATGGATGGGGGCTGGTTCGCGCTTGGTTTTTGTTTTGATTTTTGTCCCAGTGTTTTATACTTATGTTCTGATGTTATTTTATGATTTTACTTTGGTTTTATGTATTGTGTCTGATTATGGTTTTATACTGTATTTTTGGAGTGACAGATTATGTGTTTGTTTGTAAAGTTTTTCTACTTTTCTAATAAAAATAGTTCCAATTCCTTCGACAACCTCTTTAAAGGATTTGTCCATCTTCCTAATATTGATGGCCTCTCCTTAGGAGAGGCCATCAATATTACATCTACGTTGATACAACAGCCAGGACCTCTGCAGATCAGCTTTTCTAGGACAGTGCAGCTACAGGTAAAGGTAACAATTCTAGGAGCCACATTGTTCACTTGCCATACAAGGTGTAGCAGTAGGTTTAGGTAGTGCAGTGGTGCACATGGTATAGTGGGTGAGCAGCATGGCTCCCGGCATGTTATTACCTTTAGCCGCTCTGTCTCGGTACCGCTGATCTGCAGGGGTTCTGATGGTGGGCCCCTAGAAACAATTCCACTGGTGGGCCCTAGACATCCCAGTCCGACACTGGCCAGCACTATAGCATGTCAGTGCTTACTATCAAAACTAACACTTTTCCCAGTGTTCACTAATAGAACTAACACACTTCTTATCAATGCTCATGGCTGAAACTAACACTTTCTAATGCGTTTCTGATGTGAAAATTAAAATGGCGTAAATTCTTCAAGTTAAATGACAAAAGGAGATGTGAGGAACTAGGAAAATGAGGAAGATCTTCCATCCCTACATTTGTTGGGAGGCCTATGAGAAGAGGGACAACAAAACTTGGGTGAGGGTCCTTTTACTAATCTGCATAATCGATCAAAAAGATTTCCACCAATTTCAGAAGAGACAGCGATTGATGTGTTCCTGAAAGTAGTTATAGACCGGTTGTCATCAATTGATGGGAGGTATTTTGGACATAGACTGAACTTGTCTTTGAGAGAGAGAGAGTTATTGGAGGGGCTAGAATCAGATGACAGTATTGTTATAAAACCTTCTGTCAAAGGGGGGAACCTCGTCATCATGAGTCGATCAAAATATCTTAGGATGTGTAATGCCATTCTTAACGACTCTGATTGCTATGAGGTTTTAACCCAGTACCTGACAAATGACTCTGCTTGAACTTAAAGAAATGGCAAGGCGAGGCAAGGGAGGATCATTTAATTAGTGAAAGTGAACTAAACTATTTATTACCGCAACACCCAATCCAACCTACCTTTTACGCTTTACCTAAGATCCATAAGGGGCTATGCCCGTTAAAGGGTCGACCAATTGTTGTAGGGATTAAGAGCATCACACAAAATATTTCTTTATATGTGGATGCTATCCTCCGGCCCTTTGTCAGTACCTTACCGTCGTTTGTCAGGGACACTACTGACGTTTTGAAACATATTGATGATCTGGTAGTGCCTCCTGAGGCGTTTTTGGCAAGTCTTGATGTGGAGGCCCTCTACAGCTCCATACCCCATGATCGGGGGAGTGGGGCTGTGGGGGACTTCCTGAAGACTAGAAGCAACCACTTAGTGGCACATAGTACACTGGTCCTGAGGCTGTTAAGGTTTGTCCTTGAACGAAACACGTTCATGTTTGGATGAGTGGCCATCTAGTATCCTTCTATGGGTCAGCTTTATAGATGATGTTCTATTGATCTGGGGAGAAACAAAGGAATCTTTTGGTACATTTGTACAAACCCTAAATGTGAACACTTTGGGGTTGTACTTTACATCAGACATTCAGGAGCAAACCATCAAGGTCCTTGATTTAACCATTAGAAAATCTGAGGGAGGACAGTTGAGTACCAATATATATAGGAAGGAAACAGCGACCAACTGTCTATTAAAATGGCACAGTTGGCACCCAGGTTCCCTAAGGAAAGGAATTCCCAAAGGGCAGTTTCTGCGACTTCGCAGGAACTGTACCCCATTGACTGACTATCAGGTGGCAGCGTGGGATCTAATGGACAGATTTCATCGCCGTGGACACCCTGATGGTGTTCTGCGAGCTGCGCATCAGCAAGCGTTATCAGTGGCACGGGGTAGTCTGTTACAACCTCAAAATGAAAAAGATGTTCTAGAATTGAGGATCATAGGTACATATGATGTTGCGCACTTGGAAGTGAAAAAAGTTCTACAGGAGTCCTGGGGAATTCTTTTAACTGATCCAGATGTTAGCCCCCTTTTAAATTATTTTTCGGCTATTACTTATAGACTGGGAGTAAATTTCAAGGACAGGCTAGTACACAGCCATTAACCATCTATAGTTTCGGATACCTGGCTGGATAGACAGGCTAAAAAATTGAAAGGAACTTTTCCATGCGGCTCTTGTAAGGCCTGTTCCTTTGTTAAGTCAAGTAAGTCATTTAGGAGTTCAGTTACAGGCAGACAATATGACAACAAGGATTTTGTTAATTGTCATACATCTGGTGTGATCTACCTCATTACAAGCTCCTGCGGGATTCAGTATGTGGGAAAAACAATAAGGGAATTCCTCAGGAGATTGAGGGATCATGTAAATAATATTGCTCGACTGGATGACACTACAGTAACACGCCATGTGTAGTCTCAACATAATGGTGATCCCTCAACTTGAAATTTCAGGGAGTGGAGTGGGTGAATCCATCACCTAGAGGTGGAGACTTCGATCAGAAGTTACTCCAACGTGAGGCTTGTTGGACTTTTTTACTAAAAACAGTTAAATCATGGGGGCTAAATGATACCATTTTGTATGCATCTTTTATCTGAATTAATCATTAATGGCAGTTTTCAACATCTGCGAGGTGACACATATTGATATTACTATAAGAGTCCTAGCTGTTAATTGGTCTGTGTAGGATTTATCCTTAACAGTATATGGTTTTGTACTTACTCGGTTATTTGATTGTGTGTATAAAATATCGAGTTTTGCGCCTGATTAACTATTTAGTTATATTTGCCTCATAATTGCCTTTTTTGTGCCATACTGGAATAATTATATGCTGCAACTTAGTCCTGTTATAATATACCTGCAATATATGTTCCAAGATGATCGGTATCCCTATATTCATATAAGGGAACGGATTTTGTTTACAATCCGCTCGAGGGGCGTGTTATTATAGGAGAAGAATACTTAACTTCCTATGTTACTGGATCTCATGCTCAAGGGGCGGTACTCTAGGGGGTAGGTCTTTTCCTGCCTCCGCTATTGGTCTTTTACCACACATGCGCAGTGAGAGAGCTGGCTCTACGTGAAGGACGCGCCTTCTAATCAGCTGAGGGAGTAAACGGCCTCGAATTGGCTGCAAGAACTGCAAGGGGGTGGCTCTATATATAAAAAGACTGGCTTTTCTGCTCTTACGTGCGGCCAAACATTAGTGCCGAAGGGGGGAGCAGGGTAGTATATTGGAAAGGGCACAGCCTAAAAAACAAAAAGTAAAAGAATCTCTATAAAGTTGGCCCTGTATCAGCGCTGAACGGGGGAGGGGGAACAGATGTGGGAAAGGCATAGTCTAACAACGGAAGGCAATATACTTACCTTATGTTTACCTGACCTCCAAAAATATACAACACTTACCTCTAATGAAGATGTCAGCATTATAGATCATGTTGACATCAGAAACGCATTAGAAAGTGTTAGTTTCAGCAGTGAGCATTGATAAGACGTGTGTTAGTTTTATTAGTGAACACTGGGAAAAGTGTTAGTTTTGGTAGTAAGCACTGACATGCTATAGTGCTGGCCATTTGTTAACTCAAAGTTGGTTGCTTTACTCCTGCTTCAGTGTAAAGATTTAGGATCGGTTCTGCCACTATGATATTCAGGGCAGACCGATATAATAAAAGAGGCAGAAGTACTTAGCATATATGGCACCCTTTGAAGTTTTTCAATTTTGTGAGTGTTCAAGAGAGATAATGGAGTGTGCTTATATTTCGTTATAGCCATTCCTCTTGTAAAATGACGTTCTTCTGAGGGAATTGATGAGATATATTGGAACGTCTTAGTGATGATGACTATATGTCACCAATATATAGTCTCTCTGAATCTCTGATTTGTATTTTTTAGGCGATTTAGAGCCTTTATGTTATTACTGTCCCCAAGTCTATTTCAGCAGCAGTCTTACATCTGTAGTAGTAGTTTACATCTTTCACAGGATGTTTTTAACCACTTTAGTACAGGGCTATTTTCACTAGTTCAGGTACGAACACATTTTCAGGTTTTTTCGTACATGTGGTTTTGAGGGCTAAAACTTTTTTTTCGCTCAGGTTATTCAAATAATTTTTGTGTTTTTGTTCGGTGACACATAGGGCTTTATTTTTATGTTATTTTTATTTTTGCATGTTTTTTCTTTTTTATATATACACAGGAAAATGTAAGTAAAAAAGGAGGGAAAATGTGGCTCTTTTTCACATTTTTCACATTTTTTAATAGCACAAAGTGCTACTAAAAACCTTTTAACTAAGGCCCCACGTAGCGTCCTACAGCAAAAACATCGAGTTTTTTTCCTGCAGGGTTTTGCACAGAAAGCTCGCAGATTTTTCCTGTTACTGGGGCTTATACATTAGCCCCAGTTACAGAAGGAATGTGGCCTCCTGATCATAACTACTGAGCAGGCTGCCTTCACTACAAGAGATCCGGCTATAGTTACAGGTAGCTCCCCAGTTCTATGCAGCTGCTTAACACTGCAAGTACGCTGTGAAGTATCTCGCCTTGCCAAGCCGCTTGGCACACCTGCGATCAACCTTCTTTCTTAATCTCCCACTCACACACCGTGAGCAGACCGAGTCATAGGATAATACGAAATGAGCTTTTTAAATTTTATATATTTATTACCCCCAAGTACGTAGGTCGGTACTAAGCATTAACATATACAGAAATATATATCAATTACCAAGCAGATTACGGATAAAGTAAAATACAGCACAAAAAATAAAAAGGGAAATAAAAAATAGAAAAAATACCGGCACAGGCTCGTAGTCCGTTTCTCTAGGCCACAACAGGTTTTTGGGCGTAGGGCACATCCTTAAGTGAGTTACAGAAAACAAGTCTTCTACATGTTGTCCAGAACAAAGGGAATAGCTTCAGGCCTCCATGCTAGGCCCATGCTGCAATCCACAGTAGGACAAGCTCTCACACTTTCTCCAAGATAAGAACTCCTTGCAGCCACTTTGCTGAATGAAAAATAATCCAGGTTTCCCCCCAGCATATGGCTAGTGCCCCACACACACCTTCCACTGAGGCAGCACCCTTTCTCCCTCCTTTATAGAACCCTCGGAGAGATGGGTACCTTCCTATGTGCTGGGAGGGATGTGTGTCCGTGGGTTAACTAAGATAACTGGCCTGCTCTCCCCTATCGCCATTTGGCCAGGGATAATAAAACTGAGGGTCGGTTCATCACAGACGTATGGGTACATCCTTGCAGTGTTAAGAGTGGACCACCCAGACATATGTAGTCTATAGGTGGTCCGGAACTGGTTAAGATGCTTTTAAAATTGTCCCGTTTAGCCTGTGTACTTTTGCATATAAGGAAATGGGACTAAGGTCATGCCTTAGCTGATTAAAATTGGCTTTCCTGAAGTTTAGTGTTCTTGCACCTCCTCCACCTAATATTTTATTAACCCCTTACCACCACAGCCATTTTGCAATTTTTGTTTTTTGACTTCCCGTCAGCACTTTTTTATTTTTTTCGTTCACAGAGCCATATGAGGGCTTAATGTTTGCAGGACAAATTATGTCTTGTAGTGGTACCATTTAATATTCTATACTATGTACTGGGAAAGTGGAAAAAAAATCTGAATGGGGTGGAATTGAAGAAAAACTGCGTTTGCACGACTTTCTTACAGGCTTTGTTTTTACTGCCTTCACTCTGCAGCCAAAATTAAATGTCTACATGTCACTTGTATTTTATAGGTCTGGAATACTAAATTTATAATTTTCTTATGTTTTAACCCCTTAAAAAAATCCATAACTTTGTAAAAAAAAATTTTGTTTGGAGTTGCCTTATTCTGACACCCGTAACTTTTTTTATATTTCCATGTACAGGGATGCATAAAGGTAGATGTGCATTTTTATTTATACCATGGTGAAATGGCGGTTAGGCTCTTTTTTATAATTTTATAAGCTTGTGGACAGGGTGGTTTTAGATACAGGGATATTTGAGTACTTTTATATGTGTTCTAGGGAAAGGTTGATTTATTAATTTATTTTATTTTTTTTTTTACCTTTTTTTTTTACACTTTAATTTTAAGACTCCTTAGGCTTTTAGCTGTCATAGTAACGGATTGGGGCTGGAAATCCATGGGATAACGGTGGCGCTGTGAAAATGGCACCTTTGCAGGCATTGCCACCACTTCTCCACTGTGTAATGTTGAGATTTATAGTAGCATGATTTTGTGGAAATTATTATTATTAGATGTTATGTATTTTTACACAAGATAAAGTAATGTATAATTTAAAACTGCTTTCTTTAGACACCTACATCAATGGAGGAGCTGGATCATAAAGTCCTGTTTTTGAGCCAATCCAAGGCCTATATGACTAATCATTACTTATACTACATGTTTAGGTCATTCAGTAAACCATGTACAAATCTTTGCTTTACATCACAAAGTCATGGGCTAAATTGTCTACCTTGAAAATAATTTATATTCCCTTACGTCCTACAGCAGCACAATATGGGGTATTTCTGCCCCTGTGTGTAGATAGGACAGGCAGAATTTTTAATTAAAATAATTTATGCATTACTATGGTACCCTATAAGAGGGCAAAAGAGACCTCCCCCCCCCTTGTGTTTTTTTCTATCCTGTATGGTGGGACAGGTGGAAGGAGGTATTTTTTGTCCTCCCATATTTTGTTAACTTACCTTTGGGGAGTCATCTTCCACTGGACACTTCTGTGGAAAAGAAGGGGGGTTTTACTTTGGCAGGTTTTTGTGCCTAGCCAAGTTTTCAACCTTCGCTTTGAAAAGGTTGATTTCAGTAGAACATACAGTGGTGGTTACATGCTGCATGTTCTAAGACCTGTAGTGTTGTGTGGCCTTGATGTGGAGCATTGGCTTTTCACTTACCTTACAAGCTCTGCGGCCGCCAGAAGTAATGTCACTTTGTTCCTTCGGAACCTTTGTTTGTGTTCAGGTTTTCCCGGGACTGAATTCTCGGACGGACTCTTTGCAGCTTAGTTTTTCCTCCTTTTGCAAGGTTATATTTGCTGAGCCTCTTTTCTGGCATCGGTCTGTATATTTTTAGCTTAATTCTGTGTACAAGGAATTAAGGTTTGCAAAATTTGCAGGGGGAGGTTTTTTTTGTGGTGCACTACTTGCTCATTCCTCCTCCCCTCCTATAGAAGCCTTCATCTCACTGCACGAGATGGCTTGTCTTTTAGTGAAGAAGGCCTCTTGGATTACTGTTCTTGGTGCTGCAGCTCTGGGAAGCATGGTGGCTCAGTGGTTAGCACTGCAGCCTTGCATCACTAGAGTCCTGAGTTCAAATCTTGCAAGGAGTTTAAAAAAAAAAAAAGAGTCTAGTTTGCGTGGACTGTAACACATCATTAGCAGATGCAATTACTTGCTGCCGTCAGTGCGCGGACCCCCCTCTGATGAACCATCTATATGAGTAATTGTTCTAGGGGTCAAGATAAGTACATGCAGGATCCTATGAAAGAGAGCCGGTACTCCATTTCTCAGATTTCGGAAAAGTCCTGATCTGCGAAACATACTCTTTCACTGGACTTCCAGGTGATTGATGAGACGCTATCATCGGATGAAGGTTCCTTGGAAAATTCCAGCAGATCTCTCTTTCCTCTAGAGAAGATAAATAGGCTGCTGAAGTCCATCTGGCCAAGGAACTGAGATGTTGACAGGGAAGCCTCCACTTCCACCAATAGGAAACTTAGGGCCTTCCAGGTGGTTGTAACACTGATAAGCTCATGCTATTGGAGTGGAAACATCCTGAAAGAGCCACTATTTTATCCAGGAGGTTAAGACCTTATTTCCTATTGTGGAATCCCAGCTGGACCGATGGGGTCCCCACCTAAAATTGATATGGCAGTAGCCAAATTGTCCTGCCGTACAGTGGTCCCGGCAGATGATGGCTCCAACCTCCAGGACCCTATGGATAGGCGCATGGAGGGCACCCTCAGAAAGGCTTAATATGCGGCCTCTCCTCAGACCTCGGTGGCCATTGCCTCTAATGAGGTATCAAACAATTTGCGCTCTGGTCTAGCCCAACTAGAGAGGGACATTGACTCTGGAGTCTCCAGAGATTACCTCTTATCATTCTTGAGGTGAGTCTCCTTGTCTGCAGATTACCTATCCGAGGCCTCCCAACATCAGCCTCAGCCTAGACCTCTGTTCTAGAGGCATCCTAGATACCAGTCTAGGGGTTCTGGACAAAAGTTCCCCAAAGATGGGGACAAGAAGAAACCTAACTTTTGACACCAGCTGTTTTCTTCCTGTGGCAGAGACTCTGTTGGGGGATGACTCTCCCAATTTCTCACCTTCTGGCAGGAGAAGATTCAAGACCCTTGGGTCTTGCAACTAGTACAGCAGGACATGCGATTGATTTTCTTCATGTTCTCAAGACTGATTTATTATGACCCGCTCCCTTCCTACGACTCGGCAGGTTACTGTATACTGGTAAGTTCCATTCATGATTATATTTACAAGGGGGCCTTGGAAGAGGTGCTCCCCTCTGAAGAAGGATTCTATGTTTATTCCCCAGTTTTCTGGTGCTAAAATCATTAGGCGACTAGAGGATGATTATAGATCTAAGATATCTGAATCTCTTCATAAGTATAAAGCATTTTTGGAATGGAGACTGTGAAATCCGTCACATCCTTTCTACAGTAGGGCAAGGTCCTTGTCACCCTAGACCTAAAGGATGCCTATCTACACATTCCAGTTTATCCTCTGCACAGAAGGTATCTCAGAATTGCTGTCTCAGTTTCCAGCCACAGGAAGCAGCTTCAGTTTGTGGCTCTACCTTTCGGCTTCCCCTTAGCTCCCCACACCTTCACCAAGGTGGTGGCTCCAGTAGCAGCCGCACTCAGACTTCAAGGTCTATTCATAGTGCCATACTTGGACGACTGGCTAATTAAAGCTCAGTCAAAATCCATCCTGCTCCAGCATTTGCAGAATAGCCGTGTCCTTTCTTTAACACCTAGGTTGGCTAATAAATCGGGGAAAGTCAGAGGTGATTCCCTCTACTCAGAAAAAGTTCCTGGGGTTTCCCTTGGACTCAGACCGCATGAAAATTTCCTTAACTCCTGCAAGGAAAGAAAGGTTAACCACAGCGGTCCAGTATCTTCTCAGGCCAACTATGAGAGTCCTAGGCCTAATGTCATCCTCAGCCATGGCAGTCCTTTGGGCTTTATAGCATATGCGTTCTCTTCAGATGGAAGCTCTAAAGGCCTGGAATCATACTCCTCTCGATCTCGACAAGAGAATCAGACTTTTCCCCAGATGGTGGATATGCCTGAAAGACGGGATGCCCATGGTCCAACCTCATTGGACCCTGTTGACTACCGATGCATCCCTCTCAGGATGGGGAGCCTACCTGTACGAGAAGACCATACAAGGAGTCTGGAGCAGGCTAGAAAAGAGGACCTCGTCCAACTGGAAGGAACTCAGAGCAGTTTACCTGGCGCTACTTCATTTCTCTCCTTTCATCAGAGGAAGAGCAGTCAAGAGCCGGTCCGAAGGTATGCCAACTATAATCTACCTGAACAAACAGGGACGCACCAGATCGCTATCTCTCCCTAGGGAGACAGGTCTGACTTTTACCTGGGCAGAGGAAAATCTGACCCACTTGTCCGTAGTTGACATCAGGGGCTCCTTGAACATAGTAGTGGATCAGTTGAGTTGGGATTGCACCGTATCAGAAGAATGGTTTCTCAATCCAGAGATCTTCCATCAGATTACCCTAAAGTGGGGTCTTGCAGAAGTAGACCTTATGACGACCAGATTCAATGCCAAGGTGGAGACGTTCTGCTCACTGTATCAGGAGGACTATCCCTTGGCAATGGATGCCCTGTCCATCCCTTGGAGGTCAAGGCTGGCTTACATATTCCCTCCACTTTCCATGATACGAGGGGTATTGATGAAAGTCTGACAGGACCAAGCCTCTGTGATAGCCATTGTACCATTCTGGCCAAAAAGAGCTTGGTTTTCCCAGCTCATGTACATGAGTCGAGGGATCTATTCGAGGCTTCCCCCCACCCAGAACCTGGTTTCCCAAGGAATTCAGAAGTACCAGGATCTGAGGAGATTCAACCTGACAGCCTGGAGGATGACCATCCCTTATGGAAATCCAGAGGGCTGTCAGAAGCCGTCTTGAAGACTCTTTCCTGTGCCAGAGCAGAGTCTACCAATTAGAGCTACCTAAGGATAGGTAATGTCTTCAAAAAATTGTGCTCCAAACAGGAAGTTAACAGTTTGAATCCTACTACAGGAGAGATTCTAAAACTTTCTTCAGGACGGCTTGGATAAGGTCCTTTCCCCTGCCACACTCAAGGTACAGGTTTCAGCCCTATCCACCTGTTTAGGCAACGATTTTCTCAAAATCCCTTAATTTCTAGGTTCCTTAAGGGTGCTATGAGACTTAGACCGGTGGATTCAACTCCTGTTCCCCAGTGGGATCTTGCTACAGTTCTCTCGGGTCTTTGTGGTCCTCCATTTGAGTCGTTAGAGGACATGGATCTTAAGTGTTTAGCCTTTAAAACCACCTTTTTAGCCATCACTTCAGCAAAGAGAGTGGGTGAGCTCCAGGCTTTTTCTTCCGAGGAACCATATACTTCATTCTTGAAGATAGGGTCCAGCTCAGATTTCTCCCTAGCTTTAACCTTAAGGTGCCTTCTCATGCCAATATCAACGAGATGGTTTCCGTACCAGTGTTTTTTCCAGCTCCTTCCACTGAAGAAGAGGAAGGACTTCACACACTGGCTGTAGTAAGGTGTCTTCAGACCTAACTTCTACGTACACGACCTTTCAGGAAATCCGAGAATCTCCTTATTAATATATATGGTAGAGACAAAGGTCTTAGAGCTTCCAAATCTACCTTATCTAGATGGATCAAGGAAGCAAAAACTTCTTTTTCTGCTCAGTGGTTAACTCCACCTGAATTCTTTACAGCCCACTCAATTAGGGTTGTGTCAACCTCTTGGGGTTAGAGCCGTGGGGTACCTCTTGATCAGATTTGTGCAGCCGCTTTGTAACGTCTCTGCCGTTTCGGGTCTCGGCGCCGCCCTCCGCTCGCACGCTGTGGCGAAGGAGGCGTCTTCAATTTGGTTCTTTGTGTAAGTTTCTTGATGCTCAGTCTGAACATGGTCCTAATCAGTGTAATGGATTTCTAAGCACACCCGTGTTCTAAGCATTTCTCTCTGGACGGTATAGAGTTAATCTCTTCCTGGCTTGTGTGATTGACAGCCTGTGTGCCTATCAGGTGTGGGGCTGGGCCCAGACTTTCTATATACAGGATGTCACTTCTCTGCAAGTCACCGGTTATTGCACTTGTGTTTTGCCTGCTCTCTTTATTATTTCCCTTGCTACCTTGTTACCTGATTTTCTGACCACTGCTTTGACTTTGACTATTCTCTTGGATTTAGATTTTGTACTGCATTGCTCGTTTGTTACTGACCCCTTGGCTTCCTGACCTCTCTTCTGTGTTGTTTTGTCTTGTCCTGTTCTCTGTGTCACTTACCCAGTATAGGGCTTGTCTTCAGGTTGTCCTTTTACCATTTAGGGTAACTGAGGCAATAGGAAGGGACAGTGGCTGGGGTGAGATTAGGGCTCACTTGTCTCTGTCCTTCCTCCCAGACAGCTGCAGTAGTGTCAGGGTATTGCTTCGTTTGGCAAGACCCTTACAGAATAACCGGCCCATACATTCTGCCATTGCTTCCCATAGGGTCAGCATGGATCCTATTCAGGGCCTTGCAGCCAAGTTGGAAGGTTTGGCAGTCCTGGTAAATGAGCTTGCTAAACAGGTGCAGACCCTTACTGATGCCGCTGCAGCATCTCCAGTTGTTTCTGCCCCTTTTAAGGTGAAGATGTTACTCCCGGATCGTGAAAAATTTGAGACTTTCCGGGAGTCCTGTCGCCTGTATTTTCGGATTAATCCACATGCATCCCAGGCCCAAATGGTTGGAGTAGTTATATCCCTCCTACAGGGGGATCCACAAGCTTGGGCCCTTAAACTCCCTCTAGGGGCTGAGGAGTGGACTGACTTTGAAAATTTTTTTTTTGTCTTTGGGCTCTATATATGCTGAGCCAGATCACATTGGTCTTGCGGAATCGCAACTCCTCACCATGCGGCAGGGCAAACGCTCTGCTGAGGAATATTGCGCAGAATTCCGCAAGTGCAGCGTGACTGCAGGTTGGTGTGAGTCAGCTCTAAAGGCCCACTTTAAACAAGGCCTGTGTGACCGTGTTAAGGAGTTCTGGGTTGGTCACCCAGATCCTCCCACTCTTGAGCAGGCCATGACTTTGGCTTTCCGTATTGACCGTAGGATCCGGGAAAATGTTAAAGAGAGAATAGGGTCTGCTTCTTCCAAGTTTTCTGTCTCTCCCTCACTCTCTCCTGAAAACCTTGTTATTTCTCCCATGACTCCTGGTGAGGAACCTATGCAACTGGGAGTTATGGACGCCAAGATGCAACGAGATCATCGTCTCAGGAACAACCTCTGCCTGTACTGTGGTACTTCCGGTCATTTCATCCGTGACTGCTCCATCAGACCCCGCACACCAGGGGAAAAGCTTCAGTGCCTGAGTGGTAGTCGGAAGAACCACTCAGGTAACCAGGTATTTGCTAGTAGTAACAATAAGATGTTGTTATCTGTGTCTCTGTCCTCTGGGGACAGATCTGTTTCTGGCCAGGCCTTAGTTGACTCTGGGTCTGCGGCAAACTTTGTCACATTCTCGTTTGTCTCAGCTTTAGACATTGAGCTTTTGCCACTTGACACTCCTCTGGCGGTTACTGGAGCGGATTTTGCCCCACTGGCCAGGGGTAAGGTCCAATTCAAGACCCCCTTAATAACGTTGCAAGTGGGTTCAGCTCATTCAGAGGTCATGAACTTTTTTGTTATGGAGCATCTGTCTTCCGATATTATTTTGGGGCTCCCCTGGTTGAACCTCCATAACCCTATTTTTGATTGGGGTAAAAGGGAGTTGGTAAAATGGGGAGATCAGTGTTCATCCCACTGTATTGTTTTGCACACCTTAAATTGTGTTACTGAAGAGACTGTCTCGGCTGCAAAAGGTGGGAAACACCAGGGGAATAAAAAATATTTGCCTGGCCCACCAGTGTCTGTGGTTGTGCAAAAAGACCCTGAATTGCAGGCAGAGAAAATACTGGGTCCTACTAAAACTGGTTTATCTTGTGAGGGTCCGGTGGCCCCTCATAAAGGGGGGGGTACTGTAACGTCTCTGCCGTTTCGGGTCTCGGCGCCGCCCTCCGCTCGCATGCTGTGGCGAAGGAGGCGTCTTCAATTTGGTTCTTTGTGTAAGTTTCTTGATGCTCAGTCTGAACATGGTCCTAATCAGTGTAATGGATTTCTAACCACACCCGTGTTCTAAGCATTTCTCTCTGGACGGTATAGAGTTAATCTCTTCCTGGCTTGTGTGATTGACAGCCTGTGTGCCTATCAGGTGTGGGGCTGGGCCCAGACTTTCTATATACAGGATGTCACTTCTCTGCAAGTCACCGGTTATTGCACTTGTGTTTTGCCTGCTCTCTTTATTATTTCCCTTGCTACCTTGTTACCTGATTTTCTGACCACTGCTTTGACTTTGACTATTCTCTTGGATTTAGATTTTGTACTGCATCGCTCGTTTGTTACTGACCCCTTGGCTTCCTGACCTCTCTTCTGTGTTGTTTTGTCTTGTCCTGTTCTCTTTGTCACTTACCCAGTATAGGGCTTGTCTTCAGGTTGTCCTTTTACCATTTAGGGTAACTGAGGCAATAGGAAGGGACAGTGGCTGGGGTGAGATTAGGGCTCACTTGTCTCTGTCCTTCCTCCCAGACCGCTGCAGTAGTGTCAGGGTATTGCTTCGTTTGGCAAGACCCTTACACGCTTCTTGGTCATCTCAGCTGACCTTTGTAAAACATTACCGGCTAAATGTCCGGAGTTCAGAGGCGGCTGCCTTTGGACAGTCAGTCCTAGGTACTGTACAGCGAGGAAACCTTCCCTAGGGGAATTACTTGCTACATCCCCATATTGTGCTGCTTGAGGACGTAAGGGAATCGTTGATTATGATGTTAATCTGTTTTCCCTTAGTCCTAACAGCAGCACAAGCTTCCCTCCCTAACTTAGGATTCTTTACTTTATAACTTACACAAGGGGGGAGGTCTCTTTTGCCCTCTTATAGGGTACCATAGTCATACACAAATTATGTTAATGAAAAATTCTGCCTGTCCTATCAACACACAGGGCCAGAAATACCCCATATTGTGCTGCTGTTAGGACTAAGGGAAAACAGATTAACATCGTAATCTACGATTATGCAGGTTTGGTGAAAAAAAGATCTTGGAGGTAAAGAAAAATGGGATTGCAGCTTTTATCCTAATCTTTAGATTGCTTTATAAATTCTTACCAGGATAAAACCCTGTCTTATGAAATATCATTGCAAGACTTCTATGCATAAATAAAAAGATTCCCCTCATAACTTTGGGACATGTAATGTTGTAGTTTGTTTTTACATCTGGATAGTGTCTACGTGAGTCTGACACAGACCACCTTCATGATTTATAGATTATGACTGCGCTGTGCTTCACTTTGTTAATGCAGCTTTCAATGTCAAAAACTCCTCTGCAATCTGAAAAGATATGTTAAATGGCATGACTCATGTTCATTGAATTGGTGTATTCTGGAGAGACTGATAAATGGTCAAAAACATTTTATGAACTGCTGTTTCCTGAGCAATTGCTGGGTTATTGCTCATTTTATGTTAATATATTTACTAATTGATTTGTATATTTATTATTTCTCCTACATCCTTTCTGTCTTTTATGGACCATTTTGCTTGTGTCTTTTTTGTTGCTGCAGATATGTATAGTACTACTAATTACTCGTGTACATTAAAGCCAACTAGACTATAAACAATTTACAGTGAAGACCTTAAAGGGCTATTCCCATTCCAATTAAATAAGCATATCAACAAAATTGAAACAAGTTATCTAACCAAAGTAGCTACTGCTCTACGAAATATGTAGGTGCTTTTCTCCAGGAGAATATTGGTGCAGAGACTTCAAGTTGACTCAGCTGACTTTTAGTCTAGATCCACAAAAACATGGTATAAAACAGACATGAAAAATTTACATTGTAGTCCATTTTTGGCTCATACATTTCAGCGTATTGAGGGATCCGTGAAAACAGAGAAAAATATGACATAATCTATATTTTGATGATCCGTTAAAATAGACCATCAAAAAAACGGTCATATGAACAGCCCCCATTCACATATAGTGAATAATGCAGCTATGTGACGGCCTTTAAAGAAACAGATGTCACATGGTCGATTTTCACTGTCATATAAATTTATGTTTACACTACTGAAATATATGAGGGATCCATGAAAACAAGCACCCCTTGGATGCAAAACAGCTGTGAAAAATGTTTGCATCCAAGGGGTGGCTTGTTTTCACGGATCCCTTACATTGTACCATTGTTGTGTGAACTTTGGCTTAGGAGAAAACCTAGACCTTAAGACAGGTAGGTGCAATTCTCAAACATCAGAAGATTAAAACATACATTTATTAAATGTATTTGAAAATGCACATTTACAAGGAAAGAAAATACACTAAAGTGTTGAGATCCCTAAATTATTTTTGGTGGTTTTTAAAATTTTTTACATAGCTATATAGTACATACATGAATCCTGAAATATTTCATATCATACTATTGACTGGGGTAAATACAATAAGCTGCAACTCACTGGAGGAAGATCAGCAGAGTAATCTCATTATCATAAGATGGCAGGAGATATTCGATATTAGAGCACTGTTGTATTGCTGGTGGCCTGAATAGAGAAAAACAGCTACACTACACATAATACAAATATTGCTCTCCATTGGAGACTCTGTCACAGAAACCACCGAAAATCAATGTGGAGAGAAAGTCCTGCATGGAGGACATTTCTCTCTGTCGCTTTAAGTTTGAAAACGGCAGACATCGTGTGTAACAGCCATCTTTCTATCGTTTGAGTCCCCTGGCGGACCGGAATGACAAGAAGCTCAGCGCAGATGTGATCCTAGCCTAAGACAAATTCTGCCATTGGTTTCAGTGGAGGGGCAATACTCCATTTCTTGTTGAAGACTCTATAATGTGATAAAGTACACATTCCATGCTGTACTGTCTATGCATACAATATGAGAAGAGAATGTGTGTCTAAATATGGCTGCCTCCAGGTAAGCTTTAAAAAATGAATAGCTGCAACATTATAAAAAAACACAATATTTCTCTTCTACTTGCTTATATTTTATGAATGAATCAAATGAAATGCTTGAAATATCTTTTGCTTCCATTATTTTATAATTCTGTATATTCTTATCTTTCCACTGAGATGGCGCAGGTTTGAGAACTCTTGTAAATAGGAATAATAGAGTTGATTTGAGATGAGCTGTTTCCGCTGAGTCATAATTCTTTCTTTTTTACATGACAGCTTTATTTAGTCACAGTTATATACTGACCTTACAGATTGAGGGCAGCCAGAAATAATAAAGCTGTTTTACATGAAGTGATCTTTAAGTATAAAAGTGATTGTCTTCAGGTCTAATTTCTCTTATATATCAATTTACAGTTTGACAGCTGTCTATTACAGTTTAATACTGGCCAATGCATAAATTGCAAGAAATAATCCTTGCTGATTTAGACCATACAAAAACATAAAAAAATGAGTTAATGTTGACCAAAGTCAATTTTATCCCATTTGTGTTTGGATGCAACAACCGATTTTGCAAAAAAATAAAAAAATATATCATAAACTATAACTAATTGTTCCATTGTTTCGAGATAATGCCAACCTATAAGGAAGAACTTCTATAAATTACCAAAGTTTGGCCAATGCTCTAAATTCTGGATGGGAAAATTCTATCATATGAATAGAGGATGAGAAACTCAGTGCAAACATACCCATTTGTTTTCTCCTTGGCTGAAAGTACACAAAAAAAAAAAAAAAATGAAATTACAGAAAATTCAGCATACTGTCAGCTTTAGAAGAATATATAACACTCCCAGGGCCAGCTCCAGGTTTGTGTGCGCCCTTGGGTGACAGAGCCCCAGTGGGCCCCTTTTGGAGTAACTCATGCACAATACATCAAAAAAACTATCGAAATTGGGTGTTTTTTGCTGTGGCAGACCTACTGGAGCGGAGTGTAATAAAGGATATTCCAGACAAGTAGATACAACCTGTTCAGACAGAGTAAAGTGGGATTTGAGGCGGACATCTGCCTCGGATTCTTCTTTATCTTCTGCCCCCAGGTCGCAGTGCAGAACATCAGCAGGCCCTTGCGGTTTTCCACCGCTGATTAGGCCCCAGCTTCCTGCTCCAACTAGTTTCAATAGGAGGCAGAATGAGGGAGGAATCTGCTGCAAAATCAGTGCCAGATTCCACCGTGTGAACAGGGCCTGATACTGTTAATAGTGCCATTCCACAGTGGCCCCCATACAGTATCATATGCTCAATAGTGACCCCCACACAGTATTATATGATCCACAGTGGCCCACACACAATATTATATGCTCCACAGTGGCCCCCACGCAGTATTATATACTCCACAGTGTCCCCCACACAGTATTATATACTCCACAGTGTTCCCCATGCAGTATTATATACTCCACAGTGGCCCCTACTCAGTATTATATACTCCACACTGGCCCCACACAGTATCATATGCACCACAGTGGCCCCCACACATTATCATATGCTTTACAGTGGCCCCCACACAGTATCATATGCTTTACAGTGGCCCCCACACAGTATCATATGCACAGTGACCCCCGCACAGTATTATATACTCCACAGTGGCCCCCACACAGTATTATATGCTCAACAGCGGCCCCCATGTAGTATTATATACTCCACAGTGGCCCCCACACAATATTATATACTCCACAGTGGCCCCAACGCAATATTATATACTCCACAGTGGCCCCCACACAGTATTATATACTCTACAGTGGCCCCCACATAGTATTATATACTCCACAGTGGCCCCCACGCAGTACGATATACTCCACAGTGGCCCCCACGCAGTACGATATACTCCACAGTGGCCCCCATGCAGTATTATATACTCCACAGTGGCTCCACATGGTATCATATACGCCACAGTGGCTCCCACGCAGTTTTATGTGCTCCACAGTGGCTCCCACGCAGTATTATATGCTCCACTGTGGCTCTCATACAGTATTATATACTCCACAGTGGCCCCCACACAGTATTATATACTCCACAGTGGCCCCCATGCAGTACGATATACTCCACAGTGGCCCCCACGCAGTACGATATACTCCACAGTGGCCCCCATGTAGTATTATATACTCCACAGTGGCTCCACATGGTATTATATGCGCTACAGTGGCTCCCACGCAGTTTTATGTGCTCCACAGTGGTCCCCACGCAGTATTATATGCTCCACAGTGGCTCCCACACAGTATTATATGCTCCACAGTGATCCCCACACAGTAGTATTATATGATTCACAGTAGTCCTCTCACAGTATTATATGCTCCACAGTGGCTCCCACACAGGATTATATGCCCAACAGTGGCCCCCACACAGTATTATATACTGCATAGTGACTCCCACACAGTATTATATGCCCAAAAATCGCAATTTTCAAAAAGTGAAATGCTCTGCTTTTCAGACAGATAGTCATGCGACCAAAATACATAAATAAATATTATCTACCATATCCCTGCTTTATATCGGCATCATCTTTTAATCGTCCAGTAATTTATTTTTCTGAAGAGGATTATAAAGGCCTATATATTAGAAACCCCCCATAAATCACCCCATTTTCAAAACTTCACCCCTCAAATAATTCAAAACAGCATTTGGGGAGTTTGTTAACCCTTTAAGCATTTCACGGGAATTAAAACAATATGGAAGTGAAATTTAGACATTTCATTTTTATCCAATAATACATTCATTTATCCCTAAAATTAACACATTCATAAAGGGTTGAAGGAGAAAATACATCTCAAAAACCAAATATTGCTCATTCCATTCTGTGCCCGGCTGTTCCCAAACAGCAGTTTATATCCACATATGACATTAAGTACATTATCCTGGGTACAACAGTGTCATACATGTGGGCATAAACTTCAATTTGGGCACACAGTAGGGCACAGAAGGGAAGGAGTGCTATGTGGCTTTTGGAGCGCAGATTCAGATGTTTGGTATCTGGACGCTGTGTCATGTTTGCAGAGCCTCTAAGGTACCAGAAAAGTGGAATCCCCTAGGGAGTGACCCCATTTTGAAAACTGCACCCCTCAAAGAACTTATCAGGGTGTGTAATAAGCATTAGTATCCCAGGCGGGAATGCACAGCGGATGGTGAAGAGTGAATATGAAAGCTGTGCGGAGTGCATTGGGAACACCAAATTCCCTACTATATCCCCAGTAGCTCCTATGATTGGGGGGGTCACTTTGGGGGGTCACTTTTAGTTTATTTTCCCTTGTAAGCTCTAAAATTGGAGTGTTCCCTGATATACGCTTGCACAGCTTATACATTCCCTTCCTGCTGCAGACAGTTGTGTTCTAAAGATTTGGTGATTTGGGGGGTTTTTGTCTTCACATTGTGCAAGCTATATCTTTTTTTATTTTTTTGGTGATGTAGCCATATGAGGGCTGATTTTTTGCGGTATGAGATGCATTTTTTAATGACACTATTTTGTTGGGTGCCTATAATTTATAGAATAAATTATATTAATCTCTTTCTGGTGGATTAAAAAAAACATCAATTCTGGCATTGGTTTTTACTTTTTAATTTTTTTGCCGTGCAGCGTACAGCATAAGTAACATGTTACCTTTATTCTGCGGATCGGTACGGTTACAGCGATACATCATTTACATTGTTTTTTTATGCGTTACTAATTCTGCAGAACAAAAAAACATTTGTGGACATAAATCAATTGTTTTTAAATCACCATCTTCTGAGATGCGTAACATTTTTATTTTTCAGTTGACAGAGTTGGTTGAGGGCTTATTTTTTGCGGGAGGACATGTGGTTTTTATTGGTATTGTTTTTAGGAACATATGACTTTTTGATCACTTTTTATAGCATTTTTTGTAAGTGAGATAGCCAGGCAGTGGGGACTCCAGGCAGCCTGGAGTCACTGGCCAGACCCCGGGCTGCAGAAAATAGATATCGGCACCCCCCCATCTCGCCGCGGGGGGTGCCAGGGAGCGGCAACATGGCGGAACCCCTTGGATGCCATGGTCATGTTTGACCGCGGCATCCAAGAGGTTAAAACCCAGTTACGACCAGGGGTTATGGAGCAGGCTGTTAGCTGTCAGTTACAGCTAACACCCACTTCCGATCCCTCTCACAGTGTCTCTGAAGTGCTGGCCCTGCTTAGAGGACATGAAAGGTCCTTTTTACCCCTTTCCCGACATCCACTGTAACAGTATGGCGGATGTCAGGTATTTAAATATGGCAGCCGCCTAGGAGCTGTATTATACAGTGGAGACCCAGCAGTAGTGCCCACACTGATCACAGGCAATAATCCCTCTGATGCCTCAGTCACTGATCCACTGCCATAATAGTCAGGAAATACTTAAGGCTCCCACGCTTTTCTGGCATACACCTATAATACTAGTGCTGCTATTTTACAATGCATTGTAATGTATAATAATAATAATAATAAATTTTATTTATATAGCGCCAACATATTTAGTATTACAATTTAGCATTGTATTAGTGATCAGACCCCCCTGGGGTTCAAGGGGGTCTAAAAATTACAGTTAAAAAGAAAAGAAATAAAAATTCAGATCAAACCCCCTTTCCCTAGAACACATAAAAGTACTTAAAGTGAAACACATACACATTAGGTATCCCTGTGTCTGAAAACTCCTGTTCTACAAACTTATAAAAATATTTTTAAGTGAACGCCATAGTGGGAAAGAAAATCAAACTGCTGTTTTTTCGCTGTTTGCTGGCCCTGTAAAAAAAGACCTTATACATCCCCATACAAGGAAATATAAAAAGGTTAGTGGTGTCAGAATATGGCGATTCCAAGAAATTTTTTTGGGGAAGTTTTGGAATTTTTTAAGGGGTTAAATCGAAAAGAATATATAAGTTTGGTAACCCTGGAAGTGTATCAACTAATAGAATACAGGAAACATGTAATTTTAGCTGCCCAGTAAACACCGTAAAAGCAAAGCCCCTAAGAAAGTCGTGCAAATTAAGTTTCTCTCCAATTCTACCCAATTCTGAATTTTTCCCAGCTGCCGAGTACATCATACGGAATATTAAATAATAACATTATGGAATACAATTTGTCCGACAAAAAGGAAGCCCTCATATGGCTCTCTAAACTGAAAAAAATAAAAAAAGTTATGACTTTTGGAAGGCGAGGAGTCAAAAACTAAAATTGAAAAATGCCTGCAAAGGGAAGGGGTAAAAGGCTATGTCCACCATCAAAATCCAATAGCTGCAATTAATCTAAAATTGAAAAAAAAAAAAAAAAAATTAAGCAACTTCCCAATAGGCATTAATTAAAAATTTCCTACCATTTTGTTACTATAGCTCCTATGCAGGCTATGTATTTCCATGGTAACAGGCGACAAACAAGTTTTGTGTTTGTGTAATCCTTGTTTAATTTTCTCTTTTAGATGTACTGGAACAATGTAAACATATTTGCAAAGGTGTATATAACTTTTAAATGGAACTGTGATGCAATTCTCTGGAGCAAATTAAGTCATTCTTTGTCATGTTGTTTATATAGAGCCTACATATTCTACAGAGATTGTCATCATCCACGTTTCATTAAATAGAAAGAAGTTTTTTAATTGTTTGTTATATGTGCTCTTTTAATGTAGCAGCAAATTTGCCTTCGTAACTGGTTTCTTTATTCTGAAATTAATAGGGGAATGCTTGAACAATATGAAATGACTGTTTTTTTCATATAATAATCTGCAGCACTTACCTATTTTTATGTATTTCTTAATGAGAACCATACTGAATTAACTCTCTTAATGTACAATGTCTGCATTAGTTCCTTGTAATTTGGTGTCAGTTAATTTAGCATAACAATATACTATTAAATCAAATTGCACTAATGAAATAACATACAAGATCATTGCAGTTTTTTACAATAGCATAATGTTGTATTTCCCCAGCTCCTCGTTAGCCTGTAAATGATGTCAATCTTCTAACATGTGTTATAACACCCAATCAGCAAAGCCAACAATGAGCCTATGGTGATTTCCTGCATCAGCGCTGCCGCTGAAGTCAGGTGCATGTCTCATTTAGCGCATTATGACAAGACACGCTAAATCTTTATATTTGTTTCTCCATATGTTCCTACAATTAGGCAGCTGCAAAAAGATACTAATTGCTATCACACAAAACTTTTGTGACAAAGGGATTGTGCACATAATATAAACCAAATCTGTTGACCTGGACTAAACACCCGTAAATATCAAGTATCAATTTTAACAACATATTTATTACAATGTGTATGCTTTTGATATTATTATATATATTTTTATATATATCTTTTTATTAAAGTTTAGCATGATGGGTAAGTGCAGACCTCAAAAGTTACAGCAATGTCAATTGCTTATACAAAGTAATTTAGGCGCTCAGTAAAGCCTTATGTAACGGCCTACACAGCTCAGTCATACATAACACTTATGATAAGCAGTGTTCATCCAAGTACAAGGTGCAGGAAGAACACCCAAACAGGTCATGATCTGAGGACATTGCATTAGAAAACACTTGAACCAATTTCTGACCTGCACTTACAACAAGGAGATCTCAAAACAAGACCTGTTATGAGGACTGAAGCTAAGAAACATTGAAGCAAAGCAAGAACCTTGTTGCTATAACCTGATATGTACACCAGTTTTAACGAATGTACCATTTGTATGATATTTTGACCAGATGGGACAATTGGGCCAAGAATCAAACATGGGAACTTCTTACCATCGAATGCATTTTATGTGGTTTAAATGGATTTCTCTAAATATTGGAAAGACTGTGAAGAGAGCTTTCCATTTGACCACACATAAGGGGTGTCAAGACCAGATGGTGTCTCACCAACTACATTGTACATTTTACATCTCACAGTTTATGTCCTGTGTGTAAGTTCAGTGCTCTGTTACATTTTTAATGATAGTAGCAGTATTATGGAATTTACAAAAATACCCTCATATTGCACTAACATTTTTTTTTTAAATTCCCAGAAATTCTGTTTCCTTTGTTTCACTCCAGGAGACAAGTTTCATAGATTATATATTCTATCAACATAAAATTGCAATTTTCAAAAGATGTGACACATTCCCTTCACAATGAATGCTGTAAAATTAAAGAATGTCTGTTCAATACAATAAATATATATTAATGTGAAATTCTCATGAGAACATCTGGTCACTTAATATTAGATCAATCGCCATTTCAACATAATAACTTTCATAACATATACAAATGCCTAAGGCTTACCTATAGACACAGCTGTTTAAGGCAAGTATTCCCCAAGCAATAGCAGCATTTATTGAACACCAATAAAATAACCTTAAAGTAGCTGGAGGCAGAGTGAAGGTTCAATAAAGGGTTGGTCACAATATAGCAAAAAAATGGTGTAAGCCTTGAAGATTTGGACTAGACAATGGAGGTGACCACACGTTATAATAAAACTAATTCATATATATGGCCTCAATTCAAAAACTGTACCCACACGTTTTTTGCTATGTTATTACTCTTATTGTTGTTATTGCTGATTCTGTTTCTTACTACTATACATGAGCAATGCCATTTTAGATATTTATTAAAGACATTCTAATTTTTGTTTATGTGTAGCAAAACCATTAATTCCCATTTAGTGTAGTTAGTAGAGATGGGCGAACTTCTCAAGATTTGTTTCGTGTTCTGGTTTGGTGACTTGGGTCCCTGATTTGTTTCGGGTTGAACAAGTTTAGTATGAACCACACCTTAAATTAACTTAAAACATAGTGTAGAACAATCTTAGGCCTCCTAGGAATCTATCTATCTAATTTCTAGGTTTCAGAGCATAACAACATTATTGAGATCTAGAATGAAATTTATTTTGGTATGCTACACTTAAAACGCATTGAAATTGATATTATAACCTCATCACCCTGAACATGGATGTTTTTCTTCAGCAGGGACAGGGAAGCTAGTTAGAGTTGGTTGGAAGATGGATGGAGCTAAATACAGGGCAATCCTGAAAGAAAACCTGTTGGAGGCTGCAAAAGACTTGAGACTGGGACGGAGATTTACCTTCCAGCAAGACAATGACCCTAAACATACAGCCAGAGCTACAGTGGAATGGTTTAGATCAAAGAATATTCAAGTGTTAGAATGGCCCAGTCAAAGTCCAAACCTAAATCCCATTGAGCATCTGTGGCAAGACATGAAAATTACTGTTCACAGACGCTCTCCATCCTGTCTGGCTGAGCTTGAGCTCTCTTTGCAAAGAAGAATGGGCAAAAATCTCAGTCTCTAGATGTGCAAAGCTGGTAGAGGCATACCCCAAAAGACTTGCAGCTGTAATTGCAGCAAAAGGTGTCTCTACAAAGTATAGATATTGGGGGGTGAATTCTTTTGCATGTCACACTTTTCAGATTTTTATTTGATTAAAATTTTGAAAACCATATATTATTTTCCTTCCACTTCACAATTATCTGCTACTTTGTGTTACGTCTATCACGTAAAATCTCAATAAAATACATTTAAGTTTGTGGTTGTAAGGTGAGAAAATGGGAAAAAGTTCAAGGGGTATGAATAGTTTTGCAAGAAACTGTATATATGGCAAGGCAAAAGAATTAACAACATACATTAATAGCTGGTAATATTTTTGCCTCTGGCCTCCTAAATTAATCACACTTCCATGCAATCCTGGAAGAAAATCTGTTAGAGGCTGCAAAAGACTTGAGACTGGGAAGGAGATTCACCTTCCAGCAAGACAATGACCTTAAAAATACAGGCAGAGCTTCAGTGGAATGGTTTAGATCAGGGTCCCCATCCACCGGTCCGCGGACCGGGATCGGGCCATTGGGGGCCTTTTGCCGGTCCGCGGGGCAGAGGGCTGGCCTTGGTAAATGCGGCTCCTGGCACATTATGTGGGGCGGCGATCTGGCCACAGTGTTGTAACTCCTAGCATAGCTAATAGCGCGGGACCTCAATGTACAGCGCTGTAGTCCAGGTTCCCGCCATTAGCTATGCTAGGAGCCACAACACTGTGGCCATATTTCCAACCCGTCTCGTCTAAAGCGCTGTTTAGTGTATAACCTCACCCCATATGAACAAAGCCCTGCCTCTAAACCGCCTGCCCAGCCCCCCTGCCGGGCCGCAGAGAAAAAAAGGCTGGGGACTGCTGTTTTAGATCAAAGAATATTCTTGTCTTAGAATGGACCATTCATAGTCCAAACCTAAATCCCATTGAGCATCTGTGGCAGGAAAATTGCTGTTCACAGTCTCTCTCCATCCAGTCTGGCTGAGCTTGAGCTATTTTGCAAAGAAGAATGGGCAAAAATCTTAGGCATACCCCAAAAGACTTGCAGCTGTAATTGCAGCAAAAGTTGGCTCTACAAAGTATTGATATAGGGGGGCTGAATATTTATGCACTTTTTAGATTTTTATTTGATTAAAATTTTGGAAACCATGTATCATTTTCATTCCACTTCACAATTATCTGCTAGTTTGTGTTACTCTATCACTTCAAATCTCAATAAAATACATTTAAGTTTGTGGTTGTAACGTGAGAAAATGGAAAAAAGTACAAGAGCTATGAATAGTTTTGCAAGAAACTGTATACATGGCAAGGCAAAAGAATTAACAACATACATTAATGGCTGATAATATTTTTGCCTCTAGCCTCCGAAATTAATCATACTTGTCTTAGTGGATGCTACACCTGTTCACGATAAATGCTGCCCAGTCTTATCTTGTACTATCTGTAATCTTTTTTAATACCTCATTATTCCTATATGCCAGTGACTCACACAGAATTGTAAAATGCAGCAGAGATCGATCCGTCTGCTAAATATATATCATCTTGACTTTTGCTATGCATTTTCAGTATATAGTTCACGCAAAATTGTGTAATGCTGCATAGATTGATCCAGCACACATATGGACAGTTAAGAAGGAAATACATTACAAATAGCATAACAATGTTCCAGATAGTCGCACAAATTATTTCACACCCCTAGAAGAATAAGAAATGAAACAGTAAACCAGTAAGTTTATAGAAGTGTGTTCACTTGCCAATCTGCAGAGATGCTGATTCTTGAAGGGGCAGCACAGGCTCTCTGAACAAAGGATAATCCCACCCACACTTCCTGTAAACCAGGAAGTCTCTCTGCTGATAGAGGCGGATTTGATCTAGCAACAGGCAGTGTACAGCAGATTCAGTGGTAGTGAGATCCTTAACAGAATTTATTAAGTGTTATGATAGAGTCTCTGGAGCACATATCAGAGATGGCAGGAACTATTTGACAACAGAGAGCAGTATAACTAGCTGCTTAAATCTTATACAGAGAGATCCCAGACACCCAAACACCTTTACCAGAGCCTGTCGCAAAACCAGGTGGACTTGTGCTGAATTTGGGGCCCAAGTTATCACTACTGAAACTGGTACAAGAAATAAATGCTTCACAAACTGAAGTCAAACCAGAACCCACAATACCTTACAAGGCAGATCAGAGCCAGGAGGGTAAATCAGATGAGTGAACATTCAAGTCAAAAGTCATTCCATAAGCCACTATCAGGAGACAAGTGGATTTCCAGTAACAAGCCAAAGGTCAGGTCCGAGAGGAAACATCAGAGCTACAATAAGGAGAAAGGCAGATTTCCAGTAGCAAGCCAAAGGTCAATATAGAGCAGTTCAGCACAAATTATCAAGATAAGCCACACTAAGTGCAACAACAAAGCAGGCAGCTGTATGAGGAGGAAGAGGGTTGTGAGAGTATGAACCTAGAGGGCGCTAGGGGAGCGACCCAGGCCAGCCCTGAAAAGGCCCTCAGCCACACCTTTGGGTGGGGCGTGTATCTCCAGAAGGCTGGAGAAACCTGCTTGGAGCAGGAAATGGTGGACCAGCCTAGGACAGAGAGGCAGTCTGTCCCAGAGGGCTTGGATCCAGAGAGGACTTACAAAGACTAAGTCAGGCTCTTATTGCCCCAGAGGCTAGTTAGGGACTCAAGGAGTCAGTGAGTGCCCTAACTGTGGCATAGGTTTTTTTGTTGTTTTGCTGTGTTGCAGTTGAGCTGAATAAAGCCCCTTTTATGTTTCACTTGAACCGTCTGAACCCTATATTTCCGGCGCCCAGTACCACGAACCACCGCTGTTGGGACCAGGAGCCTGCCGCCATTTGAGTTTAATTCCCCCAAGCTGTCACAGGGTTTAAATATGCCTCCTCAGCTGCTAACTGGATAAGCCTAGGAGAACTCTGAATACTGCAGAAACTTCACAGGTCAGCATGGTAACCTTAAAGCAACAGCAGCTAAAATGATGTTCCTGAATTAAGACTGTTAAATTTTTATAAATTTTTTTACTAGTGATGATTCCAACTATCAAATCACAAGTTTTCTGAAAAGTTAGTGACTATTTAAAAAAAAAAATTGTTTTTTAGATATGGGTTGATAATGCTTCAACATTATATTGGCAAAAAAAAATTAAGAAGTGTTGTTTCTTACCTAATAGATTGAATTATTTTTACATTGAGCCCAAGTGTTCTTCCTCTAATTAGAATAATATAGCCATGGCTTGCAGGTACAGGTTTTCCTATAATCTGATCCGGTTTTTTACGCAAACTAATTACCAGAAGTTCTAAACAAGCGTAGTTTATTTCTTCTTTGTTAGGGCTGCCAAGTAAATTAGACACCACTTTACACATTTTAAGTAGTAAATGTCCATGCATATAATTTTATTGTTCTACATCTGCGCACGCTGTGATACCACCATAATAACTGTTTCACATTGAAATGTCAACAAATATTCAAGATTACAAGTATTATATATATTGTATTTTGCATGTAAATTTAGGTGTTTTTACTTCCATGTGTAAGTTATTTTCAAGTCATTGATACACTAGCCTTAATAAATCTGCCCCACTGTGTTCAGAGTAGTTATTACGCTTGGTATACAAAGTTTATAAGTAAAACCCTAAAGCAATTGTTTAATAGTCTCAAGCATAGTCCTTGATGGGTAATAGAGCTGATGGTGGACAGGAAGAAGCATGGAGGTAGTTTATCTCATTTTTAATTTGTGATGCATAGGTTGCACTTCAAAAGACAGGATGGAGGGCTGTAAACATAACACCTCTGGGACCCAAACTGCCAAAGAGGCACACAAGCACTATTACTTATAGAGCTGCACAGAACCCGGACTCTGTCTGACTATTTTTGGTTATCTGAATTTTTCCCTCGGATACTGTAAAGATACTGGACAATCGTTGTTGTATAGTATTTGCATGTTTCATTAGATATTGTATTATAACTGGAGGTACATTTGATGTTTTATTTTCATAAGAATGGAAAGGCGCTTTAACACTAGCTAAAATCATCACTTATTGTATGCAATAAAATAAACATTAATACTGTCAAATAAATTGAACATTAATACCACACAATAAAATGAACATTAATACAAACATTAATACGTTATGATAAATGTAAAATGACTACAGTATAATGGATATTTCCAATGCACAATTAAACATGCAGTTCAGTCATTCAATAAAATAAATTAGTTTGTGCTGTACAATAAAATGAAAGTTCATGCCACACAACAATATTAACTATATTAGCCTACAATAAAATGACTCTTCATTTTGTACTTAGAAATCAAGTTAAAATAAGTAATACCATGCTATGAAACAAGCAAGCAGCCAGGCTAATACCAGGCTAAAACATTGGCATACTGTGTACTACATATATTCCGTACATTAATCATACTTTATTCATTGCAGTTATTTAGTTAAAATTATTCTTCAAGGCATTCTACTACCACCAAAATCAACTTTAAAGCCTTATGCAAATGAGATGTTAGATACACACATTGTATGGCCATGCATGCTGAAGTACCCGTTTTGACTGTGGTTGCCACCCTTAACATAAAGACAGACAAGCCTTGACCACAGGCAAAAACAAATGCCCTGGAAAACATGGCCACACACCAGTTAAACCAAGCAGCTCATTTACACAAAGATTAAAATTTGATTTTCACTGCAGAGAGACTGCAGTTTGACACAAAATGGTATACTCACTATTTTGCTAACAGCCAATACCACAGCATATAAGTGGTTTCGAAGCAATTTTGGTGCTCATAGACTTCCTAGACTAACATTCTAAAGTGAACAAATTCAAACACTATTATTTGTTTTAAGTATTTTGTATTTGTGTGTCAGGGCCCATGTCAGTACCTGGCAAACCTGGGCTGATGGCGGGACCTGGGCTCAAGGGGGCCCACTGCTCTGTTTAGAATTGAAAACATCAGCTTTATTAACAAAACAGCCTTACAGTCAGGAGCATAATGATTTCGGTCGAAGGGGGACGACTGCAACTGGGCCCGCCACTGTGGATCATATTATACTGTGTGGGGGCTATTGTGTAGTATATTATACTGTGTGGGAGTCAGTGTCAAGCATATTATACTGTGTTGGGCAATTGTGGAGCATTATACTGTGTGGGGGCTACTGTGGAACATATTATACTGTGTGGGGCCATTAAGGAGCATATTATACAGTGTGGGGGCCATTGTAGAGCATGTTATAATGGGTGGAGTCACTGTAGAGCACTATACTGTGGGGGGCTCTGGGGAACATGATGCACTGTGTGGGGCCCCTTCACTATTCACACCACATCCAATCTGTTTTATAGCAGCCGTGCACTATTATTACAGGCTATAATTATATTGCACAGTCATTATAAAACAGATAATGTGCATCCACTAACATTCACTGTAATGTTAAAGACAAGATGGAAACTTTCTTCTTGTCTTGCTATTTTTTTAAATGGAAGATAAAGTCCGAGCAGAAAGAGCATGTATTATATCATCTTTAAATCCTTGCACTCACTGGATTTAACTGATCATGCCTCTTACCATGACTGACAGAAGGCCCACTGGGACTCTGTCACCCAACAGTCAAGCAAAACTTGGTGCCAGCCCTGGCATAGGTAATAGGCAATTGCCAGAACTCCCTCCAACTCACAAGTGTAAATTACAATTTCTGGAACACGAATATGCAAAAATATGCCAAATTTATTAAGAGCCATGCATCTCTTAATAAATTTGCTCCATTTTTTTCCCCAACATAATTTGGTTTAACCCTTTTGTGTCCACATCTGCATTTATACAACCTAATCTTGCACCGTTCTACCTATGGCATAGATATATATCGTCCATTTAATGGAAAATCTTAGTGTATATTTCTGTGCCATTAAAAGAAGCTAAACAAGCACTTAATCAGTCCATTCCTACTGAATTGACAGGGAGTTAAAATGATCAGCTTTCTGTTACAAAATATGCTAAACATGGCACTGACAACAAGCCCAAATACCACATAATGACGGGGATTTACAGGAACAAAAATGTTTTTTACCTGAGGCATTACAAAGATGTTGAGGTGAAACAAAGTACATATATTTGGTTATACATGGGAAAGGGAGAAAATTATTTCTTGTTTACATTTATCTTGTCAAATTTATTACCTTTGAGTTACAAATGAAAACAAATAAGAAACTCTTAGACTGCAGAGGTTTCCTTTGTGGAATTTCTGCTTCAATTATACCTATAGGGAAACCACTGGCATTTCTCTAGGTATAATTGACATGCTGCGATTTCCAAAACTGCAATGGTTTTGGAAATCTCAGCCTGTCTGCTGCGTGTACTTTTCCGCAGTGTGGGGATGGGATTCGCTAGAGTCCCATCCACTATACAGTGACTGTAAGACCGGGGCCCCACGTGGCGTAAACGCCATAGTTTGCCCACGGCGGAAACGCTGCAGAAAAACGTGGTGTTTTACAGTCACAGCAGAGTGGATGGGATTCTAGCGAAACTCATCCCCACTTTACAGAAAAATACACGCAGCGGACACACTGCGATTTCCAAAAAATCTATGTCACAAAAAATAAAAAGTATCAAATAAAAATATTTAACCCTTAGAAATTATTAATTTGTAAAGATGAAAATGTGGTATGGACCTTCAGGAACCATAAACTTTAGGTATGACTTGAGTATGAAATGCATGTTTTATTAAATTTTCGCTATATTGCTCACTGTCTATTGTTTTTATCTTCACAAGGGAACTGGTATTTTCATAACCATTATTCTGCTGCCAAAATTGGAGGGTGGCCATAGGGACTTCAGCACAATTTTAAAACTCCAAAGCTCTGGCAAGCTACCTCTATGTAGGACAATTCATTAGCTATTTTATTGAATACGGGTCCGCATCAGGTGATGTTCAGATAAAATAGTAAAGCATCCCATTTTGTGTTAACTCTCTTCCAAGACAGATATTTCACGCTTTCATTTTTGAAACTCAGCCAAGTGAAGCAAAGCATTTTGGACCTCGGCACTGGTCTAGAAATATTTAATAGTGTTACTTCCCACTTCAGTATATCATTGTATATCTTGTTATATTGCATTGTACTTTTCAAAATCTTTAACTTCCTAGTTAATACTGAAAGCTCTTCAGCTGTGACCCAAACACTAGGCAGCAAGTACTATTGCCAATAACTCACAGGGTGATGGGTTTCAATGTAAAATAATTAACAATAATGACTTGGTTAATAATTCAGTTTCTGGTACCTGTCATAAAAATTGGGACAAAAAGAAACCAATGCTGCCATCTTCTCAAGGGTGAAGATTATATTTATGCTGCATTAGTAATTTCATGTAGTATTGTCAGTTAGGTAAGGTTAGTGGAGCAAATACAACAGGTTATATATGATTTGTTCATATATTTATTACCACTAGGTATCCTAGGCGTCAGGTCATACAAATGATGTAAAAATGACTGTATTATTTATAAGTGATGACTGCAATGGTTAGTCTATAGTGTGCTGTTTCTTATGAACCTGTCATAATTACAGTCAACAGACCTCTAGCCTAGTCGCTTCCCAATATAGTAATGTTATTGCTTCCAGCAATAGACGTTGCCTGTCAGACTAATTGATTAAATTAATGCTGTAGCTAATGACGGTAGTTAGATGGCACCATACAGGGATTGGTCCTTTAGTGGCATTTATTCTTATTAATATAACTACCTCTTAGTTGAAGATACAGATCTATGAACCAGAGGCCCGAGGGGATATGAAATGCTAATAAAAACAAGTTAATTTATATCTGCATGCTATGTTATTGAAAAACAGCAGGATAAAAAGCAGCAATACAATGAAATCTATTGAGTGTGTAGCATAGCAAATGGGATGTTTTGCTTCTCATGAACATTTTCTATTAATTATACTGTATGTTCTTATGGCTACTTTTCTTATACACGCCATTATAATAGCTCATTTACTTTTGAAGAAAAGTAGTGATATTCCCATAAAGTTTCCAAATACAGTATATAGTTAACTATATGTAAAATTTATCTATGTGTTTATTTGCAGAAAGGGAAACATGCTGTGAATTTCATAACAATCCAGGATACATTCACATCTGTGTTGGAGTCTCCGTTTCAGTGTGCATTCAGAATTGATGGTTGAAATAGTCCTGCACGTCTGACTTTCTCGTCTGGTGGTGTCAGTTTAAAAGAACTGACACCTGTATAGTTAATGGGGTCTGTCAGGCTCTGTATGTGACCACCGTTTCAGTGGTCCACCTTTTAGTTGTTCTGGTTCTCCGATGGATCAGAACAACGGATAGGCCGACACTAGTGTGAACCTAGCCTAGAGTCAGTGGATGTTATTTTCATACATGACACTAGTACAGCTTATACAGTGGGGAAAAAAAGTATTTAGTCAGCCACCAATTGTGCAAGTTCTCCCACTTAAAAAGATGAGAGAGGCCTGTAGTTGACATCATAGGTAGACCTCAACTATGAGAGACAAAATGAGAAAACATATCTAGAAAATCACATTGTCTTATTTTTTAAGAATTTATTTGCAAATTATGGTGGAAAATAAGTATTTGGTCACCTACAAACAAGCAAGATTTCTGGCTCTCACAGACCTGTAACTTTTTCTTTAAGAGGCTCCTCTGTCCTCCACTCATTACCTGTAGTAATGGCACCTGTTTGACATTGTTATCAGTATAAAAGATACCTGTCCACAACCTCAAACAGTCACACTCCAAACTCCACTATGGTGAAGACCAAAGAGCTGTGGAAGGACACCAGAAACAAAATTGTAGACCTGCACCAGGCTGGGAAGACTGAATCTGCAATAGGCAAGCAGCTTGGTGTGAAGAAATGAACTGTGGGAGCAATAATTAGAAAATGGAAGACATACAAGACCACTGATAATCTCCCTCGATCAGGGGCTCCACGCAAGATCTCTCCCTGTGGGGTCAAAATGATCACAAGAACAGTGAGCAAAAATCTCAGAACCACACAGGGGGATCTAGTGAATGACCTGCAGAAAGCTGGGACTAACATAATGAAGGCTACTGTCACTAACACACTACGCCGCCAGGGACTCAGATCCTGCAGTGCCAGACGTGTCCCCATGCTTAAGCCAGTACATATCCGGGCCCGTCTGAAGTTTGCTAGAGAACATTTGGATGTTCCAGAAGAGTATTGGGAGAATGTCATATGATCTGATGAAACCAAAGTAGAACTGTTTGGTAGAAACACAACTCGTCATGTTTGGAGGAGATTGAATGCTGAGTTGCATCCAAAGAACACCATACCTACTGTGAAGCATGGGGGTGGAAACATCATGCTTTGGGGCTGTTTCTCTGCAAAGGGACCAGGACGATTGTACATGAAAGAATAAATGGGGCCATGTATTGTGAGATTTTGAGTGCAAACCTCCTTCCATCAGCAATGGCATTGAAGATGAAACGTGGCTGGGTCTTTCAGCATGACAATGATCCCAAGCACACCGCCAGGGCAACAAAGGAGTGGCTTCGTAAGAAGCATTTCAAGGTCCTGGAGTGGCCTAGCCAGTCTCAACCCCATAGAAAACCTTTGGAGGGAGTTGAAAGTCCGTGTTGCCCAGCGACAGCCCCAAAACATCACTGCTCTAGAGGAGATCTGCATGGAGGAATGGGCCAACATACCAGCAACAGTGTGTGCCTACCTTGTGAACACTTACAGAAAACGTTTGACCTCTGTCATTGCCAACAAAGGATATATAACAAAGTATTGAGATGAACTTTTGTTATTGACCAAATACTTATTTTCACCATAATTTGCAAATAAATTCTTTAAAAATCAGACAATGTTATTTTCTGGATTTGTTTTCTCATTTTGTCTCTCATAGTTGAGGTCTACCTATGATGTCAATTACAGGCCGGCCTCACCTTTTTAAGTGGGAGAACTTGCACAATTGGTGGCTGACTAAATACTTTTTTTCCCCACTGTACATATGGCTTATACTTATACACATATATATATATGTGTGTATATATATATATATATATATATATACAGTATATATATACAAAGAGTGCAATTTAGAACAAGACTTAGCTCCTTTCTGTCCCAGCCATTTTTAGTTTTTGCTTTTTCGTTTTTCATTCTGTCCTCCAAAAGTCATAACTTTAATTTTTCCATTCACAGAGCCACAGGAAGGCTTTTTCTTATTTTTTGCAGGCCAAATTGTACTTTGTAATGGGAAGCTGGAAAAAATAGGAGTGGAACTGGAAAAAAAAATACATTTGCTGCATTTCTTATTAATCTTTTACTTTTAAAGAGTTTCCTATGCAGCCAGGGCCGGCGTTAGGGGGGGGGGGGGGCAAACTGGGCCCGGCTATATCAATAACAGAAAGGGACCCAGCATCATGTGCCGCAGGGCCCCTTTTCCGAGGTGAGTAAAAATAACAAACATTTTTACTCACCTGTCCTTGCGTCCGACGTCATCTTCTGGCGTTGCAGACATCACCGCTGCGGCCAGGCCGTAGGGATCACGTGAGGCGTGCTGACAGCGCGCCTCACGTAATCGCTGTGGCCCAATCACAGGCCTCAGCGGTGACGTCCACAACGCGTGACGTCAGCCGCAGAGAAGAGGAAGCGGTCGCCAGCGGGGATAGCGGAGCAGCGCGAGGAGGCCCAGCAGAGGTAAGGCAAGGTGAGTATAACTGTTTGTTATTTTCCCTTACCTTCCCCGTGCCTTCGATACTCTGGGGTCTGAAGAGATCCCAGAGTATAATATAATAATAGCACTGACGGAGTCTGTAGGGCCACTGTGGAGCATTATACTGGGGGGCCCCCTCTGGATAGCATATACATTGTTTTGGGCCACTGTGGAGCATTATACTGGGGAGGGGACCCTCTGGAGAGCATGTTATATTCTGTGGAGCATTATAATGTGGGGGGGGGGCTCTGGAGAGCATGTTATATTCTGTGGGATTACTTTTGCGCATTATGCTCTCCAGAGGGGCCCCCCAGTATAATGCTCCAAAGTGGCCCCACAGAATATAACATGCTCTCCAGAGGAACCCCTCCCCAGTATAATGCTCTGCTCCACAGTGGCTCCACACAGTATACAGTCATATGAAAACGTTTGGGCACCCCTATTAATCTTAATCATTTTTAGTTCTAAATATTTGGGTGTTTGCAACAGCCATTTCAATTTGATATATCTAATAACTGATGGACACAGTAATATTTCAGGATTGAAATGAGGTTTATTGTACTAACAGAAAATGTGCAATATGCATTAATCCAAAATTTGACCGCTGCAAAAGTATGGGCACCTCAACAGAAAAGTGACATTAATATTTAGTAGATCCTCCTTTTGCAAAAATAACAGCCGCTAGTCGCTTCCTGTAGCTTTTAATCAGTTCCTGGATCCTGGATGAAGGTATTTTTGACCATTCCTCTTTACAAAACAATTCCAGTTCAGTTAAGTTTGATGGTCGCCGAGCATGGACAGCCCGCTTCAAATTATCCCACAGATGTTCAATGATATTCAGGTCTGGGGACTGGGATGGCCATTCCAGAACATTGTAATTGTTCCTCTGCATGAATGCCTGAGTAGATTTGGAGCTGTGTTTTGGATCATTGTCTTGCTGAAATATCCATCCCCGGCGTAACTTCAAATTCGTCACTGATTCTTGTACATTATTCTCAAGAATCTGCTGATACTGAGTTGAATCCATGCGACCCTCAACTTTAACATGATTCCCGGTGCCGGCATTGGCCACACAGCCCCAAAGCATGATGGAACCTCCACCAAATTTTACAGTGGGTAGCAAGTGTTTTTCTTGAAATGCTGTGTTTTTTTGACGCCATGCATAACGCCTTTTTGTATGACCAAACAACTCAATCTTTGTTTCATCAGTCCACAGGACCTTCTTCCAAAATGAAGCTGGCTTGTCCAAATGTACTTTTGCATACCTCAGGCGACTCTGTTTGTGGCGTGCTTTCAGAAACGGCTTCTTTCGCATCATTCTCCCATACAGCTTCTCCTTGTGCAAAGTGTGCTGTATTGTTGACCGATGCACAGTGACACCATCTGCAGCAAGATGATGCTGCAGCTTTTTGGAGGTGGTCTGTGGATTGTCCTTGACTGTTCTCACCATTATTCTTCTCTGCCTTTCTGATATTTTTCTTGGCCTGCCACTTCTGGGCTTAACAAGAACTGTCCCTGTGGTCTTCCATTTCCTTACTATGTTCCTCACAGTGGAAACTGACAGGTTAAATCTCTGAGACAACTTTTTGTATCCTTCCCCTGAACAACTATGTTGAACAATCTTTGTTTTCAGATCATTTGAGAGTTGTTTTGAGGAGCCCATGATGCCACTCTTCAGAGGAGATTCAAATAGGAGAACAACTTGCAATTGGCCACCTTAAATACCTTTTCTCATGATTGGATACACCTGGCTATGAAGTTCAAAGCTCAGTGAGGTTACAAAACCAATTTTGTGCTTCAGTAAGTCAGTAAAAAGTAGTTAGGAGTATTCAAATCAATAAAATGATAAGGGTACCCAAATTTTTGCACCGGTCAAATTTTGGTTTAATGCATATTGCACATTTTCTGTTAGTACAATAAACCTCATTTCAATCCTGAAATATTACTGTGTCCATCAGTTATTAGATATATCAAATTGAAATGGCTGTTGCAAACACCCAAATATTTAGAACTAAAAATGATTAAGATTAATAAGGGTGCCCAAACTTTTTCATATGACTGTAATATGCTATCCAGAGGGCCCCCCCCAGTATAATGCTCCACAGTGGCCCAAAACAGTATAATATGCTCTCCAGAACCCCCCCCCCCAGTATAATGCTCCACGGTGGCCCCACACAGTATAATATGCTCTCCAGAGGGGGCCCTCCAGTATATTATACTGTGTGGGGCCACCGTGGAGCATTATACTGGGGGGGCTCTGGAGAGCATATTATACTGTTTTGGGCCTCCATAGAGCATTATACTGGGGTAACCTCTCTAGGCAGTATATTATACTGTGTGGAGGCCATTCTGGAGTATATTATACTGAGTGGGGTCAGTGTGGAGCATTATTCTGGGGGGGGGGCATCAGCAGAGCATATTATATTGCGTGGTGCCACTGTGGAACATTATACTGGGGGACACTCTGGGGAGCATAATATATTGTGTGGGGCCACTGTGGAGCAAAATACTGGGGGGGCACTGTGGAGCCTTATACTAGCGGGAGCCCTCTGGGGAGCATATTATACTATGGGCCACTCTGGAGCTTTATATTGGGGGAAGGGGCAGTGTGAGGAGCCTGTTATACTGTGTGGGGCCACTGTGGAGTGTATTATATTGTGTGGGGCTTTTCGGAATTATATTATACTCTGTGGGGCCATTGTAGAGCATTATACTGGGGGGGACTATGGGCAGCATATTATACTGTGGGGGACCACTGTGGAACTTTATACTGGGGGAACCCCTCTGGGGAGTACATTATACGGTGTGAAAGCCATTGTGGAGCATGTTATACTGTGTTAGGCCACTGTGAAGCATTATACTGGGGGGCCCTGTGGGGTGCATATTATACTGTATGGAGCATATTATATTGTGTGAGGCTGCTGGGGAATATATTGTACTATCTGGGGCCACTAAGGGGTAGTATACTGTGTGGGCCACTGTGGAGTATTATACTGTGTGGAGTCTTATATACCATGTGGGGCCACTATGGGGGGGGGGCTCAGGGGAGCATTTTATACTGTGTGGGGCCACTGTGGAGCATTATATACCATGTGGGGAAACTGTGGAGGGCTCAGGGGAGCATTTTATACTGTGGAGCATTGTATACCATGTGGAGCATTATACTGTGGGGGAGGGGGCTAAAAATTCCTGCTGGCAGCCCTGTGTGCTATGTCTGCATCACGGCTCCCTCACTATAATCTTGCACATATGTGTAGTGCCCCATGGCCATGTCATTCCCCCCTCCAGTCCGACACTGTATAACGGAGAACTATTATATATAAGGGTGGGTTACTACATATAATTGGGAAACTTAAATATGAGGGGGCTATTTTAAAAAGGGGAACTATTATTTATAAGACGGGCTATTATTTATAAGGGGGAACTATTATATATAAGGCATCCATTACAAGGGGGGAGCTATTATTTATAAGAGGGGAACTGTTTATAAGGGGGGTATAATTATTAAGTGGGCTTATTTATAAAGGGCGCTATTAGTGATAATGGGGACTATTATTTATAAGGGTAACTATTATTTATGCGGGGGCTATTATTTATAAGGGAGCAGTATTATTTTTATGGGGTGATTGTTACTGATAAGGGGGAATATTACTGATACAGGGCACTAGTTATCATTTATAAGGGCGCTATTACTGATAAAGGTGTAATATTATTTATAAGCATGGACTATTGTTTATAAGGAGGTGCTATAATTACTGATGACTGCGTGCAAAAATCTATTAGGCGGTACAAAGGTGCTCACTTGAATTGTGTGTGGTAAAATGGGGCTTGTTATTACTTTTTTGTTGGCAGAAAGGAGGCGTTATTATAGGGGTTGCCACTGGAAGACGATAGTGTTGTTTGCATATCAGCATTTGGGGCCCCGCTTTTAATTTTGCCCAGGGCCACACTTTGTCTAAAACCGGCCCTGTATGTAGCAGAAGACATATTGTCTATATTCTGTGGGTCGGTATGATCACGGCAATACCAAATTTTCATAGTTTTTGTTATGTTAGTGTCATCTATGTTTTAATACCTTTACAAAAACCCAAAACTTTGAAAAATAAATAATTTCTTTGGATCACCATCTTGTGACACCCATAACTTTTTTTTATATTTCCTTGTACCGATCTGTCTAAAGAGTTTTCTTTTGCAGGGCATGTTCTACTTTTTATTTACACCATTTTGGGGATTGTTCACTTTTTACTCAATTTTGTGGTTTTGATCACTTTTTATAAAAAATTTTTGTAGATGTGAAATGATTTTTACTATTCCCAGTTCAGAGATCATATATTTTTATATGTTTATAGCTTGGCCATTTTTTGGATGTGGGGATACATAATGTGTTCATGATATATATATATATATATATATTTATATATATATATATAGGGATCTAGGGAAGGGAGGTGTTTAAATTCCCAACAGGAAGGGTTTAGCACAATTATAATATTGGTCTACAATTTAATTTTTTAATCTTTAAGTGTTAAAATCCAAGATTTTGTTACTGATATGGATAGTCTGATAGATAGATAGTCAGATAGATAGATACATAGAATTAGATACATTTTGAGCTCTTAATATTAAATGTTATTATTAATGTAGCAATTTATCATTCCGTAAGTGACATTTTTATCTATTTTTGACTATTACAGATTCTAATGCTATTTTCAACTATGTGGTTCAAAGGAATGTAGAATGCAACTCCTAAAATTATAATGCAACACTTGTCTTATATTTCCATTAATATATGTATATATACATTATGTATGTCTTATTTGCCCTGCCAAATATTTTTTTTGTTTTTTTTCTACTTTCTCATACATACCACATTATGAAAATGACTGGTTGAACAAGGCAATTAATAATTCTGTCCCTAACATATACTTAGATTGTTATCTGATTGTAGGATTCGGGTTTTCCTTGGGAATTGCTGTAGCTTAGAAGGTTATCTCCCAGGGACACCAAAGAATGTGTGCTACCCTTCTACCAAGACATTAACAGTTTGTTTACCTAAGGCATTATTTACTTTAGATTAACCCTGGTGATCATATACAAAGGAAAAACAGCAGACAGTGATAGGCTGATGATAGCTATCAGCTTCACCATAATGTCTGCCTAGAAAAAATGTGATCTTTGTTTTTTTTGCCTCTAAAGTGGTGTGCACAAGTTTTGTGTTTGACCATGTAAAGATATACCATGGGCAAAAGGAAACTAAAACTATTTACAGTTAATAAGGCACTTATCAAAAGATAAAGTGGTTATATTAAAGTGTACCATTCCCATTGTAGTATAGTCTGAGGGAAAATATGTAGCAGAAGGTTCACATTAAAGAATGAAGTGTTGCCTATTGTAGTGTTGTGCTCACTGCCTTTCAGAAGCCAGTAAATGTATCATTATTATCATTATTATTACTACCATTTTTAGTTTTATGTTAAAGGTCGCTTTCGTTTCAACTATCTTGTACCAATGTGGTTCACATTATTACATATTCAGACATACTATTGCAGTGTCTGTTTTTATGACAGCACAAAGGACATTCTTTTTGTATCTGTCGTTACAGACTGCAAACAGAAAGTCTCTACAGGTTAAGGCCCCACGTTGCGGAAATGCAGTGTTTTTGGCTGCTGCGTAAAACACTGTGTTTTACAGTACTAGTAAAGTGAATGAGATTCTGGCTAATGCCATCTGCACATTGCGAAAAAAAATACTGTGGAAAAGCTGAATTTTCAAAAATGTAGCATATCAATTTTACCTGCAAAAATTTTCCTATAGATTCCTATAGATTTAATAAGGAAAGAAAAAATGCAGAGAAAAACATGTTTTTTTTTCCTCCATGTTGTTCCACAATGTGGGGCCCTAGTCTCAACAGGCTTTCTGTTTTTTGAAAGAAAACAGTGCAGCATCCTTAATATACACTATTGGAGCTGGAATTGCCACGGCTGCTGGAACCAGAATTTAAAAAAGAGTCTTTATTGTTATTTTGTGATCACATCCCTTAGTCAATAGTGAGTAATGGTTTGATCCTCTGACAGATCAGAATGTTGGACATTTTGTAGTGTAAACGTAGCCTAAAATTATATTTTTGTGTTGAAAAATTGCCAGCTACCAGTGCTGCTCACTCTCTCTTGTCAAGTGAAGTCTATCTCTAGCAGAAGAGATTCTGAGATAGATTACAGGAATTGGGGACTAGTCTTTGCTTTCATAGTCACAAGTGCTGCTCTCTGAGTGAGCCCTCCCTCTAAAGAATGCACAGTGTTGCCTCTTATTAACCCTTACCCTTAATAATGAGGTATGCATTATTTTCTTACAGTTTGGCTTCAGTACTCCACTTCTTCGCTATCTATCTATCTATCCATCTATCTATCTATCTATCTATCTTATATATCACTCTATGTATTAAAAAAAAAAAAAACTGAAAATTGTCTCTAATTTATCTTGAGCATTGGGGTGGAATTCTAACCAGTCTGTCCATTATCAGTGCTGACAGAACACAGGGTAAAAGTGTTGGGAATGCTGAGAGCAAGAGCTAGGAGGAGGCTGAAATTGTTGCTCACTATATAAACAATGCTAAACTCTTTTGATTGACATAAAGTGGTAGCAACCCTTATCACAGCAATGTTCTACCTAGTTTAAGTGATTTTTACAGATTGAAGCTAGAAGTAAATTACTATACGGACAAATAAAAAATAAATAATACAAAATTGTAAATAAATAGTAATTGTATCAAAAAGGTATAGGAACAGATCAATTTACAGATTTTATTAATGTCTAAATTTTAACATTATATTAGATATGTATTAGTTAAGTCTACTAGATTCACCAAGACCAGCTCACCAGCTAATATGTATGGTGCTTACTGACCAAGTGTAGATCTTTTGGTTTTTGACTACCTGATCTATTTGTTCCTGGAGTGACAAACCAATACCAAATAAACATTTAGCTTGCAGTCATCTTATTAACCAAAATAATAGCAAACAGAGTGTATGCAAGTATACCTCCGGTGATGTTTGCCAATATAGGAAATGCACTGGAGCTGCATCCAAAACAAACAATGCAAAAAGCCTGACAATGTAAAAATCCAATATACTTTATTCAAAAACATGTTAAAAATACAAGTCACACAACAAAAAATACAAAGAAAAAAAGGATAACACCATGGGCAAGGAAATTCATAGCACAATAATGCACATAATGTGAAAATAGTAATTCCATGGAATTAAATAAAATAGAAGCACAAAAGTTCATGAACTGCTATTTCACAGCTTCCCAATTAACCTAATAAATACAACAGTATCATAATGGGGAATAGATAGGAATACATCAATGTATGAAAAAATAAATATCACATGAATATAGTACATGATCTCAAAAAACCACTAACAATTGATCAACTGTCATAAATTACAGTCTTTAAGTGGGAGTAAAATGGGAGCAATAAAATGTAAATAAAGAGTACTAAGGCCTCCTGCACACAAGCATACTTTTGTATGTACTTCCTCCCAACAAAATCAGATCAAAAGAGACAATCCCTTTAATAATACAAAGATTTTGATGGGGTTTGTAGAACAACCACTATTATCTTGAGATGGATAAATCACATAGAACGAACATACTGGTAGAAGTTAAATGAAGTCCGTAAATGTGCTGTGTTTCCCATACTGAACAGTGTCCAGAAACCCAGACTCACAGTATTATAGTCATTTATGATAATCTAAGGTCTCTGCCTCACCACGGGAATACTGTTCCATACAGTAATCATGATTTTTTTTCCAGACAGAAAAAGCCCCCGTGCAGCTGGCCATAGGCATTCACAAACAAACACATTAATGGTCCATGTTGTATGATCTGTAATACAACACCTATAGAAAGCTATGTGCCCATAGTCATCCTATGTGTGCCTCAACTTCACAGTACTGAAATGTAGGGATTCCCTGTGATGCTGTATGGGTTATTTTTCTTTCACATGAGGCCTTATAGTATAAACAATTTATAACAAAAAGTATTATTAAATAATTTATTTGTTGCATCAAGTTGAGTCACAAATTGGAATTCCAGGTTTCTTTTAGTTCCAGTTAGTTTGGCTTTCCATAAAGTGATCTGGAAAGGGGAAACAAACCACACAAAATATACCTTTTAAAATGTGTGAGTAATTTTTGCTTGGGGTAATGAGACAATAACCATGCAGACACATTACAGCAATTTAGGGAAATACACTACAGTACAATATGACTATTCACATAATGTGTACAGGTTTTCTGAAGACATTTTTGCATGGTTCTTAGCTATGGCTCTGGTACCATAAATTGTATATGATCATTAAAACATATACAGCGTTCCATTTGTTATGTATTAGGGAGCGTTACGATTCATTATTCATTCCTATCAAGAAGGGAAGTCACAGAGCAACTTGCAGGTGATTCCAATTTAGCAAGATAACATAATAGCTGTGTATCCACATTTCTGTTTAACTCCTTAATGGCTAATCCCCTGTTAAGATTCAGAATATAAACATGATTTGTAGGATACAGTTCTCCGGTAATGAAGCAATAACGTGAAAGTGTAAGGTTATGAGGGAGGTGACCATCTTAATGTTAGCTGTAAAGAACAGACAGACAACACTTTGGCAAACTGTATTACTTCACTGCGTGTACCATTCACTCCTCGAATTGTTTGCATTCCTATCAATTCATCATTTTTCTGCTAATGCTCCAACCCAACAGCACAAACTCTATAGGTACTGTACACCAAGTACATGCATATCTGAATATATTCCAGATTTGTGAATCCTATATGGGACACTGACAATGTCTGTAAAACACTGTGGAATATGATGACACTATACAAGTAAGCAAAAATAAATAAATAAATGTGTGCTAAATGTAACAAGAAAATATAGTATATATAATATAAATAGAAAGAACAGGCAGTCTTACTAAACTAAATTCTAGCTTAAATTGTGCCAAAAAAAACTGGCCTAAATGCTGTATACCACATTTAAAAAGTATTTTAGGGAGTTGCTTAAGTTGTGACACTGTGCACCCAAATTTCGGGCTTATCCAAAGTAAGACATCTTAGGTTGCATTGAGTCCTGTTCAGGAAATGTAGTCTGGGTGCGGGTTGTATAAGTCAGAGTGAACTCCCCAAAGGCCACATCTCTATAGTACTGAACTGATGTAAAGCTGCCCAGTATAGTAGAGGATCCGGCTGTTCAGGAGATCACCCATCACAACTCACTAGCTCAGACCTCATTGTCCAACTTGCCTTATTTAAGACAGGGACTCTACTGGCTGCAAAGAATCAAGGTCACATTTTCATTTTGTTTGTTTTTTGTACAGTGGGTGGGCCTGGTATTGCGACTCTTATTCACTTGAATGGGATTGAGCAGCAGACAGGCCATATGATCAATACATGGATTGCATCACAGGCCTGAGAAGAGGAAGTAGTACCTACCTAAGTGCTATGGCCTCTTCAGCAGAGTATCGGGTGTCAGACTTTCACCTAAGGATCGGTCATCAATATTAGTGTATATTAAAAAAAAAAATATATATATATATATATATATATATATATATATATATATATATATATATATATATTTATATATAAATATTAAAAGGATTGAGAGCACTTTCATTGTTAATGGTTGCACAGTTATGTAATTGATTTAATCTATAGACAATCTGAAAACTATACCAATCTGTGTGTTGCCGTGGTTTCAATTACCTTGTGGATTCAGCTGCAGTGTGATGCAATGTGTGAATCCGGCCTAAAAGTTGGAGTTCCTTTTTAAAGAATAATCTACATAATAGATATCAATGATCCACAATTTCCTTGGCATTTCATTGAAGTTTTGCTGCGTTTTACAAGCTATTCATACAGATGTTATTCATACAGTTATCTTTATCTGTGGAAAGTGTAATTAGCTTATATACGGAGATGAAAAGAACTGGAAGTGTTCTCTGAAATGACATCTTCCTCAAGTGGCATCCATGGCAGTCGTTATAATGATACAATTTGTGTAAGATGAGAACGATCCTTTGTTTATTTAACCCATTCTGTATAGAAGGAGGAATTAGTAACTTAAGCTTTATCCTTTTTTATAAACACATTTTCTTTGAAAAGAGAGCTCTTTTATTTATGCTGGGGATGGTTGCCTGGGGCCGTTCAGCTTATTCTATTTGCTTGATTTAAATCCCATTTGGTGGAAGTGGTTTCTTAAGTGCTCCCAATCATAGTCACATGCAATGGCCACATCCCCCCTTTCATGTCTCACACTAAGAAAGAAGCCTCCAGCTAGCAGGAAACATTCTGAGTGTTTCAGTCACGCTGCATAGGGCAAAAGGTGGGACATGCGAGGAACAAAAAGATACATGTATTTAAACCATTAACTAATACTACTCTTAGCTGCCAAGCATACCAGTCTGCACAGCACAGCTATTACAAGACTGCCTCTCAGGAAGAAGCCAGTTATAAACCAGTGTCCTATGTATGGCAGCCTTGGGCATCAGAAACATTGCCAACTTACAAAGAACTAAGCACAAGTTATCACAGTTATCAAAATGTAAGTTGCATGACTATTGAAATACCGCTATGGCTTCTTAACATACTTTATATTTATTTTCCATTTGTAGACCTAGGATTGGCATGTCTTCTAAAGTTGATTAAATCATTGAAAGGAAAAGAGGCTGCAAACAAAGATGGCCATATAAATATTACAATTCTCCATATTTGTGACGTTATTGTAATATATATGTCGGAGAATTTTTGTCGTGTTATAGTTGCACTATTGTCTATCGTTTACTTAGCTCCAACATGTAATACAGCGCTGGAGACATTGTCAATCTCAACAATCCATTTGACTTATCTGTATGTTTTCGGAGTATGGGGTGAAACCAATGTACACAGAGGAAACCCATGCAAACATTTGAATAACATATATACCTACAATGATGTTATCCCCTGGTTGGATTTCATTGTGGGACCCCAGTGGTGGAACCCTTTCCTTGGAATTTTTTTTTTATTTATTTATTTTTTTTAAACTGTAATTTTTATTGAAAAAGTTTTTTAAAAGAAATACAAGGCAAATGTAAAGCAAATAATCTGTTACATCAGAGAAAACAACAACAGAAAGACTCAATTTGGGGGAAAACAAAAAACATGACAAAGGAAAGAAACAATAAGGGGAGAAACAAAGTTGGGAGTCAGGCATCAGAGACCCTGTGTGGCACAGTAGGAATCCCAGTGGGACCAAATTGCTTCAAATGCCTCTACCGTATGGTTGAGGGAGGCAGTCAAGTACTCCAGACTGCGGATGTCCTTCAGACGGGCTATCAATTCTGAGACTGCTGGGGGAAGAGCCTTTCTCCAATGGCGTGCTATAAGTGTTTTGGCCGCGGTACACAAGTAAAGGAATAATTTAGATGTATTTTTACCGAGACCTTTTGGCGGGAGATTAAGCAGATAAACCATGGGATCCAGGGGTATACCCTGGATGAAAAGAATGTGAGTCATCCTCTCAACCTCGAGCCAGAAAGGGCGAACTAAGGGGCATTCCCAAAAAACATGAAACAGTGTTCCAAGTGTTGCCCGGCATCGCCAACAACTAGAAGAAATAGTGGGGTTAAGAGTATGTAATAAAGCTGGGGTATGATACCAGTGCATAAGTATTTTGTATTGCGTTTCCCTAAACGTTACACAGGAAGAGGATTTAGCTGCACGGGACCATATGACCTGCCACTGGCTGTGCGGAATATGGGTGCCCAGGGTTCCAGACCACCGGGTCATATATTTGTGGGCCACCGGGGTCTGCCCCCCCTGAGAGGTCAAGAGCCTATAAATATTTGAAATCAGGCCTCTAGTGGAGGTACCTGCCCGACACAGTCGTTCAAAAACTGTGGGGAGGGAGACCCGGGTGGACCCAAACTGGGAAACAACAAAATGGACTATTTGCTGATAATGGAACCACTCTGAGGTAGGCAAGTGCTGTATGGAAGTGAGGTAGTCGAAGGACCTGAGCTCCAAGGTCGACGGGTCCACCAAGTCTGCTATGTGGAACAAACCCAGCCCACTCCAGGGCCTGACCATAGCGGCGGTGAGTCCGCTTGGCAGGAGTGGATTATATAAAAAGGAAATCATAGATGAGTGCGGAGCGGCCAATCGAAAGAGCTTAGAACAAGTATTCCAGATAGACCGGGTAAAGCCAATAGGGCCTATCAGCGGAGTAGAGGGTGGGGGGGGGGGGGAGGACCACAGATATGCATTGGGGTGAACAGGAGCTAGCCAAAGCTTCTCTATCTCCACCCATTTCGTGCGCGCCTGGGATGCCGCCCAAAACGGTATACTCCGCAAATGAGCAGCCCAGTAATAATGCAGCAGGTGTGGAGCCCCCAGTCCCCCGTCCGACTTACCCGCCAGCATCACTGATCGGGGAATGCGATGGCGTTTGCCATTCCATATAAATTGGAAGATTGCTTTCTGTAGTGATTTCAGTTCGGACCTAGGGACTGCCACTGGGAGGGTTTCGAAGAAATAAAGAAGCTTGGGGAGGAGGGTCATCTTAACCGCAGTTATACGGCCTAGGAGAGAAACATGGAGAGGACGCCATTTATCTAGGAGAGAGCGGAGCTCATGAAACAGGTGAGGATAATTGACTGAATACAGTGTATGGTATGAAGAGGATAACTGGACACCCAAATAACGTAATGAGTGGTCCCTCCACTGGAAAGCAAAATTAGTCTTAAGCAACTGCAAAGTCTCGCTTGGGATATTTAGAGGCAGGGCTTCCGTTTTACTAGGGTTAACCTTATAGCCCGATAGGACTCCATATTCCTTTAAAACTTGGAGAAGGTTCGGGAGGGAGGTATGGGGTTTAGTGAGGGTCAACAGGACATCGTCTGTGAATAAACTAATTTTAAATTCCCTATCCCTCACAAATACCCCGGTGATATCTGAGGCAGATCTAATTTGGGCCGCCAGGGGTTCAATACACAATGCAAATATTAAAGGTGACAAGGGGCATCCCTGACGGGTTCCATTACGAATGGATAAAGGTTGGGAGGAAGCATTAGGTAGCTTGACCATTGCCGAGGGGCGGGAATAGAGAGCCCTTATGGCCGTGAGGAAGGCCCCCGAGAACCCGTAACTCTCTAGGGTGGCTATCATAAATGACCAATCAAGGCGATCGAAGGCCTTCTCAGCGTCCAGACTTAAAAGCAAAGTGGGGGTGGAAGAACGGTTAGCTACATCAATCAAGTCCACTGCCCTTCTAGTGTTATCTCCTCCCTGGCGACAGGGGACAAATCCCACCTGGTCCTTGTGGATGAGAGTCGGAAGCCAAAGGCCAAGCCTATTTGCCAAAATTTTTGTAAATAGTTTGAGGTCTGTATTCAGGAGGGCAATGGGACGATAGTTAGAACATTCCTGATGGTCCTTATGTGGCTTTGGGACCAAGGAAATTTGAGAGTGCAGCATAGTATGCGGGATCGGGGCTCCATCCAAAAAAGAGTTGAAGAGTTTACACATATGAGGGAGGAGATCAGAATGGAAAGTTTTATAATAAGCATAAGTGAACCCATCAGGGCCCGGAGCTTTACCATTAGGGAGACCCTCCAAGACGGCAGTTAACTCCTCGCCCAATATTGGAGCATTAAGTGAAGAGAGGGCTGAGGGCGGGAGGACCGGGAGCCGACAGGAGGTCAGATAGGATTGCAAGTTTGTCTCTGTAGCGGAGGGGCCTCTCCCAGCAGCCGAGGGAAGGTTATACAGTGTAGTGTAATAATCTCTAAACAAGGTCGCTATAGTGTCGGGATGGTGTTGTAGGGTGCCCTGGGAATCTCGGACAGCATGAGGCGTAGAGGAAACCCGGCGGTCTCTCAGGGTTCTGGCTAGGAGTGTATGGGCCTTATTTCCCCTCTCATAATACCTCTGGCGGCTGTAGAGGAGAAGGCGATGGGTGGCCTGGGTAGCGAGGTCGCGGAGGTCCGCCCTAGCAGCTACCAATTGACGCAGCAAGGATACTGTGGGTCGTGACGCTAGTCTCTCGGTTAGGGATCTGATCCTACTAATTAAAGCCTCCTCTCTGACCCTTCGATTTCTCTTGGCCTGTGTTCCCAGTGCAATACAGTGACCTCTCATTACTGCCTTATGGGCCTCCCACAGTGTAGATATAGCGGGGACTGACTCAAGATTAACTCGAAAGTATTCTTGGAGATGGGTACGAAGTTTACCCTGGGTCTCTCGTGAATGAAGGAGGGATTCATTAAGTCGCCAATGGCAACGTTTTGTCGGAGGGCAGGAGGGAGACAATGTCAGCAGTACGGGCGCGTGATCGGACCAGGATATGGGGCCTATGTCAGCTGACTTGAATAAGCGAAGGGTTAATGTGTTACCAAAAAAGTAGTCTATTCTAGAGTGGGTTTTATGGGGGTGGGAGTAAAATGTAAAAGAGCGAGCAGAGGGATTGTCCACCCGCCAAAGGTCATAGAGGGCAGCCGACCGTACAAGGCAGCGAAACTCCTTTGCTAGTCTTGTCTGCGAGGGTCCAGGAGGATCATTATTGAGGGTGAATCTATCCATATTTTCAGAAAAAGCCATATTAAAGTCTCCTCCCAGTAACAGTGCAGATCCCTCAGACATTTGCAATTTCCCCAGGACCTGTTTAAGGAAGGGGATCTGAGAAGAGTTAGGGGCATATATGTTACACAAAGTGATAGGTTGACCGCGTAAAAGCCCCTCCAAGATAATATATCGACCCTGAGGATCTAAATGAGAGGCCGAAACAGTGATAGGGCAGGTACGAGAAAGCAGAATAGCTACTCCTCCCCTCCTACGACTACAATATGCCGAGTAAGCGGAGGGGAAGTAATGGCGAGCAAAATTAAACGTGCCAGTATGATCATAATGGGTCTCTTGGAGAAAAGCTACCTCTGCCTGTAGGGAGCGAAGCTCCCGCAGGACCATTCGCCGTTTTGAGTTGGAGCCCAGGCCCTTGACATTTAATGTAATGCACTTAACCATAGAGAAAACAGAGTGGGTTTGTAGCTAGCGTAAGGAAAAATGAGGAAGAGGCAAATCTCACCCAACCATCGAGAGTCGGAAGCCTTGAAAAAAATAAAGGTGAAGGGTCCAGGCCACTGTAGCCAAACGAGTCTCCGAACCTGAAAAAGGGGAGAAAAGAGAAGGGACAGAAGGGGAGGGGAAAGAGACAAAAGACACACAAAAGGACGAGGCATAACAAATAAAAAACTAAAATATTTAAAAAACACAATTAAACTAAATCTAGTGGTCGGGACTATATCTCCCGGCCGGGGGCAAAAAAAAATGTCCAAGTCAGGGCCACAAATGACCCTTCCAGGGCCCAACCAGTGGGTCCACAGCTGGACGAAGCCCCCCCAGTAGAGGGGGGAGTGGGTGGGAGGCTGGAGAGGATCAGCAATATGCAGATCAAAATAGACAATTGGGGACCTAAGGATAGTAACATCTGTCAGTCACTGGGGGGGGAAGGGGGGAGTCTAACCCACCCGACCACCCAAACTGAAACATAAGTAAAATGCAAAAAAGTAGTGGGACCATTAAAAGAAAAATGCGTATAAACATAAACAGCAATAACAACAGAACCCCCTAGTGAGCAAAGTAGACATATTCCTCCCAGAAACTAGGAGGGCCGAGAAAAAAAAAGATACAGTCACGGAGGGGGGGTTCCACCCTTGATCTTCTGGAAGAACGTTGCTGGCGTCTAGCCGGGTTCTGGACTGTCCAGACCGGGGGAGGCGGTGGTGGCGGAGCAATCAGTTCCCAGTTCTGTAGGTCAGGGAGAGGAATATCCATAGCAGTGCAAAATGGCTCCAGGTCTGCATAGAACCGCAGGGTAGCAGAGCGTCCATTGTGCCTAGCTGTCAAAGAAAAGGGGAATCCCCAGCGATACGGTATTTGCCGGTCGCACAGAAGCTGTAGCAGAGGGCGCAGATATCTCCTTTTCTGTAGCGTAATCCAAGAAAGATCCTGATAAAGTTGAATCTTGGCTCCTTCAAATTCAAAGTCTTTAAGACGACGGGCCTTGGAAAGGATGGTTTCCTTCAATGCATAATCGTGTACGCAGCAAATAACATCACGCGGGGTGGGGCCAGATCCCTTGGGACGCAGGGCCCTGTGCGCTCTATCCAGTTTAATTTTATGCGGAGGTGGTTCCTGCAAGATGGAGTTGAAAACCTCCCCCAAGGTAGCAGGTAAATCCTCCTCCTGGGTAGCCTCAGGCAGCCCCCTGACTCTGATATTATTGCGCCTGCCCCGGTTGTCCAAGTCCTCTAAATGGCGCTGCATGTCATTAACCACCTGGCATTGGGAGAGGACAGTGTCCTGGAGGTGAGACACATGAGAACGGGTCTGGTCATGATCATCTTCAAGGGTATCAACCCGGTTTGCAATATGCTGGAGATCTTGCCGCAGGACAGCGATTTCAGTGCGTATCTCTGAACGACATGCCGTTGTGACTTTAGCAACCAGGGAGTCAAAGTCCTCTTTTGACGGTAGATGAGCAAGGTAATCAAGCCATGGCGGAGGGTCAGAAGAGGCTGCCAGAGCAGATTGTAGCGGAAGTCGGGGGTGGCGGTGCAGACGGCAGGGAGAGCTGGGTACAGATAGCCAGGGGGGACAAAGAAGGAGTCGTCCCCAAGTCTGCCTCCTCATCTCCTAGGAGGGGTGGGGGCTGCTGCAAGGGCATGAGGCTAGGAAGTTGTAAGGACTGCCGGGAGGTGAGAGGATCCCCCACAGGGCTAGGGAGGACTCCCACGGTCAGATGGTAACATGTGGGGAGGAGAGGCAGTCGCTGAGGACGCTGGGTCCCCCTGATATTGCGTGGTGGAGCCCGCTGAGGAGTGTACCGGCTGAAGCTGCGGGGGAGGGGGGGCAGTCAGCGCTGCGATGTGAGCGGCCGCAGCGCTTGTCTTACCCGGCGGTGGAGATCGAGCGCCCGGGCTTTCAGCCTCCAGAAGAGCAGGAGGCCTAACAGGGAGACCTCTCTGCAGCGCGGGAGCCCCTCGCGCTGCCAGCGGAGCTGCCGCTGTAGTTAATCCAGAGGCGGTCGGCGCTGCTGCGGAGGAAGATGGCCGCCGCCTCGTGGAGGCCCGCGCTGCTGAAGCTGTTGCCGGCTGCAGGAACGCGGACAGGGTAGATTGTGACCTGTCCGCGGGTGCAGGGTCTCCCACAGCCAGTGTCCGGCTTGTTCTTTTAGCCATGGGGTTCTGTATGTCCCAAATGGTCCCACTTAGCTGACGGTAAGGTAGGAGCTCCTCCAAAGTGCGTCCTACTCCATCGGATCCCAAGCCACGCCCCCTCTCCTTGGAATTTTTATATAACATGCTGTCTGACTTTCCCAGACATTTATTGTGTCATTCTCGGCCATAATAATAACTTTTTCCTATAAAGTGGTATTGTATTATTACTCCAGAACAAAAGAGACAAAGCTATACTAAGATATACCTGCCATACATATACCAGGAGGGCATTCTTTTGGCATGCATCTGCCTAATAATAGCCTGTGGGCATGTGAGACATATATGTTATGAGAATTGACCCCAAACACAGTTTGACTGTTGGAGCATGGTTTTAGTGTGTATATTAGGGCACAAACGCCAAGTTGGGAATACTTTACATTAACGTGTTGTATCTTAATTTGTAACGCTATACATGAATGCTAGAAGGGATTAGGTCTATGTTTGGATTCCCCTCCAGGACCAATTACCAGATGTAAATTTATGCAGAGACACTGAGAAAAATTATTAGTGTGGATTGATTGCTAGAAAAGCCAGCTCATATGTGAAACACATGTAACTATACAAGTCTATGTTTGCAAACTCCCCATACATTATTTCCCCATAACTTTTCAATTTGCTCAAACACTCGCATACTATTGCAAGACACACACTGGTTAATAAATATCAGCATCATTTACATTTCACATCTCTCACAGGTTAATAGAGTACTCCTAAACAGAGACATGGTTACTTTTCATTTTAACAAGGGCTGACTGTTTTTATAGTCCCTGAAACAGCTGTATCTACTGAATCAACAAGCTCTGGTGTATTGCTTGGAGTCTTTCCAATTGCATTCTGGGATTTGTGGTCTTCATCTACGAGCTTGTAAAAGTAATTACTCATAAATAATTTTACATTGCACTAAAAGGGCAGAATACAGCAAGTATAATTTACATATATGATATCATTCATATCTGTGTTGATCTCTGACAAAGGCAGAAACATAACTGAAGGACAGCTAAATAAAAACAATGTGAATTCTCTATTATATACGGGAGCTTTGGTAAAGGGATGTAACATAAGTACAAATGTATATGTGACACAGTTTGGGGAGAATTTTACAATCCCTCTATGCCTCTTTTCTGGTGTAGGGAGATGATATAGTGGTGCACATTTGGCGCATAGCCCTTTTATGTGGCTAACGTGTGCCACAAGCCCCATTCTGTGTCTCACTCACCACATTGTGGGGATTATAATGATGTATTCAGCCTGCCCTCATATTGCAGGTAACATGCTGTGAACACAAGAGAGGGAATAGGAGGTGAAGCAATTTGAGGGCCAAGTGCTGGTTCTGATCCCTTGACTTGGGGTTGGAACCAGACTGGAACCAGCCTGGAACCTCTGGTTCATCACATACCAAACCACAGAGGAAGTAAGGCCTGGTTCACATCTGTGTTCGGGTTTCCATTCGGGGACCCCCTGAACGGAAACATGTACGCATAAAAAAGAGGTTATCTTAGGAAATCGGCGGACCCCCATAGACTATAATGGGGTCTGTGTGCTTACTGCCCGGTTTCCAAAATATGCGGAAACATGCGGAGAGGAAAGTGCTGCTCGCTTGCTTTGTGCGGAAACAGAGCGAAAGCCACACGGACCCAGTTATAGTCTATGGGGTCCGCGGGTTTCCCAAGTAAACCACTTTTTATGCATATAGGTTTCCATTCAGGGGGTCCCCAAGTGAACTCCCCTGAACAGAAACCCAAACGCAGATGTGAACCGGACCTAAGTGATCATAGAACCCCTTTCAGATTATTTGCATAAAGTCTGGATAATCACTTTAATTACCTAATGTCTAATAATTTCCTTCATTTTATATCAATTTATCACCAGAAATAGGTTAATAGCCTCTAAACAGTATTCAAAATTTGTTTTAAATAGTTCCACTCCCTGACAACATCTACTTATGGTACTTACCTTTCTGCTTTATATTTGCTGTACTTTTTGCCACTTGTTTGCCACTGAAATACATTTTAAATGCATCATACTTTGCTTTAGACTTGTGTGTGCCGTGGATATCCTATACACTTGAAGATAATATCCTTTTAGTTGACACCTTTTTCATAGCAGTGCAAACTCATTTTTAATAAGCTTTCCAGTTTCACCATTGCGCTTTACTGTACATCACTTGCCAGTCCTCTCCTGCCAGTCCCCTGTCATGTGTTCTATTTTTCTACATTCTGATGTCTGAAATTTTCTCAGTTAAGATTTTCTTGGTATAGGTTAAAGTCACATTCAGACCTCATCTGTGACAGCTGAATACTGAAATATTTATTCTAGTAATGGACAGGGTTCACTAATCTTGCTGCGTCAAGATGACATAAAGAAACAAAACAAAGCTGAAAATTTAATTATCCTTGAAGGCACATGACTTTAGGGCACTTTGGCTACATATCTTCATCCTCCTTTGTATATAGTTGTTCTTGTTTAATTAATTCACAAGGTCATGGAAACAGATGTTTTCCCGAAACATGTATCTTTTTTTTTTTTTTTTTATAAAGTCTTAGATTTAGAATCTTTGCTTATAAGACAATAAAGGATTGACCAGAACTTATAGAGTCTGTTTTAACCTTAGGAACAGCACCATTCTTGTGCATGAGTTTAGCATGGCATCATAGCTGAGCCTCATTCACTTGCAATAATTAGAGATGGACGAACAAACTCTTAATGAGCCGGGTTTGACCCAAATATTCCAAATTTTTAATTTTTTTTTACGAAACCAAACAGAGATTTGTCTGAAGTAAACTAAAATGGCCACTGCATTATACTCTTGGGTCTCTTTCCAACCCAAGAGTATAATAGGTGGAGGCCCAGAGGAGGTGTAAAAAAAAAAAAAAAAAAAAATCATACTCACCTTTCATTACCACATTTGGGCCTCCCTCGCGGCCTGGTGACATCTGGAGTTCTTCTGTGACATGCGCCCGGGGTCAATACTGAGGCCGAGCATCATGACCTCATAATAATAATAATGTAATAATTATTAATGTCACTTTCACTTTGTCACTTTCATATAATAATGTCACTTTCACTTTGACATAACTTCAGCTGTGTTTGCGTTAGAGAGCTAGATATTGGATAGGTGGGTTCTTAGGAGCCCTTGCAGTGTTCTACACTATGTTTTAAGCCTATTTAAAAAGGACCTTTCACATCCTCATGTATATGCGGTTTTACATACTGCTAGAAAGCCGACTCGTCCATAGCCCTGTATTGGGGTGAGTTCCTCACAGCTCAGCATCATCACTAGGCGGAAAGGAACGCCCTCCCTGACTGTACTCTTCCATAGCTCTGTACTGTCAGAGGGGTGTTCCTTACAGCCTAGCGATGATGCTGAGCTGTGAGTAATGCTCCCCCAGTACAAGTCTATGGACGAGTACTGACAAGGAGGGCATTCCTTACAGCCCAGCTAGACTGTCAGGAACGCCCTTCTGACGGTGAACGGTGAAACTATGACCGCCAATATCTCCAGCCCTGGGGCACATAACGGGAAAGCCGACAGTGTGCTGAATTCAGCGCGCTGTCGGCTTTCTAGCGGTATATAAAACTGCATATACATGAAGACGTGAAAGGTTCTCTTTAAGGTGTGATTATTGGCAAATTTGTTTGACCCAAAACAAATCAGGGACCTGAACCGGCCAAACCTGAAACAAAATGAATCCTGAGGGGTTTGCCCATCTCTAGTAATAGGAAACACATCAAAGTTGATTTGGCATGTGATAATGGTTGTAATAATGGTTGGCCCATCTACTAGTTAACTTCTTTTTTTTCCCTTCTTTTATATAAACAGATATGCTAGAAGGAACAGAGCACACAAAATCTGGGTGATATTTGTTTTGTATATCAACAAAAGGACTGAGTCTTGTAGAGTGCAATGACAAAGTGAGATCTCCCCCTGAACAGCAGGTAGTGCGCTCTAGTCATAACAGAAAGGACCACCAGATAATCATGTACCCGAAACAAAACTTTACCTATCTTGATCTGGAGAGGTTGTCCTTTGCCCCTCTACATCTACCTCTGATAGTCTGTTGTCGTTCTTGACAATGGCAAATTCAACTCCAAAGACAGAGGACCATAAAACCCTAGCCTACTACAACACATGGGTTACTTCACCCTTGGGAATCTAGGTTAGTCAAACAGTCTGAATAACCCAGAGCATAATAATTGCAGTTCCAGTTCAGCCTGAAACGAAACAGCTAGGCAAACCTTGCAAAAATATGTAAGATAAATCTCGCGAGGTTCCCCTATGCTAAACTTTATTGATCTTGATTGTAGAAATGCAGAGTAAGGATACACATTATAGAGCACTTCACAGACACTTCAGTTACCCAAAGCTTTCCCGAGGTGACAGACATCACTCTGATTCCCACAGACAATGCTCCCATCTGCACTCATGTACTAGGCTTCTGGCTCTTCGTGATGCAGTAGCTGCATTCTGGGATGAAGTAGATTAGATCATTACCAGTTGACTCTACTCAATGACTCCTGAAACGGCACAATACTGATATAACTCAAGCATCAAACCACAGCAATCATGGGGTAATGCCATGGGACATGCCCACACAACTCTTTCTGTGGTACAACACCTAGGTGCAACCACAGTTCTGCCTTACACTTTGTGCCTGCAAGAGAAACAGCAATCAACAAATTGCATTATCAACCGCAATACACCACATCAGCAAATCAGTCAAAATAAGTGGTGAGTTCCAGATTTCAGACCAGTGCCAATTTACAAGTGATAGCTTATCCATTCCCATCATGATCATGTCTTATTATATCACTTTCTTGGACAGAAAAATTCCTTCAACTTAATTTAAAGGGTGTAGAAACAATAAAGGCAGATCATGTGGCTGCTATGCGGCCCTTAAAGGTAGGGTTGCACTTCTGGCATGTCCCATATGGTAATGTGTGATGAGAACCTGTGCAGAATTCTCAAAAGGAAATGCATTTTAGGAAACAAGGAGGGTGTTATGTAGAGGGTGGGTGTTTCTATCCTCCGTGGCAAAACCTTTTACACACTTTGTTCTTTATTATGGGTGCACCCTTTCCTATCTCTGCCACTGCCACTTACCTTCTCAAAAATATCAACTATATTCTAAAAATTATACCTATACAATAAAAAAGGAAACTTTATAAAAATAAACAGGCTGCTCCATTTTTGCTGATAATTGAATTATATAATATTTACCTACATCATGTTGTGCATTATAAAGAAAGAAACACATTACCAATATTTTCCCAAATAATATTTTTTTTCTGTTACTGGAGATATTCCATATAGTTTTTCTAGTCCAATGATACACTATGAACATGCTGTTAGATTTAATTTGTGTTTGGAGGACAATTTCAGGTTGTTTTATCCTACAGTGAAGCTCTTGTTGAAATTAAATTTACCCTAAATTTTCCCGTCAAAGCAAATTTCCAGAGTACCAAATGAAAAAAGCTTATCAGAAATAAAGAGCCTAGTTAGAATAGTTCAATGGTTGCCTCCACCTTGTTCCTTAGGACTGTAACTAAACCAATCAGATCTTGAGAAAAGATCTAAGGTATACCCTCGTCGAGATATACAGTAGTTAGCTTGTACTGCGAATCTGTAGATTTACTCGACCCATACTTGCCTCATACCTACAACAGGAGGTAGAGAATACCTAGTTTGTGAAATGTTTGATAAAATGTTTGTGATAATTTGACAATGTCTTTGTTGTTAGCATAATTGTAACTTGACCTTGCCTGCACCTCTCGCCACTTTTCCACTCACTCTAGAATGGTACCTCATGGGTTCACCTCCAATCAGGAATCCACTCTGCACCCGCATCAGTTCACTGCTCCCCAATCCGAGTACCAGTCCTAGGCTATAGAGCAGACTACTGTAGCCCTATCTACCCTATACTTGCCATCCCTATTCCTCAACACCTCACCTCTTCCCACTCCCAGCTCACCCCCCCCCGTGTGGCACCGCGCTCCCAACTTTTGCTCGCTTTGGCGACCACCCGAGGGTGTTAGCAACCGTGTCTGACTTCCCCTTGGACTCGCCCTCCCGAACCGCCTAAATCCTCGAGCTAGTATCGCATAGTCCTGATCCCGAGGCAGACATGCCAGCCTCAGATGACTCTGATCCACACCACACTAGCAACTCCAGTATTAACACTATAACAATCTCCACCTTTAATGTTAACGGACTGAACTCCCCCAATAAGAGACACTGGGTTATGAACCTAACCAAACGAATGGGGGCAGATATCTTCCTGCTACAAGAAACCCATTTCAAACTACTGTAGATAAAATCCCAAGGCCCTACAAATTCCCTTATGACAGATGGTATTACTCGTCACACCAGACATCAGCGTCCAAAGGTGTCGCAATAGCACTAAAGCACTTGCTTCCCTTTGTCTTCAAGCAGCAGCACGCAGATGCTGAAGGCCGACTACTCTTCGTGAAGGGTCACATAGCATCCAGGCCTATAACACTGGCCGCAATTTATGCACTGAACCATGATCAAATACCCTGGGTTATCCAGGCCTTACACGACCTTGCCTTATTCGCAGAAGGGGACATCATACTAGGTGGAGATCTCAACCTAGTACTAGACCCTATCTTAGACTCATCCACAGGAAAGTCAGCCCTCTCACACAACGCCGCCACATCTCACTACAGAATCTGAGTCTGATAGACACTTGGCACCTCCAGAACCCTAACGCAAGGGATTACACCTTCTTCTCAAACCCACATCATACACACCAGAGGCTTGATTACATTTTATGCTTCAAGTCTATGGCTCAATGCACTTTACAATTGAGAATAGGGTGTATTAGTGTATCAGACTACGCCCCAGTCTCTACCATATTATCTCTTCCAGATCTTACACCCAGACACTGGATGTGGCACTAAACGAATCAATTCTGGATAGGCAAACCACTAAAACCCACCTGGCGGAGGAACTGGATCTCTTCTTTAAAAGAAACGACACACCAGAAATCACCCCCACTGTACTGTGGGAGTCCCATAAACCCTTCATTAGAGGGATCCTTATCTCGAAAGCCATGGCACTGAAGCAAAAAAAGACAGAAAGAAATAGATTCCATCCTGGCCCAAATTTCGTCACTAGAGAGAGTCCATAAGTTGCAAACCCTTAACTCTGTTCATGCTGACCTAGTCGCCCTCCGAGAAAAGCTGAAAAAAACACTCAATTGCACAGCAGCGAAACAGCTCATGTACTCAAGAATGCGCCTTTATTCACACGGAAACAAAGGAGGTAAACTAATGTCAGCAATGATAAAGAACCCCCGAAAAAGCTAAAGCGTTTATTCCTGAAATAAGATCTCCTACAGGTCGATTGGTCCACGACACACCAGATATAGCTAAGGCGTTCCACACTTACTACTCTACCCTCTATAACTTAAGAAAAGACCTCTCCCCCTCTTCCCCCCAATAACTAGAGATAGCATCAGAGAATTCTTTAAGGACCTTTTGTTGCCCTCAATAACAGAACCAAAGGGAGCCCAACTCCTCCAGCCGATCACTTTGGAAGAAGTCCGCCAGACCCTACACAGTTTCCCAGTGGGTAAAATCCTAGGCCTCCTGCTACTTTATTATCCTCATTCCATACCCAACTCCTACCGCATCTCACTAATTTTTGCAACGCGCTTCTTCGAGGTTCTCCCATGGAGCGACAAGCCCAAGAAGCCCATATCACGCTTATTCCCAAAGAGGGAAAGGACTTGGCCCAATGCAGTAGTTATAGACCCATATCCCTTCTAAATATAGGCTTAAAAATTTGGGCCAAACTCCTGGCACTCAGAATTAGACACTTAATCCCAAACCTACTCAAGGACGAACAATCCGGTTTTCTGAAGGGAAGAGAAGGGAAAGAAAACACCATTCGTCTGTTACATACTATAGCCATTGCCAAAAAGACCAAGCGCCCTCTGATCTTGCTAGGTGTTGACGCCGAAAAGGCATTCGACAGGGTGGACTGGGCCTTCATGGAAGTCACGTTGGAAGCCTTCGGTTTCCCCCCCAAACTTCATAAAAGCAATACTCCCCCTCTATTCTCAACCCCACGCTAGACTAAAAGTAAATGGAACACTGTCAGATTACTTAAACATCACAAATGGAACTAGAAAAGGATGCCCCCTCTCCCCCACCCTCTTCATCCTCACCCTAGAAACCCTCCTTCAGGCAGTCCGGAAAAATCCCCACATTCATGGTTTCTCCGTCTCTAATCAAACTCTACAAGCGGTGGCCTTCGCAGACGAAGTATTGTTCTTAGTCACTAACCCGGCAGAAGGCCTACCCCACCTCACAAACCTAATGGAACAGTATGGCAAACTCTCCAATTATAAAGTAAATAGTTCGAAGTCCGAGGTCCTAAACATCTCACTACCGGCCCTACAAGCACAGAGACTAAGTGCCAATTCGCCCTATAAGTGGAAGACCACTTCTATAAAATATCTAGGAGTCCAATTACTGGAAACTCTCCAAGAGGTCTATTCAATAAACTATGTCCCCCTCTTACAGGAAGTGAAAAATTTACTCCAAACATATGACCTACCGTATTTATCCTGGCTAGGGAGAAGAAAGCTCATCCAAACATACATAGTCCCAAAAATAACGTACTTCTTCCAAATGCTTCCCATATCCCTACCGAAGATCTTCTTCCACTCCCTCCGTAAGATATTCACGGCCTTTCTCTAGAAATATAAGGCCCCCCCGTCTAGCATGCCAGCTCATGATAAAGAGTAAAGCAGAGGGAGGCATTGCCCTGCCAGACATATATCGCTACTACGAATCTATACAACTCTCCAGGTGGATGGCATATGTGGCACCGATCAAGTGCCCTATTTTAAATGTCCTAGCAGAAGCCCATATTGGCCCGTCTTTCCTCCAACAACTTTGGCTCCCGGACATAAGATCAAGAAAGAGACAAGACCTGAACCCGTTGGTCCGTCGCCCATGTGGAATGTGGCACCACCACAAAGCAAAGCTCTCTTCGTTACCCTCCCCTATTTTGCTGGCAAATCTAGCCCCGATTTTACTCCGCTCCATCAAAAATCACTCCAAAGACACAAGAGACCCTCTGAGAGCTTCTCAAGAAGACCTCTGGCACAAACTTATCCATCTACAACTCAAAGACCTGATAGCGTAGAAGCTCTCAGTCAGTCTAAAAAACCTACAACACCTAGCCCCTGAGACCCGTTTCAATTTTCTCCATCATGCACAACTATGCTCAACGATAACGGATATAAGCAAGATATCCCCCATAGATAGACCCACTTCGAAAAATGCCTAACGGCAAATTTGACTTTACCCAGAAAGATTTCATCATGCAAAACTGTTCTCTCTACCACCTCAGAGACCTCGAAGCTGACCTCGAAGCCACCTTTCTTATTAGCCTGGGAAAAAGAAATGGACCTAGTAATCCCAGAAGAGGAAGTTCCAGCAATTCTTAGGCACTGCCATGGCATCTCCTCCTGTGTCCAACTGCAGGAGTCACATTACAAAATACTAACCAGGTGGTATAGGACACCAGACTGGCTCTACAGACACAAGCTTTTGGATTCAAACCTGTGCTGGAGATGCCAAAAACTGCCAGGAACCATGCTCCACATATGGTGGACATTCAAAGCTACTGGAAAGAGGTCGAAAACTATCGCACAGAAAACCAAGACACCCCTCTCTCTCACCACTAACAGGGTACTTCTTGCCAGACAGCAGCAAACCGGCCCTTGCCCCAGAGACTCGACCCTAATAGCACATCTCATAGAGGCAGCAAAGTCCTTGATCTCCTTATTTTGGCTCCAGAGCAAACCCCCTTCACTACAACTATGGATAGAAAAAGTCCACCAGATCGTGAGATTCGAGGAATTCATCAGTTGGAAGAAAAGGAGACACGACCAGTATCAGAGAGTGTGGTCCCCCTGGTGTGACTTTGCCAAATAAGTCACCCTCTCCCACACACCTCCTTCCCCCCTCCCCCCACATCCAAACCCCAATTCCAAATATCAAAAACTCAGGATACACCAACAATATCTCACAACACAAGCAGCCTGCAAAATCCCCCCCCCCCTGCACCTGATAACAAAGATAATTCCATAATCCAACACATTGGTTTAAGCTCTGATCCTTCATCCAACTAGGACTGAACACCACAAAAACTGAGATCATGAGACCTCTCATGTTTTGTATTTTCCAAATTGAAAACTAGATATGTATAACTGTAGGATCTTATGTACTCCTTACTTTGAAAAACAGTTATATATTAGTATGTTTTATTTGAATTGTAAAACTGTAAAATTCAATAAAAAAGAATTATATAAAAAAAAAAAAAAAGCTTATCAGAAATAACTTTTTATTTATTAGCATGATACTAGCATGCTACTAAGTTTATGAAAATGTTATGTTACATGTTGCATGTTCTTTTTTTTTCATTCTTTTTTTGCTTTATGTATGTGTGTATGCCTAAAACATATATGCATAATAGTAGTTAAACTTAAAGCAGCTGCCTGGTATAACAGCCAATAGAATCACGCTAATTCCTGCAATCCCAACAGTAGTCATGGAAACAAAAGACTTTTAGACTAATACTTCCCTCCCATGGCTATGTTAGGGGAAACAAAAGTTTACACTGTGCTGATACCTGTAACAGATGGATAAAGTAAATGGATACCATGGCAAAGTTAGTAAGTTGTGAAAATGGAAGGCATCCAGCAATCCTGTATAAAATTTGATGATAAAGGAAAACCAAATTTGGCAAAGCTAGTAGCATCAATCTCCAACATCTTCTGGTCCATGCTATATTGATGATGTGGGGTAAACAGAGTCTTGCTGAGTATTAATATTATTTTCTATACTTACATAAGGTTAAACACCTTAAAGTGGGCCCATTACAACCTTTCCTGAATTGGGACAATATGGTCAGAATCATATAACAACAGATAGTGTCAGGAATCTCAATTCAGCCACTATTACATTAAGGTTACTGTGCCGACCTGAGAAGTTTCTGCAATGTCAGAGTTCTCTGATCTTATACAGTTAGCAGCTAAGGAGCCATATTTAAACCCTCTTCCTCCTCAGCTAGGTGCCTGCAATTATTTTACCTTGTTTGGCTTTCATACCTGACTCTTTGTATTACACAACTTCATAGTGACCTCTAGAAACCAACTCTTGGCTTGATACTGGAAAACTAATTGTCTCCTGACTCTGGCTCAGATACTTCTTCTTGAATTGACTACTGGCCTGGACATTTACTATCCTGATTTGTCTTCCTGATCCCAGTTGGCCTTGTAAGTTATTTGTGGGTTCTGGATTTGATTTCTGATAGTGGAGCATTTATCTCTCGTATGATTTCTATGGTGATGACTTGGACCCCAAATTCAGCAAAGTCCATCTGGCACTGCGGCTGGGGCTGGTGAAGGCCTTTGGGTGCCTGAGACCTCTCTCTCAGCACTATATAGGATTTAAACAGCTAGTTTTACTGGTCTCTGTTATCAGCCAGAACCTGCTATTTTCTGATATTTGCTCCAGGGACTCTACCATAACATATAAGTATAATTGTATGACTAAGATGATGTAGGGAGACATATATGAAACTGTCTAAAAGTAAAACAGCAGCATCCATGGGAGCAACTTCCAGGGTAGCAAACACAGCAGTTGCTATGGAGCCCAACAACTAAGGGAGCCCTACCCTTGAGACCTAGGTTGCAAATAGTGCTAACTATGGATGAGTAAATGCATCTCCATTGCTTTACAGGGGCATCATAATGCCTACCCATGACATCATTATAACTACTTTCTTCATATGCTTTATTTACAGTGTACACAGTGATGTTTTTTGGATGTGCATTATCCCTGTGCTATGATGTCACAGTGGACATTATATCTGTGCTGTGAAATCACTGTATATTATCTATGTACTTTGACAACACTATGTACATCATGTATGTACTATGATATAACCCCATAATTTTTTTTTTTTTATCGAAGGTCTCAAGAACTGTGCCAACGAAAACACCAGTGCACGGCAAAAAAGTGACGGGTGCCACTGAAAAAAACGTGCAAAGGATGCTGCCTATCGCAAAACCCATCTCAAAAGAGAATGGGTCCTCCGAAACTGTCCCCAAACTCAGAACCAAAAGGCCCACAAGTAAGGGGGCTAAACCAACCCAACTGCCGAAACAGGAGGATCAGTACTTACTTGGTTTCCTCCCATAATATGACATCACTGTGTTTACTATCCCTGTGCTGACATCACTATGTGCATTATATGTGCTGTGACATCTATATGTGCATTATCCCTGTGTGTAAAGGAGACCAAAGTTATTATACACCTTTCAAATTCTGCACTTGCTGCTTAATGTGATCATGATAGAATGTGGCAAGCTTTGTTATGCGGCTCCATGGTTCCTTGCCACACCCCTAGGCATAGCCCATAGCAATCACAGCCCAGCTTTCATTTGTCATAGTGCATTGAAAAAATAGAGCTGAGTTGACTGCTATGGACAACAAAGACAGTTTTTCCCCAACATCTGCCATAATATGCTATGATTAAGGGAATTGGGTGCTTGATGTTTTAGCTAATGCAGGATCCTGTGTTAACTTTAAGTACAATTTCCATGCACCAGAGGGAGACGTGGATATCAGCAGGTTTACTTTATGAGCTGATTTTTTTGGTGTAATAGTATGGTGGATGGGATGAGCCATACACAGTGAAGACCAGGTGGCAGTCTCCTTGCTAATCGCTTCAGATGCCCCAGTCAAATGTGGATCCATTTGTAGAGTAAAAAACTTTTTAAATAATCCAGCACTCAATGGTGTCCATAAAAAATAGCTTTCAATTAACATTCATTTAAAAACGTTAATCAGGCATAAGAATAAGAGGCATCTCAGCCTCGAAACACATAAGCTATCTTTGCAGTTTTTTAGACATCCTTTAGATTACCATTTTTAAATGGATGTGAATTAAAAGCTATTTTTTATGGACACCATTGAGTACTGGATTGTTTAAAGAGTTTTTTGCTCTACAAATGGGTCTACATTGCTTTCCCAAGTCCGAAGGGGGATCCGAGCATGACATGGTTGGACATTGATCTCATTGATCTCTGCATGTTTGCAACGTTTGGACACGTGAGTGAATTGTGTATTTTTCTCAATTAACTTTCTCAGTGAAATGTAACTGGTGCTTCTGATTACCGGAGGCTCCTCCATGTTAAAGACAATTGCCGTACCCTGGAATGAGATTCGAGGGTGGCGATCTGTCTCCAAGAAAGTCTATTGAAGGCTTCCAGGCCTGTTTTCACTTCTACTACAGGTGCCATAGGATCAAAACAACAGACAACCTTCAAAATTATGTAAAACTATGTAAATTTGGTATAGCTGTAATCATAGCGACCCACAGAATATCGCTAACGTCATTTTGGCTGCACAGTGAATGCTGTACAAACAAAACCCCTTAAGAGAATGGTGTAAATTGATTTTTTTTTCTACACCATTTAGAATTTTTCTCTAGCTTCTCAGTACATTGTACAGAATATTAAAGGGTACCATTATGAAGTTCAATTTGTCTTGCAAAGAATAAGTCCTCATACAGCTCTATCAATAGAGAAATGAAATAGTTATGGCTTTTGGAAGGTGGGGAGTAAAAATGAAAAAAAAATAAAAAACTGTTATGGCGGGAATGGGTTAAACATACATATTACAGCCAGGGACCTCAGTGTGTAGGATAAGAGAGTATAATGTTGCACCGATGCACAGACAATTCCGAAGATGTCACTGTTTATGCTGATAGTTTGTGCATAAATAGTTCATAAACATGACAAAATATTTCTTACATCAGGAACTATATTGTACATGGCTAACACATTTCTCTGCTGATGATCAGAACAAAGCACTGCATTGTAATTTAGTAAGACAATAATGATTCAGATCTTCTGACTTTTATAATTATATCAGCAATTTCCCATGTAATGATCATTTCTATCATATCAATGTCAGTTCCTTCATGTTCTGATAATCAAGATCACCTTTCCTTCCTTCTTATTCCCCATCTCCAGATGTCTTTTTTTCAGTTTGGATGCAATCACACTAAGCATTTTTGCAGTGTTTTGCATGGCAGTTTCATCACTTTTGACAGCAGGTTTAGCACAGAATACAGAGTTTACCGTCAAAATGATAGAAACCTTGCTGAAGGTCAACAGAGTCCATCAGACGTCTTTGGATGCATTGTACAACACATATGGAATAGAGTGCTACGTCAATGTCTTGGTGCAAATCCATTTTGTATTTTTGCAAATACTTTTTTGTTCGCGAAGTTTGGATTTGTAGAGGTAACATTTTATTACATCTTTCATTTTCTTTTTACCCAAAGGTAATTTCTTTGTGCAGCATGTGTAAATCACAAGTGTAATGTGAATGATTTGATTTCTAATGTTTATTATAGTAATTTTGCGCAGCATCTGTGACCCATCAACATTATCTCTTAACAACATTTACTGTGGTTATTACTAATAAGAATACATTTCTGTAGCTATTTAAATAAATGAAATGAGCTGTAACTAAAATGCCTGTCTGCTACTTCCTATTATCATATTACATGTAAACATATTGTTGTGGTACCCACAGGCATACCAGATGCAACTTCCTTAAATCAATCTACACATCCATTAGCGAAGAAGAATAGGACAGGATGATGATCATGTATAAGTACATCAACCATATGGCACGTGCTGAAGTTATGCACTAACTGTGCAGTGATGGGAAATGCAAGAGACATTGGGCTTGTCTATGTGGTCTCACGTACTGTATTTCTTTCATCTTCTATGACATTTTCAATTCATATAAATGCATATCCAAATAGAACCTCATATCTAAATAAACATCAAAGAATATAGCTGTTGAATGAAGAAAATGTAGCTGGAAAAATAGCATTTTGATTACAGTGTTATTATAAACTGTTCCTTTAAGGTTTAATCAGTATTTAGTAATTAAACAGAACATGACAAAAATAAAAGGGAGTCTGTCAGCAGGAAACTGATATGAAGCTTATCATAGTACCTTGTAGGGCTGTCTACACTGTTTCCAAATATTCCTATTGTGGACTACTGCTCCAATTGCTGCCCAGCTCCACTCCCCACAGTTTGACTGATATCTTGCTCTGTTTACTGTTTGCTCACATTGGCCTCGGCAAGCGCAATACTGAGTATACTGTACATGCCCACTTACGTCACTGTGCACTTGGAAGTGTCACAGACTGACTTCATACCAAGGCAGCAGTGGAGAACTTGTGTATACTCAGTACTCAGGAAGATATACGTGTAAACAGGGAGCAGGGAAAGGTGTCGGTCAAACTTGGTGGGTGGAGCTGAGCAATAGTTGGGTGCAGTAATCTGCAGCACTAGTAATCTGCAGAGTAAAAGCCCTGAAAACCCTTTTATTCATTATTTATTTTGCTTTGTTGTTCAGTGTCCCATATAGGGCTCACAATCTACATTCCCTATTAGTAAGTCTTTTCACTTAATTTCCATAATTATAAAAGCCTGGATTTCTCTACAATGGAGAAGTGGTCCACAATAAGAAAAGCATATTTGGAAACAGCACAGGCAGCCTTACAAGGTACTGTAGCTTCATGTCCATTTTCCTGCTGACAGATTCCTGGTGCATCTAAAGGTAAAGGTATTCCTCAGTAAATCTCTCAACATGCTTGCCCTTACTGAAACCTGGATCCAGCAGTCTGATACAGTCTCCCCTGCTGCTCTGTCTCATGGTGGCCTACAATTCTCACACACCTCTAGGCCTGACAACAGGAAGGGTGGAGGGGTAGGGTTACTTCTGTCACCGCAGTGCACTTTTCAGGACATCCCACCGGTACTCTCACTCACATTCCCCTCATTTGAAGTACATGCCATCAGACTTTTCCGCCCACTCTCCTTACGTGTAGCTGTGATCTACCGTCCACCCGGCTCACCCTACCAATTTCTGGATGACTTCGCTTCTGGCTTCCCTTCTTTTTATCCAGTAAAATTCCTACCCTCATCATGGGTGACTTTAACATCCCCACTGACACCCCTGTCTCCCCAGCTGCCTCACAGTTTCTCTCAATAACCACGTCTTGTGGTCTTTCACAAATTTCCTCTTCTGCCACACATGTAGATGGCAACACCATTGATCTTGTCTTCCATCAACTCCTCACAGTTTCTAAATTTACTAACTCTTCTCTGCCACTCTCTGATCATAACCTTCTGTCTCTCACCATCAGTGCCTTCTCTCCTTCACAGGACACACCTACTCATCATACATTTAGGAATTTACGTGCTATTTACCCCCAGCACCTCTCCTTACTCACTCCCAAGGTGCAGATGCCATTCACAGACCTTAGCGCAGATGACCTGGCCACTTATTTCCATGATAAAATTGATAAGATCCGTCAGGAAATAACTGCTCAATCCACAGGTGGCACTGACCCCCTCACCAACCGCACTTCAGACTGTTCATTCTCATCTTTTGAATCTGTTACAGAGGAAGAAGTATCTCAGCTACTTTCTTCTTCTCGCCCTACAACCTGTAGTTGTGACCCTTTCCCCTCACACCTTCTCCAGTCTCTGTCGCCTGCCATCACGACTTACCTTACTAAAATATTTAACCTCTCTCTCTCTTCTGGAATTTTCCCATCCTCTTTCAAATATGCTGTGATAACCCCACTACTGAAGAAATCCTCCCTTGACCCATCCTGTGCTGCTAATCGACCTGTCTCTAACCTTCCTTTTATCTACAAAATCTTGGAACGCTTAGTCTACTCTCGTTTAATCCGTTATCTTTCTGCTAACTCTCTTCTTGAGCCCTTACAATCTGGCTTCCGCACTCTGCACTGAAACGGCCCTCACAAAAGTCTCCAATGATCTCCTGACGACTAAATCCAAAGGTGACTACTCTTTTCTTATTCTTCTAGATCTCTCAGCAGCATTTGACACTGTTGACCATCAACTCCACCTCACTATGCTCCGTTCTGTCGGATTCACGGACACTGCTCTCTCCTGGTTCTCCTCTTATCTCTCTGACCGCACTTTCTGTGTATCATTTGCGGGCTCTGTTTCTTCTTCCCTTCCCCTTGCCATTGGGGTTCCTCAGGGCTCGGTCCTAGGTCCCCTTCTCTTCTCCCTTTACACAGCCTCCATTGGACAAACCATCACTAGATTTGGCTTCCGGTACCATCTTTATGCTGATGACTCCCAATTATATACGTCATCCCGTGACATCACCCCTGCACTAATACAGAACACCAGTGACTGCCTCTCTGCTGTTTCAAATATCATGTCTTCGCTCTATCTGAAACTGAATCTCTCAAAGACTGAACTACTGCTGTTTCCACCATCTAATAGATCTGTCCCTGATATCTCCATTGTAGTCTCTGGCCTTATCATAACTCCTAGGCAGTATGCCCACTGCCTCGGGGTTTTGTTTGACCCAGACCTTTCCTTCACCTCCCATATCCAATCACTCGCATGCTCATGTCATCTCCACCTCAAAAACATCTCTAGAATTCGCCCTTTCCTTACCACAAATACACTAAAGACACTTATTGTTGCCCTGATTCACTCTCGCCTTGACTACTGTAACTCCTTACTAATTGGTCTTCCCCTTACTAAACTCTCCCCTCTACAATCTATTCTGAATGCAGCGGCCAGGCTCATCTATCAGTCTAGACCAGGGGTCGGCAACCCCTGGCACGCGTGCCAAGAGTCTCTTCAGACCCCCAGTTTAATAAGCGGAGACTTAGGAGAAGTGAAGAAACATAAAAAACAATGATACTCACCTTGTTCCCTGCACTACGCGGCGGCTGTGCGATCTGCCGGCACTTCTGACAGCTGACAGGGGTCACGTCTGGTGTCATTACGCATACGTCATTACGCGACGTGACCCCAGAGACTCAATCAGCGGCAGAAGCGCCGAAGAGAACAGAGCGGCTGCGGAGCGTGGAATGGTGAGTTCATTTTTTTTTTTATGTTAGTCCCCTCTCTTGGTCCTGCACTTACTGTACTCGGAAGTCTGAGAGCTATGGGACCTAATACCGTGTGCGGGGACCGCTATAGGACATGATACCGTGTGTGGGGACCGCTATAGGACATGATACCGTGTGTGGGGACCGCTATGGGACCTGATACCGTGTGCGGGGACCGCTATAGGACATGATACCAAGTGTGGGGACCGCTATGGGACCTAATACCATGTGCGGGGACCGCTATGGGACCTAATACCGTGTGCGGGGACCGCTATGGGACCTAATACCATGTGCAGGGACCGCTATAGGACATAATACCGTGTGTGGGGACCGCTATGGGACCTAATACCGTGTGCGGGGACCGCTATGGGACCTAATACCGTGTGCAGGGACCGCTATAGGACATAATACCGTGTGCGGGGACCACTATGGGACCTAATACCGTGTGCGGGGACCGCTATGGGACCTAATACCGTGTGCGGGGACCGCTATGGAACCTAATACCGTGTGCGGGGACCGCTATGGGACCTAATACCGTGTGCGGTGACCGCTATGGGACCTAATACCGTGTGCGGGGACTGCTATGGGACCTAATACTGTGTGCGGGGACCGCTATGGGATCGAATACCGTGTGCAGGGACCGCTATGGGGCATAATACTGTGTGCAGGGACCCCTATGGGACCTAATACCGTGTGCAGGGACCGCTAATGAACCTAATACCGGACCGCTATGGGACCTAATACCATGTGCAGAGGCTGCTATGGGACCTAATACCGTGTGCAGGGACCGCTATGGGACCTAATACCGGACCGCTATGGGACCTAATACCATGTGCAGAGGCTGCTATGGGACCTAATATCGTGTGCTGGGGCCACTATATGACATAATACTGTGTGCTGGGGTCACTATGTGACATAATACTGTGTGCAGGGGCCATTATGTGACATAATACGGTGTGTAGGGGCCACTATGTGACATAATACGATGTGCAGAGGCTGTTATGGGATATAATACCTTGTGCAGAGGCTGTTATGGGATATAATACCTTGTGCAGGGGTCACTATGGGACATTATTCTGTATAACGGTGTGTTTTCTGCATTAAGGATGTGTTTTTGCACAGAAAACACAGGCATTTTTTTTTTTGTGCAAAAATGCACCATGTGAACGCAGTTTTACATTGAAGTAAAAGTTCCAGTGGCCTAAGACTATAGCTGCATCCAGACACATAGTGTGTATTCACCATAAGGATGCCGCCATACGGTGCTCCTGGACACATTTACTACTAATTGGGGGCTGCACATGTACTGTACTTTCATTGCTTCTAATCGGAAAGTACAGGAGCGTCCCAGGAAATAGCAGTAAACGCATGTGTCCTAAAGCATCTGGTGGCAGCACTTCTGTGTTATGGTTTGTGGTATATGACTTTAGTTTAGGGGTCGTCAGACTTACAATTATTGACCGGCACTCCGAGTACCTCAGCTTCGATTTTTTAATTAAAATCGGCACGCCGAACAAAAAAGGTTGCCTACCCCTGGTCTAGACGCTACAGCGATGCCTCCAGTCTGTGCCGGTCACTACATTGGCTGCCTATTCAATACAGAATACAATATAAACTTATCAACCTCATCCTCATCCACAAGGCTCTCCATAATGCTGCACCTCCCTACATTTCTTCTATTATCAGAACCTCCCACGCTCGTATACAAGACTTCTCCCGAGTTGCGCCACTTCTCTGGAATGCTCTATCCCGGACTATAAGATTAACCCCCAATTTCCACAGCTTCAAGTGTAAACTAAAGACATATCTTTTCAGACAGGCCTATCACAACTTCTAATGTAAACCCTTCCGTAGTTAGAATCCCTAAAACATACCCTCCTCTGTTGATGCTCCAACATTACCTCACAGGATATGATGCTGTATCAGACTAGCTTTATATGTCCAGGCACCATCTGCACGTTAAAGGAAACAACTGGTGATGGCTCATACAGCTTTATATATGTGTAATGACAGTAATCTCTATTACAAAATTGTCTGACCATTGTACAAGCAATGCTTCGTCTGTTGCCGCCCCTGCTACTTCTTGTGTCACCCCCTCTACCTCATAGATTGTAAGCTCTTGCGAGCAGGGCCCTCAGTCCCAGTGTGTGAATTGAATATTTCTTTGTAATGTATCTTTTTGTCAGTACTTGAACCCTACAAATTGTACAGTGCTGCGGAATATGTTGGGGCTATATAAATAAGAATAATTATTATTAAAAATTAGTATATTATTATCTAAAGGTAAAATGGTGTTCGGCATAATGTCCCCTACAATGTGCTGTGGCTAGTTTGACGTCAAATTTCCTGATGGCAGACTCCCTTAAAGCCCCCAAAAAAGTCCCATTTACACTGTCCATTTATCAGATGAATTCTTCCAGTAATAGCTCCATTTAACTGCCATGCCAATGAGCCAAAATATGAGCAATACACATGTATATCAGCAGGACATTGCGTAAACAGGGATGTGTGGCTGAACATCAATATAACAGAATGGGGAAGGAACCTGTGTCACCCCTCTAGCTCATTTTTTGGTGTTTTGCACATGGCATGAGGTAACTTCCTTACAAATTTGTAATAGCAGTTACCTTACTTATGTTACCACGGCAACATTTCTCCAAGTTAAGCATTCCAGAAACAAATATGTATATATAGCCCACATGTAAGCAGAGTTGGACTGGCCCACCACAGTACAAGAAGATCCTTCGGTTGGTATCTAATAAAACAAAGGTCCAGTAGAAGCTGGAAGTGACCTAGGATCTATTTCTCATGGGTTAATTCACACAGAATTTTATTATCCCTCATTATTAATGATGTATTGTGTATTCCATGATAACAAAGATCATAATGCAATTAAAAGTGACATCACATGTTCTGCATGGTTGTAGGGGAGCCCCAGAATCATTTTCTCTGGTGGGCCCATGGAGTTCCAGAACATTACATGTAAGTGTTGGATATCTAAATACAATAGACATGTATGGTATGTCATTGCAGCTTCAATCAATTCCGATGTTGAAAGTATTGTGGTACCCCTTGTGCCTTACAACCTAGAGGAATCCATCTGCAAAATGTAAAAGCAGGGTACATGTATTAGGCACGTGCATGGCACTCTCCATTTGTTGAATTCAGATTTGCAAAATTTTCTACGGATGATCAACATTGACTAGTGTGTAAATGTTGTTCTGTCAATAGCACTCTATGAGAGTAATTCAGCATAATGAATGAAGAAATAATGGATGGTTGTGAACATAAGAAATCTCTATAATTATTACCATCTCTTTTAATTTGCATGATATGTTTGTGGATGTTTTTTCATGGAGACTTCCAAGAACATTTCCTTTCATTTACACTACCATATAAGTAATAAATGCGACTGATGCTTAAAAATCAATAAGCATTACAAAAATACAAAGAATGAGAAACTAGCAGCCATCAAGAAATGCAAATGTTACTGTTACTTTGTAACTCATTATTTTTTGTCTATTAACTTCAGCACATTTATACATATAGCATTTTGTACTGAATGATAGTATAACAGTGTTTCAGCGGAGGTTTATTGATATTGGTGTCAATGAAAATGCTACATAATTATTTCCACTTGGAAACAAAACAACTTAGTAATTGCCTTTTGTATTATTCAGGCATGAAATCCTTTATATTGCTGGAAAACTAATTCTCCTGAATTGTCCATGTTGTGTCTCAGTAATCCCTAGATCATAGACAATGACAATCTAAATCCCCTTCAACAGAATTTGATCAAATGTCCCAGAAGGCATGACTTTTGTCAGCTTGTCAAACTCATTTCCACACGTCTGCAAGCTTTTACCTTTCTCCGTATTTAGCAAATCCCAAGAACTTTTATATGTCACCAGGGTAACATAACCAAACTCCATCCTGCTATTCTTTCGAGAATCCATTGTTTTATTACCAGCGGCAACAATACATGATATAAATCAATAGTCTAAAAGACTTACTAGAGATATAAGAGCATAACACCAGGAGGAGAAGGTGCACATAATAGAAAGATTAATGAAGCTTTACAAAAAATCTTCAAACAGATTGAGGAAAAGATACAGCTCAACAAAGGTTTCTGATGCTACAATACTACAATAAATATATAGACTAGGTGCCAAGTTATGTACTTTTTACTACTCAAGGATGGAAACATCAATGACCTTATACCAAAAACAGCATTAATGTGAGGAAAATGTATACACTTGTAAAATTAAGAAATAAGGCTAAGGCCCCACGTAGTAAACACATCGCTTTTTCTTCTGCAGCTTTTTTCATTGCTTTTTTGCATAGTTTCCTCTGCAGATTTTCTGCCCTTATTATACCTATACAGAATACACCAGCATTTTCGCAGGTATAATTGACATACTACAATTTTCAAAAACATGGGCGTTTTTGAAAATGCAGCTTTTCTGCTGCAGATTTTTTTCTCCGATGTGTGCATTGGATTAGCAAGAATCCCATTCACTTTGCAGGTACAGTAAAACGCAGCATTTTTGGCTTCAGTCTAAAAGTTATTTTAATATTCTGGGTTACAAAAAAAACCTTTTTCAATCATTCAACAGAGAAAGAGGACCTCACTCTGGAGCAAGCAGCATGCCTGAGCTTTGTACAGACAGCCCAGTTAATTCAGGAAGCACCATGTAATGTTTATTTCTTTGGTGGTGCCGTTGCCATGTTCCTCCACAGATTACTGCTGATTTGTGGGAGTCCAGCAGTGGAGCACCCCACAGACAGTGTACTAACAAGCCAAAAAACATATTTTATTAAAGAGCAATTTTGTAAATTCTTTTCTAACAGGCAATGATGTATAATTACTTTCGTAGGAAGTGTCGGCCAATCTGGAAGGGTAAATTGACCAACTAAGCCAAAAAAAACTTCAGTGGTTTCTTAGAGACTGAAAAAATGATTGAAACCCTTTGCAATATGTTCAGAGTTTCATTGGTGCATATCCCTCTGATAGAATATATAGAATTCATTCATTACTACCAGAAGTTTACAAAATTCACCCATGTTCCCCTTATTAAAATGACCTTTTGGTTGACCAGTTAGTCATAATAATGTATAAATGGAAATTCTGAACTGGTATCTGGTTCTTCTTGTGTGGGAGGGGCATACATTGTATATTCAACTTTGCAAATCAAACATAAGCAACTAAGTTACCTCTGAGAACTCAAATTGTGGAGAAGCATTCCCAAATTCTCTGAAATTGTACAGACACACAAGATATACAAGATGAGATACGGCTGGGAATGGAGTCATACAGATTCCGTACTGTATCCTGCGGTATGTTTGCCCACAGGAAGGGCTGGTGTTAGGGAGGGCAACTTGGGCAAATGTTCTTTGCCCCTATCTCCAAAGGGGCCCTGGGATCTGCAGCACCATACGTTTGGTCTGATGTCCTGGATAAGGGGGATGCCTTACTTACCAGTGTATTGGAGTGCTGTGAGGGCCGATACTGTGGACATCTATTCTAGAGAAGAGAGCTGTAATGTCCCTGCTCTAATATAGATGACTACAAAGAAGACGGGGCGTGATGATGTCACTGCATCATGACCCCTATGCCGGACCTGCTCCAGAGTCCAATAGAGGGAGAGGCTTCAGCATCTTGACTCATTGGGGGATCGTGGTAAGGTCAGTAAAAGTTTTATTATTTTTATTGTTCATAAATATAGGGAAACTATTATTAATAAGGGAGGGTTATAAGGAGGATCTATTATTTATAAAGCTAGGGGAACTATTAGTCCCCCATATTAATAAAAGTTCCCCCAGACCTATTATTAATAGTTACTTATAAATAGCTCTCCCTCATATATACAGTATTTATAAGGAGGAACTATTACTAATAAGGCTGGGGGAACAAATTATTAATAAGGGGGCTATTTATAAGGAGTACCTATTATTAATAAATCTTATATATACAGTACAGACCAAAAGTTTGGACACACCTTCTCATTCCAAGAGTTTTCTGTATTTTCATGACTATAAAAATTGTAGATTCACACTGAAGGCATCAAAACTATTAATTAACACATGTGGAATTATATACTTAACAAAAAAGTGTGAAACAACTGAAAATATGTCTTCTATTCTAGGTTCTTCAAAGTAGCCAAATTTTGCTTTGATTACTGCTTTGCACAGAAGGAACTATTACTTATAAGGGGAAACTATTCCTGATAAGGGGGAAAGTAAAATTTATAAGAAGGAACTATTATTAGTAAGACGGATTGATTTATAAGAGGGAACTATTATTTATAAGCAGGGACTATTATTTATAATGGTGCACTATAATAACTCATAAGGCGATACAAAGGTGCTCATTTGTATTGCATATGGGCAAGGGGAGTGTTATTACTGTGGGCAGAAAAGGGTATTATTAAATGACTATTTAAAAGGAGTTTTCCAGCCACAAACTGATTTTTGATACTGATGACCTATCCACAGGATAGGACATCAGTATGTCATCTGTGGGGTCCGACTGTTCTAGCTTCCTCCAAGTGCTGAAAGCTGCTAGTGGACAGGATGCAGCACCGCTACAATTCAATTGCCACAGCAGCAGACAGTAGCCTCCCGTGCAGTTGCGTTGAATACTACATGCATGCGCAGACCGGACGATCTGTTTCTGCTGAATCTAAGCTGCCGAATTGGCGGTATTTACAGTGCAAATGTGCAATAGTCGCATGCATAATAGTCCCTCGGCACCACGTTTTTGTGTGGATTTGAATATATAATACAAGTGATTCGTCAAGATATATAGATATAGCAATATATATGGTACTTTGGGCACTGATTGTTTTTGTTTGCTTCATGCTAATTATGTTTGCTACAGTCTTAATGACTCTTGGGTGACATTATTCCCTTATTGACACAAAGACAAATCTGCAATAATTTCCCTCACTACATTACAGTATTTCACTTGTATTCATATCGGATTCATTTCAAGGAGGTAAACAGACATTACAGGGATTACGTTCAGCTATAACTTCACATGTTCTGATTTTAAAATACCCATGTTACTTAGCCAAGACAAATACAAAAATGGTTATATTTATTTTAGTTAATCATAGATTAATTCTACGAGAACAATAAATCTGTCAGCAGGCTGGAACAGGCCTCGTACAAATTTCCCAGAGCTGCTATTATAATGAACTGCAAGTTTTAATTAATTATCTGCTATACCATCTGACTATCACTCACTGATATCAGATTAATTGAGGAAGATCAATCTTATGCAGGCATATTAACACTCACCCGAAAATGAATAACCTTATTTAAAGCCAGACTCAACAAAATTAGAAAGTAGAACCGAGGCCTGATATGGTTACACAGGTCCATTTTTTATCAATGGCAGAACACAAGCCTTAAACTGTGTAATAACCATAAAAAGATAATACGGTTATAAAAAATACAGAGTAATGTCCCATATCATTATAGCACAGTGAGGATATATTAAGATGTATGTTTTTCTATCCACACAGAAAAACATTGTAGAAATATTATTATAGAAGTGAATAGAATTTTCATGTCACACTGACACTATGTTAGTTAAGAACCAAGATCACATTAGTACATCGAAAAGTTCAAAAAAGACATAAGCCCATCAACTAGTGGATGAGTGTATGGATGAAGAGAAGGGATATGAGTAAACTGTAGCATCACAACACCCACAATACCCAGCCACCCAAACTGCAACAATTTATTCATGTGACATCTTTGTGATGTTTTTCTTCTCTTGACTTTTGGAAATTAATGCATTTGCAGATATACACTCCAACTGCAGAAGGTATGATGGAGTATTTATAAATTGGGCATTTAAAAGGCTAGTTGCAATCCTGAATTTATTCTTTCTTAAAGAGAAGGACCTTTCATGTCCTCAGGCACATGCGGTATTACATACCGCTAGAAAGCCGACAGCGCGCTGAATTCAGCGCACTGCCGGCTTTCCCGGTATGTGCCCCGGGGCTGGAGATATCGGCAGTGTAAGTTTCAAGGTTTACTGTCAGAAGGGCGTTCCTGACTGTCTAGCTGGGCTGTGAGGAACGCCCTCCCTGACAGTTCTCGTTCATAGACTTGTACTGGGGGGCGTTCCTCAAAGCCCAGCGTCATCACTGGGCAGTAAGGAACGCCCCCTCTCACAGCCCAGCGATGACGCTGAGTGGGGGGGAACGCCCCCCCCCCAGTACAAGTCTATGAACGAGAACTGTCAGGGAGGGCATTCCTCACAGCCCAGCTAGACTGTCAGGAACGCATTTCTGACAGTAAACCGTGAAACTTACACCGCCGATATCTCCAGCCCCGGGGCACATACCAGGAAAGCCGGCAGTGCACTGAATTCAGCGCGCTGTCGGCTTTCTAGCGGTATGTAAAACCGCATATACATGAGGACGTGAAAGGTCCTCTTTAAATATATTAATTGTAAGAAAAGATGATAACAGAGACGTGCAAACAATGGATCAGCATATACATCACAGTGGCTTCACTAGTTCTTGATTTTAAAGAAATGTTGAAATCCTTGGTATTTTCCCACATTGTGATAGGTGTACTCAGTGAACCCAATGTGAGATAATCCCAAACAAAGCTGCTTCAACAAAGGTTAGAAATGTTTCAAATGGTGTGGGCTTTGAAGGAGATCATCTTTGATGTTCAGATTACAAAATACATGCAGAGTATAATGCCTAAATATTTCTCTGTAGCCCACTTAATATTGTCAGCATGTCATAGAAAACCTGACATACAGAGTTGAGCGAAAGGTGTTAGAAAAACATCAAAAGATTAAGTAGTGCCATGAACTCAAATATAATAATATTACATGTGCTCAAATACACATATGTTGGGTCAGAAACTAATACATATATATATATATATATATATATATATATATATATATATATATGCATGTGGACAAAATTGTTGGTACCCCTCGTTTAATGAAAGAAAAACCCACAATGGTCACAGAAATAACTTGAATCTGACAAAAGTAATAATATATAAAAATTATATGAAAATGAACAAATGAAAGTCAAACATTGCCTTTCAACCATGCTTCAACAGAATTTTTTTGAAAAGAAAACTCATGAAACAGGCCTGGACAGAAATGATGGTACCCCTGAAAATAATGTGACCAAAGGGACATGTTAAATCAAAATGTGTCCACTAATTAGCATCACAGGTGTCTACAATCTTGTAATCAGTCAGTGGGCCTGTATATAGGGCTACAGATACTCACTGTGCTGTTTGGTGACATGGTGAGTTGTCTCAGGAGCTTAGAAAGAAAATTATAGAGAAGCATGTTAAAGGTAAAGGTTATAAGACCATCTCCAAGCAGTTTGATGTTCCTGTGACTACAGTTACACATATTATTTAGAAATTTAAGATCCATGGGACTGTAGCCAACCTCCCTGGACGTGGCCGCAGTAGGAAAATTGATGACAAATCAAAGAGAAGGATAATACGATTGGTAACAAAAGAGCCCAGAAAAACTTTTAAAGAGATTAAAGGTGAACTTCAAGCTCAAGAAACATCAGTGTCAGATCACACCTTCCGTCATTGTTTGAGCCAAAGTGGACTTCATGGGAGACGACCAAGGAGGACACCATTGTTGAAAACAAATCATAAAAAAGCCAGACTGGAATTTGTCAAACTACATGCTTCTGGGAGAATGTCGTATGGACAGATGAGACAAAAGTTGAAATTTTTGGCAAGGCACATCAGCTCTATGTTCACAGACGGAAAAATGAAGCATATCTTGAAAAGAACACTGTCCCTACTCTGAAAGATGGAGGAGGCTCTGTTATGTTCTGGGGCTGCTTTGCTGCATCTGGCACAGGGTGTCTTGAATCTGTGCAGGATACAATGAAATCTCAAGACTATCAAGGGATTCTAGAGAGAAATGTGCTGCCCAGTGTCAGAAAGCTTGGTCTCAGTTGCAGGTCATGGGTAATGACCCAAAACACACAGCTAAATACACCCAAGAATGGCTAAGAGGAAAACATTGGACTATTCTGAAGTGGCCTTCTATGAGCCCTGACCTAAATCCTATTGAGCATCTTTGGAAGATGCTGAAACATGCTGTCTGGAAAAGGCTCTCTTCAAACCCAAGACAACTGGAGCAGATTGCTCATGAGGAGTGGGCCAAAATACCTGTTGAGAGGTGCAGAAGTCTCATTGACAGTTACAGGATTCGTTTGATTGCAGTGATTGCCTCAAAAGGTTGTGCAACAAAATATTAAGTTAAGTACCATCATTTTTGTCCAGGACTGTTTCATGAGTTTTCTTTTTTAAAAAATTCTGTTGAAGCATGGTTGAAAAGCAATGTCTGACTTTCATTTGTTCATTTTCATAGAATTTTTATATATTATTACTTTTGTCAGATTCAAGTTATTTCTGTGACCATTGTGGATTTTTCTTTCATTAAACGAGGGGGTACCAACAATTTTGTCCACGTGTGTATATATTCTTCAACAGATTTGATCACACACCAACTCCTCCCACCCCAGTATGTCCTTCAGCTCCCCCCACCACAATGACTTCTCCCCATGCGGCCACTTCCCAACAGACCAGTAAATCCAGAAATCCGTCTTTATCTGGCCACAGTCTGACCTTCACACGGGCCCAGGTGAGGAAGGAGATGAAAAAGAGCAAGGCGAGGAAAGCCGCAGGGCCAGATGACATCAGTGCAAGGCTAATTAAGACTTGCGGGGACCAGCTGTGTGGTATAATTACATATATGTATAATATGAGCCTGAGGCAGGAAATAGTCCCTGAATTATGGAAATCTTCTTGTGTTGTACCAGTTCCAAAGAAACCCCACCCTATGGACCTCAATGACTACAGACCTGTAGCACTGACATCCCACCTGATGAAGATCTTGGAGAGATTGGTTCTCACACACCTCCGCCCTCTAGTGAGCCCCGCTATGGACTCCCTCCAGTTTGCTTATCGGCCGGGAATTGGGGTAGATCATGCCATCATCCATCTTCTGCACAGGGCTCTGTCTCACCTGGAGAAACCAGGGAACACAGTGAGAATAATGTTCTTTGATTTCTCCAGTGCTTTTAACACCATACAGCCCAGGTTATTGAGGGACAAGCTGGGCCTTGCTGGAGTGGACCACCACCTCTCCAACTGGATCCTAGGCTACCTCACAAATCGACCTCAATACGTGAGAGCCCAAGACTGTGTGTCAGGTACCGTGATCTGTAATACGGGGGCACCTCAGGGTACGGTTCTCGCCCCTTTCCTCTTCACACTGTACACTGCAGATTTTAGGTGCAACTCATCCAGCTGCTACCTACAGAAGTATTCTGACGACTCTGCAATAGTGGGTCTCATCACAGATGATGATGATAGGGAGTACAGAGAACTGAACCAGGATTTTGTGGACTGGTGCTAGCGGAACTACCTGAAGATTAACGCGGGGAAGACCAAGGAGATGGTGGTGGACTTCCGTAAAAGCAGAAGCCCTCCTAAACCAGTGGACATCCTGGGGACGGGCATCGAGATTGTGAACACCTATAAGTACCTGGGTTTGCTCCTTAATAATAAGCTGGACTGGGCAGATCATATGGAGGCCCTGTACAGGAAGGGCCACAGCAGGCTCTACCTGCTTAGGAAGCTGAGAGCCTTTGGAATCCGGGGGGCACTTCTTAGAACTTTCTTCAACTCGGTAGTGGCATCAGCCATCTTCTTTGGAGTGGCCTGCTGGGGGAGCAGTATATCAACCAGGGACAGAAATAAACTTGACAAGATGATTAGAAAGGCCAGCTCTAGTCCTGGGGAGCCCACTGGACCCAGTGCAGGTGGTGGGTGACAGAAGGATACTGTCCGTGGTGAGCTCCATGCAGAAGAAGAAGTCCCATCCCATGCATGAGACTGTGATCACGCTGAGCAGTACTGTCAGTGACCGACTGCTCCACCCTAGGTGTGAGAAGGAGAGCTATCGGAAGTCTTTCCTCCCGACCGCGGTTAGGCTGTACAACCAACACCGACCTAAGCGGAGATCATTACACACAGAGAACTGAAATATCTCTCTGCCTGTTAAATCCATCCCCCCGCTACTTCCTATATGTCTGTCGGCTATCAAAGTAATGCCTCTTACCTTGGAACATTCCTGTACATGTTGTATTTGTATTGGTATCTGCTTATCTTTGCTGCTGTAACACACTGAATTTCCCCATTGTGGGACTATTAAAGGACTATTATTATTATTATTATTATTATTATATATACATTGAGGAAAATAGGCGTTTGATACGCTGGGGATTTTGCAAGTTTTCCCACCTACAAAGAATGGAGAGGTCTATAATTTTTATCGTGGGAATACTTCAAGTAAGAGCCAGAATCTAAAAAAAAATCCAGAAAATCACATTGTATGATTTTTAAATAATTAATTTGCATTTTATTGCATGAAATAAGTATTTGATACAATAGAAAAAGAGAACCTAATATTTGGAACAGAAACCTTTTGTTTGCAATTACAGAGATTAGACTTTTCTGTAGTTCTTGACCAAGTTTGCACACACTACAGCAGGGATTTTGGCCCACTCCTCCTTACAGATCTTCTCCAGATCTTTCAGGATTCAGGGCTGTTGCTGGGCTACATGAGTTTCAGCTCCCTCCAAAGATTTTTGATTGGGTTCATTCTGGAGACTGGTTAGGCCACTCCAGAACCTTGAAAGGCTTCTTAATAAGCCTCCCCTTTAGCTGCCCTGGCTGTGTATTTCAGGTCATTGTCATGCTGGAAGACCCATCCATGACCCATCTTCAATGCCCTTACTGAAGGTTGTTGGCCAAAATCTTGCTATACATGGCCCCATCATCCTCCCTTCAATACGGTGCAGTCATCCTGTTCCCTTTGCAGAAAAGCACCCCTAAAGTATGATGTTTGCATCCCAATGCTTCACAGTTGGGACGGTGTTCTTGGGGTTCTACTCATCCTTCTTCTTCCTCCAAACACAGTGAGTGGAGTTGATACCAAAAAGTTCTATTTTGGTCTTATCTGACCACATGACCTTCTCTCATGCCTCCTCTGGATCTTTCAGATGGTCATGGGCGAACTTTAAACTGGCCTGGACATGTGCTGGTCTGAGCAGGGGGACCTTGCATGCCCTGCAGGATTTTAATCCACAACTGTGTAGTGTGTTACTAATGGTAATCCTGAAGACTGTGGTCCCAGCTCTCTTCAGGTCATTGACCAGGTCCTCCCATGTAATTCTGGGCTGATTCCTGACCTTTCTCAGAATCAGGTGCAATTAATACAGGTAATGAGTGCAGAGTAGCTAGGCTTATTAAAGAAAAACTAACAGGTCTGTGAGAGCCAGAATCGTTGTTGGTTGGTAGGTGATCAAATACTTATTTCATGCAATAAAATGCAAACTAATTATTTTCAAAAACATACAATTTGATTTTCTGGATTTTTTTTAGATTCTGTTTCTCACAGTTGAAGTGTACTTACGATGGAAAATTAGATGGAAAATTCTAAAATGCAAAAAACTTTCTAATATGCACAGAAGACATTTCTGAGATCATGTGCCTGGAGAGTATGTAGACGTAATGAGCAATAAGAACCTGTCAAGTGATATTTACTTCTGCATGAATATGATCGAGGAGTAGAAGATGAACTTTGTGATTCATGACAGGACACCTAGGTGAGACAGTAAGGGTCCTGCTTACCCCACTCACACTCAAGATGGCTGAAAGCTTTCACTGCTTCAATGTGTGCACAAAGAAGGCTTTCATATCATAATATGCAGATAAGGCAGCATAAATTCCCTGACAGGTTCACTTTAGCGCAGTTTTAATCTATTATTCATTGAAGGTTTGATCTATAATATAATAATAACAAGGGTAACACTGGCCAAAGGATTTCAATGTCCCACCAAACAATTAATAAGGAGAGAGGACCAACAACAGTAATGTGAACCAGCATTGGATGGAGGTCTCATTATGATTTGAGCAGTTGTATCCTTTCTTTTCTATTTACTCCCTCAAAGATATCCTGTCATTTTACTGTCTGGCGAAAATCTTTACTGACCCGTGTGTCTAGAAGAAATCGACGCATCCTGTCTCCTCCCTACAATACCTGTAGTAAAGGTGAAAGTCGAGGATACAAACCTGTTTACTAAGTAACAAAACATAAAAGCATTTGTCAATTAAGTATGACAAATTCTTTCAGAGCTGCTAATACAATATTACCCACACACTTGGTTGTAGTCAAATATTGTCAAAAACATGCCGGCAGGTTAATTGCTATTAATTGGAATTCTGTGTACACAGGTGCATGTGTTATGGCAATCACAAAATCCATAAAATAATTTGCCAGTCACTGAAATATAAAAAAACTCAAAAACATAATAATAATAATAATTATAATAATAGACTGATAGGAGGATTGCATTGTATGTATAGAGCTGGGAATATGCGTAGGATATGTAAATCATGACTGAAATTATTATTATTATTTAAAAGGAGTATGATGTAGTGCCTATTATTAACCAGCTACTCAACAGTGCACAGTAGTAATTGAGTCTCAGAACTGCAGACTGATATTTGGCAGTCAACAAGATATGAGTTGGTGGTCCCAGGCCAGTTTCTTGTGTCTACATTAGAACAGAATGTAATTACTTTTGATGTTCCAGTTGGCAATCGCTGAGCAGATTCAACAAAAGTGATGAATAATCCTATCACTTTTACAGGCAAGCGCTTCCTAATTTGTAATGGCCAGCGTGGGAGGTGAGCAATTGTGTGCCATATATATTTTTTGCAAACATGAAAAACAGTGAGTAGGCACAAAGCTTGTATGTGTGAGCATTCAAAAACAAGATTTGTATTGTTTTATGGTTTTATTGTTGATTGAATATTTAAAGGGATTTTTTTCCAGGAGTTTAATATTAATGACCTATCCTTAGGTTAAGTCATCAATATTAGCTTGGCAAGGGTCTGACATTAGGCACCCCTGTCAATCAGGTGTTTAATAGACTGCAGCTCTTGAACAAGCACTGCTTCTTCTTCACAGGCTGTGATGTCATATTTATCTGTCACATGGTTTGTCGGCAGTTTAATAAAGTGGCCAGGATTGACGTGCAATACCAAGCACAGCCACTATACCATGTATAGCACTGTCTGCGAGACTCAATGAAGAGACTGCATCCAATGGTCATGGTTGTTCGGGCATGTAGCTCGGATGAATCAAGTGAATGAGGAAAATGGGAATTTTACTTGTGTCCTTCCTTAACTTTTTCAACTTTTTTACTATATGTGAAAATAAATGCCTTTAAACAACCCGTTTAAAAAAGAAGAGTTTTTGAAACAGTTGAAAAGTTAAGGACGGACACATTTATATATGTTGACTGCATATTTCTAATTAACATTATTCCGTTGTAGACATCCTGTAATGGATAATGCGGATTGTGCACATAAAAGAATATATCTGATTATTATTTGCCATTTTAGGGCTATTTGGGACATTATTGTGGGTATATGATAATGCTGTATTATGGTGGACACTTAATTTTAGCCTCTTCTGTATCATGGGACCATCCTTATCAGAGCAATGGTTATTTATTATTATTTAGGTTCACTAACCAGGGTTATATTGAGTATTATAATTTGGACAGACTACAACCCTGCATACTATTAAATGGTTATAGCCCCTGCTACTCATGAGTGTTTCTCATAGGCTACCTAGCCAGATTAGTAAAATGTGTTTCATAGTTAGTTTATTCTTCTAGTTTTTGACTACATTGGTCTGTTGGTTTCACTGCGTTTAAAGCTTATATTAAAAGTTAGGTCATTAATTTTGTTGATAAGTGATGGTTAATTATAGATGTCCAAAAATAAAAATAGACATGGAGTGCACATCCCAATCTTATACATTGATCTTATGCTTTTCAGCAAATTCTACAATAGTGAACATGAGATTCTTAGTATACATATTGATCAAGGTGTATAAGCCCAAGATGTGTTGCTGGGCTGCTGGGTCGTTCACCCTGTGGGTGCTATATTGGTGGTGGTCGCTATTCAGTGCCGCACCTAGTAGTGTAGGGACCCACTATAAAGAGGTCGCTGTGAAGTGGCTAGTAGGCTTATACAACTTGATCAATATGTATACTAAGAACCTCATGTTCGGTATTGTAGAATTTGCCGAGAAGCACAAGATCAATGTATAAGATTGGGATGTGCGGTCCATGTCTTTTTTTTCTTCTTGGATATTAATTATAGATGTATTTATGTAATCTATTGTAAAAAAGTGTGGTCTGATTGTTTCCTGTCACAATTCTACACAAACACTATCTAAGCTAATAACATTCTAAGGCCGGAGCCCCACGTGGTGTAAATGCAGCGACAAAAACTGCAGCGTTTTACAGTTCCTGCAAAGTGGATGGGATTCTAGCGAATCTCATCCATGCATTGCAGAAAGATTCATGCAGTGGACACGCTGCGATTTCCGTTGCATATGGAAATTGCAGCATGTCAATTATACCTACGGAAACGCCAATGGTTTTCCTATAGGTATAATTGAAGCAGAAAGTACGCAGTGGAAACCTCTGTGGACTTTCTGTGAATAGCGCTGCAGGAAAAACCGCAATGGATTTTGACTGCGGTTTTTCCCGCAGCATTCTCTCGCTGTGGCCTGCTACGTGGGGCCTTAGTCTAACACTTGTACTATTCATGTATTTTATTGAGCAAACATCCACAGTGGACAAAAAGTAAGTGAATCTGTTTTAATTAACAACTAATTGTCAAAATTGTTTTCCTATTAAAGAGGCTTTCCTACAAATTATTAAAAAAAAAAAACCCTGTCTCGCCTCTTTACTCCACCTTTACAGTTCTGGTTCTTTCATCTGAATGAAGGGAATTGGCTCCTGCCTGGAAGCTGATAGCTCACTTATTCCCACCCCTACACAGTTAACCCCTTCCTTTACACAGTTAACTGTTCCCTCTTTACCATTAAGTCCTCCCCTACATGGTAACCCTATTCCTTTTTAACCTCATTTTATGACGTGACGTGACTGACATCAGCCAGGGATCATGCCATAAGTTTAAAAGGTGGAGTAATGGGGATTGCACAGCGCAAAACAGCAGCATTTTATAAAACGTCACCCAGGAGCCAAACCAGTTGGCAACCAGATAAAGGAAGTATTTCCCACCACAGGGAAACTTTTTTAACTGCACGTTTTGAGGTGTGTTTCTTGTAATGGGAATACCTGTTTAATGAGATAACATTGAAGTGGATTTCACAGGAGCTTAGGCAAGTAACCCCTTCCCGCTGCAGGCATTTTTTGAATTTTCCCGCCTTCCAAACCCCATAACGTTGTTATTTTTCCATTCTCAGAGCCATATGGGGGCTTAATGTTTGGATAAGAAATTGTGCTTGTAATGGTACCATTTAATATTCTGTATGATGTACTGGGAAGTTGGAAAAAATTCAGAATGGGGGGAATTGTAAAAAAAACATTTTTGCAACTTTCTTACGGGCTTTGTTTTGACTGACATGTCACCTGTATGCTATGGGTTGGTACAATTCTGGGGATACCAAATTTGTATAGTTTTTTTTTTACGTTTTAACCCCTTAAAAAAAATCCCAAACTTTACATAAATTTCATGAAGTTGCCATATTCTGACAACTGTACCTTTTTTATATTTCCAAGTACAGGGCTGCATAAGGCGTCTTTTTTGCGGGGCCAGATGTACTTTTTAGTTATACAACTTTGGGGTATGTCTGATGTTTTGACCGCTTTTTATTCAAATTTTTACGCGTGGCGAAACTGTGAAAAAACTGCGAAAAAATCTCTATGGCATTCACCATATGGGAAAAATATTTTTATATGTTTGTAGATGGGGCATTTTCAGAATTGGATATGTATAATTTGTTTATGCTTGTTTTTGTTTATCTTTATTTCAAATCTGGGGAAAGGGGGGTGATTTGAATTTTTATTTTTTAAAAACTTTTTTTTAAACTATTTTATTAACCCCCCCCCCCTAGAGGGCTTGAACCTGCAAAACTTTTGTTACGTTACTATTGATGCTGGTCATAGTTATATTCCTACCGCAGGCCTGGAAGCCTTCAGAAGGCTCCCAGCTGCCATAGAAACAGGCCCTCTTTTGTGATCTCACCGTGCAGGAGCCGTCCTGCAACATAGAAAGTACGGGGCAGGTGAAGACCGGCCCTGGGGGTGGTTTTTCAACTAAGGGGGGTGTGCATATCAGAATACAATGCCGACATTGCAGCAGAGACCTGGTGGCTGTGGCGGTCATTATCTTTAAAGACCCGGCATCTATAGTTAATAGTTAAAAGTCGAGATTTCAACTTTATCAAGATACTGTGACAAGATTTCAAGAGGTATGTGCATACAAGGCATCCCAGAAATATTGATGAACAAATATACATTTGTAGCTACTGGAAATTTTGATGAACGTGCCTCCTGCTAAAGGAGATATTACTTACTTTTTCTCATGTTTTCAATGTGAATATTTGATGCCACAGATTTATTAAACTACGACTTTCATTTTTCAGGAGCAGAATACACATTGAAAGCTGCTTTGTGATTGGTTGCTATGGGCAACTAAAACATTATTTCTTTCAGAGAGCCATAATAAATCTGCCCCAATGTGCTCAGTAAAAAATACATGGGTGGTATAGCTGCTTGTGTGCTATTAGCCTAGTTAATTTGCGTTGTCTATAAACATATATACATTATTAGTAATCCACACAGAAATCCAGGTAACTGTGAAGGGTTCATTTACTTTTCATCTAACTGTATGTGATCTTCTGTCAATTAGTCATTCCATCTTTCACTGGTATTCTGTGACATTATGCAGCAGCACAGGCTGGTGTCTAATATATTTGTTGCCTCCTGATTAATTGTTCTTTTACTCCACCATTATGTTGAGTAATCCATGTTATATTCAAAATTATTGACCTAAAAGGAAAAGTCCAATGTAAATGACCCAAATCAATCTCCAAGAACCATGACAGAAAGTCTCCTATACACTATTCTGTCAGAATACATTTTCTTAACTCTATTTCTTGATGCTTTTATTGTTTAACTGCCAGTGATTTGTTACTGAAAGCAATATGCTCCAGTATACACCATCTTACTTTAAGATAATAAGTAAATTATAGAAGAAAATATGTGGAATTTACATACTTCAAGAATTTATCTTTCTGGTTTTTAAAATCTGTAATATTAAAGGAATTGTCTGGCTTCTACAAAAAAAAAAAAAAAAGTGGGAAAAGCCATAAAATAATAGAAGCAGCAATACTTTAGCAATACTCTAACAACTATTAGATCCATCACAGCTGGTCCAGTTCTCTCTGCTGCGATTTGTATACCTGGCTGCAGGAATGACATCACATGAACTAGTCCACGCCCTCATAATCTCCCACTAAGACTACTCTAACACCCTTCTCCATGGCCTCCCAGCTAACACCCTCGCCCCCCCTCCAGTCCACCTTAAACTGTGCTGCTCGCCTAATGCAGCTCTCCCCCCATTCTTCATCGGCCGCTCCCCTCTGCCAATCCCTTCACTGGCTTCCCGTTGCCCAGCGAATAGAGTTCAAATTACTAATGCTGACATACAAAGCCATCCACAACCTGTCCCCTCCATATATCTCTGACCTAATCTCCCGCTACCTGCCCGCACGTAACCTCCAATCCTCCAAAGACCTCCTACTCCGCTCTGCTCTTATCCGCTCTTCACACAACCATCTCCAAGACTTCTCCCGTGCATCCCCCATACTCTGGAACTCACTACCAAGACACATAAGACTGTCCCCCACAGTCACAAGCTTCAAGAAGGCCCTGAAGACTCACCTATTCAGGAAGGCCTACAACCTCCAATAACGCTACTGTCACCACACCACCACCTGAACAGCCTCTACCCCCACCTTCTGTCTCTCTCCCTCTACCCTCATAGATTGTAAGCCCTTGCGGGCAGGGCCCTCTATGCCACTGTGCCAGGTGGTCTCTGTTAGCATTATCTGTTTTGTATATCTGGTGTACCGTATGTAAGTCCGCAAATGTAAAGCACCATGGAATTAATGGTGCTATATAAATAAACAATAATAATAATAATGGAAACTATAGCCAGTCTTAAAGCACTGGACAAGCAGTGCTAGAGCTGACGGAAATGTTGATTGTATTATTTTCTGTCATTTCCTCCATTGACCCCTTTTTTATTGAAACCAGACAATCCTTGTAAAGGCTCTAATAGTAGTAAGTTGTATAGTACATGGCAAATTGGTGTATGGGGGGCATAGCATCCATGTGTTTAGAAAGGACAGATGACAGCATGTACTATAACATAGTATAGCTAGAGATGAAAGAACATACAAGGCAGTCTGTAGGAGAGGGATGAGGAATCACAAGGCTGTGTATCAATGTACAGTGAGAGGAGACAATTCAGTAAACTGCAGGGCAGGAACAAGGTGATCATACACTTCTCAGCATCAGTGTCTGTCGGCAGAAGATAGAAGAGATCCCTCATGGGCTGTATAAGGGGATAGCAGTACAGGGATCTACACAGAACTCACATCCAGCATGTATTAATAGGAGGGACATCCTCACATGAGAAATGTCTAAAACTAGGATCAGGTAACAAACCACATATCACAAATGAATATAGGAAACCATTTTTGTAACTTAAATTGCTAGGATGTACAGTATATAAACATGTATTCTATCTCAAAGGGGCCAATAGTTTAGAAGTAAAATTACATGTACATGAGTGAGATATAAAAGCCATCAACGAGAACTTCTTACATTTCAAATAAAAGTATAAAATGAACCTCATTTCTATTGAGTCACAAACGTTAAGTTAATATTAGGAGAGATACGCCTATTGTGCCTTTCATTTTTTGAAGGGCTCACATCTGTTCTAAAATTCAATTCAATATTAATGGTAGTGAAACATGAATCATAGACGTGATATTATCTAGAGGAAGTGGTCAGTCGCAAGACAAAAACCTCCCCTTCTTGCTGAAATAATCTTTCAGGTGCTGACGAGTATCTCATCTGAGACAAAGGAAGAATGTTGAGCATTGTTAAAAGATTCAAGCAGTTTATCTGCAATAAGATCTCTCCTATGAAACCGATCTTTGCCTTTGTGAATGTACCTGAGTGTCTGTGGAGAAAAAAGTGATGAAATGCAGTAAGCAGACACACCATGTTTTATAGCGTAATCTTCACTTGGGTATTTTAGTATATTATGATGAATTTGATTTAGTCTTGCTAATCCTATGTAATCCCTTCACCTAGCACCTTTTAGGGACAGAAAAGATCTAACGATTAAAGTTAGCTTTCACTGTCTATTACATATAGAGGGGTTTTCTTTCTGAAAACCTTGTTTTAAATAGTGTGAGCTATATACACGCTATCAGTATTAACTAAAATCATAATTAACATAAGGGTTCCTCTAAATTTTATTTAAAAAAAGCTAGTTGAATCAAGTACATGAAGTGTTGTCAGTTATGTAGTGCTATATTTTTGAGGTGTACTTGGGATTGAATGTTTACATACAGTGGAACATATTTTTCAATGCAACAAACAGACAGCACTGCCAAACAATATGAACAAAGAATGCAGCTGCAATTTGTAACAACACTCTGCTAGCACCAAGAGCATTACTGCTCTTTTTGTCTTGTTGTTGCACTTGTGCTTTGGGGAATGGTGGCTGAACTTCATATTTGTTTGTGCACACCACCCATCTACTCAAGGCTGATTTTAATTAAAGCATAATATGGGTGAACTACATTTCCCTATTCATTCAGAGGCCACATGCCCAGACAGAGGAGGTTGTTTGCAGTGTATACTAGGCATAATATGGCTGAAATACTCTTGCCCTTTAATCATGTGAGGCCAAGGCCCTAAGAGAGGTGAGTCATTTTAGTGTAAGGACCCACCTAAGGCAGGGTTCACACTACCGTTGGATTCTGTTATGAAGGTGTCCGTTAACAAAAAAAAACAGACACCTATCATAACAGACATTAACGGACACTAACTGATGTTAATATGTCCGTTTTTTTAACTGATCCAATTAATGGATCAGTTAAAAAACGGACACATTAGCATCAGTTAGTGTCCGTTTTTTAACACTGTCCGTTTTTTTTTTTTGTTTCTGCTTTCTGAGCATGCACAGAAAAAAAACGGACATAAAATAATGGACAGTAACTGATGGCTCTCAGTTACTGTCCGTTATAAGTCCGTTACCCATAGACTTCAATGTTGCAAAAAATAACGTCAAGAATCCGTTTTTCCAAACGGACAAAAAAGTCCTGTATGTAGGATTTTTTGTCCGCGGAAAAAAAAACAGATTTCTGACGGATTGGGTGTAAACGGACACAAACGGACACTAATGGACAAAATATAAAAACCCATTGAAACGAATGGAAATTTTAACAGATTTCTGACGGTTCAGCTAGTGTCCGATGCTAAAATCTTGTAACGGACAATAGCAACAGACACTACTGACGGTCACCAACGGTAGTATGAACAGATGTCATTTTGTTGTTGGCAGATAGGCTTTAATACAGTTTGATCAAAGTGTAAAAACCAAGAACCTCATTTACTTGTATTTTGAATATACAGTAGGTATTTCCAGTATTCTTACTAGAAGAGCATTGTTACAACTTGTTGTGTTCATATTTTTCAATGCCGTTTTTTTTTATACAAATACATTGAAAGATATGGCATCCGGGCCTAAAATACATTTTTTGGAGTTGCACCATATTTGCTTTATTTTTTCATCAATACAGATTCATTCATTGACATGTAACCTTTTTGATGAATACAAAGTATGCTGCATGTTTATAAGGTACACCAGTGTCATTGCCGCTATTTGCTACCCATGAAGATGTATGCGAGTTAGATCGAAATATGTACATCTTACGCTAGGTATGCTAGGACCTGCGTCCAGGTTTCAGTGAACGGAAACCTAATCCGTTTAAAAAAGCGGTTACCCTCGGAAACCCGTGCTCCCCATAGACTATAATGGGGTCCGCCGGGTTTCCGCCTGAAAAGGATGGAAAAATTCGGAGAGAGAGAAGACCTGCTTGCAAAGCGGAATGGGGAAAGGAATCCCTGAGCGGAGACCGAGCGCTAGTGTGAACCTAGCCTTTTGTGGGCTGTTAACAGAAAACATTGGTGGGGAGACACAAATTCCCTGCTGATCTCCACAAATAAATCAACTTTGAAAGCAATGGAACTTCAATCAGTAAGTTACTGACATAGCAAAGTTTAACTTGACACTCTGTTAATAGTGTTAAGTGTCAAGTAAACCTTTTTTACATTTGTATACAATATACTGAATCTTTTTTCACAAAGCTACATATCAGCTATGAATCTTAGACATTGAGTTTCTCTCCCTCCCCACCAGAAATCAGAAATATTGGCCACCAGAAACCAGAAATATTGGTGGGATGTAAATATGGAGGGGCAACATGACAGCCCGGATCCAGTGTTGTAAACATACTTTGTTAGCATTTTAGGCTATGCTCAAACTGCTGTTATTCAAGTTAGTTGTCAGAATTAGAGCAACAGTCTAAAACGCCCACAAAATGACTAAAGAAAATAGAGCACCCTCTGTCTCCATACACTATAAAGTAAAAAACAAGATGGAAGCTTTCTGACTTGTTTACTTATTAAATGGAAGATAAAGACGTCTCTGCAGAACTTTATCTTCCATTTGAAAAGTAAACATTATGGCCGAAAGCTTCTGTCTTGTTTTTTTTTTACATTACAGTAACTGAAGCTAAATGCAGAAAGAGGGTGCTCCATCTCCATCTCATTCTGTCGGCGTTTCAGTCCATTGTTTTCATCCTATGGACTTGGTTGACAGTGGTGTGAGCATATTCTTGGCTAAATATATTTTATAAAATCTTAAAGTGACTTCAATGAATAATTGCGAAGAGGGCGTAAGGCAGTCTAGTTGCAGGTGCTACATATTGCACTTGAACTTTGGTTTAAACAGTATGATCCATGGTATTGCTATTTGTCTAATGGGTAATAAGTTTCATCTGTTTTGTTAAGATGATCTTAAGGAGCTGACCCTGAATGTTGGACCATACATACTGGTAATTTGTTCTGCTTTTTATTAAGTAACTCCTAGTCTGTTTTGCCTTTCATACTCAGGCAATGATTTGCTAAATATGTCAGCCATACATAAAAGCAGGATAACTGTGTTAAATAGTATGATTACTTTGTATTGTTTATTGTATTTTTTAGTTTCATTATGAATTTAGAAGAGGGTCAGATTTAAATATGTTAAATGAAAGAAATTATAAACCATGGAGATTTTTTTAAAGTTTGAAGAATCCGCAACTAATATATAAAATATCGGTCTATATATATATATATATGTTTCAAAACTCCATTACACTATATTCACAATAGTGTTGTGGTCTCCGTTGGTTTGGGTCCACCAGGGAACCCAAAAAAGGAGAGCCAGACCACTAAAACAGCGGTTACACACAGATACCGGCGGATCCCATTGACTATAATAGGGTTTCAAACTGAAAGTAGCGGAGAGAAAAGTCCTCCATGCAGGACTTTTCTCTCCACTGATTTTCATTGGTTTCTGTGACGGCGCAGATGTGAACCTATTCTTGTGGTTAGAAAATTCGTCTGTGGAATCCATGATATATGTGCAGAATAACCTCTTTAATGTGTGACAGGATCTTCAGTATATAGCCAGCAGGAATCTGCTTATATAATATATCCCTATTGCCACATATTGTTAAAAACAGGCACCCACTGAACAAAGAAATATACACACACATCAGGTAAATCACGCTAGCTTATACTGGATCTAGCATAATTCATTTTAGCTTTAATAAATGCACCTGATGTGTGTATATGCATATTTAAGACATAGGTGTTGAGGTCTGTCTACGCCTTTGAGTATATATATATATATATATATATATATATATATATATATATATATATATTTTTTTTACATTAATAGTAGATTCATTAAACTGTTGTTTATACTTTCTTCTTATTGTTTTGTCGAGTATTATACCTGGATTTAGGATTGAGCAGCAGCCGGGATTGATGATCCACAGTTCATTTGGGAGATATAAAGCCACCTTGGAATTAGAGCAGAGAGGATTTGATACTTTCATATTATCTCCTAGCCTGGAGGTAAGCATGCTCTCACAGAGGTGCAATACAGATGGCAAAGTGCGGTCTTCTTTCCATTTTGAATAGACTAGAGCTAAATATATGTGTTTCTCTCCCCTTTCTTATATTAGGTACCCAAAAGCCATGTAATCAATAGCTTCCAATCAGAATTATAAATTGTATTGAAAATATTGGTTGGTATATCAAACAAATAATTCTTTTGCCCTTGGACAGTATCAATACATAAGACCCAGTGTTTTTTCATAAACACCAGACCTCTAGGCAAACAGTATTATAAGCCAGACCTGCAAAAGTATATCTGAGTGAGTGGATTCTCACCGGTGAGTGACAAGCTCCAATGACTCTTCGAGTCAATAATAAGGTGTACAAGATTTCACTAGAGTGAAACCTGAGAGAATGTAACCTATAGAAAGGCATGGGTGTTGGTGGGGCGATGAATTCATCTTCCCCAGGCTTACATTCATAAAGACTTGACCTCCTGCTTCATTGCTAGCAAAGGGAAATCTTATCTCATCCTTTCAGTTTGTTACTAGCATTTTAGGGGTTGAAAAAAAGAAAACATTAAAAAAATATTTGTCAAGATTGTAAAGACAGAACCGCTGTAATACACTGAAAAGTCACATCAGTGCTACCACCATTTATTTTAGTTTGAGGACAGACGTGTTTTCATTTATTGAATTCAGTAAGATATCTGATTTCATGTGACAAGGTGTCAGACTGACAAAGTGAATGTCTTTCTATTGAAAGGTGTTTATACAGAAAATAATTTCCATGTATCGTATGTAGCATTAGTGTTATCTGCAACAATTCACTGACAAGATTCTGTTCCACAATAAAAGAGAAAGCTTGGATTATTTCCCCAATATAAACGACATGAACAGCCATTTACAGCATGCAAATCCTGTGACACTGTGCAAATTCTTTCTTCAGATAATGTATGTCTCCTTATTTCTGCCAAATATAGCCGTCCTCAGCTCACTATAAAATATAGCTGGTTGTACAGATAAGAAGGTAATACAAATAGATGTACTCTACAAAATCACATAGAATACTGGACTTTTCTTTTGCATTTTGTTGTTGAGCTAGGCCTTCCTTATTTAGACATCTCAATATTTTGAGCAGGGGTATTTTCTTAAGTATTCTCAGCAGATAATCCATTTATATGTGTAGTGAAAGGGATTTTTTGTATTCCTTAGGATGGGCCATCAATATCAGATTGGTGGGGGTGTCCGACTCATGGCACCGCTGCATCCTTTTCATGGTTTACCTTGGTATGTCTAACTTCACAACATTAATAAAGCAGCAACAGTCAGTCGGTATTGCAAACACTGCAATGCCCCTGACAGCCTCTGCAAAATCCACACGTACAGGTTGATGGACTTATGTAAGCAATACACGGACAGCACCATTTTCCACCTCAAGCAACTTGTCTTTTAGCATATCGAGAGTTGGACCCCCATCAATCTGATATTGATAGTCTATCATAAAGATAAACCATCAAAACCGTGAAATCCTAAAACCTCTTTAAAATTCACAGCTCTGTATATAAACTATAGTTAACCCTATAAATAAGGTATCCTGGTTTGAGTAAATTAATGTTATCCTTTGTATAATGAAAAGTTACACAGTTTTCTTTATCAGTTATCAACTTGTGACAACTGCCATGATTTCTGCTTGCACTTTATTGTGTAAAATCTGTCCTGGTTATGTTGTAGACACACAGGGGCCTGTCAGGAGAACCATACTGTAACTGTTACGAGCTGGGCACCTGTGGGAGTAAACAATGCTTACACTGAATGATTGCAAGCAGAAATTATGAAATCTTTGAGGAATATATATGGAAAGCAAAGAGTGTATTACTCTTCATTATTCAAAAAGAATTACATTTGTTTGCTGAAACCAAAATTATCTTTTGCCAATTTTTTTTTTTTTAGATTTTCCAGCTTAGAGATGAAATTTGAAGCTCCTAGATCCCATCCTAGGTCAGTTCCTGGGGAAACATCTGTAGTAAATGGGATGCCATTTGTCTATGATGTGTTCTGTGATACAAAATGTGTTCGGTATCACAAAATGAATCATAGTGCACATCAATTTGTTGTTTTTTTTTTCATAAAATGCACAGCAATCATTTTGTTATGCTGTTTATTTTTTGTACAGAATTAATTTTGTGTCACAAAACCTATTTTTGAGCACAAAACGTCATTTTGTAACATAAAGTACAAGTATTTAATCACACAAAATTCAGTTTTTACAAAGAATGTTATTTTGTTAGATATAGTACATTTTTGTAAAGCTAGTAATACAAAATATGTTAAGTCACAAAATAATATTGTGTCACAAAATAAAATTCTGTTCAACAAATTGACTTCTGTTTGAGAAAATACATTTTTATGGCACACTTAATCTTTTGTGACCAAAAAAATGTATTCTGTAAATACAAACTGCTTTTTGTGCACACAATTGCTTGTGTAAGCACAAAATAAATTATGTGAGTACAGAAATTGTGTAATTTTTGTGTATATACAATGGATTTTGTGTTAGTATAATACATTTTGTGACTATGACATATTTTTGATATGTTTTTCCAAAATGCTTTTTTTTTCTCAAAAAATGCACTGTAAACAAATGGCTACTATAATAACAGAGAGCAGAGAGGACTTCAGTGCTTCAGAGGGGAATATGTAAATTCATAATAAAGCTGTCAGTAGGGTATTCAATAAGCTTACACTACACACAGACTCATTTTCAAATTTACTAGAATGCTTTTTTATTTTTTAATCTGCCAAAATTGTAGTTACCTGTTTCTTTGGCAGTGAGCACTGGGTGCCCTTTTGAATTCCTCCTGAGCCTGCACCATACTGGTAGTGCACTATTACGGCATAGAGTGGTGCTTACTATATACTTATCACAACATGACAATATACTGCTAAATGAAAAGGAATCAGAATTGCAAGCTGGTTGCCTGTATAATGCAGGACAAGACAGATCCTCCAGAGCCAGAGATACTGTTTGCAACTGATCTTCACACTGGTCAAAGGATGAGTATGCCTATATGGGTATCTTTAATATAGGCCATCATTTGCAGAAAAACAAATCTCAGTGCCCCATCAGCTGACTAAAGGAGCCTCATTGCTGTAGGGGGTGCCACGTTCTCTTCATTCTTTACCCAGTCCTGGTAAAAATGCAACCATGTTCTAACTGATATGCATAAAAATGGTTTGTTGATATGAGAACATAAAGTCTTTTCTGACCTGTACAGAGCTCAACACCATTGAACACTTTGGCATGAACTGGAACATCAACTGCAATACAAACTCTATTATCCGACAGCAGGGGTCAGTTTTGTAAATGCTCCTTTGGGTTATATTTATTTGGACTTTGACCTCTAATAGTTAAATTTGGAAAAATTACAAACTATCTTTTGGAGTCTGCATCATATCCTCCTATTATATTAATGGGAAAAGGATATTATGAAACTAGCATAGAAAAGGTCATTTTATTCCCTCATCATTTAAAGCAATAGATATATACTCTAGATACACAATTTAAAGGGTTTTCCCACAAACATAACCATATTTAAGTCTTTAGACAATTAAAAGTTAAACATTTTTGTAAATATAAACAATTAAAAATTTTGCAGAGTTTTAAAGATTTTCTCTAATCATTTTAGTAATGACAATCTCAATCTGTTGTCTCAATCTGTTGCCTATGGATAGGACTATAAATGCAGGAACTTTCTATGGTCTGGGACTTGTCAGAAACCCAGCCATGATTTCCTTATTGTGGAACGGTTATCAGGCACGGACACTACATCATTCAACAAAACTCAAGCTATTGTCCATTGGATAGTTGATTTAATCTTTTATGCTGTATAGAAGTTGCAAGTTTATCGGCAGCGTATTGTTGCATAGTTGTGTCACAGAAGAAGCTTGAGAGTAGATTATATGGGATAATCAGCATTTACTTCTTAGAACATGAGGTAAACAGCATCAAAATGTTAACACAGCAAAACTTGAAAGTAAAAAGGACCTTTTACAATAGAGAGATAAAAAGCAAGGTACAGCAAGTCTCACATAGCATACCATTACACTCTATTCAGCATATAACACTAATAACATCGCCATCTACTGTCAGATAGATGTAAACTTCTCCTGCACACAAATAAGTCTATCTGTTGCATATATATGTATATAGTATATACCAACACCCTTTCTCAACAGTAAGAATTTATTCAGTTAAATATAATCTCTTCATCAGTCTCTGGTGTCTTTCAGCACTCAACGCCTTTGTGAAAATATCTGCTGTCATATCTTCAGTTGGGCAGTATTCTAAATTCAGAATTCCTTGTTCCTGATGATCCCGTAAGAAATGAAACTTCACATCAATGTGTTTAGTTCTGGGATTAACTCTTTCCATCTGAGCAAGAACAAGACATCCTTGATTGTCTTCATGTAACGTTGTTGGTCCTAACTGTTGTTGTCCTAAGTCTCTTAGTAGTTGTCTTAACCAAAGAACTTCTTGACTCGCATGAGTGGCGGCTACATATTCTGCTTCTGTAGACGATAGTGTTACTATAGATTGTTTTTTACTAGTCCAACTAATTGGTCCGCCCGAGAGTAAGAAAAGATAGCCACTGGTAGATTTTCTATCAATTGGATCTCCAGCCCAGTCTGCATCAACATATCCAGTTAAAACGCATTCATCACTTGCAGGTAGTTTCAGTTTAACGTTGCTAGTTCCTTTCAGATAACGTATTACTCTCTTTACAGCTTTCCAATCCATTTCATTGGGGTTTGACACTTTTCTGCTCAAAATTCCTACTGCTGCTGCAATGTCTGGCCTTGTAACAGTCGCTAAATATAGTAATTTTCCCATTGCTTTTCTGTATAGCTCATTATCTGGTAACATATTTTGTTCACTTTTAATTTCCTTCAGATAATTAGTTTCCATTGGAGACTTTACTGGTTTCGCATCTTTCAGTCCAAATGTTTCTATTATATCTTTGATCATGTGATTTTGGTTAAGTTGGAAACTCCCATCTTCTTCTCTTTCTATCTGTATCCCTAGGTAATGCTTCACATTTCCCAGATCTTTGATCTCAAAGTGTTGATCCAAAATTTTCCGTATTTCAGCTTCATCCCTTTCTCTTTCAAAACAAACTAAAATATCATCAACATATATCAGTACATAGATCCATCTGTCATCTAGTTTCTTTGTGTATAGACAGGGATCCGCTTTGCTTCTTAGAAAATGTTCATTTATGAGCACTTCAGTGATTTTATCATTCCACGCTTTAGCGGTTTGTTTTAAACCGTATACACTTTTCTGTAGCTTACAAACCATGTTTGGTTTCTCTTTATCTTTGAATCCTGGAGGTTGTTCCATGTAAATTTCTTCTGTTAAATCTCCATTCAGAAATGCTGTCTTTACATCCAGATGTTTCAATTCCATTCCTTTAATAGCTGCAACCGCAAGCAAAGTTCTGATTGTAGTATGCTTGACAACCGGAGCAAATGTTTCATCATAGTCTTCTCCGTATTTTTGAGAATAACCTTTAGCTACGAGTCTTGCTCGGTATTGTTCAGCGGTGCCATCTGTTTGGTATTTAACTTTAAAAACCCATTTACATCCTATAGCTTTTCTCCCTTTTGGTAATTCTGTCAGTGTCCATGTCTTTGAATCATGCATGGATTTCATTTCTGTTTCTGTAGCCTTTATCCACTTATTGGCCTCTTCTTCTGAAAGTTGAGATATATCCTCCCAAGATGTAGGTTCATATACTTTATTTGTACTTGCCTTGTATGAAAGACGTACAGGTGGTTTTCCTTTGTTTTCTCTCATTGAACGTCTTGGTCCTGTGTCTGTCTGTAGTTCTATCTCTTCACTTTCAGTATTTTGAACTTTATCAATTTCAACTTCTTTCTCATCAGATGTTCCTGCACTTATATCACTGTTGTCTCTCTCATTTCTCATTTCCAGTGATGTCATAATGTTATCATTTAGATCTTCAATGAATGTTACACTGTTACTCACCGTAACTCTGTCTTTTTTAGGATCTAGGATTCTGTATCCTTTGCAGTTGTCACTATATCCAACAAATATTCCTTCTATGGCTCTGTTTTGAAGTTTGGAGCGTTTCTCTTCTGGAACAAAAACAAAAGCTTTGCAACCAAAAACTCTTAAATGATTCACACTTGGTTTCTTACCATGCCACAGTTCATATGGGGTTTTTTCCAGTTTTCTTGAAAAAAGTCTATTTTGCAGATAAGTAGCTGTCATTGCTGCTTCACCCCAGTATTTCTCTGGTAGTTTGGAATCTGTTAGCATGCATCTTATCATTTCAGTCAGAGTTCTGTTTTTCCTTTCTGCTACGCCATTTTGTTCAGGTGTGTATGGAACAGTTTTGTGATGCTCTATTCCATTCTGTCTTAAATAGTTCTCTATTTGGTGTCCTGTGAATTCACCTCCATTATCACTTCTAATGATGATTGGCTTCCTCTGAAACTTATTATACGACTTTGACACGTATTCTTCTAATTTACTGAAAACTTCACTTTTGTTCTTTATTAAGTACGTGACTGTGTATCTTGAGTAGTCATCTATAAAAGTCACCATATATCTATTACCTCCTGATGTGGTTACTTTCATGGGTCCACATACATCAGTATGCACCAAGTCAAGTGGTTTTGTGCCTTTTGTTTCACTCTCTTTAGGTATACACACTCTTGTAGCTTTAGATTTTATACAACATTCACATCTTACAATAATTGAGCAATCAGATATCAACAGATCTTTTGTCAAATTTTTGTTCTGTAATGCCATGATACTCTCAGGATGTCTGTGTCCTAAGCGTCTATGCCACATGTGAATACAATTCTTGTGATCATGTGTACATAACTTCATCTGTTCCTTTAATGTGTCTAGATGATATAATTGTTCACCTGCTTTTACATTTATTATCTTGTCTCCTGCTAGGATTGTACATTCATCATCTTTGAATTTTACAGTAAGTCCTTTAGCTGTTAGACGTTTTACAGATAATAGTCCTCCATCTAGTCCTGGAACATATAACACATCCTTTACTAGTATCTTTGAATTATGCCCAAATTTATCAGAATAGATTAGCATTCCTTGTCCAGTACCTTCCGCGGTTATTTTGCTCCCATCTGCAAGGTAAATAGCTTCCTTCTTATTTAGATCAAGTTCAGTAAAGAAGCTCTTATTACTTGTCATGTGACTTGTTGCTCCTGAGTCAATATACCAACTCATTGATAACCTTTTATCGGTTACTTTAAATGTACCATTCCAGTGATCTGCATGTGGGTTAGATATTGTGCTTTTCACCTTCTGTTTACTTTCTTTATGGTATAACTTCTGTTCTGCTTTCCATATAGTACAGTCTTTCTTTAAATGTCCCTTTTTCTTGCATCTGAAACATTCTCTTGTTTCTGTTTTATAGGTCCTCTTATCTGTAATTTTAAGAGCATTTACACTGTCCTTTTCTGTGGAATCATTTGTTTGTTCTTTCCTTCTCTGGTATTCATCTATGAGTCGTGTTTTTACAAACTCTAGTGTAATGTCTGCTTCAGGTCTTGTTTCTAGTGCATTTATCAAAGCAGTGTATGAATCCGGCAAGCTACACAATAATATTGCTGCTACATGACTTTCTTTAATATCTTCACCAACTGATCTCAGCTGTGTTATCACTTCCATCATGGAGTTTATGTGCTCCTGCATGTCTTCCTGTGCACTTAATCTCATCTTGTAAAGTTTCCTTAGCAGAAACAATTTGTGATTTAAGCTGGATCTTTCATGTAACTTTCTCAATGCTTCCCACATTCCCTTTGCTGTATTCACTGGGTCTTTTTGTCTTCTGTGCCTGGGCCCATAACCTGTTGCATAGTTGTGTCACAGAAGAAGCTTGAGAGTAGATTATATGGGATAATCAGCATTTACTTCTTAGAACATGAGGTAAACAGCATCAAAACGTTAACACAGCAAAACTTGAAAGTAAAAAGGACCTTTTACAATAGAGAGATAAAAAGCAAGGTACAGCAAGTCTCACATAGCATACCATTACACTCTATTCAGCATATAACACTAATAACATCGCCATCTACTGTCAGATAGATGTAAACTTCTGCACACAAATAAGTCTATCTGTTGCATATGTATGTATATAGTATATACCAACACGTATCACACTGTGTTAAAGGTTGCAATCTTTACTTCCTATGTAATTTGCATTTGCCATGTATCTTTAATGGGGAGCGGGGAAGAACCTCTGGCAGCAGTTTAACGCCTACAGGAAAAGGTATGCAGAAACAGTAGAATAAGAGTAATGTGATGCGGTGAAAAGAACATTGTACAAAGTATAAAATTTTGTTTTGATCTAGAAACTGTACATAGAGAGCACAAAACTACTGATTTCACATTTCCGTATTGTAAAGAACTCAACACAGCCATTGAAAATAAAACAAAATCTTTTTTTTTTTGGTGGTGGGGGGGGACTGGTACTACAATAAAACATGCTTTTAGTTCATCATATCGTACATCTGAGCATAGAAAAAAAGAACATAGTCAATACATTGACATTGCCCTCTACTGCTGGTTCTGAACATAAACCCTGCTGTGTTACCAAGCATTACTATTCACTATCAGCATTAATAATACACATTCATTTCTTCACTTCTCTGTGGGACGTCTGTATAAAGTGGTCAGTCTCAATGGAAGGTATATCCTGTGGATGCATGAAATTAATCATTGCCGCTGGATGTCAGAAAAGCCCATTAGGTATTAAAGATTGTCTTCCTTATTATAAATCAGGGACCTTAACGTACTATGAAACTGGGGGATATTTTAACTAATTTTTTTTATTTATGGACAAATAGGATTTTATTGTATTTCAAAGGTGTCTCTTTTCATTATTGTGTAGTACTGAAAGCACAATATAAAAGGATGTGTGATATTTACTGCAGGGTAGTTATTCTTTTCACTATTACACATAGTAAAAAATAATGTGTCGCTAAAATACCAGTAGTAAGCTAGCTGTAAAAAAAAATCATATTGCGCTCTTATTGGGAACAGACATTATTAGGCTACTGTCTGCATTGGGTCCTAGGAAGGAAGTCTCCTGAGGCTGGATAAACGAGAACTCTTTCATAGATTACAAAGCGCACAGGAGTAGGCAGGCCTTAGACGCTGTGAGAATCAATCTAAGGAAGCAAAACGCCATAGAATGGCTTCCTGTGTACTGCGTGGGAAAAACAACCAAGTGCAAACTCAAGGCAACAATGAGACAATTAAAAATGATAAACAGGAAAATAGCATGAGATCACAAAATCAATAGTGTGAGCCTGCAACAAATGGATAGGGCTGGCTGAAGGAATTAAAACAGAACATAACATGTGATCCAGCTCCTTAATAGCTGCTAATGATAATTACTGCTCATTCCCATACTGCAGTGTTCTAGGTTACTGCGTATTATATTCAATGGTCCGACACAGGTTGCCAACAATAGCAGTAATTGTAGTCCCATAGAATGAACAAGGTTATTTCTTACAAGCGTGAGATATATATATATATATATATATATATATATATATACATATATCAGAGAAAGTACCCAGTGTCAAATGTTGTATCAAAGTCAAGAATATCACCTGCCAGCTGCTGCCCCTCTTCAAGTGTTAAGACTGAAAATGTTAATATGTGCCCAAAAAGCATAAGATGCAATAGAGGAAGATTTGTGTAAAGTAGAAAAAAAAATGAGCCAGTTGCCCATAGCAACCAATTCAGCTGTCATATGTCAAGGCCCTTTTAAAAATAAAAATACTAATCTGATTTGAATCTGATCTGACAAGCGTCCACTGTACCTTCCAATGCAAAATTATGTAATAAAGTGCACAATCTTCTATTGGCAGAAAAAAATATAAAAAATAAAACCTGGCAAATCCTGGAGAATGTGCCAAACAAATGTCAATTTTCCAATGGTGTAATATAGGCCATATTTCTGGCAATATTTTGACCACAAATCCTGTGGTGTGATGACCTGAAGTAACTGTGTACACATATATACTCTATGGCTACAGTCCTCTGATAATGGCTGATAACAGAGCACAACAGTGAGCAAGTACTGTTATGGCTTTTAACAGCACAGTGAGTGACAGTGAGTAACAGTGAGTAAGTGTTGAATATTGGTATGTATACAATTCAATGATAACGGCTGATGATAATAAAGAACAACAGTGAGTGACAGAGAGCAACATTGAGCAAGTGTTGTATATATACAATTATCAGATAATGGTTGATAACAGAGAACAGCAGTGAATGAATGCTGTAATCCTCTGATAATGGTGTATGTCAGTGAGGATATTAAGACTAAAAGACCTGTGAGCTTCTATTGACTAATATGATCAAATGATGTGATATGGAGAAAGGTCATTGATGTGGAAGCCAGTGTTGTTATGGGAGATGCTAGAATGGAGTGGGTAAAATCAGGGGCTGCATGGTATGCTGTGGTTCCATTCTAGTTTCAACCTTTATGATGGCTATATATGCTTTTGTGATAAGTATTATCAAGGCCATTTCATCATTTTTATCTATAATGGTATTTGAGTTTGGATAAATATTTATTATTATAGTTGGTATACTTAGAACAGCATTCTTCACAAGGTTAAAAGAACCATTATCATACATGTCAGTCATAAACATGCAATGTTCAATGGTACTTAAGAAATAATGAACCTTGCTTTTACATTTACAAATCTACATTATAAAGATGTACAGTTTATACATGGTGTGATCAGATTCTATGCATGATGAGGATAAAGGCTGGAGATATATGCATGTTGCTAGTGCATCCTGCTGTACAGGCTCCATATGTGATTCCTGAAAGCAAGACGGAATAGAAAAGCATGGTCGGTATACTATCATAGCACTATATTTATATGCCAATATAATATGGCATCCATAGATGTGTGTGGGCTCTAGACTGTATCTCTGTTTGCCAACACTTTCCAATGGAGTTGTCTTTGCTGTTGGAATCATGTGGAATCCAACAGATATATTTGTGTAATGTTCTATTGCAATAGTATATAAATATTCTTCCCTAGAAGCATTCATATATGGAACAGTGTTGTACTGGGGCAGATGGAATGCTTAGTCCTCTGTAGTAGACCACAAAAGGGACTCTGTTTGGTGTCTTATGGGCTCTGTGTTCCATGAACATTATTTTGGCAGAAGCTACATTCAGCCCGACAACCTGAAATTTGTAAGTAGTCAGTATTATAGTCCCAGAGCACACAATACTGCATTGTGTTCCCCATAAGCCAAATAGAGATAGTGATGCCTTTGATTTGGATGTGTCAGTGTTGAGCATTGCTGACTTGCAATATTGGAGTCATATGTCCACATCAGAGCAATATTTGCATGCACCAATAGAAAGTCTGATAGAGAGGCAGACATTGTGGGTGATCAATAACTCCTTTACACAGGCCAATGAAGAATTTACATTGATCTACCAAGAATTGTGCAGGGTAATTGTCTGATCTCTCAGACTGTGTTAAAAGGTCCTTAGTATGTGAAAGTACCATAAATGTACACTGTTTACTGATTATCATCATTCTATTCCCACAAAAATTCTGTGCACTCTGCTTTTTATGTAGAATAATGCATGTCTGTGTAACCTTGCTGCATCCGGTAAGGATATAGTGATACAGAAGGACATGCAATGCTTACATTATCTGTGCTCTCTGCTCTGGTCATAAAATCTATATCTCGGCAGATAAAAATGTACAACAAACTGCAAACTCATGTCCTGTTCCTGAAAGTGTTAACAAGAATGATCTCTCGCATTTTTTATGAAGTACCCCTGTATTTATTTCATCAAGACCGAGTTGAATATGCAATAATTCCTCATTGAGAACAGTTTCTGCTGCAATCTGAAAAGTGAACTGAGCAAAGAGTATGAGACTGACCTAAGGATCCTGAAGGAAGAATGTTTCTTCTACTGGCTCACTGGGGATTAGATGGAGCAATGAATTATTGCTGATATATTTAGAGAAGGCTGACACAGAAAGATAAGATTAAGGTGATAATGAACATACATAAATGTTATCAGAAATGTTGATAAATTACCTTTCCTCATGATAAAAAATAACATGCAGACAGACAAAACAAAAGGTTGAGAACACTAGGGTCATGTAATACACTGAGAAACATGCAGCAGAATAAGTTAAGATACCAACTATACTTTATTTATTAGTAATCCGTTTTTATTGTTCAATTATGTATTTAGTTCAGGCTATATTCTGTATACAAGCCAACTATGTAAGTACATTATATAGAAAAATTTAGATTCTGACAAAAAGTGGACATGGATAAGAATATTAAGATACCATATACAGTTGTGCTAAAAAGTTTACATACCACGGCAGATTTTTTGGCCTTTTTTCAGAGAATATGAATGATAACACAGAAACTTTTTCTCCACTCATGGTTAGTGGTTGGTTGAAGCCATTTATTGTCAAACTTCTGTGTTTTCTCTTTTTAAATCATAATGACAACCAAAAACATCAAAATGACCCTTTTCAAAAGTTCACATACCCCAGTTCTTAATACCGTGTATTGCCCCCTCTAACATCAATGACAGCTTGAAGTCTTTTGTGGTAGTTGTAGATGAGGCTCTTTATTTTCTCAGATGGTAAAACTGCCCATTCTTCTTGGCAAAAAGTCTCCAGTTCCTGTAAATTCCTGGGCTGTCTTGCATGTACTGCGCGCTTGAGATCTCCCAAGAGTGACTCAATGATATTGAGGTCAGGAGACTGAGATGGCCACTCCAGAACCATTTTAGGACTGGGGCATTTTCAGGTTTTATTGTACATACGGTTTTGAGATCTATAGCATTTTTCCTGAGGCTTATTCAACCAATTTTTGTGTCTTTTTTGTGCTAAATAGGGATTTAGTTTTATGTTTTTGTTGTTTCATGTTTGTTTCTTCATTTTAATATCCAAAAAAATGTAAACAAGAAAGGAGAGGAAGCGTGTCTTTTAATATTTTTCATGTTTTTTTTAATAGTTGAAAGTGCTACTAAAAAAAAAATTAGTTTTCCCACTCCTTTATGTTAAATTTTTACATAGGTGACAATTATTGATGTATCACTGGGGGTGTGTCTAGAATGTGTGATGTGGACACTTCACAAGTTCTAGATACTGTTTTTTTGTCTTTATTTTTTTTGTCTTTTTATTTTTTTAAACATTGTGCTCCCCCCATTACTCATAATAAACTGGCGGGGGTGGGGGGGGGGGGGGCAGAATGAATGCAGCATCCTATTTCTTGCTGCAAAACTAATCTAGGTCCTCTAGGACTCAGTAGCTCATGCAGTTCCTGGTCCTGGCCTCATGGTGGTTCCCATTGCTGTATAGACAGTGGTCATTGAGCAGAAAGGCAGGGATAGTAATAAACTGTCCCTGCTTTCCCTATAGGTAGTGCCTGCTTCTACAGCTGCACAATTTCACGCAGCTGCTTAAGACTGCAAGGACATATACATATATGTTAGTGATGCCCATATTATTAGATCAGGCTGGCTGCGTCAAGGGTCCTTATTTTCTTCCAAGCCCATTCATTAAAAGCAAAAACAATTTACTGAATAGGAAATCATTGTTACAACATATCACTGAAAAAAAGGCCATACTTGCTTAATATAATAAGTGCCAGTACTTGTGGGGTGTAGTTATAGAGGTAGTGGACAGTCTGTCTGGTCTAATAGTATGGGCATCACTACATATAGGCTATTAGTCATGATTGGCCACTATGCATAACCATGTGACTCACACCTATTAGAAGCCTATATGTATGAAATTTGGAATATTAAGCATGCAGTCTGTTCATGGATTTTAGGTGTATAAGTGAATGTTCATATAAATAGAGGCCCCTAAATAAATTTAGACATAGCATCAGACTTCCTAAATATGGGTTACAAATCAGACCCCTTAAGCAATTGAACCTATAATAACTTACATACAATTGCTCACATTCAACCTTGCCCTTGGACTTCAGAACCTGCACACATATAGTCATGTGGTCCTATGTAGCGGGTACTTCTAAAGTAATAGATCCTACAGACAAATGTGTGGTCAGTTGTCACAGTTTTTGCTGAGATTTATGGCAAACATTGGATCATGACTGTATTGTGCAAAAAATTGATGACTGCCATTAACCCTCAAGGACCCTTGGGTTCTGGTCAACCTTGCAAGCTTGTCATATTGTAATCTGCCATTGTAAGGCATCAAATAGCACATGCTATGATTTTTTTTTTTTGCAGCTGAATTCATTTCATGCAGAATCTGGCATTCCATGGGTTCTTTTTTGGTTTCTTGCAACTCAGAAGTTGCATTGAGCCATAATATGGTATATGTTATGATATAATATATGGGTGAGATCTTTGAGTTTTCTGAAACAGTTCACAGACCATTTCACAAGAACTGTTGCAACTCCAAACTGTAGTTTGGGCAAAACCGCAACAACAAGTACATGCATTTACAGTCTTCATGGTGCTGCAATAGTGAAACATTCTGCAATCAACTTTAGACACAGGCAATTAACCTATCAGGAGGGACTATAAAGGGTTAAAGTAGGAATCCTGCGCTGAACTGATAGAATGCTCAGCTAGAATGCAGAGAATGTTCTATTTTACAACTGGCATATTTATAGCAAATCCATTACAAGCCTTTCAAATCCATCAATGTAACCGCATTTTATTGAGTTAAGCCATTATCTTGATACCAGTTAGAAATCATTATACACATAAAATACTTTGATTTGCCATTGTTTTCATTGTGTTTCAGTTATTGGAATGGTTTATACTATAAGATTTGATGATTTACTCTCAGATTTAAATACAGCTTTTTTGTGGAAATAAATTGAATTGAGCAGTAAATGACAGATGTTCACGGTGCGAAAAGGCATATTTGTCATTTTTATGGTACACACCAGCAGTAAGATGCTGAAAGGCAAGTTATATAATGATTCAGATGATGGTTCATAATGCAGATTTGTGAATTTGAAACCAGCTGCAAATAAAAAGTATTGTATAACATGCCATCTTTTATATGCACATATGGAAAGTCAGAGTGCTATTGCAGGAATACCAAACTTTGGTTTTCTGTTATGGACAAAGCTAGATCATATTTAAGCCAGACATCAAGAATAAACTAATAATAATATAAAGTTTAAATCTGATCTGTCACTTACACTGAAATCTAGTAAAATATTGCTTTAGTTTTCAGAATTTAATAGCATTCAATATTATTTCAATCTATTTATTTATTAGGCATAATGTCTTTATAACACATAGTCCATGGTAGTCTATGAAGAATAGCTTACAAAATGCAACTACAGTCTGTTCTCAGTGATGTTACATCTAATTTCTCTATTCTAATCCTACATGTACTTTTAACAGCCATTTTAAATGTACTACTCTACTATTAAAAGTGATAACATATTGCAAGGATATGCCATCACTTCATGATCAGTTGGATCTGACCTCTCAGACTCCCACCAGTAACTTGAATTAAAAAAAAAAGTTCTCTTTGGCTCTTTACCTCTGCTGGAAAGTGCAGTCAATATTCATTCAAGGGAAAGGGGTTGTGTTTCAGCTTCCACTGTGTAAGGAAAATGTGTAAAGGTGCTAAAGTACCAATCAGGAAATGACGGCATATGAAGGTGATCACCTCTCCTGGTAGAAAAACTTTATTTGGCCAAAGGCTATTCCTGCCAACCCCCCCTTCCCCCTACACACACTTGCATAAGTACCTCAAAGAAGCACTTTCACCACCTCAACCAATTGTTCGCATCTATTAATGGTCCCACTTCACTGATCTTTGTACAATTGGAATTTTTTCTCTTCCTTCCACCGTTCCTGAGCAATCAGTGCTGTTAATTTTGGTGCCTGACATGCTACTTAGGTTTTCTATAGTAAGGTGGGCAGTTTTAGGCAGGAGCAAGAAAGGGATGTAATTCAGAGCTCCAATCAGAGATGGACAGTGTCAAAGCTCAAAATCACATCCCTTGTCAGCTACCATCTGACACTGACCACCTGACAGTAGAGAGAATAAATAGGATATGAGGCACCAAAATTAACAGCATTATTTATGAACAGTGGGGGCTAGAGAAAAAAATTCAGTGGAGCAGCACCTATTAAATGATGCAAAGACTTGGTGGAGACGATGAAAGGTCTTCTTAAAAGGAAATCTAGTACTAGAACCCAGCATATCAACCCAGCCCCACATATAGTTAGGTTAGGGTCAAACAGCATTTTCTCCTTGTGAATCATTGTCTCCGTTGCTGAGATATTGCTGGTTTTGTCAATATGCAAATGAGCTTTTTCAGGTTTTGCCGCTTACCTCTTTGGATCAAGAACAATGCCTTTCTTGCTCCAAAGAGCTGATTTTCATATTGACGAAAACAGCAATATCTTGGCAATGGAAGCTCCGATTGATAAGCAGAAAACTGTTATGGTTACAGATGGACTCTCTTTAATAGGTAGTAATGATCTAAAGTATATTTTGCATTATTAATTTACAGTTCCTTTATAATCCCTGTTTGATTAACATGTTGCAGAGTTCAATTACAGTTTATATATTTATAGATGAGATGACATTCTCTTGGTACAAGAAACATTGCATGCGTTCTCACTACTCGGAGTGTTATTGTAAAGGGGCATACCTAGAAAGATTTACAGTACAATGGGAATGATTTCCATGTGAATTTTTTTCCAGTGTTGTTCTTCTACATTGCTGCTCATGCACTGTTTTGTCAGAAAGCTGATTTAATGCTGGGATTGTACTACTGTATCTATCCATTATGACTGAAAAGCTCTGAAGCAGGTTCTCATTTTGCAATTGTTCTGATTCAAGACAATCGTTATTTACATTCAGAATATTTATAGGGTTTGTATGAGATTAGCACAAAGGGTTTGCTTTTTTTTCAGAAACAGCACCACTTTTGTACATGGCTTGCTTTTGCTATTACCGCTCAGGCTCTTTTAAGTGCCACTGTTATTAGGGGAAAAGCAGACTTTTTCTGATACAACTTATTGAAAGAGAACCTGTTGGCTTTCCTGATATGTCTGTTTAGTAAATACTTGAATTCCCCATTAAGTAAAAGTTCTGAAGCAGTTTTCCTTAGAACTGTGTGTTGTGCTGTTCCTTTATTATTCCTCCTACAAATGTGTAAATAAATTGACAACTGGGTGTTACAATTCCCCTTGTGAATGTGGTGTGTCTCTACACAGTCTGACACTGGCAACTCTGATTGGACAATGTCAAAGTTACGATGTCAGCATTACCATCCAACTGGTAACATCACAACACAGAGTTCTAAAAAAAGATTATCAAAAATGTTTAGATTATGGGGATTACAAATATTTACTTATACATGTCAGGAGATCTAACAGGTTCTCTTTTATTGATTCTTATTACATTTATGACCAGTTAAACGTATGTTTACATGGTATATTAGATTTAGTAGATACTTCACAGTAGGTATGTGCAGCTGAACCACAGATTTCTGCAGGGAATTGTCCAACAGCTGTGCATGTGGATTATCTTCATTATTCAGGGAATATGTGTCAATAATGAACATACATACCATATCCCATTGACATTCATTGTCAGTTAAGGGTATTGTACTAAAGCAACATTAATCCATTCTGTCATAGCAGTGTGAAAAGTGGGTTCCTAAACTTTGAGGATGACATTCAAATCCAATAGTAGTATAATGTTGTACCGTGTTAGCCATTGAAAGTAGTGGAAGAGTGAAGAAATCAGGCGATACCTTTTAGAGGCTAACTGAGTATATTTATAAGTAAGCTTTCAGGGGTACTAGCTAGCTCCCTTCATCACACCATGTCTGATGAAGGGAACTAGCTAGTACTCCTGAAAGCTTACTTATAAATATACTCAGCCTCTAAAAGGTATCGCCTGATTTCTTCACTCTTCCATTCAAATCCAATGTCATTCATTAGAGTCCCTTCTAAAAATTAGCACTATTGCCTTGCAGTGCTGGAGTGCTGGGTTCAAATACTGCCAAAGACAACATTTGCATGTAGTTTGTATGTTCTTCCTTTGTTTGCATGGGTTTCCTTGTACTCTGGTTTACTCCCACACTCCAAAGACATACTGATGGAGAATTTAGATTGTGAGCCCTACTGGGGAAAATGAGTGATGGCAATATCTGTAAAGCGCTGCAGAATATGTTGGTGCTATACTTAAAGGGGTTTTCCCATTATGGACAATTATCAACTACCCACAGGACAGAGGACAAGTGTACAAGAACGAGAGTAACGGACTTTAACAGCAAAAGAGTAACTGATGCTAAATGGAGTCTCCTCCGTCTGTGTCCATTCCTTTTCACTATCATATAAAAAACATGAGGGAAGCTTTCCTCCGACATGTTTGTTTACTTTTCCAAGAGAAGAAAAAGTCCTACATGTATGACTCCTGTCATGTTTTTTACTTTAGACTGAAGGGGAACAGAAGTAGACAGAGGGGCTCTGTCTGTGTCTGCATCAGTCACTCTATGTCCGTTACAGTCGTTACAGTCTCTCATCCTATGACACATGGACAATAATAATGGTAACATGAACGACCCATTACATAGGTAGATAGATTTTAGATAATTCTTTTGACTAAGAATTAAGAACAATTATTAAAAACACTGTAATGATCAATCCTAATATTTACTAGCTCATATTTTTATTCAGTATTCCCTTAGCCACTGGGGGCAGTATTACATCATCATTTGTGGACTGCGGTCATTTAGTTACAATATACTCTATTTAGAAACACTTTGGTTCATTGCTCAAGTTTCTTGGGCAATATAATTCAACCACATTTATTAAACAAATGCTGTTAAATTAAGAGGAATCAAATTCTCATTTACAATATATTTTAATTAGATTTATTTCCGTCTACCCATGACTCCCAAAACTGCATGTATACAATTGTATAATCTAAAAACTTAAAACTGTATTACTATTAACAGGTCTATTAATATATAGTGTTTCTAACAAATGCTGAAATACTAAACACAGACTGACATCACTACTATCATCCCAGTTACAGTTTCATTTCTATATATTCTAAAACAAAAAAGGGAAAGTACAGAAATAGAAAAGCAATTTGTATAGCTGGGATTCATTGGCCGAGTGCTCTTCTTCCCCATCGATTAAATACCTACTTTGTGTCAAGGTTTTACAATAATGCTTGTACTTACCACCAGATGGCAGCATGGCACAGAAAACAAAAAATGGGGAGAATTCTTGAGAAATCATTGGCCCATGTGCAAAAAGTGACTATTGTTCAAATGCAAAAGTATTCCTAAGTGTTCATAGTGCCCTATGTAAATGAGTAACTCAATCAGTACAAATGTTATTCGACTAAATTATGTATTGCTTCTTAAAAACTACCCCCTCCCTTCCTCTAGTATGGGCAGGAAAGTTTAATACTCCACTTGTTAAAGTGTGTTTCCACGTCACAGTTACCTTTATGAATAGAACCAGTCCAAGTGATTGTGACATTAATAGCTCAGGCTAAATGAACAACAACTATAAAAGCATAACGTACCTTGAATATTGACCATCTGTACATCTATGCATATAGTTTAACAGAAAGTTACATTTGAATAGTCGTCCTCCAACTTTTTCTATTAAACTGTGTTCTTAGTACAATATATCTGCGTGAAATTTGTCCTAGTACATAGCATAGATAATGATTTTTGGGGTCGGATAATCAATAATTAGTGGGTGATAAAAAATGAAATGTGTGTTGCTTCTTGGATATTGCTTCATGTAAACAAGTTATTCAGAACAAAACTCACAATGGAGTAGTTACAATTCTTTATATATACGATAGTATAACAATAGGGATGCAGAGTGACTTTATAATATACTTTGTGAAGCTCTACTTGCCATCACCGAATGTCGCTGTCACTATTCTCCAACAGAAACATTGCTTCTAGAGGAACTATCTCAATACACGTGGAGTCCAGTGGAGTCTGTGTAGCAGTACATGGAGGCTATATGGCTCTGTGTTAAAGGACCTGCACTGGCTCAATGCACAAGGTTCTGCTGTGTGTGTGAATCTTAAGAGCTTCTGGAGTCTAGGACAGGAGAAGAATTTATAGCAGACTGTCTAGATTGATAAATGATGGTGGGTTTTACTTTCTAGATGTAAGAATTTCATTCAGCAACAGAAAGCAGACATCTTGGCACAGGGCTGCCATTAGGAATTTCAGGGCCCCTACAGGCAAATTATGCGACCATTGTTTTTGGGTGAATCTGCTACAAAATGTGCCTCCTCTATCACAGATGAAAACATACCCTAAAACTGAGTCCAACAATAGTGACCCAGACATATCACTTACTGATATGTTGAGAGATGTTGGAGAAGGAGTCCTGGGTGGGCCTATATAATTTGATTGGGACAGGGGCTTGCGGTAGGCTGGGCACTGGCCAACTTGATACGTCAGTGAGGTTAGAGGATAATGGATTACGTAACTGGAGCTGCACAGGGTGGGTTATGTGATTGGCCTGGGACTGGAAAGGGTGGGCTCTGCGAATGGGGAGGAGGCAGTAGACTGGGTGACTGGGGAGGATGTGTGGGCTACGTAACTGGAGAGGACAGGTGGCTAGCCTGCTACCTCTTTATTGGGGTGGGCGCTCAGAAGTCCAGGCGCTTGCAGTGCAGGTGGCGGTGCTCTTCAGTACTGCAGGTTAGTGGTGGCTAAGGAATAAAGTGGACCCCAGTTGGCACCATAAAAATCATGTCCTGATGGTCTTATTGAATTTACATCAGTGCCAGTTGAGATTAAAATACAGAGAAGTTATATAAGGAGTCATTCTACAGTCATTACGCTTCATTACATCAGAATGGACAACCCCTATGTTAGGAAACATTTTCTGGCATACTGTATCACGAAGACATTCTAGAAGATATTTTCTGTGGAGACCTGTGCCGTGTGCCCAATAATGATCACTAGACTGAAGGAAAGCTCAGATATTTTGCAAGCATCTTCCCACTCAGTCCATCTAGGAAGTCTTCATTGATTATTGTTGGAAATCTCCAATTCATTGCATTGTCCCAGTAACATGTGCAAAGACATACTGATAGGGAATTGAGATGTGAGCCCTGCTTTGGATAGTGTTGACAATTTCTGTAAAGTGCAGCAGTATATGTTGCCACTATATAAGCAAAATAAATCAATTTAAATATTTTTAAAGGACTAGGGTACATGCAAATGGTATGCATGTATGTAATGCTGCCATGATGTGGCTTCCATGAATGGACAAAGCTGGGTGGCCATGCCAGCTGCCACAGTATTCCATTAAAGTTCATTACAAACTAATTATTTATGTATTTATAAAGGAGTTGGCCCAAGTTTAGAAGTTTTCCCCTAGCCACACGATAGGGGAAAGCATGCTAATCGGTCATGGTCAGGGCAGCATATTATCACCTATTCTGTGGATAGGGGGGGACTTCAAAACAAGTGAACAACAGCAGTGAACCATTAGCTAAAACACTCAATAAACAATCATTTTTCAATGAATTTGAGAATAATGGGGCAACTGGCATTGCTTACTTTTTGAAATGTCCCATGAGTGATGCAAAATGGTCCAAATTTTTTACCAAATATGGGTTATGCAAAAACAATATGACTTATTAAAACCAGAAAACTGACACAAATTTACTAATAAATCCCACTTCATTGTATACTTATTTACACCCCACTCCTTAGGCTCTTCTTATTTAGTTATGTCAGTCTACTTATGTCATAGCTATACTACTAACATATATATCAATAGAAAAATCTATTAAGATGTAAAATATAATTAGATTATGATAATGATTTAAGCATAAATAGTGACAAAAGCCAATATGGTGTTCTTTATAAAGTGTGTTACATTGTATTATAAAAGTGGCAGCAAAGCATTTCAGTGCTTTCAACAATGTGAACAATAAGGTGACAGAACAGCTTAATGCTGAGAACTGAGAGGACATTTGCTGCTACAAAGCTTTCCAGGCCTGGGAATATAAAATCTTCTTTGACACCATGTTGTAGTTGTGGATGACGGAGAAAAAACAATAACAGAATTGGAGGCCGTGTTCATCACATACAATTTGCCAGAGTTGTCACCAGTTGAATGAGGGACAATTTGCTACTGGGCAGGTGCATTTAAACCTATCACCCTCAGCACACTGTACAGATCTGAGTGCAGGAAACCCTATGACTTTTTTTTTGTATTTTTTTTTCTAATGTGAAAACAAAGACTGCTATTAAAATTGTAATTTCCAGAAACAGAATCATTATGACCAAGTTCACACATGACATTTATGCCCTTTTTCTCTTTGCCACCGCTGTATTTAACCACAGGAGGCAATACAATGTGAATTAATTAGAATTTGTGAATTTCTAAGACCTTTGGCCATTCTTTGGATCTAGACATGGTTATGACTAAGCTAAAAGCTTTAAGTAAGACCTTAGGGTATACTTACATGTTGTGGAAATGCTGAAGATTTTATGTCAGTAGCATACCTGCAAAGAGAATGAGATTGTACTAAATCTTATTCGCACACTACAGGAAAAAAAAATCTGCCAAAACTGACCTGTGTTGTGGATTTTAAAACTGAAGAATTTAGATTTATGCCAAATTTTGCAGGTTTGAATGTAAAGAGTGAAATCTAGGGGAAATCTGCAGCATTTATCCAATGATGTCCCCAACAAGAAATGCATCATTGGGATTTCCAGCAGATCAGCTGCATATTTTCTACTGCAGAGAATCTGCTTTGTTTCACTCTCATGGAAACATACCCTAATCCCGGGGAAACACTACAGTAGGCATTAATATCCGCAATCTGCAGTAGCAACATATTGACTGAGATTTCTCCAAATCTCATACAGAAGCAGCGACTAAAGCTCAAAGTGACATGCGCTGCACAACCCCCAGGATTTTAATTTGTTTCTGTGGGTTTTATTAGCTGCTTTCAACCTTTGCAATGCAAAAGTTAGAAGTAGCTGGAAACCCCTGGCAATTCCTGCTCAAAAATAACAGAATGAAAAGGCATATATTTTTTGTTTAGTAAATTATTGGAAAAGCTACTTTGTTGTTTATCTTTAATTATTTCACCTTTATCCTTACATACTATATGAGGATGCTTACTTTTCCAAATAACTAGCTAAACTAAATGAGCCAATGTAACACTGGAATATAGTCTTAAGCAAAGGGACACCTATGGACATGTGACAGGGAGCTCTACATACATTCCATTGATACTGTATGATGGAGTGTGTGTAAATAAGCGCTGGCTCTCCCTGGAGCTATTGTCCTCAGGATTATTCTCTACATCAGGGCAGTGACCTACTATGAGGCATCCTAGAAATAGCCAGTATCTGACTGACTAAATGGCTTTGATTCACAATCAACCATTGTTTTCCTTTTACAAATCTTCAGTGCCCACCAGAGGATATCATTCTGAGGGTCTACCCTCCATCTGTACAAAACATCTGGACTTTTGTTTTAAATTTCTCACAGATATTTCATCCTATAAATTTAATATTTGTAATGTACTACACAGTTAAAGAGGACCCATTGCCAGGCCTTAAAAGTCCAATGATATACATCATCTGATAGATACTGCTATCTTCAGCATTATATCTTTGGAGTAGCTGAACTGATTTGGATAAACACAGCACCAAGATGCTCAGAGTGACAGCACCTATAAGGTGATGTATTTAATTAGGCTTTTCAGACCTAGTGACAGTCCTCTTTAAGATAATGCTCCTTTACTATTTGTGTAACACACTTCTCATTCACTTTGTACAAGTACAGCTTTGCTATGTATATAGTGTACAAACATAGCGTGCTATGCTATTAATCTACTAGCCCTTGAGTGCTATAGCTGGCCTTGGTGATTGTACACACAGTACATATACTGTAATCAATAACATCTAGTGGGTTATTTGTGATTTGATTCATAAGAAATAAATTCTAATTGATTGGTTTCAAAATCAGTTCCAAATGTGTTTCCCTTTTGCAGGGCCTGGGCCCTTCAGGGCTTTGGTAGACCAGTTCAGTTTTGAAAATCTGAGAATAACCAGAATAATCTTTTCATGTTTTGTGTAACTTTTTGACATTTTAATGTTGAAAACCTGATGAAAAAAAATAATTCTTATCAGATTGGGCAAGGAAAATGATGCATAAAGAAAGTCTGACTGGTATTAGTATTTCTCTTAGCAAATATTAAAAACTGTAAATCTGTAAAACACATATGTATGAAAATAACATAAAATAATATAATTATATATGTACAAATAAAAGTTTTTGTAAGCACCAATAAACTCCTCCCCTCTAGTTTGTGTTGTGGAGGCAATGACAGTTATATGCAGGCAGCAGTATTCCAAAATTAAAACATAAGTCAGACAGACAGTAACGTCTTTGAGACAAGGAGAAGCATTTTACTTATTTAAATGCATCCAGCTTCTATTTTGCTCTTTTTATTTCCTGGAGCATATTAAGTGCTGCACAGTACTGATGTTATCGGAATAAAATACAAGGGAAGCTACTGAATCCACAACCTGGAAAACGTGTAAAAGCAATGTCACAACTCCAGGTCAACTGCTTAACATAAGTTTTATATCTGCAGCGTGAGGAAGTGACAGAGGGAGAGTGTGAGCGCCGTGCCCTTCTCAGCATGTTGTTCAGTCTGACAGCATCTCATATGAACTCTTTTATACAGATTGGAAGCACTAGTTGTCATTTACTTCACAGGACCTGGCAGGGGAGGATAGAGCTGTCACTTTCTCCCACCGTGCAGTAATTTTAACTGCTGATCTTTCCACTCACTGTCACACCTGAGATTAAGGCGCTAGGAGGAAGACTGCGAGACACACATGGGAGTTGGATTTGATGGGGGGGGGGGGACTTGCTGTGATAAATGAATACAAAGCTAAGGCACACACAGAATTTCTCAATGTAGTTTTCTTACTTCAATACAGCTCTATGTCACGTACAGTACAGACCAAAAGTTTGGACACACCTTCTCATTCCAAGAGTTTTCTCTATTTCCATGACTATAAAAATTGTAGGTTCACACTGAAGGCATCAAAACTATGAATTAACACATGTGGAATTATATAGTTAACAAAAAAGTGTGAAACAAGGGCCACATCAGCCTTATAGTTGTCATCAAAGGGCCATTCTGTGACTGTATAAATGTAGCAATACCAGTTAGGTGTAATTACATTTCTAGCCCATTGAAAGCAACCATAAGACTGATGTTAACATATTGTTAATTAGGACAAAATTACCTATGTGTATTATCTCCCCCTACAGGTAATAGTGCGCCCCCACACATAGATAACAGTGTCCTAATTGTCCCCCCACATAGATATTGGTGACACCCACAGGTAATAGTTCTCCCCATCCCAAATGACATCACATACAGTCCAGGCCACTGTAGAATTTCATACTTACCTCTTCTTCCTGCAAAAGCACTGAGGCGGAGCCTAGCTGTTCACCTCTTCTATTGTCCTCCTGGTTTCCCTAGCACCTGTACTATGGTACCACAAGTGGTACCATATAGTGGGAGATAACACAGCCAGAAAGACATTAAAAAAGGTACACAGCCGGGTGCCACATCAGTGCTTTGCAGGAAGAAGAAGTAAGTATGAAATTCTCTATACCTGGAGACAGTAGTGAAGTGAGGGGTCCTATGAGGCCCCTTGGTTTATGGGTCTGGTCACAAGGGCATCTGCTGTGACCCCTATGGATGTTTGTTCTGTCCTTGGCTGGAAGGTCCACAGAACTCCCCAGCTATAGAGTGCTGGGGACCTTCTGGTGAAGACAGAACAAAGTGATGTCATGTGCCTTGAGTTACTAGTACTCAACACATAATATGGCCCCACACAGTATATGTACATTTCAGATAGAAAAAGTTTAATGGATGTAAAGGGCAATAATTTTTTCTTCAAACATTCAGGGAACAGTGGGGCTGATTTATCATGAAGTAATTTTTTTTAATGTCAATTTTTTGGCTTGGCTTATTTTTTACTAATGTTTTTTTTTTCTCTTGCAGCAATTTTAGCAAAATGTCTGATATTGGTTTACAACTTTTTCACAATTCTCTAGGGAAAAGGTGCTAGAGTTCACTAAGAATTTCTTTCTTTTTTTTGGTGCATTTTCTAAGTTGGAAGTGGAATATACTTCCGCAAAAATGTTGCTACTTTTTAGAATTGTGCAATGTGCTATTCAAATTATGCTTAAACCTCTATTATGCGCAATGAAGATTAAATACACTAAAACCCCTAAAACCCGCCACAATTCATGCATAGATTGAATCAATCGGCCCAATTTCATATAAATAAAAGGTCCTTTGCACAACTATTGGATAAAAATTTTAAGCATGGCCGACGTCTTTCTAGATGGTTAAAATGATTAATTGTGTACGTTTCTCCAGACAACCATTACTTATTGTTGAAAATGTCTATTTTCATCAATTTTAGTCTAATGTTTATAAGGGCCATTAGGTGTTATTAGTATAGAATTGCTGATCGCAAACAACTCGAATGTCTACCACATTGCCCCGAACGTATCTGTACCTGTCCCTTTTTTTCTTCTATGTCTTCACAATACAGGCCCAACACTTTTTAAACACTGACCTTACCACTTCCTTACTGACCTTATGCTCCCTTGAACTTGAAAATTCCAAACCAACTGGTGAGTCCTGATTAAAATGACCTTTGGGACTATTTTTTCATGGATGCTGAACCTGTAGGGTTTCAGGAAGGAATGTGACCGCCCAAGATGAATACAAAATGATTCAGTCCTCCTGACTATTAAGTTAATATATCACTTTTGGCATTACAATGTCCTGTTAGTATAGCACATACAAGCCATAGACAGCCATGGACATTAGGGGAGATCATAGTAAAGATTGTTAAAACTTTGGCTCACATTTTTTACCTCTTTCTACTATTAACATCACCAAAATATTCTGCAGTGCTGTACAGAGATTGTCAGAACCCATATTTGATGCAATTGGGTATTTGAAGATATGCAGATCTATTTATGAATAAGAGGATAGCAATCCAAAATCTGTGTAATAATAGACCTTCTTCAGACACTAAAAATGGAACAGAATAAGAGACTACCAATGAGGCTCAGGTGTCCAATTTTATTTCAGTAAGTATATGATGAGATAATTCTCCCAAATGTACATAAATGTACATAAGACAAGATAGGGACAAAATAGTCTCCACACATAGAATCAGAGTATCCCATGTACAGTAACATACACGGAGATAAAGAACAGCACAATATAATAATATGTTTGTAGCTAAATAAAAAAACTCAGCAGCCCAATGGGGTCAAAGGGCAGTCTGCAAAATCATATTATTTTATCTTATATAATTTTAGTTTCCGGCTGTTTCTGTATATTTTAGGTTTAATCTCTTTTTTTTTACGATTTGTTGCTATATAATTTGGAGTTGAGAATTATTCTGTTATTGTGACTGTAGGAACTGCAAAGTGCTTGTAAGTCTCCGTCTTGACCTGTGCTGGTCTTGTGATCAGTATATTAGTGCAGCCTATTTGACTGATTGCTTCAGTCAGAGGGCACTGCAGTGCGAGGAGATTTTACTGCAGAGACGTTCTGGTGTATCCTCGAGTATATCTGAAATCACTTTTATGGAAAGGATTCTGAAGGGCATATTTGCTTCTGGTCATAAGTAAAATCACATTTAATGATTTTTGTCATACAGCTGTCACTTTGTCTCTAAGTATCTAATCTTCATCTTATCCTGAATGGTAGTTCAGGGTGAAGAGATCACTAAGACATTATAACTTTAAAATGTCAGGTTACTGTGATTGTCTACGCATTAAAATACATCTCATCCAACCTGTGCACTAAAAAGTATAGCTCGCTGATAATACAGTCACAGTTTAAAACATTTCGTAGCTTTCTATTCATAGATAGAAACATCAAAATGGCGAATCCTACTGGTATAGGTGCCACTGCACTAGACTAATCCTGGATTAGGGCCATCTTGCTTTTCACAATCCCTTTCTTGACAGATAAGTGTGATCTACACACTGGTCTACCCTAACCTTGTCTATACTTATAGCGTACACTCACCATTTGTAACATATTAATAGCCCCTATAGACCCCTATAGACCCCCTATAGACCAAGGTGTATGGCTTGTGAAATACTGTACCTGTAATAAACAATATCAGAAATTTTCTATAAACTCACTCACCATAAAAAATATGCTTTTGTACATGAAAGCATGTGCATGACATACGCCACTGTAATGCATAAAGTGGCATAAGTTACATTCAATACATATATTACAAAATTTCCTAACAAAAACCCCAGACACAGTTGAGCAATACCTTACTGTATTTAAGAAAACAAGATTTTTGCATAAGAAAATGCTGCCCATGGGGATTATAATATGGCCTTTTTGGACGTCCCATAGATCTTTCACCAACTTTAATAAGTATATGCCGCTTAGAAGTAGGCTGTTATGGCAGTAGAATTTTACATGTACCTGTAAATACATGCATGGGTGCAACTAGTCTTCCCATAAGAAAGGGGGCAGCATTATAGTGTTATAAGAGGAAGCCTGCTGACTCACAGTGAAGTCCCCCTTTTTGTATCCTCCAAAACCTTAGCCTGGTGGAAACCCAAACATTTCATACAGCCCTGAGCCCATGGTAGTCTTATTCTACCCTTGACCCTTTATCCATGAACCCTCGTAGCAGCCTCTGTGATACATGCACCCCTGGTGTTAATATACTGTAAATGTAGAAACCTCTTTGAGGGGTCTTCTTTGGGGTGGTCTTAAATAAGATGGCCAGTTTATATAATATATGAAATCTGGCCTATATAAGGTCTGGTCTTCTCAAAGAGGTGACCTTTTGGAAAAGTTGTTACTGTATATGCATGTGCCTGAATACATACATAGTAGCATTCATGTGGTACCTATACACTGCAGCTATACATGCTAGATAGGATGCGATGATTGATGGCAAACAAATCGCTCTACTTGTATGCAGCAGTAGAAGTTATATGCATAATTATTTTTATGTTAAGTGGTGATAATGAGATTCTAAAATTGATTTATTACTTGCTTTACTTGAAAAATGCCTGGAACAAAGTACTGTCATTTGCATTGCATTTACATTAATAAGTTATTTTAAACATTGCCCATGAAGACAGCAAACTTTCATATGGTTATTATAATGTATAAGCTGTTTTAGGGGTTTCACGATGTGCCAAACTGGCAACGCTCCATCCCCTGCCCTGTATCTAATTATTTGCTAATTAAGTTTATTATGCAATTTCCCACCAGTTTTTCTAGTGTTTACCTCAAATACAGCAGACTACATTATACAGTATATTATAGCTTTTCAGACTGATACTTCTGCTAGTCTTAGACACTTGTGAAAGGTTTAAAGGGGAAACCTTATTCAACTTTCAGAAATATTTTAATTTGACTATTGTCAATATCTCTGCTGGTTGGCAGTGAATAAGAAGATTCATTATTTATTGTCAGAGTCGTGACTTATGGTTCAATACATGATTATTGAGAGAATAACAAAAGCATGACACTGTGCGTTCCACTGCAATAATAGAATGTAACATGCACTAGTAATAGAAGTGGAAGAGTGAAGAAATCAGGCGATACGTTTTAGAGGCTAACTGAGTATCAACTACTAATAGAAGTAATAGAAGGTAACATGCACCATGCGATATGGCATACAGCAGAATACTCTGGAGTCCTGACATAATGCTGCCCACATTGCCATAGCTTTATTACAATATAACAGTGTACAGCCTTTAATCTGAAATCCAGAACAAGGATTTATGTTTAGTGTGGTTTAGCCCAAGGGTTAAGCCCGACAGTGCTGGAGCAGAGAGAAAGCAAACAATAATCTTATAATCAATGAGGAATTGAAACAAAAATGTAAAAACTATCCAATAACTGAAGGGTTACATCCACCTTTTAAAGTGATAACACAATCCTAGTGATGTGTGCCATTGTTTAATGACTGGTGGGGGTGGGACCTCCATTACTCTTTATCTCTGTTTTTTTTTTTTTTTTTTTTTTGCAGTGGTGCTCCCAGCCACCTACTGTGCAAGGAACTGCGGCACAGAGGTATGCAAATAAACTAGTGACCCAGAACGTCACTGAGCAGGAAAAACTATGAAGGGGGCACAGTGCAGAAATATCCCTGTGGGGGTCTGTTTATACTGTTTATATAGTGATGACATATGCTAGTGATATGCCGTCACTTTATAATGTAGGGATAATGCTTTAAAACTTTATTTATAAAAGCCTGAACAAACTTTTAAATGATTCCTTGAAACATTGTTATCTACCATATTTCTCTATCTACCTTATCTATCTGTCTATCTATCTATAGTGGGGGAAAAAGTATTTAATCAGCCACCAATTGTGCAAGTTCTCCAACTTAAAAAGATGAGGCCGCCTGTAATTGTCATCATAGGTAGACCTCAACTATGAGAGACAATATGAGAAAACATATCTAGAAAATCACATTGTCTGATTTGTTTAAGAATTTATTTGCAAATTATGGTGGAAAATAAGTATTTGGTCAATAACAAAAGTTATCTCAATACTTTGTTATATATTCTTTGTTGGCGATGACAGAGGTCAAACGTTTTCTGTAAGTCTTCACAAGGTTGGCACACACTGTTGCTGGTATGTTGGCCCATTCCTCCATGCAGATCTCCTCTAGAGCACTGATGTTTTGGGGCTGTCGCTGGGCAACACAGACTTTCAACTCCCTCCAAAGGTTTTCTATGGGGTTGAGATCTGGAGACTGGCTAGGCCACTCCAGGACCTTGAAATGCTCCTTACGAAGCCACTCCTTCGTTGCTCTGGCGGTGTGCTTGGGATCATTGTCATGCTGAAAAACCCAGCCATGTTTCATTTTCAATGCCCTTGCTGATGGAAGGAGGTTTGCACTCAAAATCTCACGATACATGGCCCCATTCATTCTTTCATGTACACGGATCAGTCGTCCTGGTCCCTTTGCAGAGAAACAGCCCCAAAGCATGATGTTGCCACCCCCATGCTTCACAGTAGGTATGGCGTTCTTTGGATACAACTCAGCATTCACTCTCCTCCAAACACGACGAGTTGTGTTTCTACCAAACAGTTCTACTTTGGTTTCATCTGACCATATGACATTCTCCCAATACTCTTCTGGAACATCCAAATGCTCTCTAGCAAACTTCAGACTGGCCCAGATATGTACTGACTTAAGCGGGGGGACATGTCTGGCACTGCAGGATCTGAGTCCCTGACGGCACAGTGTGTTACTGATGGTAGCCTTTGTTATGTTAGTCCCAGCTTTCTGCAGGTCATTCACTAGGTCCCCCCGTGTGGTTCAGGGATTTTTGCTCACTGTTCTTGTCATCATTTTGACCCCACGGGGTGAGATCTTGCATGGAGTCCCTGATCAAGGGAGATTATCAGTGGTCTTGTATGTCTTCCATTTTCTAATTATTGCTCCCACAGTTGATTTCTTCACACCAAGCTGCTTGCCTATTGCAGATTCAGTCTTCCCAGCCTGATGTAGGTCTACAATTTTGTTTCTGGTGTCCTTCCACAGCTCTTTGGTCTTCACCATAGTGGAGTTTGGAGTGTGACTGTTTGAGGTTGTGGACAGGTGTCTTTTATACTGATAACAATTTCAAACAGATGCCATTACTACAGGTAATGAGTGAAGGACAGAGGAGCCTCTTAAAGAAGAAGTTACAGGTCTGTGAGAGCCAGAAATCTTGCTTGTTTGTAGGTGACCAAATACTTATTTTCCACAATAATTTGCAAATAAATTCTTAAAAAAATCAGACAATGTGATTTTCTAGATATGTTTTCTCATTTTGTCTCTCATAGTTGAGGTCTACCTATGATGTCAATTACAGGCCGGCCTCATCTTTTTAAGTTGGAGAACTTGCACAATTGGTGGCTGACTAAATACTTTTTTCCCCACTGTAACTGCAAGTTATCTATCTATCTATTTATCTATCTATCTATCTATCTATCTATCTATCTATCTATCTATCTAATCTATCCACCCATCTATTTAATTATCTAAGCTATTCATCTAAGTTCTCTATCATTTTTGATCTATCTTGCTTCTAAACGTATCACTTTCTATATATCTATCTTGCTATTTATTCTTACTATACAAATTTTTTATACAATCCCAACTGCTCTACCTAACACAGCAGCAGGAATAGATAAATAAGGCTATGTTCACAACTGCGCCAGAGTCTCCATTCGGTGTCTTTGATGCAGATCTGTCAGAAATCGCTAGATGGTAAAGTCCTGCAAGATGGGCCGTTTTAACACATTAGTGGGTCCTGTGCAAAGGTTTCATTAGTGCCCCCCCATCACCACCGCTTAGAAATACCTGACCTGCACAAATTGTAATGCCCCTTCAATGGTCCTTACATAGTATAACTCCCCTAAGTGGCTATCCCTAGTGGCCCCATACAATATAATGCTGCTCATAATGTCCCCTTCCAGGTTACCCCACATATTTGTGTCCCCCCATAGTATCATGTGCCCCCCCAAGTTGCCCCCACACTGTTATGGCCCCCTCAGGTTGCACCCACAGTGACATGTACCCCCCCAGGTTGCCTCCACACTATCATGTCCTCCCCGTTCCACAGGTTACTCCCACAAAATCATGTCCCACCCCCCTGTTCCCCAGGTTGTCCCCATAGTATCATGTCTCCACCCAGGTTGTCCCCACAGTATCATGTCCCCCCCACCCCCCAGGTTGCCCCCACAGTATCATGTTACCCCACCCCCCAGGTTTCCCCACAGTAACATACTCCCCAGGTTGCCCCCACATTATCATGTCCCCAGGTTGCCCCAACAGTATGATGTGCCCCCATTTCCCAGGTTGCCTCCACAGTATCATGTCCCCCTCAGATTGCCCTCACAGTGTCATGTCCCCCCAGGTTGCCCCCTCAGTGTCATCCCCCTCTCAGTTTCATGTCCCCCACTGTATATATAAAAAAAAAAAAAAAAAAAACCTTAATACTCACCTTTCCCTGTTCAGTCCTCTCTCTGGTCCCAGAGTCTTCAAGGAGCAACAGGCGAAATGTAAGTGATGTCACTACATTGCACCTCCTGCTCCCAGGACACCGGGAGCTAAGACAGTAGCCGGGTGGTGAAGCAGGGAGCAGCCAGCTCCCTACTTTATCGCTGGTCACTTCAACTTCAACCGATGAGTTGGGGCAGCCCGGACCCACTGCCCTGGACAGCGGGACAAATCACCCGCACAGTAAGGATATGGTCCGAGGAGAGTGATGAGGCTCTGAGGGATTGTTTTGACACAACCACATGGGAAATTCTGCAGGATTCTTATGGAGAAGATATGGAAGGACTCACACACTGCATAACGGACTATATTAATTTTTGTGTGGACAACACAGTAACCACAAAAGTGGTGAGGTGCTTTTCCAACAACAAACCATGGATTAATTCTGATATAAAAACACTACTTAAGGAGAAAAAGATGGCATTCAGGACAAGAGATAAGGAGGGGCTGAGGGAAGTACAAAAGGAGCTGAGGCATCAAATCAGGCAGGGAAAAGCCAGTTATAAGGAAAAAATGGAAAAGCAAATGGAAAGGAAAGACATAAGGGGGTCTGGGAGGGGCTTAAGTCAATTTCGGGTCATAAACAGTCTGTCTGCCAGATTGAGGCAGATGTTAATTGGCTTAATGAACTAAACCTATTCTTCAACAGATTTGATCACACACCAGCTCCTCCTACCCCAGCATGTCCTTCAGTTACCCCCACCACAATGACTTCACCACATGTGGCTACTCCCCAACAGACAAGTAAACCCAGGAATCCGTCTATATCTGACCACAGTCTGACCTTCACAAGGGCCCAGGTGAGGAAGGAGATGAAAAAGATCAAGGCGAGGAAAGCCGCAGGGCCAGATGACATCAGTACAAGGCTAATTAAGACTTGTGGGGACCAGCTGTGTGGTATAATTACATACATGTTTAATATGAGCCTGAGGCAGGAAATAGTTCCTGAATTATGGAAATCTTCTTGTGTGGTACCAGTTCCAAAGAAACCTCACCCTATGGACCTCAATGACTACAGACCTGTAGCACTGACATCCCACTTGATGAAGATCTTAGAGAGATTGGTTCTCACACATGTCCGCCCTCTAGTGAGCCCCGCTATGGACCCTCTCCAGTTTGCTTATCGGCCGGGCATTGGGGTAGATGATGCCATCATCCACCTTCTGCACAGGGCTCTGTCTCACCTGGAGAAACCAGGAAACACCTTGAGAATAATGTTCTTTGATTTCTCCAGTGCTTTTAACACCATACAGCCGGGATTACTGAGGGACAAGCTGGGCCTTGCTGGAGTGGACCACCACCTCTCCAACTGGATCCTAGACTACCTCACAAATCGACCTCAATATGTGAGAGCCAGAGACTGTGTGTCAGATACTGTGATATGTAATATGGGGGCACCTCAGGGTACAGTTCTTGCCTCTTTCCTCTTCACACTGTACACTGCAGATTTTAGGTGCAACTCATCTAGCTGTTACCTACAGAAGTATTCTGATGACTCTGCAATAGTAGGTCTCATCACAGACGAAGATGACAGGGAGTACAGGGAACTGAACCAGGATTTTGTGGACTGGTGCTAGCGGAACCACCTGAAGATTAACGCGGGGAAGACCAAGGAGATGGTGGTGGACTTCCGTAAATGCAGATGCCCTCCTAAACCAGTGGACATCCTGGGGACGGGCATCAAGATTGCGAACACCTATAAGTACCTGGGTTTGCTCCTTAATAATAAGCTGGACTGGGCAGATCACATGGAGCTCCTGTACAGGAAGGGCCACAGCAGGCTCTACCTGCTTAGGAGGCTGAGAGCCTTTGGAATCCGGGGGGCACTTCTTAGGACTTTCTTCAACTCGGTAGTGGCATCAGCCATCTTCTTCGGAGTGGCCTGCTGGGGGAGCAGTATATCAACCAGGGACAGAAAGAAACTTGACAAGCTGATTAGAAGGGCCAGCTCTGTCCTGGGGTGCCCCCTGGACCCAGTGCAGGTGGTGGGTGACAGAAGGATACTGTCCGTGGTGAGCCCCCTGCCGGAGAAGAAGTCCCATCCCATGCATTAGACCGTGATCATGCTGGGCAGTACTGTCAGTGACCGACTGCTCCACCCTAAGTGTGAGAAGGAGCGCTATCGGAAGTCTTTCCTCCCCACCGCGGTTAGGCTGTACAACCAACACCGACCCAAGAGGAGATCAATACACACAGAGAACTGAAATATCTTTCTGCTTGTTATATGCCCCCTCTCCCCCTCCTCTGCTACTTCTTATCTGTCTATCTACTATCATTGTAATGCCTCTCACCTTGGAACATTCCTGTACATGTTGTATTTGTATTTGCTTATCTTTGCTGCTGTAACACACTGAATTTCCCCATTGTGGGACTATTAAAGGACTATTATTATTATTATTATTATTATTAAATGCAGGAGTATCCCTCTGTCCATAGGGGGACCCCCACTACCATAGGACCCAGTGCAAGTGCACCGTTGGCCCTATGGTTAAAGCGGCCCTGCCTGCAAGCCTCACTTTTTCAGCTAAAAAGGATGGACATCCGATGGATTCCATTATAGTCAATGGGCTCCCTCAGGCACTGTTTTTTTCCCTAATAGAATGGATCTATTTTTCTGTTCTTCTGATGCTCCTATGGCCTAGAAGAATAGAAACAGGCAGATGTGAACATAGCATAACAGCACATGTATTTTTATTGTGTTGGCTCCTTATGTATCAAGTTTATTGTGTTTTTGTTTTCTCATTTCATTACAACTGGCCGAATACAAGGTGTTTGTGTTATTTTATATACTTCCTTTACAATGTTTTATTTGGAAAGTGTCAGACATGTTACTGGTGTTACAAGAGCTATATTGTAAGCCCTTAGTATTGAATATTACTGCCTGCCTGCATCATTGGTTATCTAATCCGTAGACTTGTGGATAACTTCCAGGCATATACAAATTCTTATAACTTGCAATTAACAATCAGAGTTGACTAGTCTGTAATGCTGAGAAAATTAAGAGCCATGGAAAAGCAAATGATTGAGAAACAATCCACAACGAATGGTTCCAGTGAGAAAATAAAACTAAGTAAGCAAGACAGTGATTGTGATGGGAGTCTTAACTAAGTAACTCACAGATACTAAGTTTACATATTATTAAAGGGTTTATCTAGTATTAGAAATCAAGCAAAAGAAAGAAAGCAGTTTTCTAATCCTGGATAACCCCTTTAACTCTTAGTAACTCACAATTTACATCAGTGACAGCGTCCAGTTTACACTGAAGAATATACAATAATAACTTCATCTGTGCCATAGGATAGGTCATATTGCCTCAAAACAATATGAGATCTTCCTTGTAAGTGGCACAGTAGAAAAGTCTCCTGCAAATGCTGCTGGTCACCACCACCCCCACAGAAGTAAGGGGGAGACTGTATAAATTTTTCTAATATGAACTTGCACTTGTGGCTGCTGCAAGCAACATCTCTGTTCATTCTGTGGTTGTGTGAGGAGAAGCACTATGCTGGCCATGCATATCGATGGGGTACTTTTGCCAGTATTATTGTTCATTTGTTTCTCTTACTTGTATAGCGCCAACATAACAAAAGAGGTGTGGTCTAGCAGAAAGGTACCAACATATCCAAAATAATATGCCAAATTTTGGTACAAACATTCGCTGCAAAGTAAGCCAAGGTTGTGTAAAGTTGGACAAAAGTGCTTAAAAATGCACCAAATTTATCAGCCACTGTTATAAATCTAAAGCATCAAGTTTGCTCTGACTAAATTTTAGGATTAGTAAATCTGCCTCACTTTGTGTGAAACTATCCTAAAGTTGTCCATACACATTAGGTAAGTGGCAGCCTTTGCTTTTCTCTCAAAGAACAAAGGAATAATACAATTGAAATCCAACTACCCAATCCTTATCTCCCTCAGCATCCCCCATCAGGGGAAAGTTGGGAGGTCCCCTACACATTAAATGGCTGGGTAAATCCAATGATTTTGGCGAGACCAGCTCACTTATTTCTTCTGTATTTTGTATAATGGACTGATTTTGTGCCCTTTCCTGGTTTTGACGTAAAATACTTGTACATTATTCTTAAAGTTAGGCAAGTATGGGATGTGTATAAGTTTCAGATATCTTCTGTCTGGATCTTGGTTACAGGTTCTAAACCTTCCAAAGACTTCAATAAATCATCAACATTAAACAAATGTTAAACAAAAAGCTAAGTTTGGAGGCTCCTCTGCATCTTGCACATGCAACAAATTTGCATGAAATTATCCTCCCAAGTGAAATGAATGCTGCTTGCTTTTTTCTTCGAAGTGTTCTGTTCTGTAATGATGCTGTAAATGTTCATTGAGATACAACATGATGTACAATTACATTACAGCTGTTCTAATGGTCTTTGATGTAAAGCACTGGCTTTAACAAATGCTAAAATGTTTCCTCCTGTAGAAGATCTGTCACTTCTTCTAGCAATGCTAATGAGAAAGTCTTAAGGTGCCCATACACATTAGATGAGAGTCTAATTTAAAGAGATTAGAACTCCAAACACTTGAATAAAATTTGGACATAAACCATGTTACTAAAGACAGGAGAATAGTGGACTGGACATGGTGATAAAAGATGGACATGTTAATGGACATTTTCTGGTGTATTTGTGAAGCTCTGAGATCTTTGTGAGATTCTCGGCTAGGCAATGTATTATGCTCTAAAAAATAATGTGCAATGATTTGAGGGGATGTGTAAAATGTGATATATAAAAAACTGATCTTTGTGACACTCCCACATATATAATAGCATTCGATCTCTACAATGGACAATGACAGTGTGTAGTGTGGATAGCTTCTTTATCCAGAAACCACCTTTGAATATTTTTAAGATTTTGTTATTACATCTATTTCTATAATTGATATGTAGTCTCCTCTTCATCACAGCTGTAAACTGCAAAGCAATTTGCAGTAAAGAGGTTATCAATTGATTTCCTTTCCTAAGACTCAGGCAACAGCGAAACACAGCTAAAAATGCTGTGGAAAAAATCACATTGGAAACGCAGCAGAAAAAAAATTCTGCAAAAACAGTGGCATTTTTCATTGCTTTAGTGCTCACTATTTTTTCTTCCTCTACCCACATAAATCTATGGGGAAAATGCAGCGTTTCTGCAGGTAAAATGAACACGCTGTTTTTTAAAAACACAGGCACGTTTGAAAACACATCTTTACTGCAGCTTTTTTTTTCTACAGTGTGTGGATGAAATTAAATAACATCTTATGCACTTTATTAGGACTGTAAAACAGAGGTTTTTTTCACTGTGCTTCCACAACAGCCAAAAACTAGGCGTTTGAAACACTGTGTCAAAAAACGCTGCATTTTACAGTCCCTGCAAAGTGGATGGGATTCTAGCGAATCCCATCCACACATTGCAGAAAAATATGTGCAGTGAAAATGCTGCAGTTTCCAAAACTGTTGCATTTTTGGAAATCACAGCATGTCAATTACATCTACAGAAACGTTGGGGGTTTCCCTATAGGTGTAATTGAAGCAGAAAGTCCACAGAGCAAAAACTCTGTGGACTTTCTGTGAAAAGCGCTGCGGAAAAAACCGCAATGCATTTCCGCCGTGGTTTTTCCTGAAGCACTTTTTTTGCTGTGGCCCACTAAGTGGGGCCTTAGCTCAAAGTAGTACTGCAGATCAACCCTGTTCTCCTGTGCAGCCTGAGCTTCTGTACCAGGCACATTCCTGTGTCAAGAATTACACTGAAGGAAAGTGAGTAAAGCAGCCCTTTAGCTGTGCTGATCTGTGTGGTTCTGGGGGATCAGACCCACAAAAATTATACATTTATGTCCTAATTTATTCTAAAATTAGTTCAGGAGGAGTCACATCTGTGTTGAGGTATTAAAATTGTGCAACAAAAATTTCAGCGTATTTCTATGGTGTTGCATTGTGACATTCAACATCATGCCACTGTGCAAAAAAAATAAACCTATACGCAGAGAGAAGTGGTTTACATAAGGATACCTGTAGACCCCATAGACTATAATGGGGTCCGTGTGGTTTCCGCTCGGTTTCCACATGTTTCTTGCTTTCCGAGCGGAAACCAAAAAGTCAAAAATTGTGAGATGTCTTGCAGAGGGATGCAGCAGTCTTGAAATTGCCAAACTTTTGAAGCGTGATCACCGAACAATCAAGCATTGCATGGCAAATAGCCAACAGGGTCGCAAGAAGCGTGTTGAAAAAAAAAAGGCGCAAAATAACTGCTAATGAATTGAGGAAAATCAAGCGTGAAGCTGCCAAGATGCCATTAGCCGCCAGTTTAGAGCTGCAACAACATTACTGGAGTATCAAAAAGCACAAGGTGTGCGATACACAGGGACATGGCCAAGGTAAGGAAGGCTGAAAAACGACCACCTTTGAACAAGAAACATAGATAAAACGTCAAGACTGGGGCAAGAAATATCTTAAGACTGATTTTTCAAAGGTTTTATGGACTGATGAAATGAGAGTGACTCTTGATGGGCCAGATGTATGGTCCCTAGGCTGGATCAATAAAGGGCAGAGAGCTCCACTCCGACTCAGACACCAGCAAGGTGGAGGTGGGGTACTGGTATCAAAATGAACTTGTGGGACCTTTTTGGGTGGAGGATGGAGTGAAGCTAAACTCCCAGACCGACTGCCAGTTTCTGGAAGACACCTTCTTCAAGTAGTGGTACAGGAAGAAGTCGGTATCGTTCAAGAAAAACATGATTTTCATGCAGGACAATGTTCCATCACATGCATCCAAATACTCCACAGCGTGGCTGGCCAGTAAACGTCTAAAAGAAGAAAAAATAATGACATGGCCCCCTTGTTCACCTGATCTGAACCCCATAGAGAACCTGTGGTCCCTCATAAAATGTGAGATCTACAGGGAGGGAAAACAGTACACCTCTCTGAACAGTGTCTGGGAGGCTGTTGTGGCTGCTGCACGCAATGTTGATCGTAAATAGATCAAGGAACTGACAGAATCTTATAGATAGGGCTTTTGTTTTTCTCACCACAAAAAAAAAGCTATATCTCTCCCTTTTCTTTTTTTTTTTTTTTTTTTTTTTTTAAAAAATTTTTTTTTTTTTTTTTTTTTTTTTTTTTTTTTTTTTTTTTGAAAAAAAAAAAAAAAAAGAGGGGTTTTTTTTTTTTTTTTTTTTTTTTTTTTTTTTTATTACACAATAATTTTTTTCTCCACAAAAAAACCTCTCCCCCACAAAACCAAATATTATAAAAAAAACCCCCCCACTTCAAAAAATTTTAAATTTTTTTTTTTTTGGTTTTTTTTTGTTTTTTAAAAAAATTTTTTTTTTAAAAAAAATAATTTTTTTATATACCCCTCCCCCCTTTTTTTTCCCCCACAGGGTGGGGTAAAATTTTTAAAACGGGGCGCAGGGGGGGGTACCCCCCGAAATTTTGTGATGCACCATTTAAAAGGGTGCCGCCTCCCGTCCCCCGCCGCCAGTACTTTCACTTGACCTAGTAACGTCTAGTCCCTCCACTTGACCGATGCTCCTTTACCTGCATAAAATGAAAACTCGACACAAGAGAAGTGGAGTTGAATTGGCCACAGCAGCCTTTTATTAACATACAGTAAATTTATAAAACAAAACCTCAATATCAAAACCAACGACCCGTATTTCCCTTTAAAGCCACAGGAGGTCCTCGGAGCCCAACACACTGGCCTTCTAAAAAACCCCACTTTTTGTGAATTACCTCCAGCCGTACCGCCCAGCTCGAAGGCACCAAATCACCAATCCCCCAGGTGATAAAAGGATCCGTCTTTAAAGATCCTGAATGTCCTAAGGCCAGCCCAAAATTGTTTCCCAGCCATGCCATTTTCTCCAGGGGGGTCCAGAGCCTCCAAGCTCCCCCCCCCCGATACCACCAGGCATTTCCTTCCCAACTCCAAGGACCCCCCGCCTGGCCGCCGTGACGGAAATCTACCTTCCCCTCACTGCTTCCCCCCCCCCCCAATATCCTCCTCAACATACAATGCCACAGCCCAAATGCTAATAAACAGGGAGGGTGGGCGGGAGCTTCTTCCTCTGTGTCTTCTTCACGGCAACTGCCGTTACTTTTCGTGGGCTTTCCCTTAAAAACCTCTCCCCCTGCAGCCACGCTTGAATTAACCCCACCTTACCCCCAACTTGACCAATAGCTGCTGTCCAGCCGTACTCGTCATGTGGGCCCTCCCCTCAGCCTTCGTCCCCGGTCCGGCCCCTTCTTGACGTAGTAACGTCTAGTCCCTCCACTTGACCGATGCTCCTTTACCTGCATAAAATGAAAACTCGACACAAGAGAAGTGGAGTTGAATTGGCCACAGCAGCCTTTTATTAACATACAGTAAATTTATAAAACAAAACATCAATATCAAAACCAACGACCCGTATTTCCCTTTAAAGCCACAGGAGGTCCTCAGAGCCCAACACACTGGCCTTCTAAAAAACCCCCCTTTTTGTGAATTACCTCCAGCCGTACCGCCCAGCTCGAAGGCACCAAATCACCAATCCCCCAGGTGATAAAAGGATCCGTCTTTAAAGATCCTGAATGTCCTAAGGCCAGCCCAAAATTGTTTCCCAGCCATGCCATTTTCTCCAGGGGGGTCCAGAGCCTCCAAGCTCCCCCCCCCCACCGATACCACCAGGCATTTCCTTCCCAACTCCGAGGACCCCCCCGCCACCAACGCAAAGGGTTGACACCTTAAGACTTTGCGTCCCTCCACACCCCCAGCGCCACTTCGATTCCTTCCTGAATCGACAGAGCCCAAATGTCCGTACCCACAGCGTTGAGGTGTACTCCATCTCGCCGCCAAAAGTTCCCTTCCCCTGCCTCAAACTCCCTGTGACGGACCGCCACAAAACCGTTCCTTTGGAAAAACCGGGCCACCGCCCTATTGACCTTCACCCTGGCCCGATTAAGGCTGTCCACACAGCGGGCCCCCCGCCACACATGACGATGAACTATATCTGACCACACCGTCACTAAACCTGGCGACATAGCCCACAACCTGAGCATATCAAATTTGATATCCCGAATTAGCTCGCGAAAAGGCCTGACCCCCAGATCATTCCCTCCCACATGGAGAACTAGAACATCCGGGGACCTGTCCAACCTAACAAACCTGTTAAACTCTGGAAGTACCCTGGACCAGCACATCCCCCTAAGACCAAGCCATCTTACCGTAACCCTTTCTCGGGGAAAACCCAACTGCCGACCGTCCGGCCGCACCGCCGCCCTCAAGGCCCCCCAGAACACAAACGAATGGCCCAGGATCCAGACCAATTCCAGTTCATCCCCCCCCTGCAAAAAGAAAGAAAAACAATACACAATAAAACCAAGCCGCCTCTGCCGCCCTAGACTAGCCAGGCAGGACGAACGTATGACCGAAAACGAACCGACTCCCATCTGCCTATCCTCCTTATCACCTCATCACCCAAACCCCTGCGCGCCGCCTCCGTCGCCGCCCCGATACGAAATGAATGACCCCCGTAATCCCCCGGGCACCGCCCACACTCCACCAAACACTTCCAAAATATGGCCACAAACTGGTATCTAGACAGAAAAGATCCGTCCGCATGAATTAGCAGGGGATCCTCCAGAAAACGCACTAATGGCCTGTACTCCTTGAAACACCTGACTGGACACATAAGGAATTCAGGAACCTGAAATAATACCACCCTGGACCCTCTGCCCTCCTGGTCCGTCTTAGATCTACGCACAATAAATTCCACCCTATCCGCCATAACTTCCACGACCTTCATCAGTAACCCGCCTGGCCTGATGGTAGACGGGCTAACCAATTCCCCCAAACGTAGCGCTCCAAAAAAGGCCAAGGAGAACGCTAACCTAAAAAGCCTAATCTCAAACTCAGACCTGCAAAGACTCCCTAGTGCCACCCCCATCTCCTGAAGCAGATGAAAAGATACCGGCCGTCGCTGATCTACTGAAGCCCGACCCCGTCTCCAACCTCTCAAGGCCTGGCGTACCACAAATGCCTTGGTGACATCCCGTAAACCACGTGCCCTGAAACCAAATGCCAGTCCCGCCATAAGCTTATTCATCCTCGATATGGACCACCCATCCTCCTTACATTGGCCTATCAACAGGAACAGCAACCCCTCATCATCCGTAACCTGTCTACCAAAATGCGCCCGCCATTCTTCCCATTGGCCCCATGCTACCTCATATGCAGCCCAGGTTCCCTCCGCCAAGGACCCTCGGATCAATCTCTGCGCCGCCCGAAAGGCAGGTTCCAAAGGTCTACCGACCACGCCTCTCCCTCCTCCTCTGCCTCTGGCGCCAACTGCCGGAACCTGGCCCACTGCAAACGAGAGAGTGCGTCAGCAATACCATTGTCAACCCCTGGGACATGTACCGCCTTCACCCACGCGTTCAGTGACAAGCACAAACACACCAGCCTCCGCAACACACAAACCACCAGGGGGGATGACGCCGTCATGTTATTAATAGCCTGAACGACCCCGAGGTTATCACAGTTGAACCGCACCTTCTTGTTCCTGAACTCCTGCCCCCATACCTCTAAAGCCACCACAATGGAAAACAGTTCCAATAAGGCAAGATTCCGCACCCAACCTTCCGCCTTCCAACTATCTGGCCACGAACCCATGCACCAATGTCCCTTGTAGAAGGCCCCAAAACCAACACTCCCTGCCGCGTCCGTGAATAGTTCTAATACATCCGCATCCACCCACTGATCTAATATAAATGACCGCCCATTGTAACAACCTAAAAACTCGTCCCAAATTTCCAAGTCCTCCCTTTATTCCTTTCCCAGGCGCACATAATGACGGGGATGCTTGACCCCCGCCGTTGCCGCCGCCAGCCTCCTGCAAAACACCCTCCCCATGGGCAGTATCCGACATGCAAAATTTAATTTTCCTAATAGGGATTGAAGTTCTCTAAGCATTAACTTTTTTCGCCTACATGCACCCCTAACCTCGTTGCGCAGCTGAACCAGTTTGTCCTCCGGCAAACGACATTCCATCCGCAACGAGTCAATACAAATCCCAAAAACGTCAGCTCCGAACTCGGCCCAACGGGATGCCAAATCGCCCCGACACCCCCTCCAAGGTACGTAACAACAATGAACAAATCCCAGAGCCCGCCGGACCAATGCACAGATAGTCGTCGAGATAGTGAATCACCGACGACCACCCCGCCTCCCTTTTCACTACCCATTCCACAAACGTACTAAAACACTCGAAGTATGCACAGGAGATAGAACATCCCATGGGCAAACAGCGATCCACGTAGTAACCCCCGTCCCAATAACACCCCAACAGATGCAAACTATCCTCATGTACCGGTAACAACCGAAAAGCCGATTCAACGTCGGCCTTTTCCAACAGTGCCCCAACCCCGTATTCCCTAACCCAACCTACCGCCGCATCAAACGAAGTATAAACCACCGAACAACATGCAGGGTCAATACCATCGTTGACCGACGCCCCCTTTGGAAAGGACAAATGATGAATGAGCCGAAACTTATTCGGCTCCTTCTTGGGTACCACCCCCAGCGGGGACACCCTTAAATGCCCCAACGGGAGACACTCAAAAGGCCCCGCCATCCGCCCTAACGCCACCTCCTTCGCCAGTTTTTCACTTACCACCCCCGGATGCTGTAATGCCGATCTCAAGTTCCGCCGAACCACTGGGAACTCCCCTTTAACATAAGGAATCTTAAAACCAAACTGAAAACCGTCCGCCAACAACCCCGCCGCAGCTCTATCCGGGTACTCATTTAGATACGGCCGCATCACGTCCACTACCACCGGACTCCGCCCCTTTTCCAGTGCTCTCCCCCCCTTTGGACTTAACCCCTTTAAAACACCGAGATGCCCCATGTGATCCTCCACAGTTAGAACACTCATGCTTGAACTTGCACTTCGCACCGAACTTGCATGAGCCTTCGTTAAAGGAGAAGCACAATCCCTTCTGTGAAGCCGCCGAGCGCCCCGAAACCTCGGACCCCCCGGCTCCTGCCTGAAAGGACTGCCCAGCCCGAGCCGGCGCTGTAACCCGTAACCACAGCCCAATATCCTTGTGATCCCACCGGATACTGGGCCGTACTGCTTTTCGTTGACGAAATTGTTCATCATACCTCAACCACCCTTGACCCCCGTAAACTCTATAGGCTTCCCCTATGGCGTCCATGTAGCAAAACAGGGGGGAGCAATTCTCCGGCGCCTTTTTGCCAATAACGCTAGCCAAGATAGCGAACGCCTGTAACCAATTGGAGAAAGTGCGAGGTATAAGCCTATACCGCCGCTTCTCCTCTTCCTCTTTCTTAGACTCGTCCTTCTTCCCCCTATCCAAATTAAAGCGTTCTAACGGGAGTAACGAAAATATCTCTACATACTCCCCTTTCCATATTTTTTCCCTAACCTCCTGCTTCAAATGGGCCCCCAGCGGCTCCTCGAAGCAAACGTACACCTCCCCCTTTGCGGAATCATCCAACTTCGGCGCCCCCTCCTCCTTGTCCTTTTCCCCGCTTTTTTCCTGCGTCCTATCCGCACCCCCCACTTACCGTCGCGTCCCCCCGACGTCCCACCAACCGAAGCCCCTCCTGACCCGCTGACTAATGACCCCGGCCCGCCCGCCGGCAACCCCAAAGCCCCGATCCCTGGAACGCTCGTGCCCACCCACGCGGGTACCGGAGACGGAACCGCGGCCTGGGCCTGCTCCCGCAACAACTGCCCAAACAAACTAAAAAATTCAAACATACCCCTGCCCGCCTCTCCCGGGTGCCCACCCCCACCCTGGACCGGCAAGAGGGGAATAGAAGGAGACAGCAAAGATACACACTCACCTGACTGCCTGGGTGCTGTGTGCCCACCAGTCGATACTCCAGAATCCAGACGCTGCCCGGCCATTCTATCTAGCGCAGGAAACAGCTGATCCCCCGAGGACATTGCCGGCGAGGAAACCAGCCCCCCCCTCCCAGCGAGGAGGGGGCCGCAAGCAGAGAGGAGTGTGCATCCGCGCACACGTGGAGAGCCGACCCAGGCAGCACCTGATCGCTGGATGAAGCAGGCTGAAGACCCGAGGTCCGCATCCCAGATCCTGACTCACCGCGCAGGGAAGGCCCAAGGTAAGGTGATCCACGGCCCTCCGCACCGGCTCCCGCTCCATCGTCGCACTCTGGTAATGGCGGAGGCGCGGCCTGCCGCCTCCGCCGCGAGTCCCGCCCGCTAACCGGATTCCTCCCGGCCCTGGACTGCCGGGAGGCAGCAGACCTGCCGGCATCCTGAACCGGAGGGTCCCTTGAGGGGCTCCGTCTTCGGCGCTGGGCTCGAGGGGCTTCATCCGGACTCAGGCGCGCCGGAGGCCTAGTCCTCCGCGGCCGTCTTGGAGTTGTAGGGGGACCCCTCAGCAGCAGGTGCCCCCGGCCCCTGAAGCAGGCCCGAAAGCTGAGCCTGCACCCACTCCTCTCCGTGTGTAGCTGCCTACTCACGCAGCTGCACAATCAAGTCTTCAAGGGATGCCATGAAAATTAATGGAGACACTCGTAACGTAGCTTCTTCCTCTGTGTCTTCTTCACGGCAACTGCCGTTACTTTTCGCGGGCTTTCCCTTAAAAACCTCTCCCCCTGCAGCCACGCTTGAATTAACCCCACCTTACCCCCAACTTGACCAATAGCTGCTGTCCAGCCATACTCGTCATGTGGGCCCTCCCCTCAGCCTTCGTCCCGGTCCGGTCCGGCCCCTTCTTTTCTGTAAGTGAAACGCAAATTAATTTCAGCCACTTTTAATTCCTGGCTCCCCCAAAAAAAAAAAACAAAACCAAAAAAAAAAAAAACCCACACAACAAACACAAAAACACCCCCCCCCCCCCCCCCCCCCCCCCCACCACCAACCCCACCCCCCCACACACCCCCCCACCACACAAAAAAACACACCCAACCCCCCACCACCCCCCCACCACTCTTTTTTTTTCATTTTTTTTTTTTTTTTTTTAAACAAAACAAAAAAAAAAAAAAAAAAAAAAAAAAAAATAAAAAATATACTTCTCCTTTTTTTTTTTCTTCAACCCCCCGCCCCCCCCCCCCAAAAAAAAAAAAAAAAAACAACACAAAAAAACCCCACTTCCCCACAACGGGGCCCCCCCCCCACGCCCCCCCCCCCCAAAAGCCCCGGGGGGGGTTTTCTCTCACCTACACATTAAAAGTGAATTGACAGGGCCACAAATGCAGACAGATATAGGATCTGCTCCATAATTTGCAGCTCTTCAATTTGGCCTGGACACACAGCCGCAAAAAGATCGGCTGTGTGTATGGGCCCATTCAAATGTATAGGTCTGTACTTTTATCCACAGTTGCGGATAAAAAGTATGGTCATGTACATTACAGTTTAGCATCTCCATGTGTCTCATATTAATAGAAGTTAACCCCATTATGTCCCTCACATTAACCCCTGTGTGCTTTACATAAGGGTTACTGATATGTGAGACATATGGAGGTAATAATTAAGTAAATATCTTCATTATTGAGGTCCTTTATTAGTACCTCCATATGTCTCACATATCAGTAGCCCTTATGTGAGGCACACAGGGGTTAATGTGAGGGACATGATGGGGTTAATTGCTATTAATGTGAGGCACATGTAGTTACTAATACTAAATTAATAACCCCAAATGCCTGACATTAATAGAAATAGTAACCCCAACATGTACCTGTTTTTTTTTTTTTTTTACTTTCACTTTGCTGAGGGTGCCCTCCTCTCCTCCTCCTCTTCCTTCTCCTCCTCAGGGGAGCCTTGGCAGGATGCAGAGCAGGAACTCATCTCTGCAGCAGGCAGGGTCCTTGCTGTACAGTGAGAGCTCCGCGTCCTGGGCTGTGGAAAAAAGTAGCGAAGACGTATCACTTTTTTTTCCACAATTTTTTATTGTGTTTTTGCTTTGTTTTTCTCTGCGGTTTTAGTTCCCTTATTACATCTATAGGGAAAACACTTGCGTTTCTGCAGTTAAAATTGACATGCTGCGTTTTTTCAAAAATGCATGCATCTTTGAAAACGTAGTTTTTCTGCAGTTTTTTTTCCCCCAATGTGTGGATGAAATTAACCAATCTCTCATTCACTTTACTGGCACTGTGACACGCAACGGAACACGCTAAGGTCCCACATTGTGGAATCACAGCATTTTTGCCTACTGCAGAAATACAGCAGAAAAAACGCTGCATTTTACTGTACCAGCAAAGTGAATAACAGTGGAAGAAAACTCTGCATTTTTATAGTACTAGCAATGTGGGGAAAAACAATGTGGAAACCTTGCACTTTGCATATTAATTAATACTTTTGGAAACACTGCATTATTCCCATTGACTTATATGGGGTGGCGAAGGTAAAAATTAAATATGCAGTAGAAAATCCATGAAAAATAAAGCAGACAATTTTGCTAAGTTTTTTTCCGCTGTGTGACCTTAGCCTAAAAATGTTAAATTAGCACTATGGTAAAAACTCTTTTGTACCACTATAGCTTGTAGCCTTGTATAATTCACAATTATCTGACCATAGGCTGTCATTGAATAAGGATGGCTGTGTTGATTTACATCTTGGCATTTTGTGCTTTTAATTATAATGGGAGTGAAAGGACTTTGTAAAACAATTCTTCTGAAGAGTTCCCACAATTCACACTAATAATTAACACTGTAAACAAGTTGTTTCCTATTCATTGGAGTATAAATGGCTCCTACTTGTCCTGACAAAATTCAATGTAAGGACCTAATGCTTGTGTAATAGGAACACAACACCTACCAAAACATGGGAGATATAAGGTTTCATGGAAGCAGACACAAGGCACCTGGTAAGTATAATGTTAAAAAGTTTTCATGGACTACTGCCTGTAAGAAAAAGACTTTCTATATTTAACCCTTGTTACACTGTCATCATGGTACAGTATGCATTATCACTGTGCTTGGACATCACCATTGCTATAATTCCAGTGCTATTAGTAGTACTTAGAATTTTCTTTGCAGTGTGATATCACTATATGAAATATTCCTGTTCACATAGGTACTGCTCTGTAACTTTACTAAGTTAATTATTCCTTGACGCTAGGTTCACACCTGCGCCTGGGTTTCCATTCTTCAGGTCCGCTTGGGGACCCGAAGAATGGAAACCTAATACTTTTAAAAAGCAGTTACCCGCGGAAACCCGCAGACCCCAAAAACTATAATGGGGTCCGCCAGGTTTCCGCCCCGAAAAATGCAGAAAATACAGAGAGAGAAGTATGCGTATATTATTTCTATGCTGTGACATCATTGTATAAATTATATCTATACTGTGACATTGTGTATAATATAGCTATGCTATAACATCACAGTGTGTATTATTTCTATTCTGTGGCATTACTGTGTATAATATATATATATATATATATATATATATATATATATAAACTATGACATCACTGCACAGTTAGGGCTAGAAATATTTGGACAGTGACACAGTCTTCATGATTTGGGCTCTGCATGTCACCACATTGCATTTGAAATAAAACAACTGAGATGCAATTGAAGTCTGTACTTTCAGGTTTAATGCAAGGGGTTGCACAAAAATATCCTGTGAAACATTTGCAACCGTTTTTCCACAAAGCCTCCTCATTTCAGGGGCTCAAAAGTAATTTGACAAATTAACATTACCATAAATAAAATGTTTTGGGTCATTGTCCATCTATACTGTAGCGCGCCATCCAATTAACCTTGCTGTATTTGGTTGAATCTGAGCAGAAATTATATCCTTGTACACTTCAGAATTCATCTGGCTGCTTCTGCCTTTTGTCACGTCATCAATGAACACAAGTGACCCAGTGCCATTGGAAGCCATGCATGCCCATGTCATCATACTGCCTCCACCATGTTTTACAGAGGATGTGGTGTGTTTTGGATCATAAGCCATTCCAAGCATTCTCCATACTTTCTTTTTCCCATCATTCTGGTACAGGTTGATCTTAGTTTAATCTACCCAAAGAATGCTGTTCCAGGATTGGGCTGGTTTCTTTAGATGTTTTATTGTCCAAGTCTAATCTAATCTAATCTAATTTTCTATTTTTGAGGCTGATTAATAGTTTGCACCTTGACCAGAACCCTCTGTATTTGCTCTCATGAAGTCTTCACTTTACAATAGACTTAGATACACCTACATCCTGGAAAGTGTTCTTCATTTGGGTGTATCTTGTGAAGGGGTTTTTCTTCAGCATGGAAAGTATTCTGTAATCATGTAACACTGTTCTTTTACGTGGATTTCCAGGCCTTTTTGAGTTCCCGAGCTCACCAGTGCACTCATTTTAACCAGAATGTACCAAACTGTTGATTTGGCCACTCTGCTATCTCTCTGATGGGTTTCTTCTTTTTTTTTAGCCTAATGATGGTCTGTTTTATTGAGAGCTCCTTTGACTGCATGTTGTGGGTTTACAGCTACAGCTTCCAAATGCAAAAGCCACACCAATAAACTCCAGACCTTTTACCTTGTTTAATTGATGATGGATTAATGAGGGAAAAACACATTAAATAGATTTTGAGATAATTGTCCGATTAACTTTGGTCCCTTGAAAAAGAGGCAGCTACATATTACAGAGCTGTAATTCCTAAACAGCTTTTTGTCATGCAGAATCCATAGCAATAATGAACATGCAATATATTCATTATTCTGCACAGTTTTTTTTTTATTTATTGGAGCACTTTAATAGTGTGTAAGATGCCAGCAGTGCATATCTCTTGTAGCTCAACCCCCATTCACTCCCATTTACGCCTTTAACTTACTCCCCTTATGCCTGTAAAAGATATGTACTCAAAACTGTACCTTAGCCACAGAGGGAAAATCTTGGCAAAAGATTTATAGCACATTAATTCATTCCATTTACTCTGTATTCTTCTTAAAGACAATTCCAGAAAATTCACTTATTAGTTCTAAGAAAAAAACACATCACAGTAGTGCATGTAAAATGTAGCTGGAATACTGCACAAAAAAAAGCCTGCATGTAAATTATATGCCAATATTCTAACCTTTGTTAGAGCAACACTATCTAACCTAGGACCTGTCACCAAATAGAAAACGCTAAATAAAATACATCATAAAGTTACTGCCCACATGGAGAAACAGAGCTAGTTTACATATAATCTTCCAGGGTTCCAGGGGCTATATCTTTTGAATGAGTGAACGGATTTTTAAAAGAAAAATACCAAATTGTCAAGGGGAACGTAAAGAATCAAATGGTGTATTCATTTATCTACATGGTGACAGATCTTCTTTAACACTATGTTATCACCAAGAATTACTGTAAAAATGTATGAAAAGTTTGTTTGTGAATAAAGATTCACCCTAAAGATGTAGATACATATTTGCCTTTGTAGTACATCCTGTGAAATTGAGATAAATACATTTGGCTGAGATCATGAGGAATTTAAGTGACTCACTCAGGAAATGAACCTGCAAGCAAATTTATTCAAGCTTGACACTTTAACCACTAATACAAGGCCCCTTGTGTGCCAATGTTTTCTTCAAAATAGATGGCTTTGGCATGCCGCTGACTCATAGAGGTGTACACTGTTGAGCAAAAAAAAAAAGAGAAAAATCATTCACTTCTCTCCGTATATAATGTCACAGTATATGGTTAGTTTTACTAACAGGCAATATAAATCACATTTTAATGTGTTTGGAACTTTTTATTAAATTGTTACAGGTCTGTGCCTGACATATGTGCTTGAATCCAAAAATGCTGCCAGTTCACAATATGACTAAGCCAGCACTATTAGTTCACACAGATAATCACATGCAATATGATATGTAATGTCTCATAACAATATTTTCTTATTAACTTTATTGTTTGTTGATTCGAAAAGAGGGGGTAGTGACTGCTAGACACCTCTTATCTCCCTTGAAAATAAAGGATTGGGCATGTTAAAATTCAACATGCCTGATCATTTTTCCCATCATAGGCTAAACATATGTTAGTTAAATGTGAAAAAATAATCAGATTGTTGGCAAGTCCTACCAAAATCTGCAAGTTACTCTTATGAGTATGGATAGCTTTACACATATATACAAGAAGCAAATTCTATATGAATCTTGGGTATAAGTTACACTATTATATCTGCAGTATTCAGAATAAATGTGATTTCTAGGTAGTGGATGCTTTTATCAATCCACTGCAAAATGCACACTTACAGATTTTGCTGTGGATTCTACTATGTACATAAGTATTTATATACCTTTAAAATAATGCTGAAGCAACCTCCAACTTGTCCCGAAAAGACACAGCCTATTATGGCAACACTATGATAAAAGTTGAAAAATTATGAATCCTGAAATTCCAAAAGAAAAAAACAAGATGGAATGTTTACTTGAGCAGTTAGGCTAAGGCCCACCTTTCGTAAAAAGTGGCAAGCAGGCACTGAAAGAAGGATGTGGTGCATCTTTGGCAAAAAAAGAAGCCAAGCGTCAAACTGTTCCCATTTACACCAATTTTCTGCTGCAGAGGGAATAGTAAATTCTCCTCACTATGCTATATATAGTGCAGGATCGGAGTGGCATGAAGAAAAGAGGCATAATCTTGAAAAAAATCGACAATATTCCCAGTTTGATGTTTTATCCTACTGTTGCTGAATATGTTAGCTCATATTTTATCTGTGGGATTCCCGCTAGCCACAATGAATTTTTCTTTTGTCTAGTATTCCAAGATAAATTATCATAGAAAAAATCAAGCCTATCATCAGCTTCTATAAAACTGTAAATTGATGAGATTCATTGATTTGTCCTTAATCTTAGCTCTAAATGAGTATATGATTGCTATAAGAGCAATTCGGCATCAGTTTTCTAGTCTAATCAGAATCATTCATGGGCGTTCTACATCATAATGTGTTAGAACTATGATTTTTTTTTCTTCATTCCATCTGTGCAAGAAAAAAAAGAACCGGCGCAGGCACACATTTAACTCTGCTAAACAAGTAAGATAATTGTCAGCATGGAACAGGGACTGCTATTTATTCAAATTGCCATCTGATGGGAGGACAGGCAGTTTAGAATAACAAGCATTATTGCATTACAGTTTAAGAATGGAGATTTAGATGACTTTGCACAGTATGGTGTGAATTGCTACCAATAGTTAGCTCTTTTGATCTTACTAAAGACCAAAGGCATGTTATTTGTAACCTGAGTAGATCTCAGGCAGCTCTCAATAGGTGAAATACTAGTATGTTTGCCTAGGGGAGCACCTGGCTCTTAGACAGTCAATGTCTGAAAAAAACACCTTTAAAAATATTGTGGTGAGGCAAAGCAATGTTTGTGGACTTAGCATTAGTGAGCTAATGCTTGGCATCTGTCATCTGTATCATTGTGACTCATTCATTACCTCTCTCCATAGCTAAACAACTTACCTTGCACTATGTATACATACTTTCCTCTATGGGAAAAAAGCCACATCACTGCTGGCTGTTTGCAGATAAACACACTCCAAACTAAACTTCAGTTTGGATTTATTTTCACAGTTATTTTGGCAACAATTAAAAAGTTGTCAGTAAGTACAAGCAGAACAGACTTTCCAGGATGTAGCCCCAGGGGCAGTATCAATTGGGTAACACTGCAGGCATCTAACAGTGTCTCAACAATGGGATAACCACCAGTGCTTGTTTTTGTCCTGGAAGTGATTTTATGTATCATAAAGTAAAATTATTTTCTGTGGAAATCAAGGATATGCTGCAGGAAAGTCTGACACAGCCTACTGAATGTTATATATGCACGTGGACAAAATTGTTGGTACCCCTCGTTTAATGAAAGAAAAACCCACAATGGTCACAGAAATAACTTGAATCTGACAAAAGTAATAATATATAACTACATGTTGACAAGCCACAAAGCTTCTGGGAGAATGTCCTATGGACAGATGAGACAAAAATCGAAATTTTTGGCAAGGCGCATCAGCTCTATGTTCACAGATGGAAAAATGAAGCATATCTTGAAAAGAACACTTTCCCTACTCTGAAACATGGAGGAGGCTCTGTTATGTTCTGGGGCTGCTTTGCTGCATCTGGCACAGGGTGTCTTGAATCTGTGCAGGGTACAATGAAATCTCAAGATTATCAAGGGATTCTAGAGAGAAATGTGCTGCCCAGTGTCAGAAAGCTTGGTCTCAGTTGCAGGTCATGGGTCTTGCAACAGGATAATGACCCAAAACACACAGCTAAAAGCATCCAAGAATGGCTAAGAGGAAAACATTGGACTATTCTGAAGCGGCCTTCTGTGAGCCCTGACCTAAATCCTATTGAGCATCTTTGGAAGAAGCTGAAACATGCTGTCTGGAAAAGGCACCCTTCAAACCCGAGACAACCGGAGCAGTTTGCTCATGAGGAATGGGCCAAAATACCTGTTGAGAGGTGCAGAAGTCTCATTGACAGTTACAGGAATCTTTGATTGCAGTGATTGCCTCAAAAGGTTGTGCAACAAAATATTAAGTTAAGGGTACCATCATTTCTGTCCAGGCCTGTTTCATGAGTTTTCTTTTTTTTTTAAATTCTGTTGAAGCATGGTTGAAAAGCAATGTCTGACTTTCATTTGTTCATTTTCATAGAATTTTTATATATTATTACTTCTGTCAGATTCAAGTTATTTCTGTGACCATTGTGGGGTTTTTTTTTCAATAAATGAGGGGTACCAACAATTTTGTCCACGTGTGTATGTAGCCTAAAGCTGTCCATACATTTTATAGCCAAAGAGGCAGAAGGACATTAGTCCAAACATGAAGTCATGACATATAGGAATACAAGCAAACTAGAACATTGCTAAGACATACGGACAGAAAGACATGTGTGCACACCAGAATACACAGCAGAGACTAAGGCATCACTTCAGGATGCAAACAGAAGCATGTCAATCTAAACAGGGGAACAGGATACACAGAAAGTGGCTGGAAAAGTGGACTTTTATGCATATAGACAATGAAGGATGGCTGAAGTAAACCTGCTGGTGAGTACAGTAATCCTTAAAGAATCAGAAATGCACACAGAGGTAACCAAGTAGTTAGGTCTTCTGGGAAAGGTAGTATGCCGACAAGTGCAGAACACTAATGTTACCCAGAAAAGTCTTATCTCGTAAACAAAATGATCAATTATTTATACAGTGCTGGCCAAAAGTATTGGCACCCCTGCAATTCTGTCAGATAATACTCAATTTCTTCCAGAAAATGATTGCAATCACAAATGCTTTGGTAATAATATCTTCATTTATTTTGCTTGCAATGAAAAAACACAAAAGAGAATGAAAAAAAAAGTCAAATCATTGATCATTTTACACAAAACTCCAAAAATGGGCTGGACAAAAGTATTGGCACCCTCAGCCTTATACTTGGTAGCAAAACCTTTAGACAAAATAACTGCGAACAACCGCTTCCGGTAACAATCAATGAGTTTCTTACAATGCTCTGCTGGAATTTTAGACCATTCTTCTTTGGCAAATTTCTCCAGTTCCCTGAGATTTGAAGGGTGCCTTCTCCAAACTGCCATTTTGAGATCTCTCCACAGGTGTTCTATGGGATTCAGGTCTGTACTCATTGCTGGCCACTTTAGAAGTCTCCAGTGCTTTCTCTCAAACCATTTTCTAGTGCTTTTTGAAGTGTGTTTTGGGTCATTGTCCTGCTGGAAGACCCATGACCTCTGAGGGAGACCCAGCTTTCTCACACTGGGCCCTACATTATGCTGCAAAATTTGTTGGTAGTCTTCAGACTTCATAATGCCATGCACACGGTCAAGCAGTCCAATGCCAGAGGCAGCAAAGCAACCCCAAAACATCAGGGAACCTCCGCCATGTTTGACTGTAGGGAGCGTGTTCTTTTCTTTGAAGGCCTCTTTTTTTTTTTTTCCTGTAAACTCTATGTTGATGCCTTTTCCCAAAAAGCTCTACTTTTGTCTCATCTGACCAGAGAACATTCTTCCAAAAAGTTTTTGGCTTTCTCAGGTAAGTTTTGGCAAACTCCAGCCTGGCTTTTTTATGTCTCTGGGTCAGAAGTGGGGTCTTCCTGGGTATCCTACCATAGAGTCCCTTTTCATTCAGACGCCGACGGATAGTACGGGTTGACACTGTTGTACCCTCGGACTGCAGGGCAGCTAGAACTTGTTTGGATGTTAGTCGAGGTTCTTTAGCCACCATCCGCACAATCTTTCGTTGAAATCTATCGTCATTTTTTTCTTTTCCGTCCACATCTAGGGAGGTTAGCCACAGTGCCATGGGTTTTAAACTTCTTGATGACACTGCGCACGGTAGACACAGGAACATTCAGGTCTTTGGAGATGGACTTGTAGCCTTGAGATTGCTCATGCTTCCTCACAATTTTGCTTCTCAAGTCCTCAGACAGTTCTTTGGTCTTCTTCCTTTTCTCCATGCTCAATGTGGTACACACAAGGACACAGGACAGAGGTTGAGTCAACTTTAATCCATTTCAACTGGCTGCAAGTGTGATTTAGTTATTGCCACCACCTGTTATGTGCCACAGGTAAGTAACAGGTGCTGTTAATTACACAAATTAGAGAAGCATCACGTGATTTTTCAAAGGGTGCCAATACTTTTGTCCACCCCCTTTTTTATGTTTGGTGTGGAATTATATCCAATTTGGCTTTTTGACAATTCTTTTTGTGGTTTTCCATTGACGACAAATTAAATGAAGATATTATTACCAAAGCATTTGTGATTGCAATCATTTTCTGGAAGAAATTGAGTATTATCTGACAGAATTGCAGGGGTGCCAATACTTTTGGCCAGCACTGTATCTCCTCTGACATCTGCCATTCTGGGAGTGTTGGGAGTCCTCCATACTTATTAGATGGTCCAGTGAACCATTGAAACCAGTTTAGTCGAAAACAAGTTTGGTTGATACACATCTAATGTAGTTCTTCTTTATTTGTGTGAATTCTTGGTTTAGTGCTACTTTAAAATCACAGGTACAGTAAAAGCACCCAGAATTTTATATGTGATGTATTTACGGATCCTTACTACAATTATTCCATATGAATGAAGCCTTGAACTCATACTAAACACTCTGAAGATTAGACAAGTGACATTTTATGCACTTTCAATAATGAATGAGTAAATATAACAGTAATATTAATGATCCAACTTTGTCGATCAGATAATAATGAAAATTGCTGCTTGTAATCCCAGTTTAGTATACAAAAAACAAGAGGTCTCTGTTTTTGTCTTTCTCTTTTTTCTCACTCTCCCGCTTTCTCTTTCTGGTCCTGAAATCCTTCAGTAATTTACATTTCTTTACAGCTTTGTTTTGTTATGTAGATTTTCAGATGTTTTCAATGTGTAGCTAGAAGATTTGCAACTGAATGTCATGTCAAATGAAAATGTACAGTACTTCTCAGCACCCCTTTAAGGAAATGATCAGGTTGGGTGATTTTAAGCTTAACTACCACCTTCATCCCTGCACTGTAAAGAAGAAAGGAGAAATGTATACTTCCTGTTTCATTGACAATGGCTGCACAGCCTTGGGTGATATAATCAATTAGAGTTGACTGCACATAATAGGGGCTGAGTGTCCTTTAAACATGTATTATCTTATTATGTTGTGTATTATGTAGAGACAATTTCATTGAAGTTTACTGCAGTTCAGCAAGAACACAAAATTACAGGAGAAAATAGATTTACAGAAGTAAGCTATTATATGGGAATGAAAGCAGCTACTTTCAATAAAATGTTTCAGTTTAACTTTACTTAACACTGATAGAGTTCTCCAATCATAAAACCTTCTAGATAGTTATATGAACTCTTTAAGGTTTAGGTTTGGTAAATATATAGACAGGAAAATATGAGAAATTTGTAATGTCACCAAGCTTCAGATAGATAGATAGATAGATAGATAGATAGAAGATAAAAGAAATACGATACGTAGCAGCAAGAGAATGAAAGAAAGCAGCAGGTTTCCCATCTTTAGGACATTAGTTGCAGATCAGAGGGATCTGTCTGCTGGAACTTGCATTAATCACGAAAAGGGGGGCGTTTTGCTCCTTATCGTGTATGGCTATCTCTGGAGGTGAGGTCTCGATGTAATGAGTGGAGGGGGCTCATCTGTCTGACCACCGCTTTGTTCAAAACAATGAGCAAAACATCCCCTTTTCTTGTGATCATGGGGGTGTCTACAGTCAGTTCCCTATTTTCTCTATCTTGGTGGTTATAGTCTTTACTCTTGATTGGTTGTCATGGGATACGACAATGAAAGCAAGAACTTTTTATTGTTTGAGACTTGTCAGAAACCCAGTCCTGACTTATTGTGGCCATATTATTAGGAAGGGATACTAAATGCATGAGAAGAAAACCCACTAGCAATAAGGAAATCATGACTGGGTTTCTGATAAGTGCCAGACCATAAAAAATTCCTGCATTCATGGTCGTATCAATTGACAGCCTATTAAGAAAACAGACTGTCACCATTGAGAGAAAAACTTTCAAACTCTGCAAAATTTTTAATTTACATCTAACTATTAATTGTTTATAAATTTAAATATGATTATATTTGTGGGAAAAAATGTAAAATGTCAACTGCTCAGACCTCCAGTGATCATGAGAAAAGGGGTTCCAGGTTTACCTGGTTGAAAGGAGTGGTGGTTGTGTACGTCTGCTACCACTACATTCAACTCTGTGGTACTGACGGAGATAGCTGCTTTATACTTTGTAATCTTTGGCAGTTCCATAGAGTTGAATGGAGTAGCAGCTAAACTGTGATGATGTGTGACTGACCCTCCATCCAAACAGGGGGGCTCAAAACTGTTCTTGTTATTGGTGAGAGTCCTAGAGGTCAGACATATATTCCCTATCCTTTAATTTTTATAAAAAAATATATTTTGTTCCATAGAAGTTAATGTTTAAAAGATCTCAGGATCCATTATGTTAATTGTATAATTAAATATAACAGAACATTTTAAATGTAATGCATTGATAAACTATGTTATGTACAAGGCCAATATTATATATATATATATACAGTACAGACCAAAAGTTTGGACACACCTTCTCATTCCAAGGGTTTTCATAATTTTCATGACTATAAAAATTGTAGATTCACACTGAAGGCATCAAAACTATGAATTAACACATGTGGAATTATATACTTAACAAAAAAGTGTGAAACAACTGAAAATATGTCTTATATTCTAGGTTCTTCAAAGTAGCCACCTTTTGCTTTGATTACTGCTTTGCACACTCTTGGCATTCTCTTGATAAGCTTCAAGAGGTAGTCACCTGAAATGGTCTTCCAACAGTCTTGAAGGAGTTCCCAGAGATGCTTAGCACTTGTTGGCCCTTTTGCCTTCACTCTGCGGTCCAGCTCACCCCAAACCATCTGGATTGGGTTCAGGTCTGGTGACTGTGGCGGCCAGGTCATCTGGCGTAGCACCCCATCACTCTCCTTCTTGGTCAAATAGCCCTTACACACAGGGGCGCACCGCTAATGAGGCGAAGTGAGGCGGCTGCGCCAGACGGCACTGTCCAGGGGGCGGCATTTTTACTATTTCATGTAAACCAGCCCAGGACAGGCCGCTTTAAAAAAAAAAAAAAAAAAAACAGAGCTGAGCGGGGCCTGTCCTGGGCTGGTTTACATGACGTCGCATCTCAGCGCAGGCGGCGATACAATGACGTCATCACGCTGCCTACGCTGAGACACAGACGTCGCGGACAAGAGGAGGAGGCGGCGGCGGCTGCATCAAGGCATCACAGGTGAGTATAGCTTTTTTTTATATATATAAATAGGCCGTAACCTGTTGGAGTATCCCCGGCAGGTCAGGGCCTATTTATTTACCTACCCCGCGTCTGCTCGTGGCCGCCCCCGCTTCCCCTTCTGCTATGGGCCGCAGAAAGGGAAGTGGATGCCGCAGTGAGCGGCCGCGGGTATCGGTAAGTTAGGCCGCGGGCCGCAAATACTACTATTATTATACTCCGGGGTCTATTCAGACCCCGGAGTATAATAATCGGAGGCCTAGGATTGGTGAGGGAACATAAAAACCAATGTTACTCACCTCCTGCGATCCGATGTAACTCCGAACAGGCTTGAGGACTCTGGTGACGTCATCAGGTCGCGTCGCCGGCCTGATCACGTGACGTATGTGCGCAATTAAACAGGGCCGAAAGCTGCAAGGAGTGCACCGGTGTCCAGGATAGGTAAGTAACTCTGGTTTTTATGTTTGTATTCTCCCCTGGGTCTCCAATCATTATACTCTGGGGTCTGAAAAGACCCCAGAGTATAATAATAGTTCATGGGTGGTCCACTATGGGGCATAATACCCTGTGCAGGGACCACTGTAGAGCATAATATCCTGTGCAGGGGCCACTCTGGAGCATAATACAAGTGCAGGGGCCACTATAGAGCATAATACCGAGTGCAGGGGCCACTATAGAGCATAATACCGGGTGCAGGGGTCACTATGGAGCATAATACAAGTGCAGGGGCCACTATGGAGCATAATACCAGTGCAAGGGCCACTATGAAGGATAATACCAGTTCTGGGGCCACTATAGAGCATAATACCAGTGCAAGGGCCACTATAGAGCATAATACCAGTGCAGGGGCCACTATGGAGCATAATACCGTGTGCTGGGGCCACTGTGGAGCATAATACCGTGTGCAGGGGCCAATATGGGGCATAAAACTGTGTGCAGGAGTTGCTGTGGAACATAATACCGTGTGCAGTGGCCAATGCAGGGCATAATACCGTGAGCAGGGACCACTATGGAGCATAGTACTGTGTGCAGGGGCCGCTGCGAGGCATAATACTGTGTGCAGGGGCCACTGCGGGCAGGGGCTGCTGTGGAACATTATAGTGTGTGTAAATGGGACGCTATAAACATGGGCTATGGCACCTGTTTATATTATACGCTGTCTGTTTATAGTGACTGTGTGATGTAATTGTAGCCTTGTCACATACTGTAGACATGTACAGGACGAGGCTGTAGTTACATGACATGGCCGCTATGAGATGAATTACACTATGTAAACAGAGAAGCGGTCACGCCGCTTACACAGGTACCATTCAAACAGCTGATCAGTGGGGATCCTGGGTTTTTGAACCCCACTGATTAGTTTATTAATGACCTGGAAAACCTTTTAATTAGTTAACACCTGGGGCATTATTAATAAGGGGCACTATTTATACAGGGTACACACGGACATTATTAATATAAAGATGCACTTGGGGGTATTATTCATTATGGGGGGTTATATCATATATTTTATAATTGGGGGTAGCAGCAGAATGGGGGCTTTGTGTAGGTGAGGACAATGTGGGTTGGATGCCTGGAAAAGTGAGGAGCCAAAGATGTCTGTGTTGCAAACTTTACAGAGACAAGTCACAGCTGGAAGAAGTGGTCATGGCGGTCCAAAGGGAAGAGAAAGGAAATGTGAAGGATTAGTCAGAGACGTCACCTGTAAGTCACAAAAAGTTACTGCACTGTATACACTTAAATGTTAGAGGATAAATACCTGATTGATGGGGGTCTGTCTGCTGAGACCCCCACTGAGCCTGAGAATTGGTTTTTTTCCCCCACTAGGTGGGAATCCAGCCTGGCTGTAGCCATATATATAGGTGTGTCACTTGGTGGATGGACGAACCCGCGTGGCTCTCATTCACTTTAATGGGAGTGCCAAAGATAGCCGAAGTCCAGTACTCAGCTATCTGTGGGGCTCCTATTATAGAGAATGGGGGCCATGTGGCTCGTCCATCCACCAAGCAGAAGATGTGTGAAGTTACTTTCATTGTTAATGCGGTGTTGTTGTTCTGATACTGAAGTAATACAGGAAGAAGAATTCTTAAAAATTGTTTTATAACTTTGTGTATTGTGTATATTGTGGGACGATAACAGTGTGTTAAACTAGTAGCATGGAAACTCAGTTTTTTTTTGTTTGTTTTTTTTTTTTTTGGGGGGGGGGGGGCGTCTTTCTATAGTCCGCCTCAGGCAGCAAAGAGGCTAGGTTCACCACTGCTTACACAGTCTGGAGGTGTGTTTGGGGTCATTGTCCTGTTGAAAAATAAATGATGGTCCAATTAAACGCTAACCGGATGGAATAGCATGCCGCTGCAAGATGCTGTGGTAACCATGCTGCTTCAGTATTCCTTCAATTTTGAATAAATCCCCAACAGTGTCACCAGCAAAGCACCCTCACACCATCACACCTCCTCCTCCATGCTTCACGGAGGGAACCAGGCATGTAGAGTCCATTCGTTCACCTTTTCTGCGTCGCACAAAGACACTGTGATTGGAACCAAAGATCTCAAATTTGGACTCATCAGACCAAAGCACAGATTTCCACAGGTCTAATGTCCATTCCTTGTGTTCTTTAGCCCAAACAAGTCTCTTCAGCTTGTTGCCTGTCCTTAGCAGTGGTTTCCTAGCAGCTATTTTACCATGAAGGCCTGCTGCACACAGTCTCCTCTTAACAGTTGTTGTAGAGATGTGTTTGCTGCTAGAACTCTGTGTGGCATTGACCTGGTCTCTAATCTGAGCTGCTGTTAACCTGCGATTTCTGAGGCTGGTGACTCGGATGAACTTATCCTCCGCAGCAGAGGTGACTCTTGGTCTTCCTTTCCTGGGGCGGTCCTCATGTGAGCCAGTTTCTTTGTAGCACTTGATGGTTTTGGCCACTGCACTTGGGGACACTTTCAAAGTTTTCCCAATTTTTTGGACTGACTGACCTTCATTTCTTAAAGTAATGATGGCCACTTGTTTTTCTTTACTTAGCTGTTTTTTTCTTGCCATAATACAAATTCTAACACTCAATTCAGTAGGACTATCAGCTGTGTATCCACCTGACTTCTGAACAACACAACTGATGGTCCCAACCCCATTTATAAGGCAAGAAATCCCACTTATTAAACCTGACAGGGCACACCAGTGAAGTGAAAACCATTTCAGGTGACTACCTCTTGAAGCTCATCAAGAGAATGCCAATAGTGTGCAAAACAGTAATCAAAGCAAGAGGTGGCTACTTTGAAGAACCTAGAATATAAGACATATTTTCAGTTGTTTCACACTTTTTTGTTAAGTATATAATTCCACATGTGTTAATTCATAGTTTTGATGCCTTCAGTGTGAATCTACAATTTTTATAGTCATGAAAATACAGAAAACTCTTGGAATGAGAAGGTGTGTCCAAAATATATATATATACACACACAAAGCAATTTAGACAAATATGTTCTGTTGATGTCAATACAATTATTATTTTGTAATTAATTGTAATTGTGGATTTATTTTAGGTAGCGATTGGAAAAACAAAAAAAACAAAACTCCAAACAATAATGTATAAAATCACTTTTGAGACAATTAGAAATTTGATGAATTTTTTAATGCTCCTTTGTTGTCCATATAGTTACCAATCCTTTTACAATCTTACCCTTCTGCTTCTACAGATGTAAAGTCATATGGAATCTGGGACCTTAGACCTCAAACTGCACCATCTTGATTTATAACCCCTGCAGAGTTTCTATTTGTGGAAGCTCAATCAAGAAAGTGATTGAAGGATGTAAGGAGAACATGCAATTGTCAGCCATCTATCATCCATCCACTTTAAAAGTGAACAGGAAGGTTACCCCTAGAGCTAAGGCATGTCAAAGTGAAAGACACCACAAGATCTATGAGCCCTGCTATTATTAGCATGACAGAATCATGGCAAGAAAATACAAAAGGTGAAGATGGATGTATAATGTCATATTCCAGAATTAATGAGGACATGAATGCCTAATCAATAACAATTAGACCTACCAAGAGCTTTCTATAATAGACATACTGGGGCACCTGTCAATTAGACATCACTGAAATTAGTGCAATCATAATGGAACCCTCTGTAATAATTCAATAACTTGACCTCAGACATTGTTAATAATGTTAACACATTCCACTGGCAACCTTCCTCTTGACTGTATTCTTTATTGACTAATTTCAGAGTTAACAGCATATAATATATATATATTTATATATATATATATAACAGTCATATGAAAAAGTTTGGGCACCCCTATTAATCTTAATCATTTTTAGTTCTAAATATTTGGATGTTTGCAACAGCCATTTCAATTTGATATATCTAATAACTGATGGACACAGTAATATTTCAGGATTGAAATGAGGTTTATTGTACTAACAGAAAATGTGCAATATGCATTAAACCAAAATTTGACCGGTGCAAAAGTATGGGCACCCTTATCATTTTATTGATTTGAATACTCCTAACTACTTTTTACTGACTTACTGAAGCACAAAATTGGTTTTGTAACCTCACTGAGCTTTGAACTTCATAGCCAGGTGTATCCAATCATGAGAAAAGGTATTTAAGGTGGCCAATTGCAAGTTGTTCTCCTATTTGAATCTCCTCTGAAGAGTGGCATCATGGGCTCCTCAAAACAACTCTCAAATGATCTGAAAACAAAGATTGTTCAACATAGTTGTTCAGGGGAAGGATACAAAAAGTTGTCTCAGAGATTTAACCTGTCAGTTTCCACTGTGAGGAACATAGTAAGGAAATGGAAGACCACAGGGACAGTTCTTGTTAAGCCCAGAAGTGGCACGCCAAGAAAAATATCAGAAAGGCAGAGAAGAAGAATGGTGAGAACAGTCAAGGACAATCCACAGACCACCTCCAAAGAGCTGCAGTATCATCTTGCTGCAGATGGTGTCACTGTGCATCGGTCAACAATACAGCACACTTTGCACAAGGAGAAGCTGTATGGGAGAGTGATACGAAAGAAGCCGTTTCTGAAAGCACGCCACAAACAGAGTCGCCTGAGGTATGAAAAAGCACATTTGGACAAGCCAGCTTCATTTTGGAAGAAGGTCCTGTGGACTGATGAAACAAAGATTTAGTGGTTTGGTCATACAAAAAGGCGTTATGCATGGCGTCAAAAAAACACAGTATTCCAAGAAAAACACTTGCTACCCACTGTAAAATTTGGTGGAGGTTCCATCATGCTTTGGGGCTGTGTGGCCAATGCTGGCACCGGGAATCTTGTTAAAGTTGAGGGTCGCATGGATTCAACTCAGTATCAGCAGATTCTTGAGAATAATGTACAAGAATCAGTGACGAATTTGAAGTTACGCCGGGGATGGATATTTCAGCAAGACAATGATCCAAAACACAGCTCCAAATCTACTCAGGCATTCATGCAGAGGAACAATTACAATGTTCTGGAATGGCCATCCCAGTCCCCAGACCTGAATATCATTGAACATCTGTGGGATAATTTGAAGCGGGCTGTCCATGCTCAGGGACCATCAAACTTAACTGAACTGGAATTGTTTTGTAAAGAGGAATGGTCAAAAATACCTTCATCCAGGATCCAGGAACTGATTAAAAGCTACAGGAAGCGACTAGAGGCTGTTATTTTTGCAAAAGGAGGATCTACTAAATATTAATGTCACTTTTCTTTTGAGGTGCCCATACTTTTGCACCGGTCAAATTTTGGTTTAATGCATATTGCACATTTTCTGTTAGTACAATAAACCTCATTTCAATCCTGAAATATTACTGTGTCCATCAGTTATTAGATATATCAAATTGAAATGGCTGTTGTAAACACCCAAATATTTAGAACTAAAAATGATTAAGATTAATAGGGGTGCCCAAACTTTTTCATATGACTGTATATACATACACACACACACACATTATATGGTGAGATACAGATTTTGACACTTCTAAATCTAAGACCAGTTTTTTCATCGGAAACAAAGTCGGACATACAGGACTTTGTGTCCAACGGAAAAAAACGGCTTCGCGGCGCAGAGGGTACAATCGGACACCTGCGCATTGCTGTAATGCTTCAGGATGCACAGGGGCGTTCCACCAGTCTGCAAAATGTCACACGCTGTTTTCAAAATCCAGCACCACCTCTCTTGTCGCCTCCTGACGCCGCTCCGCATCATTCGCCACGTCATCACAATCCAAATCTCGTACATGCTCTGTCAGCTCTGCCATTTCCTCAGTCTAGCCGGGATCAACCAGGTACTGGGGGCTACTTGCAGCCCGTGGTCACTGGCCAGACCTCGGGCTGCAGAAGATGCATATTAGCAACCCTCGATCTCTCGTCACGGGGGGTGCCAAGAGGGACATTTAGTATGGCGGAACCCCTTGGATGCCTCCAAGGGGTTAAAACCCCCGATCAGAGGTCAGCTCGGATTGGGGGTTAAGAAGCAGGGTGTTAGCTGTCAGTTACAGCTAACAACTGCTCCAGATGCGATCCACGGCATTCAGTTCCCTGGCAAACACCTAAGATGCCGCGGTCGCTATTGACCACAGCATCTTAAGGGTTAAACAGCGGGGATCAGTGTTATCACCATCCCCGCTGTTGCAGCGGGAGTCTGGCTGTCAGATACAGCTGGGCTCCCATGGTGATCGTAGGGGGTTAAAGCTGTTTGTTTGGCTGCTCAGCAGTCAATCAACCAGCTTTAGGGATGAGCCGAACACGGCCCCGGCCCTGAACTTTAGCGCTGATGTTCGGGGTCAGGGTCAGGTACTCAAACGCACAAAGTTCGGCATGGACCCAAACTGTGCAGTTCGGGTTTGCTCAACTCTAGAGATAAGTTCTCCCAAGACATGCTAAATGCATTTATCTCATTAATCAACTAATAAACCTAGTAAAGATAACACTACCCCTGCCAACTAAAGGACAATATCACTTCTGAATTTAGATTTCTAACATTTTTCCACTATCCTTGCCTCCCATCTAAATCAGTTACTCCCATCATTGATCCATTCTGACCAAGTTGGATTAATTCCTGGGAGACAGGCCACTGGCAACATTCGGAAGCTTTGCAATATTATACATTGGGCAGATTACTAACGCATGCTCATTTCACTCCTGGCCTTTGATATCGAGAAGGCCTTCAATAGCCTGTCCTGGGGTTATCTAGCTCAGGATCTTAGTTATGTGGGCATCATGGGCCACTTCTAGTGTACTATATGAGCACTTTAAAACTTCCAAAGGATTCTCCGATCCCTATTAATATTGGTTGTTGCATGTGCGAAGGATGCCCCCATCCCCTGTGCTTTTTGCCCTTGCAATTGAACCTTTAGCTATAGCTATTCGCTCCAACTCTGACATCTCAGGCATACACATTGGGGTAGGAAATATAATGTTAACGTCTTTGCGGACAATATATGCACCTTACAATTACTAAATCACTCATTACCCTCTCAAACATAATAAATAACATTTGCATTTCACCTGATCATCAGGATTTACTGCATCTAAATGAGATTATGCATTGCAATACCCTATTTCCCCCCAACACACCGCCACTAAAAAGCTTATTACGTTGAATTTTGGTTTTCAAACAGGAGATAAATACCTTTGATATCTAGGAATCAATCTATGCAATTCCCTTGGCAGCTACTTTACATTGAATTATGCTTCTCTGATTCCGAAGTTACTGACGGATGTGACGACCTGGCCCTAACCCACTTTTTCCTGGGTCAGGAGAATTAATGTAGATAAAATGGCTACACTACCAAGAATTCTTTATTATTTTTGCATCCTGCTGACATCCTCTTCCCTTACAGATCTGCAGAGGGAATTCTTCAGTTATATTTGGGCATATAATAGACCACTGATTCAGAGACACATTATGTAGTTCCATAAACGAATATAAGAACTTTCTGTCCCCAGTCTCTATAAATATTATCTTGATATGTGATTATCAGAAGTATTGCCCATAATGGGTGTCATTAGAATCGACTTTGGTGGCTCCAGCCTTGCTCCAAACTCTACTCTGGTCCCCACTTTCATTTACTTACCCACTCCTGTACACTGCTAAAGTCACAGATTTTATGTTGCAACTTTGGAGAAAGACAAGATTTCAATATAATGTTGTACCGTGTTAGATTTCAATATAACTTACAGGGCCCTGTCTCCCCTTTACTCCCAATCTTTCATAATCCCCTGTTCCCTCCAGGCCTCTTTCTCCAGAGAACTAAACTTGGTGGAGACACGCTAGATTTAGGCTTCTCAATGATTTCCTTCTCGACAAACATGTGGTCACTAAGGAATATTTTGTCTGTATCAACATGCCACCTCCGGATGAGACTCTTCGACTTCATCAGATTTTTCACTTTTTGTACACACCTTACACCTACTACGACTACCATCCAGATCACTAACTTTGAAAGAGTATGTTTATTCAGGGCCACCAACAGAGGTTCACGCTCCTACATTTATAGTGAGTTGAACGCCCACCATCCACTGTTAAACTGGACTTCATGACTGCCTGGGAGAGAGATTTGGACACTGACTGTGACTCAATGGCATGATTGTTGCACATTTATTAGCAAGGGAAGATGACAAGTAACACTCATAGAACTATTTTTGTGAATATTACACAAGACCTATTTGGTCCCAACCAAGATACATCTTATATACTGTATATCCAGAGATCTTGTCCTCTTGCTTACGAGGTTGCCATAGCAATGATGACACGCTATATACATGGTGGACGTGCCCTTTGTTGAGCCACTTTTGGTTGGCCATTCACAGACTGATCCAATGCCTTTTGGGCCCATGGGTACCCTTTACAGAACCTATTTTCCTGTTAGGTCTAAAACCAGCAGGCCTTCGCTTTTCACCTTATAAGTTGCTCCAATATATATTGATGGATGCTAAGAATCACATAGTTTCTAAATGTAGAACACCAAATCTCTTAGTTTCCAAAGTGTTTTGATGCAATTGAGTTATTTCAAAGGATTAATACTGTCCTAAGTGACGCTCAAACATACTTTTTTTAACTCCCTATTTGCTGTTTATTTGCTCACTGCTGTATTTTTGCACTTTATGCATATTTCCTGTTCTTGACATTCAATAAATACCTTTGAAGTTAATGTAGTTATGCCAAGAAAAGTATCCTCTATCCATATGATATAGGATAAATACCTGATAAATGGGGTTTGGACCTGAGAATGGGGCTGTTTTTTCCTCATTGTGCATTCAGACTGACCACAGTTAGTATGGCATGTTGCTTGGTGGATGGACAAACCCATGCTCCCATTCACTTCAATGGGATCACCGTAAATAAATGAGTGCTTCATCAGATCCCCACGATCAGTTATTTATCCTCTGTCCTATGGATAAAGGATACCTAATTTTTGTGGCATAACCTTTTAGTAATGTAAATGTTTTGGTTTTTGTTTTGATTTTTTTTTAATATTAATGACCTATTCTTAGGGATAGGTCATCAATATCAGATCAGTCATGGTCCAACACCACTCACCCCCACTGATTGGCAGCCTCTAGTACCCAGAACTATACAGTGTGTGGAGCCGTAAGTAGAAGACTCCTTACACTTTGTAGTGGCTGTGCTGTCCATTCAAGTGAAAGCAAGGTTATCCATGTAAAAAAACCATGAAAAGCCAGCTACATTCTTTAATTGACTTGGAGACTTTTTGTAGTAACTATCAAGCTACAGAAATTTACTGGGCTCCATGCAACTCAATGTATTCCTGTAAGTGCACAAAAATGTCTAAATGAAAGGAAATGTAAGGAACCATTGGCCCTATTCGAATGGAAATGAATGACTGACTGCTGAGTGGTATATATGGAGTAAAACAAACATATATCATTTTCTAAATAGCTTTCATAATATATTTCCCTGAATTTGCATTAAACAAAAACAGATAATATAGGAAATATCATAACAGCATATGATACAAAAAATATACAGTTATGGCCTCAAGTGTTGGCACCCCTGAAATTTTTCCAGAAAATTAGGCATTTCTCCCAGAAAATTATTGCAGTTACACGTTTTGTTATATAAATGTTTATTTCCTTTGTGTGTATTGGAACAACACAAAAAACAAAGAAAAAAAATCCAAAAAAGATATAAAACTCCAAAAATGGACCAGACATTATTACTGACACCCTCAACTTAATATTTGGTTGCACACCCTTTGGAAAAAATAACTGCAGTAAATCACTTCCTATAACCATCAACAAGCTTCTTACACCTCTGAACTGGAATTTTGGACCACTCTTCTTTTCCAAACTGCTCCAGGTCTCTCATATCTGAAGGGTGCCTTCTCCCAACAGCAATTTTAAGATCTCTCCACAGCTGTTCAATGGGATTTACATCCAGACTCATTGCTGGCCACTTCAGAACTCTCCAGCACTTTGTTTCCATCCATTTCTGGGTGCTTTTTGAAGTATGTTTGGGGTCATTGTCCTGCTCGAAGACCCATGACCTAGAATGGCAAACTGCAGTCTATCTTTTTTTAAGTCTCTGTGTCAGATGCTAGAAACAAAGTTATTTACCCACATTTTCGGAGTTTTGTGTGAAATTATGTCCAATTTGCCTTTCTTTTCTCTGTTTTTTGTGTTTTTCCAATACACACAAAGGAAATAAACATGTGTATAACAAAATATGTGTAATTGCAATAATTTTTTGGAAAAAATTTTAGGCTTGCCAACACTCATGGGCATGCCCGTATAAGAGTATAAATAATGATTGTTCTCATTGCAGATGTTGCTATATAGCAAGTTCCAATCTTGCCACTATTATATATTGACATATTCTTCTTACTTCAGACTTCAGACCTATAGTTCTTCAGAAAGTATTTTCTTCTAGCATTTTCCATTATGCAAACTTGTGACATAGTCTTCAGAAACACACTGCACTGCTGGTGCTTAGTCACAATTACATTTTTTGAGCTTGTCTACTTATTGTCTCCTATATTGAGTTAATAAGGGCATTCTATGGGGTATACAGTGCATCTATTAAGTACAATGGGCCTGAGTTATCAGGCTGTGTAATCAGTTTTCTGGCTTATAAGGTATGAAAAGTCACAATTTTTGACACATATGCATGGGTTTTTGCAAAAATATTGCAACTTTTTCAATTTTGTGTCTTGCTCGCTAGTTTTCAAAAAAGAATGGGGTGAAAACCTAGGTAGGTCAGAATGGGGATGCCACGGCCAATCAAATTAGTAGTTACTGAGTTACTCCAGAAATCCACGCTAGTCCCTGACTGATGTAGACTTCATCTCTGGGGCATGGGACCTCCCCATAGTGCACCACACTTATGAAGAGGATAACTCACAAATTTATTAAGCCTAGCACACAATGGCCTGAGTTTGAGGGATTTACAGTCATTTCAGTTGGGTGCCTTGTAAAGCACTAAGCAAAGGAGTAGCTAGGATTTATTTAACTGGGATAAAGATTAAGTTTGCTGCCATAGTCCTATACTGTAACGTAATTCCATGGCCATGACAGAGCAGCTTGTTATCACCCTCCCTTACACAAAAAGATCTGCCTCTGCTCAGACAGCACCCACTGGCTATGTCCCTGCATTTGGAAAGCATTTATCCCATGTTTAACAGCTGACTTCGAGTTCTCCCAGCCCCGCTCAACCAGCTAATCTCAGCGGTGACCTGTAATCTGGATGTAATAAGGTGTCCAACTCAGAAAATCTCTTTAAACGCTTATAGAGGAAATTTCCACACAGATAAGGATTTCTTTTAAAAGCCTGAAACACAGTTGTTCTAGACAGAAAGCAATCTGTGGAAACGCCTATAGAGACTTGGGTAGAATGACATTAGAATAATAATTGTAGGTCCTGAGTTGAAACATCTCAAACCCAGTACTATGGGAATTGCTAGCATAGTCTTTGTTTCTTGAGATGCGATTAAGTTTTTACAGGAACAGGAAGGTAATGTTGACGGTCACAGAAATTTTTTTTTTTTCCTACAGCCGTGTTGTCTCCAGCCGCAGCTCTGCTTTCTAGAACATATTGATAGAGACTTAAAAATGCAAAGTAAATATGCAAAATATGCACTTAAAATGACAAGAGTTGTAGAAATAAAACTCAGTTTCTATACAGTATCTGTTTGCGGCAGGTGTTCGCCATCTATTAACACAATGGGTTCTTTTCATAAGGAATCATATCATTATATTATATCTTAACACAATGAGGATGACAAGAGTCAAAACATTCACATAGTGTACATATGACTACTCATTTGGTTCAAAGATGTTCAAGTAACATTGCTTTGCAGGTTTCGTCAGTGTCTCTGCCATTTTTGTCACCAGGACAGCTGCTTCAAATTAGTGGCATGCTTCCTTTTGTCTGACATATGTATGTACTTTTGTAATACAGTTGTCTAGAAATCTGTGCTGCCATAATGTCTCAATGGAAAATAGAACCTATTTTAAAGCCTTAAAAGTTTGCATGCCTTTCATTTCACACCAAAAGTTAGTGAGAAACATGAAAAACATGTTTACAGTGTGTTACAGTAATGCTCTGCCCTGAGAGACAAACTCAGGCATTGGGAGGCTGCATAGAGTATATGATTCCTTCTGTACATCATGTTCAAATGCAACAAATGTGCTCTTAACTAATACACATCCGGGTGTGAACAAACTGCTCAGGGTCATAATGACTTGTAATAATGGTGATTATATGAGTGTGAAACAGTTCAGCCCACTATCTGGTTTATAATGCTCTACAATCATTACTTTAAAGGGAATTTCTCACCTTGCTGCTGTTTATGACAGCCTATAGAATGTCTGTGGGCTAGGAACTCTAGGTTTTTGTAACATACAGTAGCCTGTTGATGACAGATTTGAAGGCAGGGGGTATGTTGGAAAGGGGTAGAACAATACAAACTCACTTTTATCAGTGAAAAGACCTGTAGTGCTGACACTTTCTAATATGTCATGTGTCACACATATGCAGCTATTAGATGTTCAAAGGCAATGGTAACATAAGAACAGATTATTACATAAAAAACATCAAAAGCATTGCCACCATTACCATGAAAAGGCAAAGGGTGGCCACACCAAATATTGTTCTGATTTAGATTGTTTTTGTTCATTCACTTTGTAATTTAACTGGCAAAAATAAGCTATTAAGTACACTTCTATTTTTGGAAGCAGCATTTTTCCACACCCACCTAAAAACTTTTGCATAATACTGTATATGGAAAGTCTGACCTAGCAAAACCCCTCAACTTGCATAGTCCAGGCTCAGTTATTTGTTTAACCCTTTCCCCCAGCAGTATTTTTTTATTTTTTGTTTTCATCTTTTCTCTGCTACCTTCCAAAAGCCATAACTCTTTTCTGTTTACACACATATGAAAAAATGTACTTCCTATTGGCAGCATTTAATATACCATATGATATACTAGAAAGGGGTGGAAACAGAAAAAACCTAATTTGCTCCATTTTCTTGCAAAATTGTTTTTAGGATGTTCACTTTGCGATAAGAATGACAGGTTTCCTTTATTCTGCTTATTAGTATGATCACGGCAATACCAAATTTATATAGTTTTTGTTATGTTTTAATACCTTTAAAAATGAAAAACTTTTTTTTTTCAAAACATATCTTTCTTTGCGTCACCATATTCTGTCCCCCAAATTTTTTTTAACATTTCCATCTCCAAAGTTGTGCAAGGGCTTTTCTTTTACAGGATGTATAAAATGATTTCATGGCAGTATCCCTTTAAATACTGAGGTGTCAATGGTAGAGGCTGTATCTAGGAGGTAATTATTGGTGTCTTGGGAGAAGTGAGAACTGTGGTTAACCACTGTGATTAATGAGCTACTGTATATCCACTACTGCTGCTAACAAGAATGCATCTCCTTGTTGTGTATTCATAGAAATCTATTGAAAGCATAAGCCTTTTAAATAACAGGTATTAAATTCCATGTAAAACATGGTCATTGGCAATCCAACTAGAAATGCAATGGATTAAAATGAGACTATACATTGTAATCAAAACTGAAAATAATGATTACAAAAACTGATCATCTGAAATGCTAAGATAAAGGTAGTCCTTGTCTGTATGATGACCCTAAACAAGAACATTCATGCAACAAAAATGTCATGGTGTTTTAGCAATTGCAAGGGAAGTACCATGACACCATTCATGAAATAAATAAGATGTGAGCAGGAAAGAGAGGAATCTTAGGTAGAGATAGTTGCAATTATAGTAAATGGTACTGTAGTAATTGCTGCTTTGTTAGTTTCTGGCTGACAGCTTGATGAATGTGTTTAAATTTCAGACCAAGGGGACATGATCTATCACAGAGTGTGAACATGTCCTTTACAATCCCTGGTGAATGACAATGGCACAGTACCTGTGTATCAGCCTTTGTGGGGAGCTCTGTTTGATAGCAGATTTAGTAACATGACTGATGTACAATGCACTATATTCAGTGTGCCACAATCTGTCTAGTTTGTAGATCAAGAGAGAATATAGGACAGATGACTTTACAAAAGGTATGATACTGTTATCTAGAATGGCAGATGTTTAAACTCATTGTAATGCTCTTTGTAAAACTATATGTAAGTCTTCTGTTCAATAATATTTTTTTATTTTACCATAACATTTTTGTATTTAATTCCAATATTTAACTTACATTCTATAATTATTAACTTACAAGGATCACAAAACAATTGGGGACGCAAGAAATAAAATACATTAGGAATAAAAGCAAATAACAAAAACAAATGAGTATATTATAATGATGCAAAAGAGCTCTCTGCCCATACAAATTTATAGTCGAATGTACATAGAACTCCATGTATTTGCATATGTGCTAAATTTACATGTTAAAGCAGAACTCAACAAATATTAATAACAAGAGTTGCTATTATTATAAGTAATACTTTCTGTTTATAACATCTGTAAACTTGGATGACAAGTTAAAGGGTATGCTCATAAATGCCAGCAACCTAGCAAGCAAACTGGGTAGCCCTCGTCCTCGAAGTACACATTGATGTAGTTGGTGTGGTTGAGACGTTGTTAGATCCTCACAAGATTGGTCTGTTAACATTTAGTGTTTTACACTCTTATGCAAAGACAGGGCTAAAAGGAAGGGAGGTGGAGTGTGTATGTATCCCTTTAGTAGTTATAGGAAACTCTGTAATCAGGAAGACAGATAAAATAATTTGTCGCCAGTACCGCCTCAACCGAATGGTTTGCAGTCTCCATGGTGCCAGGGGCTGGGCAGGGCATGGTCCATGTGGGTATCAATGACAGGATAAATGATAGGTGGAGGCTCTTTAAGAATAATTTTAGAGAACTAGACTCCAAGCTGAAGGGAAGGACCTCCAAGGTTGTATTCTCTGGAATACTATCTGTGCCATGCACTACACAGGAAAGGCAGCAGGAGCTTAGGGAGTTAAATGCATGGCTCAAGTCTTGGTGCAGGAAGGAAGGGTTTAGGTTCCTAGAGCACTGAGCTGACTTTTCTCTGGGATACAAGCTGTTTTCTGAAGTTAACTTGCACCTGATTGGAAGGGGGTCTGCTGTGCTGGGGGAGAGAATTCTAGGGGGAGTGGCGGAGCATTTAAACTAGGAATGCAGGGGGAGGGCCAGGCAGATATAGGGGTAGATAGGTCAGAGAGAGGACAGGCTACCATGGTGGTTGGAGAAGTGGATTGTGGTTGGGGGATTAGAATAGTTGATAGGAAGATCAATTTATTACAATTTAACAGTATAGACAAATCTGGAAAATAAAATTTCAAGAATGCATATTTCTGGTAATGAATTTGTGAACTTGGATGTCAATTTAAAGTGTGTGTTCACAAATGCCAGAAGCCTAGCAAGCAAACTGGGGAAGCTTGAGGCCCTAGTCCAGGAAGAAAACATTGATATAGTTGGTGAGGCTGAGATGTGGTTATATCCCTCACATGATTGGGATGTTAACATTCCGGGTTTTACACTCTTGCAAAGACAGGGCTAAAGGTATGGGAGGTAGAGTGTATATGTATGTCACAAGAATATGACCACTGATAAAATACTTTCTGGTATAATCTATAGACCCCTCATCATAACTGAGGAGTTATAGGGTCAGTTGTATAAGGAAATTGAGTGGTGGTCTTGATGGGAGATTTTAACTACCCGAATATTGACTGGGGTACTGCATCACCTGTAAAGGGTAGGAAATTCATCACCTTGGTGCAGGACAATTTTATGGTCCAGCTTGTAGAAGATCCAACTAGAGGGGATGCTCTTTTTGGATCTGTTCATCTCTAATAATATGGGACCTGTTGGAAATGTCACTGTTGGTGAAAACCTTGGTAATAGTGACCATAATCTAATTTAAGAAGGCCAATTTTCCCGGGTTACAGGGACATTATTAATTAACAGGGGAGTTTTGTACTATTGCCACAGCCCAGATGGAGGGAACCGGAAGATGGGAGTAGTGGTGGTGGATGTTGTGCCACCGGATAGGCCAAGTGCCCTCAACCGCTCTCCCTAGCTCTGCTCCTGGGCCGGACACTGATGAGGGGGGCCTGTTTTGCTACCTGATGGTGGTGGTGGTAGGAGTTTCCCCCGGGGCGCACCTAGTTGGAGAGGGGACCTCTTTACTCTGAGCCGGTGTGATAGTGTTCAGAAGGGTACTGATGGTAAGGCAGGAACGAATCAGGAAGGCAGTTGTGCAGTTGAAACAGGTTGAACTTTACTTCAGCAACTGAACAATAAACCCAGCTGCTTCCAGATGGGGGTTGTAGTCTCCCACTATTCAACTCCCCTAGCCTTTGTCTTGGGAAGATACCCAGTGATGTTTAGACTCTAGTGCCGTACTCCATTCCAAAGCTAACTTCACTCCTCAGCCTCCTCCAGCAGCAGATACTAGGGGCTGTACTCCAGGGTAGTAGTGGCAGGGGTCTGGTTACCTTGTAGAAGGTGCCTCCTCCTGTTACAGAACTCCACTACTCCTCCTGAAACAATGTCCAAAGTGTAGACAGTTGGAATTCCCTGTCTCAGGGCTGTCTCTAGTAGAGCCTTGGGCTGAATTCTTCCTCCTCAAGGGCTGAACAGGAACTGCTAGGCCTCAGTGCATAGTGCTGGCATGCACTGCCTCCAACTACACATTCTGATAAAACTCTCAACACTGAGTCTGTAACGGCTCCGCAGTAGACCTAAGTCTCCCAGGCCAGGGCTGCACCAAGTGAAGGGGTTTGAACAAGAGGGGCACCACAGAAAAATTTACAAGGGAGAGCTGCAAACAATGTTGATGGTGTTCAGGACAGCAGGCGGTGATGAAGCAGGAGCAGGTCGTGGCGGTGTTACTGGTGCCGCGGGTACAGTCTCGGAGGGATGTGGACCATAAGCAAAGCCTGCGGCTGTTGGTAGCAGGTGACCTGGGATGGCTGTGGCTGACTCCTCCCACACCTCTTGTAATGCTGGCAATACAGGGATCCGGTCAAAGTCCATGACTATACCTTTCCTCCGGTCAGGCACCTCGCCGCATGCGTCAAACAATGTAACAAGGGCTCTGGCCAGAGTCCTGGAAACAGCTTGTACAGCAGCTGCTGAAATCTCTTCCACCCACTCCACAACCTCTAGGTCTTAACCACAAATCCAGGCCTCAGGGTCTTGGCTGATGCCTCTGTCTGGCGGGGGTCGTGACATGATGCACAGTAGTTTTTTTCCTTTTGGGAATAGCTATCTGCTTGCAGTATACCCTCTCCAAACTCGACAATTTTATCTCTCTCTGGAACTTTCCAGGGGTACTTTTAATAACTGTTGGTGGGTGATGCTAGCTGTGCATAAGACAGTAGATGAAACATCTACAAGGGAGAGATGCAAGCAAGTACATGTAACACATAACATATAGACAGGACATACAAACATAACCCAGAGGCACAAAGACAAACACAATATAAGCAGGAGCACTCTGGGATGCTGCACTGTATATTTTATAATTGGGGGTAGCAGCAGGATGGGGGCTTTATTTAGGTGAGGACAATGTGGGTCAGGTGTCTGGAAAACTGAGGAGCCAAAGATGAAAGTCAGTCAGAAATGTCACTTGAAAATCGCTAAATGTAACTTCACTGTATTCACCTAAATGGTCTGTAGAGCCCTGTGTAGAACCAATATCTACCACTATATGGTCACTGCGTAGTGATAATATCGGTATAACTGCATTAGGGGCCTACTTGGATATATTGGCCCTCCTGTGCTGAATCCCTAGCTACAACTCTATTTGCCTTATAAATTGAGATGCCCTTTTAAATTGAGGATGCATTATATCAATATTACTTTAACATGAGACTTTGTCAGGATTTTTTTAATAGAAACTTACATTTTCCTACAATGTCTCTTTTTTTCTCAGTTGGTAACAGCCACATTTACATGAGCCATATTATCTGTAATACTTACAAAGTCTATATATAAACCATCTCTTTCAGTAGTGATTTTGGAAGCCATACAGGAGATAAAAAGATGTATGGCATAAGTATTATACAACTCCCATAGATCCAGGAATCACCTTGAAAAAGCTAGATCTAGATCTAGAGCTAGACCTCCTTAAATTGTAATAAAAACATAGCTCCATAATTTGCATTGTTAAAAAATACATATGTTCAGCAAGTTCAAGCAGGGATGGGTTTGTGGAGAATACTGGGGAAAACAAGAATTAGCGTTTATCTTTGTTGATCCAGAGGAAGGCATAATACCCATATATGGCAAGAGACTATGTAATAATCAGGCTTAAAGGGGTTGTCCACTTTCAGACCAATATTGAGAGACCAATGTTATTGTTTGTATAATAAAAAATTGTACAATTTTACAGTATATTTTTCGCATCAATTCCTCACAGTTTTCTAGATCTCTGCTTGCTGTCAGTCAGTCCATAACCATATGATATACAGTCCATGGTCATGTGACAGATACACAGGTCACAACTCATTACCAGACAGAGATTTGACTACTGTGTGTTGGCTATAACGAGCTATGCACCTGTGTGCCCATCACATGACCATGGACTGTATATCACATGACCATGGACTGTACATCACATGATCATGGACTGATTTGTATCCACAGAGAGTAAGCAGAATGAATGAAAGCAAGCAGAGATCTAGAAAACTGTGAGGAATTGATACAGAAAGTATAATGGAAAATTGTACAACCTTTTATTATATAAACAATAATATTTGTCTCTCAGTATTGGTCTGAAAGTGACCAACCCTTTTAATCAATAATTGGGCAAGTATTTCACACATTAATATAAGCATTTTGTAGACTACCTCACAGCTTCAATCAATAGAAAAACATAAAGGGGGTTATTCTTGAAGATCGGCATTATGAACGCCAGTCTTGATGTCCCCTGCGCTAGTGCATGGAGCCCTTAATCACGAAACACTGCTATCATTATACTTGGGAGTCTTTTCAGACCCCCGAGTATAATGATCGGAGGCCCAGGGCAGGTGAGGGAGCATAAAAAACAGCGTTACTTACCTCTCCTGTGCTCCAGCAGGCTTTGGGCCTGTTTGGTGACTCACGTGGGCCGGGCCTGCATCATTATGCGTCACAACGCAGGCCGGGCTCAGTGACGTCTGAACCAACATTGCAGGGAGTGCATCGGAGCCAGGGAGAGGTAAGTAACACAGTTTTTTATGTTTGTATCCTCCCCTGGGTCTCCAATCATTATGCTCTGGGGTCTGAAAAGACCCCAAAGTATGATAATTGTTCATGGGTGGTCCACTTTGGGGCATAATACTGTGTGCAGGAGCTATTATGGGGCATAATACTGTGTGCAGGGGTCACTATAGGACATAATAGTGTGTGCAGGGGCAACTATGGGGCATAATAGTGTGTGTAGTGGCCACTATGGTGCATAATAGTGTGTTCAGGAATGCGGTTTGTGCATGGGGGGTCGGTCGGGGGTCAGGGGGGGCCCCATGTCAGATGTTCGCCTTGGGGCCCAGCCATTCCTAGTTACGCCACTGCTCGTATATTAGAGGCATGGTTAATAAAAATGTGAACTGGGAAATGCGGTTGCTTTCTAAATATGATCATATCTGGAACTCTTGGTTTAGATTTTGGGGTAGCTTTGCAGCAACTCTATCCAGTCCTCCACCCTTTCTACTTAAGCTCTGAGATGTTGGATGAATTTACAGGTTTTTCCCCTTTCCTGCTCATCACCTGTACTTTGGATACCATAGCTACACTGAAGTATATGTGAAAGGGAGTCTGTCAGCACCAAAAGACATTATTAAACCAGCTGCAGTACTCAGAGTCTTGGGCACAGTGATATCATTTGTTTGTAGAATGGCTGCTTAATTTTGATAAAAAGCTGTTTTTTATTCATAAGCAAATGAGCTAAGAGCGCATTGCGTTTTGGGGACATAGCACCACAGCTCCTTCACTCAGCTGACCAGTTGGGGTCCTGGATGTTGGACCCCTACTGATCTGTTATTGATGACCTATCCCAATAGAAATTCATTCGTAAATATGAACTAAACAACCCCCTTAATGAATCAGATTGTTATCTGTATGTACTTGCAAAGTGTTCTGAACTTATCTACTTCTCTTGACCGTTCTATCAAAAAAGCAAAACCAATAAACAGATTATTGATAAAAAAAAAAAAAAAAACCTTAGAAAGGAGTCGTTTCAATTAAGTATAAATGGTTTGTCATTAATACAAAGCTAACATTCAACTTATTGATATAAACATCACACAAGGTAGCTGATGAAAATGAGATGAAGAAGTTTCCATAATAGAGGCTTTTATGAGAACAATTATTTGGTTTAGAATAGTTTTTATTTTCTTTTATATGTGAAAATCACAGTCACCAAAAAAGTTGCCATGGAAACTGGAACTCAATGATGATAAAATATGAACATTTGAGTCACACTTTTGAATAACACATCTAACAAATACAGAGTAGATCAGATTTGTGTGAAATATTATTTTCTTACTACATCAATCTATAAGCAATATTATAGACAAAATAGCAATGTATACTAAATAAGAACAGTAATGCCAGTACTGATCGTGTTGAGATTTCCTTAACTCTTGTACAGTGCCTTGCAAAAGTATTCGGCCCCCCTGAACTTTTCAACCTTTTGCCACATTTCAGGCTTCAAACATAAGGATACAAAATTTTAATTTTTTGGTGAAGAATCAACAACAAGGGGGACACAGTCGTGAAGTGGAACGAAATTTACTGGATATTTTAAACTATTGTAAAAAATAAAAAACTGAAAAGTGGGGCGTGTAATATTATTCGGCCCCCTTAAGTTAATACTTTGTAGCTCCACCTTTTGCTGCGATTACATTTGCAAGTCGCTTGGGGTATGTCTCTATCAGTTTTGCACATCGAGAGACTGAAATTCTTGCCCATTCTTCCTTGGAAAACAGCTTGAGCTCAGTGAGGTTGGATGGAGAGTGTTTGTGAACAGCAGTTTTCAGCTCTTTCCACAGATTCTCGATTGGATTCAGGTCTGGACTTTGACTTGGCCATTCTAACACCTGGATACGTTTATTTGTGAACCATTCTATTGTAGATTTTGCTTTATGTTTGGGATCATTGTCTTGTTGGAAGATAAATCTCCGTCCCAGTGTCAGGTCTTTTGCAGACTCCAACAGGTTTTCTTCCAGAATGGTCCTGTATTTGGCTCCATCCATCTTCCCATCAATTTTAACCATCTTCCCTGTCCCTGCTGAAGAAAAGCAGGCCCAAACCATGATGCTGCCACCACCATGTTTGACAGTGGGGATGGTGTGTTCAGGGTGATGAGCTGTGTTGCTTTTACGCCAAACATATCGTTTTGCATTGTGGCCAAAAAGTTCGATTTTGGTTTCATCTGACCAGAGCACCTTCTTCCACATGTTTGGTGTGTCTCCCAGGTGGCTTGTGGCAAACTTGAAACGAGACTTTTTATGGATATCTTTGAGAAATGGCTTTCTTCTTGCCACTCTTCCATAAAGGCCAGATTTGTGCAGTGTACAACTGATTGTTGTCCTATGGACAAACTCTCCCACCTAAGCTGTAGATCTCTGCAGTTCATCCAGAGTGATCATGGGTCTCTTGGCTGCATCTCTGATCAGTCTTCTCCTTGTTTGAGATGAAAGTTTAGAGGGACGGCCGGGTCTTGGTAGATTTGCAGTGGTCTGATACTCCTTCCATTTCAATATGATCGCTTGCACAGTGCTCCTTGGGATCTTTAAAGTTTGGGAAATCTTTTTGTATTCAAATCCGGCTTTAAACTTCTCCACAACAGTATCACGGACCTGCCTGGTGTGTTCCTTGGTCTTCCTGATGCTCTCTGCGCTTTAAACAGAACCCTGAGACTATCACAGAGCAGGTGCATTTATACGGAGACTTGATTACACAAAGGTGGATTATATTTATCATCATCAGTCATTTAGGACAACATTGGATCATTCAGAGATCCTACTGAATTTCTGGATTGAGTTTGCTGCACTGAAAGTAAAGGGGCCGAATAATATTGCACGCCCCACTTTTCAGTTTTTTATTTTTTACAAAAGTTTAAAATAACCAATAAATTTCGTTCCACTTCACGATTGTGTCCCACTTGTTGTTAATTCTTCACCAAAAAATTTAAATTTTATATCTTTAAGTTTGAAGCCTGAAATGTGGCAAAAGGTTGAAAAGTTCAAGGGGGCCGAATACTTTTGCAAGGCACTGTATATGAGTGATAATAGTGGAAAACCATGCTGGGAATGCTCACATTGTTATCCTAATGACTAAATTTCCATTGGAGTTTAAAGTAGTTCTCCCCCAATGGCAGAAGTCAGGGAGATAAGGATCGGCCAATTGAATTTCAACTGCATGATCCTTTTTTTAATTGGGGAAATAAACTGCCACTACAGGTGACTTCTCTTCTCCCCTGTTTTTATACACATGCACTCTTCAGTCTAGATGAGCATGCATGTGTATGGAGGAGCTGGGCCAAATCTGATGTGTACAGTATGACCAGCCTAAGTCCAGTTGCAGACGACTGTGCTACAACTGGCCCGACGTGTGCCGCCCGTGCATGGGCCGTGCTTCCGCGGCTCCTTTCATTAAATGAATAGAAGCCACGGAAGCAAGGGCCACAAAATAGGACAGGATTAGGACCTGTTCTATATTTTGCGGCCCGGACTCTCGGCCCGCACACGGGACCGTGAAATTCACAGTTGTGTGTACGGGCCCATAGAAAAGAATGGGTCAGTGTGAAATACATGGATAGAACACTGACCACGGCCACAGTCGTCTGCAATCGGCCTTACAGTAGGCTAAGTCTCCACATTGCAGAAATGCTACTTTTTTTGTTGCAGATTTGGTTGTGGTTTCTCGAGCCAATCCCAGGAGTGGCTTCAAAAGAAATGGGAATTAAAAAGTAAATCCTATATGTCTCCCTTCTGCTCAATCCACTCCTGGCTTTGGTTAAAAAATAACACAGCAAATACTGCAACAAAAAAAGCAGCGTTTTTGCAATGTGCGGCCTCAACCTAAGGTTGAGGCCCCACTTTACTTTGTTTTTTTTGCAGATTTTGCTGGGGGGTTTTTGAGCCAAAGTCCAGAGTGAATTTAACAGAAGGTAGAGGTCTAAGAGCTTCCTTTATATTTTCATTGCTTTTCAAGCCACTCCCGACTTTGGCTCAAAAAACTGCAGCACAATCTGCAACAAAAAAGTTGCATTTCGGCAACGTGGGGCCTTAACCTGAAGGTGTTTTTCATGCTTATAAAAATGTGTGACACTGGGCAACAAATGGATTAAAAGGGGCCTATATACACCTTATAGATCACCCGCTACTGCAACGGTGTGTGGGGTCCCTGATGCACTCAACTTCCTGCTTCTGTCCTGATGCTGCCAGAAATGGTTACGAATGCCCCTCAGTTAAGCTAACTTATTTTTTAAGCCATTTGAAGCCCAGTGCCACAAAATGAATTTTTAAAGTTGGAAAACTCCTTAAAACTAAGGCCCCACTTAGGGCACCACAGAAAAAAAAGCACTGCGGGAAAAACTGCGGCGGAAACTCATGGTGATTTTTTTCCAGTAGCGTTTTTCACAGTTCGCAGAGGTTTCCTCTGCGGACTTTCTGATTCCATTATACATATAGGGAAACCACCAGCGTTTCCGCAGGTATAACTGACAAAATCCCATCCACTTTGCAGTGACTTCAAAATGCTGCGGCTTTTGCCATTTACGCCATGTGGAAGCCCGGCCTTAAGGGTTACAAACAACGACAATAAATAGATAAACATATACATATACACATTGAGGACAGACCTATTGGTAGCATATCAGTCCTGTAAATAACCATCTGTCTATCTTGGTGATTTGCAAAAACTGAATGGACTAAAGAACTGTGCATTTTTTTCCCTAAACTCATATCACTTGAGAGCACTTCACTTTTCACAGGCGAGTGTACATAAAAGACTTTCCGCTATCTACCTCATTGATAACATCTGATATGGGGTTTTAAGACAGGCATAAACACTGAACTACCAAAATGCATTTAGTTTCATTGTATTGTGTATTGAAGCATTTCTCATGACCTGTGTCAGGAGGAATAAAATCGAGCTACTTGCTTGAGACTGTGTTTTTAACAAAATATTTGTGAGTTTCTGGGAACAATATCTCTGTGGTTGGTCAGAAACTGAAGCTATTAAGTCTGGGAGCGAAAAATGATGATAACAACCTCAGTTTCACAATGTAAGACATTTATTCCAAAAATCAAACAGTAATGATCCCGAGTCTTGAGTAAAATTGTGTCTTCTCAAAGTGGGGCAATGCTGGGCTTCTTTTAACATTTTCCTTTATGAATAATATAGGCAAAGTAACTCCTTACTATTTTTCACTCTGTATTTAACCATATTACATGTGTATGTATATATATATATATATATATATATATTAACCACCGCAATCTTCCATGCTCTCATGACCTACAGTACTGCCTCTCAGCTGAGAAGTTTCCAGTATCTGTGACTACACTGCCTATACATTTACTATATACAATATTTAGTCACTCCCATAAAGGGAGTTTGTCACCAAAATCCAACACTGGAACCAAGCCCCACAGATAGGTTAGGGTCACCTAAATCAAATGGTGTTTTCCCTTTGTGAATTAGTACCCCCGTTGCTGAAATATCACTATTTTTGTCAATGTGCAAATGAGCTCTTTAACCCTGCTGTTCTGTTCGGTTATACTATACACATATAATGTTCCGGTCATTTTTGACCGGGCCTATTAAAGTCTGGATTTTTAACTAATTTAAGCGTTTTATTTGAATTTCTTTTAAATTATTATACTGTATGTGAACATGGTTGTTCATAAACAAATGAAAAATGAAATCAAAAACTTAATTTTTATTTTTTTTGTGTCAAAAAATGTTACATCGCCTTATTGCATTATTCATGCATATTGCACATTTGCACAAAAAAAAAAAAAATCTTTATAAAACTGTAAACTATAACTAATAACATCAAACTGTATGTAAATATATTTTTTTAAAAAAAAAAAACAAACAAAAATAAAAAGTCTAGTTTTTTCTATATAAAACTACTGTTGTATCCTCAGTAAAATAAAACGTAGAACTATAAACGTCTCTCTTACTGAGGATACCTTGCGGCAGTTCTGGCTTATTTTTTCTAACAGTACCCAGCATAGTCATTTTTCTTTTCAGCAACATCTGCCCCAGTTGGTGTGATGTGAAAAAATTGTCACATGTAACATTTCGTCCTTTGAGTCCATGTGTCAAATCCAAAAGTACTCGCATTCCTTGATTTTTTTCAGCTCTTTCTCCAGGGTTTTTTCCTATGTATACCTGAGCAGTTACAGCGTATGAACTTTTGCTGTCGCAAAAACTGAACTATATAGACCAAAATGAGATTATAACTCCTTTATTTTTTTTAAAAAAATGGCTGGAGATTAGTATAAAAGGCTATCGGTCATTTTTGACCGAACAGTACAAGTGTAAAAAAAGACGTGGAGCAAAAAGTAAACAAAAAATAAATAAATAAAAACTGCTATTAGTAAGAACCCCTCAAATGAGGAAAAGTCAATGAACCACAAGTTTCAGAACCGCATAATGAATATTTTAAAAAATATCAAATTTCAAATTCGGTCATTTTTGACTGAACAGAACAGCAGGGTTAAAGCAACAAGGGCGTAGCCACTTACCTCTTTGGAGAAATGGCAACACCCTCATTGCTCCAAAGAGCTCATTTGCATTTGACAAAACAATCATATCTTGGCAAATGAGGCCCAGATTCACAAAGAAAAACAATGTTTGATTCATGTCGTTCTAACCTTTCTGAGGGGCTGGGTTCACATGTTAGGTTCTGGTGACAAACTCCCTTTAACACCTTCCCAACATCCTCCGTAATAGTACGGTGGATATTGGGAAGGAGGGGAGTCAAAAATGAAAATCAAAACATGTCACCAGCAGAAAGGGGTTAAAGAGTCGTGTGCAGCACTTTAAAAGGACTGGAGTTATATTGTATAAATTTCATATTGTGATGTATAGTTAGGAGAAAAAACTAAATACACCCTCTTTGAATTCAGGACATATTAAAAAAAACCAACAGCTGGTCCTGGATGGTCTTAAAATTAGTTAAATACAATCTAAGATGAACAACAACAAATGATAAATGTAACAAAATCTAGCCCAGAATGCAGAAGCAGAGTGTGAAAAATGATATGTACCCTTACTGCATCTATAGGAATTAAGAGGGTAAGTAGATGCCAGGTGCTGCTCATCACACATCCTTGATTAATTGATCATCAGTAAGTGTGACCAAAACTTCTGCTTTAATGGGTCACGAGGCCATATCCATCAATTTGAAGTCTATCATTATACAGTGAGAAAGATTATTCACAAGTGGAAAACATTCAAGATTGTAAACAATCATCCCAGGAGTGGATGCCCCAAAGACAGACTGTGCAAAGCTCAGAGAAATTACAAAAAAAGAGCTGCACTGAACACTTTACAGGCCTTAGTTAGCAGGTTAAATGTACAAGTTTGTAACAATACAGTACAATTAGAAAAAGACTTTATGGCTTGTTTGGAAGAGTTGCTGGGAGAAAGCAACTCTGTCACAGCATGTCCTGTCACAGTGGTTGGCAGCAAGGATCTTAGTTTCCTGGATGGCAGCTAACAGAAGGAAGTGTCAGGGTATCAGCATCAGCATAGACCCAGATAGAGCCTGATGCTGATGTTAGTGAGTGCATAACATAGTGCATCGTAGTGGTTATAAAATGGAATGATTTGAGTGTTGTTGGACTACATGTGTTGCCTGAAGAAACTGTTAGCAGACTATGTTATTGTTAGACCTAGTGTTGGAGACTGGAATTTATCTGAAGTAATGCAGGAGTACCAATGAGCAAAGGGTTAGTAGAGTACCATTTGGAGAGGCTGGAGTACTGTCACTGGAAGGCAGATGGTGGATGAAACAAATCTTCAGAGGTTTCTCTAGAAAACTCCATTCCTCAAAAAAGGGTAATTTTTGGAGGCTAAAAATTTGTAGAAGTGAGTGTCAGTGTAGTGTATGGTTAAACTCGGAGTTTGTATCCACTGCTTACCATCAGTTTTTCTATAGACATATATGTCACTTTCACATAACTTCTGCTGCGTTTGCCTTAGAGAGCTAGATATTGGATAGATAGATTCCTAGGAGCCCTAAGAGTGTTCTACACTATGATTTAAGCTGTGGTTCGTACCAAACTTTTTCAACCTGAAATTAATCTGGGACCCGAACCATCCGAACTCAAAACTAAATGAATCTTGAGAGGTTCACCTATCTCTAATACATACCTTTTATAGTATCTTACCCCAATAAAGTACAATACAGTATACTGTGAGGCCAGAGTCAGACATAGACTAGCTCTAACATAAACTGGGATCTTGTGACACAAAGGACTAAAAAAAAAAACTTTCCTATTACATATAATACTTAACTTTTACATCAGTGCTTCTTTTGTTCCAGACAAAATTTTGCAGTAGAGTAAAACAGCAGTTCTCTGCCAGTATCCATAATTCACTGTTTCACTGTATGTTATACCAGAAATACTAAAAGGTGTAGCATAGTTATTTTCAGAAAAACATTACATTTTTCCATTTCAATTTTCATAAATATACTGTATTTGAAAAGAGAGGAGCTTGCTGATGTTCACAAGTCTTACAAACTACTTTCTGAAGCTAAAGTACTGATTTCAAAATGATGTTTTTTTATGGAGTGTCAAAACAGCTCTGGCTATTAAGAAAATGTAAATGATCAGCAGCAGTCAACGTAAGAATGAACTTCATGTTAGTAAGAGTGGTATATGCTAAAATTGTTATAGTCAACATTTATGGCAAATCCATAACATGCATCACAGGTGCCTGTGTCTCCATCTCTGGAGCTTTCACCTATCAGAAAAATTAGCATCTCATAATTTTGCATCAGCTGTAGTCCTCCCAGGTATGGCAACTGCGCCTAATGTCCCAGTCAGTTGCGCTTTTTTTTTATTTTCTTCTGCACATCTAGAGATAAATAGGGGCATACATAAGGCAGTGGGACTCTATGGTAAAAATCAGTAAATGGTGGTCCAAGCCAAAAGGGCAGACCAAGCTTGTTGTCCTTCCAATCTTCTGATCATCCCATATAGCAAAAAAGTGAAGTATTGTCCCAGACTGCTTTTCCAATAATTGTTTGCTAATATTGCTATGATATAGGGGGATACGTTCTTTGTAGGCTCACACATACCATACCAAAAAGGAGTAGATAGTGCTAATGTATACCTAGTCAATATGAGTGCTTACGACTAACCATAGTAGTGCAATTTATAGTTACAATCATTTCATATATCATATCATATCATATCATGCTCCCATCCAATCGCTAGTTCAGTTCTAACACACTATAACTAATGTTACTTTTTATCCCATAGCATGTGGGCATGTTGGACTTGTCTGTAATGTTACAAGTTCAGCATTCCTCCATGAAATAATGTTTGTTGACTCAGTTGCAGTAACATACACTTTCCCACAATGGCTCTTTGACACTTGCAAGTCTAGTCTGTACCAACTTCCATTGTATTAGGCCAATAACCATGCTGCACTGAAATTCCACTCATTGTTAAATCTGAAGCACAGGATTTACTCCAGTTCACAGACAGCAGATCCTATTGTTCTATGGAACCTCTCTTCAGATGCCATCTGAAAAGAATCATGTGACCCAAAAAAAAGGGATTAGCTCCAGGAAGTCTCCATCTCTTTTTTTTCCTTATTTTTCTAACATCCCGAGAGTAAGAGAAAAATAATAAAGTCACACATATTGCTGTACTGATCTATCTCCAGAAAAGTCCATACTTCCTCTGTGTGAAAACTTTCAGCTTGTAATTTTGTCTTGTTATCCTCCTGATCCGATGACATTGCAACAAGCCCTGCTGCTAGAGCAATCCTATAAAAGGCTTGGCCATGGGTAATTGAAATATCAGCGTCCACTTTAACACACGCTGGAAATGACACCATTCCTATCCATCTGCTCAGCATCAAGCTGCAAACTTTTTTTCTGTGTTTTTCTCCAGCAGACAGACTGCAGACAGAACATGAGCGAAGCCCTAGATACAGAGGTGTCAGTTCATTAATGCATATTCATGCTGCATTATAGTGAAGTCTACTTGGCGTTAAGGTTCTATAGATGTCTGCAAATGCTGTTAATAGTATTGTCCCTTCAAAATATTTATTAGACGGATTTTAATTATCTGATATAACTGCCTTAATTACTTCCATTCTACCATTACGCAAATCCCTTCTGGCCCGAATGGCTACTTAACATTTTGCAATGTGAAATGTAATTCAATTTTTAGTGTAATTTTTATCTGGGGATGTCATTTGTTGTGTACAGTTATATAAAGTTGGGTAGTGTCAGTATGCACCGTCTAATGGTAATTGCTAATTTCTTCCTCCAAATGATATTCAACGCCGTGTGATACAGTTTATGTGGCAACTTTTTCAAGAATCCATTTACATAACTTTTCATTTGAGAATATTACCTTTCATCAGTTAAAACATTCATCTGCACTAATAGCAAAACATGCTATAAGCAGAGGCCATTATTTTTCCATGTGCTGCACTTTTACAGCAGAAAATATTGGGTGTGAGAGTGCATATGGAAATAGTTCTGGCAATAAGCTTGTAAGGTGAGCACTTATTAGCTCTTAAAATTAGTTTCTCCCTTCAGACGGTGTACAGTACAGCCTGTACCTTCCTGTGTTTTACTTCCCCACTGCACAATCCAGCAGGTGCTTGGATGTGAAAATGGAACCGTTTATACTAGTTCTTTAAATATCTTTTTGCTGGAGAAGGAGAAGGAGGAGGGGGCCTTATATATTCTGGAACTGCAACACATAATTTCACAGGGAAATGCTGTTTTGCCTGCATACAAATAGTGCGCTAAAGGAATAGAAAGTAGTGTGACTAACACATCCAAAGCAATCCCCCCAAAGGGTCTTGTAGAAGTCTTCCCTGTAATAGAAGGTTTGGGAATAATTACTGTCTGACTTAATTAGTTCATTTAACCTATAATATCCTATGAGTGAAAGGAAATTACTTAACTAGATTTACTACATTATACAACAAGAGTCCTCTGTTTGGCAATCTACATTATGTGTCAACCATTCTCACTACACATCTTGTGACCACAGCAACAAATTGTTGTCCAGGTTAGTGACTTTTTATCCATAGGGACTTCACTGCATAACAGTGTGGGGTTCTACAACAGAACAGTGTCAGATATACATCACTATTATGTTAGTGAGCTACTCACCCTAATCCTGATAACTATAACAACAGCAATATTACAGGGCCTTAAGGCTAAGACACCACGTAGCAAAAAAGAGCTGCAGGAAAAACTGCGGCAGCAACGCATCACAGTTTTTCCCATAGAGCTTTTCGCAGAAAGTCCGCAGAGGTTTCCTCTGCAGACTTTCTGCTTCAATTACACCTATAGGGAAACCACCAGCATTTCTGTAGGTATAATTGACATGCTGCGATTTCCAAAACCGCAATGGTTTTGGAAATTGCAGCGTAGCCACTGCGCGTACTTTCCCGCAATGTGGAGATGGGAAACTGTTACTAGCTAGGGTTTGCCTTTAAGTGACCATAGATGGGAAAAAGCAGTTTTAAATGATGGCCATAAAGATAAATGAGTTTTATATATGAAATGTATGTTTAGCGTGTACACCAGGAAAGTTTCAAACAGAATTCAAGATGTAATAACATCTTGCCACTAATAATATGTATTAGTTACAGGGGATTAGCATCTGACTGCTGGGGGTCTGACCGCAGGAAAAAGAGGGGGTTCCCAAGAGTCCCATATGAATGGCATGATAATGCACCTGCATGGCCCCCACTCCACTCATTTCTACAGTATAGAACAGCCAAAAAGCTGTAACCAGAAATCTCTCTCAGTCCTATAGAAGTAAATACATGTTCCTCACTTCTCCATTCACATAGGGCTCTTGGTGATGCCCATTGATCCAAGCGCCTCCACTCCATTCATTTGTATAGGACTAGCAAGCTGTACTCATAGAAGAGAAGAGAGTGGTGGCCACACATGTCCACCACTGCTCCTTTCACATGGGGAACTTGGGGACCCTTTTCTCCTGATTGCTTGGGATCCCTGCAGCTGGATGCCCAGCGACTAGACACATATCTCCAATGCTGAAGCTAAAGGATAGCTGTTAATAGTGGAAAAGCCCCTTTAATGCATTATACAAATTACAGACTTTTTTTTTTATAAACCCATAAGTATTAACAGTGGAAAACCCCTTTAATGGATTACACAAATTGCAGACTTTTTTATTCATTATCTATATTTTCCACAGACATTTGACTGTAAATATCCTTATACATTGGAAATTGTCTACTCCTGAACAGTAGGCCACAATGCGTTGCAGGGACATATCAGCCTCGCTATGTATTTTCATGAAATGCTTGCCATGAATGCATACTTCACAGTGGCATATTGTTTGGTTAAGACTCTACAATTGAGAATTACAAGTGACAGCCATAAGTGAATTAAAAGCAATGGAATGTTTACCAAGTTCAACGTAAATGACTGTCATATTGAAACCAAAATGACAGATATTTTTAAAGCTAATATTTTCATGCACTGGTTTCATTACTCATATAAACATTTCCAACTAATTATTTCCTGCAGTGCCAAAACCAGTGTATAATAAATGTATAGATATCCATCAACTGGCAGAGACTTGGATATTAACTGTATTATCTGCATTTAACATTTTTCTTCAAGGTAACAGGAAGGGTTCTTTGATCAAATCTCAATTAAGGGTAATTTATAGGAGAACAGAATCATTTTTATTAATGCCTTTTTTAAAGAAAGGCTTGGTCTGTGATAGATATAAAGCATTGTTTAAGAACAGACGTTTTTCATTTTAATATTTTAATATGTCAATGACTTTTACTTTAATGTCTGTATTGAAATAAGAACACATTCATGAATAAGGAAATGTATAGCGTGCTATATAAATATGCACTTAAAGGGAACCTGTCACCATGAAAATACAGTCTGATCAGCAGGCATTATGTTACAGCGCAAGAGAAGCTTAGCCAATGAATGTATAGTTTTGTGGGAAGAGATTCAGTATAACCTGTTGTGTATTCATTTATATCTTTCTAGGCTGAGAAACAGTCTTCTATTCAAGGCGGTTATCCTACTGAGTGATTGACTGTCTTCCATGTATGACCATGTACGCAGAGATAGCTGTCAATCATTCATAGGATGGCTTCCATGACCAGATGTTTCTAAGTCTAGAAAGAGCAGAGATGGATAAGTAACAGGTTATACTGAATTACCTATCAATTTGCTCAGCAATCCTCCTCTTTACTATGCCGTTTACAGATTCGCCTGCATTTTCATTGTGAGATTTACTTTATTTGTAGGTAAGGAGGTAGAGGTCTAATAACGGCCCCTATTAACTTACCTACCACTGGTCCTTCTTCCATTATTCTTCAGTCTCCATGGGACCCCCGCGTGACGCACTTTATGTCATTGCAACATGATGTGCGGCGCACAGGACCCATTGAAGTCTGAAGAGGGAAGAGTAGGCTGCAAGTAGATCAGTAAGTCAAAGCAGCCAGTTCGCTTGGGTCTGCCCATCTGGTTGTTAAAAATACAACTGGATCCTTTACTGTTACCAACCATACAGTGTCCACTTCACTATCCCCGCCCGCCCGCACAGTGGCTACTTCACTGGTCCCCCCCCATACAGTGGCCATTTCATTTGTCCCCCATGCTGTATGGGGACCAGTGATGGGCCCATTATATTGTGTGGGTGCAGTGATCGGGGCTAATATCCTGTGGGTGGGGGGACATTAAAGTGTGTGGGGCATATGGGGGGAATATTAAAAGGGGTTGTCCGGGCTTAACTTTTTTATGGTCTAACCTCAGGATAGGCCATAAATACCTGATCGGTAGGGGGCCAACACAGAGTAGAAAGCTCTGTCCACTGTATAGGGGACGGGCGCCTTCACTGCATCTCAGCACTTAATGAAGTCAGTGGGAGCTAAGCTGCAGTGAAGGCACCTGGCTGCTGTACAGTGGATGGAGCTTTCTACTTCCGGCCATGCATTGTGTACAGGATGGGCGCCAGAAGTGGCTCCATACAGGCCACAGTGATACAATGAGTATCAAGAGAACATTAAACTAAAAAGGCACAAATAATATTCCAGCTCTTCCTTATTTCATCTCCTCATTTGTTTGATCCTATTTTGTCTTATATTACAATTAAAATTGAAAAATATATAAGTATCTTTTTTTCCCCTGGATCAGCAATGTCCCCCCATCTCTTCACTATCCATGCCCAGCCCATCTCCTCACTGTCATGTGACAGGCTGTAAGACAACTCGCTGCAGTAAGAGCATCCCTGTTTTCTGTGTGCAGTAGAACAGGAAGATTTTAAGCCCCACCCCATAGGCTAAATTATGCCCCTCAGCTGAAAATGGAACAGATCAAAAGGTTTTTAATCCCTGTGTTCTATTCACTATTTGTATAGGACTATTTCTCTTTCTCTTTTTTTTTTTATACTGTACAAGTCCTTTAAGAAAAAAAAAAAAAAAGGAGTACAATGGTTAAAAATAAATAAATAACAAAAAGAGTCTTTGTTTTTCAGGGACTGGGTGATATTAATACCAAAGATCTGACAAGTTGGACTTCAAATTGTCCCCTTTATTATTGTTGCCAAGATAAATCACATCAGGAGTATCTGGCAGCCACTTATACCTATAAATGCTGAGATAACATGGATACTTATTTTAGCCAAATTTCCATGTTTTTGAGTTTGAGGTCAAACCAACTTAGCATGAGAGCCCTAACTTAACAAAATGGTGCTCCCCTCTCCTGTGTCCCCACATCCCCAGCTCAGATTCTGCCCAAGTGCCAGATGCTCTCTACTTTCTCCAGTGATTGGGTGAGTGGGCAGCTCCAAGCATTTCCCTATGTGTCTGATACAGTGGGTGTTAGGACAGCATCTAAACTGGAGCAGCAGAGGATTGGGGTAAGGTGAGTACCATTCTGTTACATTACGATCCCCAAGTTTAGATACTTTAGGTATATTTTCATTTTCCTAGAATGAATAAGTATATGCTAAGTATATTTTCATTCCACGTTGATGAGTGTGACACTACATGACCTATTAAATTATCATTATCATTTGCCCCACAATTTCACAAAGCTGAAAATCTAAATTGCAAAGTCAAAATAAGAGGGGTGGCTTCTAAAAGTAATTATGTTCCTATAAACTGGAGAATAAGAACGCTTAGTGAACTATTAAACTTCTCACATTATAATAATTTGACACATGTTCTGAGAAAGCTATGAATCATAGAAAAAACCCTTTTCATGGATTTTAAGCTTTCAAACATCTTTACTGCTGAGCTATTACTTGAAAAAAAGATGAAAACATTGCCCACACCTTTTCTTTTCATAACATTTCTGAAAGCAACTTTTTTTTTTCTCCAGAAGCAAAGTATACATATGCGCTTTCACCTCTCATTCACGCCTGCATTCTCAAATGTATTAAAATTTCATTCACTTTGTGATCAATCATAGTGACATTTTGATCCTATGAGTGCCAGACGCTACAGATCCTCCAGTTAAGCTTCAGCCATCCCAGGAATCTCATGGTTACTTGCTGACCAAGTATTTTGCCTTCTTTTGTCATTTGTTTCACTGGCTAACACCAAGCCGGCTAGGTCTTTAGTTATTATCATCTCTTTGCTCATGAGTCCATTTAAGCTTATTAGGCATGAAATGACTGTGGAATTGAATATATATTGTGCAACCAAAGTCTAGGGAATGTAATAAAAAAAAAAAGAAAAAAACTTTGATGCAATAAAATACGCTGCTTATCTACAATATGTGCATTCCTGCATATGGCTAAGGCTCCACGTTGTGGAACACAGCTAAAAAACAATTTAGAAACGCATCACGTTTTTTTCCACAGAGTTTTTCATTGTGTTTTTCTGTGCAGTTTTTCAACCCTATATGGAAAACACGCATGTGTTTTTCAAAACACAGCTTTTCTGAAGCTTTTTTTTTCTGCAATGTGTGGATGGGATTAGCCACAATCTCATTCACTTTGCTGGAATTGTAAACTGCCGTGTTTTTTCCTGGTGCGGAACCACTGCGTTTTCACAACATAGAGCCTTATCCTAAAGGGGTTTTCATTTAGAAATAAATATGCCTTTAAACATATAGTCAAAAACTTAATATAATGTGCACTAGATCTTTATTATTAAAATTAAAGCAGAATTATGATCTATGCTCACCAATTTCCCCATTGTGTGAAGCACTTCCTCTATATTGACCACCTGCAACTGTGATATGGTGGACACACTTTGTCTACTCCTCTGCAGATTTTTTTTTTGCATTGATAAAGTTAACTCAATGGTGTGCATTACTCCAGAGAATTTTTTTTCCTTTCAATTTGTGGGATAACCCCTTCCTTTCTAAAATAAAAAAGCATCAAATTAAACACTTAAAGAGGACCTTTCACGTCCTCAGGCACATGCGGTTTTACATACCGCTAGAAAGCTGACAGTGCGCTGAATTCAGCACAATGTCGGCTTTCCCGTTATGTGCCCCGGGGCTGGAGATATCGGGGGACTAAATTTCACCGTTCACTGTCAGAAGGGCGTTCCTGAAAGTGTAGCTGCGCTATGAGGAACGCCCTCCCAGCGATGACGCTGACCTGTGAGGAATGCCCCCCCAGTACAAGTCTATGGACAAGCACAGTCAGGGAGGGCGTTCCTCACAGCGCAGCTAGACTGTCAGGAACGCCCTTCTGACAGTGAACGGTGAAATTTAGACCCCCAATATCTCCAGCCCCGGGGCATATAATGGGAAAGCTGGCAATGCACTGAATTCAGCGCGCTATCATCTTTCTAGAGGTATGTAAAACCGCATATACATGAGGACATGAAAGGTCCTCTTTATTAATTGTACTCCAAATTCTGTTGCAATGCAGGGACCCCTTCACCAAGCTTCAGAATTCCCCTTTGAGCCCACCCTGCCATTCACAGTCTATGGCACTGATGGAAACAGTCAGGCATAGCATTTAACTGCGTCTATCATTCCCACTGATATTGAATGGAATGTTATGGAACATGCTTAACTGCTGTTCCATTTTTGTGGCAGTTCTGGTGCAGTTTTAGAGGTAGTTTTCTAAGCCAAAGTCAGGAATGGAGAAGGGCAAACCGCTCAATATTTGTTTTGTTCGGGACAAAGATTCATTTCGGATCGAACAAGTTCAGTACAAAGGATGGCTTATATTGGCTTAAGAAATAGTGTATAACATTGTCAGGGCTCCTAGGAATCTATCTATTCTAGCTCACTAAAGCAAACACAGCCAAAGTTATGTTAAAATGAAAGTGACATGTATGTCTATGGAAAAACGGATGGTAAGCAGTGAATACAAACTCTGAATTTAACCATACACGGCGCTTTCACTCATTTTTACACATTTTAACATTTTCAATTACAACTTTTTTAGGGAATGGTACTGAAATGTTGCACAACTTTATATACTGTATATGTCATCAACACTGTAAGGTGTCCACTGACTATTGTCTGAGAGGCTGTTAGGTGGTGCCAGAACGTCACAGTGACTTACAAGAAACATGTCCCTTCTGTATTTTTACAGTACAATACATGTGGCTGCGGACATTTTAGTTCATCTTAGATAAATTGTCATTTGTTTGGTGTTGTTAATATTCTGGTTGAACCTGGCTTGTGACAAATCGGTGTGCCCTTCTCTATTTAGGAGTGGATTCAAAAGAATTGGAAGATATTAAGGAAGTACCTCTTTCCTCCCAGCTTGATCCACTTCTGGCTTTGGTTTAAAAACTGCTAAAGACTAGCGGAAATGCAACGTTTTAAAATGCAGCGAATAAAATGCTGCATTTTACATTACCAGCAAAGTGAAAGAAATTCTGGCTAATCCCATCAACACATTGTGGAAAAAAAAACGCTGAGGAAAAGTTGCATTTTCAAAAACACATGCATTTTTTAAAAAACGCAGCATGTCAATTTTACCTGCAGAAATGCTTGCATTTTCCCTACAGATTTAATAAGGGAAAGAAAACCACGGAGAAAAACGCAGCAAAAATGCAATGAAAAAGGCTGCAGAAAAAAAACACAATGCGTTTCAGCTGTGTTTTTTTCCACAGCGTTTTTTAGCTCTGTTCTGCAACATGGGGCCTTAGCCTAAAAACTGCAGGTGTGTTTCAAGTCTTAAAAGGGTTATCTGGTTTCTAACATTGATGACCTATCCTTATCTGTGGGGGTCCTACACCTTGGACCCCTATAGGTAACTGGTACCGAGACAGCGCGGTTTGTAGTATTGTATATATACTGCAAACCACGCTGCTCACTCGCCGTACAAAGTGTAACGGTGAGTGTGGGTACTAAAGTGCTGTCGTGTTGAAATCGATAGCGAGTGAGCAGCATAGCTCGCGGTATGTAAACAATACCGCGAATGATGCTGTCTCAGTGCTGGTGATCTGTGGGGCCATCAATGTTAGAAACCGGATAACCCCTTTAAGCTTCATTTACACAACAGCAGTAGCTATAAAAAAAAGGACAAAATGGTCTGTTTTTCATGGCCATTTGGGATCCATTTGGGACCTGTTTTCATGTATCCCTTTTAGACTTGAAAAAATAAACTATTTAGAGATACATGAAAATTGACAAAGGATATCTTGTATTTTGTGACAGTCCGTTAAAACATACCATCTAAAATACAGACATGTGAATAGTCACACTGAATTAAATGTGCCTTAAAAATAGCCATGTAATGACCATTACAAAAATGGCCATCACACACCGTTTTTCACACTCATGTAAATATATCCTATGTGATTGCATTATGTATAAAGTAGTTGTTCGTAATAAAAATATACAGAAAACAAAGCATAATTTTCCTCATTTTTGTGTCTTCTCCTAACTATAGCCAAAAAGGTGCACCAAAAAAGCATTCCTGAGACAAACACAGGATATAAAAGAGAGGAGAAGCATACTGTAGCTACATCTGCAAGGAGTTTGTATGTTCTCTCCATGTTTGCGTGGGTTTCCTCCGGGTGCTCCGGTTTCCTCCCACACTCCAAACACATACTGATAGGTAATATAGATTGTGAGCCCTATATGGGACAGTGACTGTCAATGTCTGTAAAGCGCTGTGGAATACAGTCCCTGACAAAAGTTCTGTCGCTTATCCATGTTGTGGAATCAAAAGCTTATAACCTGACTTTAAATTCATCCATTGGTTTTAAAAATGACTCATATGAAAGCTGAAACCCTCCCAAATGATTTTTTGGTTAAGAAAATAAATTGGCTTCACTGATGAAATATTGATCATTTAATGAACACAGAAAGGTCAGATTTTGGCAAGACAAAAGTTTTGTCACACACATAAAGTAATGTGAAAATCAAACCGATAATTCTGTTCAAAAACAAAGATATGTTTCATCACATTGGTGAATGAAGTTGTGGTGCTATTAGAGCCATATTTAATATTTTGTGTGACTTCCATGAGCTTGAAGGACTGCATCCATGCGTTTCAACAATGATTCATACAATTTATTGATGAAGTCATCAGGAATAGCAAAGAATGCAGTCTTACATGCCTCCCAGAGTTCATCAAGTTTCTTTGATTTTGTCTGCCAAGCTTCCTCTTTCATCCTACCCCAAACATGCTCAATGATGTTCATGTCTGGTGACTGGGCTGGCCAGTCCTGGAGCACCTTGATCTTCTTTGCCTTGAGGAACTTTAATGTAGAGATGGATGTATGAGATGGAGCACCATCCTGCTGCAAAATTTGACCCCTTTTATGATTGGGAATGTAAGAGGAAGCTAATATTTCTTGATATTTTAGGCCATTGATATTGCCTTCCACCTTGCAAATGTTTTTCACACCCCTATACTGAATGTAACCCCAGACCATGATCTTTCCACCAAACTTAACTGTTTTCTGGGTGTATCTTGGATGCATACGGGCTCCAGTAGGTCTCCTGCAGTATTTGCGGCGGCTGTGGTGTAATTCAACTGAAGTTTTATCTGAGAAATCCACCTTCTGCCACTTTTCCAGCGTCCATCCATTTAGCAGGCTGTGGGCCTTGGCAAATGCCAAACGTTTTTTAATTGCCTTTTGTTTAGTGCTGGCTTCTGGGCACTGATTCGACCATGGAGGCCATTTCAAGACAGAATCCTACAAACTGTTCTAGTTGACACAGGGACTTGAGGTGACCAGGCCTGTTGGAGCTCTGCTGCAGTGGAAGAGGGGCCTGGCTTTTGATTTTCTAACCAACAAACGTTCCTGCTGAGCAGTTGTCTTGCGGGGTCTGCCAGACCTGGGCTTGTCAAAAACATCTCCAGTCTGTTCAAATCTTTTTTTTAATTCTTTGTACTTGACGCAGAGACACATTAAAGGTGCCAGCCACCTCTGCAGTGGATCTGGTCTTCAGCCTCTTGATAATCAAGGCTTTGGTCGCAGGGTTGATTTTTGGCATGTTGTCAGAGGTGAAGTTGCAGTTCAAGTGAAGGTCTGGGGTGCTGGAGTTCTTTTTATACACACCCACTAATTAACCGATCAATTAGTGAGCACAGGTGAGGCTTTAAACTAGGATTGGGTGCATTATATGACAAGGCGACAAAACTTTTGTCTCGCCAAAATCTGACCTTTCTGTGTTCATTAAATGATCAACATTTCATCCGTGAAGCCAATTTATTTTCTTAACCAAAAAATCTATTGGGAGGCTTTCAGCTTTCATATGAGTCATTTCTAAAACCAATGGATGAATTTAAAGTCAGGTTATAAGCTTTTGATTCCACAACATGGATAAGCGACAGAACTTTTGTCAGGGACTGTATGATGGCACTATATAAGTAAGCATAATAATTAAATAAATAAATAAAAAAAATTTATGACTGATTCCTGACTTTGGTTTTACACAGCTTGATTTACTTTTAGTTTTCCAGGACATAAATATTGATGATCAGTCCTTACGATACATAATCAATGTCAAATCAATGGGTGTCTGACACCCCCAACAAATATATGTTTGAGGCCAAGGCCTCACGCAGCGAGCCACAGCCGGAAAAACGTTGCGGAAAAGACCACAACAGAAATGCCAGAATCCCATCCACTTTTCAGGTACTGTAAAAAACCATGGTTTTTCATAACGTGGGGCCCCAGCCTAAAGCTAAAGCCTCATGTTGTGGAAAGACAGCATTTTTGCCACTGCAGAAACACCATGGAAAAAAAAGTTGCGTTCTATAGTACCTACAAAGTGAATGAGATTCTGGCTAATCCCATCCACACATTGCAGAAAAAAAACACTGCAGAAAAGCAGTGTTTTTGAAAATGCCTGTTTTTTTGAAAATCACAGCATGTCAATTACGAGGGGCGTTCATTAAAGATTTCCCCTGACCCACTTCCTGTGGACTGAGAGCAATGAAACTTGGCACAGTTCTCTACATAGGTGCCACCTAGGGACACACACTTCTCCCATCTCTTTAAGCAACTGTAAACACCTCACTTGTAGAAGTCGGCAGGTTGCTCCAAAAGCCACGTTGTGACTTCGGAAATCAGAGTCTCATCATCTGGAAAATGCTTGCCGATCAAAAATAACTTAATTGTTGGAAATTGGTGGAAGTCTGATGGTGCGAGGTTGGGTGAATAAGGGGGATGCGGTAGAATTTCAAAGCCTCAGGAGCATGCTTCCATTTGGGCAACATGTGAGTTGTGAACTGGTGCATTGTCTTGCAGAAGGCGGACAACTTTGGTGAGCATGCCACGTCTCTTGGTTTTGATGGCCTCTCGCAATTTCCGCAGCAGTGAAGCATAGTATGCCCCAGTGATCATGGTACCCTTTGCTAGGAAATCCATCCATACTACTCTGTGCTGGTCCCAAAATACTGTGAACATGACCTTGCCTGCCGAGGGTTGGGCACGTGCCTTCTTTAGAGGCGGTGAGTCATGATGCTTCCATTGCATCGACTGGACTTTAGTCTCAGGATCATAGTGATGGACCCAGATTTCATCCTGTGTGATCAGTCTGTTGAAAAAGTCCTCCTGGTTTCCATAGCACATCATCAATAGATCCTGAGAGCATTCGACTCATTCCTGCTTCTGGAAAGGTGTGAACAGCCGGGGAACCCAGCGTGCAGATACCTTATGCATGTGAAGATGGTCTTGGATGATTTTTCCCACGGACCCCACACTAATCTTGACATTTTCGGCTAGGTGGTGAATAGTTACGCGGCGATTTTCCAAAATGGCGACCTCAACTTCCTGGATGGTGTGTTCATCAATAGCAGAGTGGGGTCGCCCTGGAATTGGAACTGTTTCCACCGAAGTCCGACCACATTTGAATTGACGATGCCAGTTCTTGACTACATCATATGATGGGGAATTATCACTATAAACCTCTTTCATCTCATCGAACGTCTCCTTTGGTGTACATCCTTTCAAGTAAAGGAACTTGATGACTGCTCTGTATTCCACTGGATCCATTATCAAACCTCACAACACTTCAGCATGTGTACAATCAAGACCGTTATCAGTTCTGAGTTACAAACTGGCACGTAACCTATAGAGACTTATAGCATTACACATGTGCAGTTTCAGCATCCTGTGATAAATAGAAGTGGATCAGGGCAAATCTTTAATGAACGCCTCTCGTATACCTGCGGAAACGCTGCCATTTTCCCTATAGGTTTAACAAGGGAGGAAAATCCGCAGAGAAAAACTCAGCAAAACGCAATGAGAAACGCTGTGGAAAAAAATGTGATCCGTTTCCTCCGCGTTTTTTTCTGCATCGCTTTTTAGCTGCATTTCGCTACGTCGGGACTTAGCCTAAAAACGCCTGAAAGTTTAAAGAAGTGCTGCAGCCTCTTTGTTGCTTATGAAGCATAGTGCTGTACATTGTATAATGACTGTATTGCAGCTCAGTCCATTTACTTAATTGGGACTGAGCTGCAAACAGGCCATACACACGTGGGCAAAATTTTTGGTACCCCTCGTGTAATGAAAGAAAAACCCACAATGGTCACAGAAATAACTTGAATCTGACAATAGTAATAATATATAAAAATTCTATGAAAATGAACAAATGAAAGTCAGACATTGCTTTCCAACCATGCTTCAACAGAATTTTTAAAAAAGAAAACTCATGAAACAGGCCTGGACAGAAATGATGGTACCCTTAACTTAATATTTTGTTGCACAATCTTTTGATGCAATCACTGCAATCAAACGATTCCTGCAACTGTCAATGAGACTTCTGCACCTCTCAACAGGTATTTTGGCCCACTCCTCATGAGCAATCTGCTCCAGTTGTCTCGGCTTTGAAGGGTACCTTTTCCAGACGGCATGTTTCAGCTCCTTCCAAAGATGCTCAATAGGATTTAAGTCAGGGCTCATAGAAGGCCACTTAAGAATAGTACAATGTTTTCCTCTTAGCCATTCTTAGATGTTTTTAGCTGTGTGTTTTGTGTCATTATCCTGTTGCAAGACCCATGTCCTGCGACTGAGACCAAGCTTCCTGACACTGGGCAGCACATTTCTCTCTAGAATCCCTTGAGAGTCTTGAGATTTCATTGTACCCTGCACAGATTCAAGACACACTGTGCCAGATGCAGCAAAGCAGCCCCAGAACATAACAGAGCCTCCTCCATGTTTCACAGTAGGGACAGTGTTCTTTTCAAGATATGCTTCATTTTTCCGTCTGTGAACATAAAGCTGATGTGCCTTGCCAAAAATTTTGATTTTTGTCTCATCTGTCCATAGGACATTCTCCCAGAAGCTTTGTGGCTTGTCAACGTGTAGTTTGGCAAATTACTTTTGTCAGATTCAAGTTATTTCTGAGACCATTGTGGGTTTTTCTTTCATTAAACGAGGGGTAACAACAATTTTGTCCATGACTGTGTGTATGACTGATGAACATAATATCAAATGGCTGCTGTGAACAGTTGTTTGGTGGAGGTGCCAGATGTTGGACCCCTGAGGATTAACATTGATCTATACTAAGTATATGTCACCAACATACAGTATAAGTCTAGTAAATCTCCTTTAACTTGATCAAAGAGATTAGTTGGGATTGGCTGTAAAGCTATTGTTCACAGTCAATGTCAGAAGCAAGTAAGTATTTCTTTTGTCTTTCACCAAAGATGAGCTGTTTTGGAAATCTGGTAGCTGTTTTTATTATTATTATTATTATTATTATTATTATTATTATTATTATTATTATTTATTTTTACTGCACCATTAAAGAGGACCTTTCATGTCCTCATGAATATGCGGTTTTATATACCGCTAGAAAGCCAGTCGTTAGAAAATCGGGTTTCCCAGTATAATAATAATAATAATACATTTTATTTATATAGCGCCAACATATTCCGCAGCACTGTACAATTTGTAGGGTTCAAATACTGACAAAAAAGATACATTACAAAGAAATAGTCAATTCACACACTGGGACTGAGGGCCCTGCTCGCAAGAGCTTACAATCTATGAGGTAGAGGGGGTGGCACAAGAGGTTGCAGGGGCGGCAACAGATGTAGGATTGCTTGTACAATGGTCAGACAATTTTGTAATAGAGGTTACTGTTATTACACATATATAAAGCTGTATGAGCTGTCACCAGTTGTGTCCTTTAACGTGCAGATGGTGCCTGGACATATAAAGCTAGTCTGATATGGCATCATATCCTGTGAGGTAATGTTGGAGCATCAACAGAGGAGGGTACGTTTTAGGGATTCTTACTACGGAAGGGTTTACATTAGGAGTTGTGATAGGCCTGTCTGAAAAGATATGTCTTTAGTTTACGCTTGAAGCTGTGGAAATTGGGGGTTAATCTGATAGTCCGGGATAGAGCATTCCAGAGAAGTGGTGCAACTCGGGAGAAGTCTTGTATACGAACATGGGAGGTTCTGATAATAGAGGATGTTAGTCTTAGGTCATTGAGTGAACGGAGAGTACGGGTTGGGCGATAGACAGAGATGAGGGAGGAAATGTAGGGAGGTGCAGCATTATGGAGAGCCTTGTGAATGAGGGTGATAAGTTTATATTGAATTCTGTAATGAATAGGCAGCCAATGTAGTGACCGGCACTACATTGTAGATTGTAGAGGGGAGAGTTTAGTAAGGGGAAGACCGATTAGTAAGGAGTTACAGTAGTCAAGGCGAGAGTGAATCAGGGCAACAATAAGTGTCTTTAGTGTATCTGTGGTAAGAAAGGGGCGGATTCTGGAGATGTTTTTGAGGTGGAGATGACATGAGCGTGGGAGTGATTGGATATGGAGGGTGAAGGAAAGGTCTGAGTCAAACAAAACCCTGAGGCAGCGGGCATACTGCCTAGGAGTTATGGTAAGGCCAGAGACTGCAATGGAGATATCAGGGACAGATCTATTAGATGGTGGAAACAGCAGTAGTTCAGTCTTTGAGTGATTCAGTTTCAGATAGAGCGAAGACATGATATTTGAGACAGCACTGGTGTTCTGTATTAGTGCAGGGGTGATGTCACGAGATGATGTATATAATTGGGTGTCATCAGCATAAAGATGGTACCAGAAGCCAAATCTAGTGATCGTTTGTACAATGGGGGCTGTGTAGAGAGAGAAGAGCAGAGGACCTAGGACCGAGCCCTGAGGAACCCCAACGGCAAGGGTAAGAGGGGAAGAAACAGAGCCCACAAATGATACACAGAAAGTGCAGTCAGAGAGATAAGAGGAGAACCAGGAGAGAGCAGTGTCTGTGAGGCCGACAGAATAGAGCATAGTGAGGAGGAGTTGATGGTCAACAGTGTCAAATGCTGCCAAGAGATCCAGAAGAATGAGAAGAGAGTAGTCACCTTTGGATTTAGCCGTCAGGAGATCATTGGAGATTTTTGTGAGGGCCGTTTCAGTAGAGTGCAAAGTGCGGAAGCCAGATTGTAAGGGGTCAAGAAGAGAGTTAGCAGAAAGATAGCGGATTAAACGAGAATAGACTAAGCTTTCCAAGATTTTGGAGATAAAAGGGAGGTTAGAGACAGGTTGATAGTTAGCAGCACAGGACGGGTCAAGGGAGGATTTCTTCAGTAGTGGAGTTATCACAGCATGTTTGAAAGAGGATGGGAAAATTCCAGAAGAGAGGGAGAGGTTAAATATTTTAGTAAGGTAAGTCGTGACGACAGGCGGCAGAGACTGGAGAAGGTGTGAGGGGAAAGGGTCACTACTACAGGTTGTAGGGCAAGAAGAAGAAAGTAGCTGAGATACTTCCTCCTCTGTAACAGGTTGAAAAGATGAGAATGAACAGTCTGAAGTGCGGCTGGTGAGGGGGTCAGTACCACCTGGGGATTGGGCAGTTATTTCCTGATGGATCTTATCAATTTTATCATGGAAATAAGTGGCCAGGTCATCTGTGCTAAGGTCTGTGAATGGCATCTGCACCTTGGGAGTGAGTAAGGAGTGAAAAGTTTCAAATAGCCTTTTAGGGTTACAGGAGAGAGAAGAGATGAGAGCAGTGAAATAGGCTTGTTTGGGTAGGTGAAGGGCATAATTATAGGTTTTAAGCATAAATTTAAAGTGGAGGAAGTCTGCAGGTGTATGTGATTTTCCGTATGTCAGGGTTGCTGCCTCCTGCATCTAACTTTTCGAGTGGAGGGGGAGCCGCCTCATCCAAAGCACTCTTAAGGGTTTCATTATAGTGACTAGTGCCAGATTGGGGCAGGAGAGTGAAGAGATAGGGGACAGAGAGGACTGTAGAGTATCTGAGAGGTGCTCGGTGTTAATGGCATGTAAATTCCTATATGTATGATGAGTAGGTGTGTCCTGTAAAGGAGAGAAAGCACTAATGGTGAGAGACAGAAGGTTATGATCAGAGAGTGGCAGAGAAGAGTTAGTAAATTTAGAAACTGTGAGGAATCAATGGAAGACAAGATCAATGGTGTTGCCATCTACATATGTGGCAGAAGAGGAAAATTGTGATAGACCAAAAGACGTGGTTATTGAGAGAAACTGTGAGGCAGCTGGGGAGATAGGGGTGTCAGTGGGGATGTTAAAGTCACCCATGGTGAGGGTAGGAATTTCACTGGATAAAAAGAGGGGAAGCCAAGAAGCGAAGTGATCCAGAAATTAGTAGGGTGAGCCGGGTGGACGGTAGATCACAGCTACACGTAAGGATAGTGGGCGGAAAAGTCTGATAGCATGTACTTCAAATGAGAGGAATGTGAGTGAGGGTACCCTACCCCTCCATGTGTCCAGGGGCTGTGTTTCAACACCGATATCTCCCCACTGTCGGAAGGGCATTCCTCATAGCTCAGCGTCATTCCTGGGCTGTGAGGAACGCTCCCCCTCCAGACAGTACTCATCCATAGACTTGTTCCTCACAGCTTAACGTCATCGCTAACAGTACAGGGCTATGGACGAGTACTGTCAGGTGGGGTGGGGGTTTCTTAAAGCCAAAAGATGATGCTGAGCTATGAGGAACACTCTTCTAAGAGTGGAAATATATTGGTGCCGAAATTAACGGCACTGATATTTCCACTACCGTGGCACATACCAGGAAAGTCGCAGAATTCAGAGCAGTGTCGGCTTTTAGCGGTATATTAAACCGAATATTCAAGAGGACATTAATGGTCCTTTTTAATTCCTTGGTGCTGTAAATTATTATATTAATTCCATGGTGCTGAACATTATTATATTAATTCCATGGTGCTGAACATTTGAGGGTTTACATACAATACACAAAATACACAAAACAAGTACAATACTAACAGTGAGCAAGTGGTACAGTGGGTTTACAATTTATGAAGGAAGGGGGGATAGAAACAGTAGGTTTATGGATTCTCTAAATAAAAATTAGTTTAAATTCACTACATGTAGATGTACAGTCTGCTATTATATCACTCTTAAGGGTTAATTCATGAAAAAGCCTACTTCAGAAGAAAAAGTTGAAAGATTAAGAATATCTTTATATTTTGTACAAGGACAGGACAAAAGTAATCATCTAGTAAACTTGGTTATACATTCATTTCTTATTCTGTGTATGTACACCTCTGGATCAATTGCAGAGCTTTGCAATATTCCCTATTGTGAATGTGGTTATTAATATTGACACTATGCATAATGTGCCCATGAAGGCAGCCGCTGCCTATAGGCATGCAGTAATAGACTTGTAATCAGCTGAAGTCAGCATAGTGTCGATGATGGGAAAAACAGGACTGCTGTCAGTAATTGAAGTTATTGAGAAAAATGACCACGCCATTTCTGACAGGTCTCACTTATCACTCACACCTAAATTTATCTCCATGCAGTTCATTCTGAAAGAATTCCGAACCAATTCTTCCAGGAAACAGCAGATGAAAAAACAACAATCAGACGAATAGCATCCACACAGTGAACCAGAAATGGCCATGGAAATATCTTTTTGTTTTACTTGTCTGAGCAAAACGACCTGGCATTATAAGGGGAAGACGTTTGTAAGACAGCCTGAGGTTATGTTGTCAAGTATGTTGCAATATCATTGACATCTTCTTACAAATGACAAAACAATACACTGGTCATTTTTGAAGAAGGTCAAGAAGTTGGTTTCATTTTGCCTGTCCTAAAAATATCTTTGTCAAATTTCCCATCTAACCTCTTTAACTGTTTGACCATTGAAATACTGCAGTTTAGGAGAGGAAATGAGCAGGGAATGATTTTTATTGTTGAAATAAACATATGTCTATCAAACTCAACCAGGGGAAGGAAAAGGAAAAGAAAACGAAAAAAAATAATTAGAATGGAATAATTGTGTTTATTGTAGTAAACTTATCTTACAATATCTTTCTCTGTTGGTTGCTACTCTGTACTCAGTGACAAGGCCTAGCAGGATGCCAGGACACTCATGTTAAGTGGGCACAATCGCAAGAAGAGTATTCCATTGCTTAGGGCCTGCACAAGATGTCTGGTATAGTGCTCTCAACCCTGCGCCATATATATTATATAGGATCATTCACAAATGTGACCGTTGTTAGACTGTCTAAATATTAAATCTGGATCATGATCTATTGTTATTTTCATTAAATTTTCAGAATTTTCAAAGTGCATGAAAATTTTTGAAGCACTTTATTTCGTATTTGTGTGATACAGATCCAAAACATAGTGGTCTGCATCAGAATGTATGAGAACATAAGAAAAAATATTCTAAAAAGGAAAGAACATATTCTGAAATGTTGTTTTTTATTGGTAACTTTTGTTATGGGGCTTACAACTTCATATCCCAGTTTATTAAACCAAGCAGAATTCTTTTGGACTGTGGAATGGAAAAAAGTACTGAATACTTCTATATTTGCTTCAATTATATTTGTGTATTACTGAAATTAAGTAAAGCTGTGATGCTACATTCATACAACAGTGAATACTGGCCGTGTGACATCCATTTTTTTAATGGACGTCAAACGGCAGCATTAGTTTTACTGTCAGTCAATCAGGGCTATTCACATGACCATTATTTTGACGGTTTGTCATACTAAATGGGGGAGCCATGAAAACTGGTGCCCCTTGGGTGCGAGACGCATCCATTTTTGACGGCCGTTTTTCACCTCGGTCATGGGAATCTAGCCTTACAATAACAATGCTAATATATTTTATTGCTCATGATTACTAGTACTTATTCTAGCAGTCTTTTTGAGTACATTATTCTTCAGATAAAGGTACAGAAGACAATCTGCATCTCCTTGCCTAGTGCCGGAAGATCAGTCATGTATGCTATCATAACAGAAGTAATATACTCAGATTACAGATTCATTTTGACTTATTTTTATCTTAGCCTGATCGATAACTTTAACATTCCCAGTTTTAAAAAAAAAGTTTGGAAGGTCAGGGGCCCTTTGTCCTATTATCAGTAGCTATCCAGTTGTCTATAACTCATTCCTTTTTGTGCTATTGTATCCATTGAACAAAAGCCAGATAAGGAACACACATAGATAAAGGAGAACAGAACTGAGAGAGAATCTAAAAATCAATTAAATGAATGGAGATTTTTATATTGTTAGCATTCATAAGATGACTAACACCAGCCATTTCATCTATAAAATGATCCTAGTGCCTCAATACTTTTTTATTTTTAACAGACTCCAGTCTACTCACCTGGTATTATATATTAGGCATTTCGCACAAAACAGTGATGTAGCTAGAATGACTTTTCTCTATTCTACTTTTCCATGTGCCAGGGTTTACCAACAAGACACTCTACTTTAGGACTATGACCTTTCCTAACAAACATACAGTCATATGAAAAAGTTTGGGCACCCCTATTAATCTTAATCATTTTTAGTTCTAAATATTTGGGTGTTTGCAACAGCCATTTCAATTTGATATATCTAATAACTGATGGACACAGTAATATTTCAGGATTGAAATGAGGTTTATTGTACTAACAGAAAATGTGCAATATGCCTTAAACCAAAATTTGACAGATGCAAAAGTATGGGCACCTCAACAGAAAAGTGACATTAATATTTAGTAGATCCTCCTTTTGCAAAAATAACAGCCTCTAGTCGCTTCCTGTAGCTTTTAATCAGTTCCTGGATCCTGGATGAAGGTATTTTTGACCATTCCTCTTTACAAAACAATTCCAGTTCAGTTAAGTTTGATGGTCGCCGAGCATGGACAGCCCGCTTCAAATTATCCCACAGATGTTCAATGATATTCAGGTCTGGGGACTGGGATGGCCATTCCAGAACATTGTAATTGTTCCTCTGCATGAATGCCTGAGTAGATTTGGAGCTGTGTTTTGGATCATTGTCTTGCTGAAATATCCATCCCCGGCGTAACTTCAAATTCGTCACTGATTCTTGTACATTATTCTCAAGAATCTGCTGATACTGAGTTGAATCCATGCGACCCTCAACTTTAACAAGATTCCCGGTGCCGGCATTGGCCACACAGCCCCAAAGCATGATGGAACCTCCACCAAATTTTACAGTGGGTAGCAAGTGTTTTTCTTGGAATGCTGTGTTTTTTTGACGCCATGCATAACGCCTTTTTGTATGACCAAACAACTCAATCTTTGTTTCATCAGTCCACAGGACCTTCTTCCAAAATGAAGCTGGCTTGTCCAAATGTGCTTTTGCATACCTCAGGCGACTCTGTTTGTGGCGTGCTTTCAGAAACGGCTTCTTTCGCATCACTCTCCCATACAGCTTCTCCTTGTGCAAAGTGTGCTGTATTGTTGACCGATGCACAGTGACACCATCTGCAGCAAGATGATGCTGCAGCTCTTTGGAGGTGGTCTGTGGATTGTCCTTGACTGTTCTCACCATTCTTCTTCTCTGCCTTTCTGATATTTTTCTTGGCCTGCCACTTCTGGGCTTAACAAGAACTGTCCCTGTGGTCTTCCATTTCCTTACTATGTTCCTCACAGTGGAAACTGACAGGTTAAATCTCTGAGACAACTTTTTGTATCCTTCCCCTGAACAACTATGTTGAACAATCTTTGTTTTCAGATCATTTGAGAGTTGTTTTGAGGAGCCCATGATGCCACTCTTCAGAGGAGATTCAAATAGGAGAACAACTTGCAATTGGCCATCTTAAATACCTTTTCTCATGGTTGGATACACCTGGCTATGAAGTTCAAAGCTCAGTGAGGTTACAAAACCAATTTTGTGCTTCAGTAAGTCAGTAAAAAGTAGTTAGGAGTATTCAAATCAATAAAATGATAAGGGTACCCAAATTTTTGCACCGGTCAAATTTTGGTTTAATGCATATTGCACATTTTCTGTTAGTACAATAAACCTCATTTCAATCCTGAAATATTACTGTGTCCATCAGTTATTAGATATATCAAATTGAAATGGCTGTTGCAAACACCCAAATATTTAGAACTAAAAATGATTAAGAGTAATAGGGGTGCCCAAACTTTTTCATATGACTGTAAAAACTATTTGATATAACAACAGAAGATACAGTAAGAGAAAGTGTATTGGCCAAACAACATTAGCTACCAGTAGATGGTACAATGTATGGTCTTTAGAAGGGCATATGGTACATTATGTTTAATGCTGCACATGTATTTTTCAAGTTGAACAAATGCTATAATTCATCAGGTATTGAATCACAAAATAGATACAGTAGAAATAATGGGGCAAATGTATAGACTTTACAAGACTTATATATCGTACATAACTTACTAAAGGCCCAAACTGGTGCAGGGAATGGACTTCCCTGCTCCAGAATGGAAATCTATGCCAGTTAGGAAATGACATAGATTTCCATTGTAAATCACACCAGAAAACTGGCGTGAGTTCTAATAAATCTATCAGGCCAAGGCGTACCCGCTCTGCTCTGCCTACATTCACACAGTGTGACAGGTGAGGCACGCATTGGGACTTGTGGTGCACGTTTGGCACAAAAAAGGGCCAGATGTAAACCTCAATACAATGATGAATCCCTCCCATTGTTTAAATAATGTTTAACCATCAGATCCAAAAAGTGATACCAAAAACGGTTTTATGCAAATATAACGAAATCACGGATAAAGAAAAAAAGGTTTTACAACTTTCTAATATAGTTTGTTTCAATTCCTCATCATTTTCAAGATATCTTTTGCTGTCAGTAAATGACTCCTACTTGCATTCACAGGTTGCAAACTGGTATAGACCTTGTTCTGCTCTGACCTGAGTACATATAATTGTATCCAGTCTAGACAATGCTCTGTGAGCTAACCTGCCTGGACCTCAAACTGATACATTTTAACAAACTAGAGGGTTGTGCAGCTGTTGCTGATGTATTCTTTGTAGCTTAGGCTAGGTTCACACCTGCGCCTGTATTCCGTTTGGGGTTTCCATCCCCAAACCCGCTTATAAAATGCAGAGACTTTTCTCTCCGCATTTTTCTACATTTTTTCAGGCGGAAACTCGGCGGACCCCATTATAGTCTATGGCAGCGGTTCTCAACCTGTGGGTCGCGACCCCGGCGGGGGTTGAATGACCAAAACACAGGGGTCGCCTAAAGCCATCGGAAAATACATATTTCGATGGCTTTAGCCACTGAGAAGTCGCGCTATTCAGCTGGAACGCATGTCGTTATGGATGTGCGTTCCAAACTGAATGCCTGTGCGCACTTTCGGACCAGTGGAGCGATGCTGCGGGTCCAGCCCTAAGAGGGTGCCCCACGCTGTGTAGCTCCCGGCATCCGCCGTGCCGTTACGCGGATGCCGGGTCTGTTACAATGATGGCAGCCGCTCACCATGCAGAGCGGTCACCATAGCAACTGGGCCTTCGCTGTACAGCGGAGTCCCGGAGCTAATGCCCGCGATCAGAGTCTGACCGCGGGCATTACTACTGTATCTGTGAGCAGCCCCCCCCCCCCCGGGCTGTAAAAACTGCCCCATACCTGTTAAGTTGCAGGTCGACTCCCCGCGAGTCGAGCTGTTCCGGCGACAGCCTGGAGCCTAATGAAGGCTCCCAGGCCTGTCACTGGGATACTACTACTGAGACTGGTCTATGACCAGTCTCAGTAGTAATGTACAGAATCTCCCATAGACTGCAATACACTTGTATTGCAGTCTATGGGACTTGCAATCAAATGATTGCAGGTTCAAGCCCCATGAAGGGAGGGGGGCTAATAAAATAGTAAAAAAAAAAAAATTAAATAAAAAAAAAAAGTTCTAACTCACCCACTTTCCCTAGAATACATATAAAAGTACAAAATTACTGTGAAACACATACACATTAGCTATCCCTGTGTCCGAAAATGCCCAGTCTACAACCTTATAAAAATATTTTTCTTGTAAGGTGAACATCAGAGCGGGAAAAAAAAATCTAAAGTGCCAAACCGCCATATTTTTTGCTGTTTCGCCTCTAATTTGAATAAAAAGTGATCAAAGCAATAGACATTCCCCAAAATGGCATAACTAAAAAGTACATCTGGCCCTGCAAAAAAAGACGCCCTATTCCTCCCCGTACAGCTGCAGGGACACCTGTCAATGTGACCTTGCAGCTGTTGCAAAACTACAACTTCCATATATTAGACATTTTACCACATTTTTTTGTCTTAAAATATTTTTCCCTATTTTCCTCCTCTAAAACCTAGGTGCGTCTTATGGTCTGGGGTCACCGCAACATGAGGAACTGTATTGCGGGGTCACGGCATTAGAAAGGTTGAGAACCACTGGTCTATGGGGTCTGTGGATTTCCGCGAGGACCCGAAGAATGGAAACACAGGCGCAGGTGTGAACCTAGCATCACAGAGCATTGCCTGGGCTGGAATTCTTGAAATTACCTTGAAAATGGCAAATAATTGAAACATAAAGCATGTTAGAAAGTTGTAGAACTTTTCTATAACACAGTAATTAAGTGTTAATGAAAAACAATATATTTGTTTGTTAAAATCTTATATCTAACGTTGTTGATACAGGAGATGCTAACTATGTCCTCCCTATCTATGCTATGTCTTACCCTGAACAATTTCGTAGCTGAATGAGCATTAATGTGGCTGACAAAGGAAGTTGGCAGACAGCTACTTCCTGTCCAAAAATCAAAGGCATGAGGCATTTGGAGAACAATTGGCTGAGCTTGCATAAAGAAATGCTTCACAGAGATACTATGACGCGATAGCAACACTTTCTGGTTTTTACCTTTGGGTGAAATGAAGCTTTACATTTCTAAAAGTGTAATCTAGGAGGGGAAACCATCAAGAATAATCTACTCTGAAACTGAAAAGTTCACATTTTTGTTAGTATTCAGCATGGCACTAGGGATAGATTGTTTAAAATTAACCTCACAAAAAGAATGTTTCTGTAAATCAGAGAGGGGTCAGATGGTCAAGTATGTCCATCCAAATATGAATCTCTCCAAACTGGTTTATTAGCGTTGCTTGGGAGTGCACAGTGTTCACTAAAGTATCCCTATGATTTATTTCTTTTACCAGTTTTCTAAATAGACATATGCAATGTACATCTGTTAGAACTATTTTTTTGCTTTCACATATCCTGCAAAGAATGTTCAGCATTGGAGAGATCATTTAAGGCTGTCACTAACATATCAAACACTCGGTTCTTTCCACCGTAGCTATGAGGACAAACATGAGTATGTAAGCCAGGTGTTCTTTTAATGCTATGCACAGGTTGGGAAAAAAACAAGGAGTTGTCTATCATTTTCTTTTTGGAACTCCAACGCATATTAAAAAGTTCAATCTGCCTTTATCAACCAAAAATATTGTGCCTATCGGATTTTAAAGAGAAACAGCACGCTGGACGCTGTTGTTTGAAATGTCAGAATAGCATTCATTGTGTGGTTCATGAGTTTAGGTTATGTGCATAGATAGGCCCTGATTTTAGGATAGGTGAATATTATATAAGTCCACAAAGATATATGATGATGAGTAAACAAGGAAAATAAAAATAAAAATCTAACCCGTTATATATAATTGCATACGTCAAATGTAAATGGTTTTCCAGACACATACAGAATTTTTTTATGTTACTATGTCCATCTTATTAGGTGAAATGTCTCAAGGAAATGAATGTTGTTACTACTATACAATTGCTTATGGAGATCCCTTCACATAAACCAATCTGTTCATAAGGGTCAGATTCTACCTTTCCATGTGAGTCCTATAGAAATAGCAGAGTGACATACAGTATTTCTCCATTAACAACCAATGTGCAGAATTCTGCATTCAGACAGCAGTGCACCGTGGGACTTCAAACATCATGTAGACAATTGCGTTCACATTTCTGGCTAGGGTACAGATAAAGCACAGTTTCTTTCCAAGTAGTCACCATCAAAATGTTTAATTTTGCTTTAGATGTGAATGGAGAAAGGCATATTAAGTTGAAAAGCATGTAGTTGGCACAGTTAAGGACAATAAAGCTGGCAGTGTTATGGGGCAAGTATCTGCCAGTATCATTGCTGCCATGTGTTTTACACTTATGAGATATGTAGCTGGCACAGTTATGAGATCACTATGGCTGCCACTTTTATGGAGGTTTTGTTAGTGGATCAGTGACTGTGACTAGTAAATGTTAGTCTGTCTATGCTCACTTAGGTCCATGCATCTGTATTTTGCTTCTGATCTCTCCTTTGGTCAAGGCCTGATTACACCTTGACACCAAACTAACCAGAGAACTGGGAAAACACAAGTTAGATTTTTACATTGTACTCTTGTTGTATTCAGTCCATTTCTTTACCCACATTTGCCCTTAGACCACTCATTACACTTACAGTATATAGGTAAAACATTTCACTATTCTTCTTAGAACACAATGATCAATAGTCATCAGTAGTCTTCAATGTCTATTGTTTACTAAAATTATTTGATATGTATTTTAGATTACTCAGTCATAGTTCCTGCTTTCATTTATAGACCCATCCCTTTCCTCTACTTTTTATATTCATTTTCCGTTCTAGCCTACGATTGTGTTGTGGACTCTTTCACGTTGTATTCATATCTCTGGGGAACCTTCCCCCGATAAGATATGATTCAATATTTGGCAAATAGTGATTCATCTTCAGGGAGGGTGTTCATGTTATATGCAGCTGAGGCAGCAGGAAAACAATAGGTCTGAAATGGACAAAATATATTTAATCTAAGACTATGCTTTGACTTTATCCACATTTCCTGTTGGGCTGAAATATTCCATTTTACAGCGGTGATTACTAGAATATTTAAAGGTATGTTCCATGTTGGTATGGAAGGTTACTGGAGAAAACAGACGTTTTACTATATTTTAAAACTACTTTTTGGATCATTATAGTGCCAATTCAGTAATCTAGATTTTCTATGCAATCTGCGGTAAATAACTCTGTATATTAGTTATCTATAGATTCATAAGGTATCCAAGGCCATAACAGATATCCCAGGGGAAGTAAGGCCTTATGACCAAAACAGTCAGTTCTCAAAATTAAAAGGTATAAGAACTATGGTCTTTACTGTTACTTTCCAGGTCTACTTTTTCCAACCTTCTTATAATTTGCATTCACATTTCATTACTGTTGCCTCCATTCTGCTATGTTTTATCCCCCAATTCCTTCATCTACAGTAAGAACCAATTCCATTGTAAAATTACCCTAAAAATTAATGGATACCTTCTTCTGAAGGTACTTTTGCAGTGGAGTTGCCCACCCTGAACTGCTGCCATTAACTTCTATGTCTATTAAGCTAGGTTCAGGTTTCCGTCCTTCGAATCTGCATGGGGCCCTGAAAGACGGAAACCTTATTTGCTTAAAGAGAGGTTACACGTGAAAACCCATGGACCTCATAGACTATAATAGGGTCTGCCGGGTTTCCACCGATTTTATACTGAAACCGGTGGAGAGAAGAATCCTCCTTGCAGGACTGTTCTCTCTGCCGATTTTAAGCAGAATCTTCGGCGGAGTCTTGTACAGACACTGCAACGCAGATGTGAACCTAGCCTTACTCTGTTTGTTATTCTCAAAATGTATCATAATAACAGTAGCTAAAGATATAATTACCTTAAGCATCTGTAGTCATACATCTCAAGACCTTTACATTATTTCACACTTTGCAACTTCACAAAATCATGCAACTAAAGCAGTAGGTCGGCTGTAACTGATAGACTGTCCAAAGGGAAGGCGGTGATGGTTTATTACTGTCTCTGTCTTACAGATTGCTATATACACTGCTTAATGAGTCCATGAGGCGGCTTCCTCTCGCAGTCAGTTCATCATCAGGTGCCAGAGAGCTGCAGAAGTTGCTGTGTCCTTACCAGATCAGCTTTGTTTTACATGTGTGGAGGTTAATATATCAGCCCCAGTTACAGGGAAAATTATCAGAAACAAAAATCAATGTTGAAATACCCGCTAAAGATCTGATATGACCTATGGACAGCACATTGGGGCTGATTTATTGTGAAAAGTTGAAATTTTTTCACGACTTACACCAGAAAACTGGTGCAAAATATGGCTGAAACCTACACTAGTTTGAGACTGCCATAGGTTTCAATTCTGGTCCAAAGGGACCTTCCGCAATGCTGCTGATTTTTTTTTATATAAGGAGGTCACAGCTTTTTAATAGTTCTGATGCATCTCACACCAATGCACAAACGGATGCGCAAAGGACCAATCTTAATAAATCGGCTGCAATGTATACGCTCCAAAAAAGCAGGACCAAAAAAGTAACCTTAAATAAAAAAGTACAACACTGCCACACCCATATAACAGGTTCTAGTGCTTCCCCTTTCAAACTAAACATATGTGTCCAGTAAGGCAAAATAACTGTAACAGAGAGGCTAAGGACCCACGTAGCAAGCTGCACCCAAAAAAACGTGAAAAGGGGCTGCGGGAAAAACCGCAACGGAAGAGCATCACTGTTTTTCCTACAGCACTTTTCACACAAAGTCCGCAGAGTTTTCCTCTGCGGACTTTGTGCTTCTATTATACCTATACAGAAAATGCCAGCGTTTCCGTAGGTATTATTGACTTGCTATAATTTACAAAAACGCAACCGTTTTTGAAATCGCAGCATTTCTGCTTTGGATTTTTTCTGCAATGTGTGGATGAGATTAGCCAGAATCCCATCCACTTTGCAGGTACTGTAAAATGTGGTGGTTTTTGCCATGGCGTATTTTTGATGTATTTTTTTCCGTTTTTTTTTTTTTTTTTGCTGTGCATTTACTATGCGGGGCCTTAGCCTAAGTTGTGAAAATACTGCTTTTTTTGTTGCAGATTTTTCTGCAGATTTTTGAGCCCAAACCAAGAGCAGCTACAAAAGGAATGGGAAATATGTAGGAAGTTCTTATACTTCTACCTTCTGCTCAATTCACTCCTGGCTTTGGCTCAAAAAAACGCAACAAAATCTGCAACAAAAAAAGCTGCGTTTCCGCAACATGGAGCTTCAGCCTAAGGCTAAGGCTGAGGCCCCACATTGCAGAAAAGCTGCTTCTCTTGTTGCAGATTTTGCTGTGGTACTTTGAGCCAAAGTCAAGAGTGGATGCAACAGAAGTATAAGAGCTTTTTTATATTTGCCATTCCTTTTCAAGCCACTCTTGATTTTTTTTTCCACTTTTTTACATTTTCCCAGATATTAAAAAAAGAAAAAAAAATGCAAAAATAAACATGAAAAGGCTTATGCATCACTGAAAAAAGACACAAAAATTACTTGATTAACCCAAAAGAAAAAAAATATATTATTGCTTTCAAAACCACATGAGCAAAAAAAAAACTTGTAAATGTGTCTGAACATGAACTGAGGAAAACTGTTTGATTATGAGGCCAGAGCCCCACGTGGCAAAAATGCTGCCGTTTGGCTGCGGTGGAAACGTCGCAGAAAAAGACGCAGAGTTTTACAGTCCCTACAAAGTCGATGGGATTCTAGTGAATGTCATCCACACATTGCGGAAAAATATGCGCAACGGACACGCTGCGATTTCTAAAACCGTTGCGGTTTTGGAAATCGCAGCATGTCAATTATACCTACGGAAACGCCGGTGGTTTCCCTTTAGGTATAATTGGAGCAGAAAGACTTTCTGTGAAAAGCGCTGCAAGAAAAACCATGATACGTTACCGCCGCGTTTTTTCCCACAAAGCTTTTTTGCTGTGGCGTGCTACGTTAAGCCTTAGCCTGAAGTGGTTAATGTGTAACTTGTCTATTTATCAGTAATTAGTTATTTTTTTGTATATGAAAAGTAAATCAATAAAGGATTTAAAATGTCAAAAACATATATACATATAATCATAGCCAAGGGAGACTGTTAAATGGTAGGCCCTGGATAATACATAACTCTCACAGTTTTCTTCTGAAGCCCCATGCACCCAACTCTATTATAGGTCTACACTGGATGAAAATCTATGGGTCCATACTGAACTGTGAACAAAGTAATCATGACATGTTTCTTGAAGTATTCTTCTTGTTTAGTCCTGATCCATGATATGTACCCTAGGGATTCGGTACATTGAGGTGCAGGCTCTGGGAATACACCTTTCTTGTGTAACTTGAACCTGTGTAAGTAAAAATACATGAAACATAAATGTTAGTTAACTATATGTTCTAGAGAGTAAAAAATTAAATATGAGATCAGATATACTTTGCTTCTTCTAAACTTTTAGCTCTTAAAACTTAACTTGATATTTTTGATGTTGGTTTAGTTAACCCACCATTCTTCTACTTGGCATGAAAACTTGGCACAATTTTTGTGTAATTATTGGAAAATACAGATTCATGTTTAACTAGTAATTATTTTGATCACATCTGTTTGGATCAAGCAGCAAGAGAGCAGGAACGCAAAGACAAGATGATGAAGTCAGTGGGAAATGGAGCCCTGACAGATTGTTGACTCACTTTAGTGATGTCATATTGCTCTGAAAGCAGGAGCCTACAGACGGTTTGCTATTTGCGCTTTTGCTCGTATGTCTAGAAAGTTATTTATCCAGACAGCTTGTTTGTTTTAAGTTCAGAACCAAGTCTCAGCTGAGGCTGAAAAGGTCCCCTACCCTGGCGCAGATGCTAATCGAGGATTAAACTTTGTACCATTTTGTCCACTGAAATGAAAAAATAATGGGAGACATACGGATAAGTGTAATGAAGAGGAACAATGGAGAGTTTCTCAGGGGTTAAGCCAGCTTCATCACTGTGCACAACAGAGTTAATCTGCCTAAAGGAGGCTTTAAACTATATTATAAGTGAAAACTTACTACTTGGAGATTGCTTCATAAAAGACACTATTTGTGCAGAAGATTGTACAATTAGGAGCCAGTGGGGCAGAAGATAGAGGTCTGACAAAATCCTTGTTTGCCTCTCATGGGGTCTTGTTTTGTCCACATAAATGTTTTCCACGTTGGCGTCTAAAGAAGATACCCAATAACAAAAAGAAAACTACTTTTCCCCCATCTTTAGGCACGGAACAATAGAACTGTATTAGTTAGTAGGGTAAACTCTTTTCTTGTATAGTCAACTGTTAAGAGTCCACAGAAAGTGTTAGCCAAAGTATGTGAAGAGATAAGATAGAATAAGCCAGTGATTAATTAGTGAGCCAAGACAATAAATATAATATCAATAACATTTCTAGTAATACACTTAATTCTATTACTGTATATATTATGACTCCGCTTTGCATCCAATTTCTTAATTATTACATTGTGTTATATTTTGTTGCTTGATTGTACGTTCCGATTTTTTTCAAGCTAGAATTCAGTTCAGTGTGTTATCCGGGTTTTTCCTGAATAGCACATTGACCCATTCATTTCTGTCGGCCTATGCACATACATATGCATATACATACTCTCTTCCTAATTCATTTATTTATTTAAGCTGTTTATACAGCGCCCATATATTCTACAGTGTTTTACCGATATTGTCATCAATATTACTTTGTCTTTCTGCTTTTACAGTAAAACTGCATTACTTTAATGAGTCTGCTTAAAAATGTTTTTCTGTTATTATATCTAAGGTTAGAGCTTACATGGCAACTTTCCCCACGATTTTGTAGCATGACAAAAGATAGGCATGTCACCCAGCGACTTCTTCTTTAATGTAAGTGAATAGAGACCCAGAGGGTGCTCAGATTGCAACTTTTAGTTGCATAAAAAAGTGTTTGATCTTTCTGTGACTAGAAGTCACAGTTGCAGCGACCGTGGGTGTTGCACTGCAACGTCACTTATGTTAATGAAGGAGTCCCAGTGCACCATGGTGATCTCTGGTCACACGAGAGGAGTCTAAGCCAATGTTGAATTGCTAATGCTGACGTGTAGCTCAAGCCTGATAAAATGTGCACAATAGTTCATTTTAAAGTGACTAAAATGGTCTTTTCTTATCATTCACCAAATCTGGAAAACGGGACAAATCTAGATTTGATTTACTAACTATGAGAGGGATTCTGTCAGCAGTAAATTCTCAGTCTAAGCCTAAATTTACACGTCCGAGTTTCACCCTTGTGAATGCCGGATTTCCCAGCCTGAACCATGTGCAGGGAGAGGGACTACTAGCATAATAGTTATCTATACTGTCCTGTACTATATTCACTATGAGACAGTATGTCACTGGGAGGCAGGAATTCCTAGCATCCTAGATAACTATTATGCTAGTAGTCCCTCTCCCTGCACACTGCACATTTCAGTCCAGGAAATCCAGCACTCACATGGACCAAGATTAATAAGTGAAACTTGGTTTTAAAAATCTAGGCTTAGACTGGGATAATATAAACCAATCTTACTAAATGTGCTAATGGATTAATGAATGCTAAAATTAAAATGTGCAATTTTGCAGTTGCATCCTGGCTTACGTAATCCAAGATGTTTTCAGTGTAATAATTCACATATATTACTAGACATTTGACATTTTTCAGTCATTTTAATCAAAAATCCACTTTCTTGAGTCATCCACATTTATGGCATATGCTGATGTTTTTCTATTTTCCAGAATGGTTTTGATATGTCTGTACATAACACATCAAAATCTCATTAAATACTGATGCTTAGAAGAAAAGACATAGAAGTGGTGGGGGTTAACATAATAAAAATGTATGTCTGTATGTGCAAGTAATGGAACATAAAAAGATGAGAAATCGAACTGAACAAAATAAATGGATACAAGGTTGTTGTTTTCCTTCTCCTTGAAGAAAATGCCTTTTATCTGTGTCAGCTTTAGGCCTCAAGAATCACAATGGAACAAAAAAGTTCTTTGTGGTATGCAATGATAAAAGCAAGGCATGAAATAAAATGATACGGACACAGTCTTTTCACACAACACTAAACAGATTTAGTCTTTGTATATAGATTAAAAATGTGTTTCCACATTAGTCATGTGAGGGTTGTTTCCTAGCCTAGTACTAGTACACACGGTACTTCCAGTAAGCCTCTGCATAATTACAGGGTTCGCTGAAGAACTCTTATTGACATCACATACATGTAAAGAGGCTAGAAAAGTTGATGTTCAAAGAACTGTGCAAGCATCAGTCTGACAAAATAATAATGGGTTTCTCAGAAGATGTTGGCAAAATTTCAGTTATTGTTTTTGCTATGATATAGGCACAATTCTGATGTTTTAACTGTTCATTAGAGTTCAGAATTGCAATTGATAGTAGACATTGAAATCCAGTTTTAAACTATGCTGTAGTTTTGAATATGCAAACCCATACACACTGAATCTTAGCTACAAATGTAGCAATTGTTGACATTGCAGATGGATCAAGTTAGCGTGATCCCCCTGCGATGTTAACTCCCCTTATGTTCCCTTCCCTCCAGTCTACAATTAAAAAAAAAAACACTGCTGGTCGTATGATAAACTGTAAAAAAAATCATATGATATCATATCAATCATATGATAAAACTTTATGATAAGGGCTGCGACAATTTAATTGTAAGGATATGTTCACACGGAGGAAAATGAAGAGGAATTCCTCTTTATTTTCCGCAGCCGACATTTTCACCCATGGTCGGCCATGACCGGATGCTGTTGCAGTGCATTGGCATTCCGTCACGGCATGCCGCTGCTGATTTACGCACGAATGAATGGGCCTAATCAGCAGGGAGTCTCGAGCTGTGGACTCCGTGGCTGAATCAGCTGTGAATCCGCAACAAGATCGAGCAGGACGCTTCTTTTTTCTGCATCCTGCTACGATCTCTGACTCCCATTGAAAACAATGAGAGGCAGATTCCGGTGAAATCTGCCCCCAAATCCGTGGCATATTCCACTGTGTGAACATACCCTAAGGACAATGACTACATCTAAATTGTGTGAGGACCATGAAAAATCATAGGGCTCCGTGTTAAATACTGAAAGACAGCCCCACTTGCTTAGACCTACAACTGGTAAAAAGTAAGTTATTATCACATGTAACCTTTTATCATACATATAATCGCGAGTTTTCTTCGGTCACCTATTCCGCAATCTCTTGCATCTTACAATACTTTCCCTAATCCTTCAGTTTTCTTCATGTACAGTATCTACTTTCTGCTTCTTTTCTTGTATACATAATCCTATCTATTATTGAGCCAATTGTTAGTGATAAGCATTCACAGGAATGCTCAATTCTGATAACTGAACTGCTTAAACAGCCTCCAATAGAGCAAATGTTAGTTTGTGGGCTGACAGCAACTTTTCTGCAACATGTAAGATGCAGGATTATTAGCGGTACATCGCCCTGTGTAGTCAGTACTGCCAGTAACCCATAAAACATCACTGTAGTGATCGTTCCTCCCCCATGTTCTATGCATCTGTGTAAATGGCTAATGGATACAAGCACTGATCCATCAGCAGTTGACAGCCTGACAGTTGAGCCATGTAAATGGGTTCTTAGTCTTTCAATCCAGGTATCTTCCATCTTCAAGAAGCAGTTCACTGCCACACACCTTTTAACAGAGGAGGCGGGTCAGCTCTGCTTCTTCTCCATGTACTTTTTGCCCTGCCCTGCCTCTTACTTGTGCTCTTTAATAAAAAAAAAATCCTACCAGTAGATTCACAAATGCTGAGTAGTTGAGTTATCCAATGACAGTTCTGTAGTTGTCATGTATGAGACAATACCCGTGAGAACAGCTTTGCCACATTAAAACATGCAATAACTAAAAAAAGGTCTTGATAGGAATTATTTATATGTAGACAGCACCTAACAGATCTGTGTTGTGCAGACACTTAATATAGCGCCCAAATATATGGATCTTCACTGTACTTCATTGTGTTCCAAATTCATATGGCAAAAAACTTGAAATTTATGAGAATAGAAATTGCAGCATGCTTCAACACATCACGCAGTAAGTAGCCATTTATTCTTAGACGGATTGCTTCTGGGGAGAATACAGGCCTCATAGTACATCCATATTCTGGTATACAAAATGCCTATGGGTTTCAAGCACTGACCTGTAGGTACTTAAAGAGGTTTCTCCATCAAACTAAGTTATCCCCTATGGATACAGGATAACTTGCAGATAGGTAGGGTTCAACCCACTCAGATCCCCACCGATCAGGAGAAAGAGGGGATTTTGTCCCCCATTGTGAAACGAGTTGTGGTCAAGCAGTATATGCATTGCTCCTTTAATTTCAATGGGGGTGCCAGAGATAGCCAAAGCAAATTTCTTTAATGTGCCACCATACAGTCTCTTAGCACACAGTTCTTCTTGGCTGTAAATTTACAAAACAAGTACACTAAAACATTTTCCCTAGCATAGTTTAACCTTAGAATAAGACACTCCTGTAGAAAAACTGTATCACAGTAACAGCATATGTAAATTTAATTTGCATGTTGATATGTTGCACCTAAAATTTCAGTTTTGGGCAAAATCACTGTTCAGTGGAGCAACAAATTTATCCAACTTTCCGGTTCATCCAAACTCACGTCGACCATCATGATTCTTTTGCTTTAGAAGCATATGTGAAAGCATCTGGACGTTTCAAAAGAAACCAGATAGTATAGATGATGAAATAATTGAGTTCTTCTCCACACATATTTTTAACATTTTTTACAGCTGATCAGTCATTTATGAAATATTACCATATGTTATAAATTCTGCACTAGGCACTGAATGGCGTACAAAGAAATAGATTTTAATAATTGTGAAATATGCCTATGTTTAAAACTGATTTATATGTTCACAGCTGAAATGAAATGAGTTATCCTGGGAATTATTCTGTATGGTTCATTGATTTAGCATTATAAGCTAAACTGTCTGTGTACATTGCACAAAATAGGTCACGGGGCTCCACACTGCACACAATTGAACACAATATTGCAGGATTTAATTCCTGAATGCATTGCTAAATTATTCACATGTATTATTTGTTTAGCAGCTGGTTTATTACATTACATGATTGTATTAATGTACTATGGCAAACACTCTGTAATCTCACAGCAAATGCTGAAAACCTCAAATATCCAGGATTCCCCGAAGCCACATTTTATATCACAGGATACCAATAGTAAATTGATGATCAAGGAGTCATGTTCCTGTCCATATCCTTGTAAAAGACTTTGTGATTTCTAAAAATAGCAGAAACACTGTGTTAGCCACTGAATGAATAATTAAGAATTAAGTAGCACAAGTTAACACATAGATGCAAAGTTAGGGCTAAAAAAACATAGCGACTACTGGACAAGTTGAAAGAGCCTTAAAGAAACAAACCTCGCTGTAAGATTCCTCTGTGAACTTTTGTATTCTATTCATGTGTTTGAAAGGAGGAGATAGAAGGGGCCAAGCAGAGGTGATATGCCGCTTCATTAGTTAAAGCTAAGCCAGCCTATTGGAGGTTTAATGGCCTAGAAGTTAAAACATATGACAGCTCTGATCCAAAGTTTAGTCAAGGGCATCCTGCAGGGAGCATAGCCTAGAAGAGACTCCCTGCTGTCCCCACTTCTTTTAGGTTTTCTTTGGCTTCACCCTCCTTCTTATCTTTATTACTATTACAAACCAAGAGCTCTTATTAAAACACAATACACCGCTGCTAATAAAAGTGAGCAAACCTCATTAGGACGAGGTTACAATAAGACTATATCTAATTACATGGCCTTTTCGGGAGAAATTATTAATGTGCCTAGATAAGGCAAGAGGAGATGAATTACATTTCCTCTGACTGTTTTCATAAGTTCATAGGACATACTGTAAATTCTGTCTTTATCCTTTTGTATATATTTTTCTGTGTGATCTCAATTTCTTATGTGATATCTGCAGGCAATATATTTGTTAAAGTGTTAAAACATAACACTGAACAAGCTACAGGGTTGGGTTGTAGGGTTTTAATAGACAATTTCCTAAGAACTGAAGAAATAGCCTCCAGCAAAGCAGGACTATAATACTAGTCCAGGTTATAAACAACTTAGTGTCCACCAGAAATACTCTCAATGGCTGCTTATCTTTACAGAATAACTTTATCTAGATATTCTCATATTCTATCAACATGTGAAACTTAAAGATGATATTAACCTGTGCATTTGTTGTGAATTTATGTTATAACAATAACTCATAAGTGGTAAATATAATTATAATTTTTTTTTCTATTATGCTTTAAGAAGGTTGTAAAAGTATTATCACAAGTCTAGTCCAATAAGTTTCACATTGATATAATTTTTCTGAAAAGGCAACACAATGTTTTGTATAGAGGGTACAGTTTCAAAAATAGTTAACAAGTAATTGAGATTTTGGTGCAAATACAATATATTGATATAACTCCTAAAAATACAAATAATTGAAGCAATGGACAAAGAGTTTTTCAAAACCAGGCAGCCAGTCCACCACATGAATTCTCTAGCACCTGACGTGACCACATGATAAGTCGAACCTGTCAAACAGTTAGAATATGCAGGTTAGTTTTCTCGTTTTAATATAGAAATGTTTAAAATTGTATAAAAGTGGGGGTTCAGAATGGGGGGAGCAAAACATATCCGTAGGGGTTCCTAGCATTGCCAGCACTGTACTTCATAAAAACACTTGTCATAACTATAATTACCCCTGCTAAGGTCTGCAGACAGATAGAAATCCTGAAAACAAATGCCAGACAGTTATTACCCTAAAAGTAATACCGTTGAACATTATCCCATTTTGTTCCCCAGGTGGTAATTGTGCCTTACACAGTAAAAATGCCCCATTTGTGCTCACACAAAGTAATAATGAATTTTTTTTGTGCCCCACAAAGAAATAATGGCCTATGTATGCCCCTTACATTAATAATGTCCCTTGAGTGTATCTCAAATTAATAATGTCCATTAAGTTCCCCCATTAAAATTGTCCCTGAGTGCCTCTTTCAATTAGAAATGCCCCCTGAGTTTCCCCTAAATCAATTAATTATGCCCCACACACAAATCAGAATTCCACTGGTGTATTCCATAAAAAGAAATATAGTCACATAACAATTGCTTTACAAGTGCAGCCTTTTCTGTCCTGCATCGTGGTTAAATGTCCTATTTGTGGTTCTAGTTTCGGAAAAGGCAGGAAGGCTGGGCATCTATTCTGTACTGGGGATTTATCCTGTATTGGCATCCAGAGGTCTGTACAGTATTCAAGTGTACAATATTTTACCATTTAAACAATCCTTCTGCAATGTCTGGCCTAAAGTTAGCTGATTGGTAGAGCATGTATTATAAATAAGAATGATTTCCTATCACATAGCGATCATGCTAAAGACTGAGGGGGTATGGGGGAAAGAGGGGGATATGATGTACATGCTAAATCCATCTACTTGGTGCTTGTGGCGTCATTAGATGGGAAAGATCCATTGCCAGTGGCCTCACCCTCTCTGTCACAGTCGTCCCACTGCATGATCCATATGTCCCTCGACATTTGCCATCAGGGAAAACTTGGGAAGCCATCATACACATAAAATGGAGGCTAAACCTGTTGAATTCAGTAGGTTCCACTGATACAAAGCTAATGTGTATGGCCTGCTTTATATGATTTGCCCACAAAATCCCAAATGGCAAATAAGTCCACATTGTTATGCAACATCATATTCTATAACAGTGCAAAATGATATACCATTCCATGTGTGGAATGCTGGGTAACAGCTCCTTTGGGTGCAGTAATGGCTTTCATGACTGGTTGATCATCAGAAGCTGCTGCCTCCTGTATGTAAGAGACTTATGATATCCATGAGTCATAGTAAAATTCTTGTGGATAACCTCAATGTTTCCCTAGAAAGAAAAAAGTTGCAAGTGACCCACGACATATCTTTGGAATTTTGAACATGTTGAGATTCTAGTTATCACTGCATGACTTTTTCCCCATTAGGAAATCATTGAGGTGAGAGTAGTACTGCCCTAACCTTAAGGGAAATATTGAAAAGATTAAAAACTGTGCACTTTTTATGCAACATAATATTATAGATTATATATATACTATTGTAGAGCAGTAAATACAAGTAAAATATTTTATGTAATTTTTATTTCTCAAAAAAAGTGTAAGAAAAGATTTCTATATTTAGGCTCTAAATCTGGTAAGTATAATATCCGCAATTGTTTATTCACATGAAGTGTTACTGCTTGTTGAAGATTTTGAGCTACACCTTTAAAAGATCAATATTGAAAGTTATGTATGTAACTTATCCACGAGCTTCCTTGCTCGTAAATAATCCCACTATATTTAACATCACATTATTTATTTTGAATTTTAGTACTCATGTCCACCCCACACAGGAATTTCAGGAAATTATATATTTTAATTGAGTATAAACTAAATATACTTGGAAATACTTGGGGCTTTATACAGGAATGTTTATATTTTAACTGGAGATAATTTCTTATTAAATCTGAGAGCAGAGACATGCCACTGCTAATTTCTATGTGACGCAATTGTTACTTGAATGAAGTTTCAAAGCAAGTCATTTGGTTAGTTTGGATGGTAGCCATATAAACATGTCTGAGCGCTGATCTGCTGTAATGTCACTTCATGTTCCATGCCTCAGAAGCAATTTATGAAAGATGAAAAATGGACATCTGACTTCTACCACAATGACTGCAATTAAGTAGAAATGTTCTTAAGACTAAATGCAGGTTGATCTCATATGGGAGGATTTTGAAGTACATATAAAAATTAGTAAAATGTTGATGACACTACAAAAAAATAAAAAGTATGTCATGAAACAGCTGCATTTAAATGTATTTGGAACAATTATTATTCAATGAAATAAAAAATATATATTTCGCAACACTTAATAATAATAATACATTTTATTTATATAGCATATATTTTTTTCTTGAATTAAAGGTGCTGACTGTCTGGTATATTTTTAAAGTTTCAGTTTTTGAGTGTCATAAAAAAGGAAAGAAAATATATTTTCCCCAGCAGTCCCCTGGCACCCTTGAGCCAATGAGTCCCTGCTGGTCTCTACTTCTGGGTCCCTTTCAATACACAAGAAATGTCTGCTCAGAAAACAGGCCTAAGTGGTGAACCACCACAGACTTTGATTGTTTTAGTAGCTGCAAGTCAAGTGGAGACCAGCAGAAAGTGAAGACCAACAAGATTCAGGAAGTAGAGGCAGAGGGATTGCTGGTGGAAGTACTGCTTCTTTAACTTTTTTATGGCAAAAAATAAATTTTATAATATTCATTGGGGTGTCTTCATTTGCCCACTTCAAACTTTGCAGTTTTGATCCAGTTTATAGGGAGAAGAAAAAATATTCAAATACTTCTCTCTTTTTCATTCAAAGTCTGCACACTACTTTATATGCTGATAGCCCACCATAAACAGTGAAAGTGAATGGCCAAGGCTCTTCAGTTGAATAAGTCTACATGCTTCAACTCATAAACTTGTCTATAGCCGCAACGTAAAGGGGCCTTATTTTTTTTTAAAGGAGCCTAAATTGTAAGACAAATGAGATGTGTGTTTCATTATGTAAATCAAAGAATCTGCACCACTATTTTTGTGCCACTTGTTACTATAATATTCACAAATGGCATTTTTATGCCACTGTCGCCACTTTTCAAAAAGTTGGTGGGGCAAGGGGTTGAAAGTGGAAATCTAGAACAAAATTCTAGCATTAGATTTATGTTGTGATGCAGGGCTCCTCGAGGCACAGGCATCATCACGAATCTAGCAATTTCTAGAATCTAGCAACTGCAGATATCAACAATACTGCAGTCTTGATGAATTGGCCTCATAGCTGCTACACCTCAAATGATTCTATTGAACCCAAACATGGTAGGATAGTGATCTTATTTTAATTATAATGTTATACATATTAATACACAAAACATATCTCATATTGAGCAGAGCTTCGTTTTCATGATTTCATCATTACTTTGATTTATAGGGAGTCTGTCATCTCAATACGTATACTTAAATTAAGAATAGTATTTTGTAGAGCATTTGGACAGCTTTAAGACATACATTTCTTCCTTGAAACCATATTTCTCATTTTCCCAAAAATAGTTTTTAGTGCACCAGAGGTATTCCCTCACCTACTAGTACATAATTTTTCCTTACTTCAGAGTTGCCCATAGACCTCAAACCCTCAATCGATTTTCCTGCTTAGAGTCGGCATCACAGCTCAGCTCCTGAAATCTTATAAGAGCACCTAACCTGCAAAACGAGGTGCATGCAGAGTATTGTTCTTCTTGGATGCAAGCTTCAGTAGAGTACCGTCCTTGTAACCAGAATGTTATGTGTTGAATCTATGTCTATGTAGGGGATTTAGAGCTTTGTATTTTGATCACTATAAAGATATATTACAACATGAATCAGCACAGAATTATGGACCTTAAATTAACTTGGTGTTAAAAGGCAGACACTCCCTTTAACTTTCATGTATTATTTTCAGTGTTTTTATTTCCATATATTCATGTGTATTTCCTTCTATATTTCTTCCCAAGTTGAAAATAATTATAATAATCTATAACAGCGATGTCATACCAATGCAAACATGTTTTTCAGGAAGTTACAGCCTTCCTAAGACATCTGATAGAGTATGTTGCGTATTCAGTTATGCAAAGTCTGTATGGAAACACAGTACAGCTGTGAAAACACACAGACATGGGTACCGTCCCATTCTGCATTGGCTCTGTATAAGGGAATGATACCAATCAAACCAAAGGTAAAAATCCCATTTCTGTGTATAAGTCTCAGACCTATTTGCACCTAAAAATTTCCTGAAAAATTGCAAAAATGCATTGTGAAATACTAAGAAAATGTTACAAATTAAGTCATAGCAAAAACTATGATCTACAGTTATGAGAAAAACAAAGCACAACCTCTTTGAATTTTATGATTTTATGTATCAGGACAAAATAAAAAAAATCTGGTATCAGAAGGACTTAAAATTCGGTAAATTGAACCACAGATGAACAACAACACAATAGTTTCCAACGTTTCATTATTTATTTCACAAAAATAAAACCAAAATTAAAAAGCCCTGTGTGAATAACTAAATACAACTCATGAAGTAATAGCTTGTAGAACCACCTTTAGCAGCAATTACTTGAAGTAATGGTTTGCTGTGTGACTTTATCGGTCTCTCAAAACGCTCAGGAGGAATTTTGGCCCACTCTTCTTTACAGTGTTGCTGCAGTTTATTGAGGTTTGTGGACATTCATTTATGCATTTAAGCTCTCTTAAAGTCCCACCACAACATTTCAATTGGGTTGAAGTCTGGATCTTGTCTAGGCCGTTTAAAAACCTTGATCTTTTTCTTTTTCATCAGTTCTGTTGTAGATTTGTTTGTGTGCTTAGGATCATTGTCCTGTTGCATGACCCAGTTTCGACTAAGCTGTTGGATAGATGGCATTACAATTGCTTTGAATGTTCTCCACTTGTAATCTTTCTCACTGTAGAATATTTGGAAATAGCAGATTGATGGGCAGAAACAATTGCTTCTCTAAGATCATTGCTGATGTCTTTCCAACTTCGCATTGACGTTTTGTCTTAGTTCATTTGCGTTGAACACATTTTTATTTTTTTATAAAACCACACAATTAGAGGGCGCACTTTGCTTTTTCTCGTGACTGTATAAGTATACCATAAATAATGGTATTTTTACATGGGCTAATTTATGGCAATTTAATCACAAGTGCTTTTTGTCAATAAAAGTCCATTTTTGGCAGCACACCCTCTTTTTACATGGGAAGATGTGCTGCCAACAATGGTGATTTTTTTTGGACAGCATAAAAGATTAAATAAGCGACAAACAAGCATTTCTCATTTGTGAACTGATCACAGGGCTTTTCACACGGGCCAGTGATTATGAATGAGCATTCGCCTGCTTTTTGACCCAAAGGCCTTAAAGTGTAACTGTCTTACAATAGATTAATAAAGCATATTACAAAAATGTTCACCATACCATTCCATACACAATAACAAAAATAAAGTGATACGACAGTTACACTTTAAAGGGGTTGTCCGGGATAACTGGAAATCCCTACACTAATCTAAACACCCTCCCCCCCTCCTACTTTCTAAATAACATAATTAATCAAAAATGTATATTTATATCCCCCCCCATACACCCCATTATACTTACATTCCACACTTCTTTCTTGGGGATGGCTCCTCCTTCTTTACTCATTCTGCAGGTGCGCCCTCTTCTCCAACAGCTGCTTTGTGCACTGCTGCCGATAATCCATCTCTGCTTCCAGGCATGTGCAGTAGAGGTGGATCATCGCTGTAGAGGACAAAGCAGCGGTGGAGAAGAGCACACGCCTGCCAGAATCAGTAAAGAAGGAGGAGCCGTCCCCCAGGAAGACGCGTGGAAGGTGAGTATATAATGGGCTCGAGGGTTGGGCTGAGTAGGTAGGGAAAGGCAGGATAATTAGAGAAACAGGGAGGGGGGTGTATGGGAGGGAGAGAGAGAGAGGAGGGACTGAGAGAGGAAGGAGGGGGGAGTGAGGAAGGAGGGGGAGTGAGGTGAGAGGGGTTAGTGTGGAAGTTACATAGCAGGAAGCTGAACCATGTAAACAAAAGCAGGAGATACCAGGAGCTCCCAGAGACACCCATAAATCACTCAAAAGGTGCTAAAGGTGCTGCTAAAGGTATATGTGTGCATTTATTAACCCATTAACAGCACTAACAGACATTTAAAAAAAATAATAATTTTTTGCCTGGAAAACCCCTTTAAGGTCTATTTTAGCTTCCGTACAGCCTGGTAACCACTATACTCACCATAAGTTCATTTAGTATCACTTCCTTCATGAGCCTGTGTGGACTGATTTATCATTTATGGATAGACATCATAAAAAATATTGCTTCTATCCAGACTGCAAAAAAAAAAAAAAAAAAAAAAGTGTTCATCTGCAGAAGAGCACTTGAGCTATGTAAGTTTGAGCTGAACCGATACTTTCTCTGCATTGATCTTATGCAAAGTTTATCTATACTCTGAATGGCACTTGGACAATACGGTAACAGATATTCAGTAAACACAGACCAGAGGAGAGAACATAGTGATTCAGATCCCAAATCAATCAAGCAGGAAGCTTTTTCAAGTGAGCAAAAAGGCAATCAGTGATCAGCTCCTGCCGGCCAGAGCTCGGCCCGCTTTCATCTGCTCCACAGTGTTTCTACAAACAAAAATAATAAGAGCTCTCAACTGCTTCAAACACACAGAAACCTAATCCTTTCTGCAGAGAGTGCATCAATAAATGAATTGAGGGGGTTTTCAGTGTGTATACAGCTCGTATCAGCTGCACTTATGGATCCAAATATTGCAGCTATTAGGGACTAAACCAGATGAAAGATTTGTTTTTCCTGCAACACCTGTAGCAACAAAAGTCCAGCCAGCAAAAGAGAAATTTGTCAGTGTCTTGGCTTTGAAATCTGCTTTCTCTTCATAGAAGGGTTTGTCACTCAAAGTGTTTGGGATGTAAAAGGCTGCTCTTAAATAATCCCTCTTATGACAGGCAATTGATGGGAAAATCAGTTTGTTCTTTCTTTAGTGACAATTAGGTAGCAGTGATCACAGGCATTCTGTACATTCTGTATGACTGCATGTTATTTGCATCTACTCTTTCAACATGAGCTTGTTTTAACATGAGGCATTATTTTCAGGGACATATAGGGTATTAGGATGGATGAATGCATAAAAAAGCAATCTGTCTCTATTTCTTTACAACATTTAGAATATACTTTAATAAATGACATAACTATACTTCACTGTTTATTGCCTTTGCTATAATAAACATGACATGAAAAAAAAATCAAGTTTAATGTATAGTTTCCTTTTGTCTTGTTATTTTTTTGTAGTTAAAAGCTTTCTTTTAACATTTTGAGTGACATTTTTAGTTTAATTTGAAACTTTTTATTATTTGTATATGATGTCATCTGTAAAGGCATATGTCACAGCCACACTCTTCTGATAAATGTATGGGCACAACTTTTGTGGCTGCATGATCACCATGATGTACATATATGTCATTGTATAGGAATTAACTCCGCCAATAATGCACATGAACGCAGGGGCTTAAATACCAGGGTAGCAGCGGTAGCGGCTGCCACAGGGCCCGACAAAATGGTCCCAAAGCCCTGTGGCAGCCACTACTGCGAACCTCACAAACATTGCTATCATTATACTCCGGGGTCTTTTCAGACCCCGGAGTATAACGTTCGGAGGCCCAGGGGAGGTGAGGGAACATAAAAAACAATATTACTTACCTCTCCTGTGGACGTCAGTCGACATCATTATGCGTTGCGACACTGGCCCGGCTGAAGCGAGATCTTGTCCAACATTGAAGATGGCCGAAGTAGTGCACCGGAGCTAGGAAGAGGTAAGTAACATTGTTTTTTTTTTTTTTGTATCCTCCTCTGGGACTCCGATCATTATACTCTAGGGTCTGAACATGGATCAGTTCATGGATGGTCATTCAAGGATGGTCCACTATGGGGCATAATACTATGTGAAGGGGCCACTATGGGGCATAATACTATGTGCAGGTGCCACTATGTGGCATGATACTGTGTGCAGGGGCCACTATGGGGCATGATACTGTGTGCAGGGGCCACTATGCTGCATAATACTGTGTGCAGGGACCACTATGGGGCATAATACTGTGTGCAGGAGCCATTATGCTGCATAATACTCTGTGTAGGGGCCACTATGGGGAATAATACTGTGTGCAGAGGCCACTATGGGGCATAATACTGTGTGCAGGGTCCACTATGGGGCATAATACTGTGTGTAGGGACCACTATGAGGCATAATACTGTGTTCAGGAGCCACTGTGGCGCATAATACTGTGTGCAGGGGCCACTATGGGACATAATACTGTGTGCAGGGGCCACTATGGGGCATAATACTGTGTGTAGGGGCCACTATGGTGCATAATAGTGTGCGCAGGAATGTGGTTTGTGCGGGGGGGGTTGGAGGGGGCGGTTCGGGGGGGGGGGCCATGTCAAATGTTCACCTTGGGGCCCAGCCATTCCTAGTTACGCCACTGCATGAACGTCAGTTTGCACTAAATGGTTAATCATTTTATTCCAGTTATCAGCAGTCCTGAACATGGGTAGAGACGGACGAACGTCACAACAGTTGTTTCAATAAATATTTGTGAGATTCAATGAATAGTTATGAGGTTCATTTCGGGCTGAACTTGTGTGGCACAAAGCGGAAGTGCTGTCGTCATACTCTGGGGTCTTCTCAGACCCCAGAGTATAACAATTTTGGGCCCAGGGGAGGTGAGTGAGAAAATGGGCATCCTTCTGGGCATCCTTGTGGCATCCATTGTTCCTCCCCATCCTGTTCAGACCTCTTCTGGCCTCTGACTGAGGATGTGTGACATCAGTCAAAGGCTGGAAGAGTCCTGAAGAGGATGCCGGGGGGCCATTGAATGCCCAGGAGAGATGAGACTAGGTAAATATAATTGAGGAGATCCCAGAGTATAATAGTGTTTCCTGGGTGAGAAATTTGGATCAAATCAAGTTCTTACCAAAACTTTTCGCTCATCCCTACACATGGGCAGTTATATCTGAAAAACATGATCCGTAGATCAGCCACATTTTCCTAGACTGTATTGTGTCCAGAGACCCCAACTCACAGTACCCTAGTTATCTATGATGCTGTCAGTCACTTCCTCGCCACAAAACTACAGTCCTCTCATGATTACAGTACAGGGCAGTAGTCCTGTGGTGAAATAGTGACTAACAGCATCATAAATATGTATGTTAGTGTGAGTCCAGGTCCCCAAAGTATATTGTGAGAAATATAGTTGATATATGGACTGGAACAGCCTGTGTGCAGGGACCCTACTTGCAAGGACTCTAAAGGTAGTTAGTATTAATCTGAGAAATGTTGCCGCTCCTTTGCCAAAGGAAGTCCTTCACTATTTCCTTTCCTGTGGCTGCCACTGATTGGCTCAGGACTTCCACTGGCAAAGGCATGGCGCACAGTGGACTAAACAGCGGCATCAGACACCAGAGCACCAGGACAGATGAGTATAATGTTTTTATTTTATGTTTCGCCTTCCCTGGCCTCCTCCCTGAGTCCTGAAATTCCCTGGCAACCCCTTTGATAACATTTTTGGTGCTGACAAACTCCCTTCATGCTAAGGCCCAAATAGTGAGCCACAGCCGAAAAACGCTACGGAAAAGACTGCGGCAGAAACGCATCGCGTTTTTTTCCACAGCGTTTTCCAGACAAAGTCTACAGAGGTATACTACAGTGGGTACAGAAAGTATTCAGACCCCTTTAAATTTTTCACTCTTTGTTTCATTGCAGCCATTTGCGAAAAGCAAAAAAGTTCATTTTATTTCTCATTAATGTACACTCAGCACCCCATCTTGACAGAAAAAAAACAGAAATGTAGATATTTTTGCAAATTTATTAAGTAGAAGCACCCTTTTGAGCTAGTACAGCCATGAGTCTTCTTGGGAATGATGCAACAAGTTTTTCACATCTGGATTTGGGGATCCTCTGCCATTCTTCCTTGCAGTTCCTCTCCAGTTCCGTCAGGTTGGATGGTGAACGTTGGTGGACAGCCATTTTCAGGTCTCTCCAGAGATGCTCAATTAGGTTGAGGTCAGGACTCTGGCTGAGCCAGTCAAGAATGGTCAGAGTTGTTCCGAAGCCACTCCTTTGTTATATTAGCTGTGTGCTTAGGGTCATTGTCTTGTTGGAAGGTGAACCTTCGGCCCAGTCTGAGGTCCAGAGCACTCTGGAAGAGGTTTTCTTCCAGGATATCTCTGTACTTGGCCGCATTCATCTTTCCTTCAATTGCAACCAGTCATCCTGTCCCTGGAGCTGAAAAACACCCCCATAACATGATGCTGCCAGCACCATGTTTCACTGTTGGGATGGTATTGGGTAGGTGATGAGCAGTGCCTGGTTTTCTCCATACATACCGCTTAGAATTAACGCCAAAAAGTTCAATCTTCATCTCATCAGACCAGAGAACCTTATTTCTCATAGTCTGGGAGTCCTTCATGTGTTTTTTGGCAAACTCTATGCGGGCTTTCATATGTCTTGCACTGAGGAGAGGCTTCCTTAAGGCCACTCTGCCATAAAGCCCCGACTGGTAGAGGGCTGCAGTGACAGTTGACTTTGTGGAACTTTCTCCCATCTCCCTACTGCATCTCTGGAGCTCAGCCACAATGATCTTTGGGTTTTTCTTTACCTCTCTCACCAAGGCTCTTCTCCCACGATTGCTCAGTTTGGCTGGATGGCCAGGTCTAGGAAGAGTTCTGGTCGTCCCAAACTTCTTCCATTCAAGGATTATGGAGGCCACTGTGCTCTTAGGAACCTTGAGTGCTGCAGAAATTCTTTTGTAACCTTGGCCAGATCTGTGCCTTGCCACAATTCTGTCTCTGAGCTCTTTGGGCAGTTCCTTTGACCTCATGATTCTCATTTGCTCTGACATGCACTGTGAGCTGTGAGGTCTTATATAGACAGGTGTGTGCCTTTCCTTATCATGTCCAATCAGTTTAACTAAACACAGCTGGACTCCAATGAAGGAGTAGAACCATCTCAAGGAGGATCAGAAAGAAATGGACAGCATGTGAGTTAAATATGAGTGTCACAACAAAGGATCTGAATACTTATGACCATGTGATATTTCAGTTTTTCTTTTTTAATAAATTTGCAAAAATATCTACATTTCTGTTTTTTTCCGTCAAGATGGGGTGCTGAGTGTACATTAATGAGAAATAAAATGAACTTTTTTTGCTTTTAGCAAATTGCTGCAATGAAACAAACAGTGAAAAATTTAAAGGGATCTGAATACTTTTTGTACCCCCTGTATGCATTTCTGTAGGCATAACTGACATGCTGCGATTTACAGAAACATGACAGCTTTTGAATTCGCAGCATTTCCGCTGCAGATTCTGGCTAATCCAATCCACTTTCAAGTACTGTAATACACAGCGTTTTTTACCAAGGTGTTCCCGCTGCGGCCAAATCGCTGCCTATTCACAACGTTGGGCCCTGCCTTAAACAGACTTATCTTTTTCTACACCATTATCCTGCCATACTCTTCTGGGCCTCCATTGCTGGTCCTGGGCTATGACCCCAGCACAGTGATGTGACATCCATGGATATTATGTTAAATTACTTTAGCGGCAACTAGAGATGAGTGAAGTATTCAAAAATTTGATTCGGCAACTTCGCCGAATTAGCGATACGATTCTATTTGATCCGAATTGAATCACGTAACAAAAACAGCTATTTATTGGCTGCAGAGAGTCGGGGTGGGCGGGTGGGCATCAAAATGGCCGAACCCCTTGGATGCCACGGTCATGTTTGATCTCTGCATCCAAGGTGTAAAAAACCCCCAATCGGTTATGGAGCAGGGTGTTAGGTGTCAGTTACAGCTAACACCCTACTCCATAACCGATCGGGGGATTTAACACATTGGATGCAGTGGTCAAACATGCCGTGTGCGCTCGCGAAGGGGTTAAAGGGATGTGACATCACAGGGCTGGCTGCTGATTGGCTGCACGCATGGCATTGTGCGGTGATCCCACGTTCCCAGAGTTCCTTGCCCCATGTCCTAATATGTACAGCAGCCATTTTGAACTAAATGTGAATAGTTACCACGAAGTGTAAGGAAATTTGGATTCGATGCGAATTGAATTTTTCCAGAAATTTGGATCGAATTCCACTTCTGCAGCTTCGATTCGCTCATCTCTAGTGGCAACACATGGCATGCTGTGGTGATGTAGGGTTGCAGCAGTGGACCAGACTGTGGCAAGTTAGTGACATGGAATTATTATAGGTAACTTTATTTGTATGTTAGAAGACATTCTTGATCAAGGAGGCCTCCATAGCAATCAATAACATATGGTAATGCAAAATTGCCAACACTGCTCATTGCAAAATATCACTGAGCTTTTGAGATCAGAATGCATTGAAAAACTTTTTTTTTTCTATGCAGAATATTCAGGATACAAACTGCTGTATAATAAGCCTTTGCTATAAACAGTTTAGTTTACATTATAACACTTAAACATGATACATTTCTATAACTTCTATTAAATACACATTGCCACTAGAATGACAAATTAGCCGTTAAACCAAACCTTAAGTCTTTAGCTCATCTTCATTACTATTCATCCCATGCACAAGTGCACTCTGCTATTTGTGTAGTCACAGGTATGTAATTGCTGTCAGGAGTTGTGATGTGGCCGTCATTACATCTGTATGTGTTTTACACCGCCGTAGTCGCTTCGCTGCTGATGAGGAATTTCAATCTTTTAATTTGTTGCAGAATCAGCCGGGATCTAAACGTGACAACTGTTTTACAAGGCTTATCCAGTATCCAGTGCAGTTATTATATCTGTTCAAGGAAAACCATAAAAAATTGTGTTTTCCAGACTGTACAAGAACTCAGTAGGAGTGAACATGAATTTGTCTTTGGTAAGTTATAAAGTAATGTGAGGAGCGTATCTTGAAATATATTTGGAAAATAATTGTTTTAGATTGACATGTAAGAAAGCAGGAAAGCGAGGTGCATTTATTGTCACATGTGCCTCATGGACCCAGCCTTCAGCTACTCTTTTCAACAAAGTCTAAAAACCAAGTTGTGGCATTTAAGTCCTGCGGTGACCTGCTGTTGTAGTCATAGACATAAAAGTGCCTGGCCACCTGCTACTACTCTCTGTAGGATAGCAACAAGGATACACTTTCCCACAGAAAAAAACAGGGATGCAAGAACAGGCATTTTCTAGGTAGCTAAAAATGATCTCATGAGTTGACCTTTGAGCTAGTTGGCAAAACGCTGCAAGAAAAGCAAAACTATCAGTCGAAAGAATTTTAATATAGGTATCCATTCATGGCAGGACTACTTGCCAGTGGAGATCAGTTACATGAATGAGGGAATGGAATTATTGTCATATTAATCACTTTAAAATCTGCTCCAAAGTTTTATCATGAATCAGTCTATCTACATTATATTAAGAAATACTAATATAAAAAAAACACATGAATTTGAGGCATCACTCAGATTGTGTGTTTCAAGTCCATATGACGTCAATGTAGCTATTCATGAGTCTTCAAACATGTGGCATGTCCTATTGTTGACCATACTGAAATTGTATTTTCCAAGAAAATCTATTAAAATACTCTGTATTTTATATTCATGTCTATATATATATATATATATATATATATATATAAAAAATTAACAAGTTGGCATGGCAAAACAGAAAAAGTACACACATATATATTACAGTATATAATAAAAAAAAAAGATAAACAGCTCAGGAATCAGTAGAGGCAACATTGTGTATGGCCTCCAGTGCTGCAACTGGATTTGCACTTGTTCTGAAGACTCTCTTAGGAATGTAGTCATATGTAAACACCAGATACCATGGACAATGTGGTTATGTGATTATACATATTATTTACATACAGTATTAGGAGCAGCACTGATGCAGACCTCACAATGGTAAGTGATTTAAAGAGGTTTTTCAAGTGCAATAAGTGATAACATATCACTAGGAGAGCATACAACTTGGCTCCCACAGTCTGTAGAACAAAGAAGTTGCAACTCCTTCAACTTTTTGCTTTATAGTAGTTCTCCCACCAAGTGCTGTGAAGAACTACCACACAGTCCAAGTGTATGCTCCTTTGTTCTGTGGATTAATGGTGGTCTAAGCGATCAGTCCCCTGCTGATCAGTAAAGGATGGCATATCCTAGCAATATTTTATCACCTACTGTGATGGAAAGCCTCTACAAATGACTATATTCTGCTGATAGGGTATACTATTGTAACATATGTATCATCTTATTATGCCAATTCTTTGTGCCATAAATGACATATAGTGTACATATCATGGGCTTGGGCTTTAGGTTTCTAACATACAGGTTAAGTTGCTAAATGATGTGAAACAGTTTTACGAAACTGAAAGGTGATGTGGCATAGGTGCTTTTGACTTGACTTTTGAGTTATCTTTTGATCCCTTCCACTGTGTGTATTTGTCCCAGACAGAAGTTGTACTTTCTCTGTGACTGGACTTTTTTCTGTTCTACATGCATCATGTACTAAGTTTAAACTGGCTTATACTAATAAAGTATCAGAAGACAGTATACTAGTAGTAGCACAACTAATGAACAACTGTGATCTTACAGAATCATACCTCATGCCATCTATCGTATACAAAAGATTTTACAATTAAATCAAAGGCTCTTAAAGGGATTGTATAAGGTAAAAAAAATGGCTACATTACTTAAAAAAACAGCTCCACTCTTGTCCTTTGGTTATATCTGGTATTGAAGCTCAGTCATATTTCAAAGGGCTGAGCTGTAATATCAGATATAACCTATGGAAAAGAATGTCGATGTTTCTGAAAAAAAGTAGCCATATTTTTCTAACCTCATATAACTCTGTTAATCTGGCATCTAAAGGCAAAATGTTCCATTATCTGGGGACCCGAGTTATCAATCTACTGGAAATCAACAGAATAGGCAAGTTCTAATTTGACAGTTCATTGCAGTTGATCAACCCGAGGGCATATTCTGGAAACTCACTTAAAACCCCACCAGAAGGCTTTGCACTTGTGTTTTAAGTGACCGCTTCAGCAATCCAGCCACTTTAATGCCCTCTTGTAATTATGTCATGGTTGAACAGTATTTCCATGTTCTGTAATTTCAAACCCTTATATAACTTAATTTATTCAGATATAAAACTAAAAAAAAAATGTAACAGAAAACATAGGAACCAATGCTTAAAGCCACAGAAGCTTGACGCAAAACCAGCTGTGTGATTATTATGTTAGGTAGAGTCTATACAATTATTATTGATAGCAGAAATTAGATTATTTACTTCTAAAAGTTCAAAGAACCGGTGTTAAATAATAAGCAAAGTAAAAAGTAAAGTGGACAAAGATTTAACAATAAATCCAGCATTCTGAACATGATGTAATCTTCATAGATATATGGTGATAGCTTCAGACTGATGACAGCTCCATTGATTCAGTTAGTAGCCATTCTCACCATCATCAATCTTATTCTCGTCCTCATCACTGTGTTAAGAAACCGATATAAAATTTTCCACATGGGACATTACCAAAGTGCAGTTATTAACAGGGTTGTCTAAGACTCTAAGTGTTTTGAATAATGATGACTTATCCACAGGATAGGTCATCAATATCTGATTGGCAGGGTCCATCATCCAGACCCCACACTGCCAGAAGCTACATACAGTGTATATGGTAGGAAGAAGCTCTATTCTTATTCCAGTGAATTGGAGTGGAGCCGCAGTTCCCCAGTGCTACCGATACAGTGATGACCTGATGGGTCATCAGTACTCAAAACTTTGGTCCTGAACAACCCCTTTAAGTTTTCTGCCACGATAGGAAAGATTTTAGATTAAAGCTACTGTATGTAAATAAGTACTGATGCACAAATGTTATTATAGGACAAATGGTAGAAGATGAATATTTCATTATTGCATCTTATTTATTACATATCTTGTTTCTCAAATCAAATTATGTATTTTATTTAGCATTCTCTACTTGGTGACAGATCCTGTTTAAGTGTCTCTGACATACAATGATTTTTAAAAACTACCAACAAACAACTGGCGAATTAGAAAATCTTGGTTGAGGAACTGATTCACATTTCTGTCATGATCACCCTCATGGCAATAAGCATTGTTGTCCTCCAGTGATAGGTCTTGCAAGAATTCTATGCTACAGAGTTTCCTGGACAGTCCATAAAATAGGGGACTTTTTTCCAGCATCTGTGAAATAAAAAGTAATGTATCTGTGATTTTTTTGAGGCTGATGTTACTTGAGCAGGTTATTGTAATTATTATAGTATAATTATCATCATTTTACAGCTCACAGTAAATATGGGTAATGAGTTCCTGCCTAGAATATTGAGCTATAGATATCTTTAACTTTCATGAAGCTTTGACAATTTTTCCACAAAGACATTCACTGTCCATGATTTTGAATAAGTTGTCCAGGACAAAAAAAATAGGGTTCACAACCCTGCAGAAAAAAGATATTCTTTGGGTTGTTAGTACAGATAAAATTTTTGTGCAATATTTCTTTCTACCTGTATTCCTGTTCTGTGCATGCTTGTTGTTCTACTGACTTTTCTGTAGAGGTGTTAAGCTATACTACTTAGTGATGCTGAAATTACAATTCTGTGAATACCCTACCTTTTTCTTCAGTTTGAATGTATTGGAGCTACAGCGGCAGAGGTGTACACTGTGTACAGCTGGATTGTGTGATCAAGTAAAGAATAAAGTCTCAGCAAAAAGTGACTTAAACCAGGGTTCAATGGGCACATCTGAAATGTAAATCAATTTAAAAATGACTTATGCTGGGGTATATAGGGCACTAACTAAAAAAAAAATCTTTCAGTAGACTCTTTTACTTTCAAGAGTAAATAGTTTTTCACTGATTCTGCCTTCACAAAGTCTTTACATATATAGTTACGTTGTCAGGTTTTATTTATACTAATATTGCTTTGTAAAATCTGATGTAAGAGATTGTCTCACAATACCAACATATAGGTGATAATTGTTTGATTGCTAGGGGTAACACCATTTGGAGGCCCTCTATTCATATAAAAGGAAGTCATATGTTCCCCATTTTAATGAAGTGATGGTCACACTTGTGCGCTATGATTATATTCAGTCTCTATAGGACTGATAAAGATAGTTATCTCTGTGTACAGTACGCAATATACCTTCGTCAGTTCCACTGACAGTTGTCAGTCCATTTAAATGAGGTTCACCAGGCCCCAATGGTGGTACCCTCAAAGACTAAAGAATTATCACCTAATCTGTTGTTAGGTGATAAGTTGTTATTGTGTTTTAGTGCTTATTGTCCTATACAGCAATGTGGACAAATGGAGAAAATGGTATTAAAGTTAGAGGGAAAATCCACTAAGTTACAAGCCTGTTAGCCTGCTGATCCTCTTTTCATCTCTGTCTGCTTAGCACAGGAAGAGAAAGTGATTCTAAAAAGGGCGGAAAAAAAAAGCACTGCAGGGAGTCAGCTTTGGTGAAGGACATCACTTTAAGACATGCAATAAGATGATCCCAACAAAGCTTTTTATCCAAGCCTAAATATATTTTATGAAAGGCTAAGCCTAGGGTGAACATTGTAAATATCCAGGGTCCGACTAGCCCACCGGGGAATCGGTGAATCCACTGGTGGGCCCCGAGCCCCGACTATTAGTCCTCATGTTACCAATGCAGATGCAATGGTCAGAGGCCCATTGGGCCCCTGACCAGTGGCGTAACGATCGCGGTCACAGGGGGTGCGACCGGGGTTGGCGGGGTACGGGGCCCGCGGCCAGCTGGAGATGGCCGGGCTCCGGACCACTATGATAGCAATCGTGGAAAGCCTGGTTCCTCGACTGCTATACATACTGTTATTGGAAAGGGGCCCTAGCATATTACAGGCCCCTTTCCAATAGATGGCAACCCAGGGGAGTTGACTGAAAATAATAAATGCATTTTCTCACCTCTCCTGGGCACAGCGTCCTCTCCAGCGTTCTTCCATCCTGTGACTGAGGCCTGTGATTATGTGGCATCCCAGAGCTGGCTATGGCTGGGCTGAGGGTGATCTCTGTGCATTGTATTATTTCCTGTTGCTTCATAGCCTGTGTGACATAGCAGGGGGTCCTGAGTCTCACACAACACAGCGCCACCTAGTGAGCCTCACACATGCATTACACCTCCCATAGGATTGAATAGTAACCAAATGTCCAATGGGAGGACATCGCCTGGGAAAAGGGGAGGAGTCAGCTGATCACTGGGTCCCCATGGTAACACCCCTGCAGGAAGGTCCTGCGTGTGAGGAGTTAGAAGTGTGGAGTGTTAGGAGGAGGAGGTGAGGAGATAAGTGTGATGTCCTGTGAAGAAAGCAGTGAGTTTAGTGCAGGAATCTCAAGTCCTAGACAGGCCCAGGAAGGTTGGAGAGCTGACATACTCCAGCTATTCAGAAGATCCTGTCCCCTGTCTGCCTAGCCATCGCCCTGAAGGAAGTCAAGCATCATCATCTTGTCAGCATGAGACTGTGGAGAGAACATTCTGGAACACGTGCTCCATAGCAAGTATCACAGGATCCAGGGGCCAAGGCCAGACCTGTGGAATATCCTGCCACCCTGACTATTGCACCCCGAAACTCTGAGCTATCAGGACCACATAACGTGAGTGGGGAATATTATGTACTAGTATCATGGTGGGCATCCTCCTATGAGCCAAATAGGAGCCCAGACGCACCTTAGGGCTGTAACACTGAAGTATAAGGGCTAGGAACACCTTTCATCAAGTCTACCCTGCACCCCAGGACTTTGCGGTGTCACCAGGCGTACCCCGTTGTTTTGTATTGAAGAAACTGTTTAAGCATTTGTGCCTCCACACCCATGGAAGTAAAAGTTCAACTTTACAACCGTTTCTGTGTCTGACTCTGCACCGACAACATCAGGGCGCCCCAAACACCACCAGTCGGCACAGTATAGGGGAAGCGCCCCGGGGGAACAATCACCACCATTTGTGCAGCCCCTCATCACCGGTACCAGAGGTGGTAACGTGGGACAGCACCAGCGCTGCGCCCTCGTGCCCAGAGACCGTGACAAGTCTGCGCTGTTTGCACCCCGCAATCCCAACTGCAGCGTTACCTTCCATCTGGTCACCGCAAGAAAAACTGGCGTCACGAACAGGATACGGGTGTGTGCCATTTTGAGAAAGTCGCCACGAAAAGTGCGCCAAATTGTCTCCAGAGCATCGGTCTTTATTGTGGACTTTGCTAAGATCAAGTTTATTCCCTGAGAGTGCTTGCCACAAAGAGGGGGAGCCCTATACCCCTGAAGTAAGCCCTAAAGACTGTCCTCTCAGTGTGTTACAGCCCTGGAAGAGTTAAAACGCCCAGGACTTGTTTGCTGCGCCACATCGCTGTGTAAGAACGCCCACAAAGGGTTAACTGTATCTTGCAAAAGTGCGGGAGATTTTTAGCACTGCCCATGAGGCCAGGAGACCCATCTGCGCCATCTTAGGAGAGCCCAGAATGCTGAGCGCAATGCTCCAGCGCACCCATACAAGAAAGTGAAAGGCGAACGTGTCAGCGCCATTTCTGACTCTCCGGTGCCGCATCACCATCCCTGCTGTGCACCGCTGATCTCTGGTCCACGCTGCAGTTGCTGTCAGTGAGTACTGTGCCTCCCTGTCCTTGTCTTCAGTCCTCCCATGGCCCCAGCGAGTGTTTTCCGTGTACCGTGTCCGTGGGGAGTGCCACCATTAAAGAGGGGGAGCACACCGTCAGCCTGCATCACAGTGACTCTGTTAATAGCTACAGCATTCTTAAAGGGACAGCATTCCAAGTTGTAGTCTCCATTCCCTGCCAGCAAGCAGTTGAGTTTCTTAAAGAGACGGCGACCTAATTCCAGTCATACCTGCAAACAACATGACTGAGCAAAGTGACATTGTGCCATCTGTTTCTAGTGATCCAGCAGTGCCCATGGCGAGCAGCCTACCATTCTCCATGCCATTTTACCCTGGCGCACCATGGCTGCCGCGCTACAAAGGGGAGGCGCATACCCTCAGGGACTTTCGTGAGAAGATGCTGTCTCTCTTCCAGTTCTATCCTCTGAATACAGAACAGCAGATACAGATCCTGCTGGGCCAGCTTGAGGGTGCTGCAGATAGGGAGGTCAAATCCTGGCCTGCCTCTGACAAAAGAACCCCTGGGCAAATTCTGGACAAACTCCAGGTGAACTTTGACGTGCGATCTGTCTCCGAAGTAAAGATGCGTTCTTTTCCAGACGACAACTACCTGGTGAGACCCTGCGGGACTATGCTTTATCCCTCCAAGAGGCGTTCAGATCTGTGGTGCAAGTGGATCCACGTGAAAATGTGGACTCTGATAAAATCTTGCTTGACCGCTTCATAGAAGGGGCGCGTACCACATTGCTACAGAGTCAGTTGCGAATGCTTGCTGCACAACATCCCAGCATCACGTTTGCTGACTTCAAGGCCCTTGCCATCCAGGTCTTGGGACAGGAGCAGCCCCAGCCGAGCCCAGTCATCTGTGCTCCCTCACCTGGACCCTCAACAAGCATTGCTCCAGTTGTCCTGCCACTACCTCTGGGTACCTCACCTGCTGCCCAAACTGCGCAGACTACACCAGCAGACTCCAAATGACCTTCTGGCCCGAGTGGATCATCTGACCCGTGCCATGGAACAGATCACCGTCCGTCTAGATCGTCTGACCCAGCCGTCTTCATCATCCAGTGATCCTTTGCGAAGTCTCAACATCTCACCTGAGTCTCCACCCAGTCGTCCGTCTTCAGTGAAACCTCCGCAGAGTGAGAGGCCATACTGTACCTATTGCCATAGATATGGACACACCAGGCCTCAGTGTTTTCAGTTAAACGGGCCACCCCCAGGCAGCGGGCCGCCCTCGGGAGGAAAGAAGAAGGGCCCAGGTGAATCTTCAGTGCCATTGTCACGCTTCGTCTCAGCCTGCCCACACATCACAATCCGGGTGAACGGCGTCCCTCTGACAGCGTTGGTGGACACTGGATCTCAGGTAACAACCCTGCGCAAGCAGGTGTTCTTGAACATTGGGACTTAGGTGTGTTGAATAGAACACCTGACACATGGATAAATCTGTGTGCCAGCAATGGACAGCCCATACCACAGCAGGGTTATTGGGAACCCACTATCCAGATTGGGGACTTGAAACTGCCTAGACAGGGTGTAATTGTCACTGATGTAGAGGATGATAGGTTTGCAGTTGTAATATTAGGCATGAATGTTTTACCCATTGCTTTGCAGAAGTGTTGGATGCCTTGCATGCCTCTCTCCTTACAGCTCTCCCAGTGACCAGCAGACCATTCAGCGGGCCATTCGTGTACTCAATGCCCAGCACAAGTTCGCCAACAAACAAGGTGAAATTGGTCGAGTCCGGATCCAAGATACCCGTCCAGTAACCCTACAGCCTGGAACAGAAACTATGGTGTGGTGCCGTGCCCGTCCGGGCATAGAAAATCAGGACTACGAGGCCTTGCTACAACCCATACAGGTAGATGGCCAACCACTTGTCATGGCTGCCCGCAGCCTTGACACAGTTTCCAATGGACGTGTTCCTGTCCGCTTAGTCAACTTGGGCGATGCTCCCGTGAACCTCCACAAGTTCCACTCTGTGGCCCTGCTAACCGGTTGCACCAGAAGACATTCTCTCTGGTGATTCTACCGCACACAGCGTTCCACCCAAGCTGCTGAGAACATTCAGAATGGAGCCACGAAGTCCTGGTGGGATGAATTGAACGTGGGAGACGCCAATACCCCTATAGAGCACATCAATGGGGTTCGCAATGTGGCCAAGCGTTACCAACAGGCATTCAGCAAACACCCATTGGACTTTGGTAAGACCACGACCATACAACATCGCATTCTGACTGGCGACCACCATCCAATCAAGGAGCGTCACCGTCCAATACCACCAGCGATGTACCAACCGGTGAAAAAGTTGATCCAAGAGATGCGAGATGCTGATGTCATCCGGGAGAGTAACAGCCCCTGGGCAGCCGCTAGTCCTTGTCAAGAAGAAAGACGGAACCCTACGATTTTGTGTGGACTATCGTAAACTCAACAATGTCACGCACAAAGACGCATACCCATTGCCACGGATTGAGGAATCTCTAACGGCTTTGGGATCAGCTACCTGTTTCTCGACCCTGGACTTAACCAGTGGATACTGGCAAGTCCCTATGGCGCCTGAAGATCGTGAAAAGACTGCGTTTACGACCCGATGGGACTCTTTGAATTTAATAGTATGCCATTTGGGCTATGTAATGCCCCAGCCACATTCCAACGGCTTATGGAGAGGTGCCTCGGCCATGAGAATTTCCAGAGTGTGCTACTGTACCTGGACGATGTTATTGTATTCTCCCGGACATACCAAGAACACCTTCGTCACCTGTCCGAGGTATTCAAGGTACTTATACAGCACGGCCTAAAGATGAAGCCCTCCAAGTGCCACCTGTTGAAACCCCAAGTTCACTACCTTGGGCATGTCGTGAGCGCACAAGGCGTCCAACCTGATCCTGAAAAGATCACTGCAGTCCAGAACTGGCGAAGACCAACTACCGTCAAAGAAGTCCGAAGCTTCCTTGGATTCGCAGGTTACTACCGGCGTTTCATACCACACTTCGCCCAAGTAGCCGAGCCTCTGAACGAGTTGTTGCGCGGTTGTCCCAGAGAAAACTACAACCGAAAGCTTCCGGTAGACTGGACAGCGGTCAAGAGGAAGCCTTTCAAGCGCTTAAAGCACTTCTGACGCAACCACCAATTCTAGCCTATCCCGACTACAGTCAGATTCCGCTTGTACACAGATGCAAGTCACCAAGGTTTGGGTGCAGTGTTGTCCCAGGTTCAGGACAACAAAGAGCGAGTCATCGCCTACGCAGCAGGAGTCTGAGAGGCGCGGAGAGAACGACCAGAACTATAGTTCTTTCAAACTCGAACTTCTGGCGCTTGTCTGGGCCGTGACAGAGAAGTTTAAAGACTACCTGGCTACCACACCCTTTACCGTGTACACAGATAACAATCCGTTGGTGCATCTGGACACTGCTCGACTGGGAGCCCTTGAACAACGGTGGGCCTCAAGACTCGCGAATTACAAGTTCTCTGTCAAGTATCGCAGTGGCAAGTCCAACGCTAACGCTGATGCACTCTCAAGGTTGCCTGTGGGAGAAGAACCACCCCGAGAAGACATCTGGGAAGAGGTGGAGATGCCACCATTCTACAACAAGTTTGCCCAACAGGTTGCTATTGGTGTCCCTGTAGAAGGAGAATCTCTGGCGAAAACAGCTGCCGAATCCCTCCAGGAGCCATCTCTGTGGAAAACGTTCCAAGAAGAGAGCAGAGTTTTAGGAGAATTGTCAGATTTCCTGCTTACAGGAAGAATACCAACCCGTGTAAAGAGAGGTCTTCATGACGTGGAATTAAAACGCCTTTGGCGACAGAGGAAGCGCCTGTTTGTCCAACGAGGCCTTCTACTTAGAAACACTCTTGATCCTGTCACAGGTGAAAGGCTTCATCAGATCCTCGTACCAAGAAGAGACGCACAGATGATACTTGAGGCGTATCATGACAGATCCGGTCACTTCGGGTACAAAAGACCGAAGCTACCATCTGTCGTCGCTTCTATTGGGTTGGGATGAGGAGTGACATTGAGAGTTGGTGCCGAGAGTGTCCCGCCTGTAGTATCACCAAGGAAGGTCGAAGAGATCAGAAGGCCCCTCTACATCCAATTAAGACTCAAAAGCCGTGTGAAATTGTTGCTCTGGACCATGTGAAGTTGGGTCCCACACGTTCCGCTACAGCTACGCTCTGACAATGGTGGATCATTACTCCAAGTTCCTTGTCATCGTGCCTGTCAGAGATCTTACAGCAAGAACTACGGCTGAGACCTTCTATGCAGAGTTTGTCCGCCATTACGGTTGTCCTGAGCATATCCTCACTGACCGTGGATCGGCGTTTGAATCCCAATTGTTCCGTGAGCTGTGTCAGTTCCAAGACTGCAAGAAGTTGCGAACCACAGCGTATCACCCTCAAGGGAATGGTATGTGCGAGAAGGCAAATCAAGTGATCATCGGCATGCTAAGAACAGCCGCAGTTACACCTGGTGTTGAGTGGCCTGAGCGTATCAAGGACTTGGCCTATATTTACAACAACACACCCCAAACATCTACGGGATACGCACCATTTTATCTAATGTTTGGAAGACAAGGTCAACTTCCTTCAGACTTAACCCTTGGTGTGAAGGTCCCTGACACCATCAATCCACTACCCATAACAGACTGGGTTGTTGAACACCGCCGACGTATGGAGGAAGCTAAAGAGATAGTTGAAACGCGCATGGATGAGGTTCGTAGGAGACAACAGGAGGATTACAACCATCACGCCCATGCAGCGCCCCTGAAAGTTGGCGACCGTGTATGGTTAAGGAATAACCATCGGAATGTGAAATTGGATCCATTCTGGGAGAAAGAACCATACAGTGTCATCTCCATACCATATCCTGAATCCGACGTGTATGAGATCTCTAAACCTGGGAGACAGCCCCAGTAGTACACCGAAACCGCTGAAGCTGTGCCTTAAAGAAGGACTACCCACAGAGGTGCCCCCAGCTGAGACAACGGTACAGAGATCTTGTCACCGTATGAAGCAAAAGAGAGACACCCAACGTTAACTGAGCTTATGTGGGCGCCTAAACTACTACCATTTAGCTGTTATCCACCAATTGCTCTAGTGCAAGAGAACCCTTCGACATATGATTTAATTGATTTCAGTGACTCTGTTCCTGATTCAAATCTCGCCACTTAGGCGTTCTGAGCGTACCACAAAAGGCATACCTCCAACACGCTATAGTGATGCCATGGCTGTCCTTGGGTAAAAGAGGTTAACTGTCTCTGCTTCTGTATATATGTTATTCCTGCTCTGATTACATTAATGTTTTTCCTGTGTGTATATACAGTATATATATAATATCTTGCCATGTAATATAGTATTTACATTTATATGCAACAATCCAAGCCATAGTGCCTGGCCACCGAGCCAAGGAAGTTCTGTTACCCTATTGCGGTATGGACATTGGTGCTAGAGTGCCTACTCTTCCTTACAGAAAGGACTGTTTATTGTTTCTCAGAGAGACTCTCATGATAATGGACACTCACGAAATTTGTGCCAGAGAGCCTCTGGACCCATTTGCACTACTGTTGTTTCTATATGGACTGTCTGATGGTACCGCCAAAAGGTTCCATAAGTCTGAGTTTATTATCTCTCCGTTCCCTTCAGACTTCTCATGGACATTCCAGGACTATGCCGGGAGTCTACCTCAAGTTTCTAAGTATTATATTTTTCTAAACTGTTAGTGACATTTGCACTTTATTCGTATTTATTAACGTTATGTTACATTTCTCACCTTCACCCCAGCCCGTCGCCAGGTCGCTCAGTGAAGAGGGGGGTATGTGGCATCCCAGAGCTGGCTATGGCTGGGCTGGTGATCTCTGCATTGATTATTTCCTGTTGCTTCTGCCTGTGTGACATAGCGGGGGTCCTGAGTCTCACATAACACAGCGCCACCTAGTGAGCCTCACACATGCATTCACCTCCCATAGGATTGAATAGTAACCAAATGTCCAATGGGAGGACATCGCCTGGAAAGGGGAGGAGTCAGCTATCACTGGGTCCCCATGGTAACACCCCTGCAGGAGGTCCTGCGGGGGGTTGGTGTGGGTGTGGAGGGGAGGTGAGGGATAAGTGTGATGTCCTGTAGAAAGCAGTGGTTTGTGCAGAACTCAGTCCTAGCAGGCCCAGGAAGGTTGGGGCTGACATACCCAGCTATTCAGAAGATCCTGCCCCTGTCTGCCAGCCACGCCCTGAAGGAAGTCGCACATCATCTGTCAGCATGGACTGTGGAGAGAACATTCTGGAACACGTGCTCCATAGCAAGTATCACAGGATCCAGGGGCCAGGCCAGACCTGTGGAATACCTGCCACCCTGACTATTGCCCCCAAACTCTGAGCTATCGGACCACATACGTGAGTGGGGAATATTTGTACTAGTATCATGGTGGGCACCTCCTATGAGCCAAATAGGAGCCCAGACGCACCTTGGGCTGTAACACTGAAGTATAAGGGCTGGAACACCTTTCATCAAGTCTACCCTGCCCCCAGGACTTTGCGGTGTCCCAGGCGTCCCCTTGTTTTGTTGAAGAAACTGTTTACATTTGTGCCTCCACACCCATGGAAGTAAAAGTTCAACTTTACAACCGTTTCTGTGTCTGACTCTGCACCAACAACATCAGGGCGCCCCAAACACCACCAGTCGGCACGTAAGGGGAAGCGCCCCGGGGAACAATCACCACCAACATTTGGCGCCCCCTCATCACCGGTACCAGAGGTGGTAACGTGGGACAGTACCAGCGCTGCGCCCCGTGCCCAGAGACCGTGACAAGTCTGCGCTGTTTGCCCCCGCAATCCCAACTGCGCGTTCCTTCCATCTGGTCACCGCAATGGCCCCAGCGGTCACATGGGGTGCGGCTGCGTAATGACGTCAGTGCGCCCCCATGTGACCGCTGAGGCCCAATCACAGGCCTCAGCAGTGACGGTGGAAGAGGGCCTGAAGACGCTGAAGACGGCAGGATGGAGCGAGGATGAATGTTTGTTATTTTTGATCACCTTCCCTGGGCCTCCGATTATTATACTCTGGGGTCTGAGGAGACCCCAAAGTATAATAATAGCACCGAAGCGGAGGGGGACTGTTGGGAGCTTATAATACTGTGTGGGGGCCCCTGTGGAGCTTATACTCCATACAATGGCTCCTTCACTGGTCCCCTATACTGTATGGGGACCATTGATGGGGCCATTATACTGTTGTGGGGGCAGTGATGGAGGCCAATAGCCTGGGGGACATTAAAGGGGGTGTGCAGGATAACATTTTTTTTTTAATTACACCGGGGCAGGCAAAAAAAAAAAAAAAAACTCCAAAACTTTCTCTCCTGTCCCCAGTGTCTCCCAGCGTGGTTGGGTCCTGCAGTTCTGTTGTTTTCTTCCAGCTGAAGTTCCCTCTGCACATGACTACCTGTGATGTCACGTGACCCCTGAGGCCAATCAGCGGCCTAAGGGAAGGGACCTGGGATGTCACAGCCAGTGAGGACTTCCAGCAAAAAGAAGACAGCGGAGCTGCGGGACCAGACCGTGCTGGGAGGACACTGGAGCACCGGGGACAGGTGAGTATATTTAGTATGTTTTTTTGGGGTTTTTTTTTTTGGGGGGGGTAGGGGGGATTCACCTCCCCCAGACTAATTATAAAAAAGAAAAAAATTATACTGGACAACCTCTTTAAAGCGTGGCACATTAGGGGGATATATTAAAGGGGTTGTCCAGGCATAATTTGTTATGGTTTATCCTCAGGATAGGCCATAGATACCTGATCTGTACGGGGCTGACCCCGGACCAATCAGCTGTATGGAGCCACTTCTGATGCCCGTCCTTTACACAATACAGGGCTGGAAGCAGAAAGCTCTGTCCACTGTGTATTAGCCAGGCACCTTCACTGCATCTCAGCACTTATTGAAATCAGTAGGAGCTGAGCTGCACTGAAGGCGTCTGACTGCTAAACAGTGGATGAAGCTTTCTGCTTCCGTCCCTGTGTTGTGTACAGACCAGGCACCGGAAGTGGCTCCATACAGCTGAAGGGGCCGTGTGTCAGCCCCCTAGCGATCAGGTATTTATGGCCTATCCTAAGCTTAGGCCATAAAAAAGATTAACCCTGGACAACCCCTTTAATATGCATCACACAGTTTAATGTTCCTCCCCCCCACAGGATGTTAGCCCCCATCACTGCTCCCACACAATATAATGACCCCATCACTGTTCCCCATACAGTATGGGGGACCAGTGAAGTGACCATAGAAAAATTTGGCCCAGACAACCCCTTAAAAGAGGTTGTCCATAAACTGGAGCGACCACTATGACGGCCGCCAGGCAGGTGCAAAAATAAGAAAATTTTTAAAAAAAAGCATACTCACCTGTCCTCAACACCCCGTTGTCCCCAGCCTGTGTCTGTTCGGTCTCATGGCGGCGCCTCATTTCTGGAAATCCTGTTCCTAATTGATCTTAGCGGTCACATGAGGTGCAGGACTCCTAGCAAGGAGTCTCCGGCATGAGACTGAATGAACACTGGCAGTGGACAACGGAGCGCCGGGGACAGGCGAGTATGGTTTTTAATTTATTTATTTTTTACTTTACACCTCCCACCAGCCATACGGGTTGCTCCAATTTCTGGACAACCTCTTTAAAGGATTTATCCATCTTTCTAATATTGATGGCCTATCCTTCGGATAGGCCATCAATATTACATCTGCGATGATACAACAGCCAGGACCTCTGCAGATCAGCTTTTCCAGGACAGTGCGGCTACAGGTAAAGGTGGGTGAGCAACATAGCTCCCAACATGTTATTACCTTTAGCCGCCCTGTCTCGGCACCGCTGATCTGCAGGGGTCCTGATGGTGGACCCCTAGAAACAATTCCACTGGTGGCCCCTAGACTTCCCAGTCTGACACTGTAAATATCTATTACTAATAATTTGCTTTCAGAGCAACATGGGCCATTGAGATTATTATCTGGAAAGTTGTTGCTCTCTGCATATAACATGATAATATGTTGCTATTTCATCTGACCTCGCAATACACATTCGCACTCTGTAGCTGAGCATGGATGTGTTTTCTGTAAGGCACCTAAAAACATATGTTAAAATTCAACATACCCTATCTGTTTTATACACATTAGATGTTGGTAAGCCCTTCACAGGTTGTCTACCCTTAGTCTGATGTGAATGGATACCTTTAGTGTCAATGGAGACTTCTTTCCTATATTTGCAGAAACTTTATGAAGTTTGTAGAACATTGTCTGTGATAGCAGAAAATGTATCTTCAATATGATAGACTAGAGATATTTGTTGTCATCTTCCACCAATCCAATGTCTATGGACCGCTTAAAGATTCTATGCTCACAACTTTATGTTAAGAAAATAAAAGGGGGGGGGGGGGTGTTTTTAATAAAAAAAAAATATAGTGTTGTTGGGGGGGTGGGTGGTTTTTTTTTATGGGGGGGGGGGGGGGGGAAAAAAAAAAAAAAAAAAAAAACTTTTCTCTCCTGGGGGGGGGGGGGGGGGCCCCCCCCCCGCGGGGGGGGCGGGGGCCGCGGGGGTGGGGGGGGGGGGGGGCCCCCCCCCGCGCCGGGCCCCCCCTTTTGGGGGCGGGGGGCCCCCCCCCCCGGGGGGCCCCCGCGGGGGGCGGGGGGGGCCCCCCCCCGGGGGGCCCCCGGGCCCTTCCCTTAGGCCACTGATTGGCCTCAGATGTCACGTGATTCCATCCACATGTTTTTTGTCATTTTTTGGTGGCAAAAAACAACAGGCTTTTTTAATGTGTTTTACTGTTTCCACTTCTATAAAGAAAAATGGAGAATAAATGCCTGAAAAAATCCAAACCTAGTGCATGCTGTAAAAAAAATGCCAAAAACATTAAATGCAAAAAATGCCCAAAACACTAAATGCAACACAAAAACACCAGTATAAAATGTTTTAACTGTATTGCATTTCATGGTTCATGAAGGAACCTAGCGCTTACGTTATTCAGTTTTTTTTTCATCCCAAAAAAGAGTAATAAGCCCTCTTGGACAAGTTGCAATCATTCCTCTTTTGGTTTCCTTTTTTAATGTTTAAAGAGGATGTCCAAAATAAAAATTATTTTTTAAATGTGGCCGGGGAAGGTGAAAAAAACAAACAAAAAAAAACATACTCACCTGTCCCCAGATGCTGTGGTGCCTCCCAATGTGGTCCAGTCCTGCTGCTCCGCTGTCTTCCTTTGCTGGCTGTGATGTCCCATGTCACTTTCCTTAGGCCACTGAGAATCAAGTCACGTGCAGTGGGGACTTTCACCAGAAGAAAACAACAGAGCTGCTGGACCGGACAGTGCTGGAAGGCAAAGGAGCACCAGGGACAGGTGAGTATGTTTTTTAAGTCTAGATTCACATGACTGAGTTTCACTCATTTCAAACACGGTCTGTGTGAGTGTCGGATTTCCCGACCTGAACAGTAAGCAGGGTGAGGGACTCCTAGCATAATAGTTATCTATGATGCTAGGAATCCCTGCAGCATCAGACTGGCCCACCGGAGGACTGGAAGATCCTCCAGTGGACCTAGGCAGGGCTGGTAGCCGGACATATCGCTAATGGTAAGGGACCCGGCATCATGTAATGCATGTATGTGCCTCTAGGTCGATTTCCAATAGAGGCCTGCCTAGGGGAGATACATAACACTTATACTTACTTCTTGTGGGTGTCTGGCAGTCCCCAGCAGCATCTTCTGGCCACTTCCGGCCTGCGACTGATGTCATGCATCCCAGGGTCAGTGCTGAGGCCCCCCTGGGCACAGGATGCCAGTCACAGGCCTGAAAAGGACGCAAAGAGGATGTCCAGGAGAGGTGAGGCAAGGTGCATATAAGAGTTTGTTATTTTTACATACCTCCCCTTCAATTATTATACTCTGGGATCTGAGGAGACCCCAGAGTACAATAATAGCACTGAAACGAACCGGGGGGGCCGAACCTCACAAATATTCGTCGAAATAAATTTCATGGAGTTTACCTGAAATGGCTCAAGGCTCCTAGGAGCATATTATACTGTGTAGGGCCACTGTGGAGGATTATATACCATGTGGGGACACTATGAAGCATTATACTGGGGGCCTCGGAGGAGTATATTATACTGTGTGGGGCCATTGTGGAGCATAATACTGTGTGGGGGGCTGCTGTGCAGCATTATATACCATGTGAGGTCACCGTAGAGCATTATACTGTGTGGGGCCAATGTGGAGCATTATATACCATGTGGGTTAATTGAGGAGCATTATACTGTGCGGGCTCAGGGGTGCATTTTATACTGTGTGGGGCCACTGTAGAGATTTATACTGTGGGGTGCACTGTGGAGTATTATACTGTGGAGGTACTGTAGAGCATTATACCGTAGGAGGCACTGTGGAGCATTTTATACCATGTGGAGCTTTAAACTTTGTGGAGGGCTGGAAAGCTTTATACTGTGTGTGGAGCACAATGGAACATTATATATACTGTGTGGGGTCACAGGGCAGGAAACTGTAAGATACATCGGGGATGAAGGAAGGCCACAAATGTTGCCAGTATGGGGCCCCAAAATTTATGATGGCAGCTCTGTTTGCTTTGCCAGTTTTCCTCTGCGGACTTTCTGCTTCCATTATACCTTTAGGGAACCCGCCGCCATTTCTGTAAGAATAAATGACATGCTGCGATTTCCAAAAATATGATTGTTTTGGAAATTGCAGCACTTCTGCTGTGGGTATTTTTCTGCAGTATTTGGATGGGATTTCTTCCGAGGCCAAACCTACGCCACGTGGGGCTTCAGCCTTAAGACCCTTTTAGATGCATGAATAATGTATAATCAAGCAAAAGATGTCAATTATCATGTAGTATAAAACCATAAAACAAGTGTCAGCCTATTATCAGGCTTAGTGGCTAGAATGAAAATTGCTGTATTTTAGGATTTTGTATTTCAGACTTGAAAAATAAGTTATTTTCAGATGAAACATCCCCTATAATGATATAACTGGTTGTTAAGTTGTGTGCATAAATCAAACCTTGGACAAGATGAAATGTACTCTTCCAATCAACACTTCCTACACCACAACCAACATTGTCCACATAAATTTATTTTCTGAAAAATCAGATTATTAAGACTGGCTAAGACCTTAGTCTTAGACTAGAATATTTTCTTGGCATAAAACACAAAAAGTATTTAAAGCCAGGTAAAGTAAGTTAAGAAGCCTAAAGCTGGCCATCCACTTCAGATAGCTGTCGGTAGAACAATGAATGGGCTGCCATTTCTCCAGATTTTAGATGTACACCATCATCCAGGCAGCTTTAAAAATCCTTTTCTTTATTAAGAGCTTATTAAAACAGGAAATATATGGCAATACAAAGACAAACGGAATAGAAATCAGCTCCATTGACAGCATTTTATGGTATATAATAAGGAGGAGAACCTTAGGCTTGCTATACACATTAGATAGCTTTTGCTTATGCAGCCATCAGCTACTCCTTCTGATTCCCCTCCTGATTCCCCCTTGATTCAACATATGTGACCCTCCCTTCCACTGACATCTGAAATGGTTGACAACATTTATCTAATGTGTATGACCACCCCAACGGAATACCAGAATTGCAGTGGCATTGACATGTAAATGAATTTTCATGTCCCACAATGATCTCAATAAATGTAGAGTTGTAGAGAGAGCTTAATGCTATTTGTAAAGTGCATCATTTTAATACATGAGCACTCCATCAAATATATTACATCGATAAAACATGCCTTGAACTGGAATTGCTTTGTATTTTCAATAAATCTAACAGCTTGGCCTTTTTTTTTCCAAAAACAAAGCACATTCTTATGTTGCAGCATTTGTAATTGAATTATGTCCAGTTTGATGGTATTCCTATGAGTGTCTATAATGTAAAACTAAACATTACCAGGAAGCAGCATGACTGCCAATACAACTTGTAATTTTCCCTTTCTGACAGGTGAAGCCATATGTGCTTACAAAGCCCTGATGTAAAAATGATCAACTGCCAATAAAGATCTAACACTGATTGCTAGCAATAAAAGTGCTTAGCGGTGGATAGACAGCAATGATAAAACCGGTCAACGTCCAGGGTGTTACATCCAGCCAGTTCTTTTTAGAAAGTAATTGCAGCATCTGCTTCTTTAAGTTGCTGGAAATCAATACAACCTTTGCTTTTATGTTGTTGAATAGCCGCCTGCAAAGGCAGCAGGAAAAGCTTTGGAATACAGCTATGTGAAAGTATACACATTGAAGCGAAGCCAGCTGTTATTCCCATAGAACCTTTAGCCAGACTGTAACAATTGTTTCATTTTCTTATTTATCGCCTTTTTATGCTTTTTTAGCTATTTTATTTTTGGAGTCTTTATACTCTTTGTAAATACCCTCTAGTGTCATGCAAACTATTAGCCATAAAGCAAATATTGAGGCACTGCATAGAAATAAAAAGATTAGAAGAGAAAATTAATTAGCCTTTCCCTGTGATCATTCTTGGTTCAGCTTACCAGATCCAGGTCAATGAAATTCTGAAATTCACATTAGCACAGGTTCCTTTTCGCTTGGTAGGTCATAGCACTGCCAACCATCTCAGATCTGCGGTATAGATTTACCAGGATCTGGCAGACATCACTGTACACATAATGATACCTGTGAGAATCCTTCCTTCTGTATTCATTGCAGATGCATAAGTTAAGACTGGGTGAGGGTAAAAGAAAATCACTTACCCTTTAGATCATTTCAGACAATCATTACTAAGCAATATTTTCCTATTGTAAGCTGCCAATCAAACATTATACCCATCAAGTATACATTATCTTTTACAGTAATTTATTCAAGAATGTGATGTATTATTCACTTTGTTGTTAACAGCAGACATTTTATAGTAAACTCTCTACCTGAATCTGCAAATTCAGAGCCATCTAATTTCCTAAGGCTGACCATAAACCTGTTAGTTCAACACTCACTCTGCTGACGGCTATTTCACCCAACCCGTGCACAGGATCATAGCACACATCCTTGTCATATGGATTCATGACACCTATATTTTACATATCCATGCATCTAAATTCATGAATACACACAGAGAGTTTTTTCCTCATTAATTCCCTATGATCAAAAAAATGGTGCCATACAGAGGTACCAATTAAATGGTGACATACAGAGTGACTTTACCTTCTTAATACAAGGACTGCATAGTGTTTAGTGAGGCTAATGTATCATATTAGTAATTACTTCCTGGACCCGGTTAAAGCAAGTGCAAGGTTATCAACCTTCAGCTTTAAGGTGCCCTTTAAGTAGAATATAGCATCTTTATTTGGACACCGTATTGCTGTTTGAACATTATATGGCATAATAGTATGCAAATAAGTTCCTCCTTGACGGAAAAAGAAAAACTTGCTCTAGTGCCTTGGTTTTCCAGAAACCTACGGCCCCTCTGACAGTACAGTAATATAAGTAGCTGAAACTAACAGCACTTACATCTCTGGAGTCAAGGTACACACCTGTAAAACTGACTGTGCGTTGAATTCAGCTTTGTATCAGTATATAATATGTGACATCGTAGAGGATATGAAAGGTCCTTGTTAAAGATCTATGGATCTCCACAGATCTTGATCTTGTTTTTGTAGTACTTTGTATAATTTTACAGCAATATTGTTGAGATAGTAAAAAAACAAACTGTAAGAAAATGCATATAGCCTAAAATGTGTATCCTATAACATGTGCATTTGGTCTTTACATTTCTATTGCATTTAAGTTTTCCAGAAGTTTCAATTATATGTGTCAAATGGTGTAGTCGAGGGGGTAAAAAAATGTTCCATGAGAACCTTCTTACAGTGCACTACATCTCCCAACAAACATAACCATGAGACATAATCATAGTACAATTAAATGTTCACTTAACTTACACCGGAAAGGAAGTGAAGTCAAAATTACACCCAGCATGCATGTGGAGACATCAACACAAACTTGGAACTGTCATATGCATTAGTTCAGAATAACTTCATACTGCACAAATGACTTGATGAAGCCGAAACATACCCATTTTTCTCGCAAGCAGTAACTTGACAGTTTATAAGTACGTGTTATTAAAAGTATTACAGCTGTTGTGGGTCAAGAAGACAGATGTAGAGTAAACCTTTCATGAGTAATTAGAATGATTCTTGTAAAACACGGAAACTATTTCACATTTCATTGGCTTCTTGAATGAAATGTGAGTCCATTTCCTCTTTACTGTAAACTGGAAAAACTCCCTAGAAAGGTTAAAATGAGTTTGTTTGTGAGATAAATAGAGAATGAGATCAAAAACATATTTCTACAGTTTGATCCCAGTTTTTGGGTTTTTTTATAAATATTTCAACAAACTTGGCAAAATATCATATGGCTTTATTATCTGACATACAATTTCCCTTAAACTAGCTATGCAGTCCTCTGAATGGACAGTCTTTATGGGTTGCCCAAGATTGATAATATCATGGTACTCTTTAAAAACAGAAAACCCTACCCTCCTCAGCTACTCATCAAGCTGAGTATAGTGGATGAACAGAATCTGGTAAGTGACATCATCAGCTACGCCTGTCTCCTTCATTCACATCAATTAGAAGAAGCGTAATGTACATAAAATGTGAGCATACTGTTGTCCAAAATGTCTTGGTATGCCGAAGCATTAAGATTTCCTTCACTGAAACTAAGGGGCCTAGGCCAAACCCTGATAAACAACTCCATAGCATTATTCCTCCTCCACCATATTTTACAGTTCGCATAATGCAGTCAGACAGGTAAACTTCTCCTGGCATTTGCCACACCTAGTCTTGCTTTTCCATTGCTCCATAAATTGCATAAAGGTTTGCTTTATGCTGAGGCCCCAAGTTGCAGAAATGCAGCTTTTTTTGTTGCAGATTTTGCTGCGTTTTTTTGAGCCAAAGCCAGGAGTGGAATGACCAGAAGGTAGCAGTATAAAAACTTCCTATATATTTCCCATTTCTTTTGTAGCCATGCTTGGCTTTGGCTCAAGAAACTGCAGCAAAATCTGCAACAAAAAAAGCTGTGTTTCCGCAACATGGGGCCATAGCCTTAAAGTGCAATTCTGTGTGGAATTATTCATTATCAAAAGCCCACAGAATAGGAACTAATGTTACCATATGAATTAGAAAGCCAGGATTTCTGAAACTAGTTTGCTATATAAATGTAAGAAAGGCACGCCGGCAAAAAGCATTGTAGGCACAAATAACTTGTTTGCATCTTTTGTTTGCTAGTATAGCCCAATCCCTGTAAAACAACCAGTGATGTAATAATATGGTAGTGGTGTCACAATACATTACTAGAACTTTTACAGTAAATCCTTTTTATGTCCTTACAACCACCTTTTTTTACCTCCCGCAACCTAACCACCGACCTGGAAGACACAGTTAAAAATTTACATTAGAATTTAAAGAGGACCTTTCATGTCCTCATGCATATGCGGTTTTATATACCGCTGGACTGTGAAGAACGCCCCCTATGACTGTACTCTAACAAAACATTGTACTGTCAGAGTGGGCATTCCTTACCGCCCAGCGTCATCGCTGAGCTGTGAGGAACGCCTCCCCCGTACAAGTCTATGGGCGAGTACTGTCAAGGGGGCGTTCCTCACAGTCCTGCAATGATGCTGAGCTATGAGGAACGCTCTTTTGACAGTGGGGAGATATCAGTGCCGAAATTAACGGCACCGATATCTCCAGCCCCGGGGCACATACCAGGAAAGCTGACAGTGGGCTGAATTCAGTGCACTGTCGGCTTTCTAGCAGTATATAAAACCACAGATGCATGAGGACATGAAAGGTCCTCTTTAATTCATAAACCCCAAATCACTGGACCTTCTTAGCTTTCGTGTTAGTGTCTATATTCAGCGTGCTTATTAATGATTTACCATTCTAGCTGTCAGGTTGTAACACTCTAAGTTTAGATCTCCAGTAAGTGCACAACCTTGCATTTTCCACATTATGCCACTAATCTAGAGCTTTCCATGGTGAAAAATAACATGTCATCACTTTCAGTGTAAAAATGCTGATGCATCCCAAAAGTATTTCTCTTTTCAGTGAGATGAAGATATATTGAGTGAATGGTTTTGGATAATTTACAAGCAAATCAATAAGAACCTTCAGGGTAGGTCAGAAAAATTTATTGATATAGCAAGTAGCTTGTACACTATCCTAGACATGCCAAGAGTGGTGAATGCAACCACCAGTAGAAAGTCTGCAATAATTTGCCTGGAGCTACATGAACCAGGATCGATAATTTCAATTCTCAATCTATAGAAATAAGTGCAGTCACTTTAGCTTCTGGTCTGTATCCTTGAATCAAGCTCTGGGGAGAATTTCCACGACTGTCTGGGTCTAAAACCATTCTGATGGACGACTACAACTGTTTCGACCTTTTTCTCACAACTCTCTTATTTGATTTGCTTTCTTAAATCCATTCACACAGAAACAGATGATTGTTCCCATCCTCTCTTGAGACACATCTGTAGATACACAGCTTTCCAGGCAATGGCTTTCAGTATGTATAACATTAAAAATACACTCTTTCATGTGAAGAGCTTCCTGAGAAGGAAAGAGCAGACCAGAAGGCACCGAATGTGCATTGTGAGCTGAAAGGTCTCTGTAGTATAACCAAACAAATCGAACGGTTCTGTCCTGACTTAAGCAGGATCATAATATACAGGAAATAACAACTCTATTACCATGGCTGTTTACCTGCCAACATCACACAGCTGGTAGATTCTATTTAATAGAGAAAAAGTGATGCCTAACATGAAAGTCTTTGATGGTATCAAAGTTGCTCAATGAAGTCAGTATTAAGCATTATTACATACATAGTGTTTTTTTTTTTTTTACTTTTCAATCTTTGCACTTCTGTATGAAGCCTGACAGTCCTTCCCAAAGATATACTACATCATTGTTCTTCATTATTCATTTATCATCATCCAGGCTGACAGTAGGCAGCTGAGTCATGTGTAAGATATGCACATGAAATATTAAGAACATGAAGTACTGATAGGTACATGCATGATGATGATTTTACTGTATTAATAGTAGTACTAGAGGTTGCATAATCTTGAATGGACGACAGGTTTCGTGCACTTACGTGCTCTATTGTTCAAAAAGCAGGCATTTGTGAAAACCCTGTTTTTTCTGCAGTGTTTCTTTTTCCTACAATGTGGAGATGAGATTAAATAAAATCTCATTCATTTTACTGGGACTGTAAAATGCAGCATTTTTTTCTGCTGTTTCCACACAAGCCAAAAAATGCTGTTTTTGCTATGTGTGGCCACAGCCTTAGGCTAAGACCTCATTTAGTGAAACGCAGCTAAAAAGCTCTGTGAAAAAAAAACAAAGCAAAAATGCACTGTATTTTTTATGTAGTGGTTTTCATTGAGTTTTTGCTGCATTTTTCTCTGCTTTTCTTCTTTCCCTATTAAATCTATAGTGAAAATTGTTGTGATTTCGCAGCTAAGATAAGCATGCTTCCTTCTTCTAAAACAAACGCGTTTTTTGAAAAAGCAGCTTTTTTTCCATTGCATTGCCATAGCAGCCAAAAATGCTGCACTTTCACAATATGCAAAAATTCTTGCGTTTTTAAAATTGCAGCATTTTCGCTGCAGATTCTTTTCTGCAATGTCTGGATGGGATTAGCCAGAATCCCATACACTTTGCAGGTACTGTAATACACACCATTTTTTGCGGCGCCGTTTCCACCGCAGCCAAAAAAAAAAGTCTAAGGCCCCACATAGTGAGCCACAGTCAAAAAGTGCTGCGGAAAATATGCGACGGAAACGCATCACTTTTTTTTCCATAGCGCTTTTCACAGGAAGTCCGCAGAGTTTTGCTCTGCCAACTTTCTGTCCTTATTATAACTATATGGAAAACACCAGCATTTCCATAGGTATAATTGACATGTTGCGATTTGCAAAAATTCTTGCGTTTTTAAAATCGCAGCATTTTCGCTGCAGATTTTTTTTCTGTAATTTGTGGATGGGATTAGCCAGTATCCCGTACATTTTGCAGGAACTGTAATATGCGACATTTTTTGCCGCGCAGTTTCCACCGCAGCCAAAACACCATGTACAGTAATACCTCGTACACTCGCGTTTCCGAATTTGCGAATTCACACATTCGCGATATTTTTTTGGCAACTAACATATATAGATTTTACTCTTTTTTTTTCAGATCTGTGAAATTTAATTAAAAAAAAACACCTTCGCTATTGGGTAGTAGCGTCCTGTTCGTTACGTACCCGGTAATTAGTTTCATTTTACTGTGAGTGTATAAGAAAAATGAATGAATGTATTAATATACAGTACTGTACAGTATACTTTAGTATACTGTACAGTACTGTAGGGTAAAGTTTATTGATATTTAGGGGTTAAACATTAGAAATCGGCATTGTAAGCGCTTCTAAGCGCTTGTACCAAACATTCGCAATTCCTCGCGATCCGCGACCCGCTCTGTCACCTAACCTCGCGAATGTACGAGGTATTACTATATTCGCAATGTGAGGCCCTGGCCTAAATGTCTTTTTTTGTGGGACAAGTTATATTTCAGCTTCATCAGATTCATAACCATTTATGTCAGTTTTCCCTTTGATTTCCATTGCTTATAGCTTGCCAACATTTTTAGCGGCCTACTATTGTACATACTTCCCTTTAATATACAAAAAGGAACAGCTAACAACCCAATGGGGAAAGGAGAGTTTAAGATTTTAATCTTTTACAATTGTGAGCCAATAAATGCATGGAATTTTTATTTGTTAAACTTATGGATAATGGTTTAAAGATTTGTGTCTGACTGCAAAATGGATGGATGCCATCTATGCATGAATCCTTATACTGCTATATAACTGCACACCTAAGTGTTATATATGATGACATGCACATTTTCTATTCATTAACCATGTTGTAGAATGTTTTTTAACTCACTTTACTGAGAGGTGTATAGTATAATCTGTGTACACTGTATGACAGCAAACCACAAACCTCCTACACACCTACATTCTTAACATATGCAGTTGTTATTTCAATCAAATATATTAGATCATTTTACAGTAATTCCAAAAAATTAATGGTTTCCTGAAATTGTATCCACATTAAGCGGCTAGGAAATGGCTTGACACATACAGTATGATCCTTCCCACTATGAACCCTTTCAACTATTCAGCAAACCCTAGAAGAGTCACAAGACCTACTTCTCTTCAGCAGGGGCGTTTTGGTTTCAAGGCATTGGATGACAGGGTTTACTTCTTGTAATCATCAATTTACCAGTATTGCAACTGCACATACACTATCACAATATTAAAAGTGAAAAATCAATACTATGTAGTGCATGTTAAAGCAAAGTGTAACTGGCGGTATCAAAGACTTCAAAGATGACAACCTGGGAGAGCCCTTCACAGGGTGATAACTGAGCAGCAGCTTGGGATACAAGTGGGAGTGGCCTTTTTGTGGGTGTGGTTTATATACAGGGGCATAGGTAATATATTGAGACCCCTATATTATTATTAGAATCCCTAAATATATTCAGACCCCCTCCCAATATCAATGTAATGATTTGGAGGTACTACATGTATTAAAACCTAACCTCAGATCTGTGGAGTTGGGAGCGGTGGAGCTGACAGACAGGACATCCGCCACTATGGACCTTTTTCAGGGGTCACACACTGGAAATTATATTTGAAAGCTTGAAGACAGCACAACGGGCACAGCGCCACACCCCTAACAAAATTCCAAAACTTTGTAAAAAAAATAATAATTTCTTGGAGTTGCCATATTCTGACACCCATAACTTTTTATATTTCAGTATGCAGGGATGCATAAGGCATAAGGGCCAATGTACTTTTTATTTATACCAATTTGGGGAATGTCTATTGCTTTGATCACTTTTTATGCAAATTTTTATGGGAGGTAAAATAGTAGATTGTAGACCGGGTATTTTCAGACATGGGGTTACCTAATGTTTATGTGTTTCACTTTATTTTTTAACTTTTATGTGATCTAAGGAAAGGGGGTGATTTTAATATTTAATTCTTTAATTTTTAATTTTTTTACTGTAATTATCAGACCCCCTAAGGGTCTTGAACCTCAGGGAATCCGATCACTAATGCAATGCATTACAATTCTAATGGATTGCATTATAAAGCATTGCAAAATGATGTCATTTGTATTATAGGCTGTATAGATATAAAAGTGAAAACACATTGGTGGGAATTTATTAAAACTGGTGATCCTTCCACCAGTCTTAATACAGGCTCCGGCCTTTAAGTAATTTTAACGCATGTAGATGTGCCTGGTCGCAGCCAGGGGCTGGTATAGATTTGTGGTATAACTCACGCCAGTTTTCTGCCTTGAGTTATAGTAAATCAGGTAGACCCACCCAGATTCACGCCCCGTTCTGTCCACTGTCTAAAAAAGTGGTGAGCGGGGCGCATAGAAGAAATGCGACACAGAGCCACGCAAGTTTCCGCCCATGTAAACGATCTGAGAAAAAAAAATAGAACATACTATTTCCTGGGCCAATTTCACGGATCCTTCAATAGACTCACGTTTATGAGGGATCAGTGAAAATGGGTTGCCTTTAAGTGTACACTGGCCATGAAAGAAGTACTTTCTCACCGCCAAGTGCATAGCACGTTTATCTGAATATGCACAAAAATCTCATTCAATTTACTGGTACTGTAAAAATGCAGCATTTTTCTCTGCTGTGTTTCTACAGGAGCCACAAATGCTGTGTTTCCACAATGTGAGGCATTAGATTAAAGGCCACCAAAGTGAGAATCATCATGTCATGAAATGTACCTCAGGCCTGCACCCGGGATAACACAATGGGGCACATCTATCAATACTGTCTATCCCATTCGTAGTTTTAGACATATTTATGAATCTGTCGTACGAACCTTCATAAATATGAAGTGTTTCTAGTAGCTCCAAAATTCTGGCTCACAATGAGACAAATATTTGGTGCAAAAATGGAGACAAATATTTGGCGCAAAACATGTAGACAAAATCTGTAGACAAAAATCTTAACTTGCAGGCTGTAAGGAACAAAAATTTGGTGCACACATCAAAAAAGACCCTACAATTTTTGGCATAACATAAGCAGACACAAATCATCCCTTGCTTATCGAGACAAATATGTGGCACACTTGGTCTACTTTGCACAGGAAATCTGCACCATATTCGTTCTTTTCTGTTTCATAAATGTGTCGTAAATTTAGACACTTCTAAGCCACACCCATTCTGGTGCACATTTTTCAAAAGTGTCTAGCCTGTTGTATTTTTCTGTTCTTTCTGGTGTACACTGTTCATAAATATGTGCTAATGCTGTGAACTATGAATTTTGGCACAAATGTAGACAGAAAAGTGTCGGACTTGGATTGATAAATGTGCCCCAATGTGTCCTTTATTGAGGGGGTTATTAAATTTGGTATGTACTTCTATGTCCTCCAGCAGAGCTTTAATATGGCAAGTGTTCTATCGACATGCACTAGATTGATGCCATTTGTTTTGGGGTTTTTTTTTCCCTTTTTTATTTTTAAAGTTCTGGTAGTGAAAAAAAAAACAACAAATTATGTTATATAATGAGAATTAAAGTCAAGATATTGTCACACTTTGTACCACTATATCTTGTTATATGTCTGTAAGTCAAAAATAAAAAACATTAGTCAAGACATTTTCAGCGCATTACTGAGTCTGTAACTCAGTTCACAGCAGAACACACTTTTAGATATTTATATTCAAGGATATTTATACTAAAAAGTGTTCTTTTATGAGTGTCTTAATGCTATGGGATTAATGTTGTTGTTTTTCGTGTTACATTAGTCACACATCAGGGAAATGTGGAGCTCTGTGCTTGCCATTTCTGTTTTACAGCAATCATAAGTAACAGAATTTCTTGTAATATTGTTTTTCTCATTTGATGAGTTTACTTATGTTCTTTTCTCCATAAATATGCTGGCTTTTTCCTTAACAACATATTCCTGAGACTAGCATTGTAGAAATAGAAAATAATAAGATAAAATATATCTGCAAAGACCACTGAGTTAAAAAATCTAACTAATTCTATTATAACCACAGTTATGTGTGTGCTATTAGCACAGTGTGACACACTTTATAGAGTACTGATAGATGCATGGTTTCTTTAACAGGTAGAAAATTGCTATAAAAGTCTTAAATCCAATAACCAGAATATTATATGAGATTTTATTGTTTCAATGGCCTGTTCTTTAGTTATAAAGCTTAAAATGACTGCTTCCCTTCACACATTCATAGAGTTAAATGATAAAATCCCCACTGCCTGCAGCCACCACTAGAGGAAGCTTATTGAAGGCAGATTTATTATTGAGCTCAATGAGAGCTATATAAATCCATTTTCAGTAAGCTTCCCCTTGAGACAGCTGCAGAGAGACAGCATTTAATATATAGGTGTAAGGCTGTGTGAACAGAAGCAAGAGGTTTAGGGCTCCAGAGCTTTGATACCATAAAAGTAGATGAGGTATGTATGGGTATTACTGAAGTTTCTGCTTCCTTGAGCCTATCCATACTATTAGGTTCTTCCTGATTAAAAAACGTTTGTTTTTGGATAAAATCACATATGTAGTTTTTGTAGTAGGCTCTGATGAAGTTTCTTGACCCAAACACTAAAGTGGCTCCAAAACAAAGGAAACATATATAGTACTTTCTTTTCTTATTATATATTTTGTATCTACTCTTTGTGAAAAACAACTTCCGGGGGGGTGGAGACAGGTATCATGGTGCTTTCATGTTACAATACTGGACTTGATGGTCTCTTAGGTGGGTTACTATTAGCGTCTCCATCTAAGAGATTAAATGGCCTGGGATCTGATTTTCTGGGATCCCAAATGTTGCAGTGGGAGAGCAAATCACTGACAGCTGGTCACAATCTCATGGGCACAGTGCCTTATATTTATGGCTCTGCACGTTTAGGTTCCCTCTGTCTGCGCTGTAAGATTGAAGGGGTAAATATGAATGGTTTAGTAAAAGTTATTTAAAGGGGTTGTCTGAGACTTTAATAAGAGATAAAAAAAAAAATAGGAAATGGTATATTCCCTGCTGCTCCAGCAAGTGGTGATGCTTGGATTTTTGTCATGTGACCAGTGAGGTCACATTAATGATGCGCATGACATCCTTGCTGAAGGACCAGCTGTGACCACTGAAGCAGTGGGGGATGTATAAGGGCAAGTAATGGTCATTTTTTGTTATACCATTTTCTGCTTTTGGTCAAGTTTCTTAAAACTGGACAACCTTTAAGAATCCTTTAAGAAAATGATCAAAATACTTTTGCAGTACACTCAATGATCACATACTGCATGTCTAAAAATGCATTTCCCTGGATATTAAATTGGCTGACACATTTGATCTTTATCTGACCTCAGTAAGAATATTTCTTATCTATTAAACTCAACATGACTGTCACAATGGGAAATGAGAACTGATGAATGTGTGCTGGATGAATAATGCTACTAAATTAGAATCATTAGGGAGAACATGCTACTGACTCATTGCAACATGATAAACTAGACATTTCAATTGACATATTCTATGTTATTTCTTCATGCAGAAGTGGAATTAAGTTCATGTGATTATATTGAAAGACCTGTGTCGATCTGCTGATCACTGAGGCAGCATAAATCTAAGATGAACCTAAAAAAATGATTGGATGAAATTAACCTTAAGTTAAATATCTTATAAAAGCAAACAAAAAAAATCAAAGAAATTGCCAGCACAGCACCTTAGTGAATAGTACTAGTTTGTAGCATATGGATAAAATCTAATGTAGGTAAACTGCTCAGCAGGGGCGTAAATACCGGGGTAGCAGCAGTAGCGGCTGCCACAGGGCCCGGGACATTAAGGGGCCTGGAGCCCTGTGGCAGCTGCTACTGCGAACCCCCAAAACACTGCTATCATTATACTCCGGGGTCTTTTCAGACCCCGGAGTATAACGATCGGGGGTCCAGGGCAGGTGAGGGAACATAAAAAACACTGTAACTTACCTCTCCTGTGCTCTGCAGGCTTCGGGCCTGTCTGGTGAAGTCCCAGATATCAGCTGACGTAATTATACATCGCGACGCCAGTCTGGATCAAGCGAGATCTGCTGCAACATTGAAGATGGCCGAAGTAGCACATCGGAATGCACCGGAGCGAGGAAGAGATAAGTAGCATTGTTTTTTATGTTTGTATCCTCCCCTGGGTCTCCGATTATTATACTCTGGGGTCTGAAAAGACCCCAGAGTATAATAATCATTCATGGATGGTCCACTATGGGGCATAATACTGTGTGCAGGGGCCACTATGGGGCATAATACTGTGTGCAGGGGCCACTATGGTGGGGGGCATAATAGTGTGTGCAGGGGCCACTATGGGGCATAAACGTGTGCATGGGCCACTATGGGGCTAATACGGTGTGCAGGGGCCACTAGGGCATAATAGTGTGTGCAGGAATGCGGGGGGGGGGTTTGGGGGGGGGTTGAAAGGGGCGGTCCAGGGAGGGGGCATTGGGGGCGTCAGTTCAGGGGGGCCCCATGTCAAATGTTCGCCTTGGGGCCCAGCCATTCCTAGTTACGCCACTGCTGCTCAGCTACCAAAATAGGCACAACTCTGGATAAAGCTTTGTCACAGTTCAGACATCATTCAGTGTAATTGGCTTATTTTTTTTTAGCCAACACTGTAGTCAGTGCAGAGTGGATTTTCCAAAAATTTCAGACTCGACACAAACCTGAAACTTTTGGGATTCATCACCCATGGGATACTATTATACTCTAAGTGGAGACCCAGGGGAGGTAAGTAAAGTTAACAAACAATTAAACTCACCTTGCTTCACCTCTCCTAGGCATCCTTGCAACATCCAGCAGTGGCCCCAGCATCCTCCTCAGGCCTCTTCTGGCCTTTAGCTGATGTCACGTGTCCTGGGGTCACAGCTAAGACTTGTCATTGTTCCTCAGCCATCACATGGGGCACGCCAACGCCATGAACTTTGACCCAGTGCCCATCACAGGCTTCAACCTGTGACCCCAGGATAGTGACGTCAGCCAGAGGCCAGAAGATGCTGGGAAACCACTGGATACTCAGGAGAGATGAGGCAAGGAATGATTATTATTTTTACTCATCTCCCCTGGGCCTCCACGTATTATATTCTGGGGTCTGAGTAAAGCCCAGAGTATAATAACAGTACTTCCAGTTTGTGTCAAACAAGTTCAGTCTGCAACAAGGTGAGGTTCACCCATCTCAAATTCTAATATATTTTTGTCCACTATTACATGACTGGGATTCATGTATCTAACCTTGATGCTGATATTGATATGTCACGTAAGGCCAAGTTAGGCTACTGAGTACAGATACTAATTATGATATTGACTGATGTATGAACCTTGTCATATTTTTCTTTGTGGACACGTTTTCTATGTTTTTTATGTGGGCCATGTGTCCCGATGTATTTAGTTTTTTCTATTTTATTCCGATAAAACTTTAATAATCTATTGAACCACAGAATGGACCTTAATATGTTAGGAATGTAACATAACTAATATGTTAGGAAATAATTTATAGGGGACAACATTTAATATTTAATATTGTCTCTACTGCAAGACATTTCAACCTCAAACTGAGGTCGTCATCTGGCATACCTAAGGAATAACTGAAGAAGACCCCAATTCAGATTTGATTGATACAGATAAGAACACATTCATGTTATTTGCCTGGCAGTGCCCTCTGTTGCATTCATTTCTTATACATGCCTGATACATAAAGATTAGAGTAGAGCATAAAAAGCAGCACCTTCTTAAGTAAAATACATTTCAATAGCCTTTTTTATATCTATATAAACCCAGTTCTAGAATGGGCAAACTCATAAGACTGAGGTCCTAACATCAGTGGTAACACATGGACACAAGAATTTGGATGAATAGTGAATAACTTTGTTTCTTATAGCATTATTTAAGCCTTTGTAGCTTATATAGAATATATACTATATACTTAAAGATTCTGTACAGAAGAGAACAATTGAACAAGTAGTGGAATTCAAAACACAGATCTTCTGTATGACAAGCTGAATCTCAGCGCTTTTACACCTACAGTAACTTAGAGCGTCTAGGGAAAAACAACATGTAGAAGAACAATGTCTTGTTTGTCCTCCGGAATGAAAAGAAGTCAGGAACACGTTTCTCCATTTTGTTCTAGGGAGCTGAGCTTCCGTTAACCTCCAATTTGTCAGTCTGCAGTTTGCATACTCCATTTATTGGTTAAAGCAGTGCTGTGACAGCTAATTCCTCAAACCATATGGAGATATTCAATATTGTTCCTTAGGTTTTCTGAAATTCTTCAGAGCTGTTTTCATGGGAACAAAGGTATTATTCACTTAGTGTTGTATTTCTTAAATATTTACTCCTTTCACCTGTGGATAAAGTCACAAAAATGAATTCTTATGTCTGACACATTTTTTGGTTAGCCTGCACTCAGTAAATCCAACCATCAAAGACAAAGAGAATTGATTTAAAGTGCAAAAGTATAAATGTTAAGGCCAGCGCAAAACCCATAATTCCAAGAAAAAACGTGAAAATGTCCAGAAAGCACACAAAAATGGCATCTAACAAAACAGGGATAAGGGCAAGTGACATTTCCAAGTGAAGGCCTGGTTTGGGTTGTGTTACAAACCTGATTGTAGGGATGTGTGAGATTAAAGTTTTCCTCTTGGCAAAATATACTAGGTAACAGCTACATCATTGAAATTGCCAGTGATCCTATGGAAATGAAGTATTATGTGTGCGTGACTGCATATGCAACAAAGAAGAGTTTAGACTTTCTGCATTACAAAATCAATAAAGCAATTCATTGCATTGTTCAATCAAGAACGTGTTTTCTGAAATGTCTTTCTTTAAGCCATACATAGCAACCAAATAAAATTGAATTATCCCAATGTGTTTCTGCTTTCACAAGATTTAATGAGTTACTCTGCTGGAGGTCTAATGTGAAGCACAATCGTAGCTCATTTTAACTCCACGCTGGTCAGTTTGTTAACAAATATACAAGACTATAACAATAAACATGAAAATGGGGTAAAAACTAAACGTATAAAATGTCCCATGCACACTCTTGAGCATTAGCACCAAAGATATCTAATGGTAGTTACATAATTTGGACAAAAAACAATACTTTTTGTATCTATAATGTTAAAACTAGTACATATAAATCAAGCAGCAACTACTCCTCGTGTATAATTACTGTAAAAAAAGAGTCATGTACGAATTGGGTTTAGTCTGTCTTATAGCCTAGCCCTGCACTTACAATTCTTCAAGACTTCACAGCTGATGGGTTGGGGTTTGGGAGGGCGATTGGGCGGCTCATAAGAAAACACAATAAAGTGCATATTTAATTATTACATTTATACATTTACTTATATATTATTAAGGTAATACAGGTAATAGTCGTCATCCAACAAACACACAGGTAATGTTATTAACTGTGGGGTGGGGCACTATAACTCTTACTGTAATAGTGGTCTAATTGTGCCCCCCATGGGTAATCGTCCCCCTCCCCCACATACTGTTACTATAATTCCAATCACATTATATTTACCCGGTTACTAATGCACCTCCCCGTATCTGTTTTTGCACACAGGATGTGTGCATCTTCTATTCTGCTCCCGGTTCCCAGCAGCACAATAGCAAAGGTTTTGGGAGCAGAATAAAAGATGTAAACATCCTGTGTGCGAACAGGTCCAGGGAGCGGCATTAGTAACCAGGTAAGAGATCTGCTGGTGTAGGCTACAGAGGTCCCCAATGACCAGTCCAGTACCAAGTGATCAGCGGCCTGGTCATTGGGAACCTATGCTTTAGTAGGTCTGACTTAAAGGGGTTGTCCGATAAATACCACCCCTGTTTGCATACTCTATTGCAGCATATGGACGTTCTAGATGGTGGTCTGACATTCGGAACTTCCCTCTATGAACCAAAACTGTAGGGGCATCTCCCAATCTTGCTGACTTGGGCTGATAATGTATTAAATGACTGGCCATTCATTTCAAGGAACGCCACATAATATCATGTTTGACCCGCAGCAAGCTAGCTCCGCCCACCAGCAAAATCAAGATGATCACCCGAATGTTACAGTGCAATATTCTCAAAAGGGTAGTCCCTGACAGGACAACAGCTGTGTAATGCAGTGTCCTATGGGACATGCAATATTTTTTTCTATCAGAAATAGTACAGTAGAAGTCTATGGGTGCTGCAACTTGGAGATTTTACAGAGCCATAAAATGCTTGTGGGAATGAATCCTAATGCCAAAAAATTGCTCCCTCCCACTGTATTATAGAAGCTAAGTTGTTTTGGTCTATATCTGTTTACAAGAAGAATTACAAAGGCATCTCTGGACTATAATAAACGTTGAAACACCAATAGAATACCAGTAATGCAGTATATTTACAAAGATGTTAAAATTCATATAAACTTTGACTCTATAAAGAAGATAAAACATACCCTTTACCTTTATAAGTCCAGACATCGGCAATAATAAACTTTGGCATGGTAAAAAACGCAAATGCCCAGTCCTGTCCAGAGCAGCACATCAGTTATTTCCTTCACTTTATTTTAAGGAATATACTTAGCATTAATTTCCCAGGCTATTAAATATAAGTCACAAAGAGGAGAATGCTCTTAAGTAAGGATTTCTGCTGAGTGGCTATATGTTTTAAGCAGATTAGCACTATTAGCTTTCTCATCGTATATCAATATTTCACTAAGTTATAGTGATAGTATATTTTGCATGTCATTATAGTGAATATAGTGAACCATTACAGGTCTAGTAAAGTGGAATAGGCAGGAAGTTGTGAGCAAATATTTCTCAAGTCTGCACTATGCATCTAAGACTCAACAGGCCAAGATATTGTTTTTTGTGCAAATAACATGATCTAAGCTGTCACAAAATATGGATTCCTTCCTCTCTTGAAATCAAAGTGAGATAAGGAATGGTTTTAATTATCCTCTTCCTATAGATCATACGGGGTGGTGGGAAAGGTGAAGTGTAACTCGGTGGAAATACTGATAAGATACAGTCATAGTTCACTAAGTCATGCTGTCTCTTCATTCTGTGTCTACACCCCATACATCACTTAAACACTTACATCTGTCACAGAGAGCACATAGACTGTATACCCTATCGTCCTTATATTAACAAGAATATGATTTTACATATGCTAAAACAAATTCAAGGAAGTCCATTAGATGCAGCTGTCTCTCTGCTTGGACCACAGAACATAGCAGGAACTAGAGAAATAATTATACATATGGAAAAATTTCCTACTTACTAAACAGCGAGAAAGCATCTGGTACTGAAATTTCAATGTTCCAATTAAATAAACTTAAAATGTGTGACTCTTTTCTTACCTGTGGATAAATCATTGACAATCTTGACATAAGACTCTCAGGTTTTATTTTCTGTCTTGAAACTAGTCATTGCAAACTTGAGCTGGAGCTTTATTTGCTGAAATGTACTTGATATTACATGATTTTTCTCTACGGATAGAACAGAAACGCACCTGTGTGCAGTGTGCCTGGGGGTTATCATTGACTTTCTTCTCTTAGTCTAGTACTGTAGGTCATTTCCTGTACAACAAAATAAAAAAAAAAAGCTACACATTTTACCATGCTCCTTCCTCAATTTTGTTGTCAATGTATAATGAACAATTTTCCTACTAAGCAAAAAATAAACAGGATGTGTTTCTGGTGGGATCTACCTCAAGCCCTATATTGCGAAAATGTAGCGTTTTTGCCTCTGCAGAAACACTGTGGCAAAAAATGCTGTGTTTTACAGTACTGGCAAAGTGAATGAGATTGTAGCTAGTCCCATCCACACATTGCAGAAAACAAATCTGCTGTGGAAAAACTGCCCACGTTTTTGAAAATCGCAGCATGTCAATTATACCAGTTATAATTATACTGGCGTTTTCCTTATAGGTTTAATTAGGGAAGAAAATCTGCTGAGGAAAACTCAGCAAAAATGCAATGCAAAACGTTGTGTTTTTTTCTGCAGCTTTTTGTAGTTGCATTTCACTATGTGGTGTCTTAGCCTTAGGAGAATCCAGAAACATGTTTATGAAGAAAAGGCAACGCCATTAGATATATTTCTGGCTTGGATTAGACATCATCCGGCTAAGCAGTTATCCCAAATACCTCTAAAGCCTCCTTCACATGACTGTACTTTTGATCAGCAATTGCAGATCCACAATTGCAGATCAAAGTACAGACACATGCATTTCTATGTGCCCATACACACAGCTGTAGTTTTTGTGGCTGTGTGTCCGGGCCATAGTGATGAGCCACAAAATATGGAGAAGGTCCTATACCTGTCTGTATTTGCAGCTAGTTCCATTCACTTCAATGTATGGGTTAGTAACAAGCACGGATGACATACGGATACTGGTTATGTGAAGGAGGCCTAAGTGGGTTGAATGCACTTAAATTAGATTATCAGGTGAGCAGCTTATTTAGCAAAGCATAGCCACCTCTTATGTTTAAGCATGGAACACATGAGTTTTTAGTTTTCTGTTCCATTCTATTTTTTGGTGGAGATTGAACCTAGTGTTTATAGAGTAGTGGGTCCTTGAGCATTCCATAGATGCTACTTTCAAGGTCATCAGTCTCAATAGAATGTGATATAATAGTCCAGATTTTAATTGTAGAATAGGAGATCTAATGCAGAAAAGGAAAGTCCAAACAATTAAAGAATGCATAAAAGAATGAAATGGAATCAGAAGGAAGAAGGGAAGGAGTATTAGTATTAATATAAGATAGTTTATGGATTGTGGTGTCCACCCAAACTACACTGAGAAATGAGACCATTCTTGAAAGAAAATTGACAAAATTTGACCCATTCTCTGAAATAATAGTGTTTTTGAATTCAGGTATAAAAACAGCACATACCATATTTTCACTTTATGTACATAAGTATGCATGGGTGTCTCAGTACCCACATATCACAACATAATGCACAAAGCACAAGATCATTGTCAGAACTGGTTATAATTCTTAGCATCTACTGCAGGATTACTATATGTTCTGTAGTATATTATTGAACTACCTATTTGGAACACAAAAGTTAGAAAGACCTCCAATAAAAAAGTTCCTCTATCTATCTGACATTTCTACCTGCTGACAGTTCAATTAAGATGCTCTCAAGTGTTTCCATCTTCTTTTGTATTATAAACCAATGGCTACAGATTCTCTGGACCTGCTTCATACTGGGGCACCAACCGTTCTTAAATCTAAATTGAAATCTTAACTTCCATGCTGCTAGGCATTTCACCAAAATCTGCCAGTCTTGGTTTTGCACCTTATCACCTCATGTTTGCTCCTTTTTGATTGCCATGTTCTTAGATCAGTTATTTTTTTGTCCCTCTGAGCCTTTCCCTTTAGAATTGTCACTTTTTAAAGTTATCTCTGCAGCATTATTTCCTCCTGTTCTCCCTAACATGTTTAGTTAAGTTGTTTCTCTTACCCATTCTTCATTTACCTCATCGGTATCTGGATTGTTCTTTAAGAAAAAGATAAGGTTATCTTACAGACCTTCATCTCTACAGGCAAAAGTAGAAAGGTTATCAGTAACTATACAAGACATCGGACCAGTATTTGTAAGGGTGGGTTCACACCTGCGCTTGGTGTCCGTCCGTCGCCAATCCAGTGAAAATCTCGGCGAACTGGATTGGCATCGGATACAGACCGGTCAGCGGCGCATTGGTTAAAAACCCATTCATTTGAATGGGTTTTTAAAGCAATGCGCGGGTGTGCGCTACACCCTCTGCGCTGCGCATCCTTTTTTTTCGTCGGAAACAAAGTCGGACACGCAGGACTTCGTGTCCGACGAAAAAAAAAAGGATTCGCAGCGCAGAGGGGTGTAAGCGCACACCCGCGCACTGCTTTAAAACCCATTCAAATGAATGGGTTTTTAACCAATGCGCCGCTGACCGGTCTGTATCCGACGCCAATCCAGTTTGCCGAGATTTTCACTGGATTGGCGACGGACGGACAGCAAGCGCAGGTGTGAACGAAGCATAATTGGGGAAGATCACAATTGATCACTATTATTTCTAAGAGGTTAAGGAAAGTAGAGCCTATAGCTGTCTATAAACAATCAATACATGTATGTTCTACCGGTGTTTGTGTGGGTTTCCTCCCACATGCCAAAAATATACTGATCAGTAAATTTGCTTCCTATAAAATAACTGACTCTTGTAGATGTTGAGGATGAGCCCCTGTATGACAGTCACTAACTCCTCTACTCCACAAAGTCTTTGTAAAGTACAGAAGTTTGTGTATGCACTGGGTCTTCTGCTTCACTTTGCCAGCAAACATTTCCATAGATTGTACATTGCAGGTTGACAATCACATGTAAGAATACATTGTCTTCCATTTAAGTGAGAATGGACATTACCAATACATGTTTGATACGGTCATGGTAAGTTTGGAATTTAGCCAATAATTCTCTGCAACTCTTCAGGAAATCCACATCAAATCTGGCCACTTGCTACACAATTTTCATGGATCTCAATCTTTACACAGAATCACCCTAAATACTAAATAATTCTTATATGATCATTGCCCTTAACCCATATATTACTATACATCGTTGTTCAGCATTAGCTTATTGATTATATTCCCATATATCTTTGTGGTTATACATTTAAAATTAGATTGACAACCTTTGATTCTTTCCTATATGGCTTGGGCTATATTTATATTGTTATTGCCATTATACACACCTGATAATTGTTTATCTTTATTATAAGCTATAGTGGTTGCTCTTATTATATTACAGTCATATGAAAAAGTTTGGGCACCCCTATTAATCTTAATCATTTTTAGTTCTAAATATTTGGGTGTTTGCAACAGCCATTTCAATTTGATATATCTAATAACTGATGGACACAGTAATATTTCAGGATTGAAATGAGGTTTATTGTACTAACAGAAAATGTGCAATATGCATTAAACCAAAATTTGACCGGTGCAAAAATTTGGGTACCCTTATCATTTTATTGATTTGAATACTCCTAACTACTTTTTACTGACTTACTGAAGCACAAAATTGGTTTTGTAACCTCACTGAGCTTTGAACTTCATAGCCAGGTGTATCCAATCATGAGAAAAGGTATTTAAGGTGGCCAATTGCAAGTTGTTCTCCTATTTGAATCTCCTCTGAAGAGTGGCATCATGGGCTCCTCAAAACAACTCTCAAATGATCTGAAAACAAAGATTGTTCAACATAGTTGTTCAGGGGAAGGATACAAAAAGTTGTCTCAGAGATTTAACCTGTCAGTTTCCACTGTAAGGAACATAGTAAGGAAATGGAAGACCACAGGGACAGTTCTTGTTAAGCCCAGAAGTGGCAGGCCAAGAAAAATATCAGAAAGGCAGAGAAGAAGAATGGTGAGAACAGTCAAGGACAATCCACAGACCACCTCCAAAGAGCTGCAGCATCATCTTGCTGCAGATGGTGTCACTGTGCATCGGTCAACAATACAGCACACTTTGCACAAGGAGAAGCTGTATGGGAGAGTGATGCGAAAGAAGCCGTTTCTGAAAGCACGCCACAAACAGAGTCGCCTGAGGTATGCAAAAGCACATTTGGACAAGCCAGCTTCATTTTGGAAGAAGGTCCTGTGGACTGATGAAACAAAGATTGAGTTGTTTGGTCATACAAAAAGGCGTTATGCATGGCATCAAAAAAACACAGCATTCCAAGAAAAACACTTGCTACCCACTGTAAAATTTGGTGGAGGTTCCATCATGCTTTGGGGCTGTGTGGCCAATGCCGACACCGGGAATCTTGTTAAAGTTGAGGGTCGCATGGATTCAACTCAGTATCAGCAGATTCTTGAGAATAATGTACAAGAATCAGTGACGAATTTGAAGTTACGCCGGGGATGGATATTTCAGCAAGACAATGATCCAAAACACAGCTCCAAATCTACTCAGGCATTCATGCAGAGGAACAATTACAATGTTCTGGAATGGCCATCCCAGTCCCCAGACCTGAATATCATTGAACATCTGTGGGATAATTTGAAGCGGGCTGTCCATGCTCGGCGACCATCAAACTTAACTGAACTGGAATTGTTTTGTAAAGAGGAATGGTCAAAAATACCTTCATCCAGGATCCAGGAACTGATTAAAAGCTACAGGAAGCGACTAGAGGCTGTTATTTTTGCAAAAGGAGGATCTACTAAATATTAATGTCACTTTTCTGTTGAGGTGCCCATACTTTTGCACCGGTCAAATTTTGGTTTAATGCATATTGCACATTTTCTGTTAGTACAATAAACCTCATTTCAATCCTGAAATATTACTGTGTCCATCAGTTATTAGATATATCAAATTGAAATGGCTGTTGCAAACACCCAAATATTTAGAACTAAAAATGATTAAGATTAATAGGGGTGCCCAAACTTTTTCATATGACTGTATATGTATTTACTCTGCTATATCTGCTATAGCTAGTGATTTTCGGGTTGGACCTAGTGCATTTCCCCTTTGGGGGAGTGGTTCTTTGGTATCACAGACGCTGTTTATTTCAGTGTTTTTGTATGTATACTCTTTTTTGTGATGATTTTGGTATGTTACATTTATTGATTATTTATGTATTTTAAACAAATAAAATCAATATATTTTTTGCTATATGAGTCGTTTCCATAGACATTTTTTGGTTAAGTCATAAGAAATTCTATTTATGGGACTAAAATTTTAAACAAGTACATGTGAACCTTGCCCCATTTACATAGCTGGTACTATAGATTGATGCAGATTTTCTGCACAAACAGTCAAATAAATAGTAAATTGCTAATGTTGCATTCACATGTGCATTGTTTAATCCGTTCTTATGGTCCGTCGTAGAATAGATTAAACAGTAAAGATAGCCGTCTAATGACAACATGATCCCAAGATACCCCATTAACTATGATGGGGTCCATCGGATATATAGTACCTTGTTTTCTTCCTGGCACCTCCAGACAAAAAGGTCCTGCAATTTCAGATAGACTCTGCGTCAGGCAGGCAATGGGTATGAAGAAAGTCTGTTTTATTTCTTAGATGAGATTTAAAAATATGTGCAGATTTATTTATATACTTTTTGTGGAATGTACAATATTGTTTGCACATTTTGAAACAATAAATATTTAATGTTCCAAAAACAGAGTAGACTGCAATATGAAGAGTCATAAAAGAAATATAATATACATATATCAATACATAATAGAAAACATCAGTGACCCAAAACAATTACTGTAATCTCAAAATGGGCAAATTGATGTTTCTTTTTTTACTCTTCAGGTGCCAACTAAAGAAAAAAACCTACATTGCAATATGAGATATAAGTATGTAGCTTTACTTCAAAGTCATGAAAATGACATAATTTACCAAATATGAGCCATATTATGAAATCACTATCATGATCCAGTGCATCTTATATGCAATGAAAATCAGATGACTCCCTGCACATTGTGAAACCTGAGTCTTCCTGAAATATTGTTATTCTCAGTGCTGCTAAAATGAAAGAATAATAACAGATGACCTATAGGGTCTACAAATAGGAAACCGCCACGTTCTGCTCTAATGACTTGGCAACTTCCTTTTGGCCTGTGGGATTGTCTGTTTGTAGAACAGCTACCTGGCTCTCAAAAGAAACCATTCAGCACATTAAATGTAAAGTATTCAGCAACCATTTGGCACCAGTGTACAAGCTATAACTGAAAATAAATAGAAACGACAGTTTGGGGTAATAAATGGCTACATGCAACGGTAAAAGTGCAAGTAATTCAAAAACCATTAAAGAATACAAGATTTAAAGGGGTTTTATGAACCCCCCCCAAAAAATAGGCCAATGTGATTGTTAAGAGGTAGTCTAAAGTGAGAACCTCTCTCAGGAATAAGTTTCAGTTCTTACTATAGTTCTGGAATTTAATCCATGAATAAGTAATATCAGAATAATAAGATTATAGCAGATCAGTCAAAAATATTGAGTTATAAGTATCAATTTGTAATGTATCACCTGAAATTGCATTCACAATTCCTGGAATAGCAGGTTGGGATTGCTAGATATGTGCACAACAGGCTCAGATTTACTATTGTGGTTATGACAGTGACATAAAATGGCACATGTTTGGTGCAACTTTGGCGCAGTACGACGCATTTCTTAAAAGCGTCACCATGCGCCAAAATAGTTTTAAAACATTCTGGCTAAAAGTAAGCCAACTAATAGATGGTATAAATGAAGGATAGCCAGCCTAAAGATACACCAGATTTATCATCAGCTGCTGTGATAAATCTGCCATATTTTCAGGCTGCCTAAGTTTGCACTGTCTAGGTATTAGTAAATCTGAGCTGCTATGTGCTAAACTAGCCATTTATGCAGAGATTTAGCCGTGTTATGTTGAGCATTTGAATTTGCAACTTATATATGTAACAGTCCAATTATGGCTCTATATAAAACATTATACAGCCATGTTTATAAGTCTGTAGGCTGTATTCACAGGGTGTTGTGATGTGTTTTTCTGTAATTTTTAGGTCAGTTGGATTTTAAATGCAGTCACGTATTTTACAGTTATTTTAACATAAATAAACACAGAAAAAGCAGTTCCGTAATTGGCAAATGTGAATATTGTCTTACATCGATTGTTCTTGTATGCTGCCTTCCCTGATCTTAACCAAACCCAGCTATATTTGCTTCTTGTTTTAGCTCCTCATGTGTATTTAACCATCTTACCACAAAAAATAGACAAGATAGTGACAGCTGTATTTATATCCCCTGTACCATTATCTTTGGGTTTCCTGTGGTGCTATATTTGCTCTAGTGTTTATGATTTCTTCCTGTCTTGTCTTCCAATGTTTCCTTTTTTTCTATTTTTCCCCATTTCACTTCCTGTATTATTTTGCCTGTGGGTCTGAGTGTGTATTCTGATCATTTATTTATTGACTGATACAAGACATTTAGTGAATCAGGCCTTATCAACAAGCTACTCTTAAAGAGGACCTTTCATGTCCTCAGGCACATGCGGTTTTATATACCGCAAGAAAGCCTACAGCGCGCTGAATTCTCCAGTGGGGCTGGAGATATCAGTGACGTTACCGATCTCAGCCCACTGTCAGAAGGGCATTCCTGACAGTCTAGCTGGGCTGTGAGGAATGCCCTCCCTGACAGTAACTCGTCCATAGCCCTGTATTTGGGGGGAGTTCCCCACAGCTCAGCGTCATCACTGGGCGGTAAGAAACGCCCTCTCTGACTATACTCGTCCATAGCTCTGTACTGTCAGAGGGGTGTTCCTTACAGCCCAGCGATGACGCTGAGCTGTGAGTAACGCTCCCCCAGTACAAGTCTATGGATGAGTACTGTCAGGGAGGGCGTTCCTCACAGCCCAGCTAGACTGTCAGGAACGGCCTTCTGACAGTGGACGGTGAAACTAAGACCACCAATAGCTCCAGCCCCGGGGCACATAACGAGATGTAAAACCGCACATACATGAGGACATGAAAGGTCCTCTTTAAATCTACATATCTGGCCTCTATAATATAGAGATTCTTCCTGCCAGATTCTGTTTAAAAATTTTGTCATGCTCCATCCCTTAGATGCATTAATACAGCAGTACATGGAGTGCCTATTGCTCTACAGCAAGAGGATAAAGGGACTCCACATGCAACTCCACAGCTATTGGATGAGACCTAAAGCAGTAAATCTTACTAGATCTCACTCCTGGTGACATCAGGCACCCGGGGCATGCCGAGCATGACGTCAAGATGCTCGGCGTGCAGTGTATGGTTGATCTTGGATTTTGTATCCACTGCTTACCATCTATAGACATACATGTCACTTTCACTTTGACATAACTTCAGCTGTGTTTGTGTGAGAGACCTAGAAATTGGATAGATAGGCTCCTAGGAGCCTATGTTATACCAATGTTTTAAGCCAATTTAAGCTGTGGTTCGTACCAAACTTGTTGGACCCAAAACAAATCTTGGTCCTGAACCCAAAGCGAAACAAATCTTGACAGGTTCGTCCATCTCTATGTCTGAGTTTAAAATCTCATTACATATGATGGTATATAGAGTTACACCCCTATGATTTATCTTATGATAGTTGTATATTTCAACATGCAGCTGGCTGCATTAGGGGTTCAGCTATAGGCAGTGTAGAGGATTCAGTCTCACACAAAACTGAGAACCTATGGAGGCCCAAGGCCATATAAGAAGACCATATTATTATAAATGACATATGATAGGCGGGGGTCCTTTTATGGATTTTGCACTGGGGTCCAGAAGATTCAAGGTAACTCACTTATCCACACTGAAAATTAGATTTTTTTAACAAAGACAGTATGGACAGTCTAAGGCCTCCTTCACATGACTGTGTTCAGTGTACGGGTCAGTGAAAACATGGCATGGATGACACACATATTGTCAATGTCATAGAAAGGTAGTGATGAGGATTTTAAAGAATTGGAACATCTCTCCTAACCAGTAAAGATCTGGGTAATTCAGTAATTTATATATATGGCCTGGCTGGCTGTAATTATCAGTCAGTTAGTGTGCTGGTTTGTCCAATATATCAATGTAACAACAGTTAGATAATCCTTGACCTATGTATTTTAGTAATATCCACCAAACCTACATATATATATATATATATATATATATATATATATATACAGTACAGACCAAAAGTTTGGACACACCTTCTCATTCCAAGAGTTTTCTGTATTTTCATGACTATAAAAATTGTAGATTCACACTGAAGGCATCAAAACTATGAATTAACACATGTGGAATTATATACTTAACAAAAAAGTGTGAAACAACTGAAAATATGTCTTATATTCTAGGTTCTTCAAAGTAGCCACCTTTTGCTTTGATTACTGCTTTGCACACTCTTGGCATTCTCTTGATGAGCTTCAAGAGGTAGTAACCTGAAATGGTCTTCCAACAGTCTTGAAGGAGTTCCCAGAGATGCTTAGCACTTGATGGCCCTTTTGCCTTCACTCTGCGGTCCAGCTAACCCCAAACCATCTGGATTGGGTTCAGGTCTGGTGACTGTGGAGGCCAGGTCATCTGGCGTAGCACCCCATCACTCTCCTTCTTGGTCAAATAGCCCTTACACAGTCTGGAGGTGTGTTTGGGGTCATTGTCCTTTTGAAAAATAAATGATGGTCCAACTAAACGCAAACCGGATGGAATAGCATGCCGCTGCAAGATGCTGTGGTAACCATGCTGGTTCAGTATTCCTTCAATTTTGAATAAATCCCCAGCAGTGTCACCAGCAAAGCACCTCCACAATATCACACCTCCTCCTCCATGCTTCACGGTGGGAACCAGGCATGTAGAGTCCATTCGTTCACCTTTTCTGCGTCGCACAAAGACACGGTGGTTGGAACCAAAGATCTCAAATTTGGACTCATCAAACCAAAGCCCAGATTTCCACAGGTCTAATGTCCATTCCTTGTGTTCTTTAGCCCAAATAAGTCTCTTCTGCTTGTTGCCTGTCCTTAGCAGTGGTTTCCTAGCAGCTATTTTACCATGAAGGCCTGCTGCACACAGTCTCCTCTTAACAGTTGTTGTAGAGATGTGTCTGCTGCTAGAACTCTGTGTGGCATTGACCTGGTCTCTAATCTGAGCTGCTGTTAACATGCGATTTCTGAGGCTAGAGACTTGGATGAACTCTTGGTCTTCCTTTCCTGGGGCGGTCCTCATGTGAGCCAGTTTCTTTGTAGCGCTTGATGGTTTTGTCCACTGCACTTGGGGACACTTTCAAAGTTTTCCCAATTTTTCGGACTGACTGACCTTCATTTCTTAAATTTACTTAGCTGCTTTTTTCTTGCCATAATACAAATTCTAACACTCCATTCAGTGGGACTATCAGCTGTGTATCCACCTGACTTCTGAACAACACAACTGATGGCCCCAACCCCATTTATAAGGCAAGAAATCCCACTTATTAAACCTGACAGGGCACACCTGTGAAGTGAAAACCATTTCAGGTGACTACCTCTTGAAGCTCATCAAGAGAATGCCAAGAGTGTGCAAAGCAGTAATCAAAGCAAAAGGTGGCTACTTTGAAGAACCTAGAATATAAGACATATTTTCAGTTGTTTCACATTTTTTTGTTAAGTATATAATTCCACATGTGTTAATTCATAGTTTTGATGCCTTCAGTGTGAATCTACAATTTTTATAGTCATGAAAATACAGAAAACTCTTGGAATGAGAAGGTGTGTCCAAACTTTTGGTCTGTACTGTATATATATATATATATATATATATATATGTAGAAATATAATATACCTAACTTAAACCCACAGTTTCACTGTTCCTGCAGAAATACAATGTACCTACCTCAACCGCACAGTTATACTCCTTTTTCTACTCTGGTACAAATGTACACTTAGTTCACCTGAACAGGCATGTGTTTTCATTAGGCCAAGGGAAATGAGCTTGTCTCCCATGAGATCCAACATGCCTGATCCCTCTATCCATGACATGTTATTAGGGGAGTGTTGAAAGCTGGTCACACTGAAATGTGTGAGTTTGCCAACATTCAAGTGTATGGGCACATTTAATCTCAGTAAACCTAAGATAAATGTCAAATTTAGCTTAAATTTTTGTCAATGTGCAATATTTCTATTATGGATTTGTAATTCCCCAAGATAAGACAGTGGAGGTTAGACTGATACTATTTCATTCTCAATTGTCCTGTATGCTTAAAATATAGCTCTAATAGGAAAGTTCCCTGTTTGGACCGCATTGGCAGGTATTTGGCAGGTATGGTACATTTACAATATTAATACATTTTGACAGTGTACAGATAACCAACTAAAGAGTGATGTGTTACAATACAGAACCTTCATAAAAGCTCTGTCCGTTTAGCCCTAACACAATAACCAATGTATAGATCTCTTGGAGCCTTTGGTTTCACATCTGTAATACAATTACGTGTCCTATGACATTTTCTTTCCCACAAAACACTACTGTTTTTATTTCTTACAAATTAAAATCACTAAATAGGAACAATAGTCCAAAACTTGCAGTTGTGCAATACTCCAATACACAATACAGATCATTACATCTTCACCTAAATCTGTGAAGGTTCCAATGCTCTCTCTCCTCAGGCCTTTGTAGGATTCTCATTTATTTCTGTTGTTTTCTGTGTGTGCTGGAGTGCTGCCCTTTGTGTTATTTTCCTCGAAGCTCCACATTATTTAGCCCATGATGGATTGAGTCACCGTTTGCCTGACGTGGGGCACAGCTGACATTATTGCATTAGACACACGTGAAAATAATGTTACTATTGTCAGTGCTCTCTTTATTGGAGACAACATGAAGCAGCGAGCTACTGCGCCATCATGTGTGCCTTAATTATGTGTGTCTAATGATGAATATATGTTTAGAGCAGGGTTATTATCCCTGACTGATTCCTCATTCAGCCGCTTCTCCACATCTACAGGCTGTGCTCTTCATTTGTTGCAGACCCGCAAACACAGTCCATTGGACAGGCTCTCCAGATGTTTCAAACCACCCACAGTAGCTTGTCAATAGGTCATAAAGTTGTGAACCAAGGAATGATTTGCAAAAGAATTGGAGATTACAGCAAGGGGAGTTTTGAATGAAAAAGGTCTCTGTTGGTGGTATGGCTGGCTCATTGCTGTCCTTTATTTTGTATAGAAATCTGTGCAGAGCAAGCTATAAATTTCACACTATCATGAAAGAATTATTGCCTGTACTTCCTTTAAGAACATTTTTTATTAAATGTGTAATGTTCTATATAGGCATGCAAGACAACCTGAAATACACATATTTATAATATATGCTATGTCTAAAGGAGAAAACATATTTTTCTATCCAGTCCATTTGTAGGGCAAAAGATATATTAGCATAAATTCAATCAAATTATTCTAAAAACTCTGCCAAACAATCTCTGTTTTAGAAATATATGCTATAGAATATGTGTTTTCCATGAAATGCAGGCAAAATGCATATGGTTATAATTAAATAATATGAACATAAGTGCAATATAAACCTGAAAAATCTGTGCGATAAATTAGAGAATTATAGGCTTATGGAGGAAAGTTAATATAGTACATGATAAAATGTCATGCTAATGGATAGAAACCATATACCAGCTGTATGTGAACTGGAGGCTAAAGGGCTTTATGTCTGTATTGTAGAATGAAAAACTGTTCTTAAAAGTAGAGAGTAATTGCTTTATGGGGGGAGTTATATTTTATATGTAATAGATTGTATGAGATATTTCTTAGTTAATAAAAGGAACTTGAGCTGTAAAATAAAGTCTTTTTTATGCTTTGTGCTCAAAACTTATACTACAAATGTATTAGGATGCTACATAGTATAAATTGTCTGTATCAAGGCTGACCAGTTTTTAATAACTGAAAACAGATAAGTGATATACTCATTATTTTTCATGAATACATACACTGCAGTAAAGGGGTTGTCAGGGGCAAGAGAATTTTTTTACAACAGGCTCAGAACGGATTTAAAAAAAAAAAAAAAAAGCAGTACTCACCTCACCAATTCCCCATCTCTCCAATTCCAATGCCTCCCGGGTCCTTGCTTGTGTCCACTTTCTGGGCACAGCTCAACACACAAGAAATGCCCACTCAGTCAATCACTAGCCGCAGAGGTGGTTAAAGGCATTGCATGTTAAGATAGGAATGGAACAGGATATAAGACTAGTGGGAAATGGGTGAGAGTGTTGTGGGATTGGTGAGGTGAGTAATGCTTTGTTATCATTTTTAACTTATTATGGCCTGTTTTATTTTTTTTTCCTAAGCAACCCCTTTAAATTAGTTTTCTGATTCAGATGCGCCCTTCATTGTAACTGGTACTCTGATGGTGAACTGATCAAGGGGGTCCCTGAAATCATATATTGGGCACTTCAGTTGCAGCTATGTTTGTTTGGAAATTTATGTCAGGACATAGATCTGTCTCTCTTATGAGACTAATCATGGTGCCCACTAAGAAGCAGAGTGGGTGCACTAGCTGCCCGGTCCCTGCTGTTTTTCACACCAGGGACCTGGTGGAAGTGCCCATGATTAGAGATGACTCTGATCACAGGCATTTGACTACTTAGAAGTTGTGGTCATAGGCAACCATGACATCTGAATGGTTACTTTCACTTTCTATTTTGTGATCCATAATGGAGCAGCCCTCCACAGGCTATGGCACAAGTGATGAAAAGACTGCAGGTTCAAGCTCCCTTGTGGGGGGTTAAAAAGTTTTAAAACATTTTAGAAACATATCACCTCCTTTCCCTAGACAACATATATTGCCATTTTCTCCCGCTGCGCCTACCAAAACACATGACATTCCCAATGGTATTAATAAAAAACTTTATATTGCCTCGCTAAAAAAAGACAACTTACACAGCTCCATACACTCAAATCGTTGATTGTAATGTCAATCTGTATTCCCTTAGTCTAGACAGCAGCATAATATGGGGTATCTCTGCCCCTGTGTGTTGTTTAGGACAGTGGAACCTTTAATTAGCACCAAATTTAAGGTGCTCCTACTGGCCCTATAAGAGGGCACCTGAGACCTCCCTCCACTTTGTAAATTATAAAGTAAAAGGAAACAAGCTTCTAGGGAGGGAAGCCTTGTGCTGCTGTCTGGACTAAGGGAATACAGATTGACATTACAATCAACGATTCCCCTTACGTCCGACAGCAGCACAATATTGGGAGATAGCAAGTAATTCCCCTAGGGAGGGTTTCCTCGCCTTACAACGTCAAGGATTGTCTGACCAAAGGCAGTTGTCTGGGAACTGCGGACGTCTAAACGATAATGTTTAACAAAGGTCAACTGAGATGACCATGATGCAGCCGCACAAATCTGGTCCAATGGTAAGGACCGGTACTCAGCCCAAGAAGTCGACACAGCCCTGGTCGAGTGGGCCGTAGAAAAAACTGGAGGGAGTAACTCCTGAATAAAGAAGGAAGACTTAATTGTCTCCTTGATCCATGTGGATAGAGTAGGCTTGGAAGCCTTGAGGCCTTTGTTTTTACCCTGCATGTTAATTAGTAGGTTTTCAGCCTTCCTAAATGGTTGAGTGCGGGATAGGTAAATCCGCAGACACCTTACCACATCTAAGGTGTGGAGCTTTTCTTCCTCCTCAGAGGTTGGAGTGGGGAAAAACACTGGTAGCGAAATTAGCTGATTGCTATTATAGCATGAGGGGACCTTAGGGTTAAACCCAGGCAAAAATCTAAGGTGCACCCTATCTGCAAAAAACAAAATGTACGGTTCTCTAGAAGAGAGAGCCTGGAGTTCCCCTACTCTTTTGGCAGATATAATAGCCAACAAAAAAGCGGTTTTGTAGGCTAAATATTTTAGCTCCGTAGTCTCCAAGGGTTCAAATGGAGGACCGCACAGGCCTGTAAGGACTACCGCAAGGTCCCACTGGGGAACTGGAGATGATACTGAGGGCTTTAGCCTCATTGCCCCTTTAAGGAACCTTGCAACCAGAGGATCTTGAGACAGACGTCTGTTCAAATGAGCAGAGAGGGCCGCAATCTGCACTTTCAAAGTGGCAGGGGCAAGGCCCTTATCCAAACCGTCCTGAAGAAAATTTAAAATATAAGCCGTTGAAGGTTGTAGATTATTAATACCCTTCTTGGAGCACCACTCCATGAAAATCTTGGCTGTCCTCTGGTAGTTCTTATTGGTAGAGTCTGCTCTTGCAGAAGAAAGGGTCTTCAGGACGGCCTCTGATAGTCCTCTATCCTGTTGTAGGGACTGCTCAACCTCCAGGCTGTCAGGTTGAATCTCCAGAGATCCTGGCACTTCAGAGATCCTTGGGAAACCAGGTTCTGGATGGGGGGAAGCCTCCAATATATCCCTCGACTCATCTCCATGAGTTGGGAAAACCAAACTCTTTTTGGCCAGAATGGAATGATGGCTATCACAGAGACTTGGTCCTGTCTGATTTTCATCAATACCTTCGGTATTATTGGAATTGGAGGGAAAATGTTTGCCAGCCTGGACCTCCAAGGGATGGACAGGGCATCCACTGCCAAGGGATTGTCCTCCTGGTAAAGGGAACAGAACGTCTCCACCTTGGCGTTGAGTCGGGTTGCCATGAGGTCTATTTCTGGAAGACCCCACTTCAGGGTAATCTGATGAAAGACTTCTGGATTGAGTGACCATTCTCCTGATACGGCATGACCCCGACTCAACTGATCCGCTACTATGTTCAGGGAGCCCTTGATGTGAACTGTGGATAAATGGGTTAGATTTTTCTCTGCCCATGTAAATATCAGATCTGCCTCCCTCAGGAGGGTTGGTGATCTGGTGCCTCCCTGTCTGTTCACGTACAGCACTGTGGTCATGTTGTCTGACCGGATTTTGACTGCTCTTCCCTTGAGAAGAGGCGAGAAATGGAGTAAGGCACGATAAACAGCTCTGAGCTCCTTCCAGTTGGACGAGGTCCTTCTTTCTGGAGCGCTCCAGACTCCCTTTATGGAGTTTTCGTCCAAATGGGCTCCCCATCCCGAGAGGGATGCATCTGTAGTCAACAGGGTCCAAGAAGGTTGGACCGTGGACCTTCCATCTTTCAGGTGCAACCACCACTTGAGGGAAAGACGGGTCCTGGGGGAGAGTCGAATCTTCTTGCTGAGTGTAAGAAGGGAGCGATCCCAAGCCTCTAGTAATTCCTTCTGGAGGGGACGTAAGTGCCACAAAGCCCATGGGACTGCCTCCACTGAGGAAGACATCAAGCCCAGGATCTTCATCAATGTTCTGATGGAGGCTATCGGCTTTTTGAAGAGGTGCCGGACTGCACCGACCAGTTTCTCCTTCCTTGCTGGTGTCAAGGAGACCTGCAGGCGGACTGAATCCAGGAAGTAGCCGAGGAACTTCCTTCGGGTTGAAGGGATCGTTACCGACTTCTCCCAGTTTATAAGCCATCCCAGACTCTGAAACAGGGACACGGCTGTCTGTAGATGCTGGAGCAGAACAGACTCTGACTGGGCTTTTATCAACCAGTCGTCTAGATAAGGCACCACGAATATCCCCTGAAGTCCGAGGGCGGCCGCTATAGGAGCCACTACCTTTGTAAAGGTGTGGGGAGCAGAGGAGATCCCGAATTGAAAATGTGAATTGAAAATGCTTCCTGTGGCCGGAAACTACTACGGCAATCCTTAGAAACCTTCTGTGTGGAGGATAAATAGGAATATGCAAATATGCGTCTTTTAGATGCAAAGTCACGAAAACATCGCCTTGGAGGAGAAAGGTGGTGACAGACTTTATGGTTTCCATACGAAAGTGCTTCTTTTTGATGAAGCGGTTGAGGTACCTTAAGTCTATGATCATTCTCCACTTGTCTGCCGGTTTTGGTACCAGGAAGACGGGAGAATAGACACCGGATCCTTCTTCTAGAGAAGGGACTTCCTCCAGGGCTCCCTTGTGAATGTACTCTCGTATTGAGCATTCCAATGTAGTCTGCTGCATTGTAGGGAGGCTGCGAGTTAACACAAACCGATCCTGTGGAGGATGGAGGAACTCGATTGCATATCCTTTTTGGATTCCCTGCAGGACCCATGGGTCTCGAATTTTTCCTGCCAGCAGTTGAAAAAATGGGAGAGACGACCCCCGACAGGAATCTCGGCCACAGGAAGACTGCTCCTGATGTCAAAAGCTAGGCTTCTCCTTTTTATCATCAAACTTCGGGAATCTCCGGACGGCGCCTCTAGAGGAATATCTAGAGCCTCTTTGGGACTGCCGTCCACGACGAGGCAGATAGCCTCTACCACGGCCAGAGTCAGATCTACCTCTAAAGGCCTGGGGTAAGTTTTACCCTTCCTATCGGCCAAGCTCTCCAGGATCTCGTCTAGGGCACTCCCAAAGACTCTACCTGGCTCAAAGGGTAATGCGCACAAATTATATTTTGAGGGGAAATCAGCTCTCCAGGGTTTTAACCATAGAGGTCTTCTTGCTGCAGTGGTAAGTGCCAGGGACTTGGCCGCTAGCCTTAATTGATGATGGGAGGCTTCCGCTAAATATTCAGCTGCCAGGGAAACCGAGCCTAGAAACCTGAGCAGCTCGTCTCTGGAGACTCCAGAGTCGATGTCCCTCTCGAGGTGGACCAGGTCAGTGCGTAATTTGGCTGACACTTCACAAGACGCAACCGCCACAGAGGTCTGGGCTGAGGCAACTGAATACGCCTTCTTGAGGGTATTGTCGATGCGCCTGTCCATGGCGTCGTGAAAATTTGATCCATCATCTGATGGTATCATAGTGCGGCGGGACAGTTTGGCCACTGCCATATCCACCTTGGGAGGAGGACCCCATTGATCCCATTGAGCAACTGGGAATAAAGCCTTGAACCTCCTAGAAACCACGAGAGGTTTTTCAGGACATTTCCACTCTGAAGACATTAATCTTTGTAATGTCTCGTCCACTTGGAAGACCCTAGGCCCTCTATAGGTGGACGTGGAGGCTTCCCCGTCAACATCACGATCCTTAGACCGGATGGACTTCAGCAGCCGGCTTAGTTTTTCGAGTGGGAAGCACGGTCTGCTGGAATCTTCAGTGGAATCGTCAGATGAGAGTGTCCCGTCCACTATCTGATAATCTTCGTCAGCGATGTGTAGGGAAGACTGTGTCTCAACCCGCGGTTTCTTGGCAATCTGGGCGATGGAAGAACGGATCTCCTTAAGAGACTCCTCCATATAATCCTTTACCCAAGTGACAACCTCTCTTATAGAAGGTTCTTCTGACGGAGGTCCGCGGCATTGGCGACAGCGGGTAAAATCATAGCCGTCAGGTAAAGGAGTATTGCAATCCAAACACATTAGATGTTTACGTTTAGAGGACTTTTTCCTCCTCAGCCCATCGCCGTTACCTGATGCAGAAGATGACATCTGAAACATCAAAAGCCACATAACAATGTAGAATGGAAGATTGCCAAGCATCGCACAAGAAGAAAAAAACCAAGGGGTACCTTACTTTAAATCGGTCACTTGAAGAGAAAAAAAAAGATCCAGTCAGGAAAAACCAGACACCGCCAACTGCAGCAGAGGAGCTAGTAACCACGAGCTCACCAAGTAAGGGACTGAAGCCCTTTTAAATGTAATCCAGCAGCGAGGGGAGGAGCCAAACAAAGACACATTCATACAGCTCCAAATGAGGTCAAATGCCATAATGGAACATAGAGGAGCATAAGCCTAAGCCAGAGGCTCTAAATACAAGCAGCAAAAAATAATTCTATATTTTGCCTTTAAAATTTCAATTTTCAAACTTACCGCACTTTTCCGAGAAAACCGGAAGTAGGCCGCGGTGGTGCAAAGGCTTCCTTCCCCGGGGAATACGGGACTGAAAAAAAAGGTTCCGGCCGAAGAGGTTCCCCGCTTACTTCCGGGATCGCGCTGCCTGCAGAGCGATGAGCCGGGTAACGCTGCGCTGCAGAGCGGAAAAGGCCAGAGGGACCGGAGGATCTATGGAACGTCAGAAAGGACTGAGGTACCCCCAAAAGGTAAGCCAGGAGCTTTAGGAAAAAACCCCTAGCAACGGGAGGTCACCAGAGACCTCCGTCCACCTGTCCCACACAGGACAGAAAAAAACACAGTGGAGGGAGGTCTCAGGTGCCCTCTTATAGGGCCAGTAGGAGGCACCTTAAATTTGGTGCTAATTAAAGGTTCCGCTGTCCTAAACAACACACAGGGGCAGAGATACCCCATATTGTGCTGCTGTCGGACGTAAGGGGAATATAAAATATATTATAAGGCAATTAAAAAAAAAATGTATTCAAAATTTTTAATTTTGGTAAATCTATTACAACATGAAAAAACTATATAAATCTGGTATCAACTCAGGGATTAATGCTAACATGTTATTTTTATTGTACAGTATAAGTCATCAAAACAAAACCTGTAAGAAAATGGCTTTTTTTTTTTTTCAATTCCACCCCATTATAGGGCCATACCAGCAACAGTGTGTGCCAACCTTGTGAAGACTTACAGAAAACCTCATTGCCAACAAAGGATATATAGCAAAGTATTGAGATGAACTTTTGTTATTGACCAAATACTTATTTTCCCCCATAATTTGCAAATAAATTCTTAAAAAATCAGACAATGTGATTTTCTGGATTTGTTTTCTCATTTTGTCTCTCATAGTTGAGGTCTACCTATGATGTCAATTACAGGCCTGCCTCATCTTTTTAAGTGGGAGAACTTGCACAATTGGTGGCTGACTAAATATTTTTTTTCCTCACTGTACATTTATATTTTCTCATAATAATGTGTAACTTCCAATTTGGTTAAGATATACTAAACAGGCGACACATAGAGAAGTCAAAAAGAACATGACAGAAAGATCCACCTGTTTCCTATAGTAAATCTTATATTCAGCAGATTCTATATGGATTTCTATGCTAAGTAGGGAGACATTGGTTTACTACAGCTAATGTTAGGGCAACAGATGGGTTTATACTACAGGCAATAGTGAACATCAACATAGACAGTAGCTGGGGTTAAACACATTCTTGGACTCCTAGGGTGAAATTAAAGGGATTAACTACTCACAGGGATATTGTCATGGCCTACAGGGAAGAAACAATGCTTATCAATTGTAGCCACACAGCTCAGGCCATGCAGTGTCAATCTTTATGCTATGTATATAATTGTGTTATAACCATAATTATGTTCACTATGGGAGGAATGAAAAAAGACAATGTCATCAAAGAAGCTAAGGGAAATAAGTAACAATAATTACTGAAGACCTTTACACAAAGCAATTATGATATTTCTACTATACCAGTTTTCAGTCTCTACTTTCCCAGCTATAAAGAAAAAAAAATCTGCTTGAGCTATACTATAAATATTTATATTTCTCTCTCTTTCTGTATATATATATGCATGTGATAGGGTCTACAAATGAAATGGCTCTTTTTAAGTTAGAAATAACATTTACACTCCATTAAGGCATATCACCATCGCAATACCATTTCAATATATGTATGTGTGTAATAATAATAATAATGATAATAATAATAATAATAATAATAATAATAATAATAATAATAATAATAATATTTTGTTTATGTAGCACTAACATAATCTACAGCACTGTACAAATTACAGATTTCATGTACAGACAAAATGAAATATTACAGAGTAATAAATCAATACAATCAATAGAGCGAGAACCTTGCCTGTAAGAGCTTACAATCTATGAGGTAGAAGGTGTGACCCACAAGGTAGAAGTACTTATACAGTGGTCCAGCCATTTTAATTTGGTCTGTGTGGAGCCAGGTGTGGTGCTAGGTAAAGCCACTACAAAATATATGGCACTGTGCCTGGTACTTGCCCAAGAGCACAGCCATAAACAAGGTGATGCACGTGTGTAAACAATGAAGGAGACACAGTCTCACACTACTCCTTATCAGTGTAGGATTCAAAGGTTGGACTCCACCTTTATAAATATCATTAAGAAAAGGCAACAATATTTAGGTTCCAGAAAACTCCTTCAATATGGACAAGCTTCCATGTCAATTGTATAGAGGCATGAGCAGGTGAATGTCTGCTAGGTCTCTTTGATGCAAGTTATGAAACAATAGAAATAGAGTAATAGAAATGTGGAAGTTAATAGCCTACATGTCCACATTAATTTTTCCACAACATTAAACCATGGTGGGGGCTTCAGCAGTCCAGAACTTCAGGTGTGCTCTGTGGAAAGTTGGACAACCTGTAAATTATCAAACATTGCTGGTGCAGATTAATATTCAGACTCCCTCAGAGACTGACCAGTAGAAAAACATCCAGACTCTGCTGCTTTATCCTTGAGAAATCCAACTCATATAACATTTACAGAATTTCCTTAATACTGCATAATTTATATTATCAGAAGCACAACATACCGTAGGTGTTTCCTCTATGGGAAATTCTCAGAACATAACCTGCTACTTGACCTGATACTTGAATTACAGAATTAAGTATAACCAGCTAGTGATTAATAAAGGTCAGAAGTGGAAATGTACAAAAAGTATTCCTAGACCAGAGGTGTGCCTATTACATAAGTGTCTGTAAACTGGTATAATACTTTTAGGCTGTGTGAAATACAACTCAAGGTCAAATTAGATTTGAATATGATAAAGTTCATTTCTCATACAAACATAAATTATATTTAATATGCCTGGGAACATGTAAAGCTGCCAAACACAGAAGCAAGACAGTCTTTATGACTTTGGTGGATTCTCAGCCCTTGATTACAATTTGATTTCCTTTGGCATACAAAGACAATCTATTTTAGTGAACAATGTTCTTCCTTTACCAGGAGTGAGATCTTGTTTCTTGGCTGCATGCCCAATCATTCGCATACACAACCAATTTCTTAAGGCAATAACTGAAAAATTGATTTTGACTTAATGTAGAATATACTTAGAAAGTCGGACCTGGGAATTAGTCAATGGCATGTGAGGTCCATTGTTTCAAGAGATTAGTAGTCAGTAAACTATAGCTATTGCCCTTTTCATAATCCAAAGCTCTAAAATGAACAACTGGTATAAAGTCTATGCCAGCAGTTTTTACAACAATAGCTGACAAGTGTAGGAGGTTGCAAAATCCCAAGCTTAGACGAGAGGAAGAAACATAGGTCAGAAGTACTGATAAAGGAATTTACAATTATAGTGATCATAGAGTCACAAGACCATGAAATAAATGCTCACCCACATTTCCCAGTAGCTGATGCAGGAAAATGTAAACCGGGAACAAATCAAAGCCACTTCACCATATGTATATATATTATTAAATTATAATCTTTAATGGAAAGGTCAGAAGTACTGATTTAGAAACCCTACAAAATCAAGGAAAGGAAATATACTACAAAGATGTGCTATCAAAGAGGTTTCCTGGGCTTATAAAAGAATCTGTCAGCTGTTTATTCCATAGTACATACTCACCTTTAGTGCCTCCCCACCGGTTTGTGTTTGTACTGCTGAAGTGATGATGTACCATAAAGCCACGTGGCCACTGCTGTCAATAACTGACCATAGTGCTTATGTGCCATACTTATTGACATGACCAGTGATTGACCTCAAGAGGGGAAAAAAGCTCTAAGTGTTATATCATATACAATATTCATGGACAACCATGTATAATAAATAAATACAGATGAACCTCTGACCAGTTACAGTCTCCAAACTCTCAGCTCAAAAGCCACATGGAAGTACAGTCATGGCCAAAAGTTTTGAGAATGACACAAATATTATATTTTCACATGATCTGCTGCCCTCTGGTTTTTATGTGTGTTTGTCAGATGTTTTAATCACATACAGAAATATAATTGCATTCATATTATGAGTAACAGAAGCTTATATTGACAGTTAGAATGAGTTAATGCAGCAAGTCAATATTTGCAGTGTTGACCCTTCTTCTTCAGGACCTCTGCAATTCTCCCTGGCATGCTCTCAATCAACTTCTGGACCAAATCCTGACTGATAGCAGTCCATTCTTGCAGAATCAATGCTTTAATTTTGTCTGAATTTGTTGTTTTTTGTTTGTCCACCCGTCTCTTGATGATTGACCACAAGTTCTCAATGGGATTAAGATCTGGGGAGTTTCCAGGCCATGGACCCAAAATCTCTATGTTTTGTTCCCTGAGCCATTTAGTTATCACCTTTGCTTTATGGCAAGGTGCTCCATCATGCTGGAAAAGGCATTGTTGAGCGCCAAACTGCTCTTGGACGATTGGGAGAAGTTGCTCTTGGAGGACATTCTGGTACCATTCTTTATTCATGGCTGTGTTTTTAGGCAAGACTGTGAGAGAGCCGATTCCCTTGGCTGAGAAGCAACCCCACACATGAATGGTTTCAGGATGCTTTACAGTTGGCATGAGACAAGACTGGTGGTAGCGCTCACCTCTTCTTCTCCGAATAAGCTGTTTTCCAGATGTTCCAAACAATCGAAAAGGGGATTCATCAGAGAAAATGACTTTACCCCAGTCCTCAGCAGTCCACTCCCTGTACCTTTTGCAGAATATCAGTCTGTCCCTGATGTTTTTTCTGGAGAGAAGTGGCTTCTTTGCTGCCCTCCTTGAGACCAGGCCTTGCTCCAAGAGTCTCCGCCTCACAGTGCGTGCAGATGCACTCACACCTGCCTGCTGCCATTCCTCAGCAAGCTCTGCACTGCTGGTAGCCCGATCCCGCAGCTGAAACACTTTTAAGAGACGGTCCTGCCGCTTGCTGGTCTTTCTTGGGCGCCCTGGAGCCTTTTTGGCACCAATGGAACCTCTCTCCTTGAAGTTCTTGATGATGCGATAGATTGTTGACTGAGGTGCAATCTTTCTAGCTGCAATACTCTTCCCAGTTAGGCCATTTTTGTGCAGTGCAATGATGACTGCACGTGTTTCTTTAGAGATAACCATGGTTAACAGAAGAGAAACAATGATGGCAAGCACCAGCCTCCTTTTAAAGTGTCCAGTGGTGTCATTCTTACTTAATCATGACAGATTGATCTCCAGCCCTGTCCTCATCAACACCCACACCTGTGTTAATGGAGCAATCACTGAAACGATGTTAGGTGGTCCTTTTAAGGCAGGGCTGCAATGATGTTGAAATGTGTTTTGGGGGATAAAGTTCATTTTCTAGGCAAATATTGACTTTGCAAGTAATTGCTGTTAAGCTGATCACTCTTTATAACATTCTGGAGTATATGCAAATTGCCATTAGAAAAACTGAAGCAGTAGACTTTGTAAAAATTAATATTTGTATCATTCTCAAAACTTTTGGCCATGACTGTATAATGTTATTTCTAAACCATAAAGAATATGGTTAAATATGGCTAGGATGTGGCATCACTAGGGGCCGACTGCCCCCAATCCTGGGATTAAAGCAGCAGGGTCTATGGGGTCCTGGCAGTTATACTTCCACCGATTAGAAAGTGATGGCATATCCTGGCAATGTGCTATCACTTTCTGTGCTGGAAAAACCTTTTGATTTCACTAACTAAAACACAAAACCTACATTGTGTTAGTGAAGTTTATTTGAGAATCCATAGATCATTTTAATAGAATATTCTTGTACATCTTCATACATATATTCATCTGTTAAATCATATATAGAAATCATGCATAGCCTTTTTTGTATTCCTATTATTTTAGCAATAAAATGCCCCACATAACACTAGCCACACAGTTCTTAAGCAGAACTCAAGATTTACCTATCTATGTAACTGAATATCCCTGAGGAAGCTGCAGGAAGTTCTTTCTCTGGCGTGTCTTTAAAGGGCTGGTCGGACAGAGAAGTGGATTCCTTTTCCCAGCAGTGGCTAAATTTATCTCTATTGTTTGGTTTTTACACAGAGTATGAAAACTGGACATCGGCCACGTCTGATAACAATACCCTATCTTAACAGAGGATGCCAGTACTACGCACAGGGTCATCTATATTGTCATAGGATTATTCCCTTCAAAATATACAAACAATTGCATAACATCAGAGCATTTTCATCCAAGTAAACATGAGGGACGTGACTTCAGCTCAACATGACGCATACATTTATAGCATAAACTGAATTTAACTTCTTGAGAACAGAACCCATGAGGTTTCACAACGTCAACACAAGCCAGTGAAATAGCAATCCTGTAAAAATTATTTTATAATTTCTAATAAGTTTTGATGGAAAGTATATTGACTGTCCTGTTGCACAGAATCATTCAATGATTGACCAAGATTTGGGTAAAAATAATAATTGTATTTATATAGCACTAATATTCTGCAGCACTTTACAGAGAAGAGGGCACACAAACAGATAATATCAGACATTACAGTGTATCAAAATAATTCACATATCAAACTGAGGGCTCTGCTCACAAGATCTTAGAATCTATTAGGAAATAGGGGTGGCACAAGAGGTAAGGGGGCTTGTTTGGTACAATAGTCCAGACAAATTAGGTCATATAATTGAATCTGTAAGCTGGTATCTGTGAATATACAGATACTAAGTGCATAGAGTGCAGGGTACCTTCTGGATGGAGGGTCAGGTACCGAGCAATAGCATAGAAAGGATAGCTTTAGATAACAAAGATCAGGTTTTTAGGGCACATTTGAAGCTGCCATAGTTATTATCAATCTGATTGTCTGGAGTAGAGCATTCCAGGGCACCAAGTCAGAACGAAAAGGACAATTAGGTTGGTAGAGACAAGGGAGGAGATGTAGGGATGTGAAGCACTATGTAGGGATTTTTGGGAGAGTGTAATAAGTTTATACGGTATTGTATTCTGTGGTGAATGGGCAACCAGTGCAGCGAGTGGCACAAGATAGATGCATCAGTGTACCGGTTTGACAGAAAGATGAGTCTGGCTGCTGCTAGAGATTGGAGATCAACAGAATATTAGAGATGGATTTGTAGTTAGCAGCAAAGAATGGGTTGAGAGAGGGTTTTTTCAGTAGGTGGGTTATGACAGCATGTTTGAAAGAAGAAGGAAAGTTTCCAGAAGAAAATTTTTTAGTAAGATAAGTAGTAACAGCAGGGGACAGAGACCAGTGGATGTGTGACGGGATAGGGTCTTTTATGCAAATAGTAGGACGAGAAGAAGAAAGGAGCTGGGAGACTTATTCCTCTGTTATTGGGTCAAAGGATAAAAGTAAGGGAAGACAGGGAGGGAAGTTGACTGATACTGCTTGGAGATTGAGTTATTTCCTGACAGATGTTGTTAATTTTGTCTTTAAAGTGTGTGGCCAGGTCTTAAGCAATGAAGTCTGTGATGGGTGCCTGCATGTTAGGAGTTAGGAGAGGGTGAATGGTAACCAAGAGTTGTTCAGGGTTATGGGAGAGAGAGTAGATGAGGGTGGTGAAATAGGCTTGTTTGGTGAAGGGAAGGGCAGAGTTATAGGCTTTTAGCATAAACCTGAAGTGAATGAAGTCTGCAGAAGCGTTTGATATTCTCCGATGGATGTTCAGCACATCTTGAGCACCACTGAAGAAAACGTGTTTGAGGTGCATGCCAAGGAATACTGGTGTCTGTGTTGGGAGGTTCGGAGGGTAGGGAGTGCTATTTTTTCCAGGGCAGTTTTGAGAATCTCTTTGTAGTGCATGGTGGCCCTGCTCAGGACAGCTGAGAGAAGAGATTGGGTTAGAGATGACTGTAGGGTGTCTGAGAGATGCTGAGGGTTAATAGGGCCTAGATATCTGTATGTGCAGTAGGTAGGTGTGTTCTGAGAAGGACAAAAGCCTTTGATAGTAAAGAAAAGAAAACTATGGTCAGGTATTGGTAGGAGAGAGTTCATAAGGCCAGAGACTGAACAGAGCCATAAGAAGACCTGATCAAGGATATTTCTGCCTTAGTGTGAGGGAGTACTGAGTTGTGAAAAGCCAAGAGTACTATATTGGGGTGAAAATTCACATTGCCACCCAGGGATTCTAGAAAATCTTCCTGCAGTGGAAAGAATACATCTGTTTTCTCAAGTCAAGGGTTGCTCACTGCTTGTATATTGCTGGAATAAGGTTTTACTGAAGACATATATGAGTTCCTAAGATGGCAAATGTCTTATTAACCATTGTTGTAAATCAGATATTTGCTACCCATGTACATAATTTCCTAACACAAAAACTCTGCACCAGATTACTATACCTTTAAACTGTTAGAGTACCTGTACAGAGGGCACATTCTTTTACTACAAATCCATATATATAAAAAATGTTAATTGTGCTTCACATTTATTGAAAATTTCACAATGAATTTCACCCCTCTACACTGAAAGAAGTGAAATCCGTAGAGAAAATCTGCAGGAAAAATTGACACGCAGGTCAATTTTCAAGCAATCTACACATTGTGTACATGACATTTGTTAACATCTTATCTATGTGGCTCAATTCCTGTGAACAAATCTGCATCGAAAATCTGCAACATTTATGTTACGTGTGCAGGTGGCTTTACTCTTCTATATAAATCCCCTGTCACCATTGTGTGACAGTTGTGATAAGTGCCCATTAGATGCAGCTTATCAACATAATTATACTAAAGAACAATAATGCATGGTACATTACACTAATCTATTAAACTATGCTGTGCTAATGGGGCCAACTAAATGATGTCATTGGCTCCAGCATTGGTAGTGCCATCACTATCTGTACATCGATGTCAATCTTCTCCATCCTCTGTACTGTATTAGCCTTATGCTATTCCAAATCTGATGTTTTTGATCATATACATTTATTTAGTATATTACCCCTAGGTAAGTTAAATGCTTCAGAGAAGAGAAATGTAACACTATAGTTTATTGCTAGCCAAAAGGAAATGTTTGTGTGTGTGAGCGTATGTGTGTATATAGGCATATGTAAATTCCTGCTTAACTTTCACATTTCAGGAATTCAGTGTAATTAATTTCTATGCTGCTCTGTGCGGTTTATTTTTTGTTCCCTTTAGTTTATGTTACGTTAAGCGTGTCTGAATTGAAAGAGTATACCCTTTAGTTTCATTGCCTCTCTGTAGTAATTAATCAAAGTTTACGATTTTATACTATAGGAAAATTACTACCAGTTCTTGGAATGAAAATAATCATTATACTTAATCTAGAGCCATTATATGCCACTGAAACACAGTAGCTGCGTTGATAAATCCGCTCAGATTGGGTGTAGTCCACACCAGTACATTTTCCAGTACTCAGTGAGTAATTACTCCAGCCGAGTTTCCTTCCTCGTGGTGGGTTAAATACTACATTCTATATGGATCCAACACTGCTTGTAGCTATGACCTCCAAGAATATTTGTAAGACAAGCATTTCCCATAATACCCACAACTTATGAAGAATAATACATTTGGAGTGAATAATGAATGATTAATGTCTCAGTGCCGGGTGTGAATGTTTCTTTTACCTTGCATAATGTAAAAAAATAATTTGTACCTTGTATATTTGTATTCAGCAGTATATTGCACCATAAATCTAAATTATCAAGATGCTGAAGTGTTAGTGTTTGGGTAACTAACCAATTAAATGCTAAACAGCATTTAACAACATTCATGTTTTTCTACTGGAGTGAATGGCATGGTCATAGGGAAAAACTCACTGGTCCCAAGGAAAAGTAGAATACTTATGTCAACCAATGAGATTTCACATCGCATTCTTCAGAGACTTTTTAGAAGGTGTAAGCAGTGACCCTACATTACACTCAGCAGCTTGGCACTCCCATGGTGCATTTCTCTTTCTAAGGTCTATAAAGACAGGGGAATAGCTATAGGGGGTGCAGAGATAATACTGGGCCCTGGATTGTGATAGGACCTAAAGGTCTCTTTACAATATAAGAAAACATCTGCATTATCGATAGTACATGGTAAGATGGGGCCCATTACAGATTTTGTATTGGGGCCCAGGAGATTCACGTTACACCTCTAACAAAGAGAATTGACACTTCTTTTTTTACACATTCTACACACTGGACAGGGCCACGGAGTTAGGAGTATAATTACATGTAATATCTGAAGAGGTTGCCTTTTTATTGTGTTGCAACCAATAATTCACATCTAACCTGGGCACTGCTTCATTGGAGCTTTATGTCAGGAATACTACCAAATGTAAAGCTCCAATGGACTGCTGCATTATATGCCACTATATAGACATACAGCAGTATACATCACCCATTGACACTGATGAATACCTCATGCCACAAGGACAAACCTCTGACATGCCCTGGCTTAGTTTTGTATATGTGCCAGGAGATTTCCTGGTGCATGTACTAAATGCTTTCAAAAGTCAGAATGTTAACAGAGCCTTATAAGTTATTTCATATCAAATGATTCTAGATGGTAATATCTAATGAGTCTGACATAAACTCATATATGCTGTATACAACATTGCAAAGTATTTCACAGCTATTTAAATGAAAGATAATGTTAATACGGACAAAAACTGGGATGAATGGGGGATAAATGGCTGTCAGACATCCCTGATGCAGCTTTTATTTTGGTGAAAAAAAAAGCATTGCAATATGTAACATAAAATCCAAGCTAAAATGGAAGACATCAGGAGCATCCTCATAGATTGTAAGCTCTTGCGAGCAGGGCCCTCAGTCCCAGTGTGTGAATTGTAATGTATCTTTTTGTTAAACACTACAAATTGTACAATGCTGCGGAATATGTTGGCGCTATATAAATAAAATGTATTATTATTATTATTAAATGTATTATTATTATTAGAAACATGAAAAGTACTTTGAAAGTATAAAATGCATAAAGGTGTGTGTTTTGAGCATCCTGAAAAAATGACATTGAACTGGGTGTACTGGGGAGAGGTCATACATTTTTTAAGCTATGTAAACATATTTAAAAGCCAATAATCCAGAGAATTTGCAGTTTTTCTTAATTCTCCCTTTTCTTCTTCTTCCTAGCTAGAATCTCCATAAAGAAAGCAAACATTAGACTAAGAAGGAAATGTTAATTGTTCACAGCTGCTACCAAACAAGTAAATTATGCACAAATGATCCAGACATCATAAAGATTTCACATTTATTAAGATATAATGAGTAGCAGTAAAAGTTTTGGAATTACAGATTGAATAGAAAGACAAAAATGTACTGATACAAAGAAAAAAGCAAGGCAATTATTTGGTAAGGCCCTAAATGTATCCATCCCACAAATCTATGTGCAATGTGATTTCAAACCAAATAATTTTTGTTTTTGCTATAATAGTGTAAATTTAGGAATAGTTGAAAAAAAATCTAACACTCACATAAGTGCATGAACATCAGTAACTTAACGGTCTCATTCACATAACCATACATAGCCACTTAGACTACATTCACACAACTGTGTTCCCTCCAGTAAGCATAGTCCATGTGCCAGTCACATTTCTCTGACTGACCATGCCCATATGAATATATGAATAGAACTCACTGCATCATAAAGCCAAAGACCTACTGTACTGAACTGACATAAATCTATGAGTTTGGTACAATAGCACTTGGGTCATCCAGGAGCTCACTGCATTGTCATTCACTATTCCATTTGTGCTATGGTCAGTCTATGAAATGTGGCTGGCACATGGAACCTGTTTCCTCACACGTGTGAATTCAGATCTGTGGTAAAGGTCCAGGCGGCCTCTGCAGCAACTCCTTATGCTTTTTTGAAATTGAGAAACATGGATGCTTTATTCATATTTAATCTGACAGAGAAAAAAATCATGTTCCAACAGGTGAGCTATGTATTGAGATATTCTCCTTTGTGCACTGCTCTATAGACTTCATAACCAGGGTTTTGTGCATGAAGCCTTAAGGCTAAGGCCCCACGTAACGGGCCACAGCCAAAAAGCACTAAGGGATAAACCACAGTGGATATGCATTGCAGTTTTTCCCACAGCGCTTTTCACAGAAAATCCATAGAGGTTTCCTCTGCTTTAATTATACCTATAGGGAAACCGCTGGCATTTCCATAGGTATAATTAACATGCTGCTATTTCCAAAAACGTGAAATGTTGGCATTTTCCCTACAGGTAAAATGGGTACAGAAAGTCTGTAGAGGAAAACTCTGCAGACTTTTTATGAAAAATGCTGCAGAAAAAAAAACGTGATGCGCTTCTGCTGCAGTCTTTTCAACAGCGCTTTTTGGCCGGGGCTAGTTATGTGGGGTCTTATCTCATTTTCTTTGCTGGAAATGTAAAATGTTGCATTATTCTCTGCAGCGTCAAACATTTGGCAAAAATTCCACCTGTGTGTTCCCAACCTTGTAGCAAATACAAGAATGTTTACTATAAGATTAATATGGAGCTGCAAAGAATATGAAAATTTAGTGAGGAAAATATAATTTGGCCTAGGTCAAACGGGCAGGTATTGAAGCAGCTACACTGTGTCAAGCTATAATAACATTGTGGATGAGATTAAAATCTCGGAAAATGCTGCGACTAGAACCAACTGACCTGCAGGTTTTAAACCCACAGCATGCATTGTTGCTGCAAGTTTCACCTGTGACTTTCAGCCTTTACAACCAGGACTGAGGAGTTGGGCTTGTTGAGTCAGGGCCAGTTTTGGGTGGAGTCAGAAAAAAGTTACACTTATTGATATTGTATAATTAATTAGATGCATAATTTATTGCATATTTACTTTCATAAAAATTCAGTCTCTAGCCTTTTTGTAAATTAGAGGAGCATTACAGTTTCTGTCAGACATTTATGAAGGAGTCAGACCCAGAGTTGGAGTCAGTGATTTGGCCTACTGAATCCACAGCCCTGTTACAATGCAATAGATTACACGCTGTGGGGGCCTGTAGTTATTCCTAAGGCAGAAACCACTTGGTTTTGAGTTGTTTTGTATTGCAGAGGAATAAGTTGCTGAATTTCCCTAACAGAAATTCACCAGCTTGTTCACACTTTGTGTTCCCATGTCTTAATGTGGAAAATATGCCAAGATTTTATTTAAAAGCATATTTAGTTCACCTTAGAAACCTAGTCAAATGCTATGCGGCACAAAGAGAACTGTAGCAGAGACTTATCTTCTTGTATCTATTTCTGTTTGCCGTTTTCATCTTCGCGACGTTACAATCATTTTTTGCCTGGTCTGACATCTCTGTTCTAAACACCATCAGCCGAGTCTTTTCCAATTGTTCGGTGACATGCTCTCTGTTTAATTAGTAGCTCTGATATGAAATTAAAATGATACTTCACATCTGCTCTCTGATAATATCTTGTGTCAAGAACGCTATTACCAAGTCCTGGATCATGATCTAACAACTGAGCTATTGGTGGGTATCAGAGCTTGAAAATATTCCTTTTACCCAGTCATGGGTTTAATTGCATCTCTTTTGCTATAGCTCTGACAGTCTCAAATTAAAATTAATGAACCGCAACAAGACAAATATAATATGCATGTTGTGTTTAATGATATATTGTTCCTGTAATAAAGGAGCACTAAGGCATACATCAGTAAATGTGTGTGTTTATTTAGATTAAGGGTGGAATCTGCCGTAGAATAGATGTCCTCAATGGCTCACCTCAGATTATTCCAGATATGGAACCTTACTTATGGTAATAATACAAACAGAACCTGCAGACAGAGACGCATTGTTGAAGTATTAACTGCATACGCCTAACCTTTACCCAATGTACAATAAATTATTGTTACATTTCCTATTGAAGACTGCACTCTAAGTGACACCATTCCTCTGCAATACCATATGATTCTTGCACATTTTCTATACTGTACAGTACAGATCCAGTTCAATTTTTGTCATGATTTTTTAAAGGTTTTAGGCCAAGGCCCCATGTGACGTAAACACCGCAGGAAAAAAAAAAGTGGTGTCTACAGTCGCAGCAAGGTGGATGGGATTATAGCGAATCCCATCCTCACCTGCTGTATAAAGCACTGTGGGAAAAACAAGTGATGAGTCGCGCTTTTTTGCTGCAGGATGCTACGTGGGGCTTTAGCCTTAGTCTGGTTTTATTTTTATTTCTTCTTTCAAATACCTGAAAATTAGACCCAGTAGACAGATTCAACCACTGAGGACAAGTCTATATATACATGGAAATCGTAAATTCCTACCCATTATGGTAACTGTATTCAAAAGCATTGGCAGGACAAGAAGTAGGCACAGTAGGAACCACTAACGGGCATCTTTGGGTTAAAAAAAACAAAAAAATACTTCATATAAATTTCCTTATGCAACCAAGTGGACAACATTTAAGTAATTTGTAATACAGGGGTATGACAAGCATTTGCTTTTAGTGGAATTACATTCATGATTGTCTATTACACATGTACTGAGCAATCCAGCACAGGGAGAGCTTGTCTAACATCTATGCAGAAATCTACAGTAGCTAAAGCTAACATTCACCAAACTTCAAGGGGGACATCTTTACCAGTAGAGGAAACAGCAAAAGCTGACAATCTCAAATCTTGGATGCTTTGCGAAATTTCATTTTATCATGAAGATGTAAAATTGTGAATGCACAAGAATGTACTGCTTGTATGTAACACCCTGGTCCCACTCAGAGAGCAAAGGTCTGTGAGAGTGCTATAGGGGGTAGGTACTGTGCTAAAACATTATTAATGCCCCAACAAGTTAGCATAGGAATTTCACTGGTTAACCTGGAGCCTAATTATTAGACTGTAAGGGTTCGTTCACATGTGATAGCCGATTTTACTGTCCTGCACCTTATACCAGGAGATGGACTCCTTGCAGTACAGTTATCTACACACGTGGTCAAAATTGTTGGTACCCCAATGAAAGAAAAACCCACAATGGTCACAGAAATAACTTGAATCTGACAAAAGTAATTTGCCAAACTACATGTTGACAAGCCACAAAGCTTCTGGGAGAATGTCCTATGGACAGATGAGACAAAAATCAAAATTTTTGGCAAGGCACATCAGCTCTGTGTTCACAGAAGGAAAAATGAAGCATATCTTGAAAAGAACATTGTCCCTACTGTGAAACATGGAGGAGGCTCTGTTATGTTCTGGGGCTGCTTTGCTGCATCTGGCACAGGGTGTCTTGAATCTGTGCAGGGTACAATGAAATCTCAAGACTATCAAGGGATTCTAGAGAGAAATGTGCTACCCAGTGTCAGAAAGCTTGGTCTCAGTTGCAGGTCATGGGTCTTGCAACAGGATAATGACCCAAAACACACAGCTAAAAACACCCAAGAATGGCTAAGAGGAAAACATTGGACTATTCTGAAGTGGCCTTCTATGAGCCCTGACCTAAATCCTATTGAGCATCTTTGGAAGGAGCTGAAACATGCCGTCTGGAAAAGACACCCTTCAAACACGAGACAACTGGAGCAGTTTGCTCATGAGGAGTGGGCCAAAATACCTGTTGAGAGGTGCAGAAGTCTCATTGACAGTTACAGGAATCGTTTGATTGCAGTGATTACCTCAAAAGGTTGTGCATCAAAATATTAAGTTAAGGGTACCATCATTTCTGTCCAGGCCTGTTTCATGAGTTTTCTTTTTTTAAAAATTCTGTTGAAACAGGGTTGAAAAGCAATATCTGAATTTCATTTGTTCATTTTCATAGAATTTTTATATATTATTACTTTTATCAGATTCAAGTTATTTCTGTGACCATTGTGGGTTTTTCTTTCATTAAATGAGGGGTACTAACAATTTTGTCCACGTGTGTATGTTGCTAGGAGTCCCTGCCTCCCAGCGACTTACTATCCTGTATTATAATCAGTTGTGGTGTCCCATACTATAAAAGCAACAGTTAAGAAATTCTAGCGAATTCCACCCACATTGTACTGTAAAACGCTGCGTTTTTCGCCGCGGTATGTACGCCATGTGGGGCCCTAGCCTTATATTTCAAATTCTTTTCAAGCCACTCTTGACCATGGCTTAAAAAAAACAGCAAATCCTGCAAAAAAAAAAAGCTGCGTTTCTGCAACATGGCCCTTTAGCCTCAGAGAGAGTTGTGAGTGGAGGCAGCAAGGGAAAGTGACTACAGGTGATTCAGGATCAGTATCTGTAAAAAATCCTTATCCTATGTAAAAGAGGTGCAAGAGGCACAAAGAGTCAAGCAGAGTATACAGTGGGGGAAAAAGTATTTAGTCAACCACCAATTGTGCAAGTTCTCCCACTTAAAAAGTTGAGAGAGGCCTGTAATTGTCATCATACGTAGACCTCAACTATGAGAGACAAAATGAGAAAACAAATCCAGAAAATCACACTGTCTGATTTTTAAAGAATTTAATTTCACATTATGGTGGAAAATAAGTATTTGGTCAATAACAAAAGTTCATCTCAATACTTTGTTATATATCCTTTGTTGGCAATGACAGAGGTCATACGTTTTCTGTAAGTCTTCACAAGGTTGGCACACACTGTTGCTGGTATGTTGGCCCATTCCTCCATGCAGATCTCCTCTAGAGCAGTGATGTTTTGGGGCTGTCACTGGGCAGCACAGACTTTCAACTCCCTCCAAAGGTTTTCTATGGGGTTGAGATCTGGAGACTGGCTAGGCCACTCCAGGACCTTGAAATGCTTCTTTCGAAGCCACTCCTTTGTTGCCCTGGCGGTGTGCTTGGGATAATTGTCATGCTGAAAGATCCAGCCACGTTTCATCTTCAATGCCCTTGCTGATGGAAGGAGGTTTACACTCAAAATCTCACGATACATGGCCCCATTCATTCTTTCATGTACACGGATCGGTCGTCCTGGTCCCTTTGCAGAGAAACAGCCCCAAAGCATGATGTTGCCACCCCCAAAGTAGATATGGTGTTCTTTGGATGCAACTCAGCATTCACTCTGACCATATGACATTCTCCCAATACTCTTCTGGAACATCCAAATGCTCTCTAGCAAACTTCAGACGGGCCCAGATATGTACTGGCTTAAGCAGGGGGACACGTCTGGCACTGCAGGATCTAAGTCCCTGGTGGCGTAGTGTGTTACTGACGGTAGCCTTTGTTACGTTAGTTCCAGCTTTCTGCAGGTTATTCACTAGGTCCCCCCGTGTGGTTCTGGGATTTTTGCTCACCGTTCTTGTGATCATTTTGACCCCACGGGGTGAGATCTTGCGTGGAGCCCCTGATCGAGGAAGATTATCAGTGGTCTTGTGTGTCTTCCATTTTCTAATTATTGCTCCCACAGTTGATTTCTTCACACCAAGCTGCTTGCCTATTGCAGATTCAACCTGGTGCAGGTCTACAATTTTGTTTCTGGTGTCCTTCCACAGCTCTTTGGTCTTCACCATAGTGGAGTTTGGAGTGTGACTGTTTGAGGTTGTGGACAGGTGTCTTTTATACTGATAACAATGTCAAACAGGTGCCATTACTACAGGTAATGAGTGGAGGACAGAGGAGCCTCTTAAAGAAGAAGTTACAGGTCTGTGAGAGCCAGAAATCTTGCTTGTTTGTAGGTGACCAAATACTTATTTTCCACCATAATTTGCAAATAAATTCTTAAAAACTCAGACAATGTGATTTTCTGGATTTGTTTTCTCATTTTGTCTCTCATAGTTGAGGTCTACCTATGATGTCAATTACAGGCCTCTCTCATCTTTTTAAGTGGGAGAACTTGCACAATTGGTGGCTGACTAAATACTTTTTTCCCCACTGTAACTGCAAGTTATTGTCAACCTGAACTATTGTTGTGTTTTAAACTTGAAAAGAGTTGATAACCTTGTGTATGGGTTATGGTACAGACGACTTGAGATTTAGGGACTGATTGCTGTGCATCTGCAAGTGTTTTTGGAATGCATGCAACAGAAACATAACTTGGCTGGGCAGCAGGGCATCACTATACAAGAGGCTGATGCAACCCCAAAAACAACATCAAAGTGTTGTGGTATGGATAGACTCTCTTGGATCTATAGAGCCATATGAAAATTTCAGGCAAAAGCTGTCTTGGAGAGGCAACCTGAGCTACAGGCCCTAGAGAGACTTTACAAGTTATCTGTTATTAATTTTCAGTTCTGCTGTTTAAGGCCGGTTCCAGCATGGTTGTCTGCCGTGATTTAAAAGCACGGGCTGTGCTTCTGCGGCTCCTTTCATTAAATGAATAGGAGCCTCAGAAGCACGGGCCGCAAAATAGGACAAGAATAGGACATCCTATCTGATGCGGAGTGGACTGTCGGCCCGCACACGGGACCGTGAAAAACACGGTCATCTGTACGGGCCCATAGAAAAGAATGGATCAGTGTGCCCTCTGTGAAATACACAGATAGCACACTGACCCACGGCACGGTTGTCTGCAACGGACCTATGGCCAGGGCCCCACGAGGCGTAAAGTCCCTGCAAAACCCTAGCGAATCCCATTCACACATTGCAGAAAAATGCGCGCAGCGGAAATGCTGTGAATTCCAAAACCGTTGCAGTTTTGAAAATCACAGCATGTCAATTATACCTACAGAAACGTCGGCGGTTTCCCTATAGGTACACTACCGTTCAAAAGTTTGGGGTCACCCAGACAATTTTGTGTTTTCCATGAAAACTCACACTTTTATTTATCAAATGAGTTGCAAAATGAATAGAAAATATAGTCAAGACATTGACAAGGGTAGAAATAATGATTTTTATTTGAAATAATAATTTTCTCCTTCAAAATTTGCTTTCGTCAAAGAATGCTCCATTTGCAGCAATTACAGCATTGCAGACCTTTGGCATTCTAGCTGTTAATTTGCTGAGGTAATCTGGAGAAATTTCACCCCATGCTTCCAGAAGCCTCTACCACAAGTTGGATTGGCTTGATGGGCACTTTTTGGGTACCATACGGTCAAGCTGCTCCCACAACAGCTCAATGGGGTTGAGATCTGGTGACTGCGCTGGCCACTCCATTACAGATAGAATACCAGCTGCCTGCTTCTTCCCTAAATAGTTCTTGCATAATTTGGAGTTGTGCTTTGGGTCATTGTCCTGTTGTAGGATGAAATTGACTCCAATCAAGCGCTGTCCACAGGGTATGGCATGGCGTTGCAAAATGGAGTGATAGCCTTCCTTATTCAAAATTCCTTTTACCTTGTACAAATCTCCCACTTTACCAGCACCAAAGCAACCCCAGACCATCACATTACCTCCACCACGCTTGACAGATGGCATCAGGCACTCTTCCAGCATCTTTTCAGTTGTTCTGCATCTCACAAATGTTCTTCTGTATGATCCAAACACCCAGTGGCATAACTATGAATGGCTGGGCCCCAAGGCGAACATTTGACATGTCCCCCCCCCCCCCGAAATGGTTATGGGTCCCCAAACAGTAAAATATGCTTAACAGTGGCCTCAGATAGTATTATATGCTCTACAGTGGCCCCCACACAGCATTATATGCTCTACAGTGGCCCCAGCACAGAATTATATTGCTCTACAGTGGCCCCCACCCAGTATTATAGGCTCCCCACAATGGCCCCCACCCTGTATTATATGCTCCCCACAGTGGCCCCCACCCCGTAGTATATGCTCCCCACAGTGGCCCCCACCCAGTAGTATATACTTCCTACAGTGGCCCCCACCCTGTATTATATGCTCCCCACAGTGGCCCCCACCCAGTAGTATATGCTCCCCACAGTGGCCCCCACCCTGTATTATATGCTCTACAGTGGCCCCCACTCAGTATTATATGCTCTACAGTGGCCCCCACTCAGTATTATATGCTCCTCAGTGGCCCCCACCCAGTATTATAAGCTCCACAGTGGCTCCCACACAGTATTATAAGCTCCCAACAGCCCCCCTCTGCTTCGGTGCTATTATTATACTTTGGGGTCTCCTCAGACCCCAGAGTATAATAATCGGAGGCCCAGGGAAGGTGATTAAAAATAACAAACATTCATATTCACCTTGCCTTACCTTTCCTTGAGATCCTCGCTCCATCCTGCCATCTTCAGCGTCTTCAGGCCCTCTTCCGACGTCGCTGCTGAGGCCTGTGATTGGTCCTCAGTGGTCACCGCTGGGGCCTAATCACAGGCCTGAAGAGTGCCGAAGAGAACACTGTGCCCAGGACAGGTGAGAATATGTATTTATTATTTTCAGTCACCTCCCCTGGGCTGCCATCTATTGGAAAGGGGTCTGCAATATGCCAGGGCCCCTTTCCAATAACAGTATTATAGCAGTTGGGGAACCAGGCTTTCCCCGACCGCTATCATAGTGGTCCAGGGCCCGGCCATCTCCAGCTGGCCACGGGCACCATACCCCGCTGAGCCCGGTTTGTGGGGTTCGGGGTAGCAGGTGTCCCGGGCCCTGTGGCAGCCGCTACCGCTGCCGCTGCTACCCCGGTATTTGCGCCCCTGCAAACACCTCAAACTTCGATTCGTCTGTCCATAACACTTTTTTCCAGTCTTCCTCTGTCCAATGTCTGTGTTCTTTTGCACATATTAATCTTTTCCTTTTATTAGCCAGTCTCAGATATGGCTTTTCTTGGCCACTCTGCCCTGAAGGCCAGCATTCCTGAATCGCCTCTTCACTGTAGACACTGACACTGGCGTTTTGCGGGTACTATTTAATGAAGCTGCCAGTTGAGGACCTGTGAGGCATCGATTTCTCAAACTAGAGACTCTAATGTACTTGTCTTGTTGCTCAGTTGTGCAGCGGGGCCTCCCACTTCTCTTTCTACTCTGGTTAGAGCCTGTTTGTGCTGTCCTCTGAAGGGAGTAGTACACACCGTTGTAGGAAATCTTCAGTTTCTTGGCAATTTCTCAGATGGAATAGCCTTCATTTCTAGGAACAAGAATAGACTTTCGAGTTTCACATGAAAGTTCTCTTTTTCTGGCCATTTTGAGAGTTTAATCGAACCAACAAATGTAATGCTCCAGATTCTCAACTAGCTCAAAGTAAGGTCAGTTTTATAGCTTCTCTAACCAGAAAAACTGTTTTCAGCTGTGCTAACATACTTGCACAAGGGTTTTCAAGGGTTTTCTACACATCCATTAGCCTTCTTACACAGTTAGCAAACACAATGTACCATTAGAACACTGGAGTGATGGTTTCTGGAAATGGGCCTCTATACACCTATGTAGATATTGCATTAAAAACCAGATGTTTGCAGCTAGAATAGTCATTTACCACATTAACAATGTAAATAGTGTATTTCTGATTCATTTAATGTTATCTTCATTGAAAAAAAACTGTGCTTTTCTTTCAAAAATAAGGACATTTCTAAGTGACCCTAAACTTTTGAATGGTATTGTATATTTGAAGCAGAAATTCCGCAGAGCAAACCTCTGTGGACTTTCTGTGAAAAGCACTGCATGAAAAACTACAATGCAGGTCTGCTGCGGTTTTTCCTGCAGTGCTTTTTCGTTGCGGCCCACTACATGGGGCCTCAACCTAAAAGACTTTGCCTACCGAGTATAAGAGAAATCTCCAAGCAGTATAGAGTACCTCATATACAGACTGTAAATGTTACACTTATGTACCACTTAAAGTGACCAATTAAATTGTTTTGCACCAGAAAACATCTGCAACAGTCAAGGTTTCCACTAGGGGGACCCGAACGAGGAAGAACCGGACCACTACAATAGTGGTTACACATGGGCACCTACGAACCCCATAATTGACTATAATGGGGTCCACTGGGTGTCACCGTTTCAAAACTGAAAGCAGCAGAGAGTAAAGTCCACCATGCAGGATTTTTCTCTATATCAATTTTTACCACTTTCTGCAACGGAGTCTCCAACAGTGCAGATGTAAATCTAGTCTTATTTATTTGGGATGGTGTTAATACTGTATAAAAGTTAGTGCAAACTTAGACTAGAGAGTCTTAAACTGTGCCAGATTCAAGAAAGTCTTTGATGCTGTTTGAGAAGAGAAATCGGATGCATTATTAGGCTATCTAGTCTAAATTTACACCTACAAGTTACCTTAATATGCACCAAAAAAAAAATGCCAAAATTTTGGCACACTTTTGGCACAGAATGTTGTTACTTAGGCTACAGCCCTTTTCTTTAAAAGTCGTATAAGTACCTAAAAGGGAATATTTTTATGACAAAGACCTTCCATACAGCAGCGACTCGGAGATGGAACAGCCCATAAGGAATCCTACCAAAAAATCTACCTGGACCCCACACCCTGGAACTAACACAGCACTGGATAAATATATTGACTCTTTCAGAAGCAAAGTAAAATCAGAAATCCTGGAGAAACAAAAGAAACAGCCGCATAACCTAACCCTGCAGGAACAGAAGGCTATTACTTCACTGAAAGAAAATCAGGATATAATAATAAAACCAGCTGACAAAGGGGGCGCAATAGTCATTATGAACACCTCAGACTATATCCAGGAAGCAAACAGGCAACTGTCAAATCCCATCCATTACTCCAAACTTGGAAGTGATCCCACAAAGGCCTATATGAAAGAACTAAAGAGTATGATCAAGAAGTTTCCAATCCAGATCAAGAATCAGATAAAAGGACTTATCCCACAAGATCCCAGACCGGGCTGCTTCTATATGCTCCCAAAGATACACAAAGATGGCAACCCTGGGAGGCCTATCATTTCTGGCATTGGGACACTGACAGAAAACATCTCAGGTTGGGTGGAAAATCTCCTAAAACCCTTTGTCAGGGATACTCCAAGCTATATCCAGGACACCACTGACCTTCTTAACAAACTGAATGCCCTGGGTCCACTACCTGAGGGTACCATTTTGGCCACCATGGATGTGGAATCCCTGTATACCAACATTCCCCACAAGGATGGAGTTGCAGCATTTTGGGTACACCTGGCAAAACAAAACCTCCCAACAGAACCAGTAACACAGCTCATACAATTCATCCTGAGCCACAACCATTTTACCTTTGGAGAGGATCTATATCTACAGCGAATTGGAACTTCAATGGGGACCAGATGTGCACCCCAATATGCAAATCTCTTCATGGCAGAACTGGAAGGAGCATATTTATCAACATGCACCACCAAACCTATGATTTACCTTTGTTATATCGATGATATCCTTGTCATCTGGACTGCAGGTGAGGAGGCCCTACTTCAATTCCATAATGACTTCAATGACTTTCACCCTACCATCAACCTTAAACTTAGCTATTCAGGGAGTGAAATTCACTTTCTGGATACCCCAATATACATCAAAGACCACCGGCTACTCACATCGATATACCACAAACCCACAGACAGAACGGCCTACCTGAGAAACGACAGCTTCCACCCCAAGCACACAAGACAATCTATTATCTACAGCCAGGCTATACGATACAATCGTATTTGCTCCGACAAAGCAGACCTGGACAAGCACCTCCTGTATCTGAGGATGAAATTTCTCAGATTGGGATACAAATCAAAAGTGACAGACAACCAATTAAACAAAGCGGCAGACATTAACAGAGACAGTCTGCTCACATATAAAAAGACCCAGAAAGAAGTCCGAGTGCCCCTAGTTGTCACCTACAACCCACAGCTGGAGATCCTACGAAGGATTGCCAAGGATCTCCAACCTGTGCTACATAGGGACAACAGATTCAAGGACATATTTCCAGTCCCCCCTCTCCTTTCCTTTCGACAACCACCAAACCTGAGACGTATTATTGTCCGGAGTGCCCTGAAGGCCCCAACTGAAAATGGCACCTTACCTTGCCTACATAAAAGGTGCATGACCTGCAAGCACATCCACACCGCTGACAGTGTACCTATCCCACAGTCACAACAGGTGCACAGAATTAGGGGGACATTCTCCTGCAGGTCTTCCAACGTGGTGTACCTCATAATGTGTGCGCAATGTCCCACCACAGGCCTCTATGTGGGGGAAACAGGGCAGAGACTTAGTCAGCGAATGAACTCACACAGGTCCAATATTAATAACAGCAGAACCGATCTCCCAGTGGCCGCACATTTCTCCGGAGAAAACCACTCTATTGAAGATTTGCGGGTTGTGGTTTTAATGGGACAGTTTAAGACGCAGGAGGAAAGGAAACAATGGGAGTACAAATTTATGCAAAAATTTAAAACTCTACAATTTGGACTTAATATTCATGCCAGCTTCATGTCACACTATGTATGACCTGTGAGGGTCACAAATCACCTCCTGATAGCAAACAGATAACAGATCCCTCTGTCACTAACCACAACTTTCCAGATTGTTTTTTGACCTGTTGTAAATAACTTCTCTACTTAGATTGCATTTTGTTTTGGTTTTTTTAAGGACTCTAAAATCCTTTGTCATGTGTAGATCATGTGTATAGAGTATAAAAATCTGTGAATTTTCAGTTCTTGTATAACACCATGTCTGATGAAGGAAGCTAGCTCTTCTGAAAGCTTACTTATAAATATACTCAGTTAGCCTCTAAAAGGTATCGCCTGATTTCTTCACTCTTCCACTACTTTCAATGGCTAACACGGTACAACATTATACTACTAAGTACCTAAAAAGCATCTAAAACACTAGATAAACGTAGTGCAAAGCATGTTAGGTTTGTTTGACAATTCTGGCACATTTTTCATGATAAATTTCCCCTAGTACTTTCTCATTTAAGGTACTTTGCATTTTGTGTTGACTGCCTGCATGGTGAGGTTTTCATGTGGTGACGGCCACATCATTCTCTAGTTGGAACCACTCCTACATGGCAAGACAAAGGGGAAAATTTATCACCTGCTCTGGTGTACATGGGTGATACTGTAGTGCACATTTGGCGCAAGGCCCTTTCTTGTCCAAAATGTGCACCACATTCGTTGTTCTGCGCCTTGCGTGCCACTTTTGGCAGGGAAGCCTTGGCCTGACATACAGTGCTGGCCAAAAGTATTGGCACCCCTGCAATTCTGTCAGATAATACTCAATTTCTTCCAGAAAATGATTGCAATCACAAATGCTTTGGTAATAATATCTTCATTTATTTTGCTTGCAATGAAAAAACACAAAAGAGAATGAAAAAAAAAGTCAAATCATTGATCATTTTACACAAAACTCCGTTAATTGTAAGCGGTATGTGTGGAGAAAACCAGGCACTGCACATCACCTGCCCAATACAATCCCAACAGTGAAACATGGTGGTGGCAGGATCATGTTATGGGGGTGTTTTTCAGCTGCAGGGACAGGACGACTGGTTGCAATTGAAGGAAAGATGAATGCGGCCAAGTACAGAGATATCCTAGAAGAAAACCTCTTCCAGAGTGCTCTGGACCTCAGACTAGGCTGAAGGTTCACCTTCCAACAAGACAATGACCCTAAGCACACAGCTAAAATAACAAAGGAGTGACTTCGGAACAACTCTGACCATTCTTGACTGGCCCAGCCAGAGCCCTGACCTCAACCTAATTGAGCATCTCTGGAGAGACCTGAAAATGGCTGTCCACCAACGTTCACCATCCAACCTGACGGAACTACTCAGCACCCCATCTTGACGGGAAAAAAAACTGAAATGTAGATATTTTTGCAAATTTATTAAAACTGAAATATTACATGGTCATAAGTATTCAGACCCTTTGCTCATTATTGAGTAGAAGTACCCTTTTGAGCTAGTACAGCCATGAGTTTTCTTGGGAGTGATGAAACAAGTTTTTCACACTGGTCATACACTTCAGAAACCAGCAGAACCTGTGTATGGGGATCTACTGAGTATTTCAAAATAAAAAGAGGCTAATTCTTAATTCCTGGGGGCAAGAAACTGAGGTCCAAGGGATCTGGCAGTAATGCATATCTCTCTCCCTATGTTCACCTGCTTTATGGTCAGCTTTAATAAAAACTACCCTGCCTTTATACCTAGCTATGATCACAAAACAGTAGAAATTATCTTTTTCCATCACCCCCAGACCTTCATTTTTCTCTCCAAAGTAAGATCAAGCTGAATGTTTTTAATCTTGCTTAGTAAAAAAATCTTTACATGCATGTACATCCCTAATAACTGGTTTCATATGTGAGTTACTTTCTACTCCTCAGAGCATTAAAAAACACAAGTGTTTTGACGAGTAAAATATGATACAAGATCTTTAGTGGACAGTTTTCCACATTTCCTGCACATAGTCTACATTTCTTTGGGGTGATTTAACTGCCAGGTGTACATAGGATTAGCCTAATCTTCTCCAGAAATCTTCCCTTAATAAATCTTCATTATTTGGATGAGCATGCTAATGTACAGAATGGCTACTGTATGCAAAGAGCTGAAAGCATAAAGTAGATTTTCATTAGCAGATATGCCCAGAGATAGCATTTCAATGCATATGCTGAACATTATAGTGTGCAATTACATAAATGCTCAGGTAAGTCTACAGAAATATGATGCTTTCTGTAACCTGGGAGAATGATTTTCTGCAAATCTGGTCTTTTTTATTGCAGTTGCAGTCCACAGTTTCCTACCATTATGTGCATATGAAACTTGGATATTACAGGGTCTATCATCAGCAGGTAATGCGAAATTCCATTTACACATAGAATAATACAGAACCAAATACAGTTCATGTTGAACTCTATCTCTAACATATACATACTCTTCACTTTCCAATGAAAGCAATAAATCCACAAGAACTGAAAAAAATTAAACAGTAAGAATTTCCTGTTGGCACAGTTGCTCTTTTTAAAAGAGTTGTCTGACTTCTGAAAAAAAAAATTAAAAACAGTGATATCTTAAAAAAAAGCAATACTCTTTATCCGATACCGTGTAAGTGCAGATGCTATGGTGGTCTCCCTGGTCTTTGCTTATAAATGGTAATCATGTGACCAGTCAGTGTTCTCAGTAGTCATGGGCTGTGCTGTAGGCTACATACAGTAGATGTGGTGATGACAGTAATAGGGCACATTTCTATTGGCTGCAGAGACCATGTGCTGGGGGACAGTTGGGGATTAGCGGAGGATAGAAAAGATAAACAGTGAGTTTTTTTTTATTTTATAGCATTTGCTGAAAGTTTAATTTAAATTTTTCTCAGATCTTGGATAACCCCTTTATATACACAAAGATTGCCTGCCCAGAAACAAAAGATCTGGACAAACAGAGACCATAGGAAGACATCTGTGCATAATCTCACGTTTGCTTTTTGCAGGGGCTGTTGGGTTGACTGGGCATTGCTGATAACGGGGTCCCCCTAAGAACCCCCCACCACCTTTGATACCCAAACTGCTGGGCCTAAATGCCTTCCCCCTCTTTTCCAGCCTCGACCCCTGCCCCCCAGCTCTCAAACCCCCCACCCCCTTAGAAATAAACCAAGACCAAAGGGTTGGATTAAATCGGCCACAGCAGCCGTATTTATTAACAAACCACAAATAAATAACAACAAGTATAACTTATTATAATTTGCATAACTTAAAATAATTTAACAATAAACGCTTAACCTGGGTAAGAGTCCTTGGAGCTACAAAAAACTATCAATCCCCCGGCCTGGCGCTAACATAACCACACCATAAATTTACCACCAGCCGCGACCACCGGCTCGGCGGCACCATGAATAAAGACGAACTCCTTCTTCCATGTACCAGCTCCCAGGGCCAATTTACCCTGTAACCGTTCACCGTGCGCCAGGCCATCCACCAAAATGTGCAATTACCACCAAATGTATAGGTGGAGCCTACCTTTGACTCCACCCTTTTAGCCAATTGACCACCAACTCCAAGGACCCCACCCGCCAAGGCCACCGTGACACCACCTGCAAAAAGATAAACAAGTTAAAATAGCCCAAGAAAGAGAAAAAAAAACGGGAGGGAGGGAGGGACCGCTCGTTAGCATGCCGCGCAGCTCCCGGAATGGCCGCTTCCCGGGCTGCGCGGCATAGTCAATCGAACGGGGTTAAGCCCCGCCCCCAATTCTTCGCGCCCTAGCGCGTTACTGGTCCCCCTACAGCCCGCCCCCAGTCAAGATCCCTGCGCTTTACTGCGCAGCGCTCCGGTCTCCCCTGACTGGGCATTGCTGATAACGGGGTCCCCCTAAGAACCCCCCACCACCTTTGATACCCAAACTGCTGGGCCTAAATGCCTTCCCCCTCTTTTCCAGCCTCGACCCCTGCCCCCCAGCTCTCAAACCCCCCACCCCCTTAGAAATAAACCAAGACCAAAGGGTTGGATTAAATCGGCCACAGCAGCCGTATTTATTAACAAACCACAAATAAATAACAACAAGTATAACTTATTATAATTTGCATAACTTAAAATAATTTAACAATAAACGCTTAACCTGGGTAAGAGTCCTTGGAGCTACAAAAAACTATCAATCCCCCGGCCTGGCGCTAACATAACCACACCATAAATTTACCACCAGCCGCGACCACCGGCTCGGCGGCACCATGAATAAAGACGAACTCCTTCTTCCATGTACCAGCTCCCAGGGCCAATTTACCCTGTAACCGTTCACCGTGCGCCAGGCCATCCACCAAAATGTGCAATTACCACCAAATGTATAGGTGGAGCCTACCTTTGACTCCACCCTTTTAGCCAATTGACCACCAACTCCAAGGACCCCACCCGCCACTGCGAGCACGCCTTAATCCCTTAAGCGTGAGAGACCCGCCACACTTCCAGGGCCCTCTCAACACCCTCCTGGATACCTAGTGTCCACAAATCTATACCCACCGCATTCAGATGGACCCCGTCCCGCAACCAAAACTCCCCCTCCCCAGACTCCAACTCCTTGTGCCGCACGCACACACCGCCGTTCCTGGACAAAAACCCCGCAACAGCCCGGTTAACCTTAATCCTGGCCTTGTTGAGCCTTTCAACAGACCTAGCCTCCCGCCATGTTTTTCTCGGTACAATATCGGACCACACGGTAACAATCCCCGGAAACATGGACCACAACCTCAACAGGTCATACTTTATGTCCCTCACTAAATCGCGAAAGGGACGAACCCCCAGGTCATTGCCACCAGCATGTATCACGATAATGTCCGGAGACCGATCCAACCTCGTGCACCTGTGGATTTCGGGCATGACCCGACTCCACACCATACCTCGGACTCCAATCCAACGTACAACGACCGCAGCCCTGTCGAACCCCAGCTGCCGACCATTCCGCCGCACGCCGGCCCTCTCCGCGCCCCAGAACACAAAAGAATGGCCGAAGATCCAGACTAACCGAGCAGAAGGGCCTACGAAAGAAGAAATAAAGTAGGGGGAGGGCGGAGAAAATACCCAACAACACAATGATTCACATTTGGGCAAGGTGTGGACGTATGTATGATCTATACCTCTGCGATTCCCACCTACCGATACGTCGGACCACCTCCGAGCTCAACCCCCAACTAGCTGCTTCTGTCGCTGCGCCAATGCGAAAAGAGTGTGGAGCATATCGAGAGGCGTCAAGGCCCAGCGAGTCCAAACAACCCCTAAAAACAGCCGAGAACTGATAACGGGAAAGGAACGAACCATCCTCATGACGCAGGAGGGGACCGCCCGCAGAAGCTGGAACCAACCCCCGAAAAACAAGCAAACAACGCACCGGGCACATATCTGACCCTACAACCGCACCCAGGCGCAGATACTTCCCTGCCCCCGCCTGATCCGTCTTAGACCTGCGAACCCTGACCACTAGGACCCCTTCCTCCATGTACACATCATCCACCTGTAAACCACCCGGCCGCTTAGTCGACACGGACACCAACTCACCCACCCTGAGAGCCCCGAAAAAGGCTAGAGAAAAAGCCAGGTGAAACAAAACGCATTCATAGTGCGAAGAACAAAAACGGCCCAGTTCCAACCCCAAACGCTCCAAAAGCTGAAATGTAACCGGGCGCCGTGTGTCACTACTTCCCCTGCCCCTGCGGAACCCCTTAAGCGCACGTTGAACCAAGAAATGTTTGGTAAAGTCCGCCAAACCCCTCAACTTGAAACCAAATGCCAACGCCGCTACCGCACCATTAACTTTCGCCACGGACCATCCATCTGAAGACCAACGGCTTAACAAGAACAATAAAGCCCCAACCCTATCCTCATCAGTATGTACCTGACCTAAATCTCCCACCCAATCCTCCCAAAGCTGCCAAGCCCTTGAATACTTATCCCAGGTGCCGGGGGCCAACGATGCCTGAATCAATGTCCCTGCTTTTCGCAAACCAAGTCCCATAATTCTGGAGGACATGGAATCCCTTCCACTTCCGCCCCCGGAGCCAGGGGCACGAAACCGCTCCCACTGGAAACGAGACAAAGAATCAGCAACGTCATTTTTAACCCCCGGAACATGCACTGCCACCACCCATGCATTCAGGCACAAGCAACGCAATACTAAACGCTGAAGCAACTTGATAACTGGAGGAGAAGACGCAGTCACATTATTAATGGCCGACACAACTGACATGTTATCACAATGAAACCTAACTTTTTTTATCCTGGAACGCCCCACCCCATATGGACACCGCGACTAAAATCGGGAATAACTCAAGTACAGTCAAATTCCGCGTCAGACCTTGTTCACGCCACGACGCAGGCCAAGGAGCGGCGCACCACTGCCCCCTGTAATAGGCCCCAAAACCGTGGCCCCCTGCCGCATCCGTAAAGAGGTCACAATCGAACACATCGATCACTGCTGACTGGACCAGTGATCTACCATTGAACTGGTCTAAAAAAGTGTCCCATACTGCCAGGTCCTCCCGATGTATCACCCCCAGCCGAATAAAGTGTCGTGGATTTGACACCCCTTTCATGGCCCCTGCCAGCCGGCGACAAAAAAATCCTACCCATGGGGATAATGCGGCAGGCAAAATTTAAACTGCCTAACAATGACTGGAGGTCGCGCAACGTAATTTTTCGCATGTGACGAGCACGCCTCACCCTCTCTCTAAGATCAACCAGCTTGTCACCAGGCAACCGGAACTCCATTGCCACAGTGTCAAGCTCTATGCCCAAGAAACTCAATCTAGTGCACGGACCCTCAGTCTTTTCCGGTGACAACGGTACCCCAAACTTACTGGCGACCCACCGCGCGGTTGCCAGCAAAACCGCGCATACATCGGAGCCCGCCGGACCTATACAGAGGAAATCATCGAGGTAGTGTATCACTGACTCAACCCCCGCCACATCCCGAATTACCGACTCTAAAAAGGTGCTGAACGCCTCAAAGTATGCGCACGATATTGAGCAACCCATAGGGAGGCAACGATCCACGTAATACCCGCCATCCCAGTAGCAGCCCAGTAACCTAACGCTGTCAGGGTGTACCGGCAGTAACCTGAACGCCGCCTCCACATCCGTCTTAGCTAAGAGGGCCCCTGGACCGCAACGCCGTACCCAATGCACAGCTGCATCAAACGAGGTATATACTACCGAACAAAGCTCGGGTGCAATACCATCGTTGACCGACGCTCCTTTGGGATAAGACAAATGATGTATGAGCCGAAACTGATTCGGCTCCTTCTTCGGCACCACCCCCAAAGGAGATACAATTAAACCTTCCAAAGGGGGTGATGCGAAGGGGCCCGCCATGCGCCCCAAGGCCACCTCCTTCCTCAGTTTTTTGGACACCACCCCCGAGTGTTCCGCTGCCGACCTCAAGTTAGTTATACAAAAGGGGACTGTGTGCGTCGGCAGGGGAATCCTAAAACCCTCCCTAAAACCTTCTACCAGAAACTTTGCACTCTCCCTGTTAACATAACTATTTAGGTACGGAAGCATGGCTTCCAGCTTCACCGGCGTCTGCCCCTTGTCCACTATTAGGCAAGGCCTTGGTCCTTTGTTTGCGCAAGCAACGTGCCGCACCATGGGACACCCCTCCGCAGAATGAACAGGCATGTTTGAATCTACAGTTGAAGCCGAATTTACATTGGGCTTCATTGAACTGCCAACACAGCCCGTAACGTTGCTGGGCCTGTGCACCTGCCCCCCTGAGCCGTAACTGAGACCACCATGGCCGGTTCCACCGGCCGCCCCAGAAAGGGCTGGCCAAAGCGAGCTGGCGCCATAACCCGAAGCCACAAACCTATATCTTTCTGGTCCCACCGTATGCTGGGCCGAACCGCCTTACGCTGACGGAACTGCTCATCATACCGCAGCCATGTCTGACCCCCATACACCCGATACGCCTCACCTATAGAGTCCTGATAGCAAAAAAGCCCCGAACAGTTGTCAGGAGCCTTTTCACCAATGACACTCGCTAAAATGGCAAAGGCCTGAAGCCAATTAGCAAAAGTCTGTGGAATCAGGCGCCACCTACGTTTTTCTTCCTCCTCTTTTTTGCTATCCTCCTTCTTACTCTTGTCTAAGTTAAATTTAGCTAAAGGGAGCAAGGAAAAGATTTCGACGTACTCGTCCTTCCAAATCTTCTCCCTCACTTCCTTTTTAAATGCGCCCCTAGAGGACCCTCAAAACACACATAAACCTCCCCCCGAGCCCTGTCGTCTAGCCTCACCGAATCAACCTTCTCTTTATCTGTCTGGACAGACACTGTGACACCCGCCGGAGCCCCTACCACCGGCGCACTCTGTGACGCTACTGACTGAACCGCAGGAGGGACCCACGCCGCCACCGGGGAACCGCTAACACTCTGTTCGCAGCGCGACAGTAGCTCCCTCACGCTACCCAATAGCTCCCTAATCCCCTCAGAAGCTACACCACCACCCACTGGGGACTCCGGCCTATCTATCCCTAACCCCTGGGACATTAGAATAGGAGGAAACGGACACGACAATGAATGGTACTCACCAGACTGCGTAGGTGCTGTGGGCCCACCAGTCGACGGTCCTGCATCCTGCTGACCTGGGTCGCTGTACAGGAGGACGCTGGCGCCTGTTGATTGTTGAGAACCATCCCGCTGACAGCTGCAGCACGACCGACATCCCTGGGAAGGTTGACCTGCACCCGCGTATGCACTTGAAACCACTGGATGCACCTCGGACCGGGGCTGTGGTGCCGTGAAGGAGGGGCCAGCGCCGTGCTGCTCGTCGTTCAGAATTTCCCGCTGCTGTACCGAGGGCACTTGGAAAGCCGGAACCGACGGGACTTGAAGACACAGTCCCCCTCCCGCTGGAGCATCACAGGAGGGGACCGCTGCACCACGTGCTGTAGCCATATGGAGACTGGATGTGGAGGTCCCCCCCACTAAGGCCAGTGGCAGGGATCTCCACCTCCGCAGGGGCCAGGCGACTGGCAGGATTCCTCCCAGACCGGGACCTCCGCGCCTGAGCAGTGGAGCGGGGGTGCCCGGCCTGGAGGGGCCCGAGAGGGACTCCTATGTCGCCGGGCCCTAGGGGGCTCATCAGGGCTCAAACGTGCCGGCGGGCGAGTCCTGCGCGGCCGCCGCCGCTCAGACGCCTCCGGGGGTAGTGAAGGGTTAATGGGGGGGGGGGCGGCAGGCTGCATAATGTCAGCCAGCCGCTCCTGCAGCCAGGCCTCACCATGGACGCCGGCAGCAGCTCTGATCTGCTCCAGGATGGTATCGAGGGATGCCATTACAGTGAAAAGGTGGGGGGGGGGGGGAGCTGACCGCTCGTTAGCATGCCGCGCAGCTCCGGAATGGCCGCTTCCCGGGCTGCGCGGCATAGTCAATTCGAACGGGGTTAAGCCCCGCCCCCCAATTCTTCGCGCCCTAGCGCGTTACTGGTCCCCCTACAGCCCGCCCCCAGTCAAGATCCCTGCGCTTTACTGCGCAGCGCCCCCCCCCCCCCCCCCCCCCCAAAAATAAATTTTATTTTAGAGGCAACCACCTAACAAAAATATAACAAACTCTTTTTTCTTCTCTTTTCTCTCCTCCCTCTCCCACTTTTTCTAAAAAAAAAAAAGGTTTTTTCAATAATTTTTATTGTGTAGTGTAGTGTTTGTGGGCGCACCCCCCCCTCTCCCCGCCACACCCCACGCCCCCCCTGATTAAATTACAGAATGTGCACCTCTCTGACCTTCTTTGCACTTGTGCAGTATTTCCAGAGTCCTATTTTTGCTGGTCACCCTGCTGTTATACTGTTTGATTCACAACCTCGAGAAGTGAGTAAGGGAGGTTTTAATTGATCCTCTTAATTATCCTCTTGCACAGGAATCCAAGTTGTAATGTTGCCAGTAAGTACAATATGGATTAGTAGTCTTTTCTAATATACATGAAGAACACATTTACCAAACCACCAGGAATTAGCAGATGTTTATATTTTTTGTGCTGACCATCTGTAAAGCTATTTACATGATGGCGATATATACAAAATCTCATGCCACCTCATGTGATACTCTGTACTTGCCAACATGATTAAAGAACTTCCAGGGAATCTTAGCTCCTGGGCAAGAATATCTAAGTGTGTCACAAGCAGTATGGTCCAGAAGTAATTCAGCACGCTATAGTTCACCTCATGCTGTTTACCAAACCTGGGTGAAAGATATCATTTTTGGCATAATATACTCCATTAAAGTAGTATTTACTTAAGTTCAAAGAATGGGAATTGACAGCTAAATTTATAACTAGGAAATAAGGTACTGAGAAACAGGTTCAACTGAAAGAACAAATTCAATGCAGAAGGCAACCATATATACACATACACTAGGAGTTTGCTGGTGAATATATAATTTCCTAATGCCCTCCTGTATACTACACCAACTCTGCTGCCCTGGTGTGTCCCACTCATTGGAGGGAGATCCTGGTGATATATGATACATACATATACCGGTAAAGTCAGGGGGGAGAGTGATCACCTCTATTACCGGTGTTTCATCCCTAGAATACAGTGACTATTTAAGGCCGGGGGCATAAACACCGCAGAAAAAACACAGCGTTTTACAGTTCCTGCAAAGTGAATGGGATTTCCAAAACCGTTGTGGAAAGCGCACCATGTCAATTATACCTATGGAAATGCCGGCGGTTTCCCTATAGATATAATTGAAGCAGAAAGTTCACAAATGCATTTACGCCTTGATGCGTTGCCACTGTGATTTTTCCCGCAGTGCTTTTTTGCTGCAGCCCGCTTACGTGGGGCCTTAGCCTTAAGGTGTTTTCCAATAGGTAAATACTGATAACCTATTCTTAGCATAGGTCACCAATATCTGATTGATTGGGGTCTGATTCCTGTCATGATCAAAGCATCAGCAGAACTCTACTAGTTTATCAATATGACAATCCTGAAAACTCCCTTTAAGCCTGAGGTTACATATTGCGGAAAAGCTGTGTTATTATTTATTTATTTATTTATTTATTTATATAGCACCATTAATTCCATGCTGATGTACATTTGAGGGTTTACATACAATACACAAAACAAATCCAATACTAACAGTAACCAACTGGTACAGTGGGATAGAGGCCCCTGTCCTCAGAGGCTTACAATCTATGAGGGAAGAGGTATAGAGACAGAAGGTGAGGGTAGGAGCAGTTTGGATGGTGGTGTGGTGGCAGAAGAGTTATAGAAGATTGTAGGCCTTCCTGAAGAGGTGAATCTTCAGGGTCTTCTTGAAGCTGCTTATTGTGGAAGACAATCTTAAGTTTTGTGGGAGCAAGTTCTAGAATATGGGGGATGCACAGGAAGAATCTTGGAGGCAATTGTGTGAAGAGCAGGTAAGAGCATAGCGGAGTAGGAGGTCATTAGAGGATGCAAGGTTACATGTGGGCAGGTAGCGGGAGATAATGTCAGAGATGTATGGAGGGGACAGGTTGTGAATTGCTTTGTATTTCAGAATTAACATTTTAAACTCTATTCGCTGGGTGGTGGGTAACCAGTGAAGGGATTGACAAAGGAGAGAGGTTGATGAAAAATGAGGGAGAGGTGGATTAATCAAGTGGCAGATTTTAGGGTGGCGTGGAGGGGATTTGGAAGAGCATTTGCTGGGAGGCCATTGAGAAGGGTGTTACAGTAGTCTAAGCGGGAGATTATGAGAACATTTTTGTGGTTTCAGGGGTGAGGAAAGAGCAGATTTGATAAATGTTCTTGAGTTGGTGTGGGCGGGAGGTGTTGAGGACTTAGATGTGAGGTTTGAAGGATAGGGTAGAATAAAAGGTTACGCCCAAGCAATAGATTTGCAGGACTGGGGTAAGTGTGGTACCATTATCTTTGATAGATGGGTCAGGTAGGGGGCTGTGCATTTTGCTGTTGAAGATTTTGTTGCATTTCTGTACTTATACTTCTCCCTTCTGCTAAATCCACTGATGGCTTTTGCAACAAAAAAAAAAAAAAAACACAGCTTATCCAAAATGTGTAGCCTCAGCCTAAGGCAGTGTATGGTGTTGTAGAGAACTGGTAGTTGCATTATATTCTTTGTGTACTTTTGGTTGTATGTTGATATTTGTTGGAATAAGATAACTTAAAGAGGACCTTTCACCACCCTCCACCAGCTCCAACTCTGCATTCTTCAATAAGTGCCACTGATACTAATAAAGGGGGAAGATTTTCTCTAGCCCCCACCGTTCCTGAAACTAACATCAGTGCTGTTAGTTTCAACACCCAATATGCTAGCCTCTCTACTGTCAGGTGGGCATTCTTGGTCTGTCTGCTCCTGCCCAGGACCTCCGACCTGACAGTCGAGAGCCTATTTAGCATATTGGGTGCTAAGGCAATGTTCACATCTGCATTGGAGTCTTTGTTTGGTGACTCTGTCGCAGTGTGCATCCAAAATCGCTGGACAAAAAAGACCTTCAAGTCTGACTTTTTCATCCAGTGGTTTCAGCTTTAAAGAATGGACACCCGACGAACCTCATTATAGTTCGTAGGGTCCATTGAGCTCCATATGTGACTGCTGTTGTAGACAGAACAACGGAAAGGCTGATGCTAGTGTGAACCTAGCATAAAACTAACAGCACTGATCGCTCAGGAATAGTGGGAGCTAGGTAACACATTTCAACTGTAAAGGGGCACCTATTGAAGGATGCAATGGTGGTGAAAGGTCCTCTTTAAGGAAATTTGTGAATATTTGTCAGTGAGGCGCCCATGTAAAGCTAAAGCCATCTGCTATCTATAAAAAAAGGTCACCTGAGATCACATCTGCTCATTTGAGCTAACATTTATGTAATGTGTTTGTGTTTGTAAATTGTATTAGTTTGCATATCTGCATGCACAACTAAATTCCAATTATAGTAAAGATTATTCCAAGTAAATAGTAAAAGAACATGTGCTTATGTCAGTTTCTTCTGGGTACTCTGGCCAGTGTTGAACAGGAGTACCTACAACCCACAAGCGTTATTCTAAGGGCGTACCCTCCAGTTATACATTACATGTATTATTTTTACTGAACCTAAGGAGCAGAGGTGTAACTGGAAGCTCATTGGCCTTAATACACAGTCTGTAATAGCTCCCTCAACTATTCATAATTATGTTGTCTTATTATGAGGCAGAGGAATTTTGAGGCCACCTCAAGAACCCTGGCACCCTAGCGGAGACTTTCTGCAGCTGGCATGTGGCAGAATATTCATGTACGACTTGTCTCAGCATGAAGAAATGGCACCAATTTATTGCAGATCTGTCAAGGATTTCAGTCTTCACATTGCATAGCTTGAAATCTACTATGAAAATCTGGCATATCTGCAAGAGGAAGAGCATGCAGGAGATCTGGAAATAAACTGTAAGTAGATTTTTGTTGTGGAATCTATCAAAAATCAGTGGCAATTCTGCTACATCTGATTGTGATCTTATACTAGGTTCACACTAGCGTTCGGGTTTCCGTTGAGGGGGGTCCACTTGGGGATCCCCCTGAACGGAAACCTAATCCGCTTAAAAAAGCAGTTACCCTCGGAAACCTGCGGACCCCATAGATTGTAATGGGGTCCGCCAGGTTTCCACCCAAAAACGGCAGAAAAATGCAGAGAGAGAAGTCCTGCTCGCATTTTTAAAGCAGAATGTGGAACGGAATCCCCAAATGGAGACCGAGCGCTAGTGTGAACCCAGCCTTAAAAGGGTTATCCACTTCTAATACTGATGGTCTATCCTTAGGATAGGTTATCAATATTAGATCTGTGGGGGGTTCCAGGTGTCAGACCCTCAAGACGAGTGCAGCTCCCAGTAATGTTTACAAGCCAAGAGCCATTGTGCTCGCTTACCCTACAAAGTGTAGCAACAGCTTTAGGTATTGCAGCACTATCCTATAGACTTCAATAGATCCAGGCCTGCAGTACCTCAAGCTACTGTTACACTTTGTACAATGAATGAGCAGAATAGCTCCTACTATGTAAACATTACCAGGAGCCGCACTGTCCTACAGCAGCTGATCTGTGAGGTCCCAGGTGTTGGACCCTACTGATGACCCATTGTAAGTATAGTTCATCAATATTAGAAAGTGGATAACCCCTTTAGGCTAAGGCCCCATGTAGCGAGCCGCAGCCAAAAAACATTGCAGAAAAAAACGCAGTGGAAACGCATCACGTTTTTTTCCGCAGCTTTTTTTACAGAGCATTTTCCTATGCTGACTTTCTGCCTCTATTATATCTATATGGAAAATGCCAGTGTTTACGTAGGTATAATTGACGTGCTGCAATTTACAAAAACATGAGCGTTTTTGAAACTTTAGCATTTTTCCTGCAGATTTTTTTCTGCAACGGTGAATGGGATTAGCCAGAATCCCATCCACTTTGCAGGTAATGTAAAATGCAGCATTTTCACAACATGGGGTCCCAGCCTTAAAGTCTTCCAGAGGACATAGAACCCCCCCCCCCCCTCCATTCAGTTTGTCCAGTATGCTTCTCTAGTGGATCTGGACTAAAGTTCTAAAACACAAAGAAACCACTTTGGGGGAGCTTTACCATGGGAATTTTAAAGTCAGATTTGCTGGACTCCACTTTGCAATAATTTACTCCAAATTTATTAAATTTCACATATTGTTTGATTTATTTGGAACACCTTTAAAGGGAACCTGACATATGGAGAAGTCCTCCGAGCTCATGTTTACAAAACTTTCCGTATTAAGAGTCATGCTGGGACGGCAGACAGCGCAGATTGCGCTAACAGCAGTGTAATCTACAGGCAGCATGTAATAGAGCAGGAAGAGCTGAGCAGATTGAAATATTGTTTTATGAGGACTGTTTTAGTAAAACTTACCATTTACTTATTTATCTCTCTGCTCTTTCTATAATTCGATAGGGTCATTTACTCAGGAGAGGGGTCCTATCAGTGATTGACAGCTATCTCCATATGCATAGTCATATGTGGAGCACTGTCAATCACTGATAGGACCAACCCATGACTTAGATGAATATATCTGGGCATAGAAAAAGGAAAGAGAATTACACTCAAACACTTCCCGTAAAACTTTATTTCAATCTGCTCAGCTCCTCCTGCGCAATAAAATGCTGCCTGCAGATTGCACTACATTTTAATGGTGACCAGCTCCCTTTAACTCTAACACGTCTGTCCAGAGATGCTACTCCACTGTCTACACCACCTTCCTAGTGAGACTGCAACAATTGTTGTGACTTTTGATAAATCTGATGAACACAGCCTAACAACTTTTTGATGCCAGAATTCTGGAGTTCAGGTTTGTAATCAAATTATTAAAGCCTATTTATTCACAATTGAGATCAACCAGGATGCCACAATTGATGACAGTAACTGGAGAACTGTCGTCACCCTTAGTCATATACTTTATTTTGCAGAAGTATGTGTGAAATTGCAAAAATGACTTAGCTGGAGATAAGAACAAGTTCCTGCTCCCACACAACACAGAAAATTAAAGCGCCAGTAAAACAAAAGACAATGTTAGTTTACTATTGCAGACACAATGCAAGCTCCAGGCCCAGCCTCTCTGTGTCCTTCCTGCGGCCTGGTAATTTCCCTGGTAATTTCCTTCCAGACACCAGTGTTCTTTCCCAGACAAATGTTCAGCGTTCTCAAGCCCTCCTTCTACCATAGTCGCGTAGAGTCATGTTTTGTACTAACTAATCCCCATCAATTTCCATACACGGCAAGCCACTTATATTTAGTTTTTTTTTTCATTTTAAAGTATCCTTGCCTCCTATTGAGTTAACATTACACTGAGTGAGCTGCGTTCATGTACACTATAGCGCTGGAGGAGCACATATGTGCGGTAATTGATTTCCACTTGCTAGGTTCTATAATTTGAAACTTCTGCAGTTCCGTCTAATGACAGATAATGATGGATTGCTGTACTGCCTTTGTGTATGAGTTACATTCTCTCTGATCATGTTTGCCATTTAACTCATTCTTTTGCTTTGCGGACAATGAGACTGCAGCACTTAAAAGTAGCCGAGAGAAACCACTTTAATTTTTCTTTGAAAAATTAGTACATGATAAATATAGCACTAGAGCTATGCAAAATATGAATGTTTTTTTTTCTAGGAGAAAATCATAGCCTGATATACTGTATACACAAATGCAAACACATATAAACACCAAACATAGCCCACATTTAGAAGATGGAGTCAGATGTTTTTATGTACTATGCTATTTTATTAACAAATAAATGTATAATTACAGTCATCAGAAAAACAAAGTTCAACCTCTTTGAATACTATGGTTTTAAGTATCAGGGTAATTAAGGGAATGGGTGGATTAGAGTATAAAGACAGGTTATCAAACTTGGGTTGTTCAGTTTGGGAAAAAAAAACACTTAAGGGGACCTGATCACAATGTACAAATCTAGGAATGGACAGTACAGAGATCTTTCCAATGATCTCTTTATACTGGGTCTGTAACCGCTTCAAGGTGGCACCCTTTACATCTAGAGGAAAAAAGGTTTTACCATGGTCATAACTGGAGCTTCTTTACAGTAAGAATGGTGAGACACTGGAACTTATTGCCACATGACCACATGATGTAGTGATGACTGATAACTTGTACAAGTACAAAAGGGGCATTGATGCCTTTCTTGAAAGTAAGAATATTATAGGTTGTGGGAGCTTAGTAGTTTTTGGCATAGAATGCCGATCCAGGGACTTATTCTATTTAACATATTTTGAGTTGGGAAGGAATTTTTTTCTTCTGATGAGGCAATTTGCGTCAGCCTTGTGGGGTTTTATGCCTTCCCCTGAATCAACTTGGTAGGTTTATATGTTGGACTTGTGTCTTTATCCAACCTTATCTACTGTGTTCCTTATCTATTATTTTACTGTGTTACTAGTGGAAAAAAATTCAAGACAGGTAACAGCCATCCCAGGAGTGGATGTGGGAAAAGGTCTTCCCAATCAGTGGCCTCAGTGGTTGCTGGAAAAGAACCAGTGATGTATGTTAAGTGAATTGTCCCTCTCTAGCCACTGCTGAGGCCACTGATTGGTCTCGGCGGTCATGTGAGCATCTCCGTTTCCAAGCATGACAAGCCCTTAACAAGAGGAAAAGAGGACTGGGACTGGACAACGGAGTGTCAGGGATATGTAAGTATGTCTTTTTTTTTTGTTTGTTTTATACCTATCTGAGCTCCCCTAAGCTTGCCCCAATTCTGAACAACCCCTTCAAAACACTGCATGGGAAGTGTCACTCTATAGTTTTAAATAGATAAAAATGTAAGATATTTTCTGGTTTATACATGGTGGAATAGCAAAGCAGGTCACAGTATTCTGTCCACAGAAAAAGCTTCCAAATGTAACACAGGCCAAGTGACGTTTACTGATCAAAAAAATCTAGATAAAGTCAATAAGGGACTGAACCAGGACAGAGTGGCTAGAATGTGATTATGTCTTTTTTGTTTGTTTCATATCCACCTGCTTGAAATAGCAGTGTTTTCTGCTGGCTCATCTAAGGATTCACTTTTATTGGCCAGTCTGACCCTGAATACTGTGATCATGGAGTGGCAAGAAAATATGGAGCATGTGAGAGGGTGGAACACCACAGGAGTGCACCTCAGTGGCATGTGTGTCATGCTACATAGTCTAGTATATGGGATATCCTGTAACTGCATGCACTTTGCCCTCTTCTGATCTGTGATGTGTATTTCTAGGAAAGGAAATGTGCCATGGTATTTACTGGCAAATTGGAAGTCATAACAGCTCAGGTGAAGCCACTGAGAGAGACGTGCTAGAAGAGCATGAGATGGATTGTAGGTGCTGCAGCTTGGGACTGCTACCAAACGCTCTGCAAGTGCGATATGGGTTTTTACATTTTTTTACAATTGCAATTTATAATCTGAACATAAAGTTTCTTAGATCAATAAGTAATTATGTATTTCTCAGAATCATCTCTAATATGTTATACATTTGAATTTATTATTTACACTTATTATCCTTCTTTGGTAAAATACTGTGACACAATTGTACTAAGACTGCCCTACTCCTGGATATAGAGGAACAAAAACAACTGAATAATAAATGGAAAAATAGCCATCCAGAAATGATGTTATATTCCATCTGCAAACATTTAAAGGACACAAGTTTTTAGAGGAGTGTTTGATCTCCAGATAACAGCTATTATATATGCTTTCTGGGTCATGTTAAAAAAGATCATACAATATAAACTGATTTTTACAACTACAACAGATAGCCAAGCAAATGGTCAAACCAGTGAACCTTGAGATGATCCACTTACAATCCAGGCCAGTGGATGAATGTGAGATAATTAGAGATCTCTCTTTGTAGCCTGCTTGGACATTTGGTTCCGCTTATGGTCTTGGCAACATACAAGGTTTTGCAGCTGCAAACAGTCACGCAAATAGTTTGTGCCATTTTTATGCTTGTTCAATTAAGGAAAATATCCTAGATACAATGGTAATAATAGTAAATGGTGTACTAAGCAGTGTCTGTAAAACAATGCGCTACATCAGTTGCAGGAACGCACTGCTTGCAGCACCTGAACCTATGTCAATGGGGTCAAGATGTGATCCAAGCATATCCCATAATGTGAGCATTTTTATGGATAATCGATAAATCAGTTATTAGCATATTGGAGAATCAATGGAGAAGATAATTTTTTTAAGGGTATGTTAATACAGGATGACCCTGTTGAATTTCCATCATAAAAATAGTTTTGTCATAGTTTTTCTAAAACTTGCCCCTGCAAAAACCACCCAAATGTGACAAGGACTGGGTGGCGAGCACAGGCAAATTTAGATACTTCGGTAGACACATTGACTGCACAGCTCATTTACATACAGATGAAATCTGATCTCTATGCCACTAACAACATATAAGGGTATGTTCACATGGTGGAAAATGAAGAGGAATTTTCTTCATTTTCCGCCACCAGCATTTTTGCCGCGGTCTAGCCGCGATGGGATGCCGATGCAGTGCATCATAATTCCGTCAGGGCATCCCGCACCTGATTAGGCCAGGATGAATGGGCCTAATCAGGAGGGTGTCTCGAGCCACGGATACTGCGGGCGGAATCCGCGGCAAGATCGAGCAGGACGCTTCTTTTTTCTGCGCCCTGGTGAGATCTCTGCCTCCCATTGAAAACAATAGGAGGTGGATTCCGGGAGGAATCTGCTCCGGATTTGGGGGCAAATTCCGCCCACAAATCCGTGGCAAATTCCTCCGTGTGAACACACCCTAAGTGGTTCAGAAGTTATTTTGGTGGTGGTAGACTTCTTCCTCATGGAACCATGATCTTTCCTATAATGATATAGAGCTAAACAATATCAATAATGTTGTGTTCTGTGGCTTCACAGATTCTATATGCTTATTTGTCAAAACTGGACCCTACAGCACATTTCACACTGGATCAATTGGTAAATATAGACTGTATGGCTAAATACATGGTATATATCAATAGAAAGTCCTGACTATCTCTTCACCATACAACGCAGTATTAAATACAATAAAGCTAGATTCACAAACAAGTGCAAAACGGCCGAGGTGCAAAATGCCCATTTTTCATGGCTGTCTTGCACTCGAGGGGCACCCATTTTCATGGCTCCCCCATACATTTAAGTGTATGGAGGGATCTGTGAAAATGTACAAAAATAGGACATGATAGTCATTTTGATGGTCAGTCATGTGAATATTCACAATGTTCTCTGCTATTGGACTTAAAGTTAAAAAAATGGATGCCGCCATTATTCTCTGTCCTGTGAATGTAGCCTAAGTCTAATGATTTCAAATAATAAATAGGTACATTGTTACATAGTTAGTACAGTTAAAAAAAATTGTAAGACCATCAAATTCAACCAAGGAACAGAGAAAGGACATGGCTGAAGGGAAGAGGTAGGAGAAGGTAATACATGTTTAGTAAATGATAACATGAATATGTGGTACAATGCATGACAGTATGAATGCACCCTAAGTTGTATTTGGCAGGCTAAATTCTATAATAACTGATTTGTTTAACAATTATTTTGGTATGTGAGTAGGCTGAATTACTAGAGGGTATTTCATGAATTTGAGTCAGTTCAGCGACTATGGCCAGGAGATGGGCTTTCGATGCGGCTTTTGAGTTGTCTAATTATATACAGCAAAAGCTAAACATTTCCCACTTCACAAGATGTGATTAACAGCTGTACAAATAAAAGGATAATGAAATCACAATACATGTTCATATGATTTATATAGAAAATAAACCCATAAACCAGCATTATTTAAGTTAGAGATCCCACTCTCTCTAATCTTCTGTAGTCCTCAGGTTCTCAATGGTATCACTGTGCTGTAGATGTGTACCTGTAATGAAAGAGCCTTACAAAGTCTTAAACATACTGTGGTAATACAAGTAACATTTACTCCCAGCTCTGGTATCTTCCTATAGCAATCAGATCAATTAGGCAGAACACTATCCAGCTATGTAAACTATGAATATTGAAAACGGGTGTAAAATGACTAGCTGGGCTGAGCTCTGCTATAAACATCTGTTTTCTAATTTAATTTTTTCCCCTTACTTTTGCCATAAGGAGAACAGGAAGGTTGTAAATTTAAGGCTGAAAAACATGGAGCAAGGCATTGGCTAACACATGGCAGAAACATAATAGCAACGGTTAATACTAACACTATTTTATTGAAATCGCAGTGAACTGTGAGAGTCACAATGAGGTCCCTGGTGCCCTAAAATATGAAAAAAAAACAGAAACGCCTCAAGGGGGGAAATTATAATGACATTTATAGAAATACTATTTTCCAAGCCATATAATACAATTCTTATTTTTCTTTAAGAGTATAAGTAGCTTTTATTCAAATTAAAATGAACAAGAGTGTAAGCGACCGCAAGACCTATTACTTTATAACATATCATTCCCTGAACCTCTGATCAATCTCACTTTAAAGCAGAAATCATTGGGTAAAGATAGATTTCAATTATACAAAAAAGCGTTACTGTATGTTGGCCTTACATGTTCTACCAAATTCTCTTTCTTCCTCCATTAACAAGTACATTCAGATGCTCTAGTGAAAAGTAACTATTCACTAATTTACTTGGCTGATAAGTAGTCAATGAGCAGCTCTATTCTCCATGTAGAGATGGAGGATGAGAAGAACTCTGTTTCCTCTCATCTCTTTGTTCCCACCATGCCTGCTGTCCCTTATGGTTTAGTTATGGTCCAGAATTACAGATAGTGAGTTTGTACAGGCAAGAAGTTGATTCAGCCTTTTAGTTATCTTCCTGTTGTAAAGAGGAGCTCCTATGTATAAAAATGCTGCTTCGGTTGCTCATGACCAGGGCTTCACTGCTGATGTCTATAATGACTCTCTAATTCCATATTATATACTATTGTATAGTTGCTATTGTTGCTCTGTGCTCGCCGGCGTACCATCTCTCCCAGCATACTCAGTGGCTGACCTACCTCTGGTTCACACTGTGCAGTTCCTGATTCTGCTGCTGTGCATTTCTCCTGCTGCTGCTCCTGGTCCATAGGGTGGGTGTGCCGTTTCTCCCTACAACTTGAAGGCCTAACGTGTACACCTGGGGCCTTTCCAGCCAATCCCAGGAAGCTCTGGCCTATTTATATATCCGCACAGCCCTCACTTCAGTGCCCGAGCAATATTGGATCCGGTGTTCTAGATTTCTGTGAGGGTTTTTGTCACTTCCCGTGTTTGCACAATATAAGCACTTTAATGAATGTATTATTTGAAAAAATAAAACACTATTGGATAATAAGATAGGAAAGTCATTGTGGTCCCTGCTTAATGTGCACATTAAAGTATTTCTATAACAGAACCGTTAAAGCTGAAGAAGCAGCACTTATAAGAACAGTGTCGGCCATGGACTCTCATTGATATGTTTATGACAGGTCGGAAGTTCCTTACAACTGTAAGGAATAACAAATAACACCTGATCATGTAGCTGGCCTTTCCTCTAGAAAAAACTATTATTGAGAACAGAAGAAAAGGTATGTAATATAAAATCAATTCCAATATTGTTTCTGCCACCACAAGCTGTTGACCTTTTCATCACATATCAAAAGGTAGATTAAGGGTGGATTTAAAGTGTGCTGTTATTTTATGAGTTGTCTTTTTTACTGGAATTAAAGGAGGCTGTTTTCTAGCCAATAAGGATATTACAATATACTGCTCATCAATCTCCGCTGCAGTGTCAGGTGCATGGCTTATAAATCAAGTTCATGAAAAGTATCTGCAGATAAAACATTTTACTTCATGTGTCTATGTCAAGAGGAGAACGTTATTAATAAACAGACAATGCTCTGCAGCCTTCTGTATGTCAGTAATACTGTATTCAGAGGTGTAGCTAGGGGTTCAGCACAGGGGGGAATATCCGAGTGACGCCTTAGTTGTTGTCAGGGTACTTGTAAACCATAAGCCACTACAGGCCTATGGCCTACAGGTTATAGAGTGGTAGAGCAGAAGGCAACAGTGTATTTCTGTGTATGTTTCTGGTGGCTCTGGAATGGGCCAGACGAAATAGGTGGACCTGAGATGATCCCAATACTCCCCCCCCCCCCCCCCGCTAACTACACCTCTGACTGTATTAATACTTTAGATAAGAATGAAGGTCTGTAAACGGAATATGATAGCACTATATAAGTAAGCATAATAAATAAATAAATAAATAAGGTCTACTCTTGAGGACAGTTCTGACCAAAACTGGCTAGATGAGCATTTCTCTTGTATGGTCAGTAACTCTTGACATAGCTCTATTTTACTGGAATACTGCAAAAGCAAAACATGAACATATTACAAGTACTGTATTCACATTATACCATATTATAGAAAAAAAGACAAGGACTGCATATTCACATTATACAATAATCTAGTGCTGCTAAGAAAATTGGAAAAGACAACATGAGGTTCTTGGTATACATTTGAGCACTAGCCAACTAGCCACATCATGGATATCTCTATTTAATGGGTGGGGTGGAACATGCATGGTGTCCCTAACCACAGGGAAAGAAACCCAGAGACCCAACAGTAACCCTGCCACCAGGATAAGTCCTTTGGCCACCACACCACACAAGCACTGCACCAAATTAATAACAACCATCATGCACACCTTTCCTAGTATTTCCAGACATGTTATTGTATAGCATGTGGATGAGTGGACTTAGTCTTTTTTCTGTATGTGCTATATTCATATTTCACTGAAAGAAATGGACAGATAACTCAGTAAACTAACACACTATATGTGCTTTGAGTGCCTGGTCATCGAGTTTTAAGCCTAATAAATGTCTTTCTTGATCCTTAATCTAAATAGGTGGAACAGACCATATGTAGTAATGATTACAAGAGTGTGCAGGCAGATCTGGAGATTATGTTAGCAGGGGTTCTAACTCATCCCTTTAATTACTAACACTTGTAATTTTCACAGTTTAAGTGTCTAATTTAACCAGGGTGACATGTAGATTATATTCAGTTACCCATACAACCAATCACTTATACCTGTAAGCAATTACAAGCAGGATTTAGTGACTTTGTATAAGGTGATAAAAATTAAGATTTTTTAAAAATACTCAAATCATCATTCACTTTCATAAACTATAGCAATTATACTACAACCAATATAAATCCAGATACAATAGCCTTCATATATCATTTCAGCTCAGTTCTAAAGGCTTTTTAAAAACATTAAGTTTGCGGGAAGGTTTAAGCCTTAACTAATTTAAGAGGGCATAAAATCATTGTTTGCCAGCAGCATATCTACTCATGAAAATAATGGGTTGTGCTTCCAACAAAATGGAAATTGTATGGGGACAAATAATAGTATTAATAAATGCTTCCCTATAAACTAGGATCATTCCTGCATGTAAATGCCAGTTTAACAAGCTCCAATTGACTTGTTTAATCGTCAATTGGGATAGTTAAAGGCAGGAAATCTGCCAGAGTAAAATGATGACCCAACTGAGGTTTGTCTGCTGGATTTTGTATTTTTGTATGTCCTATCAGTCTACTGACATCAGTTGCACAGAAGTGTTGTCACTATTATGTTGTGCATGGAATCTATACTTCCTGTCCTGAATTTCCATCAGCCTCTTTTATCACTTGCACTGCTGTCTTCAAATTGACATTCCCAAAATTCCCTCATACCAGTATAAAGTGATGATGTCATTGCCCTTCAAATATGAACATCTGTTCAATTGGTAGGGTAAAATCCTGCTGCCTATGGGAGACTTAAAGCCTCAAGGCCTTTTTTACTCAGGCTGGTGTAGGGGAGGACAAGTGTCTGTTGATGATATAGCAGGATGATCATCACTCATTTGCACTGGCCTTTTACATGGGGGTGGGGCAACAAGTTCCATATAGTTCTATGGTTTGTTTAAAGCACATCCCTGTAAACACCAGGGATGTGTTGACAACAAACAGTGATTTTTTTGGGGCAATATAAAAGACTCAATTACCCAATAAGTGAGTATGTGTAATAGGTCCTTTAACATGAACCTGTCCATAATTTAGATTGATTTATAGCAAGATTTCTGACTAAAAAGCAGATTAAATCCTGACAAGACTTCCAGGAGGGACAGTGAGAGTCCTGCTTACACTGCCCACACATAAGATGGTCAACAACTTTTCCTGTATCAGGGTGTATAAATAGGAAGCTGTCAATCACTGTGTATGCAGGGTAATGAGCAGTGGCGTAACTAGGAATGGCTGGGCCCCAAGGCGAACATTTGACATGCCCACAATCGCCCCCCTCCAACCCCCCCCCCCCCCAAAAAAAAACGCATTTCTACGCACACTATTATGTGCCATAGTGGCTCTTGCACACAGTATTATGCCCCATAGTGGCCCCTGCACACAGTATTACGCCCTATAGTGGACCCTGCCCACAGTATCATGCCCTATAGTGGCCCCTGCACACAGTATCATGCCCCATAGTGGCCTCTGCAAACAGTATCATGTCCCATAGTGGCCCCTGCACACAGTATCATGTCCCATAGTGGCCCCTGCACACAGTATCATGTCCCATAGTGGCCTCCTGAACACAGTATTATGCCACCCCATAGTGGCCCCTGCACACAGTATTATTCCCCATAGTGGCCCCTGCACTGAGTATTTTGCCCATAGTGGTCCCTGCACACACTATTATATGTCCCATTGTGGACCACCCATGAACAATTATTATACTCTGGGGTCTTTTCAGACCCCAGAGTATAATGATCGGAGACCCAGGGGAGGATAGAAACATAAAAAAACAACGTTGCTTACCTGTTCCTCGCTCCGGTCCACTCCATGCTACTTCGGACCTTTGCAATGTTAGACCAGGCCGGCGTCACGTGATGCGGGCTAACGTCGCGACGCAAAATGACGTCGGCTGACATCTGGGACGTCACCAAACAGGCCCGAAGCCTGGAGAAGCACAGGACAGGTAAGTACATTGTTTTTTATGTTCCCTCACCTCCGCCGGGCCAACGATTATTATACTCCGTAATGTCCCGGGCCCTGTGGCAGCTGCTACCGCTGCTACCCCGGTAGTTACGCCCATGGTAATGAGAACTCCCCCAGATTTACCATTGTAGACATAGGCGTAAACGTGTCATCTTTGGGGCAATGTGGTTCACCTTTGGCACATTTTGGCTAAAATTTTTCAACATGTTAGACATGTGGTTGTGTATTCTCAAAAATTGGGGGCATTGCTTAAATGCAAACCGTGTGCAAAAAATGCACCTAAGCAGTATTCAAAATCTCCGGCTTAAAGTAAGCCAACTAAAAGGAGGTATAAACTTAGACTAGATAGTCTATAGATATGCCAAATTTTTCATTCAGCATCAGTCACTGTGATAATCTAGCAAATTTTCAAACTACCTAAATTTGCATTTCTATTACTAAATCTAAGCCACTGTTTCTCCTGGGAGTCCTGTCAGGATTTATTCTGCTGTTTACTCAGAAATCCTGCTTCAAATCATATAATAAATCTATATATGAAATTGCTCAGTTTTTCTCTGCCATATCCTGTTTTCAGATAGGGCAGAATACATTACCTAACAAATTTAAAGGGTCTATCAGCAGGAAAATCAGAATAAAACTAATGACCGTACCTTTTAGGGAGTCGTGTACACTTTCCAAGGATGCTTTTTGTATTCTGCATTGCAGGAAAAGGGCTTTAGGCGCATTTCTTCTCCTGCTGCGGCTTCACTCTCTACTCTAGAAAACCACCCCTAACTCTGCCCCCACTGTTTGAGAGACATCTGACATTTTATCACACTTTGTCTGCAGTTAGGGGCAGTTATCTAGAGTACAGGGAAAAGCCCCAGCAGAAGACATGCCCCTAAAGCCCTATTCAGCTAATTTACATACAAATAAAACACTGGTTTTCATGAAAATAGAGCTGCAATGCAGAATAAGAAAGATATCTTTGGAAAGGGTAGAAGTCACCCTACAAGGTACTGTCATTAATTTGATATCGATTTTCCTGCCGAGAGACTCCCTTTAAGGGCAGTATTACACTGGCCAATGTCTGCTGTTTGCATCAGCCTAATTACACCGTCCAATAAGCAATGAATAGAGCAGGCAAGTAGTAACAAGGAATGGCAGTAATCAAAAGTTTAACCGGTGACATGGCCTAGCGTGCAGCCAAACCCGAACTGTGTGGCAGCATTCTAAAAGATACAATCACCCAGCTTATCGGCAGCACGATTAGACAGGGTAAGTATTACAAACAAGTGTTCCTAGGAGAGCTTGTGGCTTCAAGCTAAACCTCTCTGTGAAGCTACAAATGTACAGTCCTTGCATGGAGGTATAGAGGTTGGCAGCTGTCTATGAGCAGCTTTACAGTTTGGTGCTATTGTGCATTCCCCACAGCAAGAAATGCATTTGGGAAATTCAGACAAGAGGGTGTTTGCATAATGTATTTATTCAAGCCTGTGTGGAACTCTCTGCTCTGTCCAATTCCCTCTTGATCAAAGGAGCACAAACATTTTCATTGATCGTGTATTGCTCTTCTCTTTAATAAACAAGCAGCCCATAAGAAAAGTATATCTGCACTAAAAGTGAAGCTGCAGAAAACTGAAGCACTAAAGCAAAACCTTACTAGGCAGTTTCAGAATTCATACTAAAAATGTATTTAACTATGTGGAATGGAATCAATGATAAGGTGCCTGTGCTGCTTCAGATAAGCCCTTCCTGTATGAAAAGTGGGTCATTATATCAGATTCTTCCGCAGCTAAATCTTGACCAGAGGGCTGGTGCAACACGCATATTATTAATCTTCTAGTTCTAATTATGCAAAACTAGTACTATCAGGCAAATGATAAATAACATCCACACATCCTCCTGATCCTTACATGACATCATTCATTAAAGATGAATTCTTTGCCGTGTATATTGTAGACACAACAATACGCCATTATCGCTCTGTAATGAATACAACTCTAAGGAATTATATTTTGGGTTGTGCACATTGTAGAATATGCCCTTTTTGTGTCTTTATTTTGTAAGGGCTTTTGCTTGGCACAGAGAAGTACCGTCAAAGGAATACAAGGAATATGAGGTCTGCATGATCAAAATACACTCCTTGGCTTCACTCCAGCTGCCAAAAACTGCTGTTATTTTAGCTTGACAGATAACTCATTTATATTTGAAGCTGTCTATGGGGTAGTTTAAATCAAGCATGCTATACACATTCTGCACTTGTAAGAGAAGGCTGCTATTATTTCATGCTAATTCATGCTTTGTCTAAGAGCCGAAACATAGTTCTGCTAAGGATTGCCTCAAATAAAGTGTAAAGATGGCCATAAATGTTCATTTGGCCAACAGCTACTCTTTCCTAACCCCATTCCCCATATGCATGAACATTTGGCTGACCATGCATGTGTTCTCAAAGGGGATAACACTAGTGATGGTTTATCATCAATGAGAACAAAAAGATCAGACATGTTAAAAGTCAACATTTCCAACTCCCATACACATTATATAGTTGGCCAGTCCCACCATAATTGTTGAGTTCTGCAGATATTCATTTAGGATTACCACCTTAAAGGGAGTCTACCACCTCCCCCTAGCATATTCAACATTCAACATAGTCACCACTATGTTACAGAGCACATTACAATGATAAATAACATAGCTGTTATGATATTGTAAGGGAATTGCCAGTTGAGCAATTCCCCAGTGCTGCTGCAGAACCCTGGGGGGAGGGGCACAACAAGACAGTGGACCCTAAGATGACTCCCCCCCCTACTGTCCCTGGCAAACTTGCCGATCTGTCCTAGATGACAGCCAGCAACCAGTCGACAGTCCCTTCCTAATATAGGTGACAACAAAGGACGCAGACAGGACAAACAACAACAAAGGGAAGTGCTAGCCAAGGGGTCGGTAACAGTCGAGCAATGCAGTACAAAATCACAATCCAAAAGAATAGTCACAGACAAAGCCAGAGATCAGAAATAGGAATACAGGTAACAAAACAGCATGGAGTAAAGGCAGGTACGCAGAAGCAATAGCAAGCGCTAATGTGACTGTGAGCAAAGAATAAATAGGAAGGAAAAACCCGCCCCAGACTTGATAGGACGATAGGCTGTCAATCACAAAGGTAAGGCTAAAATTAACTATTAGTGGAGCAGAGGAAAACCAAGGTGAAGGAGACGGGTGTGGCAGAAAATCAATTACATAGTCTAGAACAGTGTTCAGACTGAGCAACAAGAATCTTAAACAAGGAATCAAACTGAGCACGCCCCCTGCGCTGCCACTTGCGGGCGGAGGGTGGTGCATTGACCTGAACAGGCAGAGATGTTACAGATATCACTTTTGTAGATTTAGAGAAGAACAAATTTGACACCTTATGCAAATAGGGTAATTGGTGCACTGGGGTGTGTCTTCATCTCCCTGGAGAACTGCTCTTATAACTCTTATTAGACTTCTGCCATCTTCCGCTTGTGCCACTTCATGCAGTGGGAGTTTATCCTCCCACTGCTATGACATCACGCATCCTTCTTGAGCAGCAAGAACAGTGCTCCAGGGATGAAGGCCTGCACCCAGTGCACCTACTGCCTTATTTCAACGTTGTTTCTCTTCAAATCTACATAAGTGAATTACATAACAATTGTATATTGTTTATCTCTCTAATGTGCTCTGTAACAAGGTGATGCCAGTTAAATATGATTTAGAGAGGTGGTAGACTCCCGTTAAGGCCCTCCGCATATGGGAGAATACAGCATGGGACAGTAGAACTGCAGGGAGACAGTGACTCCTACCATCATAGATCACTATAATGTTTGGAGTCCAGGTCTCCTGGACTGGATTTGGGATGGAAAATCCAGGTGATGATCAACCAGATTTTCCAGACCATATTTCCTTGTGAGCTGAAGGCCTAACAATACTACTTAATAATGGGCAAGGGTTGTATACAGAGATGTAGACTGAAGTTTTACTTGGACCCACCACCTTGTCAGAAAAGAGGTCATGGTCAAAATGTTACAGGTAACATCAAAAGTTGTATACATTTGATATACAATACATAAATCAAGTATTCATTTCTATTGTAAAATAACCGTGTATGAATGCAGTTACATCACTGTACTCCTTTGATATTGCCCATAGTGTGAAATTACTGCCATACTGGGGACAGAAACTATTGTCAGTGACTGTAACCTCTGCACAATGCTGTAGAATATGTTGACCCTAAAGATACAAAGGCAAATGATATAATAAAGAAATAAGTGACTCTACTGAGTTTAGAAATGAATATTCCAGAACAAGGATTAGAAAATGTCTTAGAATTTTAGAGACAGGAAGCCAAATTGTTTCCAATTTAAATGTAATATTCATGTTTAAAATTTAATCAGGGAAATAGAGATGAAAAGTTGTTAGTGTTTTTTAATGGATTTGCATTGAAATATGTGATGCTTAGATGTGGCTGTAATAATGGCGTGTTAATTACATTTCTCTCATAACTTATTCAGTGCCTGGCAATGAAATTATAAGGTGTAGTTAAGGTTCCTATTGCGGACATCAATCACCTTGAGCCTATGTAGGTATTGTGACATTTGGAACAAATGGCGAGAGATCTGCTAACTGCCCATGAGAGTGTGACTAATGGAGGGCAGGTGGAGACATCCTCCTCTATTCAACACTGTCCACTTTCTCCAGCAAGATGACTCAAGACACAGCTGTCCTCTATTTTCCTCCATGGGACTTGTTTCGCTAAATCTGACCTCGACACATAGAACATGAAACAATTAATATGGCATTTGTTAAAAATTGTATAGGCAATATGTAAAACAATAAACTTTTCTAATTGTCCTTGCTGGTTATTGTAGACCTGGGAACTCCACAGCTGCAGAACACAAAGGAGTATAGCTCACACAATCTAACATTCCAGCAGCTGTGTGCTATGTCTGAATAAAGTGGGAATAATGGAGGACAACGGCTCAAAAATGGGAAATCAATGTGTAATTGTAATTATATTTGTGGCCACAAAACATAACTTCATCATATTTGTTATCATTGTTTATTCATTGGCACATGCAGCTCTCAATCTCAATCATCTGAGGGCATTAGTCACTACTAATGCTCCTTACTAGACTAAATCTTGACAAGAAACATTACATGTACCCATGGTTTCCCTGAGAAAACAGAACTTGCACAACAATGCCCCTTCCCATTTTTTTCTTTTGTATTTGTTATGCCTGGTGGAACCAGGAAGCCTCTATTGTGTCATGCAGACCAGTCTGCATGATAGTATTCTACTTTTCACTTGCTGACATGGTCTACTTCCTGGCTTTTTTGGTTCTCATGAGATTTTCCCATATATATAAGTTTAATATAAAAGAATACTGTATGTCAACAGCTTAGTAACTCATTTCACTGCCAGCCGCTATTGCTAGAAACATATGGGACCTCTTAAGGTTATGACAGAGTATTATTGTTTTACATGCAAAATCCTCCTCTGTACATAATTATTTCGGGAGAAAAGAAACTGATACAGTGACCAATATTTTATTGAATGTGTAAAGGAAAAAAAAATAATGTACTGTGTTTCGAAAAGGAAGTACAACATACATAACCAAAGTAATATACCATTAAAAAAATTAATGAACCATGCAAGCAATAAATGTTTATATGGAAAATTAAAATAAATCCAATTATCTACCAAGTGGAAATATATGAAGGAGGAAAACATAAGGCAGAGGAATAAAGGTAACCATAGTTTATGTAAAATAATATGCACAACTGTGTGTTCTTATTAGTATCATGCATACATGGTATAATACTGCATTCTATATGGTAGGCAGTACTGTAGAAACAACGCAAGATCTTACCATGAGATCCAATGTCAGTGGTGTCAGGGCTACAAAGGCTGAACCCAATAAAGTTCAGTAGACAATTTTATGCCAAAGTGTAGTCAATCATAAAATGTGATTTACACATCGAGGTAGTCTGGGTTGAACTGTGTTTCATCTGTTCCATCATTCTAAGAGACAATGAGATGTAGAAGACCTTGTATTTGAAGATGACCCTAAACTAGTGAATTTGTGACCAAGTTTAGAAGATGTCGGAATAAAATACGATCAACTAATCCAATTATATACCAATGAACTCTTAAACTATATTTGCTGACCCCGAGGCTGTTTCTCTCTGACACTTGTACCTGTGGCTTTTTTAACAAATACCTTACTAGATTCTCCATAATGATGTAGCTCTCATTACAATATTCTCTAAAAAAAAAGAGGAAATCTCTAACCAATATGGCCATTTATTTATTGAAAATTTTTTATAAAAGTCATAGGTAAAAGCGGTCATAGGGATTAGTTTATTTATTGGTTGATGTAAATAATTTCAAAGAGAATCCTAGATAATCTCATACCAGGAATGTCAATGGGCAAGGTAGGGAAGAGGGAGTTTGGCAAGCACCTACCTCATAGTTATGACCACACAGGAACATGACCTCATTACATATAAAACAACATTTTCATTGCTAGAAAACTATTATGGGATTCCTACGAGAAATGTTATGTTACGTGCTAAAACATGTTATAGAGTCTCTTAGAATAGTTCTGATTCCCAGGCTGCTGCTCCTTCATGGTTTATATGAGTGTGGTTCTGCCTCGCAGATCAGTTCTATTGATCTTAATGAGACTAAGCTAAATGGCAGGTACAATGGCCCATGCAGACAGATTGCTGTGTCTGTGTAAAAAAATAAAGAGCCATAAATGACTGTGGTACTTGTTCAGATGACTGGCAGGGGTCCCAATGGCTTATATTAAATATAGGCCATCAATGTATATGTTGCAAAAAATCATTTCTCATAAATCTTTCTTAATCACCCATGTTAATCTGGAGCATTGACTTCTGATATATGACCTATTCCAAATGCTAGTACATTTATGGTTATCCTATTAGACATTTTGTAGACATACAGCAAAGTTTATAGATTCCCAATAACTTAAATGGAGTCTGTCAGGTCCAAAATGCCTCCCAAACCAATAACAATGCCATGTAGGTACCTTAAATAGAAACAGAAATATACCTTTGTGACCATAAACTGATATGGAGATAATCATCGTTTTACAGATATGCAATCAGGTTGCACATGCACCAGGGGCGGGACCTAACTTGGGAGATTTGCCTACAGACAACTATGATGTAGATAGAGGCCAAAAATGTCATTAACAGCTACATTGGATGGAAAAGTGTGGGAGGCATTTTTGACCTAACAGTCTCAAACCTAACAAACATTCTCTTAAAGGGAGTCTATCAGCAATAAATTGGTTATAAACCTAATCCCAATACCGTATAGAGTTGATTCTACAGCTCCCAAATATGCCTCTCTGCTTTGGAGCTCCATTTTCAAGTTAGTCAATGTTTAATTCATATACAAATGAGGGTGAGAGTGCGTTGTCTGGTGATCTATTGCTGAGACCAAAGCCCAGACAAGGTGAGACACACCCCAAAGCATTTCCCCCTCATTTACATATGAATACAATTGATATTTACATGAAAAAAGCTGAATAACAGAAGTATATTTGGAAACTGTAGAATCACCTCTACAAGGTTTTCACAAATCTCCCCAGGTGGTTTAGGCCAGATGATACATAAGCTGTACATAGCAAACAGCAGACGATGTTAAAACATAAAAGAGTATGTACCATATTCTACAGTAAGTGCGTTATTGGCCAAATAAATCTGTTTTATATTTTTGTAAGGGGATATTTGTCTTGACATCAATGGATACAGAAATTCTGAGCACAAGATATGTTCATATCAACATGTAACCAAGACAATGCCAGCTAAACTACCATTATGTTTAGCACAGTTGGACCAGTACATCTACTTTGTATACATTGGTAAAGCCAAGAAATCTGTATTATCGCTTAAGGGCAGCTTGTGCTCATCTCACTGTGAGACATATGTTTACTATACTTGCTTAATAATTTCTACATCAAACCTTTTCTATTCAACTTACATGTAAAGTGCTTTCATCTAAGAAAAAAATAATGTGGCAAACCAAAACAAAGAATACTAAATAAACTGAGACATAAAACCATCACTCTGGTCTCCAGCCAGATTTATGTTTGTGTCATGCTGATTTCATTTGATATAGCGTCCTCACACGATTGTAGGTGACATGTTTTACTACAAGCATTTTGCTTTTATTTCCTCTTGAAGCTTACTAGAGTCTTGAAGCTTTAGAGTCACAAAAAAACGATTAAGTTTCTCAAATACATTGATTTAGCAGCACTTTCATGTCTCACTTGTTGTGTTCTCTCTCTTTAAACTTCTAGCGAATTGTAGTAGCCTCATCACCATAATGTAGATATTGCAGACAGCTCTGTTCAAGACACAGTGAGAACAAAGTAAAAGGTAGAAAGATATTTATTGATATACCATTACTACATATTAAAGTCTACTTTCCCACATCCCTTTAAATGCCATTTTAGATATCTAATAAGAATGCATATTAAGGGAAAAGGCTTTTTATTAAGTTAAAATAAAGTCCCCCTATTATCATTTCTAAAACTGCACCTTCTTTAAGCAGAATATTAAGGGTAACTGATCCCTCTATACCATTACATTCACTAAAAGGCTGTTTGTCCTTTGCCCATTGTGACTGCCTATGTATGGCCAGTCTGATCGTCTGTAATGGCCAAGAAAGACTAAACCGTGTATGGCTGCATCTGTAAAATGATCTTTCAGATGGCTGTTGATGGTTGTACACACATCTTCTATCTAATGTGTGTGGACATCTTCTATCTAATGTGTGTGGACATCATAAAAGGAGCCTGTCACCAAAATAAAGCATATCAACATAGCTCCACAAATGGATAGGAAATGGGTCACTGAATCTAACTGGGTTTTCCAATTGAATCGGTGCCTCCGTTTGCCGAGATTTCACAGTTTCTGTCAATACATAAATCAGCTCTTTGGGACAAAGAACTCATTTCTATATTGTCAAAAACAGAGATATCATGGCAACAGAAACAGTGATTCACAAGGGAAATACACCATCTGATTCACCGTATGCACCGTTTGATTCATATATTCACTGTATACAATGTCTGATATCATATATGCATAGCATACAGGATAAACTTCTGTTCAATAGAGGTCTGACCGCTGAGGCACCCCCCCCCCCCAGTGTGGGGAGTGCTTTACCCCTGTTGAGAATGTAGATGCGGGAAAAGCAACCAAACACCTGGTGGATGCAGATGCACCACTGCTCCTATTCACTTCAATGGGACAAACACAATAGTCGAGTGATGTACTTCGACTATCTCTGGTACTCCCATTGAAGTAAATGGAAGGAGGAGGGGAACCTACGTCCACCAGGGGTCTGGCTGCTTTTCCCTCTTCTATATTTACAACAGGGGTAAAACAACCCGTTCTCAGGATTGGTATGGTTCTCAGCTGTAAAACCCTGTTGACCAGCAATTTATCCTCTATCCCATGGATAAAGGATAAATATTGTTTGTGGCACAACCCCTTTACCTGACTTCCTCTTGTGGTCTCTTCATGCTGGTCCCAGGGTTCTAGCCTGGTTCCGACCCTGGTGACATGATCGGAAACAGCCCCTGACCCTGGGTCATTCTGCCCCCTCCCTCCTCTCCTGATATCACCTCCTGACATGTTACTATAATCAGCTAGCCCCCATAGCACAGGTTATTACCTGTGAAATCAGGAGAGGAGGAAGAGGGTAGAGCAACCCGGGGGTGAGGGGCTGGTTCCAATCATGTAATTCTGGGACAGAAGCAGGTCAGAACCCCCAGGGTCCTACCAAAAGAAGTCACATAAGTTTAACCCCCCCCCCCAAACAACTCCTTTAATAAGAGATAGAAATCTACTAGTGGTGTCTTACTTTCCTCTCTACACTGAGCACACATGAATGTTAGGCCAAATGTGCATAGGAATGTTGAAGGGGAATCATAAGTTCATGGGAAAACCTAAGGGTAAATTCACACAACAGAACCTGGAGCTGATTTAGAGTTGAATTCCACCTCAAAATTGGCTCTAAATTTCAGCCAGAATCTGTCCCCTAACAAAGTGAAAATCAACTCGAGTAATCCTGGGTGCTATGTCAGTAGTTATACCTCTGCTCCTAGTCTAACTTGACCACCTTTGTTATGTCATACATACTGTATGTTGGCGCACAATGTAGAATTTAGTGACTACTTATTGCCTGTATTAAACATGTCAGGCTACCAATATCAGAGCTAACAATGGAGTAATATGGTAGTACAGCATATTTCTGGACATGATTAATCACGTAGAACATGTCCTTATCTATCCTTAAAAAGTAATACCCTCCAAATCGGATAGTTCATTATTATGAATTAACCCTTTGACTGTCAGCATGTAACAGTCATTACAATATCTATCTTATAGGATGCCAAACCTGTAAATAGCCAATTAAATGAGTAGGACAGAAACACCAAAACCAGAAGACAAAGGACATAAAACAGAATCCTTACTGGAGAAGTTAGCATATATACAAAAAACAAAGCCTTGTTAAAGGAAGTCCTGTCCCAAACTGTAAATAAAATAAATATAGTGATGTCCAGCATCTGCATGTGCAGTTTTACTTTCTGAACCACACAAAGATGCATGCACAGTATTGTTCCCTTTCTGCTGCCTGGAGTACATGCTGCTCATTAGGCCCCTTGCAGACAACCATGTGGTAGCCGTCAGCTGTGATTGAACAGCACGTCCGGCATATGGATGTCATTCGTGTACCGCCCGTGCATCGGCTGTGCTTCCACAGCCACATTCATTCAATGAATAGAAGCTGGCCACAAAACTGGACAGGAATAGGACCTGTCCTGAGTTTTGCGACCCGGACTTTCGGCCCGCACAAGAAACCATGTAATTCATGGTTGTGTGCGTGGGCTGACAGAAATTAATGGGTCAGTTTGCTATCCAGGAAAAACCCAGATAGCAAACTGAACTACGCCACGGTCGTCTGCAAGGGTCCTTAGGCACATACACTAGATTTCAGTAGAGGTGCCATGACACTAGCTACAGATGGGGAATGGTTATGTTTGAACAAGGGGTGGTGGTTGCTGCTATGGGTGTCTCTCTGGGCAACTACACAACACTGGCGTACCAAAACCTTATTAAAAATTAAAAAAAAACAACACTTTTTTCTTTGAATCATCAGATCCTGCTGCAATAACAAAATACAATGATGTTATGCTAGTTTCGCTAGTTTCACACTTTCTGATTGTATCTTTCATCATTGAGAGTGTTCCGCTTCAATCAGTCAATCTGGCAGTTGTAATGTCCATTTTTCTCTGACAGATCAGAAAAACGGACATTACAACACTAGTGTGAAACTAGCCTAACAGCATTGCTAACATACCTCTGCTACAGCAGAAAGATCTGTCCTTTCAAAGAAAAAGTGTTTCTAAAGGGATTCTATCATTAAAAAAAATGTTTTTAAACTAAAAGCACAAAGGAATAGCCTTTAGAAAGAGTGTAAGAGACCACTGCAAAATGGCCGACGGTGGTCTCTTACACGAGCATAAGAGACCACCACAAAACGGCCAACAGAACATGTGCAGTCAGCTCTGTCCAACCCGAAGTGGCAGAGACGACTGCGCATGCGTGGGATTTCGATCTCGAAGAGGCGCTTTGCAGCTGCTGACGCAGCGAAGAGGAGGAGACGCGTGAGGAACTGAAGACAGAGGTGGCGCTGGAAGCGATGACGAAGCTGTGCTTTGAGCACAGGGGGAACGCCTCCTGTGCTCTCTGAGCACAATTAGCATAATGAAGAAAAATTCGAAAATGGCGGCGCGGACCTGCAAAATAAAAGTAAGAGATGAATAGACTTTATAAAGGCTATTCCTATGTGCTTTTAGTTTAAAAACATTTTTTTTATTGATAGAATACCAAGGCTAGTTGCAGACGACCGTGTGTATTTTGCGGTCAGCAAACTAGTAATTAGAGTTCAATTTTTGCGGACAGAGTTTCTTCAGCATCAGTGAAGCAGGTCCTCAAAAACGGAAGGAGTGTCTTCAGTGTGCCATCAGTGTGTGATCCTAGTTTGCGGATCCACCATAAAAAAACACAGGAGACATCTAATGATATCCCTAGCTTGTCCGTGAAAATAGACGGCACACTGATGACACATCAGTGTGCCGTCTTAGGTTTTTAGTCTCCCATAGGCTTCTATGGGTGAGTCCGTTCTGCAAAAACTGAACAGAATAGGTCCAGTTCTATATTTCGCAGCGCGGACTCACGGCTCGCACATTGATCACTGATCACACATGGTCGTGTGCATGTGCCCATAGAAATGAATGGGTCAGTGTGCTATCCGCGAAAAATCGAAGAAGGAATGGGAACTATCTAGAAAGTTCTTATACTTCTCCCTTCATTAACTCCTCGCTTTGGCTCAAAAAAATGCAGCAAAATTTGCAATAAAAAAGTAGCTTTTCAGCAACATGGGGACTAAGGGCTAAGGCCCCGCATAGTGAGCTGCAGTGACAAAGAGCTGCGGGAAAAACCGCGGTGGAAACGCATTGCGGTTTTTCCTGCAGTACTTTTCACAGAAAGTCCACAGAGTTTTCCTCTGTGGACTTTCTGCTTCTATTATACCTATACGGAAAATTCCAGTGTTTCCATAGGTATAATAGACATGCTGCAATTTACAAATCTGCTGTGGATATTTTTCTGCAATGTGTGGTTGGGATAGGCCAGAATCCCATCCACTTTGCAGGTACTGTAAAGGGCCAAATCGAGGCGTTTACGCTGTGTGGGGCCCCAGCCTAAAGCCAGGGCCCCATGTGGCGTAAACACTGTGGGTTGGCCGTGGTGGAAACGCAGTGGAAAAAAACGCAGCGCTTTACAGTCACAGCAAAGTGGATAGAATTCTAGCGAATCTCATCCCCACTTTGCATTAAAACACGCACTGCGGATACGTGGCGATTTCCAAAACCGTTACGCTTTTGGAAATCGCAGCAGGTCAATTATACATACAGAAACTCCGACAGTTCCCTTATAGGTATAATTGATGCAGAACTTTCTGTCAAAAGCGCTGTGGGAAGAACCAGCATGCGCTGCTGCCGCAGTTTTTTTTGCTGCAGGACGCCGCGTGGGGCCTTAGCCTAAAACTGGTTTCAAATGGTGCTTTTTTGCTGAAAAACTGTGCAAATGCAGTAATTTGTAGCACATGTTACTATGCATTTCATCTGTATGCTAAAGATCATTAAGCTGAAAACCTCTGGTTTAATGGCCTTTACTATACAGGTGATATGTATAGAATACAGGTTTCACAAATTACTGTGAGCAGTTCTTCAACAAAAAAGAACCGTGTAAACTTAGCCTAAGATTTACCATGATTCCTGATGATTCCTTCTATCATCGCTCAGTGCAAACAAGTCTTAGGCTAAGGCACCACATAGCAAAACGCAGCAAAAAAAACGATGCGGAAAAAAACACAGTGGAAATGCATCACGTTTTTTTTTCCATAGCATTTTTCATTGCATTGACGCAGAGTTTTCCTCTGCAGACTTCCTGCCCCTATTATACCTATATGGAAAATGTCAGCGTTTCCGAAGGTATATTTGACATGCTGTGATTTTCAAAAACGTGGGCATTTTTGAAAACACAGCTTTTCCTCTGCAGATTTTTTTTTCTGCAATGTGAGGTTTGGATTAGCCAGAAGGTACTGCAGGTACTGTAAAACGCAGTGTTTCAGTAGCAGCCAAAATGCAGCTTTTTCGCAATTGCTTTACTTCCCTGTGCAACTTCTCTGATGTTAGTAAATGATAATTGGATTAATAATTACATTGCCATATAAAACATGCAAGCCTTCCCCATTCTGTATGTTCCAGTATACACAGGCTTCCTGTGTAAAGAAACCAACTTCCTCATTTTCTCTCCCAAATCTAGGCTCTGTATCAATAAAGTGGCATATTTTGAGATTTCCCAGAGTCTTTGGAATGGAGAACAATGATTCTCACATCACCACATATATTGTAAGGTAACAAGCATTATTTTACTCTTATCAACAAAAACAGATGGCAACAATGGTCTGCACAGTCCACAATCCTGTCAAGATACAAAAAATGGTTCTTATATTCTATGGCTTTTAACTATAATAATATGTAAACCCCTTTGGCACTGAATAGTTAAACAGAGCACAGTTTTACCTTTGGGAATATGTGAGATAAACAAGTTGGACATACCAAAAATAATTTTTGATTAAACTTTACCTTCTGACATAGATTTTTAAGAATACCATCACTCACCATCTGACTGTGAATTTTAACAGACTTTGGAAACCTGATATTCCATCTACTTCAGGTTCCACATGCAGAAAGCTCACAGTGTGTATCTGTTTCTAATATAGGACTACAGATTTCCAGATCTCAGTAGTTAATACCCTTTTACTAATAATCAGTTTAACAATAAACAGACTAATAACATGACTTGTCCATAATTTGCATAAACCTCGGGCCATTTAGAAAGGCAGACATATCATAGTATCCCAAATTACATGCTTTACAAATGTTCCTGCTTGTTACTATGCATCATATGACAAATGCTGCATTGGTGCAGAACAAAAGGTGCCGGAAAATCAGTCATTATTACAGATTCGTAATGACTCGAGTAATAGCTATTAGGCGCGACAGCTGGAATTTGTCATACCGAAGGAGCTCACCATAGGCACAATGAAAGGGTTCTCACATTGCACAGGAGTGCCATAAAGGAACAATCCAGGGGTTTATTGCATTTAACGCTCAATATATTTGATTTTCACGTTTTTATTTCCATTATTTTTAACTTGGTTCCACATAATCATTGAGAAGATTAAAAAGTCTAAATGGCATAGTTTACCTCTCCTGGCTCACAGGGATGGAATTTACTGACAAGTCTACAATCCACTTTAACTTATGTGGAGTCAAGTATTACAGTCTTGCAAATACACTTTGCACATAGATATGCAGACTTACAAATAGTAAGACTTGTATCTTCTGCCTTCGAAGGACATGCAGTTCATATACTATATTATACTGTCATATTTCCCACCTGTATCACATAATAATATACCGCTTCCCATTCTCCCTAGTAAAACATTATCATATATCACCTCTCTAGCAATTCACCCAAACCCTCACCAATCACATCTACATCAGAGAATGTCTTTTATCACACTTGTCCACCACTTTTGTAATAATCCATAATCTTTATTAATTCACCCAATCCTTTTATCCATCACTTCTACAGCAGAACACCTCTCCCATCACTGATCATATAGCCTGTGACTTCTACTACTACACTGAAACCTATCACATCAATATGTAGAGGTATATCCTATTCAGTACCTAATTACTAGCTTTATAACTGCCATTATATTACATGTGTATGTTGTAACATATTGGGGCAGATTTACTAATGATAAAACCCCAGAATTCTAGTGCAATTTGCGCCAAAAAACTGGCATGCCTGCATGCCTAACAACAGGTGTCACCTGGTTTGGTAATAAGCATGACTTAAAGGGGTATTCCCATCTTAGAGGTCATATTCAGACTTGTAGCTTAAGGCAACTGTAATGTTTTACCCAATACATTGTTTTATCTATCTTGCTCCATTTGCCAGATACAGCTAAATCTCTATCCTCATTGTTTACAGCTGGTTGCCTAGGTTGCAGACCTAGGTCAGAATGATGAGTCCCTGCTCCCATCTACACACATTCTCTTCTCTCCCTCTCTCTGCATACTGTTTTCAGTATTTGAGCCTGATAATGGCTAGATAAGTTTCCTAAGCAATGCTTCTATTATTTGTGTATGTAAATCCAGAGAACTGTGCCCTTACAACAAGCAGGAGCTCTGTGCTGAAAAGAGCTGAAAAACAGGAAACAGAGAGCAGAGGAGACAGCAGGGCAACTGCAATCCTGAGATGAGAACACCCCTAGTGGCTTCTTCCTACTAGGATGCACCCCTGAAGAGTTTCAGCCCAGGTCTACTTTTTGTGCATTCCTATTACACCACAGCAACCATAGATTTCAACAACCACAATGTTCTTCATTTTTACACTATTCCAGCCAATGCCCCAATGGGTGCGCCAATGTTATTGCTGTCTATCCAGTGACAATAATGCTATAAAGCTACAATGCTACCATCACAGTCATAATGGCATCAATAACAGCCACAATGTCCCAAAGTCATAAAGCCCCCCCCCCAGATTAGTCCCAACACCAGTCATACAAGCTATATTCAGTTCCATGAAAGTCACAATAACCTCCATGCAAGCCACAATGTCCCCTATGCCATCCACAATATCTTCAATGACTCTCATGCTATATGGCCATGATAGTCACAATACCCATTATGCCAGCCACAATCAACTTACTGAATGACACAATAAACTCAATGCAGACCATAATGCTCACATGCCAGTCACAATGTCGTCAATGCTTGTCTACTCATTACTGGCCCATAAGTGCCCCCATGCCAACTACAATGGCCTTCATGCTACCTACAACTTTCCTGTGATATCCACAATACCCCATTAGTCATAATGCCATCCATGCCAGCCATGATGCCCCAATGACAGCCACTATGCTCTTCATGCCACCCAAAATAGCACCTCTGCTAGCCACAATGCCTTATAGCAACTGCAATGTTTTACCCTCTTTAATCAGTCTGTACAGCTTCAACAGAGTATAGGAAGTGTCAGTAGGTCACAAGGGACTTTGCTCCTTATGTGTTATACCACTGGATCACTTTTGTGATAGATCCAGCATATACAATACAATATGGGAGTAACGCTTTGGAATAGATGGAAAGATGAAGTAGTATTTTACTAGCAGGATGGCTTACCTGTGCAGAAAAACACATTTTAACATCACAGCTCAAACAGCTTGCTCTACCAACATCAAAATTCCTCATTTTCTTTTTCTTCCATCATCATGCAGCCAAGACAAGAAACTATTAGTTTAACATTCACATCTTTATTTAATTCCCTTGTTACGATCCAAGTGTTTTGGCTTTTGTAGAGTTGTAACCTCCCTGCCTGTGAAGTCTTGCTTCTCAGCATTAGGTCAATCCTGACTGTAGATCATATCACACTATATTTATTCTAAAAGCAAGAGGTCAATTAACATTGCAGGAATATCTTTACTACAGCATTCAAATGAGAGGTCTCTGGGATGACATTCAGACACTGAGGCTGAATTTACTTTAGGGTGTTATATGTACAAGAGCGGCGGCTGGTAAAAATCAAGTCACGTTCTTCCCAGTTATGTTTACATTGTTATTAATTTAGATAATTACAAAAACAAATGGCAGCTTTAATTTGACTTCACATAACATTTACATCTGGTATGTTTAGAAGTATCAGACAAAGAATCAGAAGTCCTTTCATGATTCTATGTAAGTTCACTTATCGAAGAAGGAAACAGTACATCAGTTTAACAAATGGTGTTAATTGATGGTGAAAAAATATCACTGTACAGTATCAGCAGGAATTCATCTCGGATTACAGCTCCTGCTATCCATACAAACTTCTTAGAGAGAACCTACATGAAATTTCTATGCTTTCTGGGAATTGTAGCTGAAACATTTATTACAGTGTTGCTCAAGGCGACAGAGAAATCTGGTAATATGCTGAGAAGAAGGACTTAAATATTTGGTCTGTTGCTAATTATCAGAGTGTAGAAGTCACGGCACTTTTTTGAGCTACACAAGCTGGGTCACACTAGCCCACAGGGGCTGTCTGGCCTGTGGTAAACCCTGCATAGTCCCATTCTTTGAATCTAAATTAGATCTCCCATTATTTAAATAGACTACCTATCTAAACTATCTTTTCCTCTGTGCAGAGTAAAGATTGCTATAGGTGTCAGTCTAGAGAGTCATGCATACATAATTCCTGGGACAAACTTCAAAGGAAGCCAAAAAAGTGCTGCATCACATTGCATGATTCTGGTTAGCATGAGTGTCAATCAATGAGTAACACATCCATCGGGCTCATTTGCATCAGCCAAATTACACAGACCTGCTGTACTGATTACACAGGGCAATGTGCTGCTGATAGTCCGCCTCTTTTCTCCTGCATAAAAGATGCAACCAGCTGGCCAACGATCATTTGCTTATTGGTTGGCTGATCGCAGTAGCCGCACTCCAATATGGGGCTGTCATTGCTTTCACTCAAGTAAGTAAAAGCAGTGATTGTTGAGCAGCATTTCTCTGTTACTGCGCACATACAGTGCCTTGCGAAAGTATTCGGCCCCCTTGAACTTTTCAACCTTTTGCCACATTTCAGGCTTCAAACATAAAGATATAAAATTTTAATTTTTTGGTGAAGAATCAACAACAAGTGGGACACAATTGTGAAGTGGAACGAAATTTATTGCTTATTTTAAACTTTTGTAAAAAATAAAAAACTGAAAAGTGGGGCGTGTAATATTATTCGGCCCCTTTACTTTCAGTGCAGCAAACTCACTCCAGAAGTTCACTGAGGATCTCTGAATGATCCAATGTTGTCCTAAATGACTGATGATGATAAATATAATCCACCTGTGTGTAATCAAGTCTCCGTATAAATGCACCTGCTCTGTGATAGTCTCAGGGTTCTGTTTAAAGCGCAGAGAGCATCATGAAGACCAAGGAACACATCAGGCAAGTCCGTGATACTGTTGTGGAGCCGGATTTGGATACAAAAAGATTTCCCAAACTTTAAAAATCCCAAGGAGCACTGTGCAAGCAATCATATTGAAATGGAAGGAGTATCAGACCACTGCAAATCTACCAAGACCCGGCCGTCCCTCTAAACTTTCATCTCAAACAAGGAGAAGACTGATCAGAGATGCAGCAAGAGGCCCATGATCACTCTGGATGAACTGCAGAGATCTACAGCTGAAGAGGGAGAATCTGTCCATAGGACAACAATCAGTTGTACGTACACTGCACAAATCTGGCCTTTATGGAAAAGTGGAAGAAGAAAGCCATTTCTCAAAGATATCCATAAAAAGTCTCATTTAAAGTTTGCCACAAGCCACCTGGGAGACACACCAAACATGTGGAAGAAGGTCAGATGAAACCAAAATCAAACTTTTAGGCCACAATGCAAAACAATATGTTTTGGCATAAAAGCAACACAGCTCATCACCCTGAACACACCATCCCCACTGTCAAACATGGTGGTGGCAGCATCATGGTTTGGGCCTGCTTTTCTTAAGCAGGGACAGGGAAGATGGTTAAAATTGATGGGAAGATGGATGGAGCCAAATACAGGACCATTCTGGAAGAAAACCTGTTGGAGTCTGCAAAAGACCTGAGACTGGGACGGAGATTTATCTTCCAACAAGAAAATGATCCCAAACATAAAGCAAAATCTACAATGGAATGGTTCACAAATAAACGTATCCAGGTGTTAGAATGGCCAAGTCAAAGTCCAGACCTGAATCCAATCGAGAATCTGTGGAAAGAGCTGAAAACTGCTGTTCACAAACGCTCTCCATCCAACCTCACTGAGCTCGAGCTGTTTTCCAAGGAAGAATGGGCAAGAATTTCAGTCTCTCGATGTGCAAAACTGATAGAGACATACCCCAAGAGACTTACAGCTGTAATCGCAGCAAAAGGTGGCGCAACAAAGTATTAACTTAAGGGGGCCGAATAATTTGGCATGCCCCACTTTTATTTTTTACAAACGTTTAAAATATCCAATAAGTTTCGTTCCACTTCACAATTGTGTCCCACTTGTTGATTCTTCACCCAAAAAATTTAAATTCTATATCCTTATGTTTGAAGCCTGAAATGTGGCAAGGCAATGTAATTTTGGATGTTACCGAACAGCCATTAACAGGGGAAAGCCCATGATCAGTTACTTAACTGAAAGCACCGGAGGCCCCGTCGTGGAGTGCGGCTACATCACTGCATGTTACATTGTGAGGCAGCACTTTTACACAGAACACTTATATGAGCATTCCTAAAAATGTTTGCTTCTGATAATTGCCCTGAATATCGGGAAATTTATTATTATTATTATTATTTATTTACTTATTTATTTATATAGCACCATTAATTCCATGGTGCTTTACATTTGAAATAGAATAGGGTCTTAATACTACTTGGTTTTGAAGAGTAACAGGATACCAAAGGACTTGGAGAAAACCAGAACAAAGAAAAAGAGAAAAAATTGCATTGGAGATGTGGCAACTACTAAATTCAAATGCTGAGGCCCAATGCTTCAAGCCAACTGTTCCATTGGATTTTATGGCCACTCTCCAATTCACACATTACACTAAGGAGAAACAGAAGAGAAGATGAATTATGTAACAATATGTCAGGAAGGTAATATAAAGTATAGAGACCATCTTGAGACATACAGTAATCTGCACCAGAACAATGAATGCTAGATTAGTAGTGTAAGGGTTAAAACATAACTTGCACTATATTCTATATCACAGTATACAGAAAGCACAAGAGGGTGGAATGATCTGTAAACAAGACTGCGTAGTTGATAAGGACAGACTTGGAGTCTGGGGGAGATATCAACAGTTCTGCCGATTTCAGCAGAACTAGTAGTCTTGGAAGGACATTTAGATAAGGTGAAAATGAAAACATCTGGGGTGATGGGTAAATGAACAAATTTGTGTGATAACGGAACTGGAAAGACCATATATGTATATTGATCACATGACTGTTATGCAATTGAGCTTGCTTTTAAAACTGTATTGAACTACGTAATAAAGTAGAAACGGTTCATACACGATAACTGTGTACGTCTTGTTTCCCGAGCGCTCGAAACTGGTTATTTATTTAATTAGGATTACGATGACATCCATCCCAGGGGGACTTGCCCCCGACAGAAATTGGCGCCCAACGTGGGGCCTCGAGATCGTCTGATGTGCAGCCGATAGAGTGCCGACCCACTCACCGATCGACTTGAGGACGGGACCAGAGGACCTCAGATAGATAAAAACAGTACTGTGAAGGTAAGCCTTTGATCTTGCCAATTAGTATATCTGAGGTTCCTGTGTGTCTATTCTCTGTATCGATGAGTGAGGTAAGCTGCTGCATGCTTATATGACATCTCGATGCCAATTGTATAGTACGGAAGAACCTAAAAGGGACATGTCACCTGTAAATGATATGGAAATTGTTTTCTTTGCTTTTTGTCTTACCTGTTTACCTGTCTACTGAGAAGGCATGTTACCTGTGTTATAAGATATATAAGGCTGCAAAGAATGGGGAAAAGTTCTCTATTCTTAACCCCTAGAGTTTAGAGTTGCGGACAAGGTTCCGAACTGAGAAGCACAGAGTGATTGAAAAGTCCTTGTTTTGGAAAACTAGCCTCCAGCCGTGCCTGGACGGTCAAGGTCGAATGGGACCTGAGTAGTAGCACGAAGGACTTAGTAGAATCCGCGCGAAGTGCGTGTAGTGATTTGGGAGTGTTTTGGTAAGGGGACACAGGCAGAAAGTTGAGCCTGTGGAAGCCAATTGAGGCATTGCCCTGAGCACTACTCCTGAACTTGCACAAGTAGAGTAGTTCATAGAAGACAGAAGAGTCTGTCTGGGAGTTCTCACTAAGTAGTCATAAGTGACCCTCTATTGTCTAAAGGTTGCCCTAGAGGAGTGAGAGACTCATCGGCTGATTAGCTACCAGCCAAGATGGGGAAGGGACCATCTAAGATATGGTACACCCCATGTGAACTAATAGAGATAGGGGAAGGGAAAGAAGTAGCCGCACAGGTAAAGAAAATCCTAAAAAGAGCAGGAATACACAAAACTGGGTTGGTAGACAGTAGATTTTGGGATCAGTGGAGATTAGATCATGCGGGATTGATTCAGGACAAAAAGTTGCAAAGAGGCATTTATGCCCTGATAGAAGGAAGCAATAGAATAGGATAAGGGATGATAGTTCAGGAAATAATGAATCACCCCCACCTCACTCCGAGAATCAGGCTTGAAGGGAGACATCACCCTTCTCAGTATTATTGTTTAATATAACCCATCTTATCTCCCAGTTCTGTATGAAATATTACTTACTTTAACAAAATACTCAGAGAATCTGATATAGTGCAAAGAGAAAAACTGTCCACCATCGGTATGATGTTTATTGGATTATGTATTATATATATATATATATATATATATATATATATATATATGTCAACCTGTATTTGTAATATTCATTCTGTTTATATCAATGCCAGGATTCAACTTTTATGCTTTTTGTAAAATTAAATCCGCTTTCAGGAAATGTCCCCTAAAAAGAAGAAACTAGGATATTGTGATGTTCCACAGGGGTTCAACTTTTGGTTGGAATCCAGTGAAGAAAATTCTAAAGTCTTTGGGGTTTGGGAAATATTTGAAAATTGTACAAAAATAGTAATATGTAATTTTGGTGTCAGTATTAACTGCTATCTGCTTGAATTGTATTCCTGTATTCTGTTGTAGCGCTCTGCAGATGTTCTGCAGGGAATAACCAAAACATTAATTGACTGCCAAGTAGCTCCAAGGACGTTGTATCTGATATGATGCGCACGCAGAAAATCACAAGCTGAACATGATACTGTGTCACCCAGTAATGTTACATGTCAATTATTACAAAGTGAAACTTGGCTTTGGGCCTCCGGGGTCCGCAGCCTGTGTATGATGACTATTTATGCCCAAAGGGAAAATATTTTGATAAAAGTGTTAGCCTAAGGTTAAATGGAAAGTAAGGTACAATGACAATATATATGTGTAAAATATTCAAGAACATACTCAAACATATGAAATTATGTCTTGTACTATGTTATGTGAATTTATTGTCTTGCCTGTTATCACCTGAAGTAAGGTATCTGTTAAAAGAGAGAAAGGTGAGTCAGTGGAAGTTTATGGAAGACTTCTCACTAAAACGGTGGATGCTTTAGATCAAACTGATCCTGTTGAAACCTCATTTCAGGGTTGCAGGATACTCACTAGGTATTTAGTCTCTGACACATCAGATAACATTCTTGGTACAGATGTGATGGGAGTATTAGGTTGTAACATCATGTTGCATTCATCAGGAGAAGCATATGTAAAAGTCACACATACTAACCATGAGATTTTATGCTTGTTGTCTGCCGAGTTAAGTACACCAAATTGTATTTTTGTCCTCACTTAAGAAGAAAATGTACTGTTATCCCAAGTGCCAACAGCATTATGGGCAACTGGGAAAACAGACTTAGGTAAATTGGATGTACCCCCTGTTATGGTAACCCTGAAACCTGGTGCTCAGCCACCCAGGATTAAACAATATCCTCTGACCCATGCCCAAGAGGATGCCATAGCAGTAACAATAGTGGAATTAGTGAAAGCAGAGGCATTGAAGGAATGCACTTCTGTAGCAAACACTCCTCTTTTCCCAGTGAAGAAAAAGGGCAAAAAGGGAGAACCAGACACATACCGTATGGTTCATGATCTTAGGGAACTGAATAAAGTAACGCTACTTGAAACCCCAGTGGTACCTAACCCACACACCTTGCTGTCAGCTGTCCCCACAGGTACCACCTGGTACAGTTGTATAGATCTTTCCAATGCATATTTTTCTGTGCCTTTACACCCCGATTGCCAGTATTTGTTTTCATTTACATTCAGGGGTAAACAGTACACTTGGACAGTACTACCACAAGGGGCGCAAAACAGTCCTATCCAATTCACAAGGTGTCTTACACTTATTATGAGTACTTGGTATTTTCCACATGATGATGTTGTTCTGTTACAATATGTTGACGATCTTCTTCTTTGTGCTCCAGACAAACCAACCTGTGAAGCGGTGACCATCATCCTGTTGTGTTTCCTCTACCAGAACGGCTGCAAGGCCAACAAGGACAAGTTGCAATTTTGCAAACAAAAAGTGGTGTTCCTGGGACACTGTCTCGGCCAGGGTACCAAGCACCTGTCAGATGAGAGGACCAAGGTGGTGAGAGACATGCAGGTGCCGACCTCTCATGCTCAGCTACGTACCTTCTTGGGATTGGTATCCTACTGTAGGCCATGGATCAGATCTGCATCTCTGACCATGCAACCTCTGTACGATAGCCTCTCCTCAAAACCATTCAGCCTCACACCTGAGGCCTTGGATGCGTTTTACCAGCTGAAGTTGCAGATAGTCAGTGCTCCGGCCCTAGGCCTACCTGACTATCAGAAACCTTTTCAGCTCTACGTGACTGAGATGATGGGACATGCAACTGCAGTTCTCACACAACAACACATTACAGCTCAAGGTTAGATGCTGTAGCCAGGGGGACCCCCTCCTGTGTGCGTGTTGTCCTCTCAGTACAAGCGTTGCTTGAGAAAAGCTCAGACATTGTCCTAGATCATATACTGGTTGTGTATACACCTCATGACATCCATGCTATCCTCACACAGGTAGACAGACGTCACCTTTCTTTGGCACGGCAGTGCAAAATAGAATTTGCTCTGCAGTCCTCCTCAAACATCTCTTTTCAACGCTGTTTAACTTTGAATCCTGCAACTCTTCTTCCTGTAGGAGTTCATGATTCAAAAGGGGGAGTGGAAGATGAGTTATTTTTAAATTCCCTCTCTGAAGAACTGTTTGACAGCCAGCATGAACATGATTGCGTGGCTCTTATGTCACAGGAAACAGTGGGATTTGACCATGTCACGGATGTGCCGTTACAAAATCCTGATTATGAGATGTTTGTGGACGGCTCAAGGTATCTGACAGATGAAGGCAAATTTGTTACAGGGTATGCTGTAGTCACTGAACATGACATCATAGTCCAGGAAGCTCTTCCACCACACATGTCAGCCCAAGAAGCTGAGCTTAAAGCCCTTATGGAGGCTTGTAAGATAGCCAAAGGTAGAACAGCTAACATATACACTGACTCCAGGTATGCTTTTGGCATTGCACATGATTATGGTCCAATATGGAGGGCAAGGAACTTCCTAACGGCCCAGGGCAAGCCAATTAAGAATGGAGATGTGGTAAGTCGACTGATGGAGGCCATACTGCTCCCAAAGCAGCTGGCAATTGTGAAAGTCAGAGCTCACGCAAAAGGAAGGGACCCTGAAAGCTGTGGAAATGAGAGAGCTGACATAGCAGCCAAGGCTGCAGCGCTACTGGCCAGAAGGGGTCCCAACCAGGTGAGCAAAATGGACATTGACCTAGCAGACCCAAAAAGGCTGTACTCAAAGGTTACCAGTGTGGAAACTGAGAGATGGAGAAAAGCAGGTGCTACAGACGGTGATGGTATGTGGAAAATGGGGGATCGATTATGCCTGCCCGCAGCAGTCTACCCCCAGATGGCTGGCTTGGCCCACGGTAAGGTGCATGCCTCTCGAAATGCCATGGAGTCATTAGTGGGTAAATTATGGTTTGCCCCAGGTTTTGGAAGAGCTGCTAGTAACCACGTAAAAGCATGTCACATATGTGCTCTACACAACCCAGGACAGGTAGTTAAAACACCCACCAAGTGTACACCAAAATCCCTGTACCCATTTCAGAGGATACAGATAGAGTACATACAGTTGCCTAAGTCTGGAACATACGAGTATGTATTGGTCTGTGTGGATCTGTTTTCAGGATGGCCTGAGGCCTACCCTGTGAGCAAAGCAACCGCACAAGCAACTGCCAAGAAACTGATGTCTGAGCTTGTGTGCAGGTTTGGAGTGCCCGAGGTGATGGAGTCTGACAGAGGTTCACATTTCACAGGTGAGATAATGAAAGAAATAATGTCTGCACTAGGGATTGAGCAAGCTTTCCACACACCCTACCATCCTCAGAGTTCAGGCAAGGTGGAGAGGTTGAATGGCACACTCAAATTAAAGATCCAAAAAGCGATAGCAGAGACAGGGAAGCCCTGGCCTGAGTGTCTATCTTTAGCCCTTTACTCAGTAAGAACCACCCCTAACAGGAGGACAGGGTTGTCACCATGTGAAATATTGTTTGGAAGTGCACCCAAAACAGGGTTATACTTCCCTCAGACGTTACAGCTTAACTATGACAGTATTTCTAGCTATGTGCAGAGTTTGTGCCAGAAATTGAGAGAAACACATTAAAAAGTGTTCTCTTCTATTCCAGACCCTTCTGATTTTTCAGGAACGCATAGCTTGCAGCCTGGTGATTGGGTGGTCGTGAAAAGACACACTAGGAAGTCTCTTGAACCCAGGTATGACGGTCCCTTCCAAGTACTGCTGACAACTGCCACTTCAGTAAAATTGGAGGGAAAACCCACCTGGATACACGCTTCACATTGCAAGAAAGTTGAAGCACCATCAAAATGAAAACACGACACTTGCTGATGTTTGCTGGATGCCTTTTAATAATATGGACCTGGTTTGAACTTTACAGGAAAAAAAGACAGCCCAAATCGGGGAGTAAGGGAGCTGGAGGAACACATATGGAGAACAAAAGAGAATATGTGGTTATATTTGGCCCGAGTATTAAACATGACAGAATTTTGTTTGAGAAATGCATATTCCAGTAATGTTTTAGAAACTTGTTTGATTGCAGTGCCGACTTCTGTTGCAGTATGGACTAAATTGTTGAAACTTCAGTTAAATGATACTCTTTTACAGGAAGCTGATCTCCATGTGCATGCAGACTGGATAAGTCCTTATTATGCTTGTATGAACTGCACTGCCTACGCAGATTTACAGGAGAATATGATAAGGATATCGACTGGGGCAGTAGCAAGAGCAGAATTGTGTTTCAAATTTTCATGTAATAAAACAACAATACCTAATTGCAATCCTATAATGAATAAAGGGCAGTTTCCACAAATCTGCAATAGAACTGACAACGATTGTCAAACCCTGAGGGAAGGGAAGAGGGTGCAATGTAACAGGACACTTATTGTCCCGTCACTAGATTTACATGTACCCTTGCCACCTGGGTGGGTTCTAGCGTGTGGTAATAGCAGCTACACCTATATACCTGCCAATATAACTGGAGGCATATGTGCCTTGTCTAGATTAGCATTGACTATGATACCCACACCATATGAACAGAGTTCACAGAAATCGCATGTACATATATTACACAAAAGAAGTACTATCCCACTGCCTGAGGATTGTAATTATGATGTGAAACTCTTATCGAAAGCAGAATACATAAGCCTAGCTGTGTCACTGGTAGGAGTACCAGGTTTGTCTGTATATAATGCTAAGATAATATCACGTATTGCTTGCTTTATGGTAAAGAATATAAACACTACTAGCGCTATCATTAAAGATGTTGTATTAGATTTGCAATCACATAAAAAAGCAATATTGCAGAATAGAGCGGCTATAGATTATTTACTGCTTAAACATGGTTATGGGTGCAACACTTTTGCAGGAATGTGCTGTTTTAATTTGTCTGACCATTCAGAAGATGTGCATGATAAGTTGAAACAGTTGCAGGAAATGGTAACACATATTAAACAAGATGTCAACCAAGGATGGTGGGACTGGCTGTTAGCTTTCCTACCTGACTTGGGATACCTTCGACAAATCGTAGGTAGAATCCTTTGTGTAATCATTTTTATGATATTAGGATGTTGTTGTATCCAATGTATTCCTTCGCTATGCAATCTCATGAGGGACAATACTCAGTATGTAAGGTAGGATCATTATTTTTAACATTTTCAATGGAGAATCCATCACAGATGGCACACAGATAGTGTGAATGTATTCATTGAATACTGATTAAAAATAAAGTCCTAAAATGGGGGAATTGTAAGGGTTAAAACATAACTTGCACTATATTCTATATCACAGTATACAGAAAGCACAAGAGGGTGGAATGATCTGTAAACAAGACTGCGTAGTTGATAAGGACAGACTTGGAGTCTGGGGGAGATATCAACAGTTCTGCCGATTTCAGCAGAACTAGTAGTCTTGGAAGGACATTTAGATAAGGTGAAAATGAAAACATCTGGGGTGATGGGTAAATGAACAAATTTGTGTGATAACGGAACTGGAAAGACCATATATGTATATTGATCACATGACTGTTATGCAATTGAGCTTGCTTTTAAAACTGTATTGAACTACGTAATAAAGTAGAAACGGTTCATACACGATAACTGTGTACGTCTTGTTTCCCGAGCGCTCGAAACTGGTTATTTATTTAATTAGGATTACGATGACATCCATCCCAGGGGGACTTGCCCCCGACAGTAGCTATATGCACAACAATACTGCATGTTGTTGTATTTTGTGTTGTTTTTATCTTTCAAAGAGAAGACAGAGAAATAAATCTGTACTCTAGTTAAATGCTGTTCCCTGAAATACCATTGCGGCTAATGGCTGATGTATGTCAGTACGTTGCTACACAATTGCATGAATCAGAGGTGCATGTCATAGCCATACACTGGGGAATACTCCCAATGTACAGTCATATGAAAAAGTTTGGGCACCCCTATTAATCTTAATCATTTTTAGTTCTAAATATTTGGGTGTTTGCAACAGCCATTTCAATTTGATATATCTAATAACTGATGGACACAGTAATATTTCAGGATTGAAATGAGGTTTATTGTACTAACAGAAAATGTGCAATATGCATTAAACCAAAATTTGACCGCTGCAAAAGTATGGGCACCTCAACAGAAAAGTGACATTAATATTTAGTAGATCCTCCTTTTGCAAAAATAACAGCCTCTAGTCGCTTCCTGTAGCTTTTAATCAGTTCCTGGATCCTGGATGAAGGTATTTTTGACCATTGCTCTTTACAAAACAATTCCAGTTCAGTTAAGTTTGATGGTCGCCGAGCATGGACAGCCCGCTTCAAATTATCCCACAGATGTTCAATGATATTCAGGTCTGGGGACTGGGATGGCCATTCCAGAACATTGTAATTGTTCCTCTGCATGAATGCCTGAGTAGATTTGGAGCTGTGTTTTGGATCATTGTCTTGCTGAAATATCCATCCCCGGCGTAACTTCAAATTCGTCACTGATTCTTGTACATTATTCTCAAGAATCTGCTGATACTGAGTTGAATCCATGCGACCCTCAACTTTAACAAGATTCCCGGTGCCGGCATTGGCCACACAGCCCCAAAGCATGATGGAACCTCCTCCAAATTTTACAGTGGGTAGCAAGTGTTTTTCTTGGAATGCTGTGTTTTTTTGACGCCATGCATAACGCCTTTTTGTATGACCAAACAACTCAATCTTTGTTTCATCAGTCCACAGGACCTTCTTCCAAAATGAAGCTGGCTTGTCCAAATGTGCTTTTGCATACCTCAGGCAACTCTGTTTGTGGCGTGCTTTCAGAAACGGCTTCTTTCGCATCACTCTCCCATACAGCTTCTCCTTGTGCAAAGTGTGCTGTATTGTTGACCGATGCACAGTGACACCATCTGCAGCAAGATGATGCTGCAGCTCTTTGGAGGTGGTCTGTGGATTGTCCTTGACTGTTCTCACCATTCTTCTTCTCTGCCTTTCTGATATTTTTCTTGGCCTGCCACTTCTGGGCTTAACAAGAACTGTCCCTGTGGTCTTCCATTTCCTTACTATGTTCCTCACAGTGGAAACTGACAGGTTAAATCTCTGAGACAACTTTTTGTATCCTTCCCCTGAACAACTATGTTGAACAATCTTTGTTTTCAGATCATTTCAGAGTTGTTTTGAGGAGCCCATGATGCCACTCTTCAGAGGAGATTCAAATAGGAGAACAACTTGCAATTGGCCACCTTAAATACCTTTTCTCATGATTGGATACACCTGGCTATGAAGTTCAAAGCTCAGTAAGGTTACAAAACCAATTTTGTGCTTCAGTAAGTCAGTAAAAAGTAGTTAGGAGTATTCAAATCAATAAAATGATAAGGGTACCCAAATTTTTGCACCGGTCAAATTTTGGTTTAATGCATATTGCACATTTTCTGTTAGTACAATAAACCTCATTTCAATCCTGAAATATTACTGTGTCCATCAGTTATTAGATATATCAAATTGAAATGGCTGTTGCAAACACCCAAATATTTAGAACTAAAAATGATTAAGATTAATAGGGGTGCCCAAACTTTTTCATATGACTGTATATCTTTGATGTATTTCCTGGATATAATGGGAAGCGAGCATAAGAAGCAAATTAGTAATTTCTGAATTACTAGGAAAAATTCAAATCATCTCTACTTATGTCATAGCGGCAAATGTATTGCAAACATTGGACACATCACACAAGTGATGTCTGAATGCTGAAAATGGTAATTCAATGTATGCACAATTAAATTCATGTATTAATCTTGCTTATATAGCACCAAATACAGATATCACCACTCACTAATGCAAATTCTGCAAAAAAACTGGCATGCATGCTTTACACCACATTTAGTAAGTGTTTAGACACTTTCTGCACCTTGTATAAGGGGAATAAGGGGATAAGGCCTATTGGAAAGCTGAACATTCAACATTGTGCACCAAAAATGCACCATGCGACATTATCCTTCAGCATTAGACACATTAATAAATCTTGTGCTGTTTAAGACTGCCTGGTCTAAGTTTGTCTTACTTTTAGACAGTATTAGTAAATCTGCACCACTGTCCATAATAGGGTTCACAATCTAAATTTATCTGTCTTTAAAGTGTGTGAGGAAGATACAGGACCCCAAGGAATCTGACACAGACACCACAAAAGCATGTTGCTTTTTTTGATCAAAAATGAACAATAGTTTTTGATTTTTTTTTTGTGCATTTTGCTATTTGTCACATTTATTGCTAGGTGTACATAGGGTTTTAGTGAATCTTGCAGCTGTTCCATGCTTGGCTTACAAATCAAAACACATTCCAAAAATACAAAACCGCAAATATTTTAAGAACATTTGCTTTTGGCATTGATATTTACATATTTATAATTTAGCTATATATATATATATATATATATATATATATACAGTATATATAATTTAGCACAAAAGCTTATTCTCTGAATAACTGATTTTGAGGTTATAATAAACATTTGTTTTAACTAGAACATGTCCTTTCACAAATCAGCAAGAAAAAGAGTAAAGTCGATAAACTGATATTAGCCAAGAAAAAGGTAAACTCTTTGCACATGGTGAAAATTATAAACATTTTATCTAAAAAAATTAAAAAAAACATAACGATGAGAAAAGTAAATGCTAACACAGGAATCAAGAAAGGTTCACGTTTCACTGATCACAAAAGTACAAGTCACTGCGTATATTGACTGCCTATCAACTTAATTTAAAGCCTGCAGTGTGTAGGCTGACAATTTCTTTTATTTTACATGAAATACCAATTGTTTTTATTAATATATAAAGGAAATAGCCAGAGAATGGCCTAGGGTACAAATAGCCTTCAATTAAGGAGATTTATTTGTCTACTATGTATTCTGCCCAGTACTATGAATAAATTAGTAAGCAATGTAAAGGTTATGAAAATAAATATGCTTGTGTGTACACTTCAGTGCTATAAATGAGATAGACAGGTAGACAGACAGACAGATGGATAGATCAGCATACAGACAGATAAATAGGAAGGTGGAAAGATAAGCGATTAGATAGATAGATAGATAGATAGATAGATAGATAGATAGATAGATAGATACAGTCATATGAAAAAGTTTGGGCACCCCTATTAATCTTAATCATTTTTAGTTCTAAATATTTGGGTGTTTGCAACAGCCATTTCAATTTGATATATCTAATAACTGATGGACACAGTAATATTTCAGGATTGAAATGAGGTTTATTGTACTAACAGAAAATGTGCAATATGCATTAAACCAAAATTTGACCGCTGCAAAAATTTGGGTACCCTTATCATTTTATTGATTTGAATACTCCTAACTACTTTTTACTGACTTACTGAAGCACAAAATTGGTTTTGTAACCTCACTGAGCTTTGAACTTCATAGCCAGGTGTATCCAATCATGAGAAAAGGTATTTAAGGTGGCCAATTGCAAGTTGTTCTCCTATTTGAATCTCCTCTGAAGAGTGGCATCATGGGCTCCTCAAAACAACTCTGAAATGATCTGAAAACAAAGATTGTTCAACATAGTTGTTCAGGGGAAGGATACAAAAAGTTGTCTCAGAGATTTAACCTGTCAGTTTCCACTGTGAGGAACATAGTAAGGAAATGGAAGACCACAGGGACAGTTCTTGTTAAGCCCAGAAGTGGCAGGCCAAGAAAAATATCAGAAAGGCAGAGAAGAATGGTGAGAACAGTCAAGGACAATCCACAGACCACCTCCAAAGAGCTGCAGCATCATCTTGCTGCAGATGGTGTCACTGTGCATCGGTCAACACTACAGCACACTTTGCACAAGGAGAAGCTGTATGGGAGAGTGATGCGAAAGAAGCCGTTTCTGAAAGCACGCCACAAACAGAGTCGCCTGAGGTATGCAAAAGCACATTTGGACAAACCAGCTTCATTTTGGAAGAAGGTCCTGTGGACTGATGAAACAAAGATTGAGTTGTTTGGTCATACAAAAAGGCGTTATGCATGGCGGCAAAAAAACACAGCATTCCAAGAAAAACACTTGCTACCCACTGTAAAATTTGGTGGAGGTTCCATCATGCTTTGGGGCTGTGTGGCCAATGCCGGCACCGGGAATCTTGTTAAAGTTGAGGGTCGCATGGATTCAACTCAGTATCAGCAGATTCTTGAGAATAATGTACAAGAATCAATGACGAATTTGAAGTTACGCCGGGGATGGATATTTCAGCAAGACAATGATCCAAAACACATCTCCAAATCTACTCAGGCATTCATGCAGAGGAACAATTACAATGTTCTGGAATGGCCATCCCAGTCCCCAGACCTGAATATCATTGAACATCTGTGGGATAATTTGAAGCGGGCTGTCCATGCTCGGCGACCATCAAACTTAACTGAACTGGAATTGTTTTGTAAAGAGGAATGGTCAAAAATACCTTCATCCAGGATCCAGGAACTGATTAAAAGCTACAGGAAGCGACTAGAGGCTGTTATTTTTGCAAAAGGAGGATCTACTAAATATTAATGTCACTTTTCTGTTGAGGTGCCCATACTTTTGCACCGGTCAAATTTTGGTTTAATGCATATTGCACATTTTCTATTAGTACAATAAACCTCATTTCAATCCTGAAATATTACTGTGTCCATCAGTTATTAGATATATCAAATTGAAATGGCTGTTGCAAACACCCAAATATTTAGAACTAAAAATGATTAAGATTAATAGGGGTCCCAAACTTTTTCATATGACTGTAGATAGATAGATAGATATGCAGTGAAAGTCTAAAAAGCAGCACAAGATATGAGTAACCTTTCTAGAAAGGTTCACATGTGAACCCAAAACATTGCTTATGGATTAAAGGTTAGCTTTTGATTTATTGCATATTGGAGTGCTACCTTTTCTTCTTTTTGTAGATGATAGATACAGTAGATAGATAGATAGATAGATAGAAATACTATACTTGGCTTACAGAGTTGAAAGCTTGAGTGTACTTTAGGAAAACGCACTGCTGTCTACAAGAAAACTGCAAACAGATTTGCTTTTCTTACAAGGAAAATACATGCTGAGCTGTTTAATTCCGCATAGAAAAAAACTATCAGGATGGAAACTGTCCATAAATGATCTATGCCACTGCTACTCTGAAGCTTCATCCCACTTTTTCATCACATTCTTATGTATCAGAGTTGTACATGGGCTTCAATAATATGGTGCTCAACTTTATAGAGTCACTGTATTTCTCCCATTTGAAGCAGACAGTTGCTATTGCGTTTTCTAGAGTATCGGACTGATATGATTTTAATTATTGTGGAAGTTAAATGAAAGCCAAATGCACACTCTTCCTCTGACACGCAGCGATCTTACCTCATTTGTCATCCCCACTTCTACACTGAATATATACAGTATATGATACACATACAAAAACTGTTGGGCAGTTTACCTTAATACGAGTGTTGTGTCCATTGTAAACTCAGCGGAGGACTTGCTAGAGAGAAATGTGTAAATCTTTTTCATTTGGCTGAGTGCAAACTAGTGAATGGCGGTAATTTTTTTTTCCCTTTATGAGAGTGTTGTGTTTAATTGGGCATTATAGAAGAGAGTGTTAACTGCTACAGACCTCATCAGTGGCATTTTTGCAGCTAGCTCAGTGAACTGAAGCACCAATTACTTTCAATGAAAACCTATTATCTCTCCCTTGTTGCAATAGTTACGAGGCACCTTCATTTTAGATACAAATTTCTGTTCATTCTGATCAGACCAATTCCTGTTTTACACATATATTTCTAAAGTGAAAAAAGGGAAAATAGTTTATTAGACACAACATAAAAACTTTACTACATCTCGTATTTAAAGTACACTTGTTATAAACAGAATAGCAAGAAGGCTGTACAAACTGAGATTTAAAGGGGTTATCACTTTCTAGTATTGACATGGCCTATCCATAGGCTAGTATAGACAATCAATATTACCTCTCTTAGCAAATCAGTATTGCTCTAAGATCTCTCACTCGCCAAAGAATACATATGTCACAAGCACAGGATCCAAGAAACCATAAAACTTTACTTTTAATATTAATTATAATAATAAATATTTAAGACGGTCAGAGAATATCACCAATTAATGTGCACAAAACAAACCGTGCTCTAGATAAAAAAGGGAACGGTCTTACCCGGACCTACTGAGAGATGTTGGGGACTCAACGGGACTTACAGATGAAAGGCTGGTATAATTATACCCTATCTCTCACCTATGTCCCACAATAACTCCTGTCCTAACAAGGACAGTCCCAAAACTCTCCCTGTATCTCCCTATCAAATTAGATCCATTTTACCAACGCGTTTCATGTCCCAACCAGATGGAGGGGCAATCCTCAGGGGATTTCAAAATATAAGCCCAGTGGGGAGTAAAAGTCCTTCCAGCTACTCAACCATGTATTATCATAGCTTGCCACTTGTAGGGCTGGGCAGATGGATGCTCCACCCTGAATGCAGGGGAGCATATATGTCAACAGTGGTCCCCTGAGGATTGCCCCTCCATCTGGTTGGGACATGAAACGCGTTGGTGAAATGGATCTAATTTAATAGGGAGATACAGGGAGAGTTTTGGGACTGTCCTTGTTAGGACAGGAGTTATTGTGGGACTTAGGTGAGAGATAGGGTATAATTATACCAGCCCTTCATCTGTAAGTCCCGTTGAGTCCCCAACGTCTCTCAGTAGGTCCGGGTAAGACCGTTCCCTTTTTTATCTAGAGCACGGTTTGTTTTGTGCACATTAATTAGTGATATTCTCTGACCGTCTTAAATATTTATTATTATAATTAATATTAAAGGTTAAGTTTTATGGTTTCTTGGATCCTAAGATCTCTCACTCATGATTTGTTGACAGCCAATCATGGCAAGGAATCCTTCACACTATAATGTCCATCCAGAGGCATAACTTGAAGTTCCCAGGCTCCAATGCAAAATCTATTTTGGGGCCCCTATCATGTGTCTTACATATGTCTTACAGATGCAGGTCCCAGCTCTGGTAGCTGCACCTATCTGGAGAACAGACGCACAGACTGCTGATAAAGACATAGCCTGCTTGCTGTGGACAATCCACCTGTTCTAGCACACAATCCACTTGTCAGCTACAAACAAGATGTTAACAGTTTGGCAGACTAGTTTTGCAGGGAGGTTAAAAAAACACTAAAGTAGACAAAACTTTCTGTGTTAAGATAATAAATGGGTTGAATCTAGCCTCATGACTTAATGGTCCAGTGGAAGCAAATCACATCCTCAAGTTGTCTTGATAAACTCGATAAAACTTGAGAATTGGCAACTTTTGTGTTATTTCACATTCACAGGACAATAAGCAAAAACACCATTCTGTGGGAAACAACCAAAGACTCTTTAGCTAATGCTGTTTACAAAATGCTCAGAGAGTTTACAGCTTCCCATATGCTAGGGAAACCGTTACATTACAAACCAATGTCTGGAGGCTTTAGACAATATGGCAAGGAAGTTAATGCAATTGAACCAAGGAAACAGCTATGACTACACACTCTATAAAATAACCGTAATTCATCATTCAGAAAACAATGGAAAGAAAACGTTCCTGCTTTGCCAGTTATAACATTATCAATCAGCTTTCTCTGACAGGTTAATGCTGTTGTGAATATTAGGCTTGCAACATTAAAAGTAACCTTAGTCTCCCTACATGAGCATTTCTAGATGGGACACAGCCATCACTCATGAAAGTGCTGCATGGGTGAGAAGATAAAGTGATATAAGCCGTCACTGCCAGACTGACCATCAACACACTGCAATGCGCAACCAATAAAAGATCCTCTGGCAGTGAAATGTTAAAGTGATATGGAGAAGCCCATTACACCAGCTCATCTTGTAGGAAATAATGTGCTTGTAGTCATAGTTCAATGCTCTTCAAATGAAAGGAAGGAATTCAAATGTTATCTCCAAATATCCCTGTCTGAGACATAAAGATGCTGTTTTCTCTGCTACCCTCGATTCCCAACAGGTGTAAATGTCCCTGGCACCGCATTAACAGGCTATTTGGATAAATGTATTATCATAATGTATAGTGCACTAATTCATCTGACATATGCAGCAAATAATGGAACTTGCCATAGGGGGAGCATATCGGATAATGAGACCAACTTTGCAAAAGACATTGGAAAGAAGCCATGTAGAAGGAATGGATGTATTTTAGTGAAGAAAAGCCTCCACAAGTGTCGAAAAGATGTATATCTTAAATTACAAAAACTACACTATATTCAGTATGTGTAGCAATAAATAAGATGCAATCTATCTGTGAGTGTAGGGGTACTTCTATTTCTTATATGACTAGAAATATAACATCGTCAACATTGAGTATGAAGCTATTGGGTCACGCTGGTGTAAAACACTGATTCTTCTGACTTCAGGCCTCATGTCAGCCTTATATAATATAATATCTTCAGAATCCATTCCCAAGATGATGAAATCCAGTGTTTAAAGTAAACATGTAATGAACCCTAACTTCCCTAACTCATTCCTATAGGAGTCAGTTAAGCCACTTCAGAAGATAGCGTCATATTTTTATTAGCTACCTGACTCCTGTGATTTCTCCAGCCCCTCCCACTACAACCATATATCATATACCTATTAAAAGGTAAAATTCTTAATAGTGGGCTAAACCACTTTGCAATATCCTTTCTCATGTATCAGCAGAGCAGAATGACTGTGGGTATGTATTAATATATAATACAATTGTGTCTTCATTCAGACCTTTACAACACAAAGATGTTCACACCAGTCCTATGTACACAAGTGCAGATGGTAAGGTGTTTTTGTTTGCTATTTTTGGACATTTGGCTGTGGGGGGCAAAGGGGGTAAAAGAGATATAGTTCACCTGGCAGAAGGTTCCTTCAAATAGCAAGTAATGATATAAAGACACAAAAACCTCCTTCACAAACACCACTCAAAAATTGTGTCTATTCTTCCTTATCTGGAAGAATAATTTCTATTGATATAGAAATGATTATAACATTCAATCCCTGGTCTTAGTTTCCACCCATTTTAAATGTAACTACACTGTTGTTGAGACACAATGTGTAAATAGTGTTTCACAAAGGGTCTAATACTAACTTATAATTTATCTATAATGCATGTTTTATTAATTTTGTTAACTATTGACATTTATTATAAGCATTAACTTTTTCTGTACATATTATTTATCTAACTTATATATATATATATATATATACAGTATATATTTCATAGCTCAGTATACAGAATGCATTCACTCACATTAGTCCTCATCTCAAAGTAATTCGATTTGAAAGTATGTATTACACTGGCCAATGCTGGCCACAGCAAATGCCGATCAATAAGAAACACATCTATTGGTTCTGGTTTGCAGCAATTGTTCCTCCCTGATTCGTATGCACTGATCCTCATCACCAGCAGCACATTTCTATTTACATAGAGCAATGTCCTGCCATAATCTGCATCTTTTATGTTACATACAAGCGATTTTGAGCCAACTAACATGTGTTTGCTTGTTGGTCGGGTGATCACCAGCAAAATTATACAGGACAATTGTCAGGAACAAATATTCTTAAAAACGCTTTTTTTAGTGTAATAGGGCCCTTACTCATATGGACTAGTTCATACATATAAACTTTAGCACTAGATCCTTCCTCTATTTGATAAAAAATATAACAAATATAGTATGGAGCTGATCTTTACTTGGAGAACTGTAACCCTAACCTTAAAGAGGTTGTCCAGGATAACCACTTTATTAATATGACGTCGAGGAAGATGAAAAAAATTTTAAAAATCCATACTCACCTGTCCCTGGCGCTCTGGTGTCTCCCAGCACAGTCCAGTCCTACTGCTCTGGCGTTTTCTTCTAGTGGAAGTCCCCGTCGTACATGACTGCTGAGTCCAATCAGCGCCCTCAGCGGCCTAAGTAAAGGGACACGGGATGTCACAGGTAGTGATGTCCAGAGTCCATTCCTTAGGCCACTGATTAGCCTCAGCAGTCATGAGACCACTGAGGCCAATCAGAGGCTTAAGGAAAGGGACACGGGACGTCACAGTGTGGCAGGGACTTCCATCGGAAGAAACCACCTGAGCAGCAGAAACGGACCACGCTGGGAGACACCAGAGCACCAGGGACGGGTGAGTATGTTCTTTTTTTTTTATTTTTTTGACCTTCCCCGGCTTCATATTTAAAAAAGTGGTTATCCCGGACAACCTCTTTAACCCCCATGCAACTGTATAAACTATATTCTATGTTCTGAATGTTAGAAAGCCTGAAGGGCTAATCACCTCATTATTAGAAAAGTCTGCAATATATTTCTGAAAAATAAAATATGGAGGTACTCGGCACATCTACAACTAAACATGGAAAGAAAGTATATGAAAAATCAAAAGAAAGGTAAGTATTGTTGTTTTGGAAAACACATTGCATGCCATTCAGCATAAATATAAATCATGGAAATGCATCTTAGCATATAAATTGAATTTTGGATATGGAAAAGTATTTAGCTGTCATCTTAGCAAAAGTATAAATTATGCTGATTTTCACATTGACATTTCTGAGCTTAAAAAGAGACTATGGCAAATGAAAAAGTGAGGAAAGTCGGCAGGTTATAATAAAGTACATTGATGTCAGCCTACACAATACATGGCAAATAGTAATACATTTAAAAGAGGCCACACAAATTTGGATTACAGTAGTAACATTGAATATAAAAGGCAGTTGCATATCATTTACGAATTTTTTTATTATGTGGTAAAAATACCTACAATCTATTTTCGAGCCTAATTGGTACTGAAAACTTATTGGCTGATATTAGTGGCCAAATGCTATATGGATACAGAAAGCAAGAAAGCAACTGCTGGCGTCTCTTAACTCTATGCTATACAGAGTATTAAACAGACGAAAGCTCACCAGTCTGACTCTTGTATTAACCAAAAAAGCCAATGTGGGACAGTCAGGATGTCCTCAGACTGTTGGTGTTTCCCTTCAAAATTAACAGGCTGTACAGACAAATATGTAATGGTGCGTATTACTGACATGATCTAATTACTGAAATTAGCTGTTGCCATATTTTATGTCAGAGAAGTATCTTTTTCCTCCTAGTATAGGAAAATTGACATCTTTTTCATAGAGTTTTTTGTCTTCCTCTTTTTTCAACCTAAACTGTTATCTAAACTGTTATTTTTATTTCATAAATCAGTAGTGCTCATGAAGGCAACAACATTTTTTATTATTCGTTATCAAAGAAAAATACCTGTTTCATTACTTATTTCCCTCCTTCTACCCCTGTGCTGATCGCTGTCTCTGAATTCTATGTTAGATGTCTACATGGAGTTTTCATACACAGATGAGTTTACAAGGCAGTCTAAGGAGGGGGAAGAGCATGATGAGCTGCTGGAGTGTGACTGAGGGCAGAGAGATAAGGAGACCTGACTTGCCTGTAACCACAACAGAACTGGAAAATAATTTAACCAATACTCCAGCTCTGTTGTGGCATAAAACTCTTCCTGGATGGTGCAGCCAGTACAAGTTATCTCTTTGCCCTCTGTCTGCTTCAGAAACTTGTTCTCCTCTTCCCCCTTCCCTTTCTATAGACTTCTATTGCCTGCAATTCTAAGCTGAACAGACTGCTGTGTATGGATTTTATCAGAGCAGGATGAAGATAATAAATGAAGAAACACAGGTTTTTTTTTTTTAATCAAATATATTACAAACATTTAACTTCACATGTACTATTGATTTATGAAATATAAAATAAAAGTATAGTTACTCTTTAAACTATATAACTATGGAGCAATATGACAGCTACTGAGCCACAACAGCTTTCTCTGTCTTACAATTGCACCTATTGCAGCCAGCATTAGACTTTTCATTGTGCTCTATTTTTTATCTTCTGCCCCTGATTCTTGTTTTTATTCTCTTTATATCCATAGTTGAGAGGTTATTTCCATTACAATTAGTAAATAGTTTTAATGAGCTACATAAGACTTTTTCTTTTTTCTGGCCACGTATTCTCAGATCACATGGGTCAATTATCTCTAATACACAGCAGGAAATTGTGACCTATTGAAAGTATTAATTTATTGCCTTCCTCTGTCCTAATGAGTTAGATATTATGGAGTTCTGTGGTTTGTATGTATGAGGATGCAACAATAATATTTAATGTTTAGAGGCACTGCTCACTTTGGCCTTGTTGTCTTTATTGTTTTCTGAACTTTTTAATAGCTACGGTGAGCACTATTTTATATCCATGTGGTCACGATCTTGTCAGAGTTACCAGTATTTTCACTCTAAACTAAACGCTGTTGGAATCTGGCATGAAGGGAGTTATGAACATATTACATTTAGATGTTGCCATGTATCCAACTACCATGAATCTGCTTATTTGTTCACAGAGCAGTATGCCATAGTACTCATGGAGACTTGCCCCATAGCAAAATTGTGTCTTGCCCACAATAGGAAATTGCCTTGCAAAGACACTGCAATAGGCAGGCACTAATAACACATACATTAAAGGCATACATGCCCAGGCATACATTACCTCAGCAGAGGGAAGGTAGCATTACCTGCCAGGTCATACAATGCATGGAGGAGCCAGGTCCATCAGAGTGAGAGACGTTCTTGCAGAATTATTCTTAGCAAGAGAATCAGAGGTATCTCGATAACATCCATATGGCATCCCCTTTTATTGTCAAACATTCACAAGTTAAAAGCAAAATCATGAAATCACTGAAGATAATATTTTGTGACTTCTAAAATGGGCCATTTACATGGTGAGATAACTTATTGTTGCCTATGGTAGCAGAGATATCTCCTAGTTATCAGACACATGTAGTGCCAGTTGCTTCACTGATAGATTAGGGATCTGCATAATGTTATAGACAATTTTAAATGGATTACATAATTATATGGATAGAAATATTCCACAATGTATGAAGACCCTGCAACAACAGCAAAGCAAGGGAATCACCATTGTATAACTAGGTAGATTTATACTAAAACACAGAGATTTAGCTAGGGGTTCAGCACAGGGGGAGCAAACATGTCCAAGTAGGCCACCAGCTCAGGTATACCAATATTATCACTATACAGTGACCATATAGTGGTAAGTACAGTCTCTGCATAGGGCTCTGCAGACCATTTAGGTGAATACAGCCCAGGAAACATTTAGTGACACACAGGTGCCTGAGGATAGATCATCAATAAAAATGAGCTGGGAAATCCCTTTAATAAAGCTCAAGTACCGGTATAGTTAAAAATAATGTGTTTATGACGGCCCCGAGGTGGGCCCCACAGAGCCCCCTCTGCTCCTCGCTAGCTATGTTAACAACAAGGTTTAGATTTACTAGTGAGTTTTTCTCAATCTATTTTAATGTGAAATACTTTCTAAGGCTCAACCGTATCTTTGAGGTTCAAGCACAATACAGCATAGTAAAGCAATGGTAATCCATATTTATTAACACAACAGATGAGCTGTCAACAAACTGTTGTGCATACAAGCAAATCTCCTGCCATCTTTTAGGCTTCAGGGGTAAGATTACAAACATATGTCTCATAGCAATAATAGCATTAGCAAAGGATTATTATTGATACCACAATCTTTTGTGAACCACATATACTGAACAATATCAAGCAAATACCCTGATATTACAGTACCCGCAGCCTGCGTCACTTCAGAACATTTACTGCTGGCAGTAAAGATGCAGCTTGTAACATATTAGCAGCTGTTTGCTTGCGGGGAGAAAAGATAATGCAGATGCCTATAGAATGGCCTTATACTTTTGTGTTTCACAAAGGACAAGAGATTTACACAAGTTTTCTGGTATTAAAAAGTTGCAAACAGTGCTACAGGTGTGGAAGGTGTTGCCCAAAATGTAGAAGATAAAAAGACTAAGACGTCTTCTAATATTTCTTCATTACAAAAATGCCTTCATTGTCCTCCTGTCAGTCTTGTTAGTCCCAGTCGACCTGGAACTGTCAGCAAGAAACTCCTGGTATCCAGGTATCAAACACTTACTGACACATCCCCCTATTAACAAGAAGTGCTGAGTTCCTGCTGACAACTGGGGCAAGAGAGAAGGGAAGGTGATGACTTCTCTATCCATGACTGACATATATACAGAAACTTGAAGAGAACAGGACACAATCGTTCTCAGAGTGACCTAATTTGTAAAATGTGCCTTACAATGAGAAGCCATAAAATTAAAACCACTGACAGCTAAAGTGAACATCCCAAGAGAATGGCACCTGTCAATAGCAAGTAAACAGGCAAATTGATGTGTCAAAAGCAGGAAAAAAGGAAAGTGTAAGGATCTGAGGGATAAACTGTGATGGCTGGAAAATGGATACCCAAGACTCATTTACACACATGGGGAGCGAAAGCACTTCTTGTAGTCCGATCCCACAGAAAAGTTACAGTGCTATAGCACAAATTGCTGAAAAAGCTAATGTTATCTATAATAGAAGAGTATCAAAGCACAGTACATTGCAATTTGCTGTGTGTTGGGCTGCATGTTTGCAGATGGGTCAAAGTGTCCATGCTGACCTCTGTTCATGACACTTATAATGGGCATGTGAAAATCAGACCTGACCCACAGAGCAGTGGAAGAACGTAGCATGGTTTAATGAATCTAATTTTCTTTTACATGATGTGGATAGCCAAGTCTGTGTGTGTCTTTTACATAGGGATACGATAGCCCCAGGATGTACTATGGAGGAAGACAAGCCAGCGAAGGCAGTGTGATCACTGGCGTAACTTATAGGGGTTGCAGTGGTCGCAGCTGCATCTGGACCCAGAAGCCCTACAAGTCACTCTCAAATTCTTTGATTTCCTTTGATGGCTGCCACTCTGTGGGCCGTAAGTTTATGATTTCTGCCCTCTGGTGAGCTGACATGAGAAGATTTATGATTTACAGCCTTCCTCTCTGAGAAAGTAGAATATTAACCATTTAAAGGAAAAAATAGCAGTTGTTCAGGAGCATATAGTGAAGGCTATGGCATAAAAGGGGGCACAATTGCTGTGTGGATAGCACTGACATGGAATGGGAATGATGGGAAACTTTTGTGCACAGACTTGTTGTGAAAATTCTTCATGGTGGTTTGAGTCCAGATAGAGAAGTAAAAAGAAATGTAAATGCTGCTAAAATGTACAGATTGGATGTGGCTGCTCGTGAGGAGAAGTTGTGCAGGAGGGCCTAAGATGAGCACCAAGACCTCTGAGCTTTATGTTACACCCCTGAGTGTGATGCTGTTACTTTGACACATATCACCTACATAAACAGACCAAGAATGTTTTTCTAAAGGTAGTCGTCTCATTCAACAGAATTATGCACCTTGTCAGGCTGAAAAGATTGTTCAGGAATGGTTTCAGGAACATGAAAAAGAGTTCAAGGTGTTGACTTGGCCTCGAAAATCTGATCAACTATCTGTGAATTGCTGGAAAAACCAATTCTGATCCATGGAGACCCCACCTCGTAATTTAAAGGGAGTCTATCATTCAGAAAACACATTTTTCACTAGCCCTACGTTGGAATAGCCTTTATAAAGGCTATTCTAGTCCTACCTTTGTTTCTGTTTTCCAAGCAGCGGTTTTTGTGCAAATTTGTTTTTTGCAGATATGCAAATGAAGATCATGGAGCACCCCAGTGCTCCGAGCACCGCAGTGTCATAGCCTTCAGTGTGTTCACTCCCTCCTCCTGGCTGTTGTATTCACGCCCCCTCCAATGATGAGCTCCCTTGTTCTGCCTCCTCTTCTGCTGCATCATCAGCAGCATCAGTCTTCAGCGAGATCGCACTCTCGCGCATGTGCTGTCAGCTCTGCCACTTCAGGTTCGGGTAGAGTCGACAGTGCATGCTCTGTCGGCCATCTTGGTTTTCATCCCCCATGAATGTACTGCACCGCAGTACGCTCGTGTAGTTCTAAGGAGAACCAAGATGGCCGACAGAACATGCACGAATGTCAGCATTTAAAATCTATATTTTTAAGAGAACATCTGGATATTCTGATATAACCTAAAGATAAACAAGCTATAAATTCACAATCTGTAATATTAGTTATGGGTTATGCTTCTCCTATTCCCTGGTATTGAAATGTTACCTAATAGAGCAGGGTTCTGAACCCCAAAGCAGAGTTTCCTATCAATTGGCCTAGCCCATCTTTTAGCAATAGCTACACAAGTGGACAAAATTGTTGGTACCCCTCGTTTAATGAAAGAAAAACCCACAATGGTCACAGAAATAACTTGAATCTGACAAAAGTAATAATATATAAAAATTCTATGAAAATTAACAAATGAAAGTCAGACATTGCTTTTAAACCATGCTTCAACAGAATTTTTTTTAAAAAGAAAACTCATGAAACAGGCCTGGACAGAAATGATGGTACTCCTGAAAATAATGTGACCAAAGGGACGTGTTAAATCAAGGTGTGTCCACTAATTAGCATCACAGGTGTCTACAATCTTGTAATCAGTCAGTGGGCCTGTATATAGGGCTACAGATACTCACTGTGCTGTTTGGTGACATGGTGAGTACCACACTCAACATGGACCAGAGGAAGCGAAGGAAAGAGTTGTCTCAGGAGCTTAGAAAGAAAATTATAGACAAGCATGTTAAAGGTAAAGGTTATAAAACCATCTCCAAGCAGCTTGATGTTCCTGTGACTATATTTGCACATATTATTCAGAAATTTAAGATCCATGGGACTGTAGCCAACCTCCCTGGATGTGGCCGCAGGAGGAAAATTGATGACAAATCAAAGAGAAGGATAATACGAATGGTAACAAAAGAGCCCAGAAAAACTTCTAAAGAGATTAAAGGTGAACTTTAAGCTCAAGGAACATCAGTGTCAGATCGCACCATCCGTCATTGTTTGAGCCAAAGTGGACTTCATACGAGACGACCAAGGAGGACACCATTGCTGAAAACAAATCTCAAAAAAGCCAGACTGGAATTTACCAAACTACATGTTGATAAGTCACAAAGCTTCTGGGAGAATGTCCTATGGACAGATGAGACAAAAATCGAAAGTTTTGGCAAGGCACGTCAGCTCTATGTTCACAGACGGAAAAATTAAGCATATTTTGAAAATAACACTGTCCCTACTGTGAAACATGGAGTAGGCTCTGTTATGTTCTGGGGCTGCTTTGCTGCATCTGGCACAGGGTGTCTTGAATCTGTGCAGGGTACAATGAAATCTCAAGACTATCAAGGGATTCTAGAGAGAAATGTGCTACACAGTGTCAGAAAGCTTGGTCTCAGTTGCAGGTCATGGGTCTTGCAATAGGATAATGACCCAAAACACACAGCTAAAAACACCCAAGAATGGCTAAGAGGAAAACATTGGACTATTCTGAAGTGGCCTTCTATGAGCCCTGATCCTATTGAGCATCTTTGGAAGGAGCTGAAACATGCCGTCTGGAAAAGGCACTCTTCAAACCCGAAACAACTGGAGCAGTTTGCTCATGAGGAGTGGACCAAAATACCTGTTGAGAGGTGCAGAAGTCTCATTGACAGTACAGGAATCGTTTGATTGCAACGATTGCCTCAAAAGGTTGTGCAACAAAATATTAAGTTAAGGGAACCATCATTTCTGTCCAGGCCTGTTTCATGAGTTTTCTTTTTAAAAAAAAAATTCTGTTGAAGCATGGTTGAAAAGCAATGTCTGACTTTCATTTGTTAATTTTCATAGAATTTTTATATATTATTACTTTTGTCAGATTCAAGTTATTTCTGTGACCATTGTGGGTTTTTCTTTCATTAAATGAGGGGTACCAACTATTTTGTCCACATGTGTATTTGTTTTGTATTGTTATTGGCAGATAGGTGCAGTTAGGTTGCATTAATAATGGCCACACATAAATTCAGCCTTCATTTATATTTATGTATAATATGAACAATTATTATCATAATAGTATAAAGTCCAATTGTCATTGCTAGAGTGAATTTCTGTTAATCCTATCATATCCATGACAGACCTAAGAGGAATTGCCAGATAATTATTAAAAAAATATTTTTTTCCATACAAACTTTGCACATAATGAAATCCATTGCCCCCATCCTGGTGAATGAAATTGTTTTATCAACATCCCAATCACATACACTAATTTCATGGATTCTGGAAAATGTCACACAAGTGACCAACCGTAACAGACCACTTCTCTGCTCTAATTTAATTTAGCAGAAGCTTAACACATTGAGCACACACTTATATAGTTTAGGCATACAAGGCTAACCAGTGAATATACTGGGGGATATGACTAAACCTGTGATTTTTACATACAAGATACATACAAAATATGAAATATGTTGGATTTTCTTTATACCCTTTGTAGAGGAACACCACTGTTACTCATATGCTTCACATATAGACCTGTCCACATCCAAATAAGAAAGAAAAAATGACCTTAACCCCACAGTGCAGTCAGACAGGAAGAAACTCCAGCAGTAACTGGAGACAGATGACTCTACAGCAGAAAAGAAATGACTACATTACTACAAGGAGCCAGACACTAGGTGAAGAAGGACAGAGCGGCCTACAATCACGATTACGCTACTATACTAAACATCTTGTCACAACTAGTGAGCTGAGGCTCAATGGAAATACAACAGTGGTCTAAATGCATTCAATAAGATGAATGTATACAGAAGCCCCCAGGAGCCACTCAAGCATTCCTACACACTCATACACCTTGACCTTTTCCATCTAGTCTAGGTATTCAATTCAGCATGGACTCAATAGTAAAAGGGTAACCCTTTCATAGCAAGTAAACAATCAACTTGTGTGGGCAAATTGCTACTGGAAACCTAAACTCACTTTTTACCACCTAAGAATATTTTTGGCCACTTACAAGTTTGGCACGGTCAGTATTTTATGCACGAAATACAAATAATGTATTAGAATTGGAGAGAAGTGAAAACGAATGACATATTAGATACCTGATCTTCAATGGATGATACTCGATCATAGCAATATTTGGGGAATTAATGCTCATGAAGGGATCTGAGACTGAAGCTTTTGCAGTTTGGTTAAACACACAAAAAGAACAAACACAAATAGTCATCTAAAAAAAACAGAATACTAATCTTTGCATGTTACGCTAGGTTCACACTAGCCTTTGAGTCTCCGTACGAAACTTCGTACTACATTCCGCTTAAAATCAGCAGAGATTAAAGTCCTGCAAGGAGTACTTTTCTTTCCTCCGTTTTCAGTGGAAACTGGGCAGAAACCCAACGGACCCCATTATAGTCTATGGGGTCCATGGGTTTCAGCTTGTAACCGCTTTTTAAGCAGATATGGTTTCTTTCTTTCGAGTCCCAAAGTGAACCTGAAGGAAGGAAAACCCAAATGCTAGTGTGAACCTAGCATCACAGGATCCAAATGAAACAGTCTGATTTTTGCTGATGCTAGACAACCTCTTTAAGCCGTTACATATTAGTGCGAACAAATGTTAAAGAGGACCAATAGACTGGTAGCCAAATATCAGAGAGTGGTCAGTAATGACAGTAATATATCAATGGTCACAAACTGGTCTTTCATGCAACCTTCTTTGAAATGACTAAAAAAAAATAGTTGGAAAGCCTTACGTGGATTCAAGGGCTTGAAACTTTTTATTACTAACGTTCAACAGCTACACTAATAAGTTGTGGTTGTGGATGGTTGTAGTTCCAGCCTTAGTGAACAACCAGGTTAATTATATTATCATTACAAAATATATTGTGACATCAGGACTGGTGTTAACTTGCATGGCACAATGAACATGTGACTGCATATTTTTGCAATGGCAAGCATACAATGTGCACAACAAATGAACCGCAGGCTCAAACTGGCCCATAGGAAGACAGGGAGGAAGGCAGGCCAAGGTTCCCACTACAGTTCATTCACTGAACTCCATACAGATAGGCAATGTCAGCATCTCAACCAGCCTATGCATTGATGTAATAAAATGGATAGATTATTTAAAAAACAAACTCATTCACTATTAAATTGATGACACTTTTAGACAGAGGCAGGTCTACTGGTTTCATTTGTTGCTGGTCTTCACCTTCTTGGCATTGCTTTAAGGGCCCCAGTCACCAATAACATTGCAGCGTCTTGGAACTCCTCAGGCAGCATCTGTTGGCATAGGTTTTGTGAATAGTTTAGGTAATATTTGACAAAGTCACCAAAACCTGTAGTGTTCTTCATACCCCTCACCAAGTCAGTGAGGATGGTTCTGTATGTGCAGGGTCGGACTGGCCCACCGGGGAACCGGTGATTCCACCGGTGGGCCCCGAGCCCCGACTATTAGTCCTCATGTCATGGGGGCCCGATCGGGATCCTGACCATCCCGATCGGGCCCCTGACCAGAGGCGTAACGATCGCGGTCGCAGGGGGTGCGACCGCGACCGGGCTCAGCGGGGTATGGGACCCGTGGCCAGCTGGAAAAGGCCGGGGCCCCAGACCACTATGATAGCGGTCGGGGAAAGCCTGGTTCCCCGACCGCTATACATACTGTTATTGGAAAGGGGCCCTGGCATATTGCAGGCCCCTTTCCAATAGATGGCAGCCCAGGGGAGGTGACTCAAAATAATAAACACATATTCTCACCTCTCCGGGGCACCGCGTCTTCTCCGGCGTTCCTCCGTCATGTGACTGAAGCCTGTGATTAGGCCCTAGCGGTCACATGGGGCGCGGCCGCGTAATGACGTCAGTGCGCCCCCACGTGACCGCTGAGGCCCAATGACAGGCCTCAGCAGCGACGTCGGAAAAGGGCCTGAAGACGCTGGACAGCAGGATGGAGCGAGGATGCCAAGGAAAGGTAAAGCAAGGTGAGTATGAATGTTTGTTATTTTTAATCACTTCCATGGGCCTCCGATTATTATACTCTGGGGTCTGAGGAGACCCCAGAGTATAATAATAGCACTGAAGCAGAGGGGGGCTATTGGGCGCATATAATACTGTGTGGGGGCCACTGTGGAGCTTATAATACTGGATGGGGGCCCCTGTAGAGAGCATATAATACTGGGTGGGGGCCACTGTAGAGAGCATATAATACTGGGTGGGGGCCACTGTGGAGCTTATAATACTGTGTGGGGGCCACTGTGGAGCTTATACTCCATACAGTGGCTCCTTCATTTTTTTTAATTACGCCGGGGCAGGTGAAAAAAACAAAACAAAAAAACCCCCAAACTTTCTCTCCTGTCCCCAGTGTCTCCCAGCATGGTTCGGTCCTGCAGTTCTGTTGTTTTCTTCCAACTGAAGTTTCCTCTACACGTGACTACCTGTGATGTCACCCCTGAGGCCAATCAGCGGCCTAAGGGAAGGGATCTGGGACGTCACAGCCAGTGAGGACCTCCGGCAAAAAGAAGACAGCGGAGCTGCAGGACCGGACCGTGCTGGGAGGACACCGGAGACAGGTGAATATGTTTAGTGTGGTTTTTTTGGGGTTTTTTTGGGGGGGGGAGTAGGGGGGATTCACCTCCCCCCGGACTAATTATAAAAAAGAATAAAATTATACTGGACAACCTCTTTAAAGTGTGGCACATTAGGGGGCCCTGGGGGGTATATTAAAGGGGTTGTCCAGGCATAATTTGTTATGGTTTATCCTCAGGATAGGCCATAGATACCTGATCGGTAGGGGGCTGACCCCAGACCGATCAGCTGTATGGAGCCACTTCTGATGCCCGTCCTGTACACAATACAGGGCCAGAAGCAGAAAGCTCTGTCCACTGTATAGGGGCTGGGCACCTTCACTGCATCTCAGCACTTATTGAAGTCAGTAGGAGCTGAGCTGCAGTGAAGGAGCCGGGGTGCTATACAGCAGATGGAGCTTTCTGCTTCCGGCCCTGTGTTGTGTACAGAACGGGCTCCGGAAGTGGCTCTGAACAGCTGATGGAGCCATGTGTCAGCCCCCTACCGATCAGGTATTTATGGCCTATCCTGAGCATAGGCCATAAAAAAGATTAACCCTGGACAACCCCTTTAATATGCCCCACACAGTTTAATGTCCCCCCCCACACGATGTCAGCCCCCATCACTGCTCCCACACAATATAATGACCACATCACTGTTCCCCGTACAGTATGGGGGACCAGTGAAGAGGCCACTATGTGGGGGGACCAGTGAAGTGACCATAGAAATATTTGGCCCAGACAACCCCTTAAAATAGGTCCATAAACTGGAGCGACCACTGTGTCGGTCGCCAGGGAGGTGTAAAAATAAGAAAATTAAAAAAAAAAAAGTATACTCACCTGTCCCCAGCACCCCGATGTCCCCTGCCTGTGTCTGTTCGGTCTCATGGCGGCGCCTCATTTCTGGAAATCCTGTACCTAATTGGACTTAGCGATCACATGAGGTGCAGGACTCCCAGCAAGGAGTCGCCGGCATGAGACTGAATGGACACTGACAGCGGACAATGGAGCGCCGGGGACAGGTGAGTATGCTTTTTAATTTACTTATTTTTTACTTTACACCTCCCGTCAGCTACATTGGTTGCTCCAATGCCTGGACAACCTCTTTAAAGGATTTATCCATCTTTCTAATATTGATGGCCTGTCCTTAGGATAGGCCATCAATATTACATCTGCGATGATACAACAGCCAGGACCTCTGCAGATCAGCTTTTCCAGGACAGTGCGGCTACAGGTAAAGGTAACAATTCTTGGAGCCACGCTGCTTACTTGCCATACAAGGTGTAGCAGTAGGTTTAGGTAGTGCAGTGGTGCACATGGTATAGTGGTTGAGCAGCGTGGCTCCCAACATGTTATTACCTTTAGCCGCCCTGTCTCGGTACCGCTGATCTGCAGGGGTCCTGATGGTGGGCCCCTAGAAAAAATTCCACTGGTGGGCCCTAGACATCCCAGTCCGACACTGTGTATGTGGTAACATTTTCGATGTTCTGACATTAATCTGTAGTGATAATCTGGACTCAGTCTTTGCACAATTTTAGCTTGAAAGAAATGATATATTTCTGTTTTCTCTCTGCTAAATTCCTTAGAAATGTTTAATCTCTTTCTGACTATTGGTCTCATTAAAGATTCACGTATAAAAGCCACAGCAGGTTATCTTCCTGCTTACCATATTCTCAGTCATTATATTACATGCATACAACCACGTGAACTTATGACATGCATCTCACAATAAAATCAAATGTGCTGCTTCCAAGAGCAATTTTATGAAGCAGTCTAGTGTAATAACTACTATCAATCTTAGGATATTAACTGTTCATCCTTGGTCTAAAGCAAACACTGCTGTAGCAGACTGTTTTTCTTTCAGACAGACAACCTATAGAGATATAAAATTAGCTTGCGGCAAGGGTAATATCCTTCCTTGTTTCTGGATGCAACATGTGCACTTTGAATGAGAAAATTAGCTGATAATCCTGCGTTTATTTCATTTTTTTAATAGCTTGTTACAGAAAAAGAAAAAAAAACCTTTTCTTGGCATTTCGGCTTCAACTAATTGAGTTTTGGGGATACTTTATTGTGTACAATGGAAAAGTCAGTTCTGTAATTTGTGAAAGATAACAGAATGCTATAAATTAATACATAAAATTATTGCATTTATTATATGTGTTTCCTTACAGGGATACATTGTTCCAGCCTGAAACTGTAACCATGTTATAGTATTACAGACAGACCTTGCACACAGCCAGGACATAATCACATTCAGTCCTCTACTGGTAAAGAACAAGATCTAATTTCCACCTTTCTGACCCCTTTACAATGTAATATACTATATATATATATATATATATATATATATATATATATATATATAGATATATACAGTCATATGAAAAAGTTTGGGCACCCCTATTAATCTTAATCATTTTTAGTTCTAAATATTTGGGTGTTTGCAACAGCCATTTCAATTTGATATATCTAATAACTGATGGACACAGTAACATTTCAGGATTGAAATGAGGTTTATTGTACTAACAGAAAATGTGCAATATGCATTAAACCAAAATTTGACCGGTGCAAAAGTATGGGCACCTCAACAGAAAAGTGACATTAATATTTAGTAGATCCTCCTTTTGCAAAAATAACAGCCTCTAGTCGCTTCCTGTAGCTTTTAATCAGTTCCTGGATCCTGGATGAAGGTATTTTTGACCATTCCTTTTTACAAAACAATTCCAGTTCAGTTAAGTTTGATGGTCACCGAGCAGGGACAGCCCGCTTCAAATTATCCCACAGATGTTCAATGATATTCAGGTCTGGGGACTGAGATGGACATTCCAGAACATTGTAATTGTTCCTCTGCATGAATGCCTGAGTAGATTTGGAGCTGTGTTTTGGATCATTGTCTTGCTGAAATATCCATCCCCGGCGTAACTTCAAATTCGTCACTAATTCTTGTACATTATTCTCAAGAATCTGCTGATACTGAGTTGAATCCATGCGACCCTCAACTTTAACAAGATTCCCGGTGCCGGCATTGGCCACACAGCCCCAAAGCATGATGGAACCTCCACCAAATTTTACAGTGGGTAGCAAGTGTTTTTCTTGGAATGCTGTGTTTTTTTGACGCCATGCATAACGCCTTTTTGTATGACCAAACAACTCAATCTTTGTTTCATCAGTCCACAGGACCTTCTTCCAAAATGAAGCTGGCTTGTCCAAATGTGCTTTTGCATACCTCAGGCGACTCTGTTTGTGGCGTGCTTTCAGAAACAGCTTCTTTCGCATCACTCTCCCATACAGCTTCTCCTTGTGCAAAGTGTGCTGTATTGTTGACCGATGCACAGTGACACCATCTGCAGCAAGATGATGCTGCAGCTCTTTGGAGGTGGTCTGTGGATTGTCCTTGACTGTTCTCACCACTCTTCTTCTCTGCCTTTCTGATATTTTTCTTGGCCTGCCACTTCTGGGCTTAACAAGAACTGTCCCTGTGGTCTTCCATTTCCTTACTATGTTCCTCACAGTGGAAATTGACAGGTTAAATCTCTGAGACAACTTTTTGTATCCTTCCCCTGAACAACTATGTTGAACAATCTTTGTTTTCAGATCATTTGAGAGTTGTTTTGAGGAGCCCATGATGCCACTCTTCAGAGGAGATTCAAATAGGAGAACAACTTGCAATTGGCCACCTTACATACCTTTTCTCATGATTGGATACACCTGGCTATAAAGTTCAAAGCTCAGTGAGGTTACAAAACCAATTTTGTGCTTCAGTAAGTCAGTAAAAAGTAGTTAGGAGTATTCAAATCAATAAAATGATAAGGGTACCCAAATTTTTGCACCGGTCAAATTTTGGTTTAATGCATACTGCACATTTTCTGTTAGTACAATAAACCTCATTTCAATCCTGAAATATTACTGTGTCCATCAGTTATTAGATATATCAAATTGAAATGGCTGTTGCAAACACCCAAATATTTAGAACTAAAAATGATTAAGATTAATAGGGGTGCCCAAACTTTTTCATATGACTGTATATATATGGGCTGTAAAACATCAATAGAGAGGTGACAGAATCTGATGTGATGGCTGTCAACATATATGTCCACAGTCCTTCATCTCAATTCAGTGACATAATACAGTTTCTCAAAAAACCATCTGATGGAGGGTTTCAATAGAGGGAAGTGGGAATATTGATCAAATTTTCGATGTTGATTGAATGTACAGCACAATACAGGTAAACATGGCTTACAATATCCCATTCAAATTCAGCAGAATAAAATCCACATGGCTTTAAATGCAAGTCCATAGTATGCTGCATTTAGCTTTGGATTGGCTCTGGATATCTGTAGGTCATACACCTTAGACAGCTATTCCTCTCTATACACCTGAACGTTTTGCACAACCAAGTGTGCATGTTTTCTGAATAGAGAGAAGGGAATACGTTACTGCCAGAGACTTTTGTTGGTGACTTATCTGTAAAGTGCAGTCTCTGCCAGACATAGTGTGATAGGCTACTAACTGTCACACTCAGTGAACTGCCAAACTGTGACATCATTGTCTAAAAGGTCCTGGTAGGGCTATAGTTAAACAGAACCTGTCAGGCCAATTTGGGACACTAAACCACCCATAGGCCCAAATAGCTCTCTTTTAAAGCCTTAGATACTCAGGTAAAAAATAAATAAAAACATTTATACCTACACGGCTCTTTTACTCCCAGTGCCGGAACAGGTCCTCAGTTAAGTCAGCGGAGTACATCTCAGCTTCAGTGCGCATGCGTCAGACCTTGGGTGCATGCACTTTGGAGTCTCGTACATCCCTGGCTTCATTAAAAAACTGCATAGCTGCCATGACCACCAGAGATGAGTCTGAGTTGCATCAGCCTCATCTCTAGGTAAGTATAAAGTTGTTATATGTTGGCATGAATGGTGTTACTACAGGTCTATATGGAACACTATGGTTTAGTGTCCCAAATCAACCTGACAGGCTCCCTTTAAGCTATTACAATGTTTGCAGATCGCAGGTCCTTCAACAGCTTCACTCAAATGCTGTAAAGCTACATTACACTACTCACAGCATCATGTGAGTACTGTATGAGTAGTTATTATTAAAGGGGTTGTCCTGGATAATGCAATATTTTGTAGTTAAGTCCCGCATGCCACCCCCTCCAACTTTGTAGTATGTCTTTTTTTAATATATTCTATACTTTGTCAGTAATATATGTAGGTCCTTTTTTGAAAAATTATTTTTTACCCAGAAAACCCCTTTAAGCTCACAGCACCATAGGATGGAGTTCTGTTTGTACAAGCTGTGGCCAATAAACAGATGGTATTTCTCAGCCTGATCACACTTATCTAAAGGGGCCCTAAGGAAAATTAGGCCTTTCACAATTTCCACTAAACATAGTGGTAAACAATACACCCTCTCGAATGTATCCTGGTGTTTTCTTGTTATAGTCACTTTAAGCAAAATCTGGAGAAAATCTAATATGTGCAAAAATACAAAATAAACCAGAATGCCATAAATATGCCATTATTTTAGACTGCACTCTTCTGACCAATAAATAACACAAGCATTTTCATGTAAAAAGAAAATCTGTGATGCTTTATGGTGTGTGCGCGGTGACTCTCTGCCCTTACATTGCAAATCTCAGAAACAGTCTAATGCCGTGATATGCACAGCAGTCAGTGAAAGCTGTTAAAACTGAAATGAAAACCATCACCTAAACAAAGTATGCTTCTCTAAGTTCTACTTAGGAATAATAGCGGGGTTTCTATATGTTGAATAAATCACTGGGAAGTCATTTGACCCATCGTGCTTATCTTTAAGAGAAAATGTAATGATATTTTTACGACTGCCATGTTTATCGTGTAGTTAAAGACAGATATATTCATTTAAAAGATAGAACTTTAGATAGAACTTCAGTGAAAACGTGCTTCAACCTGTGAGGGACAAAAACAAGTTCTTTAGATTTTTAATACATTTTGAAGAACCAGTTCAACCTAAACTAAAATAAAATACTAGTAAACCAAAATCCTTGTCTTTTCTGTCATTCTGGCAAATTGTTAAAGGGGTATTCACATCTCTGCCTTTCATAGTTCAAATGAGAATACCTGTTTCTCCAAATACCTGAGGTTACGAGAACAGCGTAGCACAGTATCCATAATATACAAGTTATATAAACTGCGTAGCTCACTACACTATTTTCATAGAACACATTCACTTAGGCAACTAAGGAGGGACTTAAAGCCACTTATTTACATCTTAGCCATTACTGGAAGAGGCAGGATTACCCCTTTCAACACATCTTCTATTTTATCAGTTTTTAGAAAATCTGGGTGATACCCATATGGTTGCCATTATACACATGGTTTGGTATCTAGTATTCTTGGGGTTCTAAATGGCAAATATGTCTACAGCAAAAGTGGAGGTGCATATTGTGTTTACATTACAGCGAACATTGGTTCAATCAGGGGCATAGTCTTAGGTGGCTTAGTGATAAGCACTGTTGCCTTGCATCCCTGGAGTTCTAGGTTTGAATCCTTCTAAGGGCAACATTTATATGTTTCCTTCCACACTCCAAAGACATACTGATAGGGAATTTAGATTGGGACAGTGTTGACAATATCTGTAAAGCGCTGTAGAATATATTGGTGCTATATACAGTGGGTACGGAAAGTATTCAGACCCCTTTAAATTTTTCACTCTTTGTTTCATTGCAGCCATTTGCTAAAAGCAAAAAAGTTCATTTTATTTCTCATTAATGTACACTCAGCGCCCTATCTTGACAGAAAAAACACAGAAATGTAGATATTTTTGCAAATTTATTAAAACTGAAATATCACATGGTCATAAGTATTCAGACCCTTTGCTCAGTATTGAGTAGAAGCACCCTTTTGAGCTAGTACAGCCATGAGTCTTCTTGGGAATGATGCAACAAGTTTTTCACATCTGGATTTGGGGATCCTCTGCCATTCTTCCTTGCAGATCCTCTCCAGTTCCGTCAGGTTGGATGGTGAACGTTGGTGGACAGCCATTTTCAGGTCTCTCCAGAGATGCTCAATTGGATTGAGGTCAGGACTCTGGCTGGGCCAGTCAAGAATGGTCACAGAGTTGTTCTGAAGCCACGCCTTTGTTATTTTAGCTGTGTGCTTAGGGTCCTTGTCTTGTTGGAAGGTGAACCTTCGGCCCAGTCTGAGGTCCACAGCACTCTGGAAGAGGTTTTCTTCCAGGATATCTCTGTACTTGGCCGCATTCATCTTTCCTTCAATTGCAACCAGTCGTCCTGTCCCTGCAGCTGAAAAACACCCCCATAGCATGATGCTGCTACCACAATGTTTCACTGTTGGGATTGTATTGGGCAGGTGATGACCATTGCCTGGTTTTCTCCACACATACCGCTTAGAATTAACGCCAAAAAGTTTAATCTTCATCTCATCAGACCAGATAATCTTATTTCTCATAGTCTGGGAGTCCTTCATGTATTTTTTAGCAAACTCTATGCGGGCTTTCATATGTCTTGCACTGAAGATAGGCTTCCTTCGGGCCACTCTGCCATAAAGCCCCGACTGGTGGAGGGCTGCAGTGATAGTTGACTTTGTGGAACTTTCTCCCATCTCCCTACTGCATCTCTGGAGCTCAGCCACAATGATCTTTGGGTTCTTCTTTACCTCTCTCACCAAGGCTCTTCTCCCACGATTGCTCAGTTTGGCTGGACTGCCAGGTCTAGGAAGAGTTATGGTCGTCCCAAACTTCTTCCATTTGAGGATTATGGAGGCCACTGTGCTCTTAGGAACCTTGAGTGCTGCAGAAATTCTTTTGTAACCTTGGCCAGATCTGTGCCTTGCCACAATTGTGTCTCTGAGCTCCTTGGGCAGTTCCTTTGACCTCATGATTCTCATTTGCTCTGACATGCACTGTGAGCTGTGAGGTCTTATATAGACAGGTTTGTGCCTTTCCAAATCAAGTCCAATCAGTTTAATTAAACACAGCTGGACTCCAATGAAGAAGTAGAACCATCTCAAGGAGGATCAAAAGGAAATGGACAGCATGTGAGTTAAATATGAGTGTCACAGCAAAGGGTCTGAATACTTATGACCATGTGATATTTCAGTTTTTCTTTTTTAATAAATTTGCAAAAATATCTACATTTCTGTTTTTTTTCTGTCAAGATGGGGTGCTGAGAAATAAAATGAACTTTTTTTGCTTTTAGCAAATGGCTGCAATGAAACAAAGAGTGAAAAATTTAAAGGGGTCTGAATACTTTCAGTACCCACTGTAAGTAATCAAAATAAACAAAAAATTAATAATAAATAAATAGAGTGCTCAGAGGTGGCAATCACTAGGTCCCCCTGCTTTATATAATGTACCACTATATTAAGTGTCAGAAGGTAGATAGAGGCCACAATACGAACTTTGCATTGGGGCCCCAGAACATCAAGCCATGCCTCTGAGATTGATGTAAATAAACCTCAATGATTTTAAATGAAAAGTTTTTCAACTAGGCCCCAGTGCAGAATCTGTAACGGGCTGCAACTTACCATGTGCTATCTGTAATACAGGTGCCTGCCTATGCTCAAGCTCAGGCTGCAGGGCCCGGTAGTGAATACTTCTGTAGATTTTGTAAAAAATAACTTTAAATGCCTCCTCACACATGTCTAGTGTGCAGGAATGTGTTGCTGCAGAAGCATCCTCAGCCCCATCAATTTAATAAGTAGTAAGGTATATTAAATATATTAAGGTATGGCATAAAAATTAGAGCAACATCTCAGGACAAACATGTTAGACTTAAAGATGTGCCCCCAAATTTATCAAACATTGTGTGACTTTGATAAATTTGGCACAAATTATGGCAATTTTGCTGCATTTTTTTGAGCCAAACCTAGGAGTGGCTACAAAAGGTATGGGAAATATATAGGAAGCTCTTCTACTTCTACCATCTGCTCAAACCACTCCTGACTTTGGCTAAAAAAAAACGCAACAAAATCTGCAACAAAAAAAGTTGCGTTTCTGCAACGTGGGGCTTCAGCCTAAAAATTGCCCACATAACAAATCTCCCCAATGGCCCATAGTGTCAAAGGAAGGTTTACAAACACCTGTACTTTCAGAGAACTGTGTGTGCATTTGCTTGGTAAGGAGTGTAACAAATTGCTGTAGGAAATCTTGAGGAGGACTGGCACAATGGCTCAAAACTGACATCATACAGATGAATAATAGAGACAAACATGTTATAAATAACTTTGTAGACAATGAAACTTACAAATAGAACAAAACATAATGTAATCTAGATGGTGACCTATGTCCTGACTGTTAAAAGGCAGATATGGCTTTATACCAAAGTATTCTACTACCAGTAAGATGACACATATTTGGAAGGGGAAACAGCCCATCTCCACCATGGCATAAGGTGCAATTACATAACTACTCAATATTGCCATACAAGTGCTGACAAAAATTTCAAAGTACCTAAGTGCAAGTTTTCTCTCAGAAAATGTTATGTAAATGGGGACCTTTTCATGGTTAGGTCGTACAGATGTTTTAGTGTGAATGCTGCACGCCACTACTTTTTACTTTTGTCCTCTAATACATGTTTTCAAAATCCTGCACAAACCCGAAGCATACATTTTGTGGAAGCAACATCAAAATAGATACCCAAGCTTGTGGTTTGTATTCTTTGGGGAAGGAGTAAGACAGGGAAGGTGCCTGATGGAGGACTTAAGGACAGTTACTACCAATTGTCCATACAGTGCTTTGCGAAAGTATTCGGCCCCCTTGAACTTTTCAACCTTTTGCCACATTTCAGGCTTCAAACATAAGGACATAAAATTTTAATTTTTTGGTGAAGAATCAACAACAAGTGGGACACAATTGTGAAGTGGAACGAAATTTATTGGTTATTTTAAACTTTTGTAAAAAATAAAAAACTGAAAAGTGGGGCGTGCAATATTATTCGGCCCCTTTACTTTCAGTGCAGCAAACTCACTCTAGAAGTTCAGTGAGGATCTCTGAATGATCCAATGTTGTCCTAAATGACTGATGATGATAAATATAATCCACCTGTGTGTAATCAAGTCTCCGTATAAATGTACCTGCTCTGTGATAGTCTCAGGGTTCTGTTTAAAGCGCAGAGAGCATCATGAAGACCAAGGAACACACCAGGCAGGTCCGTGATACTGTTGTGGAGAAGTTTAAAGCCGGATTTGGATACAAAAAGATTTCCCAAACTTTAAACATCCCAAGGAGCACTGTGCAAGCGATCATATTGAAATGGAAGGAGTATCAGACCACTGCAAATCTACCAAGACCCGGCCGTCCCTCTAAACTTTCATCTCAAACAAGGAGAAGACTGATCAGAGATGCAGCAAGAGGCCCATGATCACTCTGGATGAACTGCAGAGATCTATAGCTGAAGTGGGAGAATCTGTCCATAGGACAACAATCAGTCGTACACTGCACAAATCTGGCCTTTATGGAAGAGTGGCAAGAAGAAAGCCATTTCTCAAAGATATCCATAAAAAGTCTCATTTAAAGTTTGCCACAAGCCACCTGGGAGACACACCAAACATGTGGAAGAAGGTGCTCTGGTCAGAAGAAACCAAAATCGAACTTTTTGGCCACAATGCAAAACGATATGTTTGGCATAAAAGCAACACAGCTCATCACCCTGAACACACCATCCCCACTGTCATACATGGTGGTGGCAGCATCATGGTTTGTGCCTGCTTTTGTTCAGCAGGGACAGGGAAGATGGTTAAAATTGATGGGAAGATGGATGGAGCCAAATACAGGACCATTCTGGAAGAAAACCTGTTGGAGTCTGCAAAAGACCTGAGACTGAGACGGAGATTTATCTTCCAACAAGACAATGATCCCAAACATAAAGCAAAATCTACAATGGAATGGTTCACAAATAAACGTATCCAGGTGTTAGAATGGCCAAGTCAAAGTCCACACCTGAATCCAATCGAGAATCTGTGGAAAGAGCTGAAAACTGCTGTTCACAAACGCTCTCCATCCAACCTCACTGAGCTCGAGCTGTTTTCCAAGGAAGAATGGGCAAGAATTTCAGTCTCTCGATGTGCAAAACTGATAGAGACATACCCCAAGCGACTTGCAGCTGTTATCGCAGCAAAAGGTGGCGCTACAAAGTATTAATTTAAGGGGGCCGAATAATTTGGCACGCCCCACTTTTCAGTTTTTTATTTTTTACAAAAGTTTAAAATATCCAATAAATTTCGTTCCACTTCACAATTGTGTCCCACTTGTTGTTTATTCTTCACCAAAAAATTTAAATTTTATATCATTATGTTTGAAGCCTGAAATGTGGCAAAAGGTTGAAAAGTTCAAGGGGGCCGAATACTTTCGCAAGGCACTGTACATATATATTACAAAACAACATCCACCTACATAGGGTGACCACCAAGTTTGAAAATATAAAAAAAAAAACCTGTATTTCACAATTGTAACGATTACACAATTCATAATAAATAGCAAAGCATATTAACCACAAAATATGGGACAATACAAAGCACATGCACCCATTGAAAGTTAAAAACTACACATACCACATTTTTCTGACTATAAGACGCACTGGACCATAAGACGCACCTAGGTTTTAGAGAAGGAAAATAGAGAAAAAAATTTTGAAGCAAAAAAAAAAAAGTGGTAAAATATTTAATAACATATGGGAGTTGTAGTTTTGCAACAGCTGCAAGGCCACATTGACAGGTGGCCCGGCAGCTGAACAGAGATGTATAGGGCATCTTTTTTTGCGGGGCCAGATGTACTTTTTAGTTATACCATTTTAGGGAATGTCTATTGCTTTGATCACTTTTTATTCAAATCAAAGGCAAAAAAAACGGCAGTTCGGCACTTTTGATTTTTTTTCCAGCTACGATGTTCACCCTACGGGAAAAATATTTTTATAAGTTTGTAGACCGGGCATTTTAAGACACAGAAATACCTAATGTGTATGTGTTCACAGTAATACTCTACCGTTATATGTATTCTAGGGAAAGGGGGTGATTTAGAACTTTTATTTATTTTTTAATTGTTTTTTTCTTATTATTTTATTAGCCCCTCCTAGGGAGCGTGAACCCCGTAGGGGGCTTTATTGCAAGTCCCATCGACTGCAATACAATTTTCTTAACTTTGTGGGGGGGGGGGGTTGGAGGTAGTAATGCCCACGATCAGACATTAGCTCTAAAGTCTCTGCTGTTCATTACAACGGAGAACCGATAGCTACGGTAACCTCTCTGCAGCAGAGTGGCCGCCATCATCTTTACAGACCCGGCATCTGCCATAATAGCACGACGGATGCCGGGAAGGGTTCGCATAGCCAGGACACTTGCACCTCCAAGCCCAGGGCCTGCAGCATCGCCCCACTCCTCTTGCTGCAGTAAGCCCCACTGCAGGAAGCCGGCAGTGGCAGGAGTGGGGCGATGCTGTGACCCTGCTCCTCCACCCCCCTGACAAAACACCCACATTCGGACTATAAGACACCCCCCCCCATTTTACTCCCAAATTTTGGGGGAAAAAAGTGCGTCTTATAGTCTGAAAAATACGGTAAGTCCCTGCTTAGAAAAGATGGATATGGAATGCAAATCAAATTATACATGGACTTCTATATGGATGCTAATAAAGTTTAAGACTATAATACACTATTTAGCATCACAAAAAAAAGTGAAATATACACTTAAACTAAAGGCAATGTGAAGCAGAAAATATTTACAGCGCCTCCACACAGATGTATTCAAATGTACACAAATGATGCACATAAACCCATGCTATAACAGGATACAAATTATAGCTAGGAGGCTTGCAGGGTAACACATAATGAAAAAGTGGTCACAAAATGCTCACATTATCCCTTAGGTCCATGGTCCTAAACCCCCAATGCTATTTCAGCAGAGACCAAAGATATGACAAGTGTTTCGCCATCCAGAGTCTAAGAGGTTAAGGTCCAGGATTAGGCCCATTACCATCTGGAGCCCATAGAAGTACTATGCTCTGCTGCTGTTTCTTTTCAAATTAAGAAGTTAGTAAATTATAGTTTCAAACTTTATATCAGTTTTTTTGCTTTCTCTATATCTATGGTCAATGTCTGTCGTTGTTATTTATTTATTATATTTTTACATGATATGTTTGCCCTAGTTACAAGGGGAAAATAAACAAATCTTGGTCCACCCTGTTCTTTTATGACCCAGTAGTTCTCACTAACATATTGGCTGCTATATATTGTAAAATCAAGAAGACTCAATGCAAGATGACTAAAGTGTTTCTTTACTATTACTGCTGCCATAAGGTATAAGTTGCAGTGAGTCTCTTGTCAAAGGATAGTAATACCAGACTGGATGGGATCCAGACGGCAGTGACCATTAACCATTTCATGCTTTTATAACAAGAATCCATTATAAAAATAACTTTCAATGGTTCTGTAGGAATGAATTTGTTTACTCATAAGTCAGAAATAGATTCACAAGCTTACATAAGGGGATTTTTTTTACCAATGAATAATTGAAACAATTGATTTCCTGATGAGACTTAAAGATGAGAGGAGGTGAAATGCAGTGAACCTTTTCAGAATGAGAATTTGAGAGGAGGGTAAAATGGGTATTAGATGTGAGAAAGTTAGAACATAATGATAGATTACAGCTAGGGGAAAAGGTTGGAAGAGAATCTTACAGGAGGAGAGGTTTAGATAAGCAAGATTTAACCTGTTTGCTGCCAAGTGAAGCATTAGACATTAGATTTGTTAGGGTCAAATAAACAAGGATACTAATGTGCTCTAAATAGGTGAGCAATCTCATTTATCACTACAATGTGCATTGAGTCTTATAGGAGGAGAGAGTAATGGAGCTAAATTGTTTATCTCAGCAGTTAGCACATTTACTACTGCTCAAAAACACAGACTATCCAATAATTTATAAAACATACACAAGGTCTGCAGCCATGGACATTGCTTTCTAAGATTTCAGAATATTTTTTGCTAGTTTTCAGCAATACAAGTTTGCCATTATTATTAATAGCACTGTTAATAACAATACATATTCAAGTAAATATACAGTCATATGAAAAAGTTTGGGCACCCCTATTAATCTTAATAATTTTTAGTTCTAAATATTTGGGTGTTTGCAACAGCCATTTCAATTTGATATATCTAATAACTGATGGACACAGTAATATTTCAGGATTGAAATGAGGTTTATTGTACTAACAGAAAATGTGCAATATGCATTAAACCAAAATTTGACCGCTGCAAAAGTATGGGCACCTCAACAGAAAAGTGACATTAATATTTAGTAGATCCTCCTTTTGCAAAAATAACAGCCTCTAGTCGCTTCCTGTAGCTTTTAATCAGTTCCTGGATCCTGGATGAAGGTATTTTTGACCATTGCTCTTTACAAAACAATTCCAGTTCAGTTAAGTTTGATGGTCGCCGAGCATGGACAGCCCGCTTCAAATTATCCCACAGATGTTCAATGATATTCAGGTCTGGGGACTGGGATGGCCATTCCAGAACATTGTAATTGTTCCTCTGCATGAATGCCTGAGTAGATTTGGAGCTGTGTTTTGGATCATTGTCTTGCTGAAATATCCATCCCCGGCGTAACTTCAAATTCGTCACTGATTCTTGTACATTATTCTCAAGAATCTGCTGATACTGAGTTGAATCCATGCGACCCTCAACTTTAACAAGATTCCCGGTGCCGGCATTGGCCACACAGCCCCAAAGCATGATGGAACCTCCACCAAATTTTACAGTGGGTAGCAAGTGTTTTTCTTGGAATGCTGTGTTTTTTTGACGCCATGCATAACGCCTTTTTGTATGACCAAACAACTCAATCTTTGTTTCATCAGTCCACAGGACCTTCTTCCAAAATGAAGCTGGCTTGTCCAAATGTGCTTTTGCATACCTCAGGCAACTCTGTTTGTGGCGTGCTTTCAGAAATTGCTTCTTTCGCATCACTCTCCCATACAGCTTCTCCTTGTGCAAAGTGTGCTGTATTGTTGACCGATGCACAGTGACACCATCTGCAGCAAGATGATGCTGCAGCTCTTTGGAGGTGGTCTGTGGATTGTCCTTGACTGTTCTCACCATTCTTCTTCTCTGCCTTTCTGATATTTTTCTTGGCCTGCCACTTCTGGGCTTAACAAGAACTGTCCCTGTGGTCTTCCATTTCCTTACTATGTTCCTCACAGTGGAAATTGACAGGTTAAATCTCTGAGACAACTTTTTGTATCCTTCCCCTGAACAACTATGTTGAACAATCTTTGTTTTCAGATCATTTGAGAGTTGTTTTGAGGAGCCCAAGATGCCACTCTTCAGAGGAGATTCAAATAGGAGAACAACTTGCAATTGGCCACCTTAAATACCTTTTCTCATGATTGGATACACCTGGCTATGAAGTTCAAAGCTCAGTGAGGTTACAAAACCAATTTTGTGCTTCAGTAAGTCAGTAAAAAGTAGTTAGAAGTATTCAAATCAATAAAATGATAAGGGTACCCAAATTTTTGCACCGGTCAAATTTTGGTTTAATGCATATTGTACATTTTCTGTTACTACAATAAACCTCATTTCAGTCCTGAAATATTACTGTGTCCATCAGTTATTAGATATATCAAATTGAAATGGCTGTTGCTAACACCCAAATATTTAGAACTAAAAATGATTAAGATTAATAGGAGTGCCCAAAATTTTTTATATGACTGTATCATTAACAAGGCATTCACATTTTATAAAGTGATGGCATATTGCTAGTATATGTCAGCACTGTATAATTGGTGGGGCTTTTCAGCCTCTCAGACCAAATTCAGTGATGTGTCCCTCTCAAAGATTTCCTTACATAACAGCGCTCCTGGCCATCTGGCTGTGCTGAAAAATATGCTGACAACGTTTTCACCTGCACAGTGCATGGTCAGGGTGCCACTGTTTATGGAAGTGTGCAGTACACCAGCACTGTGCCCCCTTCCTTTCCTCAAAAGGACCCTTTGCATAACTTCTACATTCTATATATATAACCCCAACTCTTCCCATGCAAAGGACAAAGAACAGTACAAAGACAACAGTACATCCAATGCAGTCAAAGGAACATGGGAAAAACACATGCCTAATACATCCAGGAACTCACAAGCGCTCACTGACAAATCCTCTGACTGTAGTCATTTTCCTTCTTCTTCTCCATTTGGTCCAGACCATTATGAATGCTTCTTCTAGTCACTATTTGGCTCTGCATACTTTGTCACAAAGGCATCTTTCTTTTCTTGTTTTTCCATCATCCCCTCCATTAGGCTTCTACCGTTAATACTGTGCTGACCAGTAAATACTGTTCTGCAGAAATAATAGTGCCATACAGATAGAGCTAAGGACATACTAGTACCACATAAATAGTGTATCCTACAGTGTCACACACAGTGCCCTCCATGGTAATAATGTTCCCCGGTATGTTCCATTAGAAATGGTGCACCCAATAGTAATAATTCTCCACCAGAATGTCCTGTTAGTAATAGTGCCCTCCATAGTTTTCCTATTAGTTAGATTTCACTCATAGTAATAATGCTCCTTCAGTGTGCCCCATTAGTAATAGTTAGTGACCAATAATGCTCTCTCAGCATGCTCTCATTAGTGTTAGTGCCCGCAATAGTAATAATTTCCCCAAAGTGTGCACCCATTCATAATAGTGTCCCCACAGTAATGTTTCCATAATTTTCCATTAGTAGCAATGCTCTCAATAGTTATAATGACCACCCAATATACTTCTATTTGTAATAGTGCCATTCATAGTAATAATGCTCCTATTAGTAATAGTGCCTTAATAGTAATAATGTTCCTCTAGCATTCCCCACAGGCAGCATGATGGCTTAGTGGTTAGTACTATTGCCTTGTATCCTAGGTTCGAGTCTGACAACATCTGCAAAGAGTTCCACGCAGAGACTGACATCCAGGCGGCCTGGCACCTTGTGAACTGCTTCAAGGATGCCATCTGGTTCGCCAGGAAAAGACTGATTTTGCGGAGGGAGAGTGTCTCCTTCCAGGATTGTTGCAGACTGATCCACAGTCTGCAACGGGACTATTCGATCTTGGATAGCCTGGCCGGCGAAGAGGAGGAAGAGGACTGATCCACCACCATCGGCGGCGACGTTCTCCCCTCCCCTCTCCCCTCATGTGTGTTGTGTTATTCAATAAAGCTTCGGGCCTTGTGATTACCCCCTACCTTTTCCCCTCTCTCCTCTCCCCCTTCCATCACATGTACTGTATGCTTTTTGTTTAACCTTGTTTTTCAGAAATGTATGCTATGTAGGGTAGGAAGTAGTGGTAGTATAGGGAGTGTATCATTGCCTGTATTTTACCTGTCCTGCCCCCTTGTGTGTTGTGGTCTCAAATAAAGCTTCGGACCTGTGACCTCCCCTTCCTTTCCCCCCTCTGTTTGTCACAGTTCTGTACTTTATGTTTTGATCAATGTTAGAGTAGGTTTGTAGTGCAGCATGTTAGGTAGGAATAAAATGCATTTCCCGCCGTATGCTGCGCCACATCCCGTAAGGATGACTCTTAGTCATTGATTGTGGATTTGTAACTCAGTGCGCTGCGTCGCAAACCCTTTGTTATTCCTTGTGGAAATAAGATGTGTTGTCAATAAAGAGTTTTTTGTTCAATAAAAAAAAAAAACATCTGCAAAGAGTTCCTATGTTCTCCCCATGTTTGCGTTGGTTTCCTCCCACACTCCAAAGACATAGGATTTTGAAACCTATAAGGGACAGTGTCCAACAGGGTCTGTAAAGTGTATACATATATATTTATAGACAAGTAAGCAATATAAATTTGTAACAGTGGTTTTGCAGCATGCCTTAATTAGTAGAAATGTCCTCACAAAAATATTGCTCTTCCAGCATATACACGATGATAATAATGTCCCCAAAATTAATGTTTTCACAGTGTATGCCATTTTTGCTTCCAATGGCACCTCCAATAGTAATAATGCTCCCCCATTTCTAGTGGTGCCCCAAAAGTAATAATGCTCCCTGGGTGTGCCACCTCTATTTCCCACAAAAATTAAATGCGTCCCCTAAAAATATAAAGGAAAAAAAAACACCTGCTTCCATTTCTTGCTGCCATCTTTGGTCTGAAAGGCTGTGGCCTGGCTCAGGTGGCACAATGAAATCATTACACCACTCCTCTATCTCATAAGCTATGGGTATAAAATGACCTGTGGCATGCAAAGGTGAAATGCAGGGCACAGTAGGTTCTTGTGCTCTACTCCAGTAACTGCAATGGTGAATGCAGGGTCAGGGGACATTTGAGGTACTAGACAAAAGATCCAGGATTTTGCTCCTGATCTTTTGCACTATTGATGGCCCTACATTCTAGTGATATACTGCCATTTGCAGGGTCCTTTGGTCTTTGGCCTGAGCTTCTGCAGGTAAGATCAGGTGGTATGGTAAAGTGAGTGTAACACTAGACAAAAAAAAATCTGCTGTCTATGCCTTGAAAATTTTGCAGTGTTCCTGGTCTCTAGTGATATGCCATCACTTTATCAGATTATAATAACCCTTTAATTATACAGAGAATCATGCCATGGGTAACACCATTGCCTCTAAAGGAATTATAGAGGATAGATATCTATTGTGCATTGTGGCTGGTGACAGACGTTAATGGGTGGTCACTACTTGACACTCGTTGACCAATATTTCACAGGGGAAAAGGTAGATTTCAGCAAGTTCTTTGTTGAATAATTTTGACATTCAGAAGATATAACTAACTATGACTATTGATAGCCATACACATAATATAGTGGTCAAACAATCATTCAGATGGCAGCTATCTCACTAAATCTCCCAAGCATTTTGATTTTCTTTAAAAATTCTAAGACCCTTTGAAGATCCAGGTCTTGTGTGTATAAAGAGTGTGTAAATTTTCAGTTTCTTGTATGTCTGAAGAAGAAAGCTAGACTTTCGAAAGCTTACTATCAAATATACTCAGCCTCTAAAAGGTATCGCCTGATTTCTTCACTCTTCCACTACTTTCTATGGCTAACACGGTAGAACATTATACTAAATCTCCCAATACATACACATGCACTCTTTTCTCGGTCAAAAGGAAATTGCCCAATCCTAATTCTCCCGACATGTGGCATTGGTGAGAAACAGGAAAACCCCATACAAATTAGATGGTCATCCAGTCCCAAAAAACTTGGCGGGTTCATTCAACAATCATCTGCTGTGTATGGCCAACTTAACTTTAAAGTGTTCAATGCAATAGCTGACAGTGGATACTTGGAGGTGAAAAAGTATCCAGACAGCCATATTCCAAGCTATACTGTTTTGACAAGATCTTAGGTGCTAGATTAGTTCTGTTAGATTTGGCCGTGAAACAAAATCAGACCTAAGTCCCTTCAATTTGCCTTCAAATATGCTCTCTTTATACTTCACTTTATTCTTCAGTATGATATTTTCAATAGACCAGCTCTTGCACTCCTGATGAAAACTTTCACTAAAGATTCTTTTTGTTCCATCACAATTACATATAACCAATGATGACATTCTGTTTAGTGAGACATAAGTAGTAAGTACCTTTTTCTCCTTTCCTTTTTAAAGAGACCAACATCTACCAATAGCAGATACTCTTATGATTTGCTTTGAGGTTCTCAAAAGATGAAGATCATTGACGGTAAAGATCAGATAATGCACATTCCTTTACCTACTCCTGTCCAGTCTGTAAATGCAGTTTCATCTAGATGAGAAGATTAAAATGATGACAAGCAATATACAGGTATGTTGACAGGCAGACAGTGAAAGATGTTAAACGACCACTAAATCCAGAGTCCAAACAAATAGAAAATAATACATAATTCCCTGTATGAGACCTCACATCATCTGATTTTTCTTGCTCTTATTTTATCTTATATCATAATTACAAAGCATGGAAAATAAATTAGAAAAGCAATATATTCTTCTCTATGGAAGCAGCCAGAATCAGACTGGCCCACTGGAGGACCGACCAGAGGATCCTCCGGTGGACCCAGGCAGGAGCAGGGTCAGGCCATATCACTAATGGAAAGGAGCCAATAGAAGAGGGCAGCAGAGCAGTGGTGCTTAGCTGAGGAGCCTAATTTGTATTCTCTGACGTGTCACCTAATGCTAACTGCTGCATTAGACTGAATAGGAGCTAAGCCCCACCCCATCAGCGATAAGCCCCACCCTTCAACTTTTTGTTATATCATGCTAGTGCTTGTAGCTGGTCCCCGTCTGTAATTGCACTGCAAAGAGACAGGAAGCAGTGTCTACCCAATTAAAAATTCTATAAGGTTTCTGCTAAACTGCTCAGAACTGCTATTTAGGCTGGGTTCACATCTGCGTAGGAGTCTCCGTTGGAGAGTCTGTTGCAGAGACTGCCAAAAATCGTTGAGTGTCAGCCGTTTTGAAATTTAAAGTGGCAGAGAAAAAAGTACTTCTGTGCAGAACTTTTTTCTCTGCCGATTTTTGGCGTTCTCCGTGACGGAGTCTCCAGCGTAGACTAGGACGCAGATGTGAACCCAGCTAGTGTGAAACTAGTGTCAGCAGTTGGTCCTGCAGACATAGCTAGAGATGGACTATATCATGCAGCTTTTTGTTTTTATTCTTGGTTTTCAGGGTTTTGTGTCCCTTCAGTTCTACAAACAGTGTTACTGAACTTACACACATATAGCCCATTTGTTGCTAGCGCTTATAGACAAAACACAGTGATGACAATATTACTTACAGCAAAATATACATCTTTGGCCAGAGCAGTTAAAGGGTGTGATTCTGAGCTCTCTGACTCTCTTCACCTTTCATTAGACGGTGTCAGGGAGCTCTGAATTACACCCCCTGGCCTGCTCCTGCCTGAGAACCCCAATTTCAAATTAGAAAGCCTTATTAGAATATCAATCACCAAATGAGCTGCACTAATTGATCAGGAACTGTGGGAGCTAACAAAAAAATTACAACTGTGCTGGAATCAGTGGGGTGACACCTATAAAAGGATACAAAGAACTGGAGTTGGTGGAGGCGGTGAGTGTCTGGATTAGAAAAACCATTACCTTATGAGGGATGGTGAGCTAAGGCTGTTTTGAGATCACTTTGTAATATCCACTTAGCATGTACGCTGGAAAATGCTCTTGGTGTACAAGTATAGGGTTCAGTTGGTCTGATGAAAGCCAAAAGATACTCCTCTGTTATATGTTTATATATCACTAAAGAAAAGCTAAACTACACTATTTCATATAATGGTATCCAGTATAAAAAGCATATATGTATGTATATGAAGTATAAGTTTTTGTTTGTCTTTTTAACATTGGATTATAGCCTATAGGTATAGCCCCCATCACAGACCTTGGAGGTATAGATTGGTATACATTAAACAGAGGCCATTATTGTGATGTAAGTAGAGGAGTTCCACATTAATAACCATTATTCTCTGTGTTACTGCAAGATCTATGAAGCGATCATTGGAAAGTCCCATGAATGGAATAATACAGTGGCTTGCAAAAGTATTCATACCCCTTGAACTTTTTCACAGTTTGTCACCTTACAAACACACCATCCCCACTGTGAAACATGGTGGTGGCAGCATCATGCTGTGGGGAGGCTTTTCTTCAGTAGGGACAGGGACAGAGTTGACGGGAAAATGGATGGAGCTAAATACACAAAATACAGGGCAATCTTGGAAGATAACCTGTTGGAGGCTGCAAAAGACTTGAGTCTGGGAAGGAGATTCACCTTCCAGCAAGACAATGGCCCTAAACATACAGCCAGAGCTACAGTGGAATGGTTTAGATCAAAGAATATTCATGTATTAGAATGGCCCAGTCAAAGTCCAGACCTAAATCCCATTGAGCATCTGTGGCAAGACATGAAAATTGCTGTTCACAGACACTCTCTGTCCAATCAAAGTATTGATATGGGGGGCTGAATTCTTTTGCATGTCACACTTTTCAGATTTTTATTTTACTAAAATTTTGAAAACCATGTATCATTTTCATTCCACTTCACAATTATCTGCTACTTTGTGTTGGTCTATCACTTCAAATCTCAATAAAATACATTTAAGTTTGTGGTTGTAAGGTGACAAAATGTGAAAAAGTTCTGTTTCTGGCTCTGTACACTGGATATTCTCTGATGTCATCTTCAGGCTTTTCTCTAATCTGTAGGATGATCTTAAGTCTCCAGCAAATACATACATCAGTCTATGATGTTATATATACTGATGTGGAGATAAGTTCCTTCAGAAAGTATGGGATGCAGTCTGCACTTTAAAATAGCGCCATCACCTAAAATGTTGATAAGGGATTTGAAAGCCACAGTCTGCATAAAAAAACTACATACCCTAATGAGGACTATCTATATTAATCACCAGAAGAATATATGTTGGCCAAGAATATTAATTCTGGCAAAAGGCAATATCTTGCAAACATAATTTGGCACGCTCGGAAAAGCTTTACTATTTGCTTGAGTGGTGAAGGTTCAAAGTGAGCACACAAAGCAGTTACTATATATATTCTGTGTCACAGCCCCTCCATATAATTAAGGATTGTCACATTGGACACTGATAGATCTGTCTCTAATTGTAAAAATGTCAAAATTAAGCAGCACTTTGCCTTAGGAATTAAAATATGAAATATTAGATGGCGAATCCAACTTAAAACCATCCAGTAGCATCATAATCCAATGCCTCCAAATAAATATATCTTCATTTTCTGATGAATGTGTTTAGGAAAAAAATGCAATGTACTGCTGGGTGACACCCATGATCTGCAAGAGGAAATTGTATCTCCAGGAAATAATTAAACCGTATAGGAAGTCATGCATTTGCTACCGACAATGCCAGATATTAGATAGGAGTTAAGCAAATTGACAATCGCAAGTGACAATTACATAGGTAATTAAAGGGCTTTTCATTTAAACCTACATTGGATGTTAACTCAGCCATGATAGTGGCTTATTTTAGTATGCCAGCTTTCCATGGTGTAAATTTCACTGAAAGAAATCTGTTGATTAGAAAGAGAACATATAACCTTTGTAACAATTAGCTGGAAATGAGATCACGCTCGTTCATATTAACACATGCTGAAAGCTATCTACTGGTATAGGAGAGATTGGAATTAAGGCTAGAAACAATAAGGTTGTATAATGTTTGTAGAAGGAGTTAATATTACGTTTGCTATTGTACTATGACTAGATTTATTAAGAGAGGCTTAAATGGATGAATGCAATGAAAACTGCAAGCAACACAAAGAGAATATCCCTGCTGATGTATTGAGGGGTACATATTTTGCAATATGCATGCAGCTTCATGCACTTGGCCACATTATAGAAACATAAATGTTAAGGTTTGATAATGACACAAGTCCATCAAGTCCAATCCATAGCCCTACCATATTGATAAAGAGGGAGACAAAAAAATGCCAGGAGGAAGATACCAATTGCCCCATATATGGAAAAAAGTGCTTCTCATCTCTAAATATGGCAATCCGCATAAGGCCCTGGATCAACATCCCATCCCAATATACTAGTTGCTATAACTTGTGATTGTTGACTTATACAAATTCAAGAGGGGACTGGATGGCTTTTTTGAAAGTAAAAATATCACAACATCATGTTGCAGCACATTTCATAGTCTAACTGCTCTTAGTGTAAAGAATCCCCGTCAATGACAGTGGTAAAGTATTCACCCTTGTAATGGTTACAGTCCTATTTAAAAAGAGATCACTAGAAAGATGCTTGTAATATCCAGTCATATATTTGTATAATTTAATGTACTGAGGTCACCCCCTAAGCTGTCTTTTTTCTATTGATGTCCCTCTTGATGCATCCCATTTTATGTTCCTTGGGATCAGCTGCCTGGCACTGGCAATCTTTGTCAGAACATAGAAGAAATCAGGATAAGGAACACACCTTTGTTGCCGAGTGAGCAGACTCCAATCTAGTAAATGCTACAAAATGTATGGCTTAGACATGGATCTTTATGGTTCCTAAGGCCACATGCACAAAACCATTTTACAGATCTATATTGGATCTGTACTAATTAGTACTATATCTGTTCTCTGATTTTATTATAGGGATTTTAATACATGCTGATGGCATATCCTATTTATCAATAATTGATCGATGGTGGTCCAACACCTGGAACCTCTACAAATCAGCTGTTCACAGTCCAGAGACATCATGTTCATTAACCACATGACAGCTTTGTCCCATACAAATGAATGGGGTTAAGTTTCAATACCAAAGAACAGCAGCTATACACTGTACAGAGATGCGCATGGTATTTAGTGAAGAGACTGGAATGTTCACCCAAACACTACACTCTCTGCAGCCATTCTGTGGGGGCCCAGGTGTCAGATCCTCACCACTCAGATATGGGTAGTCTATCCTGAGGAAAGCTCATCAATATGCAAGCCCTGGAAGACCCCTTTAAGAAGCACAATGAACATTTTCATCGACAACTCATAAAGCTCCAGAACATGCTATATAAAAATGGTGATCTCTATTAGGAGCACACATGTACTATACAGAGGCGTAATGAAATACAGAGCCACCACCGTTCCTACTTTGTGCACATGGCCCTGAGAAGAGACAAAAAAGCCAACGGAGATCAAGGCGCTAGTAGCAGTGATTTGCTTCATGCGGCATATATACAAATATGTACATTAATCTAAATCCAAGACCTACAAGTGCAGTCTCTTAGTAGATTAAACCAGTATTTCTCTGCTACGTGTCTATTTTCAGCAATGAGAACAGCACAGGGCACAATACTTTGTAAAGGGAAATGCAGCCCCTAATCATTTGCTTGATTGTCATTATAAAGCTCATTATACAGGCAGGGATAAGGTAGAATTATTAAAGTTTACCGCTTCTGCTATCTTCAGATACATAATAGCAGTTTATCAGGTAAAGCTGACATGAACAATTTTATTTTTTAATTTTACTATGACTGTACATTAAATTAGATATTCAGAAAAAAACGTTACCTGCCAAGATGTGGTAACAGTTAAAAGTCTTGAAATGGAAATGAAAATGCAATACAAAGGAAACCAAGACAACCAAGATTATAACTGATGCAATTAAAATGTGATTAAATATTTCTAAATGAATAGCCAAACTGCAGAATAATTCAAGCTTAGAAATAATGACTGAAAAATATAAGAGGAATGAATGGAAGGCGCAAGCTACAAGGATCATTTTATTCTAAATGTGTTTTTCAGTGCAAGAAGAACAGTGTTTATTTTAACGTTTCTCACTTAAAAAAAAAAATCAAAAAATCTAAAGATAATGCATAAAAATGAAATAAATGTGGAGATAAACATTATCATCAAGGGTGTAGCTATAGGAGGTGCAGAGATAGCAGTAGAACTTTGGCATTGGTGTCTACAGTTCCTCTGACATAGCACCATTATGATGAATGGTACATAATAGTTGGGACATAGCCACCGACTCTGACTGCTTTATTTTACAACGGCCCTACACCGACTCCTGCTCTGACTTTGACTCCTTCATAAATGGCAAACAGCAATGAACAGTCAGAAGCAGTAAAGCTCTTCTAATTCATTAAAAAAGCTAGTGATTGAATTCCTATGAAAGTAAATATGCAACAAACTATACATGTAATTAATTATATATTCTTAAAAATTACATGAATACAATTAAAAAATAATTAATAATTTATTTTGAAGCCTAAGTCTGTATTTTTTTTTTTTACTCTACCGAAAAATTGGTCCCGACTCCATCGCCCTAGTAGTTGGGGAGCCCTATTATGGGATTTGTACTGGGACCCTAGACCTTTAAAGAATAACAAAACAACTTTTGATTTTCTGGCAGTATTTGTGTCATGAATACATTTTCCAACATACTTTAGTAACCTACTGTCGTACCTTTCTGTGAAATTTTCATAGATATCACCAGTTGAAAACATAGTTGGGATTGGTAGATGAGAATCTAATTTTTCATAATACCAAAAATAACTTTTTAGGTTTTATAATGCCCAAGATATATCCATTTGAAGTGACCCCTTCCCCCTCCAGACTCAGCTTTCCTGTATTACACAAGAGCCCACCCCTCCCACCTAGTGAAAGCATTGTACAGATTTCAGCTCTATGTAGAGAAATAAGGGAAATAATAAAGAAGTGCAGGATTTCACAAAAAGGAGCCACAATTTGTTAGTAAAGTATATTACTACATATATTAATGGCACAAATGCTACCAAAAAATCAAGTTGTTGTAAAGTTTAGCTACACGCTTGAAGTTACACTTCTGATCATAATCTGATATTTAGCCTTACGAGAGATCCTAAGTCACTGGCTACTTGCTGTAACTTTTTTCTGTCACTCACAGTCATACACGTTTCAAGTCTGTAATCCGTTTACACTGTACATTTACTTACAAATATTTGGGCAGTGAAAGTATTGTTTCAGTAAGTCAGCCACCTGCCAGCACAATTTCAATCACCGCTAGCTTTGAAAGGTAGAAATTTTCCACTGATATATCAGGCTGTCATTGTTGCATTTCTACTTTTTTCTACATACAAAGATTACCATAAGAAAACCTCAAACTGCTGTCATCATGAGGAAACTATGTTCCAGGGTGTAAAGTGAGCCAGCTGACATAGGGCTTGTAGATACCCTGCTCAGATTGCCCAGTTTTATACAAAGACACAAGGAGGATTTTCCTTATGTCACTCTCCACTGTACACATCTATTATTTTAATGCATTTGCAGCACTAGAAATAAACGAGAATATACTCCAGTAAATGTGCGTATTATTTTAAAGGGACACTCCCTGAACAATACATGGCTTCCTCATGCCCTGCACTAGAAAAAACACACTTTATCAGTTTTGTCCACTGTTCCTTTATTAGAGCAGGAGGAACAAAGAATGAGGGAATCTGGACCCTTGGGAAGATGGGATTATTGACATCCATGGTCATCTTCCTGAGGTGATGTTTGGTAGGAAAAAAGCTTCCTTTCTGGCAGCTGGACAGGCTTTAATGGCTCAGTGATGGCCTCTGATTGCCCATGTCAATGTCACATAGTTCCAGGAGAAGAAAAGTGGTTAAGTGGTTGCCAGGATCACTGGAAAATGCCCCAGTACCCTGGTAACATGTGCTGATTGGTTAAGGGGGGTACAGCAGGGGTTAAAAGTCCACAGAGTGCTGGGGTCTGGATCAGAGCTGCCCACCCTCCCTCCCTGTTTAACTGTATGAATGTTTAAGTCACAGCCTTATTAAAAGGGGGTTAGTCGCTCAATTAAAACAAGTGGAAAGGAGATGCAACGTACGTATGTCTGAGCTCAAAGCTAAGCTGTCGCTGCGCTTTAATGCTCTTTATTGCAACTGTAAATTATACCTTTAATAAAGGTCGTAACCAAAGTTAATTTTTACCACCATTTAAAGAGGACCTGTCAACAAGTACAAAAACCTAAATGACATACATCATTTGATTCTCACTGTGCCCCTGAACAATTTGGCATTTGCTGTTCAAAACATATGACTCCTGGAAGGTTATACGTGAACTCGGATTCTCCAAGTGGGCAGGAACCTTTTGAATTTCTCTGAGACAATAAAAGATCCTTGCCCACTTGGAGAATCAGAGTTAATTCACGTATAACATTTCAGGGGTCATATCTTTTGAATTGGTGGACAGATTTTATAACAAAAAACGGCAAATTGTTCAGGGGCACAAGAATCAAATAATGTATGTCATTTAGGATTTTATACTTAGTGACAGATCCTCTATAAATGGTCACTAACTTTTCAGACAACTTAGTCTCATTTCATAGAGCATGTGATTATGGATCAAGATGTAATGCACTTTAATTAAACATGTGGCTGCTTTCTGCCTGAAAAACCTCTCTAAGGCTAAGGCCCCACGTATCGGGCTGCAGCAAAAAAGCGATGCAGGGAAAAAAACCCGCGGGGGCAACGGACTGTCTGGACTCTGCAGACTTTCTGCTTCAATTATACCTATAGGGAAACCACCGGCATTTCCGTAGGTATAAATGACATGCTGCAATTTCCAAAACCATGACGGTTTTGGAAATCGCAGTGTGTCCGCTGCATATATTCTTCCGCAATGTGTGGATGGGATTCACTTTGCAGTAACTGTAAAACTTTTACACCATGTGGGACCCCAGTCTTAAGTTTCCGTTGATAGGTGTCTTCATTCTAGCTAATTTGCTGTTCACTTTTTTGTTACTAACATGTATCCCTAGATACATTCTATTCTGTCTTGCTTATCTCAGTGAGTGTAGAGGGTGGTCCTTTTATCTCTTCACACAGTGAATGGAGGGGGAGGCAGGTGAATCTGCTCACAGCTTGCACAGACATGTCTGCAAACTCTTGCTTTGTGCAAAAGTCTGAGGATCCTGCAAATCTCATCTTACGAGTCTATGTGCTTGTATCTACTTCTGGCTACTTGTGTGGTTACAGATGCAATATTATTCACAGACAGCAGCAACTTTACTGATTGTGCTCATATGTTTTTTTATTGTGTTTTATCTGCCTGGTTGCATGTATTTGCCCTGTAATTCTCCTGTATTTATAGTCCAGTGTTCCTGGATCTCCTATATTATGGTCACTTGGACTTTTCTCAGGTGATTGCAATTGTATAGTAACACCTGGCAGAACATTCTCCTCCTTTTTGTACAACCCCACAGCCTCAGGCAGAAATGTAAACTTTATCATAATCTTTAACATATTGTAACATAAGCTGATTATTACCAACAGAAAAACTGATGGGACGCCATTTATAAAGGCTTATACATCCAGAGAACAGATTCCTCAGCAAGACCCTGCAGATATTTCAACATTTCATGTATACTCAGGTAACCTTTAAACGTTGTGTCAAATTAATTTATATGCATGGTGCATGATCTGGACAATCGCTACAGAGTTCCCATTAAAATAAACATAAAATGCCCCCCCCCCACCACTACTGGTACCCGTCAAAAATGTAATCTCTGTGAAAACCTGGCAGTACACGTTTATTTTCCATTTAGTGGAGATATACCCCTTGTAAATCGGTGTCCTTGTTGCCGAGAAATTAAATTTTTTTGTCAATATACAAATGGCTGTGCCCCAAGGCGAACATTTGACATGGGGTCACCCCCCGAACCGCCGCAACCCAACCCTCCCTGGACCGCCCCCTCCAACACCCCTGCACAAACCACATTCCTGCGCACACTATTATGCCCCATAGTGGCCCTTACGCACAGTATTATGCCCCATAGTGGTCCCTGCACACAGTATTATGCCTCATAGTGGCCCCTGCACACAGTATTATGCCCCATAGTGGCCCCTGCACACAGTATTATGCCCCATAGTGTCCCCTGCACACAGTATTATGCCCCATAGTGTCCCCTGCACAAAGTATTATGCCCCATTGTGGACCACCCATGAACAATTATTATACTCTGGGGTCTTTTCAGACCCCAAAGTATAATGATTGGAGGCCCAGGGGAGAATAAAAAAAAAAAAACAATGTTACCTACCTCTCCCTGGGTCCGGCGCACTCCCCGCTACTTCGGCCATCTTCAATGTTGGACCAGATCTCACGTGAGCCGGGCTGGCGTCGCGACGCATAGTGACGCTGGTCCGGCCCAGGTGACGTCACCAAACAGTCCCGAAGCCTGCGGAGCATAGGAGAGGTAAGTGACAGTGTTTTTTTATGTTCCCTCACCTCCCCTGGCCCTCCGATCATTATACTCGGGGGTCTGAGTGTTTATGTGGTTCACGGCCTGCGAAGTGACCCCAGTAGGTAACGGGCCCTATTTATTTACCAATCCCCGCTCCTGCTCACAGCCACCTCTGCAGAATGGGAAGCACAGGCGGCCATGAGCAGGAGCGGGGATTGGTAAATAAATAGGGCCCGTTACCTGCTGGGGTCACTCCAGCAGGTACTGGCCTATTAAAAAAAAAAAAAAAAAGCATTGGGGGCCTGGAGGCAGCCGCTACCGCTGCTACCCCGGTTGTTACGCCCCTGGGATGCGATTAGACAGAATCCCATTCACTATGCATATTCTGTAAAACGCAGCGTTTTTGCCGCAGCATTTTTGCAACGTGGGGCTTAAGTCTCAATAGGGTGTATAAAAATGGGCTTTTCAAAATTGGGCAACCCCTTAAAGGGAATGTGTCACCAGAAAATAATTTGTGCACACTAAAAATTAAAAAAGCTGGAAAGCATTGAGCAGACTGCATGGAAGAGAATATAATCCTTTATCAGCGAGTGAAAACATGAACAATGACTTGTAATAAATGCCAGAGGTACATAAAAGGCAAGCGACGTACAACACAATGCAAGCAATCTCTGCCTACCCAGATGCCATGAATACATTTTCGGAGCTCCTTTTTAGAAGTGAGGTTAATGGTTACAATATTGATGAACAGAGCGATGTACAGTAAACACTAGAAGGCATGTAAATTGTTTCATAATGGACTGTGCAGTAATCCTCATTTCATTATATGGAAGAGAGATGGAGGAGGTGGATAATGATATATAGCCTTCATTTTCTTATTAAATTTCACATTACATCAACTTTTCATTCTGACCTGCAAATGACCATAAATACTGTGATTACATTTTAATACCAATGCAAACTTCCTGGTAATATATTACAAAAATTAGGAGAAGATCATTAATTTCTAAATAAAGACGTTACAATTTTATTGTGCAATTATAATAAGCAGAAATGCTTGTACGGCGCCAAGTAAGAAAATAATGCAGTTTAAGATCATAACAATAAATAAATGGATATAAAAGCAGTCACTGGGATCCACTCTTAAAGGCACCTTGCTCATTAAAGCTACCTGCATTTCTTCTGGTATTGTTGGGGTGGGGTGCCCTCCAGATGCAAGCCCCCCCCCCCCTATTGTTAAATAGTAGGGTCCTAGCATTAACTGAAGTGTGAGGACTTCAGTCACTTTTTTTGTTGCTCCTCAATACAAAATAAGCCTGAAGTGGAGCTCAGTCCCCTAACACTCAGTTCAGTAGAATTATGTGTGGAACCGCAAATTCTGAAAGGTTCTGTAGTCAAAATTCATTGCTGTTATGGAGAGTGGCAAACAAGCACAACAGGGGACTCCTGTATTGCCTTCATGATGACATTATTCCTCTTTCATAGTGTGTCTCCATCACATTAAATGGGTTATCCACTTCCTAATATTGATGGTCTATCATTAGGCTAAGTCATCAATATTAGATCTGAGAGGGTCTGACACCCGAGACCACCCACATATCAGATGCTCCGGGACAGCGTGGATCCCGGTGATGTTTACATGCTGGGGGCTGGGCTGCTCACTCGTCATACAATCAGTCAGGCTTCAGACCCCATCAGTCCACAGAAACTGCCCTAACCAAGGTCACTAACGACCTTCTAACCGCCAAAGCCAAACGTCATTATTCTGTCCTCCTCCTCCTTGACCTCTCCTCTGCCTTTGATACAGTTGACCATTCCCTCCTGCTAGAAACTCTCTCATCCCTTGGCATCTCAGACCTGGCCCTTTCCTGGATCTCCTCATATCTCACCAACCGCACATTCAGCGTCTCCCACTCGCACAGCACCTCCCCGCCACGCCCTCTTTCTGTAGGTGTCCCCCAAGGCTCCGTCCTAGGACCCCTCCTGTTCTCAATCTACACCCTAGGCCTTGGCCAACTCATAGAATCCCATGGCTTCCATTACCATTGCTATGCTGATGACACCCAAATATATATCTCTGGTCCAGACATTACCTCCCTGTTGTCCAGAGTCCCAGAATGTCTAGCAGCCGTAGCCTCCTTTGTCTCCTCCCGCTTCCTCAAACTCAACATGGAGAAAACAGAATTCATAATCTTCACCCCGCCTTGCACGGCCCCCCTACCTGACCCATCTATCAAAATTAATGGAACCACTCTCACCCCAGTCCCACAGGCCCGCTGCCTTGGGATAACCCTAGACTCTGACCTATCCTTCAAGTCGTATATTCAAACCCTCAACACCTCCTGCCGCCTCCAACTCAAGAACATCCACCGAATCCGCTCTTTCCTCACCCTTGAATCTACAAAGATGCTAGACCACACCCTCATAATCTCCCGCCTAGACTACTGTAACACCCTTCTCTATGGCCTCCCAGCTAACACCCTCGCCCCCCTCCAGTCCACCTTAAACTGTGCTGCTCGCCTAATACACCTCTCCCCCCCGTTCTTCATCGGCCGCTCCCCTCTGCCAATCCCTTCACTGGCTACCCATCGCCCAGCGAATAGAGTTCAAATTACTAAGGCTGACATACAAAGCCATCCACAACCTGTCCCCTCCATATATCTCCGACCTAATCTCCCGCTACCTGCCCACACGTAACCTCCGATCCTCCAAAGACCTCCTACTCCGCTCTGCTCTTATCCGCTCTTCACACAAACGTCTCCAAGACTTCTCCCGTGCATCCCCCATACTCCGGAACTCATTACCAAGACACATAAGACTGTCCCCCACAGTCACAAGCTTCAAAAAGTCCCTGAAGACTCACCTATTCAAGAAAGCCTACAACCTCCAATAACGCTACTGTCACCACACCACCACCTGAGCAGCCTCTACCCCCACCTTCTGTCTCTATCCCTCTTCCCTCATAGATTGTAAGCCCTTGCGGGCAGGGCCCTCTATCCCACTGTACCAGTTAGTCTCTGTCAGCATTATCTGTTTTGTATCTGGTGTACCGTATGTAAATCCGCAAATGTAAAGAACCTTGGAATTAATGGTGCTATATAAATAAACAATAATAATAATAACAATAATACAATATGTAGCAACAGCTTTAGGTATTGCAGCACTGTCCTATAGACTTCAATAAGGCAGTGCTGCAGTACCAAAGGCCACAACTACACTTTTTGGCAAGTGAGTAGTGCAGCTCTCGGCACTTAATACAAGAAGCCTTTGATCTGCAGGTGTTTCGGGTGCCGGACCCCGCAGATCTAATATTGATGACCTATTTAAGAAACAGAGGCAGTATCGTGTTGTCTAATGACGTCCTACCTGAACAGGGAATGGAAAAGGTTCTGTCCCTAAAAGGATGGCATGTCAACCATTTCCCATTATTCGGTGTACCTTAAATCTCCAGTAAATCTTCTTGACCTGAGGTCATCTTTAAGATAACCATAAACATTATAGGGCACATCTTGATTTAGTGCAAACTTAAGGACCTTTTACATGGCCCAATAATCAGGGCTAGTGATCAGCTACAATGATGCTACGCTCATTGGTCACTGACTGCATGTTTTATGTAGTATATCTACCTCACTGATTTTTACTAATCAGATCAGAGTATACATGCCACAGTATTAGTCCTCTATTTACTGCCCACTTTAGTTACAAGTGGAAAGGGGTTGGACCTGCTGTGAGTACTAAGAATGGGAAGTATTTGCTGTAACAACTGGAAGGAAAGAGAAAGGGATAGCAAAGTCAAACACCATGCTGTGGTAACCAATCAAAGTTGGAAACATGTAGTTAAGTAAGAAGACTGTTGCTGTTTTATTACACAAACCAACATAGTGGAATGATTTGCTTATTCTTTTTGCTTTCTTTAGTGTTTAGTGTCAGTGGAGTAACTAGCAAAGACTGGGCCCCATAGAAATCTTTTGACTTGCCGCCCCCCCCATGACATATTGCTCCCTTTCCTGTCTCCCACACAGTATAACGCCCCATTAACACACTCTATAATGTCCCAAAGTGGCCTCTAGACAGTATAATATCCCATAGTGACCCCTCCTTACAGTATAATGTCCCATAGCGGCCCCTCCACACAGTATAATGTCCCATAGCGGCCCCTCCACACAGTATAATGTCCCATAGCAGCCCCTGCACACAGTATAATGTCACATAGTAGGATTACACCATCAGGTAACAACCTTTTTAAAAAAAAAAAAAAGCAGCAGGGGCTATGACCACTATGGCCAATCAGCAAGCTCAGGAAGGGACCTGGGACGTCACAGGTAGTGACATCACATAACCTTCGCTGAGGTCGCTGACTGGCCTCAGCGGTCATGTTCGGTGGGGACTTCCACCAAAAGACAACAACGGACCGGCAGGATCGGACTGCACTGGGAAGCACTAGAGCAAGTCGAAAGGCGAGTATGATTTTGTAAATTTTTTTTCACCTCTCCTAGCCTATATAAAAAATAACATTTTTGCCTGGACATTCCCCTTTAAGCAATCGTCATAACATATAACAGTATTACGGTAAATAGTCTTCAAGTGATTTTATGCATTCTGCTCTTTTTTTGATGACTGTATACTATATGTAATAGTCACACATTTTATAGGCCTATGGATTATTAAAATAATAATATAAATAATATAAATAAATAATATAATTTGCATATTTAGAGCTTTCATCTTGTGCAGCGACCAGTGAATGTTCAAGACTGTGTATGCAAAAATAATTTCTTTATGGGCAGTGTGATGATTCCACTTAAATATGGCTATAACTCAAAGATGTATTTTGATCTCTGTGTGTCGTATCTCCCTCTTAGTTCCATTTACTCATAATGTGCGCAGCCATAATCCTAGGTGTATGTTGTCTTTAGTGGCAACATTGTAACAATAGGGCTTTGTATCCATCCCAGAATAGCTCCATTGAATTCCTACATAGCCCTGGGTGAGCAAATAAACATGCATTGTTCAGCCTGGGCTGTTAGATCAGACATGGTTGATAACATTGTATCATTTCACTTGGTCCCATCTCCTTACAAAGAATCTTGACTTGAGTGCATTAATCAATCAGACTTGCCGTCGCCGGTGACCTCATTCTGGGTGGTGTAATCAAGGGTATAAAAGATGAGGTAAGAGGTCAGTGGCAGGAGATTGGGCTGAGACTACAAGGAGAATACTATGATGAGACTACTAAGAGACTACTGGGATATACTGTGATGAGCATGCAGGCTGGAATGCTGTGTTGATGTTGCTGCCTCCACTGGTTACCTCCACATGCTATGTGTGAGGGTTGGATTATAGAGCCACATCCAGGATATGTGTGGTAAAGTAATTATTTCACTTTTATTCCCTTTTATTTTATTGTACTGTATATTGTAACTAGTAACTGTTAATGCTTGCATATATCTGCATATCTGTTCTGAACTGCATGTGTTAGATGTTAATACCGACCCATTTAGGGGTTAATAAATATACAAAATTTAGAAAGCTTGTCTTGTATTTATCTTGTGAACCCAGCACTCACTGGCGGTGAGTGTGGTTTTTTTATGAAAGAAGTCTCAGGTGTGGGCCAAAGCGGTGTTGGCGCACTGAGGATCTTTCACAGGCAGGCATATACCTTTGATCTGTTGCTCAACTACAGTACATAGACAAGATATCTTGGGGCACTTATAGTCAACTAAATTGATATAAGCAACCACAACAACTATAGTAAGAAGAGAGAGATTAAATTTAGTACAAAGAAAATTTGAAAAAAAAAAAAAAATCTTATTTAGCATGTAGAGTAAAACAGTTTTAATGATATAAATGCTTTTATTTGTATAGTGCCAACACATTCTGCAGCACTTTATAATTCAATGCATTCACATACAAACAAAATGAGACATTACAGAGTTTACAATCTATGAGGTAGAAGGGGAAACATAAGAAGTAGAAGTGCACCTGGGCAACATAGATAAAGATGCAAGAGCCTGTCACCAGCTTTCTTCTTTGGACAAATTTTGTGTTAGAAGAGCTCCCAAAGATCAATTGATCAAAGGGTCTTGCTAGTAGAGAACCCAGCGATCAGAAGTAATCTGTGCATGAGCCCGAATGTCACATGTAATGTTTTTGTAGAAGTTTTAAGAGACAAAATCAGAAGTGGATTGAAAAGAAATCGGAAATATGATGGAAGGAGAGGACAATAGGATTGGACAGGAAAGTCCATCTTGCATGACCTGTTTCATTTGATGGCCAGGCCCAGTAGACTTTACACCATAAGGGGCCATTCACACGTAAGAATGTGACGTTGATTTGGGGACAGATTCCGCTCCTGAATCAGTGGCATATTCCACCCAGATTCTGCCACCCATTGTTTTAAATGAGAGGCAAAGATCGCAGCAGAACACTGAAAAAATAAGCGTCCTGCTCAATCTTGCCGCAGATGCCACAGCTGATTCATCTGCGGAGTCTGCGGTTCGAGACTACCTGCTGATTAAGCCCATTCACCTGTGCTTAATCTGCTGCAGGTGGCCTGCAGCTGGAAAATCAAAAGGAATTCCTCTTTATTTTCTGCCAGTCAGCACATTCAAGAACCATCTTCAGTGAGTGCATGTTTCTAGAGGGACTGGCCAGACTCCCTTGAAATACCAGTAGGAACAAAAATGGAACGGCACTCCATACGTGATTGTGTCAATTGTGATATTTTTATTCCAGCGAACACATCCTTTCAAACATAGTAGTATACATTCAAGAGAAACACCACTTGATAAGTGTATACTATTCAAAATATTCTATGTTATATACCAGGGGTCGGCAACCCCTGACACGCGTGCCAAGAGTGGCATGCGAGGCCTATTTCCATGGCATATGCAGCTGAGTCCTCGCCCAGCTGTTTCGATCGGACGGACCAAACATGGCCGAAACAAAACTACTATTATTATACTCTGGGGTCTCTTCAGACTCCAGAGTATAATGAGCAGAAGCTCAGGAGAGGTGAGGAAATATAAAAAAACAATCTTACTTACCTTCCTTGCGCTCCACGGTGGCTCTGTGCTCTGCAGGCGCTTCTGTCTGAAGTCAGCTGATAGGGCCTCAGGTGTCGCTTCTGCGCCTGGCGTCATTACGCATAATGACACGACGTGACCCCTGAGACCCAATCAGCGGTCACTGACTTCAGGCAGAAGCGCTGAAGAGAACAGAGCCGCTCAGGAGCGCAGGGAAGGTGAGTATTAACACTGTTTTTTATGTTTGTCACATCTCTTGGCCCTCCACTTATTATACTCTGGGGTCTGAAGAGACCCCACAGTATAATAATAGCTAGTGAGTATCAAAAATTGGAATATTATAAAAGTTGGAATATTATACTGTGTGCAGGGGCTGCTATGGGGCATAATACCGTGTGCAGGGACCGCTATGGGACTTAATACCGTGTGCAGGGGTCGTTATAGGACATAATACCGTGTGCAGGGGCCACTATGAGACATAATATCGTGTACCGGGGCCACTATGGGACATAATACCGTGTGCAGGGGCCGCTATGGGACATAATACTGTGTGCAGGGGCCGCTATGGGACATAATACCGTGTGCAGAGGCCGCTATGGGACATAATACCATGTGAAGGCCGCTATGAGAAATAATACTGTGTGCAGGGACCACTATGGGACATAATACTGTGTGCAGGGACCGCTATGGGACATAATACTGTGTTCAGGGACCGCTATGGGATATAATATCGTGTGCAGGGACCGCTATGGGATATAATACCATGTGCAGAGGCCTTTATGTGATATAATACCGTCTGAAGAGGCCGCTATGGGATATAATACCGTGTGCAGGAGCCGCTATGGGACATTATTCTGTATAACAGTGTTTTTTCTGTTTTCATTGCTTCTAATCGGAAAGTACAGGTGTGTCCCAGGAAATAGCAGTAAACGCAGGTGTCCTAAAGCTTCTGGTGGCAGCACTTCTGTGTTATAGTATGTGGTATATGACTTTAGTTTAGGGGTCGTCAAATTTACAATTATTGACCAGAACTCCGAGTACCTCATCTTTGATTTTTTAATTAAAATCGGCACGCCGAACAAAGAAGGTTGCCTACCCCTGTTATATGCAATATTTTGGATGTTACCTTGTCATCACACATATCTGGACATGGAACGGCCTAGGACAAGCGAAGTCCATCAAACTTAGGGACCAGGGCAGCAGAGATAAAGTGTGGGTGCTCACACTACCATATTTTATTGGATGGGTCCACTGGAATAAAAATATCACAATTGACACAATCACGTCTAGAGTGCAGTTCCATTTTTCTGTTTACACCATTAGTGTAACAACACAGAAATCTCACTGTACGTTCTAAGGTATCATAAACCTAACTTTACATGGCAATGCAGATTGAGACCACATTTAGAAAGTCAGTCCCCAGTTCAAGTGAAACAAACCTACATCACCATAAGTATCTTGTGGTGATTTTGGCAGTTTCTGGTGCAGATTTTGGCAGTTTTCTGGTGCAGAAGTGAACTCAACCTTAAAAATAAAAAAAGGATATGCAGCTCTCGACGATGCTCTGGAGCTTCTGTTCTGATGCTGCCCAATCTACTGCCTGTGACTAGTCTAGACACAGAGGAAATGCATGGAGATGCTCATTTAGTCCATCACCGGCTGCAGCGATAACTGGCCTGAGCCATTGATCAGCTGTGCGGACATCTCTAGGCATTTCCTGTGTGTCAAGAGGGACCAGGAAATCTGCAGAGTTGGGTGCATGAGTAATGTTCGTAACCAAGCTGATCCAAATATCGAGGACTTTGTACTCCAAACGTTGCAATGTTGTTTTATAAAGTGCAAGAAGCAAAGGCATAATTTGTTGCATTTGGGTCCAAGTTACGGACCTTATTCAAGTACAGATCACCATACTTATGTCGGGGGTTAAGTTCCCCCGGGATGGATGTCACCGTAATCCAAATTAAATATAGAACAGGTACGAGCTCGGGAAAACAAACTACAGACACACCCAAGGTATCTAGTAAGAATGAGTTCGTTTATTGTATAGTTCATACAAGTTTTAAAGGCAAGTTGGTTACACAACAGTCATGTGACCAATGTACATATTTGGTCTTTCCGGTTCTGCTGCTTAGGCAGATTCACAGTTTCTCATAACAACATCTCTCCTTGAATTTTGTGGATGTTTCCCCTTATCTTTTCCTGAGAACAACAGTACTGTTGAATGCCGTCCCAGTGTCTGCTTCCTATCTTCTAAACTGTGCAGGTTATCTGCAGACTATTTCATTTTCTGTGTATAGAGTGTATAGAATATAATACAAATTATATTTAAACCCTCACAATTCCCCCATTTTAGGACTTTATTTTTAATGACGTTCAATGAAAACCTTCACACTTAATGTGTGCCATCTACGATGGATTCTCCATTGAAGAGGTTAAAAATAACATCCTATTTTACATATTGGTTAACTGTATTCCATTTCCTTCTCAGCGCTTCAACTTTCTTGCAATGTGAAGCGTGTATCCAGGTAGATTTTCCCTCTAACTTTACTGAGGTGGCAGTTGTCAGCAATATCTGGAAGGGGCCATCATATCTGGGTTCAAGAGATTTCCTGGAGTGTCTTCTCGCGACTACCCAATCACCAGGCTGCAAGCTATGCGTTCCTGAAAAATCAGAAGGGTCTGAAAGAAGAGAAGAGATGTGTTTCTTTCAGTTTTTTGACACAAATTTTGTACATAGCTGGCAATACTGTCATAGTTAAGCTGTAATGTCTGAGGGAAGTACAATCCTGTTTTGGGTGCACTTCCAAATAATATTTCAAGTGGTGACAACCCTGTCCTCCTGTTAGGAGTAGTTCTTACTGAATATAAGGCTAAGGACAGGCATTTCCTGTCTCTGCCATGGCTTTCTGAATTTTCAACTTGAGTGTACCATTCAACCTTTCCACTTTGCCTGAACTCTGAGGATGGTAGGGTGTGTGAAAAGCTTGCTCAATCCCTAGTGCAGACATTATTTCTCTCATTATCTCACCTGTGAAATGTGTACCTCTGTCAGATTCAATCACCTCGGGCACTCCAAACCTACACACAAGCTCGGACATCAGTTTCTTGGCAATTGCTTGTGCGGTTGCTTTGCTCACAGGGTAGGCCTCAGGCCATCCTGAAAACAAATCCACACAGACCAACACATACTCGTATCCTCCTGACTTAGGCAACTGTATGTAATCTATCTGTATCCTCTGAAATGGGTACAGGGACTTTTGGTGTACACTTGGTGGGTGTTTTAACTACCTGTCCTGGATTGTGTAGAGCACATATGTGACATGCTTTTACGTGATTGCTAGCAGCTCTTCCAAAACCTGGGGCAAACCATAATTTACCCACTAATGACTCCATGGCATTTCGAGAGGCATGCACCTTACCGTGGGCCAAGCCAGCCATCTGGGGGTAGACTGCTATGGGCAGACATAATCGATCCCCCATTTTCCACATACCATCACCTTCTGTAGCACCTGCTTTATTCCATCTTTCAGTTTCCACACTAGTAACCTTTGAATACAGCCCTTTTGGGTCTGCTAGGTCAATGTCCATTTTGCTCACCTGGTTGGGACCCCCTCTGGCCAGTAGTGCTGCAGCCTTGGCTGCTATGTCAGCTCTCTCATTTCCACAGCTTTCAGAGTCCCTTCCTTTTGCGTGAGCTCCGACTTTCACAATTGCCAACTGCTTTGGGAGCAGTATGGCCTCCATCAGTCGACTTACCACATCTCCATCTTTAATTGGCTTGCCCTGGGCCGTTAGGAAGTTCCTTTACCTCCATATTGGACCATAATCATGTGCGATGCCAAAAGCATACCTGGAGTCAGTGTATATGTTGGCTGTTCTACCTTTGGCTATCTTACAAGCCTCCATAAGGGCTTTAAGCTCAGTTTCTTGGGCTGACATAATAATAATAATAATAATAATAATAATAATAGTCCTTTAATAGTCCCACAGTGGGGAAATTCAGTGTGTTACAGCAGCAAAGATAAGATAAGCAGATACAAATACAAATACAACATGTACAGGAATGTTCCAAGGTGAGAGGCATTACAATAATAGCAGACAGACAGATAGGACGTAGCGGGCGGGGGGGGGGGGGGGGATTTAACAGGCAGAGAGATATTTCAGTTCTCTGTATGTAATGATCTCCGCTTAGGTCGGTGTTGGTTGTACAGCCTAACCGCGGTGGGGAGGAAAGACTTCCGATAGCGCTCCTTCTCACACCTAGGGTGGAGCAGTCGGTCACTGACAGTACTGCCCAGCGCAATCACAGTCTCATGCATGGGATGGGAGTTATTCTCCCGCATGGAGCTCACCACGGACAGTATCCTTTTGTCACCCACCACCTGCACTGGGTCCAGTGGGCTCCCCAGGACAGAGCTGGCCCTTCTAATCAGCTTGTCAAGTTTATTTCTGTCCCTGGTTGATATACTGCTCCCCCAGCAGGCCACTCCAAAGAAGATGGCTGATGCCACTACAGAGTTGAAGAAAGTCCTAAGAAGTTCCCCCCGGATTCCAAAGGCTCTCAGCTTCCTAAGCAGGTAGAGCCTGCTGTGGCCCTTCCTGTACAGGGCCTCCATATGATCTGCCCAGTCCAGCTTATTGTTAAGGAGCAGACCCAGGTACTTATAGGTGTTCACAATCTCGATGCCCGTCCCCAGGATGTCCACTGGTTTTGGAGGGCATCTGCCTTTACGGAAGTCCACCACCATCTCCTTGGTCTTCCCCGCGTTAATCTTCAGGTGGTTCTGGTGGCACCAGTCCACAAAAAAACGGTTCAGTTCTCTGTACTCCCTGTCATCATCGTCTGTGATGAGGCCTACTATTGCAGAGTCGTCAGAATACTTCTGTAGGTAGCAGCTGGATGAGTTGCACCTAAAATCTGCAGTTTTCAGTGTGAAGAGGAAAGGGGCGAGAACCGTACCCTGAGGTGCCCCCGTATTACAGATCACGGTACCTGACACACAGTCTTGGGCTCTCACGTATTGAGGTCGATTTGTGAGGTAGCCTAGGATCCAGTTGGAAAGGTGGTGGTCCTCTCCAGCAAGGCCCAGCTTGTCTCTCAATAACCTGGGCTGTATGGTGTTAAAAGCACTGGAGAAATCAAAGAACATTATTCTCACCGTGTTCCCTGGTTTTTCCAGGTGAGACAGAGCCCTGTGCAGAAGGTGGATGATGGCATCATCTACCCCAATGCCCGGTCGATAAGCAAACTGGAGAGGGTGGTGGAAGAGCTTCTTGGACTATAATGTCATGTTCAGTGACTACAGCATACCCTGTAACAAATTTGCCTTCATCTATCAGATACCTTGAGCCGTCCACAAACATCTCATAATCAGGATTTTGTAATGACACATCCGTGACATGGTCAAATCCCACTGTTTCCTGTGACATAAGAGCCACACAATCATGCTCATGCTGGCTGTCAAACAGTTCTTCTTCAGAGAGAGAGAGTTTAAAAAAATAACTCATCTTCCACTCCCCCTTTTGAATCATGAACTCCTACAGGAAGAAGAGTTGCAGGATTCAAAGTTAAACAGCGTTGAAAAGAGATGTTTGAGGAGGACTGCAGAGCAAATTCCATTTTGCTCTGCCGTGCCAAAGAAAGATGACGTCTGTCTACCTGTGTGAGGATAGCATGGATGTCATGAGGTGTATACACAACCAATAAATGATCTAGGACAATGTCTGAGCTCTTATCAAGCAATGCTTGTACCGAGAGGACAACCCGCACACAGGTAGACACAGGAGGGTGTCCCCCTGGCTTACAGCATCTAACCGTGAGCTGTAATAGGCCACCGGGCGTTTCTTATCCCCGTGTTGTTGTGTGAGAACTGCAGTTGCATGTCCCATCATCTCAGTCACGTAGAGCTGAAAAGGTTTCTGATAGTCAGGTAGGCCTAGGGCCGGAGCACTGACTATCTGCAACTTCAGCTGGTAAAACGCATCCAAGGCCTCAGATGTGAGGCTGAATGGTTTTGAGGAGAGGCAGTCACACAAAGGTTGCATGGTCAGAGATGCAGATCTGATCCATGGCCTACAGTAGGATACCAATCCCAAAAAGGTACGTAGCTGAGCATGAGAGGTTGGCACCTGCAGGTCTCTCACCACCTTAGTCCTCTCATCTGACAGGTGCTTGGTACCCTGGCCGAGACAGTGTCCCAGAAACAACACTTTTTGTTTGCAAAATTGCAACTTATCCTTGCTGGCCTTGCAGCCGTTCTGGCAAAGGAAACACAACAGGCTGATGGTTGCTGCTTCACAGGTTGATTTGTCTGGAGCATAAAGAAGAAGGTCATCAACATATTGTAACAAAACAACATCATCATGTGGTGGATACCAAGTACTCATGATTAGTGTGAGACATCTTGTAAATTGGTTAGGACTGTTTTGCGCCCCTTGTGGTAGTACTGTCCAAGTGTACTGTTTACCCCTAAATGTAAATGCAAACAAATACTGGCAATTTACCTAAATCTGTTTTCCCAGTTGCCCATAATGCTGTTGGCACTTGGGACAACAGTACATTTTCTTCTTCAGTAAGGACAAAAATACAATTTGGTGTACTCAATTCGGCGGATAATAAGCATAAAATTTCATGATTGGTATGTGTGACCTTCACATATGCTTCCCCTGATGGATGCAGCATGATGTTACAACCCAATACTCCCATCACATCTGTACCAAGAATGTTATCTGATGTGTCAGAGACTAGATACCTGGTAAGTATCCTGCTACCCTGAAATGAAGTTTCTACAGGATCAGTTTGATCTAAAGTGACTGGTAGCCCTGATACCCCTTGAACCACCTGGCTGTCTCCTGAGAGTGGTAATTTGAATGTGCCGGCATCCTGTTTGCTCACACATGATTTTGTTGCCCCAGTGTCTATCAAAAATGGCACCTCCTTTCCATTAATCAATACAGGTTGAAAAATCTGAATTCCCCTATCCTGTGAGGACAAAAGGGACACTGGGGCGGGAGGGCCTGTCTTTCCCTGATACTTTACACCACTGTACTCTCAAGGACAAAATCATGCAAGCAGCCGCCCACGCACCGCTGCGCTGTTAAACCCTCCACTTCTCCCAATGTTTCAGAAAGCATGGTATTTCTCATGCCTTGGGGTGTGTCATCCCACCCAGCATCCACTGCTTTAGTGAGAAGCCTTCCATAATAAGCTTCCACTGATTCACCTTTCTCTCTTTTAGCAGATACCTTACTTCAGGTGATAACAGACAAGACAATGAATTCACATAACATAGTACAAGACATAATTTCATATGCTTGAGTATTTTCTTGAATATTTTACACATATATATTGTCATTGTACCTTACTTTTCCATTTAACCTTAGGCTAACACTTTTATCAAAATATTTTCCCTTTGGAAATGATATATGCCATCACATCAGATACAACGTCCTTGGAGTTACTTGGCAGTCAATTAATGTTTTGGTTATTCCCTGCAGAACATCTGCACAGCGCTACAACAGAATACAGGAATACAATTCAAGCGGATAGCAGTTAATACTGACACCAAAATTACATATTACTATTTTTGTACAATTTTCAAATATTTCCCAAACCCCACCTTTTGTCATTACCACAGGTGTTCAAAACCCCTGAGTTGTACTTCAGGTTACCATAAGGGCAAACTGCCAGACTTTAGAATTTTCTTCACTGGATTCCAACCAAAAGTTGAACCCCTGTGAAACATCACAATATCCTAGTTTCTTCTTTTTAGGGGACATTTCCTGAAAGCGGATTTAATTTCACATAAAGCATAAAAGTTGAATCCTGGCATTGATATAAACAGGATGAATATTACAAATACAGGTTGACATATATATATATATATATATATATATATATATATATAAAAATACATAATCCAATAAACATCATACCGATGGTGGACAGTTTTTCTCTTTGCACTATATCAGATTCTCTGAGTGTTTTGTTAAAGTAAGTAATATTTCATACAGAACTGGGAGATAAGATGGGTTATATTAAACAATAATACTGAGAAGGGTGATGTCTCCCTTCAAGCCTGATTCTCGGAGTGAGGTGGGGGTGATTCATTATTTCCTGAACTATCATCTCCTTATCCTATTCTATTGCTTCCTTCTATCAGGGCATATATACTTCTTTGCAACTTGTTATCTTGAATCAGTCCTGCATGGTCTAATCTCCACTGATCCCAAAATTTACTGTCTACCAACCCAGTTTTGTGTATTCCTGCTCTTTTTAGGATTGTCTTTACCTGTGCGGCTACTTCTTTCCCTTCCCCTATTTCTATTAGTTCACATGGGGTGTACCATATCTTAGAGGGTCCCTTCCCCATCTTGGCTGGTAGCTAATCAGCCGATGAGCTTCTCACTCCTCTAGGGCAACCTTTGAGACAATAGAGGGTCACTTATGACTACTTAGTGAGAACTCCCAAACAGACTCTTCTGTTTTCTATGAACTACTTGTGCAAGTTCAGGAGTAGTGCTCAGGGCAATGCCTCAATTGGCTTCCACAGACTCAACTTTCTGCCTGTGTCCCCTTACCAAAACACTCCTAAATCACTGAACGCACTTCGCGCGGATTCTACTAAGTCCTTCGTGCTACTACTCAGGTCCCATTCGACCTTGACCGTCCAGGCACGGCTGGAGGCTAGTGTTCCAAAACAAGGACTTTTCAATCACTCAGTGCTTCTCAGTTCCGAACCTTGTCCGCAACTCTAGGGGTTAAGAATAGAGAACTTTTCCCCATTCTTTGCAGCCTTATATATCTTATAACACAGGTAACATGCAAACATCAGTAGACAGGTAAGACAGACAGACAGCAAAGAAGGCAACTTCTACATCATTTACAGGTGACATGTCCCTTATTAGGTTCTTCCGTACTATTTAATTGGCGTCGAGATGTGATATAAACATGCAGCAGCTTACCTCACTCATCGATACAGAGAATAGACACACAGGAACCTCAGATATACTAATTGGCAAGACCAAGGGCTTACCTCACAGTACTGTTTTTATCTATCTGAGGTCCTCTGGTCCCGTCCTCAAGTCGATCGGTGAGTGGGTCGGCACTCTATCGGCTGCACATCAGACGATCTCGTCGCCCCACGTTTGGTTCGCCAATTTCTGTCGGGGGTTAAGTTCCCCCGGGATGGATGTCACCGTAATCCAAATTAAATATAGAACAGGTACGAGCTCGGGAAAACAAACTACAGACACACCCAAGGTATCTAGTAAGAATGAGTTCGTTTATTGTATAGTTCATACAAGTTTTAAAGGCAAGTTGGTTACACAACAGTCATGTGACCAATGTACATATTTGGTCTTTCCGCTTCCGCTGCTTAGGCAGATTCACAGTTTCTCATAATAACATCTCTCCTTGAATTTTGTGGATGTTTCCCCTTATCTTTTCCTGAGAACAACAGTACTGTTGAATGCCGTCCCAGTGTCTGCTTCCTATCTTCTAAACTGTGCAGGCTATCTGCAGACTATTTCATTCTCTGTGTATAGAGTGTATAGAATATAATACAAATTATATTTTAACCCTCACACTTAGTTGGGAGAAGCCACTGTAGTTGCATGCGCTGTTTGTGGCCCCGTACCTTTCAAAAGGCAATGTGAATGACTCTACTATAAAGGTACTGTGGTTGTCGATATTATTGTGTCTATTAGTGACTCTTTATGGTGACATTGTAAAGGGCCCTAATTGTTATGCTGAGCATAATTATGAGGACACTGGGTTGCAAACCAGAGGGTGACTACTGTCATGGCATTATTGTGGATTGCCCTTTTAAAAAGGTACTGTGACTGTCATTGTGAATGCACTCTGTTATGATAGATGCCTTAAGGAGTTATTGTGACTGTTATGATGGTACTCTGTTATGGTGGATGTCTTATGTATTCACTCTGTTATGGTGGATGCCTTATGGAGGTATTGTGACTTTGTGACTACCATTATGATAGTACTCTGTTACCATGGGTGCCTTATGGTGGTTTTGTAACTGTCATGAAGGTACTCTGTTCTGGGGGATGCCTTATGGAGCTACTGTGATTGTCATTGTGAAGGTGCTCTGTTATGTTGTGCGCTATTAGGAGAGGACTATGGATGCCTTATGGAGGTACTGTGATTGTCATTGTGAAGGTGCTCTGTTATGTTGGGCTTTATTAGAAGAGGACTATGGATGCCTTATGGAGCTACTGTGATTGTCATTGTGAAGGTGCTCTGTTATGTTGGGCGCTATTAGGAGAGGACTATGGATGCCTTATGGAGGTACTATGATTGTCATTGTGAAGGTGCTCTGTTATGTTGGGCGCTATTAGGAGAGGACTGTGGATGCCTTATGGAGCTACTGTGATTGTCATTGTGAAGGTGCTCTATTATGTTGGGCTTTATTAGGAGAGGACTGTGGATGCCTTATGGAGGTACTATGATTGTCATTGTGAAGGTGCTCTGTTATGTTGGGCGCTATTAGGAGAGGACTGTGGATGCCTTATTGAGGTACTGTGATTGTCATTGTGAAGGTGCTCTGTTATGTTGGGCGCTATTATTAGAGGACTCTGGATGCCTTATTGAGGTACTGTGATTGTCATTGTGAAGGTGCTCTGTTATGTTGGGCGCTATTAGGAGAGGACTGTGGATGCCTTATGGAGGTACTGTGATTGTCATTGTGAAGGTGCTCTATTATGTTGGGCTTTATTAGGAGAGGACTGTGGATGCCTTATTGAGGTACTGTGATTGTCATTGTGAAGGTGCTCTGTTATGTTGGGCACTGTTAGGAGAGGAGGACTGTGGATGCCTTATGGAAGTAGTACTATGACTGTAATTATGAAGGCACTCTTATATGGTTAATTCCTTATGGAGGTCTAGTGACTCATTATGAAGGTACTATATTATGCTGGACACCATTAGGAGAACGCTGTGGATGGCTAGCGGATGTTCTGGGACTGTCATTACTATAACTGCCTGTCACATCAACCGGCAGCTTCTGAGCCTGCGCGCATGGGGACAGGTCAGCAGACCACCGCGCTTTGGATTCTGGGACACGCAGCGCATGCGTTTTCCATCTGCCGCGCAGGATTCTGGGATGCACTTGTGAGTGGCGCAGGGTTAGAACTGCCGCCATCTTGTCCTCATCCATTGAAGTGTATATCCAGGCCCCTGGTTGCATAATCATCCAGCAGACGAGCAGCCTGTGCTTTCCGAGCGTTACAGCCAGTGTGCGGAGATATGGGTCGGTCGCGCAGTCGAAGCTCGTCCCGTTCTAAACACGCCAAGAGCGGCAAGCATAATAAAAAGCGCAGCCGCTCCCGGGAGAAGGAGCGAGTGAGAAAGCGCTCAAAGTCCCGGGAGAGCAAGAGAAACCGCAGACGGGAGTCCAGATCCAGGTCCCGTTCTAACACGGCGTCTCGCAGGGAACGGGAGCGAGCAGCGTCTCCGCCTGACCGCATCGATATCTTCGGGCGCACGGTTAGTAAGAGGAGCAGCCTGGATGAGAAGCAGAAGCGGGAGGAGGAGGAAAAGAAGCTGGAGTACGAGCGCCAGCGGCGGATGTGAGTGTCTTGTGGGGCTGGCCATCGCACTGTACCCCTGTCCCTGCTTAGTAGTCCTCATACCCCCCTCCCCACCTGAAGCCTGTGTCCCTGCTTATTAGACCCCCTCTTATTCCTGCTTAGTAGGCCTCATACCCCCCTCCCCACCCGAAGCCTGTGTCTCTAAGTAGACCTCGTATCCTCCTCCACCTAATGCCCCTGACCCTGCTCTGCCCCACATACTCATCTCATGCCAGTCCACCCACTCACAGCAGGCTATAGGCCACAATCCTGCGTGAGCATGAACTACACCTGTGCATTAACAGTACATGGTCAGTTACCATATGGATGTAATGAACAGCAGATCCTGCATGTGATGGGCCTCATGTAGGAACAGTCCATCACTGCTTTCCAGAAATACATGAAGAAAGATGATTAGTGCTTGTGGGTATGAAGAAAGGAGCAGTAGGGGTTTCAACTGATGGCATAAAAAAAATTAATCTAGTTTTCTGAAAGAGTTTATCATTTTTTTTTTTTTCGAACATTTAGGTACATTTTAAATGGAGTTTTTGTGCTGATGACCTATCCACAGGAAAGATCATGAGTATGTGACCTGTGGGATTCTGACACCCAGCTCCTACACAGATCAGCTGTTGGCAGCTTCTCAAGTGCCGAAAGCTGGTGCAGTGGATGGTGAAAGTGTGCAGGCTATTAGAAGTGCAGTAGCTCTGTACACCGCGTAGCAGTGGTTCTGGGGAATTTCTTGACAGCTCCTATTGAGTAGTAGCAGCCTGCACACACACTCCATCTACTGCATCGGCTTCCAGCTAATCTGGGTGTCAGACACACACAGATCACATACGTGAAAGCTCCATTTGGTGCTGAGAAACCCCCTTTAAAGCATACCTAAATGTTTGAAAAAATAAAAAAGATTTTCTGAAAATGTTTGATATTGATACGTCTTGTAATATTTATTTTTAAAGGATATCATCAGGTGAGAACACAGTTGGTATCCTGCTGACATCACTGCTCTAATACAACATTGTTTTCAACAGATATCATCTCTGGAAAAATACAGATAGAACAGAGAATCTAATCGTTTATATGGCATCAAAAGCACTGTTCTACATTTTATATTGGCTGGTATATAACTGCTTGAAATGACCCCAACCTCAGCTTCTCTCGATTATTAGAGTACATACACCCATACTCCAGGGAAAAGCAAGAGAAACAAGCAAAGAGTGCAGACGGAATAGGAGTGGATTTCACAGAAAGGAGCCAAAATCTGTTAAAGTATATTCCAGTATTTATAAATGTCACAAATGCTGGCAGAAATTCAAAAGTTGTTTGAAAGTTTAGTTACCTTTTAAAAGGTATTTCTCATCTCAGCTAGTTACAAGTCCAGGCTACCTAGCTGGAGTTATAGAAGCAAGCAAGTGGCTTTGCACTGTTACCATAATTCCCATAGGTGTACAGTGTAAACATCTGTAGCTCCAAAGTTATGTAAATGGTGTAGCCAGAAGTTCTACATTGTTTTTGTAGCTCCCAATAATCTCTCTGGGAGTTATGGAAACTGTAAGAGCGCAACCATGTAGAGCAGAACCACTTGCCTCTTTCTGTAAGTCCCACTGGTGCCTGGGACTTGCAGCTAGGTGTTCCCGTCTTGGTAGAGATTTGCATAGATGGGAAATGGTTCATACATTAGATTGATTTTGTTTAAAGTCTAAGATGTCAAGATTTAGCAGGTGCCTCTCATTTGAGACTGTCAGAGAGCCAGGATTGGAATCACTATAGACTCAAAACATCCATGTACTAAAGGGGTGACAGTTAACCTTCCTAGTTTAATTGGCCACTGACTATAGATATCCAATACTTCCCTCTCACTTCCTGTTTTGCCCAGGATGCATCTTTTTGCTTTCTTGACTTGAAGTTTTTGGTGAGTTATCAGCACAGAAATGAAAACCATGTGATCACATTCTTAGGCTGATCTTAAAATTTATCCTGTTCATCTGACAAGTGTTCCATTCTAACTCTTGTACACATGCTCACTCGATTGGACTGAGCATGCATGTGTCCTGAATGGCACAGGGCAAGAAAGCTACTGTCACTCTTTTGAAGACAACTCGATCAGACACGTTGAAATTCAGCACCCTGATACTTCTCTCTTTTGACATCTTCCGTCAAGGGATCTCCCCTTTGCCCTTTCTATACACATTAGCTGGTTGATTATTTTTGTGCTTTATTGATATTGTAGATTGTAAAAGTAGAGGAGGTGCACTTTTATTTATATATAATAAAAATGGCATGGAGTACTTTTAGAACTCTAAACTGATGTTCCACTCAGATATAGGATAATAAATATAATTTATTGAATACTTTTTTTTTATTCTTAATCTAGTAGGCAGCAAGAAATTGAAGAAAAACTGATAGAGGAGGAAACGGCTCGACGCGTAGAAGAGTTGGTTGCCAAGCGTGTGGAGGAAGAGTTAGAGAAAAGGAAAGATGAAATTGAACGAGAAGTTCTTCGGCGGGTGGAGGAAGCAAAACGCATCATGGAAAAGCAGTTGCTCGAAGAACTCGAGCGACAGAGGCAGGCCGAGCTTGCTGCACAAAAAGCCAGAGAGGTAACGCTCGGTCGTTTGGAAAGTAGTGACAGTCCATGGCAAAACTTTCTCACTGTCTTTAGATTTTCTTGTAGTAGTACATAGTTGTTGTTATCTGCATTCTGGGTCCCTTACCTGGGTGTCATGGAGCATCTAAACTGTTTTGTTTGACCTTTTGGCATTGAGAGGACTGCAATATCTTTCAATATTTGCTTTGGTTCCTCAAAGGTGCCATTTGGGTTTATTGACAAGTTGTTGGCGTGCACATGAAACTTTTGCCATGGCTGTAGTCTTTTTGTTCAATGAATTAAAACCAGAAACTAGCTACTGACAGCTAAGGTGTCATGTCACTGACCGTGTAGAAACTGGAAAGGGCTAAAATTTGCCCTCTGATGTACATTTTCTCTCCTGCATCAAGGATGGTGGTGTTTCCATTGACTTAAGCACTAACCATTTTATTAAGCTTGTTACCCACAAGATAACCATGATTTTCTTCCCATGTTTGTCTAGATCATCATTAACATATGTCAAGTAACTAGTCATAACATCCTTTCCTCCTCATAGACTTCCTTGAAGGAATCAAGCTGCCTTCATATAAGTTTTAAATATGTTGCTTTCCAACAGGTGGAGCAGACGTAGACAATGTGTGCATATATATAGTAATTGGCTACTGAATGCTATTGTTTTCTGTGCATTAGAGCCAGATTTCGGAAAGCTACACTGCTTTAATCCAGTGGCCCCTTTTACATGTATCTGTACATAGTGACGCTAGAAGGATAGTTTTCCTACTGGAGGAGAGCTAATTTGCATACCTATTTCTAGAGAACATTGCCTGTAAGCGCCCCTACACCTTGCAGAATCTTGGCAAGAAGAACCAGTAACTGCCAAAAACCTCCCCGTTTCTTCTACTCTACTCTAGGCTGGACCAGCCCTTAGACTAATGTGAATTTTAACTGAAAAATTATATAATTTATTTAATTGGAGATTTCTGCCAAACTTTCAGGTCTTCCCTTCGAAGAAAATAAATCTTATAGTTAAAGGAACACTAAACACAGAAAATATGCAAAAATACTGTATCCCAACATTTGCTTATTTCCTTGGTCCTATGTTGTCTCATTACACCTAAAATTATGGAATATGTTAATGAATTTTCTGTGTCCCAGGAGAAAATTGGCTGGATCAGCCTCCCTCCTAGTTCATAGTCAGTAGATGGTTGTGGATGATCTTTGAAGACCATTGGTGTCAGGAACATGCTGAAAATGCTGCAGACTGATAAACAGTAAAGGGGAACTATATTGCTGTTTTACTTACAGCATTAATTTCTAGATTTAGTGTTCCTTTATGGACAGACATGTTAAGTTGTTAGATTGCTGTCTTTGCTGTGGGAAGAAAGGCACAGCATAGTAAGCATTTTCTTATATTTTTGTTAAAAGTTCATTTAGATGGTCGTATGCTTCATAATTTTTAAGCATATTTTTATCATTGAGTTATGGTATATAGCCTAGTCCAGAGTGTCCCAAAGGGCTCCAGGCAAACTTGATCTAAGAAGTCTTTATTTATACAGCCCCAGCATATTTCAGAGAGCTTTAACATAAAGGGAAATGGAACAGTGTTCTCAGTAAATTGTCACAGCCGCCTTTCCCTATACATTTTATTATCTTTAGTTCGCCAACACACTGGGCTATTCTTGTAGTCCCAGCAGTTCTTCCATCATGGCCCAAATGAAGTCAAATGACACTTCTACAGCCCAGTATGAAAGGCAAACATATACATGGGCCTATATATGTCATCAGTGCTACTTGGTGTGTCATTTATGACCATTTTAGTCCTGGTTCTGTGCCCTGCCTCAAAGTTGTGCAGTTTGAGTCGTCATAGAACCATAGTCATAAAAACTACCCATATTATCGTCATGTTTATATTAAAGGAACACTAAACACAGATAAATGCACACAAAGTATCCCAGCTCTTCATTCCTTTATCTCCTTCTTTCCCTTGATCATCTTGTTTCATACTACTGTAAAAACTAAGAAATCTATATTGTCCCGGGAGTTCAGCCATGACCTGACTGCCCTGTGACTGTAAGACAATTGGCTGGAGCAGGAGCTACCTCCTTGCATCCTGTCTGCAGTAGCATGTCAATATTAAGCCCTGCCTCGTGAGATGGTTTCTGAACAAGGAGGAACTGATCAGCAGGAGATTTAGCAGAAGATGCTACAAACAAACAATGAGGACTTGTGTGTTCCTTGTTTACCTTTATTACTCAGTCCTAGGTTTAGTGTTCCTCTAATGACAAGACGCATCACTGCCGTCACTGTGACCACTTTGCAGCCCGAAAAACAATAGGCAGTAGCCTGTTACTTGTCCGAATTTTATATAACTTGTTTTTTTTTTCTTTTTATTCTTTGATCCACTTTTAGTAATCTTTGAATTTTACAGAATATTTACGTTTTGCGTACGTTTTTCAGGCCTGTGTGCATTTACACACAATGTTTCACATCTAATATATATTTTTAAAGGTGCATTTCTGCTGTTCTGATCTCTGTTGCATTCTTGGAAATGTACAGCTGTATTCGGAAATGAGAAGTCTATCCATTCACAATGAAAAAAGCAACTAAGATTCTTTTTTTATTATTGCACAAAATCTGGATTGCACCTTTAAACTGTCAGCGCTCTGCATTTCGCACTTCCCCAGATCCTCGGCAGCGGATTGTATTTGACTAACAATAAAATGTATGTTTGTTATGAATTGTTTGCCTTAGGAATGATGAATTACATATTTTTGTTCCCTCTTACAATAAACATCTGCATTCCTCAGCTCAGCCTTCCTTGTATGTTTCTTAAAATTGGTTGAGCTGCTGATGGCAGGTGTTGCCAAGCTAACAGTACAAATCATTTTAAAGAGGAAGCTGGCGCGTATGGCAGCTGAGGAGCACACTCTGCAGGACACTGGACAAGACAGTAAATATTCAACTTTTAATGCTGATTAAAGGAGTATAGGTAAAGAATACGTAGGTATCCATTATTGGTGAGAACAACTATTCCCTTTATCTTTATATTTCCGTTTTCCTTTATAATTTCATGTACATTACCCAGTTTTGTAGTTGTCCTTGTTGATATGTCTGGCTATAATAAAAAAAAAATAAAATAATTAATGGCTAGGGCAGGTTAGGGAGGGTTTATTTGATTGTTTGGCTTGGGAGGGGCAAACTGAACCTAGTGCTAGAAAAAAATGTGTGTAGTGACTGCATTGTTTGATGTTGTAATGGAAAACATGGCGGCTCTAGTGCTGCCCCTTAAGTCCCGCTGGAGTTGAGGCAATTTAGGGTAAGATGTACAGTAGACTACTGCAAAATTCTAACATGAGACTGTATCCTCCATATAGGAAGAAGAAAGGGCTAAACGTGAGGAGCTGGAGCGAATACTTGAAGAAAATAACCGTAAAATTGCTGAAGCACAAGCTAAACTGGTAAGCTATACATTCTGAAGCTCTCTACACTCAGGAGTCATTCCTGCACCAAACCAGCACTTTCTGCAAACTTTTGTAGCCCCCACCATAGTAATGCCATGATAATGCTCTGTGCAGAATTGGGTGAAATTATATGTCACATTTGCTGAAGAAATTTCTGTGGTTGAAAACTTTTTTTTTTTTTTTTTTTTTTTTATGTGATTGGGGTTGTTTTGATGGTAAGCACATGGATTTCTGCAAGCTGCATTCAAGTGAATGGACAGTCACTGAAATTTCTGCAACAAATCTGCCATGCATAGATCCAGCCTGACACTGTCAAAGATATTGCACACCCTGGATCCAGCATTAGACTTTCACTGCACTACATTTAAAGGGTTATCCAGGACTATGATATTGATAGTGGTCTCTTCACCGCAGGCCATGTACATCACCGTACAGTGCTTGGTATTGCAGCTCAACTCCATTCATTTGAATGGGACTGAGCTGCAGCATGGCCATGTAACCAATGGAAGTGGAGTCATTGGCTTGAGAAGAGGAAGTGGAGCTCAATATTGTTGAATAGTATGGTAGGACAAACATGCATATGCTGTTTGCCTAGGTTGGGCACTCCCACACTGACTGAGTGGCATGTTATGCAAATGGCATAGGCTGTCTGCATCCAAGAATGTTTTTGTTCTTCCATTTGCTACAGTAAATCTTTACATACCAAGTCTAAAACCTGCCTAAAACCAGAAAGCCACCTTCAAAGGAGCACTGAACATATCTACCCCTGTAATTCCCCTGTCCTCTCATATTATTGTTAAATTTTTTTTTATATACAGTACAGACCAAAAGTTTGGACACACCTTCTCATTCCAAGAGTTTTCTGTATTTTCATGACTATAAAAATTGTAGATTCACACTGAAGGCATCAAAACTATGAATTAACACATGTGGAATTATATACTTAACAAAAAAGTGTGAAACAACTGAAAATATGTCTTATATTTTAGGTTCTTCAAAGTAGCCACCTTTTGCTTTGATTACTGCTTTGCACACTCTTGGCATTCTCTTGATGAGCTTCAAGAGGTAGTCACCTGAAATGGTTTTCATTTCACAGGTGTGCCCTGTCAGGTTTAATAAGTGGGATTTCTTGCCTTATAAATGGGTGGATACACAGCTGATAGTCCTACTGAATAGAGTGTTAGCTGCTTTTTTCTTTCCATAATACAAATTCTAACTAAAGAAAAACGAGTGGCCATCATTACTTTAAGAAATGAAGGTCTGTCAGTCCGAAAAATTGGGAAAACTTTGAAAGTGTCCCCAAGTGCAGTGGCCAAACCCATCAAGCGCTACAAAGAAACTGGCTCACATGAGGACCGCCCCAGGAAAGGAAGACCAAGAGTCACCTCTGCTGCGGAGGATAAGTTCATCCGAGTCACCAGCCTCAGAAATCGCAGGTTAACAGCAGCTCAGATTAGAGACCAGGTCAATGCCACACAGAGTTCTAGCAGCAGACACATCTCTACAACAACTGTTAAGAGGAGACTGTGTGCAGCAGGCCTTCATGGTAAAATAGCTGCTAGGAAACCACTGCTAAGGACAGGCAACAAGCGGAAGAGACTTGTTTGGGCTAAAGAACACAAGGAATGGACATTAGACCTGTGGACAGCTGTGCTTTGTTCTGATGAGTCCAAATTTGAGATCTTTGGTTCCAACCACCGTGTCTTTGTGCAACGCAGAAAAGGTGAACGAATGGACTCTACATGCCTGGTTCCCACCGTGAAGCATGGAGGAGGTGTGATGGTGTGGGGGTGCTTTGCTGGTGACACTGTTGGGGATTTATTCAAAATTGAAGGAATACTGAACCAGCATGGTTACCACAGCATCTTGCAGCGGCATGCTATTCCATCCGGTTTGCGTTTAGTTGGACCATCATTTATTTTTCAACAGGACAATGACCCCAAACACCTCCAGACTGTGTAAGGGCTATTTGACCAAGAAGGAGAGTGATGGGGTGCTACGCCAGATGACGTGGCCTCCACAGTCACCAGACCTGAACCCAATCGAGATGGTTTGGGATGAGCTGGACCGCAGAGTGAAGGCAAAAGGGCCAACAAGTGCTAAGCATCTCTGGGAACTCCTTCAAGACTGTTGGAAGACCATTTCAGGTGACTACCTCTTGAAGCTCATCAAGAGAATGCCAATAGTGTGCAAAGCAGTAATCAAAGCAAAAGGTGGCTACTTTGAAGAACCTAGAATATAAGACATATTTTCAGTTGTTTCACACTTTTTTAAGTATATAATTCCACATGTGTTAATTCATAGTTTTGATGCCTTCAGTGTGAATCTACAATTTTTATAGTCATGAAAATACAGAAAACTCTTGGAATGAGAAGGTGTGTCCAAACTTTTGGTCTGTACTGTATATGTGTGTGTAATTTATCATTTATCTTTACTGTGTATCTCAATAGCTCAGGCATGATCCCCCTTCACATCATTCTGCTCTGTCTGTGACTGGATAAAAATAAGCCTGCATCCATTGCTAAACACCACTCAGTTCCTTCCAAAGGTGGAACAGATCAGTAGGAAATTAAGCCCCTTTTATCTCTTCATGATTTTGAAAGGACTGTTTTCGATTATCATGCAGAAAATCCTGCAGACTGACTCTAGGTTCACACCTGCGTTCGGGTTTCCGTTCGTGGGATCCACTTGGGGACCCTACGAACGGAAACCTAATCCGCTTTAAAAAACTTAGACTATAGTGGGGTCCGCCCGGTTTCCGCCCGAAAAATGCAAAGAGAAACCTACTTGCAGGACTTCTCTCTGCGTTTTTTTTTTAATTAGAATGATGGACGAAATGCCTGAACGGGCAATGAGCGCAGGTGTGAATCCAGCTTGACAAACATTGGGGGCAACTATATTTTGCGTTTTTTTTAGAATTCAGTGCTGGGTAAATTCTGACTTTCAAGTCTATTCTAATTTGTGCTTGGCCTTTGCACTGCTAAGAATTCAGGGTAAGGAATATGCAAATAAGACCACATTTGATGAAAGAGAAACCTGCTCTAGTGCTACCTTTAGGAAGGTGGCTCCATATAGGTTAATACCTGGTTTTCAAAGAAACCTAGTAGCATAATCAGTGAATAATATCTAAGACAGAATAACTCCAAAAGGAAGTGGGACCCATCTGCTAACAGCTGTTTCGAGGGTATTGGTTCTCATCAGTGCAGAGCAGGGTAAGAGGTCTAATAAGTCCATCTCTCCCTCATGAGACATAGTATCCTTTCTGGCCTGTGTCTTAATTTTTGACTTGTTTTCCTTTTTATTCATCCATTTTTATTTTTTTTTTCTTTAACTATAGGCTGAGGAACAATTGAAAATTGTTGAAGAACAAAGGAAAATACATGAGGAAAGGATGAAACTAGAACAAGAAAGACAGCGACAACAAAAGGAAGAGCAAAAAATGATATTGGGCAAGGGAAAGTCAAGGCCGAAATTATCTTTCTCATTAAAAAGCCCTGATTGATTCTAGCATATGAACATTGTCCTAACCAAGCTAAGACTATGTATGGTAGCTTCATGTTGAAGTGTCTTTTTTTTTCCTTTTTTTTTTTTTTTTTTTTTTTTTTAAGTCTGGAATATCGAATATCATTTCTCAAAGGGGCTGTGCTCTCAATTCCGTAATGTATGTTTCATTTTTTATATATATAGGTATAACAGCTATTGACTGAATCAAATTTTAGTCAAATCCTAATCAGAATATTTGTTTTTACATAATGTTTCATAATTTTTTGGACTACGTAAAAATGGCCTAGGTTCCTTTAACGGAGTTGTCCTGCCAATTTAAAAAATAAAAATTTCCCTGTTTCATTGCTTTTAGTATCCGCTGCCAGTCTTTGCTTCCCAGGTCCTCTTGACATACAGGAGATGGTTGCTCATCCATTCACTGACTGAGGCAAGTCACCTCTGTAGCCATTGCTTAATCAGTCATTTCCTGTGTGGTGAGAGGGAATGGGAAGTGTTAGAATAGGAGCGGTGAGGACTTGGTGAAGTGGATATGGATTTCTGAGCATTCTGACCTTTATGATTTTTTTTTTTATATATATAGATAGATATATATATATCTATATATATAGATATATATATATATTGGCTGGACATCTCCATTAAACAGATTTTCATGATCTGATAAGGATTTCACCACCCCTGATGCTATATTTTTTTACAGAAGAGCATTGTTTGGTCTGCTCTTTTACAAAGCATTGACTGTTTGCATCCGTAAATTGCCACAGTATTGTTGGAACTTTTGTACTGTATTGTAAAACCAGTGTCCCCATGATGCTGTTCCACTTGCACTTGATGTCCCGGTACAGGTAAGGATACAGATAGTGAAACGATTCCTCTCCCAAGTTTACCTAGTTCAGTATTGTCAGTACACAATTGTTTTTAACTACATTGATGCAATCCAATCAGATTTTCCACAATGTGTAAATACATCAGTTGGCTGAATAAAGTCTTAAATGCCTCATGTATGTTGTGAATGTTTAAAGGGATTTGTTTGTTGAAAATCTTTGCCCAATGTATTTTTGTAGTGAAGCTTGAGATTTTTTTATTTTTTTTTTCTAAGTACCATGTTACAGATGCCGTATCATGTTTAAACAGCTGGTTGGCTTGACTGCCTCCCATAAATGCCTGAATACCTAACACTTTCTAATTCTTGCATAAAATGCATGCGGTAGCTATCAAGGAAATTCATCATATTCAATAAAACCGTATGTCCGAGCCGAACAAATGTCGTGAAAGTGAAGAGGAAACCTTGGAGAAACTATGAAACCACAAGTCCCATGAATGCAAATGTTCAACAATTGGTGTTTTTTCCTAACCATACTGCAGTACATGTTTCTTTGTTCTTGTGGAAAACCTCTGGATTGTGATCACTTCTGCCGGAAGGATTTACTTTGTTTTCATTCCCTGGAAACCTGCAAGATAAATGGTCATTAGTTTACAATAAAGGAATAACCCTGCACCATTTTTGAGGAGAGTTTTTTTTTTTTTTTTGGTGAAACAAAATGTTTCTTAGCTAAAACTTTACCGTTATGAGTGTACAGATATGTCATTAGTATATGTGTGTATGCTGTATAGCAGAATTTATGGAGTGCTTTATGATAACCTGGTACAGAAGCTGAGCAAATGTTCGTTTTGTTTTTTTTTAAGAAACATGTTGGAAATGGAAACCTTTTAGATTTCTACACATCTGTAATATACCCTATACTAATGAAGGGTAGAGTGAGTTTTGATTAAGACTTAAGTTGTCCCCAGTGCAATGAATAACATATTGACAAAGCTGAAACCTCACTTCATATTCTGTATGCTTTAATCTTGAATTTTCAGGTATTGCTTACGCAGAAAAAAACCTTGATTTTAAAGGGAGTGTGTCAGCAGGAAAATCATAATGTAATGATGGTTCTTTGTAGTGCTCCTTACACACTTTTCAAATATGTACTTTGTTAAGCATTACAGATGCCTTATCAGAGAATCTTCAGATTAGGAGAAAAGGGCTTTTAGGGCGTCTATTATCTTCCACTGGCTTCATTCTGCGCTGTGGATTTCCTCCCCTATCTGCTGCCCAGCTCATCCTACCATCCTTTAACAGCTTTTTGTGACCCAAAAATGGCTGTAAAACTTTTTTTTTTTTTTTCCTTTTTAGTGATGTCTCTATGGGACCTGAACCAGCGCTACACTGATTGCTGGTTCAGCACTATAGATTGCAATACATGTGTATTGCAGTCTGTAGAGGAGGTCAGCCTATGCAGACGCACTTTCTCTCTTCTTGGCATGATCAACCAGGTACTGGGGGCTCCTAGCAGCCTGGGGTTACTGGCCAGACCCCAGGCTGCAGAAGCTACAGGTTTGACCGTGGCATCCAAGGGGTTAAAACCCCTGATCGGGGGTTAAAGAGCAGGGTGTTAGCGGTAAGTTAACACCCGCTCCCGATGCTGTCCGCAGCATTCAGTTTCAATGACAAACACCTAAGATGCCGCGGTTGCTGTTGCAGCGGGAGCCTTGCTGTCAGATACAGCTGGGCTCCACAGGTGATCGCATGGTCTCTGCTTCTGAGCCCACTCGATCACCATCACGTACATGTACATGAGGATGCAGTAACTACCCACATTCTCCCACGTACATGTATGTGTCAATGCGTGAAGCCAATCAACCAGCTTTAGGGGTGACCCTTGACCCGAACTTCAGTGCTGACGATCGGATTCAGGTACCCGAATGCAAGAAGTTCGGCTCAACACTACTTATGAATGAAACTGAATTTTCTCTCAAATGGAGCTGGAAGGCTGAATAAGGGGTCGTTCACACTACCGATAGTAGTGTCCGTTGCTAGCATCCGTTACAAAACATCCATCATAAAAACGTTAAAAATCCCATTGATTTCAATGGGATTTGATCTGTTGTCCGTTAGTGTGTTTTCACCAAATCCATTACCTGTCCGTGTTTGTTTTTTTTTTTTTTTTTAGTGGACATAATGCGGGGTGCAGGACTTTGTCAGTTCAAAATAACAGACTTATGACGGGCGTTAAGCATCCGTTATTTTTTTAACATTGTCTATGGCTAACGGACAGTCATCTGTTATACTGTCCATCATTATTGTCCGTTTTTTACCTCAATGAACAATTTTTCTGATGAGACTCCATTTAAAGCCTACCTCTCTCTTTTTTGACTTTTCAGAATGAGCTGCCATGTATGTGTATATGAGTAGTATCATTTCTGGTAATTATATTACTTTTACTCTGTGGTTTTTAGAGGTCCCGCTGATGTATGGAGATACTAGCGATGCTAACTACCATGCACTGCTCACAGTAGGTAGAGGGACCATCTGCTCTCTAACTCAAAATTAGCCCCAGACCCATGCAGGACATATAGAGAAGTACTGATGTGACTAAAGCAATTTGCTTGTGTTAAACACCTCGTACATAGCTTCAGGTTCATACGAAGCATGCGTTTCTTCTCTTAACCCCTGCACTTCCTACTCACACCACCTTCCTCCCCTCCATAGACTTTTATAGACATGTAATCTGAATCATGCTATCTGTTTCATGGCGCACATAGCAGAATCTTCCAAGATAAACTCAGTTTATCAGAGGATGGAGAGCAGGGAAACAGCCTGCTAAGATCAGAAAGAGGTATTTCTCTCAGGTAAGATATGTTAGCAAATTTTGTCACCTTCCAAGTAATTTATACAAAATTTGTTAAAATTACAGTGGCCTGTTTAACCAACCAGTGAATTTTCCCAACTCCTCTTAACCTGTTAGGCTAGGTTCACATAGGTCGAAATCTGCTGAAAATTGGCGGAGAGAAAAATCCTGCATGAAGTCTGTAAGTGTCCTTGGGTAACTGCAGTTTTAGCGGAAGGCTCTCAGTCATTCGGTTCCCCCGGCGGACCTGCACGATGGAGTACCCAGAGCAAGTGTGAATCTAGCCTTAAATAGTTGCGTTGTCTCTGCTGAGTGGATAAGCTCCCTCCCCCCCCCCCCACTTATCTCAAGGGGAATTTGGACTTTTTTTTTTTTTTTTTTTTGTCCTTCACAGGTGCTTTCTGCTAAAAGTCAGCTTGTTACCAGACACATTATCAGGATTTACAGAAAGGTCTGTGGCAAGCTTTTAGGCTAGGGCCCCATGTTGTAGAAACACAGTGCTTTTTGTTGCATATTTTGTCAGGAGTGGATTGAAAAGGAATGGAAAATATAAAGGAAGCTCTTAGAAGTTTCCCTTCTGTTAAATTCACTTCTGACTTTGGCTTAAAAAAACGCTACAGATCTGCAACACAGGGCCTTAGCCTTAAAGTATTAGATTTTCAAAGGATCATAAAAAGGAACCAGCCCCATCATGTGCAGTATGATAGCATTCCATTTCCATTGGTACCCTTTTCTACCTTTCTGTTGCAGCAAAGTAAAGTTATAAATGTTTGAAAGTAATATGCAAATTTGCCTAAGTAGCCATGGAGTGCGGGGAGCAGCTTCAGCCTAGTCACACTTTCCACTTACTAATAACACCTCCTTTACTTGATTGACGTCTCCCACGTGATGTCAAGGAGTGAGGAGATGGTGAAGGAGATGGCATTTGTGCCCAGAAGGCATGATTAGCGCACAGTGTGACTAAACTGAAGCTGCTCCCCGCTCCAAGTGACTACTTAGGTCTTTTGCTGCTGCATGGATGCCAGAAGTCCTCAGCCTTATGTGACCACGGATGCCAATCGGCGGCCTCAACAGTTGCTGGAGTGGTAATGGTTATGGCACTCACATGCATCTTGGTTCTTTACCAGTGACCACTGAATCTGCTTATTGGTTTAAAGGTTAGGACTTATGGCTTCCATGCACCATCATGAGACTGAAAGGGCCCTGGCGACAGACAACGTGAGTATGCTTTAATTTTAATATTAAGTTATAATACTTTAATATTATATTATTTCTCCCAAATTGAGTTACATGTTTCCAATTTGATTTGTCATAATGGTAGTTTGTGAGGTTTGCTATTCAAAAATTACTGTTATACTCTGGGGTCTCTTCAGACCCCACAGTATAATTAGTGGAGGCCCAGCAGAGATGAGTAAACATAACAAACAGTGTTACTCATCTCCATTGGACTCCAGCCTGGGTCTTAGGCCTCTTCTGGCCTCCAGAGTGACACCAGGGACAGCTGAGGCCTATGATTGGGCCACTGAGGCCCGAACCCCAAAAAATGTGGGTTTGGCTGAACCCCATATTGTTATAAAATCTCTATTTGTATGAGATTGTTTTTATTTTATTAACATAGGGGCCATACATAACATTGAGCAATATGATCAAACAGCTGCTTATGTTAGATGTTTTATGCTGCAGTAATATCACACTGACTATTAATACTGCACACTCAAGGCCATTCTGCTTGGAGGTCAATCTGTAGTTAGAACGTCTTACACCTTTACTGTATATGCAACAAAATCTCTACAGTGTCAGTCTATTAGCCGACTTAGTGGCCACAGTTACAATTGCAGAATATAGTACTCTATTCAAAATATAGATAGTGACATGGAAAGTTAAAAATAAAATCATGAAAAATTCCTAAATATGTTTCATATTAAAATTTAGACCATTTTCGTGACACATTCACACTTTTAAAGCCTCTTGGAACATTTTAGTGATGGTCAGAATAATCTCTAATGTAATTTTAAGTGATCAAAAACTATATCCATTTTTAGAACAGATCTATAAAAGCCAATGAAAGGGCTTATTGCCACTGACGCATTGTAATATTTTATTTCACCTTACTTTCCCTTTTATAAATAAAAGAAACACAGGAGACCATCTCAATCAATAGTGTGGGCTTAACCTTATTAGTCCTTTGTATTGGTGTGCCATAATAATAAATGACTGTTGTGCTTCTATGGTGTCCGTCAAAAATAGTATGGTGATACATAGATTCCAAATGTAAAGTGTAGAAACTAAGCTTTTGTATTTAGAAAATTGATAAAAGATGTTTTAAACATAGATAAAGAAATATTTCACCCCCGTTAGCTTCCCTCTACATTCCTAAATGTATCATACATAATCTGTACCAATTTACCAGGTTATTCCTTTTCATTCTCCTTCCAATAATATATCTTCAGTAATACTTTTAAAACCAGTCCTTAGGGAACACTTAACATGGCAAGACTTTATTACTTTTCTGCTGCCTCGAACAAAGTAGAATTATTAAGCGGCTACTGCAGAATTCCCATATCTTCATATTAGTAGCTGCATTTGCTTTGTATTTTCTCTTTCACTATAGGCTTATGTCACTGTAGCCTCCACAGAAAATGTTTGTATAAAGGTGATAGTTCAACAAATAACTTCTCAAAAAGACAGTACTGGTGACTTTACACAACAGCCTAAACACTTGAGGGACATAATCCTTAGTAAATAAGAAATACAGGTTCATCTCAATAAATTAGAATATCTTTGAAACGTTTATTTACTTCAGTAATTAAATTCGGTGGCGGTGGCCCCGGGCCCACTGACTTTGTAGGGCCCACTCCAGGGCCGCACACAGCCTGTGCGTATCTACTATTTTCTTCCTAGGGGTACCATAGAATAGGGGTGTCAAGGTTCCTGGAGGAAAATAGTAGATGCGCACAAGCTGTGTGCAAGAGGAGGTCCCGCCTACCCCATCACTGCTCTGTAAGTACATTAAAACTATACAGAGGAACAGTATATGGAATGGTATGTGGGGGAGGGGGACTATAACCTGTGTGTGGGTGTGGGTGGTATTAGCTCACTATTACAGTAATGGTGCCCTCCACAGGTAACAGCATTACTTATGTGGGGGGGGGGCTATTACTGTAACATCATTACTTATGTGGGGGAGGAACTATTACCTTTGGGGGGATGCTACTAGAGCACTATTACAGTAATAGTGCCCCCCACGGCTAATAGCATTACATATGTGAGAAGGCTATTACCCATGGAGGGGGGCACTATTACATGTGGGGTGGCCCTGCAACCCAAATCATGCCCCCCACCAGCACCATCCTCCACCCCCCCACCGGGCTGCAGAACTCTGGTCCTTGGGGCAAAAAAAGTTGGGGGCCACAAGCTTATAGTGGCTTGCGGCTTACAGATTCCTTAGCAACAATTAAGACGTCAGTGTCCTGGCACAGGCGGGTGCAATGACATCACTACATAGCGCCGCCTGTGCTGGGACACAAATGTCCTGTGGTAACGGCATCTTGTAGGCTGCAGGATACAGCAAGGAGAGTCGGCGGTGGCAAGTCCAAGCAAGGGGATTGGAGGCAAGTGAGTATTATTGTTGGGGTTTTTTTTTGTTGGAGAGGTGGGAAGCCTTAAAAATATTAAGGGCCAATAACCATAAGGGGCATTATTAATATAAGGGGGCTATTGGGAGGCAGTATTTATGTAATGGTCTAAGAGGGTATTGTACTATACTTATTTAACGTGGGCATTTTTTATTTAAAGGGGTTGTCCAGGAATTACAGTAATTGGGCAGGAGGCCGGGGAAGGTGAAACATAAAAAAAACAACATATTCCACTGTCTCCAGCGCTGCGATGTCCCCCACCGTTGTCTGGTCCAACGCCGCCCAGGGGCTTGTTCTGGCAGAAGTCCTCGCCACACGTGACTGCTGAGGCCAATCAGTGGCCTCACTGGTCACAGAAAAGGACCCAGAACGTCACCAGTGACGTATGCGAGTGATATCCCGGGTCCTTTCCTGTGACCGCTGAGGCCACGTGCAGCAAGGACTTCCACCAGAACAAGCCCGCAGGCGACGCTGGACCTGACAGCAACGGGGGACACCAAAGTGCCTGGGACAGGAGAGTATGTTTTGTTTTGTTTTTTTTATGTTTCACCTTTCCCGGCCTCCTGCCCCAGTTCTGCATTTCCTGGACAACCCCTTTAAGGGAATATACAGGAGAACTATTAATTAGGGGGTATTATTAGCTGAGGCATTATTGATTTAAGCAGGCATAAAAGAGTATTTTTTGGGGGGACACAGGGGGAATTATTGATTTAAGAGAGCATACAGGAGTATTATTAATTGGGGGGGGGCACAGGGGCATTATTAATTGAGGGGCACTATTCATTTAAAGGATTGTACTATCATAAATGTTAAAGCCGGCAGCAGGCGAGCCTTATAACGTACATTCTCCCCTTTATCTGCACTGGGCTGTCTGTCACCTTTGCTTGTATACAGAGAGGCTGCAGCGAGATAATCACAACAGCGGAATTGCAGCGACCCAACACTATATACTGCTGTGCTGTAGAGAGCGGTGATTGGCTGCTGCGGTCTCATCAACTTGACATCAGTGCTGCAGTCGCTCCATATACAAATAGTGCAGTGAAGGTGATGGCTGGCCCAGGGCAGGGACAGAGTGGGGGATGCAGGTAAGTGTCAGTGCATTTTTATTTACAACCCTGGCCTGCTGCCTGCTTTAATATTTCCAGAACAATCCCTTTATGGGGGCACACAGGAGGAATTAATTAAGGGGCATTGTTAATTTAATATACATATGGGGGTATCATTCGTTTTTACAGGGGATTTTTATATCATGTATTTTATAATTTGGGTAGCAGCAGGATGGAGACTTTGTATAGGCAAGGAAAATGTGGGTCACGTGTCTGGAGAAGTGAGGAGTCAAAGATGTCTGTGCTGCATACTTTACAGAGACAAGCTGCAGCTGGAAGAAGTGGTCATGGCGGTCAAGATGGAAGAGACGAGAAATGTGAAAAATTACAGTCAGAGACGTCACCTGTAAGTAACAACATTTTCCTGTACTGTATTAACTTAAACTGTATGCAGAGCCCTGTGTACAGCCAGTATCTGTGGTCACCATATAGTGATAACATCGGTATACCCAGGTAGGGGCCCACTTGGATATGTTTGCCCCCCCTGTGCTGAACCCCTAGATACACCTCTGGACATTGTGTAAAACATAAAAACAGAATACAATGATTTGCAAATCCTTTTCAACCTATATTCAATTGAATACACCACAAAGACAAGATATTTAATGTTCAAACAGATAAACTTTATTGTGTTTTTGCAAATATTCACTCATTTTGAATTTGATGCCTGCAACACGTTCCAAAATAGCTGGGCCAGGGGCAAGTTTACCACTGTGTTACATCACCTTTCCTTTTAACAACACTCAATAAGCGTTTGGGAACTGAGGACACGAATTGTTGAAGCTTTGTAGGTGGAATTCTTTACCATTCTTACTTGATGTACAACTTCAGTTGCTCAACAGTCTGGGGTCTCCATTGTCGTATTTTGCTCTTCATAATGCGCTACACATTTTAAATGGGAGACAGGTCTGGACTGCAGGCAGGCCAGTCTAGTACCCGCTCTTTTTTACTACAAAGCCACGCTGTTGTAACACACGCAGAATGAGGCTTGGCATTGTCTTGCTGAAATAAGCAGGGATGTTCCTGAAAAAGATGTCGATTGGATGGCAGCATATGTTGCTCTAAAACCTGTATGTACCTTTCAGCATTAATGGTGCCTTCATAGATGTGCCATGGACACTAACACACCCCCATACCATCAGAGATGCTGGCTTTTGAACTTTGCACTAACAATCCGGGCAGTCCTTTTCCTCTTTGGCCCGGAGAACACGATGTCCATGATTTCCAAAAACAATTTGAAACGTGGACTGGTCAGACCACAGGACACTTTTCCACTTTGCGTCAGTCCATCTCAGATGAGCTCAGGCCCAGAGAAGCCGGCGGTGTTTCTGGGTGTTGCTGATATATAGCTTTCGCTTTGCATAGTAGAGTTTTAACTTGCAGTTGTAGATGTAGCTACAATCTCTGTTCACTGACAATGTTTTTCTGAAGTGTTCCTGAGCCCATGTGGTAATATCCGTTATAGAATGATGTCACTTGGCATTCAGTGATGGTTTTCGGCCTTGCCGCTTACTTGCAGGGTTTTGTCCAGATATTATGGACTTTAGATGATGACATCCCTAAATGCCTTGCAATTGTACGTTGAGAAACGTTGTTCTTAAACTTTTGGACTATTTGTACATGCAGTTGTTAACAAAGTGAATGACAGACTCTTTCGGGAATGCTCCATTTATACCCAATCATGACACTCACCTGTTTCCAATTAACCTGTTCACCTCTGGAATGCTCCAAACAGGTGTTTTTTGAGCATTCCTCAACTTTCCCAGTCTTTTATTGCCCCTGTCCCAGCTTTTTTGAAATGCGTTGCAGGCATCAAATTCAAAATGAGTCAATATTTGCAAAAAAACAAAAAGTTGATCCGTTTGAACATTAAATATATTGTCTTTGTAGCATATTCAATTGAATATACAGTACAGACCAAAAGTTTGGACACACCTTCTCATTCCAAGAGTTTTCTGTATTTTCAGAGCTATAAAAATTGTAGATTCACACTGAAGGCATCAAAACTATGAATTAACACATGTGGAATTATATACTTAACAAAAAAGTGTGAAACAACTGAAAATATGTCTTATATTCTAGGATCTTCAAAGTAGCCACCTTTTGCTTTGATTACTGCTTTGCACACTCTTGGCATTCTCTTGATGAGCTTCAAGAGGTAGTCACCTGAAATGGTCTTCCAACAGTCTTGAAGGAGTTCCCATAGATGCTTAGCACTTGTTGGCCCTTTTGCCTTCACTCTGCGGTCCAGCTCACCCTAAACCATCTCGATTGGGCTCAGGTCTGGTGACTGTGGAGGCCAGGTCATCTGGCGTAGCACCCCATCACTCTCCTTCTTGGTCAAATAGCCCTTACACAGTCTGGAGGTGTGTTTGGGATCATTGTCCTGTTGAAAAATAAATGATGGTCCAACTAAACGCAAACCGGATGGAATAACATGCCGCTGCAAGATGCTGTGGTAACCATGCTGGTTCAGTATTCCTTCAATTTTGAATAAATCCCCAACAGTGTCACCAGCAAAGCACCCCCACACCATCATACCTCCTCCTCCATGCTTCACGGTGGGAACCAGGCATGTAGAATCCATTCGTTCACCTTTTCTGCATCGCACAAAGACACGGTGGTTGGAACCAAAGATCTCAAATTTGGACTCATCAGACCAAAGCACAGATTTCCACAGGTCTAATGTCCATTCCTTGTGTTCTTTAGCCCAAACAAGTCTCTTCTGCTTGTTGCCTGTCCTTAGCAGTGGTTTCCTAGCAGCTATTTTACCATGAAGGCCTGCTGCACACAGTCTCCTCTTAACAGTTGTTGTAGAGATGTGTCTGCTGCTAGAACTCTGTGTGGCATTGACCTGGTCTCTAATCTGAGCTGCTGTTAACCTGCGATTTCTGAGGCTGGTGACTCGGATGAACTTATCCTCCGCAGCAGAGGTGACTCTTGGTCTTCCTTTCCTGGGGTGGTCCTCATGTGAGCCAGTTTCTTTGTAGCGCTTGATGGTTTTGGCCACTGCACTTGGGGACACTTTCAAAGTTTTCCCATTTTTTTGGACTGACTGACCTTCATTTCTTAAAGTAATGATGGCCACTCGTTTTTCTTTACTTAGCTGCTTTTTTCTTGCCATAATACAAATTCTAACACTCCATTAGTAGGACTATCAGCTGTGTATCCACCTGACTTCTGAACACCACAACTGATGGTCCCAACACCATTTATAAAGCAAGAAATCCCTCTTATTAAACCTGACAGGGCACATCTGTGAAGTAAAACCATTTCAGGTGACTACCTCTTGAAGCTCATCAAGAGAATGCCAAGAGTGTGCAAAGCAGTAATCAAAGCAAAAGGTGGCTACTTTGAAGAACCTAGAATATAAGACATATTTTCAGTTGTTTCACACTTTTTTGTTAAATATATAATTCCACATGTGTTAATTCATAGTTTTGATACCTTCAGTGTGAATCTACAATTTTTATTGTCATGAAAATACAGAAAACTCTTGGAATGAGAAGGTGTGTCCAAACTTTTGGTCTGTACTATAGGTTGAAAAGGAATTGCAAATCATCGTATTCTGTTTATGTTTTACACAAAGTCCCAACTTCATTGGAATTGGGGTTGTAGTTGATGCATTGGAAGTAGGAAAAATTGCAGCTGAGCAACTTTAACAAGGGACACTTTGTAATTGTTGGACCACTGACTGGGTCAGAGCATCTCTAAAATGGTAGGACTTGTGTAGTGTTCCCACTATACAGTGGTTAGTACTAAATGTTGTCCGAAGAAGGAAAACCAGGGAACCATCAACAGGGTGTGTAGGGAGTGAAGGCTAGCCCATATGGTACAATCCTACTGTGGCAAAAGTTACTGAAAGTTATTGCTGACTATGATAAAAGCACGTTAGAAGAACATAAAATGTATTTCTACTGGGTGCATATGGGGCAATGTAGCCTCAGAGTGATCCATGTGCACATGCTGACCCCTGTCCACTGCTGACAGCATGTAGAGAAGTCATGTGAACACCAGAACTGGACTATGGAGAAATGGAAGAAGATATCCTGGAATGCAATGGCTGAACTACCGCTGTCGCAGCCGTACCATCTGCTTTGGGGCCTGGGACCTTAGAGGACCCAGTTGCCCCCTGCTGCTTTTTTTTAATAGACTGTTTCTTGCTGTATTACACCAGCTGATAGTGGACTCTATCTACTTATCAATCACCGCTCCTTCCCACGACTGCATTAGCCTCCACTTCCCTTTTCCTTCAACCCTACAGAGGGTCCTTTGCGTTCCACATCATATCGCTGACACTATTCAGCGTGGCTAATGGGACCTCCTGGAGATAGAAGAGGAAGCAGAGGCTGAGGTGGCCATGGGCAGGAGTGGGGATCAGTAAGTAAATAGCAGCCGTTACCTGCAGAGGTAATCCATCAGGTAAAAAAAGTCCAATCATTGTAACTTATAGGATTTAAAGCGTGTATTTTATGAGATTTTAAGTGATACACCAACACAAAGTAGCAGATAATTGTGAAGTGGAACGAAAATGATACATGGTTTTCAAAATTTTAATCAGATAAAAATTTGAAAAGTGTGACGTGCAAAAGTATTCAGCCCCCCGTACTCTGATACCCCTAAATAAAATCCAGTGCAATCAATTGCCTTCAGAAGTCACTTAATTATCTAATAGAGTCCAGCTGTGTGTAATTTAGTCTCAGTATAAATACACCTGTTCTGTGAAGGCCTCAGTGGTTTGTTAGAGAACACTAGTGACCAAACAGCATCATGAAGATCAAGGAACTCACCAGATAGGTCAGAGATAAAGTTGTGGAGAAGTTTAAAACAGGGTTAGGTTATAAAACATATCCCAAGCTTTGAGGATTCCAAGAAGCACTGTTCAATCCATCAGCCAAAAATGAAAAAAGTATTCTACAACTGCAAACCTACCAAGACTTGGCAGTCCACCTAAACTAACAGATCGAGCAAGGAGAGCACTGGTCAGAGAAGCAGCCAAGAGGCCCATGGTCACGATAGAGGAGCTACAGAAATCCACAGCTCAGGTGGGAGAATCTGTCCACAGGACAACTATAAGTCATGCACTCCACAAATCTGGCCTTTATGGAAGAGCGGCAAGAAGAAAACCATTGTTGAAAGAAAGACATAAGAAGTGCCATTTGCAGTTTGCCACAAGCCATATAGCACAGCAAACATGTGAAAGAAGGTGCTCTGGTCAGATGAGACCAAAGTTGAACTTTGTGGCCTAAATGCAAAGTGCTATGTGTGGCGGAAAAGTAACACTGCTCATCACCCTGAACACACTATCCCCACTGGGAAACATGGTGGTGGCAGCATTGTGTGGTGGGGATGATTTTCTTCAGCAGGGACAGGGAAGCTGGTCAGAGTTGATGGGAAGATGGATGGAGCTAAATACAGAGCAATCTTTGAAAAAAAAACCTGCTGGAGGCTGCAATAGACTTGAGACTGGGAAGTAGATTCACCTTCCAGCAAGACAATGACCCTAAACATACAGCCAGAGCTACAGTGGAATTGTGTAGATCAAAGAATATTCATGTGTTAGAATGGCCCAGTCAAAGTCCCATTGAGCATCTGTGGCAAGACATGAAAATTGCTGTTCACAGACGCTCTCCATCCAATCTGGCTGAGCTTGAGCTATTTTGCAAAGAAGAATGGGCAAAAATCTCAGTCTCTAGATGCGCAAAGCTGGTAGAGACATACCCCAAAAGACTTGCAGCTGTAATTGCAGCGAAAGGTAGCTCTATAAAGTATTGATATAGGGGGGCTGAATACTTTTGCATGTCACACTTTTCAGATTGATCTATCACTTAAAATCTCAATAAAATACATTTAAGTTTGAGGTTGAAAGGTGAAAAAATGTGAAAAAGTTCAAGCCACTGTATAACTGTTTGAAGTAACTCTCCCCACCCTCATTTTCTCTACACTTTATATAACCCCATACTACCCTACACAGTAACATTCAGTTAGTGGCAGGAACAGTTCTCAATACTGAAACAAGGGAAAGAGTGAAAAAAATGCAGGATTTCACAGAAAGGATCAAAAATTTGTCAATAAAGTATATTACAAAATGTATTAATGACACAAATACTGCCAGAAAATTAAAAGTTGTCTGAAAGTTTAGTTACGCTTTAAAGGACATACTACTTGAATCTTGATGCCAGATACCACAGGACACTTTCAGCTGTCTGAAATACTTGACTTAATGAGAGAGCTGATTTACTGACACAATGAGATCTATTAAATATATTTTCGGGCACAATGAGATCTATTAAATATTAGGCAGGTGGTTTTAATATCTGATCAGTGTATACTGTATAATAGGTGCTTCTGCACACTACAGCACAACTTCCTTTGAATTTCAAACAAATGCTATAATAAAAATCTTATTGACAAAAATGTAAAGTCATCCAAACCCTGCCAAGTAACTAATGTATAAGGGGGCCTCCAGACAGATTTGGACTGGCCCACAGGGGAACAGGTAAGTCCCCCAGTGGGCCCCTAGCCCCCTAAGCCCTGCCAGAGTGGGGCATGCAATAGTATACTAACGGCACTACATACAGATAGGCAGGATACAGCATCTCACGCAACCTATGTGCCCATATAATAAAGTGGATAGAATATTTAACAATCTACCCAATTTATTATACTGTATATAAAAAGGAATTGGGTGGCTGAGATGACATCTACACCACTATCCTCCATCCTGGGCACCATCTCCTTACTGTCACTGTAGGGCTCCCATCACCAGTCATCTTTCTCACAGAGCTAAGGGAGCCCTAGTCTAAGACAAGGAGTAGGTAGCAGGTTAGGGTGGGTTCACACCTGCGTTCCAGTCTGTCCGTTGCCAATCCGAGTGAAAATCTCGGCGAACGGGATTGGCATCGGATACAGACCGGTCAGCGACGCATTGGTTAAAAACCCATTCATTTGAATGGGTTTTTAAAGCAATGCGAGGGTGTGCGCTTGCACCCTCTGCGCTGCGAATCCTTTTTTTTTCGTCGGAAACAAAGTCAGACAGGCAGGACTTCGTGTCCGACGAAAAAAAAACGGCTTCGCAGCGCAGAGGGTGCAATCGGACACCCTCGCATTGCTTTAAAAACCCATTCAAATGAATGGGTTTTTAACCAATGCGTCGCTGACCGGTCTGTATCCAATGCCAATCCCGTTCTCCGAGATTTTCACTCTGATTGGCAACGGACGGACTGGAACGCAGGTGTGAACCCACCCTTACTACTGAAAAAATAGGGGGCAGGTAATATCTGCTTTTATCTGTATAGTGGGCTCCCAGAATAAATTCTACTGGTGGTCCCTAAGCCCTAGGCCCACAAATAATCACCCTTAAGTCAGTAAAACCCCATCCTGATTCAGGCAACTGTAGCACCATTTTGTTTGTGTTGGACTGCTTTTAGTAAAATAGCATGTACTGTAACAAAGACACTACAGATTGTTTTACATGTTTGACTCTAGGAGCTACAGTATGAAATGTTTTCTTCAAGAAACAGATATTGATTGACAGGGCTCACAGACAGCAGCCTGCAGACATTAGCGAATGATTGATCACAATGAGACAATAACAATCAGAAGAGCGATATCTGTGAAGCTGTATGAATGGTGAAATTGTTCACTGTTTGATTAGAAAGACAATGATCAGAGATATGGCTGCAGGACTGGAAGCTATCTTGAATGCACATCATTGATCAGTCTGAGAGTGATAAGGCTGAGAATAGCTTAGCATATCTGAAGACAAGATTTCATCTACTTAGATCAGTTAATGTTATAGTGTGTGATTTTTGCATTTGCTCTTCTTTCTTAGGACACATTATTTGATCCCTGAGAAGAGTGTTAGTGCGTCATGATGAAAATCGTAATAGATTTAAAGGAAATCAGCCCATTATGATAATTAAAAGAAATCTTGTTATAAGCTGTCCTATGGGCACAACGGTGGATAGCCAACCATTCTTCTGATTCTGTCTTATTGTCATGTTGACAGTCGAAGAGTTATCCGTTGCAAAGAAATCTGCAGTGATCAGAAAAGACTTGTGTATCAGATAGCAATAATGGAATAAATGGGATGATGATGGGACATGTGGGGACATGCTGCAGCTCTTGGGAAATAGGGAAGATTTCCCATAAGAAACACACCCACCTCCTTGACATTGCCTAACTGTTTTGACTCTATTAGCACCCTTCTTGCTTGTGTCCTAGATATTCACTGGTGATCTTATGGTATGCTGCTCTACTTTCAGGATTATCTATCAATCACATAGTGCAGTGAATTAAACCCTTAAGGACACGGGCAAAAGAACGCCTTAAGATGTTTAGACGGCCCCATTTTTCAAAACTTACATTTCACTTTATATGGCAGTAACTTTGAGACGCTTTAACTTACTTAAGTCATTTTGAGATTGTTTTTTTGTGACACATTGTACTGCATATAAGTGGTAAACTTTTTCAGACTAATAGTTATACCACCCAAATTCATTACTAAATATTATCTACCTGCTTTATTTTCATCATCTTTTAATCGTCCTTAAATTTATTTTGGACGTCAGAAAGGTTACAAGCAGGGGCGTAACTTGAGGGGGTGCAGAGCATATGGTTGCACCTTGGCCCAGGAGCTTTATCGGGCCCCATCAAATCTCTCTTTCAATATAAAGAGCCGTTTGTTAGCCATTTAAGCATTTCATAAAAAAAAAAATATGGAGGTAAAATTTTAATATTTCATTTTTTTCAATAATACATTCATTTAGCCCTAAAATTTACACATTCACAAATGCAAAGGAGAAAACGCATGTCATAATTTGTTATGCAATTTCTCCGAGCATGGAAAATACCCCACATGTGGATGTTAACTGCTGCCAGATTTTGCTGGAATAGTTTTCAGGTGTCATGTCTCATTCGCAGAGCCCCTAAAGTAGTTGTACAGTGGAAACCGTGTAAAAGTGACACCATTTTGGAAACTACACCCCTCAAGGAATTTATCAAGGGGCATAGCAAACATTTTGACCACACAGCTGTTTCATAGATTTTATTAACAATGGGGTGTGAAAATGAAAAATTACTTTTTTTCCAATAAAACTTCACTTTAGCCCCAAATGTGAAAATGAAAAATTACTTTTTTCCAATAAAACTTCACTTTAGCCCCAAATGTGAAAATGAAAAATTACTTTTTGCCCAATAAAGGACCAATTTAGCCCCAATTATTTCATTTTCACCCCACAATTTGATATGCAATTTTTCCAGAGTACAGAAATACCCCACATGTGGGCCACAGAAGGCTTTTGTAGAGCCCCTACAGTGCCTGTGCAATGGGAAGTACTAAGAAGTGACCTCATTTTGAAAACTGCACACTTCCAAAAAAATATCAAAGGGTATAGTGACCAAGAGATGGTTTCCAAGAAAAATTTGCAGCAGATGCAAAATGAAAACTGAAATTTTCCCAGATATATTGTATTTCAATGCCCGATATGTCAAGCCACGCTTGTGGCATTGTGAACGGTCAGCTCTAAAGTTATTATTCTCTGTTTCCTGATTTTGGAAAGGCCATATATGCGGCCCTTCATTTTGCTGGTACTGTAAAACGTAGTGCATAGTGTTTTTTTACACAACATGGGGCCTTAGCCTAAATGCTTTTTTGTGGTCCTAAATTTGAAGTAAAATTTGGGGGAAATTTATGACAAATGGCATATTCAACACCAATCTTCATATCCCCTGTGCTGCTGGAGGGTATGCCTTATTTATGAATAGGTTTGCGGGTCCTCATGAATGAGCGCACCCTTGCAAGGCAATGTGCCTGGAAGGAAATATACGTGCACTCATAATTGCCTTAGATTTCCTGCATCATTTACGCCAGTTTTCTGGCATACACTCATGTTTCAAATGGCATCTGTAAATGTTGTAAACTGGTGTAGATTAAATCTGCCTGACTGACCTTGTAGTCGAACATATAATTATAAATGTTTGGGCTCGGGGAGCTCTAACACCACTCCCCCCATTCACTGCACTGTGGCTATAACATTTGAGAACTACACTGGACACTACTGGTGCGTAGAGTGTTTGCCACTTCTTTATCCCCAAGACCATTAATAGTGGGAATTCGACATAGCAACAAAGAGACCAACAACCTGGGCTACAGTTCATGCATTGAGAATTTAATGTTATGATGACCATACACCACAAGTAGCTTTTGGCTAAATAATTATTTAACACCCCAATAGAGATGCATGCTCGGCCGTAGGGAGAGGCAACTCTGACAACAGTTTATCTCTCTTCAAAAGGATCAGGCATGTTGAATTCCAGCATGACTGATCTTTCTTTCTCCTGATATCTGTGGAGCTGTGACCCCTATACACATTAGATGGTCGTCTGGTGCCTCTAAATACGGCATGTTTGTCTGATGTCCTCTCATGTGTGTTGCAACCTTTACAGTTGAATGGCTCTTTAATGTGGCTTGAGTTTACAATGAGAGTTAATTAACACATCCTTTACTAGCTTCTTCATTGTATATAACAGTAGAAGCCATCTGCAGATAAGGTCTCAGCCTGTAGAAAGAAACAATTAGATTGTTTTGGGAAGAAATTAATGTCTTCTGGTCTCAGCCCACAATGACCCTTCCTGAGTATAGACTCACATGAGTGGATTGAATGCCAGCATCCTCATCACTCATTCCCTACATACCCTATCTTCTAATTACATGCTATTTGCTCACTTATAACATTCTTGATTATCTCCTGTTTATCTGAAGGAACAGGGAACTGGAAGAAAAACATATATGCATCACCTGTCATCATATAAAAGGATAACAAAGGCTACACAATTAGTAGATGTGTAGAGTTTAATGCACATAGCTGGAAGTAGGTCACGGGAACCTAATTAAGGAAGGAAACATGTTTGGGTTGTATATGTGTGTTATGTTTGTTGTGTCTGTCATTTATTACAGTATTACTGTATTCTTTATTGTTTTATGCTAAATATATTTAAAATGTATATAATTTTATATGTGTTAGCATATATACAGTCATATGAAAAAGTTTGGGCACCCCTATTAATCTTAATCATTTTTAGTTCTAAATATTTGGGTGTTTGCAACAGCCATTTCAATTTGATATATCTAATAACTGATGGACACAGTAATATTTCAGGATTGAAATGAGGTTTATTGTACTAACAGAAAATGTGCAATATGCATTAAACAAAAATTTGACCGGTGCAAAAATTTGGGTACCCTTATCATTTTATTGATTTGAATACTCCTAATTACTTTTTACTGACTTACTGAAGCACAAAATTGGTTTTGTAACCTCACTGAGCTTTGAACTTCATAGCCAGGTGTATCCAATCATGAGAAAAGGTATTTAAGGTGGCCAATTGCAAGTTGTTCTCCTATTTGAATCTCCTCTGAAGAGTGGCATCATGGGCTCCTCAAAACAACTCTCAAATGATCTGAAAACAAAGATTGTTCAACATAGTTGTTCAGGGGAAGGATACAAAAAGTTGTCTCAGAGATTTAACCTGTCAGTTTCCACTGTGAGGAACATAGTAAGGAAATGGAAGACCACAGGGACAGTTCTTGTTAAGCCCAGAAGTGGCAGGCCAAGAAAAATATCAGAAAGGCAGAGAAGAAGAATGGTGAGAACAGTCAAGGACAATCCACAGACCACCTCCAAAGAGCTGCAGCATCATCTTGCTGCAGATGGTGTCACTGTGCATCGGTCAACAATACAGCACACTTTGCACAAGGAGAAGCTGTATGGGAGAGTGATGCGAAAGAAGCCGTTTCTGAAAGCACGCCACAAAGAGTGTCGCCTGAGGTATGCAAAAGCACATTTGGACAAGCCAGCTTCATTTTGGAAGAAGGTCCTGTGGACTGATGAAACAAAGATTGAGTTGTTTGGTCATACAAAAAGGCGTTATGCATGGCGTCAAAAAAACACAGCATTCCAAGAAAAACATTTGCTACCCACTGTAAAATTTGGTGGAGGTTCCATCATGCTTTGGGGCTGTGTGGCCAATGCCGGCACCGGGAATCTTGTTAAAGTTGAGGGTCGCATGGATTCAACTCAGTATCAGCAGATTCTTGAGAATAATGTACAAGAATCAGTGACGAATTTGAAGTTACGCCGGGGATGGATATTTCAGCAAGACAATGATCCAAATCTACTCAGGCATTCATGCAGAGGAACAATTACAATGTTCTGGAATGGCCATCCCAGTCCCCAGACCTGAATATCATTGAACATCTGTGGGATAATTTGAAGTGGGCTGTCCATGCTCGGCGACCATCAAACTTAACTGAACTGGAATTGTTTTGTAAAGAGGAATGGTCAAAAATACCTTCATCCAGGATCCAGGAACTGATTAAAAGCTACAGGAAGCGACTAGAGGCTGTTATTTTTGCAAAAGGAGGATCTACTAAATATTAATGTCACTTTTCTGTTGAGGTGCCCATACTTTTGCAGCGGTCAAATTTTGGTTTAATGCATATTGCACATTTTCTGTTAGTACAATAAACCTCATTTCAATCCTGAAATATTACTGTGTCCATCAGTTATTAGATATATCAAATTGAAATGGCTGTTGCAAACACCCAAATATTTAGAACTAAAAATGATTAAGATTAATAGTGGTGCCCAAACTTTTTCATATGACTGTATATATATATATATATATATACATATATATACACACACACACACACACACACACACACACACACATACATGGTTTCACTGACACGGAACATGATATGTTTATTCTCTGTATTCCATATAGGTATTCAAAGTTTCCTGCCTATATCAGTCTAAAGTCTTACAGTGACCTTGGCCCTGCACATAAAATAAGACCCTAGGTATCAGATGTCAAGAGAGTCAGCTACTGTGAATTCTCACTTCTCAGAGAGAACACCATTATATTAATCGTGGGACTTTTCAAGACCAAACATGGTTCTGGGAGAGTTAACAATACTTGTGGGAAGAAGGTAGACATGACTAGTAATAGATGTTTAATACAGCTGCCAATACTTGTACAACTCTCTCTGAAGATCTGAAAATGATGTGATTTCCCAGTGGTCACTATTATAGTAACAAATACTAGGATTGCACAATTAACTATGCTTCAGCTATTTGCATTTCTTTTTTTTACCAAACGATCATTTGTTGAAATAGAAGAAAATAATTCAATGTACAGGGCTTGCAATGGAGTGGTAACACCTGGCTCAAGAGACTGTCCATAGAAATGAATTTGCAGCATGCTGGAACTGTTTTCAAGTCTGGTGGATTGAACATACAATTTACAATCATTGCTTAATATGGGTGAAGAAATTTCAGACATCATGTAATATAATGTGGAGCATGTAAGGTAAAGCAGTCAGTACTACCTAATATTCACAGATGACACTCTCGAAACTTACAGGGATGAAATCTAAAATTCACTTGCAACATTAAGATCATAGAAATCTAGACATAATATTGTATGTGTAGTCTCATCTAAAAGACACCGGTGTACATTTTCACCCTGCACCAGCGGATGTAGCTGACTTTGGAGTTTTCTTTATGTATTATTCTTTTGCTTTGTTTAGGATCTTATCAGTGATTCAGAAACCTTTGATGTGAAATCCCAGCTCTTGTGAGATATGTGCTTAGTACACTGCTGATGGGGGATGAATGTTCTTGAAATTTGGTCTTAGTTTTTATTTTGGTTATTAGCAGTCTGACAAGTGTTCCAGGAAATATTTCCTGTAGAGTCTGGCTGCAGAGCTTTGAGTGTGCATTGTACAGTGCTACAGAAGTTTGCCGTGCTACATACATTTCTACAGCAGTATTGCTCACAAACTGTGGAGTTCATAAGGTCTTGATCGGAGGTTCCCTAGAACACAGCAACAGCAAGACCTGTCACTTGTACAATACGGAAGACAAACTGATCTCAGTCTGGTCAAAGATGCTTCCAGATGTTTTTTTTTCCGTTTCTGACTCTCTGCAGTTTAGCAGACTTATTTGTTTTTCATTGATTTGGCTATTTGAAACCTTGTTTTAGATGGGAGAATTTGTGTGGGTGTGTGGGGAGGGATCTCAGTTTGGGAGTACATATAATCGAATTTCTATATTTTTGTGCCACAAATAAGGAATAAAGCATTTTTTACTTTTGCCATTCACTTTTCAAGGTCCTGATGTAGGTGTATGTAGCCTACAGAGTTTTTGGTTTTATGTAAAGCATGCACAATAAAATGTATTTTATTCAAAATAATTGCTATGTTCTTTTTGGGCAGTTTTATTTTTTTTATTAAACATTTTATTATTTTTTTTTGGTGTTGTTATTTATTTTAGTAATTACTATTTTAGAACTTTATTTTAAAGCTTTAGATGCAAAGTCATCATTCCCTCTACACCAGAAAACAGAAGTACAGGGATGATATTGGGGCACATGTTTGGCGCATATCCTCGGCACAACAGATTTATTATAACTCACGCTAGTTTTCTGTCTGAGCCTCTATGACACAAGCTGCTGTTAGTGCAACAAATAGTGTGGTTGACTATTAGGTCATCTGATTGAAGAGGGGAGTCCCCTTTTTTCATGTTGCAGGCTCAAACTATCGCAGTTTAAAGGGTTACCAGTCCAAATTAGAGTTTCCTATGATCCTGGCTGTAGAGCAAAATACTTCTCTAAGAACTGGTGCTGTTAGTTACTGCTTATTCCAGATCAGGAGCACTTACTGAAGGCCTCTGCTCTCTCTATTACAGTGAAAAGACTTTAGACTGAAGACCTCCACTGCTTGCTGTCTCTTCACGGGCAGTTAAGGAGTTTTAGCACTGAACAAAAATTATAGAATGAATCTGCTGCCCTCCAGTCAAGATATATATATATATATATATATATATATATATATATATATATTTTTTTTTTTTTTTTTTTTTTTATAGATTACATATTTGATGCTGTATATTCTGAGCATTCATAACAATACTAGCTATCCACTATTTTTTTTCTCTTTTAACTGCTGTTAATAATGAATTATACAAAATTACAAAACATAATGTATTTCAAATGCATTTAAAGAGTCATCCTTTCAGACATAAAAGTCATTAGGTGGCAGACAGAGCTTAGTTGTAATAATAATCGCAGACTAAATGGTTTTAGATGGTGTGTGTCATGACTTGGAGACCAGGCAGCAGTAAAGTAATAAGTGTGTTTAGAGAAGAGACTGCTCTGCTCCACAAGATCAGGAGACAGACCGTTTACCTTGTAACCAGGAAATAATGGAACTAATGGGGGAGAAAGTGACAGCTTCAACACCCCTGACTAGTTCTACAATATACATCTTAAATCATCACACACATTCATATGTACATAGAGCTTCTGCTTTGTGTCTCCTGTATATACTTGCAACCTCTCCAATCTTTTTCATATAGGGTGAAAATGTTAATATATATATATATATATATATATATATATATATATATATATAAAACAAAAGAGCAATACATTAGTAAACAGAATCAGTAAAAGGATTTGATCTTTATTATTATAGATCTATAATTTGTATTATATGCACATACATATTCACACAACACACATGAATACACAATGGTAAAACTAAGGAACATCCCTGTGTATACTTATCAGAGCAATTGTTTTGCAGTTATATTTTTAGCAATAAAAGTTATATTTGGAACCGGTGGAAGATCTCCACTTCCTTTAGTTTACTTGGAAGAAGGATGCAGCAAAGAGAGGTCACAATTTACTCACACCCCTCACACATCTATCACACCAAATGCTATTTAAGACAAAACAAACAAGAAAGAAGACAGGAACTCAAGGTAAAAAAATATATTTTTGCTAAGCAGCCAGGCTCCAGATGGGCATTGTAGTGTCAGAGTCCTGTAGGGATAGTTCCCACTGACACATAAACACAGGGCTGGACACATGCATTGCTTATGTTAAAACATGTAATTACTCATAGCTCCTGGTTTTCTGTGTTTGGGTATTGCTTGTTTTGTGTACACTAGTTGATGGATATCTGTCCAGCAGAGGCCCTGTCTCCAACTAAATGTGATTTGAGAGCCAGACCCTTTATCCTGATGAAAACCGGATCCACGACCTTTGTGAAACTGCAAATTAAATTAATAGTTTGCTACAAAAGGGCCCTTTTGAAAAGTGAGTGTCAGAGACAAACTGCTCCCTGTCTTTGATGGTGCAAAACACATTTCTTAGATAAGAATCCACATTCACTCTACAGGCTGGAAATATGAGCAAGGCCAGGTAGACAGGGATGTATTGCAGGTTAAGGGAAACTGAATTTTAATCTGTTTCTGGAAAGGGGGGGCTTACAAATCCTTTTAAGAATGGCTCCTGGGTCCACCTCAATAGTATAAAAAAAAACAAAAAAACTCTTTTAATCCTCTGTGAAGTATTTGTTTTATCTAATGTCACCTTTCACTTCTGTTTTGTCTCCAGAGCTCTGCAAATTTACCAAACACTTTGTCTTCAGCAGCTGTCAATCAAAGCCCTGACAATAGGAGTTTAGACAGAGCAGCGAGCCCTGGACACAAGTCTTCAGTTGGAAAACCAGCTCTCCCGTTGTCACTGGAACCTTCTGATGACTGATTAAGCATTGTCCCGTGGTGACCCTCTCCCCACCCATTGTCTACAAAAGTCACAGTCCTACTTTCACTAACAAAGATACATATTGAAAAATGGATGAAATGAAAAAATTTTTTATTCAATACCTGACATTTTGGTCCACTGCATGGGACCTTTCTTGAGGTTATCTGGTAGTGATGTAGTAATAAAATATGCAAATCATCTAGGAAGTAAAGTTTAGGAAGGAGTATCTGACATCCTGTAGCTCTTCTAGAATTACAAGTCTCAACTTGCTAGCTCTACAGGACCCATCCATTGCAGCTGAAGAGTAGGAAATTCCTTCCTTTAAAGATAGTAGCAGTCATGCATGGCACAAATGCCTATACTATACTGAGATACACCTATGTGCAGCTGAGATATACCTTTGTACACCTGAAAAGAGTGCAGGTGATAAACACTATATTATTCCACTAAGCATACAAGAGTTTAGAGATACTGTATAGTCTATCAGTTGAGATACACTACGACTAGGCTAGGGCTACATGGCGAATTTGGCTTTAATGTCTTTTGTGGCCAGAGATTAATGCCTTCATCAGAGCTAATAACAGTAAATGCAGGGTAATCGAGAGAGTGGCAATAAGTGGCAGGGCAATCAAGATTACCCGCCATTCACTGCCACTCTTTCGATTACCCTTCTACTCGCTATCACTCTCTCGATTACCGTGCCACTTATTGCCACTATATTGATTACCCTGCCACATATTGCCACTCTATCGATTACTTTGCCACTTGCCACCACTCTCTACTACCGGTCTCTCAATTACCCTGCCACTCACAAGTTGCTGCAACCACAACACAATGGTCAAAAATATCCATCAGATTTATATTGTTTGCGATTGTGTCACCCTTGCAGTAACCTGATGTCTTGTCACAGATGATCCCTTTAATATAACCACTCAAAACCCCCAGCGAAAAGATTTTGACATGGAAGATGTGACCAGATCCACATTTGCCCTATAAGAGTATGCCCTATATACATATGATGGAACTCACAAAGTTAATATAAGAAGAGTCACATATATTGCAATATATATATATATATCTATATTGTATAAGCTCCACTGATGCTAGAGATGGGTTTATTTAGGATACCCCTCTACTGGGTGGTTCATCCTACCCTCTTGGGTCATGCTACATAACCTCACCCAGGACTCCTGTATCCTAGTTTTCCTGTGTAGGACTTTGTATATGGCTGGCTGTGGACTTTCCGTGAAAAGCGCTGCAGGAAAAACCGTAATGCGTTGCCGCTGCGTTTTTTCCCGCAGTGCTTTTTTGCTGCGGCCCACTACCTGGGAAATTAACCTAAATGTTCAGGCAGCATTTGTTTCGATGACACGAATTGAAATTAATAAAATGCAAATGTGAATGAGCACTAAGGCAGGTTTAACATTTCTAATAGACTATAGGGTTGCTGAGATACACCATATGACAATGTATCATATGACAATGTAGCTCAGATACAGTATATTTTCCTCTAGTACACCACAACGCCGCTGAAGTGCGCTACAATGCGTTTACGACACTGAAAAGGTTAAAAAGTGCGGATTGTAGGACCCAGAAGAGTCTTCGTCATGTCAGATCATAAAAAGCGCAGAGCCGCCGCTAGTGGGCGCTGTGACTCCGTGGAAGGAAGCTTGTAGAGCTCCAGAGCGGAGCGTTGACCTCCCTCAGCTGCCTGACTGAGGCTGAGAGCGCGGGCTGTACGGAGCTCCTCCATGACGAGCAGACCATGAACATGGAGGGCAGTAATGTGTACTGCGAGTGCTTAGGTCTCTGGTGGCTGCAGTGAATGGAGCTGTTATCGCGCCGCTCTCCAGTCACTGAGATTACTTCCCAGCACTAGTGCTAAGCTCTTCAGGGCACCAGACACAATCAGGCAGGGATTTTTTTTTGACGCCTCTTAAATTGTCGCAAAAAGTCCCAGCGCAAAGTGTGACAGTGTGCAGGCCTGTGCGTCCCATGGGAAGGAGACAGCCAGGCTCAACTCCATTCCCATAATAATCCCCACATCCACTGGACACACTGCAAATTGTCATAAAGAACAATAAAATATGATAAAAAAAAAATCATTGAGCTGTTCCTTTAAATAAACCGCTGTCCCATAAATGATTTATTATGATGTGAACTGTTTTCTATGCAGCCGTCTAAGTACTCATAGTCACGACCTGTGCGGACGACAGGCCGTCCACAGAATTACCATTACTGCCCGGTCACACTGGCATATACAAGGCACGGTAGTTTTCAGGGTGACCAGTGGTGTGCCCAGGGAGGGTATGCCATAACCGCTACAGGAAAAAGAAATTCCCTTTCATGGCTCAAAATATCATTGACAAAAAAAAAAAGTTAAAATGAAAAAAAGGGTCTGGTAAATTACTAACCACCAGTGTTGTGTATGAAAACCACTGCATTTACAGCCTTATTCACACCACAGTTTTAGACACAGCTGATCGATTTTCCCAATTTAAAAAAAAGTATATTTCATGTATTTTATAGTAAAGCATACACAATAGTCAGTGGGGCAGATTGCTCAAGGTATTTATGTACATTTTTACTTCCTATTTCTGAAATTTTCGCTTTAGAGTCATGCTGAGTGCGACTCATTTCTCAAAAATTTCCTACACTCTTCTACATAGAAAAATGTCTAAAAATAAACCCAGTGCACTCTTGTACAATGCGTCACTATTAATATATCTTCTCCATTAACCTGATAAAAATCTGTCAGGCGTATTAAGAAAGGCCTCTCTTCTGGCATATGTTTGTCCCGCAAAAAGCCATAGGAACTGTATAATATATATTTGCATACTTTTTCAATTACAAATGTATATGTGTAACATATAGGGCTTGGTGTGAACAGAGCCTTAGTCGTTAACAACCATTTATTTATATTAGCGTCCAGTGTTATAAATGTCCCGTAACTGTATGGCTCCTTTTCACTTCAGTTTCTGTCTGTGGTGGGGAGTGATAGACTCCTATTTTTCACCTTATCTATCTATCTATCTATCTATCTATCTATCTATCTATCTATCTATGCACAGTATTTTATTATTATTATTATTATTATTATTATTATTATTATTATTATTGTCAGTTTTAGTTCACAGATATCTTCCCTCTTCTACTACAGTATCTAGTCACAGCTATTTACAGGACAGGGTCAGAAACTAAGCTCTCCTCAATCTGCGGCTACTTTATCCCTTCATTCCAGGTAATATCTGCTGTTGTAACCTGAGGAGGGAGGTTAAACATGAGGGATCTGGGCCTCAGATGGTCATCCTATAAAACACAAGTAATAATGATAACAATATCTGTAACCAATGTACACACTGCGTCGGCCTGTCTGCACCTCTCCTGCTCCCTGTACTCCAGAGAATTCTCTGTCACCCCTGCAAAATTGGCAATTTCCCGCACATTTTCACTGTACCTCATTACTGACCTCAGCTACTGTTTACACTACTGTAATACAGATGGAAAGATAGTAACAGGCAGACTGTGAAATAGAAAGATGATAGATAGATAGATAGATAGATAGATAGATAGATAGATAGATAGATAGAGTTAGACAGAATAAAACAGAAAGAAAGAGTAGAATGGCGGTAGATAGAACAATAGAATAAAAGGGAGATGGAAAGAATAGAACGCAGAACAGAGATAAATAGATATAATAAAATAGAAATAGAATAGAATGGAGATAGATAGATAGATAGATAGATAGATAGATAGATAGATAAAACAGAGATAGAATGATAAAAATAATAAAATGGAGACAAAATATAACGGAGATAAATAGAAAAGAAATGGATAGATAGAATAAAATAGAATAGAAATAAATGATAGATAGATAGATAGATAGATAGACAGATAAAACAGAGATAGAATTATAGAATAAAATGGAGATAGATAGAATAAAATGGAGATAGATAGAATAAAACAGATAGATAAAATAGAATGAAGACTGATAGATAAACCAGACATAGAACGATAGAAAAAAACAGAATGAATAGAGAGAGATAAAACGGACATATACAGATAGATTAGATAGAAATACTACTAAAACAAGATTCCTATTTACGTAATATGTTTATACACACATTATATATAGTGTATATATACATACATATATATATATATATATATAGTGTATACTAGTGTATATATATATATATATATATATATACATACATACACACACCTAATTGAGGAGTGAAGCATTGCTGAACATGGGCTATCACAAGTTTATCTTCACCCCTACTATGGAGTGCTGCCTTTCTTCCATGGGATTATGTACAAGCCATATATGTATATACATATACCGTATGTTCTCTGGTATAGCAGATTGAATGATGCAGTGACTTTCCTATGGTAAGCACACAATGTCCCATACAATATGTGACTGGTATGATAAGAACAGGTGATATTGTAATAATGAGTGTGTAGTGGATGGGGGTGCAGAGTGTGTGTGACTGTAGCCGGTGGGCACTGTGTACTAGTGAGGGGCGGGTGTCAGCAGGTCACGTCATGAATATTAATGAGTAGCATTCAGGATGCAGATGAGTTCATGCTGTATATTGTATGGGGGGTCTGTACCTGTCACATACAATACTCCGCTCCGGAGCGTACAGGCTCAGCTGTGATTGACGTGAAGCGCAGCCAATTGTGGCCGAGCCTGCGCATATCAGCCAATGAGCGGGGCGGGACGGAGGGGGGCGGGCGCGGTTTATAGTCACACAGCCTGCTGCTGTCCGCGGTTACTTTGGATGAGTGTGGCTGGAGGAGCAGACATCACACACACACAGAAGAGTGGAGCTCCTGGCACACACAGCTATCTCCAGCAACTGGCATAGGACCGGCCGAGGGATTTACCAGCAGGCATTCTCCCGGGGGATTGGAGTATATGGACTCCCTGCGTAGAGCTGGATAATCATTGCCATCACTTTGGGCTGGTTCTCCGAGGATCAGTGGTGCCAAGCGGGCACAGAAAGCGGATGCTGGGCTCCCGTGTGATTCAAGTGCCCCTATGTAATGCCTTAGGATACAGTGTATCCCAGCTGGAGTTCTCAGTGTGGAGTTGATTCTTTTACCCGGAGTGAGGACTGACCGTGTCGGGCGATCTGGTTGGATACTGCGCTGATTTGTCGCTGGACTCGCACTGCATCTCCTGCCTGGAGCTAACAGTGGTGGCAACTTGTTACTGGGTAGAGGATCCCGCATTGGCTCGGGTGGCAGTACAGTACTATGGCACTCAGCAGGGACTCTGTGTGGAAGTACAGCCTGGGAGTGTGGATCCTGTTGATCAGGACTGCTATCTCCAGATCCCTAGTATTAGATCCAATTTACTGGAACTCCTCCAACCCCAAGTAAGTGTTATCGTCCTTACTTATCTATGACCTCTTGTATTGGGCTACTGTGGGCTATGCTGGGGGGTTTGCTAGGTTATGGTGGGGCTATGCTGTAGGGTCGTGTTGGACTACTGTGGGGTTATGCTGTTGGGCTGTGCTGGGTTACTGTGGGGGATATACTTTAGGGTTTTGTTGACCTACGGTGGGTCTATGCTGTAGATTTGTGCTGCTTTAGTGTGGGACTATGCTGTAGGGTTGTACTAGGTTTATGTGGGGCTATGCTGCAGGATTGGGTTAGATTACAATGGGGCTATGCTGTAGGGTTGTGTTGGGCTACTGTGTTGCTATGCTGTAAGCTTGTGCTGGGCTACTATGTGGCTGTGTTTAGGCTGTGGTTGAGTGCTTTAGAGAAACGCTGGAGTAGGGTAGACCAGGACTGAAGGAGGCTTTTGCTTGACTGTTGGATGGTAGTGCTGAAGTACTGAAGTGCTACTCTAGGGTCTGATGGGCTACTAAAGGGTTATACTGGTCTAGTGTAGACTGCTGTGCAACTGAAGTGTACTGCTTATCTACTGAAGGGCAGTTCTGAGCTTCTGCCTGGTAGTATTGGAGTCCTGGACTGCTAAAGGGTTATCTTCTAGGCGTCTAGAAGGTGATGACTAGTTACTGGAGGGTTATTCTGGGTTTTTGGTTATAGTGAATGTCTACTAGGGCGTAATCTAAAGCACAGGAGAATTATACTGGTGTATAGTGAAGGGCTGCTAGAGGGTTATGCTGCTTTCTGATATATAGTGAGGGGCTACTGGAGGGTTATGCTGGTTTATGGTGTATAGTGAGGGGCTCCTGGAGGGTTATGCTGGTTTATGGTGTATAGTGAGGGGCTACTGGAGGGTTATGCTGGTTTATGGTGTATAGTGAGGGGCTACTGGAGGGTTATGCTGGTTTATGGTGTATAGTGAGGGGCTACTGGAGGGTTATGCTGGATTATGGTGTATAGTGAGGGGCTACTGGAGGGTTATGCTGGATTATGGTGTATAGTGAGGGGCTACTGGAGGGTTATGCTGGTTTATGGTATATAGTGAGGGGCTACTGAAGGGTTATGCTGGTTTATGTTGTATAGTGAGGGGCTACTGGAGGGTTATGCTGCTTTCTGATATATAGTGAAGGGCTACTGTAAGGTTATTCTGGTTTATGGTGTATAGTGAGGGGCTACTGTTGGGTTATTCTGGTTTATGGTGTATAGTGAGGGGCTACTGGAGAGCTTTGCTGGGCCACTACAGCGCACCTCTACACTGGGGGCGTACGCTCTCCTCTCCCTGTAATGCCTGGCCAAGGGCATAGGGCATATACACAGAAGGGATTGTTAGCAGTTGCACTTATTGAGCGCAATATATGCCAGTCAGTAGGCGACATACATGCCCTAGTAGGGCCTAGTATTTACTCCTACTGCCCTTGTGCCAGTCACCCGATAGGACGCTCCCCAGTGTAAGGTGCCTGAAGTGCGGGTGCTGTGTGTGGTAAGACGGGCACTGTATGACTGGCATGTACCAAGTCTCTGCCTTATTAGTGCCGTGAGCATGTTCTCCTCTGCTGGCACTGCCAGGACAAGCTGCTCGTGTTAGGCCATTAATCAGCTCCGTGCAGGGACTTGCTGACATTTAGCAGTGCTGCCCGACACCCCATAGGACACAACACGGGCTCCTCTCCTATATAATCCTACATGTCCCGGGATGACCATGTAGAGCAGTTTATGTGTTACTTAACCTATACAGTTCCAGCAAGTCTTCAGACTGATAGAGACTGCACAGAGCCGAATCAAAGCTACTAGAAAAACCTTTTACAAGGTGATGACTGTGTCTGAGCTCAGGTCACTCCTCTATGTGCTGGCTTCTTACAGATCCAGTGCAGTCTCTATATTAGTAGCTGGGGCTTTAACACTTGTACTGTATGGCTGCTGAAGGGATCCCATGAGAGACTATAGATAATGTGACTTTCCTAATCCCAATATTGCTGTACATTGCAGTCTAACCTTATATGTGTATGTATAGATAGATGGATGTGAAAATAGAGTGCATAGCAGTACATGTGCTGGAGCAGATAGAAATAGGTGCACATCTCAGGATGTAGGCTAATAATCTTTCATAAATAATAAAAAAGATAGATATAACTCCTGGGTGTGAATAAAAGGTTAGGATTTTTATTCTATGTAATGCAATTGCCTAAACAGACAAATATGTAGATGGACAGATATATGGACACATAGACAAATGGATAGATTTTGGTGGATAGTAATATGTGCACCACCATTTCAGTCTAAGTTTTGGCTCTTCCTGCCCAGACAATGACACTATTAGGTTAAACATTTTTTCCTTTGGATATCTTTGTCTTTAAAGTGGTATTAATATACTTATGTATAGTATTGATGGGGTTAATGGAAAAGCTATGTTGGCTCTTTAAGTCTTACACTCTGTAGTAGCTGGCAGAGGAATTGCCATTAATATAACCCTGTGTGGAGCTACAAGGCAGGTTTTCCACTAGGCCAGTTGTGTGTATCATGTCATTGTATAAATCATAGCGAGTATATTACTGAGCTGGCAAACCTGAACTTATCCTATCCCTCCCAATATATTACTTTCCAAAAGGTTCACTTGTTATGTTAAAGAGACATTTGGAAACCAGTGATCAAGTCAATCCTACAGAGGTCACTCTTCCAATACACAATGCTGGCTCCTGCTTCTAGACTCCTTATGTTTTTGCCTCTCTAAGACCAACCATTTGATCGTCTCATCACATTTAAATTGTTTTTATTCCATATTCTGTTTAGATTCTTGTATATTTTAAAATACAATGCGATTGCTATAACAGGATCCTCTGTCATTCTATTCTTTACTCCATCAATGAGGCCATTCTGGTATATGGCTATAGTATAAGTTTTTTACTTATCCTGGCACAAATAGCTGCAATATGCTTTTTTTTTCCTCTGCGGTGTAAATGTTTGTAATAGCGTTACCTATCAGTCAGTGAATGATACTGAACTGACATTAAGAACGTCATCTATTCCTCCTGGGGCACAGTTGTGCTCTAGTTTGTACTTTACCTGATCCTTCCACAGAGTAACGTCACATATTGGGAGTTAAACACAGCCATATATTTGCATTAGGAGGACATTATCATTAAATAATACATGTCATTTTCCTCTTTGGGGATCAGTGATTAAATATGAATGTTGCTCTTTCCAGATGAGATGTTAGTTTGGTCCAGTGATTTCTTGCAGCACATTAAATATATAAATATGACTTTGGGGATATTGAAGGAGGAAAACTTTCATTGCTAGTTGAAAAAAGATATATCCCCAGTCTTTCATATGATAGGAGGGCCTCGTCTCTTTTGCTTTCGACCGATATTATAGATCTGCATTATTCTCATGGCTAAACAGGGCCGCGCATGATTAACCGCCCAAGATATAAATACATTCTTCATAGTTTGTCGGCTGTCACTACTGATACTGTAAGGAAAAGCATCTTTTATATAGGAACGTATGTACTGGAAAAATCTTAGCTGTTGTAATATAATGTACATTTTATGCATATGCCAGGCTCTTGCCTTTATGATGTTCATGCTTGGATGACTGCTGTGATTCACATGAGATCATATAAGAGAACAATACATCTAGTTTGTTTCTTTTTTTTTTTACTAAAACTGAAAAGAAAATTATTTTTTTTTGTGAGCATTGTATTCCTTGCTTACCAGCGAGTTAGTCACCTCTATGTTGGCATACACCAGTAAAGGTAAATTTCCAAGCTGAATGCATGTAACAGGCATCTAGTCATTGTATGGGCAAGGCCGAGTTCTATGGGTAAACAAATGCACATTCAATGCTATGTGAATACCCCCTTGAACCCTGGCTTTCGGTTTGCATTTAGGTTAATCTTGTCGGTTTTAATATAGAATGGGAAGAAAGGAGAACGCACCAGGGGTGGAATGGTTGCTGCTTTTACATGCACATTCCTCACATTTTGTCAGCATGATAAACCGAAGGCAATGGTCCTTGTTCTGAGGGACAACTGAGCCAGCCCTTGAACAAAGTGCCCGCTGAAACCATATCTCAGTCTCTAGTAAACTGCTGTAGACAAGAATTTATTTAGGAATCCTTTCCCCTGGGATGGCCCTTTTAACCCTCGCAATTACGGCTTCAAGCTGAAGAAACAAAAGCTTCGGATATAATGGTTAGTGTAGCACTTACCTCTAAATCTCTGTCACCCAAAGTTTTGCTGAAGACACTTGGAGAGCTAATGCAAACATCTTTATTTCATTATCCTTTCCCATTGCTTTGACACCTGCACACCATATTAGCTCAGGTAAAATACTGACATCCACTAGACCCAGAAGAGACTGAGATTTAGATATACGGATTCTCTTTTATCTTTCTTCCATGGTTCAGCTGGGGTTTAATTGTTACATTATCTCTTGTAATTATCTCCAAGACTCTTATCTAGAAAGCTCACTCAGGTAAAGCACTTTGTTTGGCTCCATAATTGTCTTTAGATCCTCACAATGCAATGTATTTATTTTCAGGTACATTTTCTTGGCCCTGTGTACTAACAAGCAGAACAGTATGTTACATCTCCGATATCCAGTGGATGACTATTAATCTGGGAGGCCACTCTCACATATTCCAGGGGTTATGAGGAAAAGGGAAATATCAATTACTAGGGAGAATAATGAAATACCTGACCATCTGTAATCTACCGCCGTCAGTCAGTGTTCACATTGGGGTTTACCTTGAAACATGAATAGAATTTGAGATGCCTGTAAGCCATAGAAAGACGCTCGCACCAAATAGTTTCCTAATTTGCTGCTGTAATATATGTGACAAAGAGTAGAGAGATTTCTTGCATTTTCCTTGTAAATGTGTTTGTTGAAGCATTTTATGGAAGGTATTACTGTCAGCTCATCCATCTTCCCTAAAGACTTACAATGTCAAAACTCTCCTAGCTATTGCCAGCCGGACAAAGCAGAATTATGCACTTTGTCACTTTGATGTGTTGCATTTTTTTCTCATCTTTAAGTCATAAATATTGATTCTTCCTGTAATTCCCAGAAACACTGCTTTAGACAGCCCTCATAGAAATATAACATCACAGTTTCACTATCCCCCCCCCCCCCTTCTTCCCTGCAGTCTTTTTCGCTTACACTCTAGAAAATGAGGCCTGAAAGCATATTGTAAAATAAAATTATAGCTCATAATGCAGATGCTATTTATAAATAATATTATCACTTCTCGCCCATATACATATATAAACAGGGTTAAGTCATCATTACATCATAATATCCGGATAGAGTCCATTGACTTGTGTTATTTATTGCAAGACACACTTTATGGAGAGCTCAAAGGGCAGCCACAGCTCATCTGTAGTTTGTCTTAGTGAACGTGTTAAGGTTTAGCATTTTATGGCTAGCTTTCATTACAGTCCTATAAACTGGCTTTGCTTTCTATTTATCTACAAACAACGTCATGATCACCCCGCAAATAATCAAATGGCAGCGTGGTCAGTTCGCTAGTAGCGTGCATACTCAAGCCATACAGTACAATGGATGAAGCGTGTTTGAGAATTGTTTGCCAATGTGTACTTTATGTTCTTCCACTGTAACATGTTGGCTGTGGATACTTTGACTCTTACAAGATGTTAAAGACTTGTTGAAAGTCTCTTTTTGATGCATAGCAGTTTTTTTTCCCATATATGAGAGTTTTTATGAGAGTTTATTCAGATTTCGCAGATACTTGATAAGATTATGTGGCCAATTTTTGTGCCTTCTGAATATTACTGAAACATTTTAACCCTTTCTCATACTTCACTGATGTCTAGGTTAGTTTAGTGTAATCTCCAAGGGTTTATCCCAAAATGCCTTATACCTTAGTAAGTGCCTAAGTTTCTAGTTTATACTTAAGTGATATTACAGTAACAACCCAAAAATTACTTGCTGGTATCAAACTTCCAGGTGGCTCAAACATTAGTGATGTCACTAGTTTTATCCCTTAGTGATGTCACTAGTTTGTGACTAGCAATTATGCCACAAGTTCCAAAATGGATTCAATGCAGACTTTAGAAGCAAAATATATTAATCTTCCTGGACAGTGTAGTCTTTAAACAAGACATATGTAGTTTACAGACATGCCAGAGAAGTTAGTTACTGTTGGTATGTGCTATGCTTTTCCTTCTGCTGAGGCTGACATCAGTAAAACTTGTTTTTCTGGTCGCCTATCATGCATTTTCATAGACTTTTTATGTGATCTGTCTTTGTGTCACATTCTGGTAATTAAAACGGGTGTGTTCAAGTGTCTAAAATATTTGGGTGTACAGATTGAGAGCCAAATACTTCTGTCCAGCTTTCACCTTTTCACATCATTTTTATCCGTATGGTATATGAAAGCAAATGGTCAGTATTAGAATAGCTTGGAAAAGCTCCTGTGGATTCATTGTTTCCTCCGAGGCCAAGAAGACAAAAGACGTGAGCATTTCAGGTCCTGTCTCATAAAGCAAAATGTAAACCATTCCCACAGCTTCCCTGTTTAACTTGTTTAATTCTCATTGGAAATTCAGTACCATACTAGCTGTGTGAAATCTGCTGATTTCTCTCGTAATCCATTTTGTAGCTTCGGTTTAAAAACAAAGCTGAAACAATTTGCTTTTATTTTTAAGCAAATCAAGCCATGGTCATAGTTAATAAGGGGATTACAACGTCTCAGGCTAGATCTATACAGAAGTGATTTCAATCCAGAGCAACCTCTAAAGAAACTGATCCCTTTTGATTGAAGTGTGGAAGAAAGGCATGGTGGAACGAACAGCAGTAATCTGATTGTACGGCAATAGAGCCACCATTTTCCTGTATTCCACATATTCTTACAAAACGTAAAGGCAAATAAAGGGTGCAGCCATGGCAACTCATAGATTAGCTTGATGTAAAAGCTGACACATATCTGAAAGGGTTGATAGACTGAATGCCTTGCATGGGGCCACTGGGTATTTGTAGAGTGCACAAGCATGCACGCATGAATTAAACCTTGTGTAAAATGGGCCCTGCATGCTTGTAATGGCAACCCATGGGATCAATGTAATATTCAAACTTCTAGTTGTAACCAATCAGACATTTGCTTTTATTTTTGTACTACTAGGCTGATACATCCTTATAGGCTGCTATAGGTTTTCCCATTGACTTAATTCTAGCGCACCTAAACTGAGTTAAAGGGGTCATGTAGCAGGCTCATTTTTTTGGAATAGTGCAAAATAAAATAAACATGACTAATCTCACTGATTCCCACTGCAGCCTATCCTAAGCTTCCTGGGGTGCCTGCTGCCCTCTATTTCAGGTCCTTCTTGATACACAGGAAATGACCACAGCCATTCACTGGTTGCAGTGGTTGGCTGAGCAGTATTCTCTGCATGTTGGGAGGCATCAGAAAGTAAAGAACAGTGGGGGACACAGGAGACATTTGAATGAGGAATGCTTATTTTTAACCCATTCTGCCCTTTTTTCTAAAAAAAAAATCCGAACAGACATGCCGTTCATGATTTCAATCAACATTTTACATAGTTGGTAAAGTTGACTTGAGTCTATCAGGATAACATATTTTTCCGAGATCTTATTTGCAGCCTTAAGATTATGTATAAAAATAGTAACTATATTAAATGTAACATGTTTAGGGGAAGTGTTTAATAATAAGAAACGCAGCACGACATGTTTGTTTAAACTGTGCTCCCTTTCCTGGAACACATCATCCCCTGTTCTCCTAGGTCCTTTGGCTGCTGAAATAAGCAGGGGGATGGACCTGGTTGTTTAAGAGCAGTGCTGAATGTCACATTAAATGCATCAGGCTGGTCTTTGTTTAAAGGCAATGCTCTTTGTTATGCAGTAAAGCAGTAAAACCAAAGATGATTTCCTGACTTCTGCTCTCCAGCTGAAAACAGTCCTGTAAAAGCAAGAAAGAAAAGACTCTTTTGCTTTTGTTTTCCCCTGCACTTTGTCACTGCAGACACAAGATCCACTGAGGAGTGACACTAAACTCCATGCTGAGATGTGGTAGTACAGGTGCAAGAGACAGAGAATATTTGTTTTATAGCTGGAATGGCTGCTCTTTATGGTGGAAGAATAGGGAGAAAACACAGAAGCTAACAGTAACTGTTCTGTCTGCACAAATAATCCTAAACACACTTTTTTGATTAAGTGCGTCTCAGATGATTTCATTAAATCATGTTTCTTGGCAGGGCGGCTTGGAGAAGTTTCCAGGTTTTTACATCTTTCTTTGTTGCAGGAAATTCAAGAGCATATACCTTAACTACACATGGTGTCAGCTGTGTGACAGATAAGAATAAAAAATAACCTGTGAGATAAAATGGTAAGAGAAAACATAAAGCCGGTGTGAAGAATCTACAGATGTAGCTAAAGTGAAATTGTCATTCACATCTTTTTAATACTCATTATGATAACACATGGAGTTGAGAAGTAGGTTTAGCCTAAATAGTATTCAGATAACACCATGACAGGTTGTTGGGCTGCTTTTAGAAACTTACTTAACTCATCTGTTCATCTAACTGTCTTTTGATGCAAGGAGAAAGGTCCAGTCACTTAGGACCGAAACGTTGCTGCTGTGACATTGAATAAAGAGTTCACCTCACTTTTTTGTATTTTGGAATCCTGGATTGCATCTATATGTCAAGAACTGGTTCCTATTATCACTCTCTCTCCAAATTTATACATTACATAGATACAAACAAATACTACAAAAAACTAACAGGCGTTCCTTTGTGGGCTTCTAATAAAAGATACACCCTATTCTGGGATGGTGCCAAAGTCTGTGTTCTCCCCCTGCAGGTACAGATGTACCTGCAAAGGGTGGATCTCAGGGAGACTTAAGAACCCCCCTTGCTATCAGCCAGTGCACAAGTAAGCAGCATATATTTCCTGTAATAATAACCATAATGCTGGACTTGTGGTTAAGGGGTTAATTTAAACATTAACAGACCTTTTTGCTGCCTGATGGTGTTCAGCAAGGGGCTATTGAGTCCAAGTATTTATGGTGTAAGGAACTATAACATTCTGTCTGTGTGTCCAACAGACTTTCCAGCTTTTCAGCTGGAAACTGGTGTATATTTATGGCATTCCAATGACAAAAGAAGTAAAGTGAATGGCTTTGGCCTACTGCTTATTTGTATAAAGGAAAGCCTATAGTGCTGATGTAAAGCAGGACCTGTCTGCCTCTCATTTCCTTCTACTACTGAATAGTTTGCTTTCCACATCTGGCATGTGCCATATCATAAATGTTGTTACGTGCCACCTATAAATGCCTGAACATTACACTGGCCAAGCAGAGGTAATTGTATTTTAGCCATTAGGTACCTGGTAATCCTATTTATGTCTTTCTTGCAGAAAAGCAGGAGCAGGCAGTTACACCGACAAAGTCACTTCTCTGGCTTCATTGCTAACTACTTACAAGCTGCCAAACCTGGTGGACTGTCAAGCACAGTTCTGCCATTTTATGTGTTAAATAAGACTCAGCAATGTGAGGACATAATGTATGATGGTAATCGGCCTGTATGGTAAATTAGAGACTGATAAGCATAATAAGACTGTTACAGATCATGCATTTACATGGATGTACCCTAAGTGAAGAGATAAGTAACTACAGGCAAATGGCCGCTGTGACTCCTTCATTTTAGTCTTGATGGCTTTTTTTTCTCAACAGTGTGCCAACATCTGCCATTCAGCATCCAGTGCGCTGCGTTACCTGATAGGACGGCGTGACTCACACATTGACTCAGTTAATTGCCGTCCCAACCACATTCTTCTAGTTCCTTATCACTGGCTTGGAAAATACTGTGTAAACTGAAAGCAGAGTAATCTTTAGATAATATTAGCATTATTATATATGCCAGTCATCAGCTTTCCTTTCCAAACAAATACGGTCTCAAAGGGCAAGGCATTTTTCCCCATCTTGGCAGCTGTGACCGGCCAACACCCTCTATTTCAGTGTGGGATATGGCTGTTAATTACAAAGCAGCTGATTTAAGACCCGGTATAAATATTAAAAGTTCTCTTTTTAGCAGAGCTTTTAGCTGAGTTCCCAGGCTACCGAGTCATATATTTCTCAGTCTGTGGTAGGAATATGTGTTCATTTGATGAAAAAACAGGCTTTTAATTTTGAGAAATATCAACAAACTACATATATTTTGTCCTAAGTGATGTCAGGCACGGCGCAATAGGCCAGACAACTCACATCACATTCTGGAGGGGATATTATGAAGGAGACGGGTAGTCAAACAAATCTAGCAGCAGAGCAGAATTGGAAAATTCAAGGGAATAGAGGAGTACTGTGAATGTGCATATTGCAAGAATACATTTTATTGAAAGTGACATTAAGTAAGAATGGAAAAAAGAGCCCATTCTTGGCACACGGCATTGCAGCCAATGTAGAAACTTACAGATTTAGAGATTGAATGTGTAATAGAGGTAGAAATTATGATGTCTCACTCAGAGGTTTCACTACAGATAGCCGGGGCAATGATGTCAGCAGTCAATCTGGTTCAGGCTGAAGCATGCAACTGAGCTGGGTTAAAATGACTTGTTTTTTTTTCTTGTGTCTAGTCACATTGACATCTAGTTTTTGGAGTGCGGAATTTGCCAGTTTATAGGTTTTTGAGGACTAGAAATATTACCAATATTACCATTGCTTCTTTCTGAAATCCTTGTTTTCCTTTGAAGAAACCAAGGCCCAAGTTATGTAAAGTTTTATGCAAAAAATAAAAAATAAGTTGATTTGAATATTTGCTAGGATCTCCAATTTTTAACTTAAGGGTGCCGTCAAAGTAAAGATTTTTTTTTTTGTGACCAGTAAATTTGCAAGGTATGTATTTAGTAAAAACTGTTATATTAGGCTTTTAAAAGATATTCATTTGTGGAAAAGGCAAATCATAGGAGCTGAATAGTGACAAATTATTAGACTCCTTTACTTAGACTCTACATAATACATATGTAACATACATTAACACCTTCTGTCCAGAAGGCTATTAGGAAAACCTGGAGCATAACCAACAATAGCCATGGCCTGGAAAGACAAAACAAGACCCGACAGAATTTGCCATTTTATTGTAAAACCACACTGACTGCAGACAGTTATATGTGGAAAAAGTAGAGAAGTGGAAGATTGGAAAAATGAACAATTCTTACTCTTCCAGTACTTCTTTCTATGTAGCCTAAATTCGGTGAGTGGAAGGTGGCATCTGGTGTTAGTGTTACATATAGATATTATCTGAGGCAGTTAAAGCAAAGCTATCACACTGCAAATGCAATCTGATCTACAGGCACAGTGTATAGAGCAGGACGAGCTGAGCAGCATACTGTAATTTTCTAGAAAAGGATTCTGTATAACTTGTTATGTATTTTATGCATAGAGAATATAAATTACATGCTCATTCTATGGTGAGAAGTCATGGGGTGTTTCACAGTCCTAGAGGGAAGTCTGTCAATCACTGATAGGACCCGCCCACTGGACTCCCAAGCATAGAAAGAACATAATTTTAATGAATAAATGAGCAGTTACTGTATACTGAATATATACCCAAAACTACTTACCAATCTGCTCAGCACCTCCAGCTTTATATCATGCTGCTTGCAGATATGACTGCATTTTCAGTGTGAAAGGTGTGCTTTAAGTGATATCTGTGGAATACCTCATGCAGACCATATAAATAAAGTAGATGGGAGAGAGCACTGCATGTTAGAAACATTTTGTTCCTGAGCTACAGGGACAGTGTTGGATTATATTCAGGGCATCTATGGACATATGACACTTACAGCTCTAATGGTTCTAGATGTACAATTACTACAGTATGTATGTGAACACATACAGTAGTCTCTCCAGTCTTATTCTATTGTCCAGTGGGAAGTGGTGATTCTTTATATTGCATCACATCACCTAGAAATATCTCACAGAAAATAAATGGTTTCAAACGATAAAACTTAACTTTTAATATTTTAAAATAAAAATTGCACAAAGGACGTCCACTAATCTACTAAAAGACAGATCAATGTGGTCTGTGCCTGCCTATTCAAAGTTTATTCAGGATTTAAATGTTAGACAGTATTCACACTCTCCAACTTTTCACTGGACCTAGGGTGTAATAAGATACTTTCACCACCCTTAGACTAAGGTTATAGTATCACGGCTGCATCATACAACAGGTCAGTATTTTGTCAGTTGCTCTTAGTGCTAGGAAAACCCAAACACCTGGTCCCCACACACATAATTTGTAAAGCATCACTGACTAGACTCCTGCACAGCCATGATATACCTCCACAACCCTAGTCTGTAGTATGTACATATGCCAGTAATCTAGGTACAGGTCACAGTAACTTCATTTCCTGTCATTAAAATGTTATAACCATAAGGGAAACTATGATATTCTGACCCTTATACTCAATAAACCCTTATATTGCAGCCATTACTGATATCCCCTATGTTGACTCCAGGGATATACAGCTACCATTTCCATTAGTGACTCAAGTTCCACCAACTAATCTCCAGGCTAATCAGACTGCCCCAGTCTCCTGTCAGTCCTTCATGCCCCCAAGTGGTATGGCTTGTGGTCAACTAACTCAAAGATAGAAAATAAACTTGCTCTACGCGTTTCCCCTGTGTTATCTATATCAGGTTCATCAGGAGCCAATGCTAATAAACTTATCAGTTGGTCTAAGCTGCTATAAATATTTATCAAAAATGCAGTTACAACTGCAGTTCCTGGAGCACTGATGGTGTGCTCCAGTGTATAGAGTAGCCGACGCCACACTGAGCCTTGCCTGCTTTATAAAGGTCAGCCCATTCATTCGGTGCCACCCCCTTTCCTAATGCTGTCTACAGTGAGCCAATAGAAATCACTAGCTCACTCCACCAATCACGCCTCCTAGGGGGTGTGTCCACCTCAGTCCTCTACTGTGTTCATGTGACTGCCGATCATGTGACCACTGAATGTAAACAATTACAGTGATCCAGCGCTAGACGGTGAATCTACTGATTCACATTTGATTTTCACCTCATCTACACAGGCTGCTGATCATCTGGCTGCTGCGTCTCAGCCATTCCGATGATCAAGGGCCAACTGGTAATTTTGTATACTTAACCTCTATTCCTCCATATACCAGGTCATAAACCCAGAGGGGAGATATCCAAAACAGAGTTAAATCCGGATCCATAGTATCCTATCACAACCGTACTCTAAAGGAGTCGGAGGTTAGGTTTAACCCCAGACCGTGACAGCGGATGGATCATAAATCTACCTATCATAGTTCACATACAGTGGGCTCTCCCTTATTGTTCCCCAAACTATAGATAACCTAACCATCCCACTCAGATCCATTTGCATACCTCCTAATGGTCAATCCCTACAACTCTAACTCTTTTCTATTTCTCAACCCTCTGATTGCGTACCGAAACTACCGTACATCATAGCTACGACCCATCAAACACCACAACATTATATTGTAAATCGTACCTCACCACCTAGATTCAGGCAATGCAAAAGATAGCGGAAGAGAGACCCCTAAACGTCTACCCATCTAAATACGGGGCGATAAATGACACGATACACCTCCCATATTTCTCACCCCTATTTATCTTTCTTCAATAAATGGCGCAAAGGATATCAAATCATTGAGGCCTCTAGGTTTGACACAGTTAAACCTAAATATCCATTCCGCTTCCTTCCTCAAAATTGCCCTATCCCAATCTCCTCCTCGTGGTGATTTGCGTACTAACTCAATGCCCTGAAATCTCAATGTAGATGGGTCACCTCCATGTTTGCTCCAGAAATGTAAACTCAGGGGACGTTCTTCTCTCCTGTTGATATATCCAACATGATCTAATATCCTACGACGTAATTCCCTTTTCGTTTTACCCACGTAGTTCACTGGGCATGGACAGGATGCGACATATACCACACCCACAGAGCGGCAATTAATGAAATCTCTCGTATAATATTTTTTACCCGTAGCTGCCGCCGTAACTTCACGTCCCTTCAAAATAAATTCACATCACCTAGAAAGCAGACTCTGATATAAAGATAATAGAGTCAGGCAGTGGCGTAACTAGGAATGGCTGGGCCCCAAGGCGAACATTTGACATGGCCCCCCCCCCCCCAAACCGCTGCCCCCAATCGCCCCCCCCCCCCGGACTGCCCCCTCCAACCCCCCCCCCCAAAAAAAAACGCTTTCCTGCGCACACTATTATGTGCCATAGTGGCTCCTGCACACAGTATTATGCCCCATAGTGGCCCCTGCACACAGTATCATGCCCCATAGTGGCCCCTGCACACAGTATCATGTCCCATAGTGGCCCCTGCACACAGTATCATGTCCCATAGTGGCCCCTGCACACAGTATCATGTCCCATAGTGGCCCCTGCACACAGTATCATGCCCCATAGTGGCCCCTGCACACAGTTCTGCCCCATAGTGGCCCCTGCACAAAGTTTCATTCCCCATAGTGGCCCCTGTACACAGTATTATATCCCATAGTGGCCCCTGCACACAGTATTATATCCCATAGTGGCTCCTGCACACACTATTATTCCCCATATTGGCCCCTGCACTGAGTATTTTGCCCCATAGTGGCCCCTGCACACACTATTATTCCCCATAGTGGCCCCTGCACACACTATTATATGTCCCATTGTGGACCACCCATGAACAATTATTATACTCTGGGGTGTTTTCAGACCACTCCACTCCGTGCTGCTTCAGCCGCCTTCAATGTTGGACCAGGCCCGCGTCACGTGATTTGGGGGGGCGACGTCGCGACGCAAAATGACGTCGGGGACGTCACCAAACAGGCCCGAAGCCTGGAGAAGCGCAGGAGAGGTAAGTACATTGTTTTTATGTTCCCTCACCTCCTCTGGGCCTCCGGGGTCTGAAAAGACCCCGGAGTATAATGATAGCAGAGATTGTGGGGTTCGGCCCGCAGCTTCACATACCGATCCCCGCTCCTGCTCACAGCCGCCTCCGCAGAATTGGAAGCGCATGTGGCTGTGAGCTAGACCCCAGGGAACGATAAGTATATAGGGCCCGTTACCTGCTGGGGTAACGGCCTATTAAAAAAAAAAAAAAAAAAAAAAAGCATTGGGGGCCCCATAATGTCCCGGGCCCTGTGGCAGCTGCTACCGCTGCTACCCCGGTAGTTACGCCCCTGGAGTCAGGGTTAAAAAAGATCTGCACGTCTAAAATAAATAAAAAAAATATACTTGTTGCCATTCAACCAGCTAATTGTGCATTTCATATGCATCTGTGATTGACTGTCATATAATCTGTCGCACGCAGAAATGGTAGATAAATATTCCTTTATTCAATGGCATGATGTAGTTCTGTCATTTGCATTTTTTAAAACCAGTTTAGAAAAAAATGACATCATCAGAATTTGCATTTGGCATGAATTATTTTCCAGGCTTCTGTCATTGTTTATCTACTGCCTCGCCTGCACATAGCAAGACAGACCCCACCCTCCATTGCAGTCTGTGGTTTGGAGTCTTGCTGCTGGGAATCTGACTGTACAGGTGTGAATTACCTGCAGATTAAAACGATGGTATGCTATAAACTCTGTTATGATGGGGAGACATGATTACGCAGCTTGCTGAAGCCAAATGTTCTGCCCTGTTCGTCTGTCAGCCAGTCTGATGTGTTGATTTATGGCTTGGAGATAAAACCAGTTGTTTAACAGGTGCCATCAGGACTACAGGAAGTCTTCCAGTATGTTCTGTAAGAGGCACTGGTAGCTGGTGAGGTCCTTTTCCTCACTAGTTAATAAAAGACCTGTATGCTGCTATAGACATCTTGTGCTATACGCTTAAGGTGTAACCGTAAAAAAAGACCCTTTGTACCAAAGCTTGAGATGGAACCTAGCAGCTAAATAGCAACCACTTGATCAGGATTAAAAAAGTCTCCTAGAAGTAAACGTAACACTTGAGTTTTCTTGATATCAGTTTTAGGAAAGCTAGGTGATATGTAAGCTTCCATTACAACTTTTTAAGTGGTTGGCATCCACATTTTGTGGTGCATAATTCTAAATTCCCTTAACAGTCAAGGTACATTTGCTATATAAGCGTATACAAGAGAGGCCACACAATGCATAAAAAAATTTTTTTTGGTTGCAATTTTGCTGCATATGCGACTTTCTTTTGCTAAATTCAGTATTGTCTGCAGCCCAAAAAAACACAGCAAATCTATAAGAAACACTGCAATTCTGCAACATGTGGACTCTAGCCTAGGAATCTATGAAGGGTTAGTAGCAATCCCTTTACAGGTGACCATACACATGAAATGAACATTTTTGATTCTCCCACCAGCAGTTGGGTGAAAGGAGGATCAGACCGTTGGATTTCAACATGCTTGACCCTTTGTTCCCATGGGAGAACCAGAGGTGTTGAGAAGACAGATACACAAGTGTGAATGTACATAGGGGTTGTTGCCTGACAGTTGCATGGCTACCTTAACACCCACACTGTACAAATAGATATCTTAGTATGTTTGTAACAATTTATTAAAATAGAAAACTCTAATCTTTTCATTACTTAATTTGGGGGGAAATGCAGATTAGACTATAGTGGTGGCATTGCATCATTGAACAAAGGTTTTATTCTATTGTGTCACAGCACAGTATCTTTTACTATTTACATGGTTTTGTAAAGTGTAAAGCCTTACAATACATTGTAATACTATTAACATAAACAAATGTGGATACCTTACCCATACCGATGAATTAAATAGACTATGGGATGGAATCTGATGCTAAGAGTAAATTATGCAGATGTGGAGCGTGAAATATAATATTATTGTTACATCAATAGCAATTGTGAGACAGAGGTGGGAAATTGATTAAGAATTGAGGGAAATTATACACAGCCACACAGGTTCTTTGTTAAGTAGAACATGAGGTCAGGGAGGGTAAGAAGTGCCCCCTCTAGCTATGTCAGTATAAATTACTATTTAGTAAATAAGAAAGCCTGCGATTGTACTGCCATACAGAAATGTGCTGGAACACGCCTAGCAAATACTTGTTTAACTGGTTCCATTTCTAACTCTTTCAGCTCCACAGTAAAATATTTCTTGCAAGTGCCTGCAGTTTTATATCATAATAAGCAACTTTCATCCCCAGAATTAACATTAGGAACACTTATTTCCCAGACAGATATGTAATAACATTGTGTACTCCTAGTGTTCAGAAACTATAAAGAGTTCTATTTATATCTAGGGAGAAATTGTCTATTAAAAGGAAGGATACAAGCGTTTAATTACTAGCTTGATCCATAAACATATTGTTGGCATGGCAGATGTAATGTTCAGGTTTGTCTTTTATGTTTATTAATAACATTCATGACATTGTGTGTAGGGACGTCTTCAGGCTCTGCAGGATTTCTTTATGTTGCAGTGGTAGTCTCAGATATACCCTGTAATGGACCTTGCACAGCTAAGATTGTTTTCTATATAGTGGGCATCCATGGTCTAGTGATGTCACCCATCATCTTCTGTGCGCTTATTCCACCCTCCAGAGACTAAGCTACTATATATTTTTTAATACGCCCACCAATAATTCCTGTTATTATAAGGGGGCTACCAGAGAATATAATTGCATTCCTAGAAAGCACTACTGTTCACATGAAATTTCTCTAGCAATCTTACTGCTAGAAATAATTCTTCTGGCCTATTCTTAACATATAATGCTCTACAATTGGCAGCAGGAATGCTCTCATGCCACCTATGCCTTTTGTTATGTATGTTGCCCTCTTTGAAGGAATACCTCCTACAAGATCATTTTCATAATATTTTGGTAGAAATATTATGTACTTACATTTGGAAATGCTGACTAGAACAAAAGGACAGAGTCTATAGTGTGGAGAGCCCTTGTTTGGAAAATGATTGCCAGCCTCTTCAGAGGGAGGGATGCCCATCTGAAGTACTGAAGTGTGTAGCTGTGTCATGGGTCAAGAGCTGGCCCTTATCCAGACCAGAAAGCATCATTTATCAAGAGTAACAAGCAAAAGCGACTAATTACAGCACCCGCTGATTTTTTTGTGCAGTCACAGATAGCACATTAGTGGGATAGACTTTACAATGATGTTTTCTTTCTTTCTTCTCTTTAATAACTGGCTTTCTAACACAAACACCAATTTCACCTTTGCCTCTCTTCTATTACATTATTGTGGAATGCTTGTACAGCACTTGTATGCTTTGCATTCTGTTTATTGCATATTCTGTGCTTTTTTCATTTTGCTATAATAGATTTGTATAGACTCACTTGATTTTTTTTTTAATAAGTAAATCTCCCAGACTATACTAGAACGATTTTCCCTCTAATTGCTAGCACTCAGCGGTTGCAGCAGTGTAGCAGTTTAATGGAACCACAGTAGCTTACAATGAAATGGTTTTATTATCTTAGACCTTTATAGGTGTGGGCACATAGTCATCCAAATAATTTTTAACAATCATCCTATTTCTGTGCTTTACTTTAAAGGACAAGCCTCCTCAACATAATCAAACCCAATTTATTGTTCCCTTTTATCAGCCATTTTAACCTAGAGAGAGACTACCTCTTTATTGGGATTAGTAGTGGGAAGTTAAGAAAATGTTAGCTTTATAATTACCACCTTGTCTTCAATACCTTCATTAAAGAGTGCCTGGCAATTTTGACAGAGTTACAAAAGTTTAAAAAAAAAAAATAAATAATTTCAATGATCCCCCGCTGTCCCCATTTTGGGGGTCCTCCAGGGTTGCTACTTCCTCATCCCTCTCAATACACAGGACCTGTCTGCAGCGGTGAGCCTCCTCATCCGGTCATTGACTCAGTTGGCATTTTTTTTTTGTTTTTTTCCCCGTCAGACAATCCCATTAACATTTCTATAGATGTGTACTTTTTGTACTTTATGTTTGGTGTCCCTTTAACATTCTTTAGTAAGGAAACATGGCATAATAATCTGTATCCCGCCTGAGTGACAGGGCTGCAGCATCATATTACTCCTAACACTAAGAAAAGCGCTCTGCTAGCTGCTGTGTGATTGCACATAATAGCTGCAGGGAAATAAGCAATGCTCTTCCTCAGCTTTGATTACCCATAATGTTAACCAACAAAAGCCGTAGCTATAAAGTTAGAAGATCAAATACGCCGGAGCCTGACATTCAGTTGCTAGGCCAAACATGGTGCCTTTCAGCTGACATGAGAATTGATTTAGCAATTAATAAAACTTACCTGGTGGCCTTCTCCTGCGACACTATGGAGGGATTCCTGGCTAAAATCTTTGTTCTCAGCGTTTCATATTTTAATGAGCCTGCGGGCTTAGCTGCTTACAAATGAGTAGGGATTTCTAAGTGTGGTGTTTAATGTCTCTGCTCCGTAAAAGATGTTGATTAGAAAGCTCTTGTTTCAATTTCCCACAGGCTTTCTGCCGCAAGCAATACATGAAGAGGCTAAGCTACAAAAGCGTGGATGCTGCACTGTGGCATACTGTGTCCAAGTATTAGCTGACGCTTCATTTAGATAGCTTTGGCCTGCATACTGTGCAGCGTCAACATTGTGGCTTCCAAAGAAGGACTCAAGTGGAGTCAAATCTATTGAGAGAATTTTTTTTTATTATCTGTGATTTTTTTTTGTTTTTGATTCACTACTATCAGTTTTATTATGCTAATGACATTAGGACAACTTCAGACTGAACAGGTCACATAGCTTAGACAGTAAGGTGTTCCTTGGAGGTTGGTGAGCTATATAAAGTGTCAGGATTTTCTTGGATTGCTGTCGTGTACAGTTCTGCTGATAATGGCAATCCATGTGTTAAGGAGATGATTCTACGGCTTTGAAATAGACACATGAATACTGAAAGTCATTCTCAGCCAGGGTAAAAATAGGCCTGTGAAGGTGGGAAATACTTATTGCGTGACTTTTGCCCTTAACAACAAAGTACATACACAGCTATTTATACTGGGCATTGGATATATTTGCTTCACTGTTAATCTTTTTTTGTAAGTAATGGGTTACATTATTTAAAATCTTTAGATAGACTATGAATTATTTTTTTTTTATAAACAGTATGTCATTAATCTGTCAACAGTCTGTCCAAAGTCCAAAAAAGTACTAGAGATGCAGTAGTTGTTGGAGGCATTGTTATAGATCTTGCATTGCAGCACAAGAACTATACATTATGCCCATGTTCAACACTTATTTTAGAGCATTAAGTTTTCAGTCTGTTTTTATGAGGAAGCCAATATTGCTGAATTAGAAGTACCGCAGGGGTCCACACCTAGCTTTCCCATATTCCTGAACAATAAATTGTGCATCAAAAAAGCTTTTTTTATTTATCACTTTGTAACTAGATTGATTTGCCATTCAGGACTATGAGTAAACTGGGGGGAAGAACAAATGTAAACTTTTGCAAGTTGTTAAGAAGTTATTTATGTTTCTCATGTAATATATTTTTTTCTAACTTGTCCATTTTTTTTTTTTTTTTTTACTAGATTCCTTCCTGGCCAAGGGCTGGTATTGTATCCACAAATAGGAGATAAACTGGACATTATTTGCCCCAAAGTGGACTCTAAATCTACTGCCCAATACGAGTATTACAAAGTCTACCTAGTAGATAAGGAGCAAGCGGATAGCTGCACTATAAAAGACAGAACACCTTTGCTGAACTGTGCTAAACCAGACCAGGATGTGAAATTTACCATCAAATTTCAAGAGTTCAGCCCAAATCTCTGGGGACTGGAATTCCAGAAGAACAGGGACTACTACATCATATGTACGTATGCTTTGGTGCAGTTTATTTATTTGTCATATCAGATTTTAACTTTATGAAAAAAACAATACGCAGAATGAGATGTATCTTTTACTGTGTCTGCTGGTAACCTGATCAGAAATGGGATAGGAATATATCAGCATAATCCTCTTTCTAGAAATCAAGAGTGGTTTCATATTGAAAATAGATTATCATTTAGGTCCCATGGCAAGCACAGGGAATAAAAGCTACTGGATCTGCTCTGTAAGAGCGGGGTATCAAAATTTCCTCCAGGAGCTTGAAGTAGAGTAGAAATGAATAGCGTCTAATGCTATGAAATATACATTATGTCCCCTGCTTTTTAGCTGCATTAAATGGGTTTGCAGGCCGAGAGCTGATCAAAGCCTGCAAAGCAAGAAACACACTTTCATTACCTCAGCCCTCAAAGCCCAGTTACTAACCTTTTAGAAAGTACGGCCCAGACTATCATGAAATATAATCATTTTTCGGCTTCCTAACATCTTTTATGACCTGTGAAGTGGGTAAAGAAATGCCTCGGGAAACATTCGCCTGAAAACCTCCAGCTTGCATGCGGACCTCATTAGTTCAGCTTACAGTCAGACGATCATTTATTCTGACATGCACAAACTCAAATATGTAGGGTTCCCTAAATGTTTTGTCCCATCGTTTTTTTTTCTTTTTTTAATTCCAATCTCAACTAACCTTAGTTAATTAGCCTCTTGCTTCAGTGCAACTGATCTTATTCCCTAACCAGTTACATGAGAGGATGAACTGGAATGTAGTCAGAGCAAATTCCTCTTTATGTTGTAGTTTTCTAAAAGCCCATTTATACCTTTATTAAAATAATTCCCAATTTGGAAAATTTCTCTTCATATACAGTTTAACATAGTAAGAGTGACTGCATGGTAATAATGACACTAGCTTTATAGAATAGTGACACCTCTACAGACTGATCAGTCAGGCAATTGCATGGGGCCTGGAAGCTAGAAAGACTCAAAAGTGTACTTCCATCCCACCCAAACAAACAGCATGCCATAAATTTTGCTCTTTAGGCAGCTTTAAACATTCATTAGCTTAAAGGGGTTTATTTCCCCCTTTTAGAATTTGGCCCCATGTTATCTGATCAACACACTTTGATTTTACCAAGGGTAGAAACCACTGCGGGTAAGATGTGGTATTACATGGCAGCCATTCAGATGAATGGCTGTTCTTGTAATACAAGCACGACTACAGTCATGGCCAAAAGTTTTGAGAATGATACAAATATTAATTTTTACAAAGTCTACTGCTTCAGTTTTTCTAATGGCAATTTGCATATACTCCAGAATGTTATAAAGAGTGATCAGCTTAACAGCAATTACTTGCAAAGTCAATATTTGCCTAGAAAATGAACTTTATCCCCCAAAACACATTTCAACATCATTGCAGCCCTGCCTTAAAAGGACCACCTAACATCGTTTCAGTGATTGCTCCATTAACACAGGTGTGGGTGTTGATGAGGACAGGGCTGGAGATCAATCTGTCATGATTAAGTAAGAATGACACCACTGGACACTTTAAAAGGAGGCTGGTGCTTGCCATCATTGTTTCTCTTCTGTTAACCATGGTTATCTCTAAAGAAACACGTGCAGTCATCATTGCACTGCACAAAAATGGCCTAACTGGGAAGAGTATTGCAGCTAGAAAGATTGCACCTCAGTCAACAATCTATCGCATCATCAAGAACTTCAAGGAGAGAGGTTCCATTGGTGCCAAAAAGGCTCCAGGGCGCCCAAGAAAGACCAGCAAGCGGCAGGACCGTCTCTTAAAAGTGTTTCAGCTGTGGGATCGGGCTACCAGCAGTGCAGAGCTTGCTGAGGAATGGCAGCAGGCAGGTGTGAGTGCATCTGCACGCACTGTGAGGCGGAGACTCTTGGAGCAAGGCCTGGTCTCAAGGAGGGCAGCAAAGAAGCCACTTCTCTCCAGAAAAAACATCAGGGACAGACTGATATTCTGCAAAAGGTACAGGGAGTGGACTGCTGAGGACTGGGGTAAAGTCATTTTCTCTGATGAATCCCCTTTTCGATTGTTTGGAACATCTGGAAAACAGCTTATTCGGAGAAGAAGAGGTGAGCGCTACCACCAGTCTTGTCTCATGCCAACTGTAAAGCATCCTGAAACCATTCATGTGTGGGGTTGCTTCTCAGCCAAGGGAATTGGCTCTCTCACAGTCTTGCCTAAAAACACAGCCATGAATAAAGAATGGTACCAGAATGTCCTCCAAGAGCAACTTCTCCCAACCGTCCAAGAGCAGTTTGGCGCTAAACAATGCCTTTTCCAGCATGATGGAGCACCTTGCCATAAAGCAAAGGTGATAACTAAATGGCTCAGGGAACAAAACATAGAGATTTTGGGTCCATGGCCTGGAAACTCCCCAGATCTTAATCCCATTGAGAACTTGTGGTCAATCATCAAGAGACGGGTGGAAAAACAAAAACCAACAAATTCAGACAAAATTAAAGCATTGATTCTGCAAGAATGGACTGCTATCAGTCAGGATTTGGTCCAGAAGTTGATTGAGAGCATGCCAGGGAGAATTGCAGAGGTCCTGAAGAAGAAGGGTCAACACTGCAAATATTGACTTGCTGCATTAACTCATTCTAACTGTCAATATAAGCTTCTGTTACTCATAATATGAATGCAATTATATTTCTGTATGTGATAAAAACATCTGACAAACACACATAAAAACCAGAGGGCAGCAGATCATGTGAAAATATAATATTTGTGTCATTCTCAAAACTTTTGGCCATGACTGTAGAGTCCGCCAGAACGGGAGCCACTTGTGAAGAGTGCTCTGATTATGCCATATGCCCTATCTTTATAAGGCAACCCCTTAAAGCAATAACACCACACTGATACAAATCAGTTACTAATTCTAGTTAGAGCTTTACAGCGCTATTTCTAACCTTATCGTTCAGCCATGCAAAGTTCTTCACTCACTTGAAGGCAACAGAATCAACAATATGTAAGAATAATGAGCACACATCACCTAGATGACTGAAGGCAAGGAAAGTTTTCATAAAGTGCCATTATGAGCATTATGAATGTCTCGTAATCTCCTTTAGAATGCATTGTAGTTTTCAGTCCAGTTCTCATAGTCTCCATTTGCAGCTACAGATCTCCAAAACAATGCCTTAAGTGCAGACACAGAATGGAAGCTGCCGCTGCTGCTCCCGGTTGAAAATGATCACTCCTGAGCGAGAGAGCAGCTCTTATATAGCACACAATTGTACCCATTCTTTTTAGAGTTTCTTAGAAAAATGACATATAATTTGCAGCCATTGATAGCTCAAGTTGAAATTCACTGTGAACATTTGTAATGTTGGTAATCAAGACGTGAAAGGGAAACATGAAAGGTGAACACTCAAAAAAAAAAGCTTCTTTGTAGCAGGCTTTCAATTTTGCAGCATGTCACTTTACAGCAGTAGGGCAGCCATTTTGTTGCCTGTTTTGTTTCTCATACTTAGATTTCAGTTAAGTAGTGACCACATTTTGTTTGAGAGCCTCTTCCTGGAGATATAACCATTTTTTTCTTCCTCTGTAATCCACATTCTCTTTACTTCTTTGATGAAAAAGCGCGAGGTACATTTTTTTTAATAGCCCAAGCATGTAGAAAATTGCTCTAGATTGTCTATTGTACAAAGTAGATCTAAGCAATAAGGTTCACTGAGAGGGCAAAGTCTAACCATGTCATTTATTGGGTTACCGCTAGGCTGTTCTCCGCCAAAGTAAATGGCGTCACGTCCATCTAAGCTATTATACAATGAGAGTGGAGTGTTTTCTAGTCTGTAGTGTTATATTCCGACCTGTCAGTTGGCATTAACTCATGCAGTGGTAAAATCTCACCACCAAGAGATGAACTCTGCCTCAAAATGATGTTTTCCACTTCAGTGCCACTTGTAACGCAATTACTGGGTCATTAATATCATTGCATGCAATTAGTGCCAGTAGAGCAAGCGTGTGTATCTTCCCTGTACCATGACCCTTTGTTGGCCAGGGAATTCAGCAGATCAGCTCGGTTGACTTGTTGAGAGCCTGTTTTTATTTTCCACCACATATTTAAGGGGGATAATTACAGTAATGGCTGTGTTGTGTGAACTATTGAGGCATGAGATGGGTTAAATCACCTATGCGTTTTCCCCATATTGTCTATCACATTGTCTCAGTCTGTTCACACCTTCCAGTTGTTGTCCACATTCCTCTAGTTCCTGCTTTTGCAAATTACGGTTAATTGCTCCTTTTATCGTTCATCCCATCATTCTAATGCCAGCCCTCCAGTCTTACTTTAGAAAGGCCAAGATCATAAAAGTAAATATAAATTCTAATACAGTTTAGTCTGTATTGCTAAAAATGCCCTTCGGAGTCAATCAGGTTGAAGTCAGACAGAACATTAGCTTGTCGTTGGGTAATAAAAATAAAATTTCAGCTCTAATTTAGCTGTGATATGAGGCCTACTTCCAAAGTTTATGATTTCATACTCCTTTAAATGCAATATACTACACAATGCATACATATGCAGTGAATAAAAAGGACACATATGTTAATTAGATTAAATAATGACATCACTATGACAATCGGACACTCCTCCCTAAGTCCCCTATCTCATTACTGTATACTGTGTGCCTAAATAAAGAAAAACGCCTCCCTCATCTGCCATGAGTGTACAAGAGGAGAGACAATTTATTACTGCCAGGACTATTTGATCTTCTTGAGAAAATGCAGGCGTATTGGGCTCTGGCCTGGGAAGGTACTTGTGTCCTTGTCACTCTCTTTCTTTTTCTTTGCTATCGGCAAGGATGGCAATGAACTGTGCTTTACAAAGACAGCTGTGGCCTGTGAAATCTGTGCTCATTAATTCAAGGCACTCAGGTTTTAAAGTGCTCCTAGTAGCTATTGAAAGGCCAGTACATGAGACATCATTATAATGCTGCTCTGACAATGTGTAGCATGGGTTAAGGTGGAGCGGAAAATTCTAATTTTCTGACATTTTTATTTCCCCCACGAAAATAATCTAGAAAAAGCTCATATTGCAATTAATGGGGGCGGTATAAGGTTGCATTTAGGAATATTCATCAGTGGCTGCTATACATCTGTCTGCCCACAAACATTCTGGAAGGCTAAAACTTGATACTCCAGATATTCAAAAAAGGCTTATGTACTTTATCCATGTCAAAACTGGGGTAATATACACTTTTTGTTCATAAAAAATTAGTAATATTAAAAAATAAATGGTTAAAATGTGCCTGATTTATCTACATTTGCTGATTTCAGCCATTACAGACAGGGGGAGAAATCGACCACAGTACTCAATGGGATTTCTGGCAGGAAGTCCAGAAAAGTGTCTGCTCCAATGATCATTGTATTCTCTAGAAACATTTAGATACATGTTTGTGGGTGATGTTAGCAGCTCCAAACATATTAGTAAGCTGAGAGCTATATCCCCAGCAGTTCATCTGCTCTTGTGAGAGTTGGGTGGGCACCCTATATATCAGCTAGTCAGTTGGTTCCACTGAAATGGATGAATTTGGCCACCTTTAATCTAATAGGTATAGCCAGCATTTATAGGGTAAGGACTTTAGGTTTAGTGCCCTTAAGGGGTATGTCTACTTGTGATCAAAGTTGTAGTGTTTTTAAAGGCTATTGTTACTTTTGATCAGTTTTTCATTTCATATTTAGGAAAAATAAAGATAAAAAGATGTGCATATTTCTAAATACATAACATATTGGACTATGATGCAGGATTTTTACCTAGATCAGTACAAGATATCGTACAAGTATGCTTCATATCTGTGTCCCAGAAATCATTGACTCTGAGATGATTTTAGATATCATTGCAACCTGCTGCAGATGATCTCACTTGTAATAGTGCCACTACACGTGTATATGTTCTATATGTAAGTGCATTATGACTTGGCTAATGTCTCTCTGCATTAGTGTAGTAATACATTCCCTGTCCATGATTACCAGCGCCGGCTTCCCTTTCATGATTCTGTAGTATTACATTTATTTGCCTAATTGAATGAGATTTTAGTGCACTTTGCTTTGAAAGGGAAATTTCTCTCAAGACAATTTCACAAACTGTAATATATTCTTGGTTGTCAGATTATGACCTACAGATATTTGTTTGACTATAAGCTGATGGTTTATTTAATTTTCTTTAGAACTGATGTAAAATAAATGTCTGTCTTCCTCATCATGGCGCCTATAGCCCAGGCATCATTACAATTAAGTCACTGAACAGAACAGTAATGTTTTTATATTTAATGTATATACTATTTATAATATGTTTCTTCTTACTTCATCACATTGACAGAGATATTCTTCTTCTAAAATATACATTCTTGATTTTTCTTCTGCAAGTTTGTTAAAAATACTATTGAGTTCACCATACATTAGATCAAAGTTAGCTGCCAATGATTTAATGTGTAATGGGACTCTCCTTCGATGGTAAAACATCAAGAAAACAATGTATCAGGCATGTTGGATTCCATGATTTCCATTGGATTCCATTGGATTCATGTTCAACCATGGAAGATACGCTTATTCTTCTCTCCATATTGAATAAACATTTTTATAGAGAAGATAATTGTTGACTGAGTGGTTGTCTGACATTTATCTAGTATGTGTGGTTACTTTTCTTAGAAACCTTCATAATAACCATTGCCCATGGAGGTTGTCACCATGATTAGACTCATAAACATATATATGCATAGTGATATAGAAGTGGGATATATATCACTGCTTACTAGGTTATTTGACATTTAGATTTCTAGTTACGCTTGGTGGCCCCCAAGTCTAAAAAACAGCAAGGCTGTCAAAATGGTTGCTTATATTTTTATTTTGTTATTATTTGAATATTTCTATGGCTATATACTTCTGGATTACATACATTGTATTTTTTCTTTAAGCCCAAAAATATCAACTCAATTAAAAATGTGGAATATGTATGTAATATATACAGATATACTTATGAAACTCTAGTTTCTTAGGAGGCATTGCACACTACACACAGAGGAGAATGCCATATAGCAGTAGGCCCTATCCTTCTGTATACCATTGCTGTACTCTGCCTCCCTCTTAGTGTCTGTTCAGTAACATGACATGCACTGACATAAAGTTCTCTCTGCCTGAGCTCTCAGTGCTTTTACATTTCTGCTTTCTAACATTACTTTGACCGCTATGACTTCTATGTCAGCTTTGGCTAAGGCTCCTTAGTATAATTCCTTCCTAGCAAGGGATCATGCTCTGTTTCTTTTAATATTATAGGATATTGCCATAAAAACACTGTACACCCTGTGCAAAGTCTGACTCCTGGGGAACGAAGGCTGCTGCATACATAAAAAGATATAAATATAGAGGCAAGGATTACCAGTGGATTATCAAATTGATGACACAGTGACACTGCATTAACTCATGATGTTGGCTGGCCACATACAGTATAGTGTAATGGGCAGGCTGCAGAGACATTCCAGCAGAATGCACTATAAGGCAGGCAGACAAATGAAAAGAGCCAGAGCGTGCTTGCACGGTCCTGCCGCCAAAGGATTTTCTTTGATAAAAGAGCTGTGAGCTTGATAATCCTGTGAAGCGGACATTAGATCAAGTACAGCTCGCAATAAGGATTGCTTCTTAATAATGCGTGATTCTAAAGGCTTTCTCCTTTTTTTCTGTTTTACTGAGTAGAATAGATTTTTTTACTCAGCCGAGGGATGTTTATTACACTTGCTTCCCTCTCTTGCAAAGCCCAAACGGATATGACTAGAGAAATGAATATTCGTTTAACTAGGCTCTAAAAACTCTCAGGTAATTCATCTGGCGCTATGATTAAATTACCACGTAGCGTGAGCAGAATGTAGGAAAAACGACATTATAGGCGGTAATTAGGAAACAGATACTCTGTCTTCAACTATCTACCATGCAACTATTGACTGCTAAGGATGGGTTTTGGCTGTTACTACTGCGTTTTCCTCAGCCCGTATCAGTGAAAAGATATATAGAAGCAAAAACCCAGCCAGCTCAGTGCTCTATGTGATTAGTGCAGTGTTACTGTCTTGATAGGCCAAAATCAGCCTAGATCTATGCAGCAGCTTAGTCTCCTGGGAGGTAGGGTAATAACGATCAAATGAAGACATATTAAAATGTAATATTACTTCCCTTCCATGGGGACTGTATAAAAATCATAGCCAGAAACAGATTGTGCCTGCTGCTTCTGTTTTAGCTGCTGATTCAATAGCTTTTCAATTTGACTTAGCATTTCTAACACTAAATGGAACGGATATATAGACAGATACAGTAAATAGTCAAAGCAGCATGAGCCATGCGTTGCAAACACAATACATCTAAAGAGCTTGAAAAGTAGCTGGACGGTATGCATTAATTTACTTGCCATCCTCCACCTAGACAGCAAACAGAGGATTGGCCATTACCCCAGTGATTTACCGTTGTATGTGTGGATGGTATTCAACCGAAAAGACAGGTTGTTTTTTTGGTCATATACTGCTCTATTGTATGGACAAGCCCATACTGAGAGGTCATATGAATGTCTAGTTATCAGAAATAAAGGCATCAATATAATTCTTAAGGTATTTTGGGTGAATATAGACATTGTAGACAAAGGGGGATATTTATTATGCAAAACTTGCCAGAATTCTGATAAAAATCCACTAAAAAAGATGCCACGCACCAGACTTAAAATTTTATTTTATTAAGCTTTTTTTTTTTTACATGTTTCTAAATGGTTTTGTAAAGTGTCTAGAAAGAGGACATGGAGGACATGCACCATTGTTTTAACACAAATATTAACGTGAAGTATTCCAACCAAGAGGTGATTTAAGGAAGTTAAAAGAGTATAACATTTACAGAAGGAGCTTAAGAAGACTTGCATTTCCTACTCCACTCTTAATAGAGGCTCCAACTGATGCAAGGCACGCATAAATTATTAAGTCATTCAGAGAAAGTGGCAAACAAGGCACAGAATAGGGGATGTGGCCCATCACTGGCACAAAGTGCTGTACTCCAAAGAGTATCTATGCCAGAAAACATTGATGGGTCAGAATTTAAGACATTATTAGCACTTTTGCCCAAAACTTTAAGGGGTACATTTATACAGGCATGAGCCCTCTAACTATTCCTTATTCTAGCTCTTTGATCTGCTGCTTACTAGTCTCCTGTATGAGAGAAAAAAAGCGCTGCAAAGTTGTCCTCAGTGTTAGTCAAATGTACAGCAAACTTTGAAACACCTTCTCATTATCAGCAGGGGGGCATGTATGTCCAGTAGACAAGCTATGTACCATATGTTAGTAAGAGCAGCACACCTGTTGTGGAGCCCTGTTGTCAAGCCTCTGAATGGTTGAGCACCACACAGAGCAGTTGCCAGTCAGTTTATTGCCCTTCTTTAGGTAAACTTTCTGTTAATAGTCTATGCATGTCATTTAGCTTCTAACATTCAGAACTTAATAAAGACACATCATACATCTATTTCATATTCATTCCATCTTGTGGTCCTTAAAAAGAAACCTAGTGAGGAATATTAGGCAGCATTACCTTTATTAAGAAGCTCTGGGATCCAAATCTGAGATCTAACATTCTTCATGTTAACATTCACACCATGCTTTATAAATTAGAAATTCAGTAGCGCTTTGTTCCTAGGACAACAAAAGCCAAGAGCAAATGATAAAATAATTGGAGCAAATGCTCTTAAAGTAGGAACAGCTTTCAGCCTCGAGCATTAGAAATTGCACATTCCATTTTACCTCCACTCTTTTGCCTCGTTTTTGGCTATAGCATTTATAAAAACAAAGAGTTTTAATATTAATTCCCTTTTAAATGGCAGGAAATTAATGTTGTGATTTTATTATAGAGACAAAAACCCAATCCACTGAAACCATAGCGCAAATTGGGCAAATCTCTTCTTAATGTGTTGTGTTATTAAGGCTTTTTTTTTTTGAATGAGGGAAAAGCTATTGAGAGAACGCTATGAGATATCCGTCATTGAAGAATTAATATGGTTGCTCTCAACCATTTCATTCTGACGTGCCTCAGCACAAGCTGCCGCATCAACACAAATGACTAATTCATTTTAGCCTTAAATGAGCTTTCTGACAAGTTTTAAGCATTTAACTAACATCTAATTGAAAACAAATCCATTAAATGCACAGCAGAAGATCATGTAAAAGTGTTTCTGGAGGACTCAGAAAAACGAAAACATTTCTTCTCCAGCTCAACAGAACCTAATACTTCTCTTTAAAAGGTTACCAGCAGATTCTCATGTATCACTGTGCTGTAAACCTGGTGGTGTATCCTCGCTGTTTCCATATAGGGCTCTTATTAAAAGATGTTAAAAGTATATAACAAATAGTTGTAGGTCAGTCTGCAGGATTTTCTGCATGTTCCTCAAACACAGTCTTGTAGAAATCATACAGTCGATCTCATGCTGATTTGCTCTGTCTTGCTCGGGACTGACTGAGGGGTGTGGCTTATCTAAGAGGGCAGGGCTAACAGTGTTTTTTCCTACTGCAGATAAATCAGTAGGAGAGGCTCCTGCTTCAACCAGACACAGGACAATGAGGATTTCTTTATATATTTCTCCATTTTATCAGTAATATAAAACACAATAAAACCCACGGAAAATAAGGAGTTGAAGGAAAGAAATACTGGAATATTTTTTGTGCATTTCCCTTCTGTAATGTTCCTTTAACTGCCCAGTGCATTACATGAGCTTTGATTTGCTAAAGCTTATCTTTGACAAATCTGACTGTCCCAAAATGTAGTAGTAGTAAAAAAAAAAATAACAGTGCAGATCTTTAGAGGTATTTAATCTCAAGCTCTCAAGAGCGAAGAAAACTATGGATAGCTACCCTATAAATCCATCCCATTAGAGTCTCAAAAACATGATTAGAGATATCAGCCAAACCAGAGTTTCCTATCTCTAGAAAGCTGCTTTAGAGTAAACTTGTTAGTACAGAGGAAGCTTCTGGTTGACTAGGTAAGATGCCTCTGATGTGACTCTTGGGGGAAGAAGGCTATTGGTTCCCCTTGCTGAAATCCAGCTGCATCTCTGCATTGGGAACCAGTACCCAAGTATACCTTTATATGTAGTATACATACTGTATATGGTGCTTAATGGCAAACAGACACTTAAAGGGCCAAGTAAAACGTGATTTAGACCCTGGTGAATGGACCAGCATTCCTTTAAGGCTGATTTAGGAAACAAAATGATTTAGAAAATAATGTAACATTTTAGTGAATAAAATCTAAATGGAATGGAATGTTTTCACAGCGCCTCAGGCAAAGCTAATCCTGTTGAAATGCACCGGAGTGACTTTTGATACCTTTTATTAACATTATAATGTCTGAAATGTAAATATGGTCGCCTGATAGCTGCTCTCTTTGGTGGTTTCTATGGTGATTTTACTATTTGATTTAAAGGGTTTGCTTTAAATGTCATTGTCATCTGCTTAGAATACAAAATCGCCACAGAGAATACCCCTTCAATATCAGGAAGGCCTTCCAGTCATTTCATGTGTTTGCTTAATAAAAAGCCTTTATTGTGCTTTGAATAGGAAGCAAAGGAATTCATCCAAATTGCTGGTGTTCTGAATTTCCCTATAGAGGTTGTTACAAGTAGTCAGTTTTAATTAAGGGTGTAATGTGGCTTTGGCCTTTTGCTATGCGACCAGATAACGCTTCATTTTGAAGATGAGCTTTGCAGTGCCCAGAGCTATTTTCGGAACCTCCAAGAGATCATGCAAAAAGACTGTGACATGCAAAATGACTTGGCACAAAGGCCTTTGTGGAATGCAGCATTAAAAATTAAAAAATAATACTAATAGTAAAATAGTTTGCGCTAATATTAATGATGAAACAGCTTAGTGTGAGCTGTATTTTATAGCTCTAAAGCCGAATCCTTTTCAAACAGAGAAATGTTTGCTTGAGTCAGATTTATGTTGGCATTCTATTACATGAGGCTTGGAGCTCGAATTAGATCCTGACGATTCTATAATCAGCTATGCTATAGGTTCTTACAAAATGTTGGGCTATATTAACCCTTTGTGCTGCACACTTGTTAGCCATATAATCTGTGATTGACATTCCAGCACAAGATGTAAAGCTCTTTTCAATAGTAAATACATTTTGTGGCTGACAAAGGACGGGCACCCTGTAGCTTCTATTACAATTAAAAAAAAAAGGTGCTTCCACATTGCTCTAGCTCAGTTCTTACTTTCCCTCTACTTATTCCTACTCTATCTTGCTTGCCAGTACATCGGCAAATAGGTTGTAAAAAAACACTTTTATCAAAGACACATTTGATTTATGTCTAGGGCTGCTGCTTGCTATTGATTTTTGTTTCCGCTTAAAAAAAAAAAAAAAAAAAAAACTATGTCTCCATTATTTTGTGAGCCTTGTGTTCTAGTGTCACACTGTCAGATGTACTCATAGATTAGATTACTATCGCTTTTTTCCCTTTCCCTAAAGAAGGGCTTGGAATAAGAATAAGTTAGTTGAGGTGGTTTTAAAGGAAGACATTGCAGGAGTGCATTGGAATGCCTGTGTGTTAATGAAAGAAAGCAAACCCTATGTAGACTTGTTTATTGTACGTGTTAGCTGAAGTCCTCATACAGACAAGTTAAAGAGAGATTTATGGGTGTTGTGAGAGGTAGCGTCATGTGTACAATAGATGGATGGGTGGTACAAGCATGCTGTACTCATACAATGGAGTGTCTGGACAATTAGTGGATGCAGAGTAAGCGTCTTCCTTTATCGCCAAAGTATTGTGGGAATAAATACAAGTTACAGTTCTATTCACAAGCTGTGGAAAATGCTGTTATCAGATATAGACTGGTGGTGATGACAAGGGTATAGGATGGTACTTGTGCTACTGGCTGCACTTTCCTATACCGCCGGTCACCACAAAAATGCATTCTTAGTTTGCACTGTATTAATGGCCGACATATGCCACTGTATATCAGAATACTCGAAACGTATATATCGGAGTCTGACGTATAGATCGAATACAGTGGCACAACTTCCAATACAGTATTGTGCATATGTTTTAGGCAGCTCTGGGGGGAAATGCTGCTGGCCAAGAATGCTCTCAAAAATAGACTTGTATCTCTAGAATATCTGTGGTTAGTTCTCCAAAATGTTTGGAACAAGCAACCTGAAGACAGAGGGTAGTCACACCAAATATTGATTTGATTTAGGTTTCTATTTAATTCATTCACTTCATTTTTTTTAATTGACAAAAATAAACTATTAACTTATATTTTTGAAAACATTCTTACTTTGCAGCATTCTTTCCTGTCTAAAACTTATGCACAGTACCATATACCTCTGACATACAGCTCAAACACAAGCGACTCTGATCTAAACATTCATGTCTATGGCTGGATTCTGAGCTGATGGCTCTTGGCAAAGTAGCTTGTCTGTGGCCAGTTTTACCATCTAAAAAGTTGAAGCTGACATTTTTTAGTTTACTAGAATCCCTTTGATGTAGAATATATGTTCTTGCGGCCATAAGAAACTAGCCTATTGTGTTAATCAAACTCGTATATCCTATATGTTGTTTTGATGATGAAATGTTCTGTGATTGGTTTGACAGGAACCAGCTAACTATTCTTAATGGCAACAATTAACTGATACATTACACCATCCATGTAATTTCCTGATCTTATTTATACAATATAATAAATGGCACAAATGTGGGAAAACACTTTAAATCACCAAATCCAGGTGGGAGCCTTCAAAGCCCCCAGATTAGGATTTACAGTGTTTTGTGACTCTGTCCTCAAATGGTCATTAGTTAGCAGTGGACTGTAGACAACTAACAGACCGTGCATCTGTGTTATATATACAATAAATACAGAGTGTGTTTTAACCATTTTGTGCCTATCTCCTCTACAGCTACATCGAATGGCTCTTTAGAGGGTGTGGATAATCAGCAAGGAGGTGTTTGTGTCACTAAAGCCATGAAGATCCTCATGAAAGTTGGGCAAGGTGAGAAACTTATCTTATGTTATTTCTTTAGTTTTATGTTGTGTTCTTCCATATTATAAAGTGATGGCATATGGCTTGAATATGTCATTACTTTGTGATCAATAGTGGTCCATCCTCTGGAACAGTACTGAGAATAAGGGGGTGCAAGTCCTGATATAGCACTCTGTCTTCTCCAGTCTTTCAAGTGAATAATACTGGTTGCAGTTCCCTACACTGCTCAGTGGTCCAAGCGCACAGCTGTGCAGGGAATGAGGACACAACACTAAAGGCATTTTCACCTAGTCAAGTTTGGGTCGGTGAAAAGTTTGGGTCTGTTTATCGACTGGCCCATACATGAACCATTTTACCTTCTCCAAACTTGCTGTATGAAATAGCACTGCAGCCCCTTCATTGGCGGTGGTCCCAGAGGTTGGACATGCTATGATTGTAAAGTAATTGAATATCTAAGCAGTATCCCATGAACATAGATGGAGATGCCCATGTAGTCCTTCCCATAAGGGTGACTATGACTGATTTTTCTCATTATACTTGGAGTTCTGACTCCAGGTCATGTGATTATAACCAGTGCCCTGCCCTTGAATCACTTCCTCCTCTCCCATGTTTACTGCTAGTTACTTGTACTATGGGGGCTGGTTGAATACAACTGTATAATAATAAAATCGGGCCCCATGATACAAGTAACTAGCTACGGGAGAAGAGGGATGAGGCAGAGCGATTCATTTGTCAGGTGCTGGTTCCAATCATGTGACCTAGTCCGAAATCCGTAGTTTATTTGCAGTAGAAATTGGGGATGTAAGTATTAAAACCCTTCCTGGGGAAAACCTTTTAGGGAATGTGACAAGTCTTTGGCAACTTCTGGTAGGATAATAATGAAAGTTTTATCAAGTTTTATGATAAAGTAATTTGTATCTTCTCTCAGGCGGTATGCAGTGAGCACAGCTGACAGGGTTATTTAGAGAGTGTCCTGACCTCTCCTCCGCACGTAGAAGTAGACTACAGGACATTCCCAGACATTGTACTATTTAAACCAATCCTTAGGCATCCAGCAAAATAAATGAATATTAGCAATGCTTATCTGTCTTTTGCATATAGTAACTATTGCTTGCGCATCTTTATTATTTATCATATAATCTATATAGGTTTCCTTGCGCCTTCATATATAGATAACCGATTATGTGTCAAGAATGAATAATATTTCTAATTAGAACTTGGTTTACTAGTCAATCAGCTCACTCTGTTAAATTGAAATGTCATTTGCTGAGCTTTACTTGCCAACTGTGAGAATCCCTATAGTTTCTGCAGATGGCCTTACAATCTCAGCAGCTAAAATAACTTGCATTGCATGATTTCTTAAAGAGACATTTTTGCTGTTTTCTAAACCCTTTTTCCCTCCTTTTCCCTTACTTGCCCTGTTAAGCATTTTGCCTTGTACTATAATAAAATTATACCTCTTATGTTTTCAGATCCTGACTCTCCAGGTCCCAATCGGGATGGAAATCCATCTAGACGTCCAGATGAAGAGTCAGGCTCAAATGGGAAGAGTTCAACCACTAGTCCATTTGTCAATAGCCCTGCAAGTAAGTATCTATACCACACGTAATCATGATTTTATGTTGTGTCCAAATCTATCTATCTATCTATCTATCTATCTATCTATTCATCCATCCATACATCCATCCAGCTATTGTGATTTTTTTCTGAACACCTGTGTGAATATACAGTATTCCACCCTACTGTGCTCTACTATTATATAGTATGTAGTATTATGCCAGCAGGAGATCACTTTTGAGTGTGAGCTTTTAATATTAGAAATAAAGATAGGAATATCACACACTCTTAGAATCTCTCTGACTATTTCTATATTTGGAGGTCAAGCAGATCCAGCAAGTATTCTATGTTAATATATCTGAAAATGAAATCATATATATTGGTCTGCATTAACCAATATGTGTCAGTGCAGATGGTGAACATGCATGTGTAGTCTTATAAAATGGCTTGGTCAAGTGCTTTAATAACAAGTGATTTTATTTGCTTTAGAATATAAAGTAGTACTACAGAATGGCTTCAGCAGTGCCATATGCAAGCGTCGTGACTAATCATTCTGAAATGTATCGCATTCCATGACCCACTGATGTGACAAATGGGTGGAGTCACACACCATGTGTGCATCCAAAATATCCCCCATTGTGCTCATTATGTTATATGTGCTTATTATTCTAATTAATTCATAATGTGCTGAGAGCACAGAATATCAGACTGTTCAATGTGACACTTTTTATTGCTTGCCAGATGTGCAGTCATTTGTTTAGTTAATTGTCTATTACATAAGCTGAATCATTAATATTTCTACTGTGTTGCACAAATTAACTTTGGTTTTCATGAGGGTAGATAGCTTCTTAGTCTGCACTGACAAGTATCCGAAATTATACTACATTACAGATGTCGGCAATAGTGAATGTTGTAACGTGCATCAGGATAAGGGAACTTGGCTGCAGTTCCCTCAGGCACTAAATAGGTTAATCAGCGTTTGCAGGGAAATACGATAAGATAATGCTTCATACTGTTAGGGCAACTCCTCTGGGGTTTGCTGTTCTGCAATATAGTAACAGGACTTCCAGCAATTGCTACAACGTATAGCATAGTCTGGCTGTCTTGGTTGATGGATGCCCCTAAAAGAAACAATGTGGTTGAACATCAGCATGGAAGTAAGATTATGAGACACAAAGTCTTGTTTCATATTGATCGCTTGCTCCCTCTGTTTGCATTTTGCAACTTATAAGGGTAATTGCTTTGTCAAGGTTCAGATGAGAGCCAGTTCATTGTCCATATTCTGCAGAGAATTCAGAACCATCAACTTGACCAAATAAAACCGTAGAACATTTATTTACAGATTCTTTTGTTTGTTTGTTTTTTTCTCCCTAGGTTCTAGCACAGATGGCAGAAACTCTGGACATACGAGTATCATAGGATCCGAGGTGGCCTTATTTGCAGGAATTGCTTCAGGGTGCATCATCTTCATCGTCATCATAATCACTTTAGTGGTGCTTTTGTTGAAATACCGAAGACGTCACAGAAAGCATTCACCTCAACATACGACAACTTTGTCCCTTAGTACATTAGCCACACCAAAGCGCAGTGGCAATAATAATGGTTCAGAGCCAAGTGACATTATCATCCCTTTAAGGACTGCAGACAGTGTTTTCTGCCCCCATTATGAAAAGGTCAGCGGAGATTATGGACATCCTGTTTACATTGTGCAAGAAATGCCACCACAGAGTCCAGCAAATATTTACTACAAGGTCTGAGGATAGTGGTGGTACCTTTTGACAATATTAAGGACAAGAAAGGTCCGTTGCTTCCTGATGGGGTTTTTTGGTGATTCCTTATGCATAAACATGGACTTGCATTGGGGACCAGGCACAAGTGAAAACCTTTCTTCAGAGAAAGCCTCTTTAAGCTGCACAGCTTATAGGATCTCATGGTTCCTGTGAAAAGTGCTTACTGCAAGCTGGAAGACTAAAACAAAATACCCATTCTGAAAGCTATACCCTGGTCATGTTCACCCTCCTTCTAAGCCATGAGCACCAGGCATCCAAGCGTATACAAAACCAGGTTAATATAGACAGAATCATGGACGTTTTTCATTTTTCGGCATTTTAAAGATGCTTTAGAATATTTATCTTGAAATGCAATCTTCTGATTTAATATCAACTTTCTCAGTGCATACTGGATTTGTTCGAAACGTGTGTAAGACTTATGAGAAAACACAAAACTTGCATATTTGGCTTTTTAGTCCATCACTGTTTCATTTTCTATGTTGTCTAGGATGACTTTATCCTTCACATAAGACTTCCTTCACTCCACCTCCTATATCACTAATGGAACATTAACCTTTGTAGACTCTTGCTCCATCCATTTCTACCGCAGTCACACTCGAATGGGTAATATATTATGGAAATTGTATTTGCTAATACAGAGCCTTCCAGCAAAGAAGTCAGGCTGTCAGCAAGTCCAGGAGTCCACAGGATAAACTGCTGAATGCAGTTAAATGCTGCTGCCTTGGAAATTAGGCATAGGACAGAAACCTATATAGGCGGCAAAGCACTTTGATATCTAAGTTTTAGAGAGGCAAATGAAATGCAGCGGTGTAAGACTGCAGGTGAAGGAATTCTTTCGTCAAGTAGCAGTGTGCCGAATTGCAGAATACCTTCACTACAAGGATTTTTAGACAAATGAATAAGCAGGTAGAGAAGGACAATAGTAAGTGGTTATGAGGCTAGACTGTTTGGGATATAGGCAATAAGAGGATGTTATATGAAACTCCTAGTCTGTTGTGACTGAATTTATAAGCAGACTCAGGTGCTATATTGACCATATTATTCCTCAGCTAGGAAAAGCTTTCAATAGCAGAAAGCCAAATCTGACCTGTGAGTTCTAGTACCAGAGGTCATAACAGAGCAAATATTCCACATGTCCGCTTAAATAATTTTTTTTTCCTCATTAGTATATTTTTGAGAAAGCCACGTTACCTGGCCCTTACAGAATGAATGATTGGACACTTTTACTTTGTGGTCATACTGTCCCAGAGGAGTGCAGCATAGGAATCTTAGCTGACATGGCATTTCGCTGGTGCTCTATTTCAAAGAAAAGCACATATGGCAAACATTTTACAGTTCTTAGGTATAAAATAAATTATTAGTATGGAGAACAGGAAAGAATAAAAAAGACTTATTTAATAGGTGTATAGCACACAGGGGATATATAGTAAAAAAAAAAAAAAAAAAGATTTTACTAATATATAATTTAATATTGCACATCCTGCCCCGCCAGAAGATGTGAAATCCAGTTTGCAGCAGTTAAATAGGTTGTTGGCATTACAGAACAGTCGAACGCTGCTTCTGGGGCGGGAAGAAAACAACTGTAGTCCAAAAATAACAATAGTGAGGAAAAAAAGGAAAAATAACAAAGCCCTCTCAAGGCGTCTCACACAAGAGCAGACTAGGAAGTTGAAGCCCAAAAAAGCAGGAAATAAGTGTTACTGCATCATACATGTAACAAAGATGAGAAGATGTTTTGTCAGTCATTCTCTTCATTAGAATTTCCTTTTGCCTTAATGCAACAACGTTACTAGACTTCAGCAGGTTACAGAGCGCAATACCTAGTTTTTCCTTTCTTCTACCTATTACTCCCCCGTCACCATCTTCCCTTCGTTCTTTCTGTGTTTTTTTTTTTTTCTTCTTTATCCTACATTTATGTGCTATGCAAAACAGATATCATCAACACAGTCCTGTTTCTATGGTAACACTTTGCTCTCTGAATTGGAAAGAAAAAAATTAGTAACAACGTTTTAAGGTTCTCAAGTCTCTAAGGAGCACCTGCAACGACGAACTGTCAAAGGATTGATTGATCCTTTTTATTCTTGAACCTGAAAATTACGTTGGCATGAAGGAATAGTTGTGTGGTCATTGAAACAAATGCAAGGTGGCAAGTCATTGTTAGCATTTGCAACAGATATTATTTTCTAACAATTGAGTGTGATGCACAGAATTGTTCGCTTTGTAGGTACACAAAGTTGATGGGAATTACTTATTCTGTGATATCGTTTCTTTTTTTAATTTTTCTTTTAGTCATCCTATGTTCTATAGAAAAGACACTTTATTTTTTTTACAACTATGACCATGTCTTTCTTTTAATTCAAGCTGTGAAATCACAAATGCAACAACCTGCAAATAGTGTCAAACCATTTACTTTATTGTCTGTTTTGTGTCTGACGCCGAATGACAATCTTCAATCTGTTCCCTTTTGTTTAGAAGTTGGTTCAGGTTTGGAATTTTTTTTTTTTGTAAATGCCTTGCTTGTGAGATCATATGATCCTTAGTCACCTGACTTAGGAATTTGCACCATTATGTCAAAGTGAAGATGCTGTAAATATGTGGAGAACTGTATCTGGATTTGGGGTGTGTCCGTAGCCTTATTCACCTTTTTAAATATTAATATAGAAAAAAAAAAGAAAATTACACATGGAAAAAAAGACAGAAAATGGATTTTCTTAACTAGATTGTGTACATAGAGCAATGTTGGATTTTTTTACAAAGTCTAAGCAAAATGTTTTGTATAAAATTGAATTTTTGCTATGTATTTAGCTACCGCTTGTTTAAAGGCAGTGTCATTTCCCTTTGCACTGTAATGAGGAAGAAAAGGTAAAAAAAAGGTTGCCAAATTGCTGCATATATGTGCCGTAATTGTGTACCATGAATATTTATTTAAAATAATTTTTGTCCAATTTTGTAAGTAACACAGTATTATGCCTGAGTTTATAAATATTTGTTTCCTTTTTTTAAGAAACGAGATAGCCTTCCCTAGGTTTACAACTTTTGCTTTAGTTTCACATTGTATTTAGCCCTTCAGCCCCTTCCCTACCAGACAACAAAACTCTGAAATTTCACATTCCACGTCTGTTTCAAACTGAATTTGTTCTTAAAAAAATAAAATATTTTTTCCTATGGACATTGTGATTTGCGCCTATCTTTCTAATTTCTTATCTGGTTAAACATAAACATTTTAAATCTTAAAATGAGTGATGAAAGTAACATATGAAAAATTTTTCTAATTTCCACATAGTCTAAAGGATTTTTGACTTTTCTTGAGATAAACAGTCTGACAATGATGCTTAACTAAGGAGTGTGGCTTAGTGTTTCTGGTCTTTTATTGTAGACAGAGTCTTCTTATTCAGCCAGTTGTCTTACAACTAGACAAAGGATTGTGAGAAGGATAAGGGAGAAATTGGCCGCTCTTCTGGCACATACACACATAAATATGTTTCTAATTTACAACTGTAATATGACATATTGTATGATCAAAAAAGGGGTATTAAGGAAGGAGTTTATTTTGTTAACTGGTGTGTCATTTTACGTATGAAAATTTCAGCATCAAAATTAAATAGGATTTTCTCAGTCTAGAATGTTTACAGACTTTAGATTGCATTCACCAGATGGTACTTTAGTTTTAGTGTCCCTCATCAATGTAAATGTTTTCATATATGAAGATGGCCACACATACTGCAGTATTCCAGCATCTCATCTTATGGCCTGAAATTAACTCTGATCCTCAATAATAATCCAATGTACATGGATTGGAAAATTCACATCCGTTCCAATATTGCTGCTTGAATGTTGGCACATGGGCAAAAAAAGTGAAATGTGATGGATGTTTTAAAGTTCTCCTTTTATTAGACCATTTAAAACAACAACCAGACTTGGCCACATACATGTGTGTCGGTCTGAGCTTAGCCAGCTGATGCCAGTTATTAGGCAGGCAGTAAAAATTACTGGCTGCTCCAGTTTTCCAGAAAAATACCTTCTGTTTGTTCAGAAAGAAACATACCTTGTTTTCACTCATTGAATATTTTCTTACCTATTTTTGCAAAATGATTACTAAGTGTTTTATGTCAATTAAAGTGGTCCTCTTCACTTTTTTCTAGACAGGTGACATAGTCAAAATATGTTGAAATTGAATTTACAGCAAGTGCTCTTTATATCTTGGTTTACAAAAAAAAATAAATGCTATTAGATACAGGACATTAAAGAAAACTCCTCCACAATGTGTCAAATATTGGGAGAGAGATGACATTTATTAATAATGATACACTGGGTGCAGTGCACCATTTTTCTGTCCCCTGTGCAGCTTTTGCTGCCCTCCTAAACATACTGCACATTCTAATGTATCAGATAAAATGGTATATGTAAATCAGAAAACTGGCATAAGTACATTAATAAATCACAAGTGTAACAAACAGAGAGACGCTTTATCAAACTTGGGTTGACTGTCAGATCAGCTGCTTTAGACATAACCACCACTACTAAAAGTATGGCGAGTAAGCACCCAACAGGTAAACAATGGCAGGAACTGTGCACTCCGGTAAACAGCTGATCTGTGAGGGTCCTGACAGTCGGACCCCTCCTAAAGAGAACTCCTAAAAAGTAAAATGGTTGATGCATAAAGCATTTCTGTATATACATATATATATTGGTTCTCATTTCAGTCCCACCAGGAATAAAAATGCACTACTTTAAGGGGTTGTCCAATTAAAGACGTTTCTCCTCTATGCACAGTATAGGGGATAAGTTTCAGTTCGTTAAGGAGGCCAACCTCCAGGTCCTCAAACAAGAGAATGGGAAACTGAAAGCTTCCATATGAATGAAGCACCAGTGCGCTTGCATCACCACTGCTTCATTCATTTCTATGGGGATACCAGGACTGCCGGAGATTGCTGTCCCAGCAGCCCCATAGCAGTGAATGGAACACACTGCTGCTTCATTCACAAGGAGGCTTTAGGGGGACTTTCAGTTCCCTGTTCTCCTGATTGTTGGGGAACCCCAGCAATGTGATACATATTCCCTATCCACATGTCTTTAAAGAGGAACTTTAAATCCTTTGACATCGGCAGTGTTATATACCACTAGAAAGCTGGTTGTATGCTGAAATGTGTCCCGATTGCAGTGATAGTGACACCGAGAGGCCGGCCTTACAGCTCATCATCATCATCATTTAGCTGTGAGGAACCCCCCTTCCTTGACAGTACAAGTCTGTGGAAGCGTACAGTCAGGGGGGTTTTCGTCACAGCAAAGATGATGAGCTGTAAGGCAGTGCAGTGTTATCAGTGCCAAAACTAATGGCTGCAACCAGGGCACATACTGGCAAAGTTGACAGTGCGCTGAATTCCACACATTGTCAGCTCTCTAGCGGGATATAACACCGCCAATGTCAGAGGACATAAGCTACGTGGTTTTAAGCAACTGCTATTTTAATTTGTACCTAACATATTTTGTGAAGGGCATCAACTGTCACTCCGAATTTTCCTACCTGCTAACTATGAAGTAATATATTCCAATACAATATAAAAGTCCTATATATATACGATATTAAAGCATTTATCATGTAGGACTGTACATTAAGTCCATATTATTGTATTCTAAATACTTTAGAATTTGATTTTGACGTATACTATATATTTCTCTTCTAACAAATGCAAATCATTGCCTTACACAGTTTCCCATTTGCAATTCATAAAATGCCTTGTCTTTCAGAGAGGAGTGATTGACAAGATAATGCCCCTAAAACATAGATGTATAGACGGAAAAACACAGTTTTATTGAGAACTTGACTTTGGGAGCTTGTAGCTTGTCAAATGCTTCTTGTTGACATTGCAACCAAGCAACCACCACAAATAATATGCAGAACAGTCTGGAATAGTGAGACACTACTTGATATCCACTTTAAAAGCCTTTTCTCACCCGATATGCATCTGCAGGGGTCTGAAGACATAATTGTGATATATACTGAAAGCCTTAATATGTTACAGGGGTCAAACGTGGTGTTAGGTGGCAAAGACATAGAGAAAGCAGACTTCAAAGGAGGCAATTTCTCATAGCTATAGTCTGTCTTATGGAACAGGCAGGATAGGTAGTAGCATGTTTATCATTGCTGTTGACATGACACTATTAATTATCTAACAAGGACAAAATGTGAATTTACTGCCATGGTTATGAATGGAGAGTCATCTGTAAGAGCTGATATGAGCTGTTAAACGAAATAATAAAAGAAAGGAATATCAATGTGCTGTTCATCTCTCCTGGAGCTGTTCAGTATGTCAGACACATGAAAAAGAGTCATCCACCCAGTGACCACCATTCAGTGATACTACCTATATCTAGTAATTGTGCTGTATTAGCGCTGTATTAGCAGAACACAGGAAGGCGGACACAGGATTCATGTGTTTTATTTACCATCTTGTGAATGCATTATGTTTTGGGTTTTTTTTGTACAGAACATATCAAGACATATAGCTATGAACTCTGTTTATTTTATTTATCCCAGCTGCCTATATAGCACAAACATATTCATACGCTTAAGGACCAATTTCAAGCAAAGCCATTTGGCCTATCTGTTTTTGTAGTATTTTTTTTTGGGGGGTGGACCTACAGAGTAAATGTCACCAAGCACAAAATGCTAAATGCCATACATCGTTTGATTCTCGCAATGCCCCTGGTCAATTTGGTGTTTTTCATTTTAAAATCTGTCCACCCTTTCAAAAGATATGGTTGTATCCCTTTCAAGTATCTGAGATACTGCTGCAGCACCTGTAACCGTCACTATCAAGAATACACTGTAGGGAGGGGGCCCCGGGCCCACAATACTTAAGATACGCCACTGTCTGCACAATGCCTCCCCATGTGGTCCGGTCCTGCAGCTCTGTTGTTGTCTTCCAGTGGAAGTACCAGCCACACGTGACCACTGAGGCTAATCAGCGGCCTCAGGAAGGGATCTGGGAAGGTCAAGTCGGCAAGTAATTTCACAGAAAGAAGGCAGCCAAGCTGCAGTTCCGGACCTCACTGGGAGTACATCGGGACACCGGGGCACCGGAGACAGGTGAGTATGATTTTTTTTTTCACCTCCTTGGCCTATTTTAAAAATAATTTATTTGCCGGACAACCTCTCTAAATAGGAATGTAATGAGATGAGTGCTGGGTGTATTAGCCAAACCCCCTGACTGTTTATGGTGGACTTTAAGTAAGGGTGTGCAATTTCAAACACATTAACAATAATTTCTGTGTGGCGGTGACCTATAGGGACCATTTTTACTTGATAATAATTGCTGTCATAATGATTGAAATAAGTCTGTCATGTTAAAAATTTGCATTAGGTTGTGTAACATCCCTGCCTGTTCGGACCTCTGTGCCATCCTCCGGCCGTATTGTACAGCACAGGAGGTGTGTCCATATATAATTCTTTGACTTTTGACTACTCTTTTGGATTGTGATTTGTTCTGCTTTGTCTCTCTGGCTTTGACCCTTGGCTTGCTGACTCCTCTTCTGTGTTGTCCTGTCTTGTCCTGTTCTGTTATCACCTATATTATAGGAAGGGACTGGCACCCAGTTGTCCTCTACCACCTAGTGTAGTGAGGCAAGTAGGAAGGGAATGGGAAGGATTCAGTTTAGGACTCACTGTCTTGTCGTTCCCTTCCTCCCAGGTTTCACCAGCAGCTACTGGGGAATTGTTTATCTAGCAATTCCCTTACAGGTTGTCTACAATTGAAAGATTGCTCTCTTGTTGTAAAGAAATCAATCATATCAAATGAAAAAAACAAACTATGCATTCAATTGACACTGTGGGGGCTTGGAGCATTATTTTGGGGCTACTTGAGGAGACATTATATTGAGTAGGCCACTTGAGGGAACGTTAAGTAATGGGGGGGAGGCATGTATTGAACTGGGCCCACTAATGTGTTATTACGGCCTTGTTTAGATTGTTTACCATTCCCACCAAAACCTATGGCTTCAGTCCTATGTCTAATGTGTTACCTGTTGATCGAACTCTTGTTTGGCTAACAGATATTCCTACTGAATCCCATGAATGTACTTGATCAGCCTCTATGAGTTATAATAGGGAGGTGGGAATAAATGGCTGCCAGATAATTTTGGGGATCTTCCATCTCCCTTGAGAAGAGAAGGATGAGATTTTATGCAAAAATTCAACATGCACAAATCTTCATATCCCCGATATTGTTCCATCACTCATCCATTTTGTTAATAATGAAAACACTGGGACCATTCTTGAATTAGAGGTAAAGCCATTGCATCTGGAGCCAACTTTAGGCAAAGTTTACATGGAACCATTTTACAAGCTACTTTTATCTGAGGAATCATGGTGGATGATTTTCCCTTTTCTTTAGGGCACCATCATCAATAGCTATTGACAGCTCTCTTGAGAACCATGTTCTAGACAACGTGAATGTCATTTCTCACTTATCTTTTTGTGCATTTATACCGAGCAATTGTTGGTGGAAGATTAGAAATATTTTTTTATGTATTACACTTTTTGAAATGGTTCTTTGGTTTTGATTAACGTTTATAACTCAGGTGTTGCAGCTTTCATCCATAGACCATTATGCTTGTGTAGGCTTCAGAGGGGTTTTTTATTTACAGAATTATTACATAAATGTTCTACTAACAGTATACTCAGATAATTACCATCTGGTTGTTGTTGTTTTTATTTCAGTGCTTAGTGGGAATTGCCCTAAAATATAATTTGCTCTGTGTGCTTCTTTTCAGCTAAGTACTCTTTTTAGGCTGAATGAAGAGGTCTTTGTAGAGACATCCCTTGTCAATATGAAACCCATCTGCCCACAATTAGGAATATCCTGAGAACAACTCACAGTACATTACAAACATGTTATTTTCATTTTTTTTTTCCACACATTTGGCCATCTCTAAACACAGCTTCCACTCCTACTTCTTTTTACTCAAACTTTCTCATAAACTGCACTTTTCTAAAGGGAATTGTTCAAGCATGTATTTTGTATTTGCCAAATCAGCACACAAATGAGGTTTTCATATTGTAAATGTGAATTGAGGATTACTAGGTAGAAATGGCTGTGTATGAAGAATTCAGAACCTTGTGATACTGCATATATGCCGAGGTCAGGAATACAATAATTATATTGGGCTAGTCCTAGAAGGTATATTATTGACTCAAGATGCTTATAATAAAATGACCAGCTTATATATGATAGACCTATTGTAGCTATGCGTGTACCTGACCAATTTAGACTGTGGTTACACTTTGTTATGTAAATACATTCAGTATATACCCCAAAAAGCTCCCAGCACAAACTCAAACCATATGCGTAGGCTATTATGCTCTCAGTGTATGACAAAAGAGTGTCCTTTTTGGCAAATGCAGGGTCAGTATGCATTTTTTACTCTATATGAAAGCATAGTCAGCTGCATTTTGCTATATAGTTGGCTACAGTAAAAAATGTGCATAGTGCTGTATACATTTTTAAGGGAGTCAATAGCCACTGTATGTCTGCATATCAAGGAATATTCCCAGCATATACAGTACAGACCAAAAGTTTGGACACACCTCCATTCCAAGAGTTTTCTGTATTTTCATGACTATAAAAATTGTAGATTCACACTGAAGGCATCAAAACTATGAATTAACATGTGGAATTATATACTTAACAAAAAAGTGTGAAACAACTGAAAATATGTCTTATATTCTAGGTTCTTCAAAGTAGCCACCTTTTGCTTTGATTACTGCTTTGTACACTCTTGGCATTCTCTTGATGAGCTTCAAGAGGTAGTCACCTGAAATGGTTTTCACTTCACAGGTGTAGGATTTCTTGCCTTATAAATGGGGTTGGGACCATCAGTTGTGTTGTTCAGAAGTCAGGTGGATACACAGCTGATAGTCCTACTGAATGGAGTGTTAGAATTTGTATTATGGCAAGAAAAAAAGCAGCTAAGTAAAGAAAAACGAGTGGCTATCATTACTTTAAGAAATGAAGGTCAGTCAGTACGAAAAATTGGGAAAACTTTGAAAGTGTACCCAAGTGCAGTGGCCAAAACCATCAAGCTCTACAAAGAAACTGGCTCACATGAGGACCGCCCAGGAAAGGAAGACCAAGAGTCACCTCTGCTGTGGAGGATAAGTTCATCCGAGTCACCAGCCTCAGAAATCGCAGGTTAACAGCAGCTCAGATTAGAGACCAGGTCAATGCCACACAGAGTTCTAGCAGCAGACACATCTCTACAACTGTTAGGAGGAGACTGTGTGCAGCAGGCCTTCATGGTAAAATAGCTGCTAGGAAACCACTGCTAAGGACAGGCAACAAGCAGAAGATACTTGTTTGGGCTAAAGAACACAAGGAATGGACATTAGACCTGTGGAAATCTGGGCTTTGGTCTGATGAGTCCAAATTTGAGATCTTTGGTTCCAACCACCGTGTCTTTGTGCGACGCAGAAAAGGTGAACGAATGGACTCCACATGCCTGGTTCCCACCGTGAAGCATGGAGGAGGAGGTGTGATGGCGTGGGGTGCTTTGCTGGTGACACTGTTGGGGATTTATTCAAAATTGAAGGAATACTGAACCAGCATGGTTACCACAGCATCTTGCAGCGGCATGCTATTCCATCTGGTTTGCGTTTAGTTGGACTATCATTTATTTTTCAACAGGACAATGACCCCAAACACACCTCCAGACTGTGTAAGGGCTATTTGACCAAGAAGGAGAGTGATGGGGTGCTACGCCAGATGACCTGGCCTCCACAGTCACCAGACCTGAACCCAATCGAGATGGTTTGGGGTGAGCTGGACCACAGAGTGAAGGCAAAAGGGCCAACAAGTGTTAAGCATCTCTGGGAACTCCTTCAAGACTGTTGGAAGACCATTTCAGGTGACTACCTCTTGAAGCTCATCAAGAGAATGCCAAGAGTGTGCAAAGCAGTAATCAAAGCAAAAGGTGGCTGCTTTGAAGAACCTAGAATATAAGACATATTTTCAGTTGTTTCACACTTTTTTGTTAAGTATATAATTCCACATGTGTTAATTCATAGTTTTGATGCCTTCAGTGTGAATCTACAATTTTAATTGTCATGAAAATACAGAAAACTCTTGGAATGAGAAGGTGTGTCCAAACTTTTGGTCTGTACTGTACCTCTGGCCTGATTCTGACCTGACTTGCAATGGTATTGTTAAGACAAGGTTAGCCTGTAAACTCAAGGGGCTGACTATGACTGGCCTGGATCCAGAACTCCAGTAAATGTTGTTAAACCTGGCATCACCTACTGTAAGGTGAGCAGCTGATTGAACCGATGAGCAGCTCTGGGGTTGCGGCAGCTTTACTAAGAGCAGGGCCTGATTTCAGAGGGAATTTTCACATTGCTATGTGCCTTCGGGCATTCTCTACGGAATCCACCAAAACATGAGCAGACATAACACATTGGAACTTCTACTAGGGGTCATAGAAAAATACTGGATATGTATGTACCTGGTATTTGCAGTGTATTCTTTGGTGAGAGTGGTTTGTGTAGTTCTAGTATCTGTGTAGAGAAAAACAGTGTTCGAAAGGTATATGCGCTGTTACCCCCCAAGATTCTAAACTTAAGAACTAGTACATGTGATCTTTCAGTATCACATGAGATTGGAGGCCTCACTGTGGACACAACAGTGGTAGCCACAGTGTTACCTTAATAAATGTCGCTTTTAACCCAATGTAAATAACAGACAATGCAATCTCTTTCCAGTTCCATAGGGATTAACAGGGGGTTAGGAATGATAACAATCACACTTTTAGCTGGCAATCATGTTATTTTATCAATGGCATGTGATCAACTGTCTGTTCAGTTATTTTGCTTTGTTTTGCAAAACATGTTTTGCACCTTTTTTGCAAATTTTCTGAACTTCTAAGGGCTCGAGCATATGTGCATGCACCATGTATACTAGCACACCCCATGTGCAGCTGTAGGGTGCTTTCATATGGTAGTATATTACACAGGTGCTCTCCTCTAAAAACACAGTGGGTCTGTGGGGTCCTAGATTCAAAATTCAACCCTACATGGAGTTTGTATGTTCTCATGTGTCGGTTTTCTCCAAGTCTTCCAGTTTCCTCCAATGCAAAAAAAAAAAAACTTGAATGACATTGACACTATTGTTTGCTTCAGACATACAGAAGTCTCATTGCAGATAACACCAGTGTGAATGTTGACAGCCTTTATACAGTGCTGAAGAATATATAGTGTTATATAACCAACATAAAATATCTAAATAGCGGAAAGTATTATTTACTTCTGATGGAACATTCCTTAACCTGTCACATTTGCCAGATCCTTACGACATTGTAGGCAGACAGAGGTACAGTGGCGCTCCATAGTCTTTTATGGATTATGCACTACAAATGTGTAAAAACTGGACTGTGTATTGAACCATAATACATCCATGTGCATATGGACTATAGGTGGTACACATTTTACATAGTGATAGTTCATGAATGAATATAAAATTAGATTGATTATTGGCCATGAGATATTACCATTAGGCTTTAAAATAACAGTGCCCTTAGTGGCTGACCTATTATAAAATATATTTAATTTTACTTTCACTTGAAACCAAACAATTTGCAGCTAGCAGATAAGACAGAATTCATGCTGTATTCTGTATGAGGAATCCTGGAAAACAGGAAAAATAACGCTTTGATATAATAAATAATATGGACAGCCTGCAGAAACTCAGATGTGAACATAATGTATTTGCCATCCCTTATGCTCTAATGATTGAAAAATAAATAAGTGTGTTAAGTTAAATCCTTGAAGCTTAGCAGAGAAACATTGAAAATAATTTGGATATTCTGAAATTCTCATTTACATATCTCTGCATGACTGAGGCATCCGCTCAAGCAGCTCTTGCTATAGGAAATAAAGGTCAGAAAATAGCTGAATTGAATATAAGTGTTGTCATCAGCCCAGATTCTAGTTGCTCAAAGCCTGGAGCAGGTTATCACAAGGCTAGATACAATTCTTAACACAAATTTCATTGGAGAGCTAGACCAATATGTATACTACTGAAATTACCATCTGTTGCAGAGTCTGAGCCAGCTGTCCAACAGTTAATTAAAATGCCTGAAGCTCTGTGTACTCAGACTAGCCACTTTAATTAACTAAAAATGACACTATTTAGTGATCTGATTATCTCCAATCTAACCACTCTTTACAGGAATGTTACTAGATAATGGTAAACCCTTCAGCTACAATGGATAGCTCTAGTACGCAGGAAAAAAATAAGGTAAAAAGCAAGAATTATCAATAGGAAAATTTTTGTCTTTCATCTTCCTGATGAAGTTTCCTGCTTAGTTAGGCCGGGGCCCCACAATAAAAAACAACAACGGCATTTTACAGTCACAGCAAGGTGGATGAAATTCTAGCAAACCCATCCACACCTTGCGAAAAAATACACACTGCAGACACACTGCGATTTCCAAAACCATTGCAGTTTTGGAAACCACAGCATGTCAATTATACATATGGAAACGCCAGTGGTTTCCCTATAGGTATAACTGAAGCAGAAAGTCTGCAGAGGAAACCTCTACGGACTTCCTGTGAAAAGCGCTGCAGGAAAAACCGCGAAGCGTTGCCGCTGCGGTTTTTCCTGCACTGTTTTTTTGCAGTGGGACACTACGTGGAGCCTTAGTCTTAAAGGGGTTGTCCAGTATTTGTAGCACCGTAAGGAGTGGTCAGGGTGGATGAAAAGAAAAAAAAGCATAATTTGCGATTGCTTGGAGAGAGACCAGGGACATCACTCACATCTCTGATTCCTCACCAGCGACCACTGATAGTTTTAGACGCTGTAAGCCCTGTCATACAAGAGAAAAAAGAACGAGAAGTGGAGCTCTAGGAGCAGATGAGTATGACTTTTTTTTTTCTTTTATATGAAATAGTCCTTGCAAAAATATTGTGACATTTTACATTTTTATTCAACTTGCTCAACTTTTGAAAAGTGGTTAGAAAAGTGGGCATAGTTAGCGTGTCAAGCTGATGTACACCAGATCTCACTCCATCTCCGGACAGATAATGTTAGATGTAAAGAAGCAACAAATTTATCAAGCAATGAGGCTGATTTGTGTGCCGGTCTTATCTATTGCTTCATTGAAACAAGATACTGCAGAATTATTAAGAGACAACGACCTCTTAATAATTTTGGCTCACCATATGGAGTACCCGTGTGCCAGAAATTAAATCTACGCCAGTCAGAGATTGTTGTAGACTTCTGGTGCAACTCACATGCATTTTCTGTCAAGATTTATAGTAAATCTGACTAATTGAGTGTCTCCACGATATGGCCTGCCTAGATTTCCTCCTTTGGCTAGGTTCACACTTCGAGCTCTTCATCATTCGTATCCACCATGGGACCCGAACGACAGAGAGCCCGCTCACGGACCCCATGGACTATAATGCACAATAATGACTATAATTTATACTTTTCTCTCTGCCGATTTTCAGCAGAATCTGCAACGGAGTTTCAGATGTGAATGAAGCCTTTTTCCGGTGCTTATTGAAAGGTGGTGAGCATGGAACAAAACAGGTAAAGTTGCAATTTTTGTGCATGATAAATCAGGCCAATTGTGCGGTGTTTGACAAATTTGTGCAAATTACAGCAGGCAGAATTTAAATATTCTCCCATATAATAAATCTTACCCATTGTGTTTATAGTGAGGCCAGGCATGCTAAAATAATAAACAATAATGACTTTGACATTGCAACATATAGCGCCTCATTCACACTGTAAAGTTGTGTGTAGGGAGCCGGTATGGAAGCACACAGGGTCCATTTGGCTTCCTACTATAGACCCATAGGCACATTGTGTGCTCCAGGATGCTGACTTTGCATGGTGCTGTATTAGGCTAAGGCTAAGTCACGTACACATGTGGACAAAATTGTTGGTACACCTCGTTTAATGAAAGAAAAACCCACAAAGGCCACAGAAATAACTTGAATCTGACAAAAGTAATAATATATAAAAATTCTATGAAAATGAACAAATGAAAGTCAGACATTGCTTTTCAACCATGCCTCAACATAATTTTAAAAAAAAAGAAAACTCATGAAACAGGCCTGGACAGAAATGATGGTACCCTTAACTTAATATTTTGTTGCACAACCTTTTGAGGCAATCACTGCAATCAAACGATTCCTGTAACTGTCAATGAGACTTCTTCACCTCTCAACAGGTATTTTGGCCCACTCCTCATGAGCAAACTGCTCCAGTTGTCTTGGGTTTGAAGGGTGCCTTTTCCAGACGGCATGTTTCAGCTCCTTCCAAAGATGCTCAATAGGATTTAGGTCAGGGCTAATAGAAGGAATATAAAGCTGATGTGCCTTGCCAAAAATTTTCGATTTTTGTCTCATCTGTCCATAGGACATTCTCCCAGAAGCTTTGTGGCTTGTCAACATGTAGTTTGGCAAATTCCAGTCTGGCTTTTTTATGATTTGTTTTCAACAATGGTCGTCTCCCATGAAGTCCACTTTGTCTCAAACAACGACGGATCTGACACTGATGTTCCTTGAGCTTGAAGTTCACCTTTAATCTCTTTAGAAGTTTTTCTGGGCTCTTTTGTTACCATTCGTATTATCCTTCTCTTTGATTTGTCATCAATTTTCCACCTGTGTCCACGTCCAGGGAGGTTGGCTACAGTCCCATGGATCTTAAATTTCTGAATAATATGTGCAATTGTAGTCACAGGAACATCAAGCTGCTTGGAGATGGTCTTTTTAGTTGAGTTTTGCTACATGGGGCATATACTTACCTAGTAACAGATCATTTGTCTGGTAATGCTGTTCTATTCCATCTTGTAGATGATACCTGGACAATTTTTATTTGCGATCTTTGCATGGTTTTAGACAATTTGATGATTGGTTATTCGCACAATTATACAAGTTTTCTTATGATTATCTACATATATAAAGGGTCCTTTATCTACTAAATGGTGCTTCTTCAGAGATGGGGAAGGCAAAATTTAGCAAATGTATCCATATCTAGTTACTTTGAGTAGGGATCAGTCTCCTCACGTGTGCCCCTTCAGTTTTACTGATTTGCTGAGGTGGCAGTGAAACACATGTTATTTATATAGGTGTGCTAGATTTCTTGCCCCTCCAGCCTCCAGTTCAGTGGCTGCTTTAACAGGTGCAAATGCTAGTTCACCACTGTTAGATGCCCTTATTACATTTCTGGACACATACTCACCATGCCTTTGTTACAATTATAAGGATAGAAGGCTGATAAATGAATGTGTCGGGTTTATTGATGTGTAATTTGTCTATCTAAGAAAGACAGAAATATCATACTGTTTTAAAGGCAGTTTTCCCAGTGTTTATTTTCTTGTGTTTCTTTTTTCGTCATGTAGAGATGTGAAAAGACTCCAACGGTTATTAAATAAGAGCAAATAAAAATGAGCAATTGTCAGGACAGATCTCAGTCCAAGAAGTTTCTGCCCTTTGTGATCATGCTGACAATCAGACACACAATACACCACATGACCCCAAAAACCGAAAGACTTGTGGCCAGGTACAAATTAAATTATATTCTATTAGCACCTTTCCAAACAATGATTCCCTGTTGTCAGACAGTCTGCAGATCTCTATCACTCATTAAAATAATACTGGCTTCGTTAATTTGTGGACTCCTGAATTCTTTTAAGTGCCAAACTGTGCAGACACTGCTGATTTGGTTTATTTATCTGGTATCCTGCTTTTATATGTTTTCACCAAATATACCTTTTTGTACTAGTCTAGATCCACTAATAATGTTTGCTGCTTTTTCAGAAGCCTTCATGGAAAATCTATCACTTCTCCTGACATGTCTGTTATAATAAAGGATTGTATTCTCCAAAATATAACAATTCAAAGAACATTAGTTATTAGAAAAGATTATCCAGAATTGTTATTTATGTGAACTACAATTATTTAGATGCATGTCATGTGAACCATCTAATCTGCATAGGGTCGCGACTCCTCCATCACGCCAGATGCCCAATCCTTTTGTTCTCAGGGAGATAAACTGCTGCAAAAGGAGTCTTGTAGTGGCTTTCTTTCCTCTCTCATCCAGTAAGCATGCCCTCCTTAGCCAAGTCAAGTGTGCATGTGTATGCATTGGGAGAAATAACTCTATACTGGTGTATGTAGGCCATTGAAAAAGGACTCTTCTTCCACCCCCTCCTATCAAACAGAGCCATGAATAATGACCATCAGGTGGCAAATAGCAGGAGAGCCTGAATGCCTTGACAGTAGTACTGCCTATAGCATCTTGATGGCAGCTCTGGATACAAGTCAGTGTTGTCATTTTGATTTTATTGTTTGGTTGATGCAGACCCAGATTTGTATTATAAAATTAGGCACTAGGTTTCTTAAGATTGTTTTTTTAATTCTACATATACTATATACAGTATATTATTCTGTAATTCCATGTGTAATAATTTACAGATAACACTCCATTTATTCTTTATTTAAAGAAGCACTCCAGGAAAGACACTTTTTTCCATCCCTGCACCCCTCACCTGACTGTCTGTCACCCTCGCTTCCCCAGAATCCAGCTCCTGATCTGACTCCATCTTGACTTTTATATTTCTCTCTTTCTCTGTGCTGTGCTATCAATCCCATGATGCCTCAGCACAGCATCTCATGGGCAGCTAGAGCATTGTACTATCACTGCTGCAGGTGGGCAGAGGAATTATCCTTTTCTTTACATACTGTCCCAAATAATCGAAGAGACCAAAAATATACAGTCAGGGAGGCTGTACTGTCATCTCCTCCATTATAGGTGTGTGACACGAGCTGTTCTATGTCAGCAATAAGTACTGATAGCAGATTTTGTCCCATCATGGACAGCCTGTGCAGTACAATCCATGCTATTTGAATAATACAGAATGGTCTGTTGCCTGAGATGGTGATCTCCCAGAGAGAACAAAAAGCATACCTCCCAACAGTCCCGCATTCAGTGGTACAGTCCCGAATTCCGGGTCCTGAATTTCCCGTCTTCAACTCATTTGTGTCCAGAGGATGCAGATGAGTTGAGTACAGTGATGAAGCAGGAGCCATGAAGCAGTGCTCAGTCAGCATTGTTGCCTTGTTGCACAGGGGTCAAATCTGACCAATGGCTCGCACAGGGACCTACTCATCACCCCCGACTTGCCCCCACTGTGTTCGTGGAGAGTTCTTCAGCTCACACACGTCTTCTCCTTGCTGCCGTCCTCAGCAGGGTTCGACAGTTTGTGCTCTCCATTTGAGAGGTCCTGCTCTGACTCCATATCGACTCGCTGCTGGTTTCCCCTCCTCCTGGCCACAGACTTGCTTTGTTGATCAAGTGGGAGGCTGATTTGAATCTTGTCTTTTCCAACTCACAGTGTTCCAGAATTTTGGAGTTTGCCCATAAAGGCTCCATTGTGAGCAAATACATCAACTGCTAACCAGATGGTACTATGCTCTGTCTAAACTCCAGGTGGTGGCGCTATGGCATGGAGGAGGGGACACTCTTGCACATTTTCTGGGAGTGTGCGGGTTTGAGGAACTTTTGGGATGAGGTCCACCAGTGAGATCTAGGGTATTCCAAACCAGCCCTGTTCGAACACCGGCCTTCTATCTCAATGCGACCAGGGCTTGCATTCCGCTCTCTGGAAATCCATCACCACCCCTCATACTCCTCCACTGGATCCGCAAAATGGAAGATATCAAAAACATGGGGACCTCACCGCAAGTCTCTGTAATACACACAAGGCTTTAATCGCAGCCTAGACCCCCTAGATTATTCTCCAGGGCTCATAGGACTATAGAGATCATGTGTATGCTAGGTGGGTCTTCCTCCATTGGTTGGGTCACTGGGATTCCTTGGCCTCGACCCCCCTTTTTTTTTCTCTTTCACTCTTCACCCACACCTCCCCTGCGCTCACTACCAACTCCTCCTACCCCGTAACCCTCCTTCCTGATTTGAGCCTGATTGTGTTTCTTTGCTGTTTGTGCATTGGCCCCTGCTGTTATGGCAGTCTGTTTTGTTCTGTTTATTTGTACATGTTTTATACTTATTAAATAAAGAATTTATAAAAAAAAAAAATTAAAAATCTGACTATTGGCAACGAGTTTGTTCTCCCCATGTTTGCATGGGTTTCCTCCCATACTCCAAAATTCACTGATAGGAAATTCAGATAGTGAGTCCTATTGGGGACAGTAAGTAAAAACAACATCTGTAAAGCGCTGCAAAATATGTTTGTGCTATATAAGCAAGAGAAAAATCTAACATATACTGATCACAGTTGCCAAGAAATGGGCCATATACATAAGGTCTACATACTATTATCTTCAATGTGTAAAGCTTTTACAGTGTTTAGACACGGATTTGAGTAATGGGAAAGATGTACAACATAATCTCAGCTCAAATCTAATCATAGTACATATAGTAGATGACTTTTCCTCTTCCAAATGATGAAAGGTATTAAATCACAGAAATAAAGGATTTGTGCCTCTCTTGTTTTCCAATATGGTTGTGGCAATTTTAATAGAATTTCATTGAATCTTCTGAGTTGTTATTACACTTTTCAGGGCAGAACAGAACATACTTGTTGTAAATGGGTTACTTTGAGCTTGATATTCCCAGCAGTTTAGTTGATACTTAAGCTATCCATTATTATAGCTATTGCAAAAGAGTTTATAGTATTTTTTTTTTTGACAAACTGGGTATACATGTGCTACTTTTGCCTATGTCTGTCACTATATTGTGTTAATAAATAAGAAAAAAAGCAGATAAAAGTGTTACTTTTTTAGAGGGAAAGTCAGGATAGCTCATACACACGATAGGCAGTTCTGCCAAATTCACAGTTTGGGCAATGTTGTTGTAATATGTATTGCTACCTTACTCATCAGATAGCTGTTTTGCTTAACATTTGTACAACAGTTATTGGTCTCAACATCATTTTAATGCAGAAAGGAAAATGAGCCATTGTCAGTATTACATATGTTGCCTCTGATGGCAGATACTGGAGGATAGACTCCCACATACTTTAGATCACTGGCCAGTCCTGCCTAAAGCAATGAAAGGTAGAAAAGATAAAGCTAGATTATGGCTAGGAGTTCCTTTTGAGGAAATTTGCAAGTGAGATAAAAAAAAAAAATTGTATGGAATAGCCAACGTTTAGAAAGGTTTGTAGCAGAGTGTTAGACATCCTAGTTTGATTTGGAGGAATTCAGTGTGTATAAAACCAGACTTGTGGTGTCTTCACTGGCTGTAGTAATATAATGTTGTACCGTGTTAGCCATTGAAAGTATTGGTAGAGTGAAGAAATCAGGCGATACCTTTTAGAGGCTAACTGAGTATATTTGATGGTAAGCTTTTGGGAGTACTAGTTCCCTTCATCAGACATGATGTTATACAAGAAACTGAAAATTCACAGATTTTTTAATACACTAAAAACATGGACCTTCAAAGGATCTTAGAATCCTTAAACAAGCAAAACAAAATGCAATATAAGTAGGGAAGTTATTTACAGCAGGTCAAAAAATAAACAATCTGGAAACTTGTGGGCCGTGATGGAGGGATCACTAATTCTTGCTGTTTGCTGTCACATGGTGATTTGTGACCCTCACAGTTCATACATAGTGTGACATGAAACTGGCATGAATATTAAGTCCAAATTGCAGAGTTTGAAATATTTGCATTAACTTATATTCCCATTCTTTCCTCTCCCTCTGCGTCTTAAAATGTCCCATTAAAACCACAACCCGCAAATCTTCAATAGAGTAGTCTTCTCTGGAGAAATGTGCAGCCACTGGGGGATCTGTTCTGCTGTTATTAATGTTGAATCTGAGTGAGTTCATGTGCTGACTAAGTCTCTGCCCTGTTTCCCCCACATAGAGGGCTGTGGTGGGACATTGCACACACATTATGAGATATACCATATTGGAAGACCTGCAGGAAAATGTCCCCCTAATTCTGTGCACCTGTTTTGACTGTGGGACAGGTACACTGTCAGCGGTGTGGATGTGCCTGCAGGTCTTGCACCTGTTTTGCAGGCAAGGTGAGGTGCCATTTTCAGTTGGGGCCTTCAGGGCACTCTGGACAACAATACGCCGTAGGTTTGGTGGTTGCCAAAAGGAAAAGAGAGGGGGGACTGGAAATATGTCCTTGAGTCTGTTGTCCCTATGTAGCACAGGTTGGAGCTCCTTGGCAATCCTTCGTAGGATTTCCAGCTGTGGGTTGTAGGTGACAACTAGGGGCACTCGGGCATCTTTCTGGGTCTCTCTATATGTGAGCAGACTGTCTCTGTTAATGGCTACCGCTTTGTTTAATTGGTTGTCCGTCACCTTTGGTTTGTATCCCAATCGGAGAAATTTCATCCTCAGATCCAGGAGGTGCTTGTCCAGGTCTGCTTTGTCGGAGCAAATATGATTGTATCGTATAGCCTGGCTGTAAATAATAGATTGTCTTATGTGCTTGGTGTGGAAGCTGTCGTTTCCTGTGTCCTGGATATAGCTTGGAGTATCTCTGACAAGGGTTTTAGGAAATTTTTCAACCAACCTGAGATGTTTTCTGTCAGTGATAGGCCTCCCAGGGTTGCCCTCTTTGTGTATCTTTGGGAGCATGTAGAAGCAGCCTGACCTGGGATCCATCCTCTGGGATAAGCCCTTTTACCTGCTTCTGGACCTGGATTGGAAACTTCTTTATCATATCCTTTAGTTGTTTCATATAGGCATCTGTAGGATCACTTCCAAGTTTGGAGTAATGGATGGGATTTGACAGTTGTCTGTTTGCTTTCTAGATATAGTCTGAGGTGTTCATTATGACTATTGCGCCCCCTTTGTCAGCAGGTTTGATTATAATATCTTGATTTTCTTTCAGTGAAGCAATAGCCTTCTGTTCCTGCAGGGTTAGGTTATGCACCTGTTTCTTTTGTTTCTCCAGGATTTCTGGTTTTACTTTGCTTCTGAAACAGTTAATACAGGTGCACAGAATTAGGGGGACATTTTCCTGCAGGTTTTCCAATGTGAAGTATCTCATAATGTGTGTGCAATGTTTCACCACAGGCCTCTATGTGGGGGAAACAGGGCAGAGACTTAGTCAGCACATGAACTCACTCAGATTCAACATTAATAACAGTAGAACAGATCTCCCAGTGGCCGCACATTTCTCCGGAGAAGACTATGTTATTGAAGATTTGCGGGTTGTGGTTTTAATGGGACATTTTAAGACGCAGAGGGAGAGGAAAGAATGGGAATATAAGTTAATGCAAAAATTCCAAACTCTGCAATTTGGACTTAATATTCATGCCAGTTTCATGTCACACTATGTATGAACTGTGAGGGTCACAAATCACCACGTGACAGCAAACAGATAGCAAGAATTAGTGATCCCTCCGTCACAGCCCACAAGTTTCCAGATTGTTTATTTTTTGACCTGTTGTAAATAACTTCCCTACTTATATTGCATTTTGTTTTGCTTGCTTAAAGATTCTAAGATCCTTTGAAGGTCCATGTCTTTAGGGTATAAAAAATCTGTGAATTTTCAGTTTCTTGTATAACATCATGTCTGATGAAGGGAGCTAGTACTCCCGAAAGCTTACCATCAAATATATTCAGTTAGCCTCTAAAAGGTATTGCCTGATTTCTTCACTGGCTGTAGGAACTGTTTCTAGTTATTCCTACTTGTCTAACTATTAACTACTTGGCACTACACAGTGATGTGTTTATAGGGAATACAAAGGTTGTAGTTGGGTCCTAGTGCCTGAGTCCTATGCCAGGTGAGCAGTACAGTTGTTGGGCAATACAAGATAACTGTACAATAATGAACAAACTAGCATGCAACACTAATATATTACTTTTATTATATATATATATATATATATATATATATATATATAAATATACCTAGGAAAATCAAGCTATATTTCTTGTCTCTTCATGCTTCACACTTCATACTTAAAGTAGACCATTCGCCATCTCCAGCAAATTCAACTCTTAACATTAGTTAATAGGCTCTGCTCCACTGATTCCCGGAGCAGGTGCAACTTTTTCTCTTGCCCCTATCATTTCCGAGCAACAAATGCTGTTAGTTTTGATGCCTGATATGTTATTTATTCTCTGTACTGTCAGAAGGGCAGTGTCAGGCTGGAGAAAGTAATGGGTGTGATTCTGAGCTCTGACACTGGCTGCCTCTGATTGGAGCTCTGAATTATACCCCCCTGCTTGACACTGACCATCTGACATTACAGATCATAAATAGCATCAAAACTACTTGCACTTGTTGCTCAGGAATGATGGGGGCTAGAGAAAAAAATTCCAACTGTGCTGTTCCACCTATTTAAAGATGCTAAGAACCTAATTGGAAAAGTCCTCTTTAAGGCCCATTTACAAGGGACGATGATCGCCCAGTCCTTACATTGCCCGGTTAAAAATGTTTAGTGATCAAATGATCGAACAATAGTTTATTGTTAATCACATCTATAATGATGACATAAAAGTTGTCATTTGTTGGCAACTAGATGTGCTGCTGACAATAATGCAAACTGTATGGGGATAAATGATCATACAGTCCTTCATTTCAGCATATGATGACTGCTCCATATCAGTATATAATAAAACAAAACTTGCCAGAGAATAAGAGAGTCCCAGTGATGAATGTCTGAAATAAAATACAGACCTACAACCAACCTTACCATCTGCTGGAGTGTGTTTGTTTAATACATTATCACATTACAAACTAAACTGTAATCTATGTAAAATGAATTGTGTCAGCATTGTCCTGGCTCTTCACACTGTGTGTACACAAGTGCTGCATTATACAAATTAACAAATACATTAAGTAAATAAATCTTGCGACTCTGGAGACCTAGAAACGCTCACATATGGTGGCTTTGTTACAAACACACATTTGAATGATATTTTATGACAAAAGGTAATTCATAAGATCTGATAAAGTGACATCTCTTGGGAAATGTACTTACAATCAATGATAACGGAGAGAAATATACTGTCAGCGGTACTCTATTTTATGGCAAATATTTAAAACTGATAGTTGAGCTGATTAAACATAGTAGATGATATTCATTTGTTTTTGGACAGGAGGGGGGTTTAATAACACTAATATATTATCCTAAAATGAATTTTTCTGAAAAATGTAGCTATAGCCCTGCTGCATGATTATTCACTGCATGAGTCATTGAACCCCACCACACAGTTTTATTTGTGTTAAATTTATGGCAATGCAATTCAGGTCTTGTTATTCAGCCCAAAAAACTATTTAGGCCAAGTTGGCATGTTACATTTTTAAGAAAGGTTCCCCTTGTATTTTTTTTTTACATTTCTACTTGCAGGATTACCCATAAGATGACAACTGTGATTGATGGCTGCCCTAAACACTAAGGCTGGATTCACACAAACAATTTGCAAAATGGCCGTGAAAAATTAAAACTTTTTTCACACCTGTTTTGCACCCAAGGGCGTCTGTTTTGACAAATCCCTCATACATTTGAGTGAGAGATCAGTGTAAACAGACAAAAATAGAATATAACCTATTTTTTGACAGTCCGTTAAATTGGATCGGTAATGTGAATTCACATGAATGGATTTTAATGTTGCGGTATAATTGACAATTATAACATTCATGTGAATGTATGCTAACAGTAGAGATCGAAGAAACCTACTAGCCCCTAAAAGACAGCATTCAAAACTGGTTCTCCATTTATTGTGTCACAATCACCCACCTTGTTAAGTTTTTCTTTCCTGTTACCAGAATTATGCTGCAAAACCATGTCAAATGTATGTATTTACTGCTTGTGGATTTTGTTGCTGCTTTGTTGAGGATTTGCAATGAAATTTGTGTCTATAATTAGTGACAATTCTGCTGTTACGAGCTACATGTGCATGGACTGAAGGTTGAAACCTCAATCACCTGTCAATGTACTATAATGGCCTGCATTGTACTTGATGGCAATTCTTCCATATCTCTGGGCTGTAGCGATGGTACATGTCAGGTGGTTCTGAAAAGAGCCCAACACTCTTCCCTCAGGGGCTGCACAGTCTCTCAGTATAGGTCAGGTTTGCACCACATCAAGGACTCAACACGACTTGGTTCTGGAGACTTCCAGTCTCCTCCCTTTAGCCTCGACCAGCATTTATCTAGGCTGAACCAGGTCCACTACAAAGGATGAGTGTACGAGATTCACAGTTGATTGCTCCATAACAAGGGAAAACACAAGATAATATATACATTGCAGTGGCGTATTCAAAAACAATTTAAAACAATATAGAAGTGTCCACTGGGATGCAGCACACTGTTCTCCTGGTATCCTGTACTGGTATCCAGGTACCTACTGATTTCTGGTGCCCTATTTTTGTTTCCTAGATCCCAGTTTTTTTTTCTCTCTTACTAACTGGGCTTTTTACCTCTGCTTGCCTGACTACGACATCTGCCCTCTGACAGACCACATTCTTGTGGTCTCGAGACTCCCTGTATAAATCCCTGTTTAGAGGTTGAAAGGTGAATTCCAGGGAATCCCTTAGACTCCACTCCCAGATTTTGTCAAATCCATATCGACTTAGTGGGTCCACACCCTCTTAGGTAAGCCTTGTTACAATGATATACCTAATACTATTATATATATTTATCTATCTCTTTGAAATGGCACAATGTCATAATGTCAGCTAGAAATGTGACAAAAGCTTGCACGTATTTTATTTCCCAAGGACTAGATCTACTAGTTAATCAGTGCATGTCATGCTTATAAGCACAAAACAATGGTGAGAAAGCAGATGCAATAGTAATTTGCAGCACTGATTCAGAAAAATACACAATGTTAAGAGCCTAGTCTTGAATCTACCGTATGTTGTAGAGCTACATCACCTGATACACATGTCTAGTAGAAAGGACTCAGAATAGGAATAAAATGTAATGTACAGCCAGTAGCTGAAGGAAATAGATCAGCACAAAACTGCTCAATCACTGAGCGGCAGCAGACAGAGAGAGGGAGTTGATGCACTGTAGAGTAGCCAGCAGGGGAAAGTGCCCCCTCGGGTGAAATAATGTCAAAAGGCTGCAAGAAATGTGCATTTTAAAACAATCTGCAGAGCTGATGGTCACAGGGAATGTTGAGAGCCGGTGGCAGTGCTTTCAGCAAATATTTATGAGTATCTAAGAGCCGATGGTTGCTATGAAGAAAAAGGACAGAAAAGAGCTCTTGTTTTGACATTGACTGTGACAGATGCTGTTGATGCATACAGTATGATTGTATTCTCTGAAGATGCAGGGGACAGCCGGGCAGGTCACATAATTAATGGCTTTCATGCCATAGTGAATCGGAGCATGCCAGTTCCGTGCAGTGGTCAAAGATAAACAACTAGGCTTACCGTAAATGAAACTGGATTATACCATAACCTCCATATGTTAGTTTATCTTTCTCATGAAGTCTTCAGACATGGGACAAGAAATCTGGAAGATGTAATGCAGAATCCCGTGTCACTTATTCATGCTCTTTACACACAAGATGATAGATAGAAATCTATCAACATTTTCAATACAAGCTTGAAATTCTTAGAAACATGTGAGTAGGGATATGCAAATAAGACCTCATTGGTGGAAAAGAGAAACTTACCCCAGAAACATGTGAGAAACAGGAAGTTATTGAGTGACTTGAGCTGTTTCCAGTTAGTAGCTAACAAGAGAGCCATGATTGGAAATATGCCTCTGTAATAGCAATGAAATATGGAGGAAGATTATAAAACTGAAGGTTGGAAACAAGCTGCTAATATCATACATAAATATGTATGTAAATATTTCAGGCGGATCTCAAAACTGGAGAAATCGGAGATAAATCAATGATGAAGCTGTAATTATGGTGATATGTGTGGGCTCTTACATAGAGCTATAGGAGCATTATGTGTGGATATACATTTCTATATGAGGATTATGGGATTCAGATTTTGCTGGTTTGATATTACAATATTTTATGTTACCATATGGCACTTTAGCACTTTATGCAACTTATGACAATTTATATTGCTTCTTACATAAAATTATTTTTTCAAATTTAACAGTTCATTAAGGCCGATAGCCATTCCTCCTGACCCAGCATAGACCCACAGCTCAGCTGAGCGTTCATGTGTTCACCTAAGCTGCTTCAAGACACTTATCTTTCATATAAGATTAGGCGTGCTGAAATTCAACATACCTGGCCATTCTTTTCCTTCACATTTGCCATTTTGGGAGAGTTGTGACACTACCATATCCATTGGTTGGCCAGATGGTCCCAGCAGACATCCATCTGTTGTTTATTGTCATTTCCCCATTTCATTTATTGTATTCATGTTATGATTTCAATGGGTGATTATTTTCAGTTATAACAATACTCAGTCCCTATGGGACGAAAAACCCTACAGGACGCTGTTAATATGCAGTATAACTAATGCCTCTTTAACCATACACATTCCTTTATTGCTGTGTGGAAAATCAGCCTGCCAGGACATAATGGATCCTTCTGGTCTACATAAGGCTATAATACCAATCAATGCATTCAGTATTTTGACCTTGACCAACCAGGAAATGCTGCAATAATGTTATCTTCTGTGACAACTGCATTTTTAATGTTCAGAAGCGGTTTACCCACTGTGCATACACAAAAAGTAAACTGCATATAGTATGGCCATGTCACATGTGGACATTTCAAGGCTTAAAGGGGTTTTCCCAAAATGGACATTTATCACCTATCCACAGGGTGTCCCATACACTAGGTCTCTAGCCTTCTGTTGCTCCTTATATCATAGCAGTGAAGGAGAGCATGCACAGGAATACAGTGCCTTGCAAATGTATTCATACCCCTTGAACTTTTTCACATTTTGTCACCTTACAACCACAAACTTAAATGTATTTTATTGAGATTTTAAGTGATAGCCCAACACAAAGTAGCAGATAATTGTGAAGTAGAACGAAAATGATACATGGTTTTCAAAATTTTAGTAAAATAAAAATCCGAAAAGTGTGACATGCAAAAGTATTCAGCCCCCCTATATCAATAATTTCTAGAGCCATCTTTCGCTGCAACAACAGGTGCAAGTCTTTTGGGGTATGTCTCTACCAGTTTTATGTATCTAGAGACTGAGATTTTTGCCCATTCTTCTTTGCAAAATAGCTCAAGCTCAGCCAGATTATAGTTGTGCTGTTGATAGATTCTCCCATCTGAGCTGTGGATTTCTGCAGCTCCAACAGAGTGACCACAGGCCTCTTGGTTCCTTCTCTGACCAGTGCTCTCTTTGCTCAATCTGTCAGTTTAGGCGGACGGCCATGTCTTGGTAGGTTTGCAGTTGTAGAATACTTTTTCCATTTTTGCATGATGGATTGAACAGTGCTCCTTTGGATACTCAAAGCTTGGGATATTTTCTTATAATCTAACCCTGCTTTAAATTTCTCCACAACTTTATCTCTGACCTTTCTGGTGAGTTCCTCGGTCTTCATGATGCTGTTTGTTCACTAGTGTTCTCTAACAAACCACTGAGGCCTTCATAGAACAGGTGTATTTATACTGAGACTAAATTATACACAGCTGGACTTTATTAACTAATTAAGTGACTTCTGAAGGCAATTGATTGCACTGAATTTTATTTAGTGGTATCAGAGTACAGGGGGCTGAATAGTTTTGCACATCACGCTTTCCAGATTTTTATTTGATTAAAATTTTGAAAACCATGTATCATTTTCATTCCACTTCACAATTATCTGCTACTTTGTGTTGGTCTATCACTTAATATCTCAATAAAATACATTTAAGTTTGTGGTTGTAAGGTGACAAAATGTGAAAATGTTCAAGGGGCATGAATACTTTTGCAAGCAACTGTAAACTTATATGTCCAGAACTTACGGGAATAGCCAAGCAGTGCTGCTCTAGTATATTCCCATAACCCCCACAGAGTACAATAGGAATAATGGAAACGGAATAGCACAGTTAAGCCACACTGTTTCCGTAGCTTCACAGACGTGCACTTCTCGGCTGTACACGAAGGTCCTGCCCTAGGGACTCGGAGTTGTGAGTGGTTAGACCCAGCAAGTTACCACATTACCAATCCTTTAACTGCCAAGTAAAGTGTATAAAATGGCAAAAATGTATTTTTTATGTCCAAAAATCCTTTCTCAGAAGTCATGAATTATGTAATGACTAATATGTGTCAGATGTTTGTTTTAAGGCGCAAGTCCTTATAGCTGCCATTTTACACATTTGTTGCATGTTCCATTTGTAGAATTGGTTAAATCTAAAAGCTATTTTGTAAATGGAGATAATTTAGACTGGATGGAAATCTAGATATTATTTTCCAGACGTATATTGCCTTCACACTTCTGTGATGGCTTCTGATCTTAGAAGCTATATACACCTTTGACATAAAATGAGTCCCCCAAGTTCTTTTGAGGTTCTGGAATATTTATGGCAAAATATTGTATATTCTGTAACTGTTCTATTAACCAAATTCCTGCTCTCATTTTGTATTATAAATATTCCAAACTATTGTTTAAGCATTCAAATATCACAGCTTTATGCCTCTTAGGAGAGAAAATTGAGATCAATAAAGTCTAAGAAATAATAAGTTCACCCCCCTCCCCCTGCCCCCATATGTTATCTTCTATGGAGAAAAGGGAAAGAATAATTTTTCCTCTATAAATGTGAATTGCATTACAGTTACCTATATCAGAGCAATCTACTACATGTAAGTAGTATTATCACAATAATATCATATCCCAAATATTTTTTTAATGCATTAGTCCTTGCAACATCTTAGGCTGGCAGTTCCGTATGCTAAAGATGGTCATAGATTTTAGATGGGTTCAGTTGACCATCTAGTTTGTATGGGGACCCCAGACTCTCCCCAATGCAAGATGTTGGAGTAGTAATGGATGACCCGAGCGCAGGTGCAGGTAAATGGGGGAATCAGATGAGATAGCTGTCTACTGAACAAGCATTTGGCTGAAAGCTGTTTAAAGTGTATCGATAACTGTTGAACAAAACCTTTTTTACCTGATAGCTCTTCCTCCAGATGCATCATACACATGCATGCTTTGGTCCAAGCAGAGCAGAGCATGAATGTGTTCTGAATAGGAAGAGTGAAGTAAATCCCTATTAGATACCTCTAGAGGTGTTTGATCTCATGGCATGTTGAAATTCTATAGTTTTATTCTTGTTCCCTTGGTATCTACAGTTGAATGTCAGGGCACCTTGAAACACATTAGATGATGTCCTGACAAATTTTTATGGGTTAAAGATCTAGCTTAACTATTATAAAATCACCTTGCCTAGACTCATACAAGGTAGGTTAGTCATGAGGATACTCCTAATGCCAAGACTTTGTTTTTGACTACAACACTATGTACAACATTTGTTACACTGGCTTAAACAAACACATCATCAGAACTGTACAAAGAAGTGGTGAACACAATAATTGTTTTTCAGCCAACGCATGTCCTTGTTGTCTTGTACAATCACTTTGTACATTGTTTTTATCTGTAAGAAAGTTTGTCAGTACACAGGTTTTCTTTGGCTACATCCATCAATCCCCTACAGTGCATTGAGCATACATTGACCTGAGACTGACCTGTGGCTTCTGTGCCAGCAACTTAACATAAAGATTGGTACCTGGCTGAGTCCAACTTTCTCCTTGTTACAATAGCCTCAGCCGAAGAAACAATTTCCTGCTACAAGGCATCTTGAGATGAGAGATGGAAACTGAGAAAAGCTTTTCTCACAACATAACAAGCTGGAAGTCATGTACTGTATGTGAAGTATAACAAGATTTTTAAATAACCACTCAGGAAGGAAATTACAAAATATTACACTGGTCAAGATATACTTCTGAACATCAAGGCTACTGTCCTGGAAATGCCTGGTAAACAGGATGAAGGGTTCTACACAGAATCTGTAAGATATTCTCACTTTCTTCATTATATAGACTTCTAGGCACTATATTTTCTCAGTCTGGTGATGTAGGTATAGAATGTTGTAAATTAGTAATAAAAATATTTCCCAATATAAGTATACTTATAAGATTAGAGAGCCTCACCAAAAATGGAAGCAAAGGATCAAGTAGAAAATCCATGTAGAAAGCTACCACACACTTTAGTTGGTTGAGCCTGTTGGAATTGATGATCCAGCCGACAGTTACAGTGCCTTGCGAAAGTATTCGTCCCACTTGAACTTTTCAACCTTTGGCCACATTTCAGGCTTCAAACGTAAGGATATAAAATTTGAATTTTTTGGTGAAGAATCAACAAAAAGTGGAACACAATCATGAAGTGGAACAAAATTTGTTGGATATTTTAAACTTTTGTAAAAAATAAAAAACTGAAAAGTGGGGCGTGCCAAATTATTCAGCCCCCTTAAGTTAATACTTTGTAGCGCCACCTTTTGCTGCGATTACAGCTGCAAGTCGCTTGGGATATGTCTCTATCAGTCTTGCACATCGAGAGACTGAAATTCTTGCCCATTCTTCCTTGGAAAACAGCTGGAGCTCAGTGAGGTTGGATGGAGAGCGTTTGTGAACAGCAGTTTTAAGCTCTTTCCACAGATTCTCGATTGGATTCAGGTCTGGACTTTGACTTGGCCATTCTAACACCTGGATACGTTTATTTGTGAACCATTCCATTGTAGACTTTGCTTTATGTTTTTGGATCATTGTCTTGTTGGAAAATAAATCTCCGTCCCAGTCTCAGGTCTTTTGCAGACTCTAACAGGTTTTCTTCCAGAATGGTCCTGTATTTGGCTCCATCCATCTTCCCATCAATTTTAACCATCTTCCCTGTCCCTGCTGAAGAAAAGCAGGCCCAAACCATGATGCTGCCACCACCATGTTTGACAGTGGCGATGGTGTGTTCAGGGTGATGAGCTGTGTTGCTTTTACGCCAAACATATCGTTCTGCATTTGTGCAGTGTACGACTGATTGTTGTGCTATGGACAGACTCTCCCACCTCAGCTGTAGATCTCTGCAGTTCATCCAGAGTGATCATGGGCCTCTTGGCTGCATCTCTGATCAGTCTTCTCCTTGTTTGAAATGAAAGTTTAGAGGGACGGCCGGGTCTTGGTAGATTTGCAGTGGTCTGATACTCCTTCCTTTTCAATATGATCGCTTGAACAGTGCTCCTTGGGATGTTTAAAGTTTGGGAAATCTTTTTGTATCCAAATCCGGCTTTAAACTTCTCCACAACAGTATCACTGACCTGCCTGTTGTGTTCCTTGGTCTTCATGATGCTCTCTGCACTTTAAACAGAACCCTGAGACTATCACAGAGCAGGTGCATTTATACGGAGACTTGATTACACACAGGTGGATTATATTTATCATCATCAGTCATTTAGGACAACAATGGATCATTCAGAGATCCTCACTGAACTTCTGGAGTGAGTTTGCTGCACTGAAAGTAAAGGGGCCGAATAATATTGCACGCCCCACTTTTCAGTTTTTTATTTTTTACAAAAGTTTAAAATAACCAATAAATTTCGTACCACTTCACGATTGTGTCCCACTTGTTGTTGATTCTTCACCAAAATATTTAAATTTTATATCTTTATGTTTGATGCCTGAAATGTGGCAAAAGGTTGAAAAGTTCAAGGGGGCCGAATACTTTCGCAAGGCACTGTATGTAATGTAAATGATCATATTTTGTTACCTGGGTTTTTTGAAAAACTTAGAGGTAACTACTATGGTCCCCATTACAGAGTGCTCCTAAATCGTTCTAGTTGTGCAGCACTATATCAGTGATATATAGAATTGCTATAATGGTGGCTATAGTTGTTGGTACTCACATAGGTAGATTTACTAGTGAAATATTCATTAACTTTTAACCTTTTAAAGTGTGCTTTCAATTGTCCATTAATTGCATATTTAGCAATTCCATAGCATAAGTCTAAGCTTATAATAAACTTAAATAATTCTACTATTCTGATATGCTGAGGAGACAAGTTGCTATAGGATCATTAGGCTGGGGCTACGCAACAAGTTTCCTAGCAATGCTTGTTGATCAACCAATATTCACTGTGTTATCCTACAACGTCACAAGTAAGGTAATTGAATAGGGTTTCATTCTGATTCCAAGGATGCCACATTGGTTAATATGGCAGCTTGTCATGCTGTTTTATGAAGTGTGGGGTTACGCCTAAGGCTACACAGCAATTTTGACTGTGACTCCCACCACATGACCAAAGACTGTTGTGTCAACCTACCACATTGCAAGTAATGCAAGTGACTGGGGTCACATTGCGACCAGGGGTTACCACGACCAAAGATTTCCATGCCACCCTGCAACATCATGGGTAGTGTTATTGAATAGGGTCAATGGGTCACCCCATGGTTACTGCATTCCCTGAGGTTTCCATGTCAGTTTGTCATACTATTTTATGAAGCCTGTGGTTGAAGATGTGACGACACAGCATTTTTTGTCACCCTGCAACATCACAAGTAATGTAGATGAATAGGGTCACATTGCAAGCTCAAGGTTGTATTGTGTCTTACCTATAAAAAGCATGCACATTATTAAATGTTTTTAAAGCTTTACTTTCGAGTTTGTAGCCTATTGGAAAAACAGCATTTCATGGTGTGAAAGAAAGATTGTGGACTGGGCAGTGAGGTATCATTTTCTCTTTTGCCATGTTAAATGGGATTGTGGAACACAACATGCTTTGTGCTGTGTGATAAGCCCCATACCATAGTGGTGGCCCTCTTTGATTTTTCCTGTGGGGCTCCCTCTCTTCTTTGTATGCTACTGACCAAATGTCAAATGAATATAGAATGGCAAGCGTTTCAATGAGATGGAAAGGTAGCTTTATTGTAAAAACATGAAGCAAGGGCAGCCAGTGGTAGGAGAGAACAAATAACTAACATGTGAGAAAAAAATGTGGCAAAATAACAATTTGTTGGTAACAGTCAGAAAGGTACACTGAGTAAAATGGGAATAAGTAATAAATATAATATGATGATAAAAAGAAAAAACAAAATTATGTTGTGGCTACGGTAACATGCAATTCCAGTACAGAATATTGAAGCAAATTCATTGCATATAGTGCACTGGTGCTATAACTTTCATAGAAGACATATTTGACAACTAGTGATAAATTTATATTAACAGCTGGTGGACCTTCTGGTAAAGTGTTGAAAATTTGCTGCACCTCTAGGTGACAACCATGTGCTGTAAACAACCCAACTGTCGGGAGTAGCCTCAGGTTCTGAGGAATCTGCCAGAGCAATGTTAGCCTCCATTCACATTACATTTGGGCCATAGATTTGAGGTATATTTTCAGAAATAAAGAAAATAAAAACAGATTCAGTTTGTTTTTTCTCATGATTAGTCTGTCAAGCACATCCTTCAAACGGTATACATTTTACAAAAACAAAAAAACAGTATCCTAAAAAACCCCATGCCATAATGCTGATCCACTGTGCTTTTTGCTAGAGCGGCCATTATTTTCTGTGTATGAATGTCAAAGAAATATAGAATGGAATAAACCACATTCATGTATCATCATCATCACCCCAGATACATACACATACACACACATGCACACACTCCCTTGCATTGAAATTGCAACACCAAGAAGGTGAAGTCTTGGAATTGTTGGCATGTTAACATTATGCAAATGATAAAACATCTCCATTTACTCAGTTTTGAGTATGAACACCTAGCGTCTGCCTTCAAGAATATTTGGCATGTTCTGAAGAATGGGATGTTCTAAAGAGAGCACTTAATTCTAAAAGATCACATGATGTTGCAGAGAGAGGTCGATGAGTGCTGAGGTGTATAATGCATAAAAGTGGCCAATACTCAACTGACTCAATAACTGCAGAGTTCCAATCTTCCTCTGCCTTTGATAGCAACCAAAAACTGTGCATTGGGAGCTTCATTGTATGGGATTGGTGTTGTAATGTTAAGCAGGTGTAGCGGAGACAGACTCCAGAGATTGATTTTGCTTACTAATACAGCACCATCTTAGTCCGCAGAACTTTACAGACATCGTGGTCACTGTCCCACACAGGGCTCACAATCTACATTCCCTATCAGTATGTCTTTGGAGTGTGGGAAGAAACCCACACAAACTCCTTGCAGATGTTGTCCTCAGCAGGATTTGAACCCAGAACTCCAGGTTACAGTGCTAACCACAGAGCCACCGTGCTGCCCAGATTGAAGAGTTTAACAGTTTACTGATAAATCTATTGCAGCACACTGGAAAGCATTCAAAAACAGCAAATACAACTGGTTAAAGAGATTATCCAGGACTGTGATTCTGAGCTTTATTTCCTATTCTTAGGGCAGTGACATCACACCCATTTATCACATGGCCAAGTGAAGGAAGTTGAGCAGCAAATAAAAGCACAACCACTAATACAATGTATGGTTTGGTGCTTAGTAAGTAGTGGAGAGGCCACAGCAATCAATATCATATTACCAGGCAACCCCTTTTACTTGTCCATGATACAATGTCTTTGGCAGCACACCTGTGGGGAGGGAGTCTCCCACTCCTCTCACACGTTTTCGCCCCAGTTACCTTGGCAACTTCTTCTGGTTAGTATATATATCAAGAATCTCTTTGCAGAACAGCTTGATATATATTTTCCATCAATAGAAAATAACAGAATCACTTGACTAGTAGTTGTACAGTAACTCAGGTAACAACTGATAAAGGAACACATCACACTTTTTTTTTATATAACTGTAATTTTTATTGAAAAATTTTTTTTTCATTAACAAGGAATAAAGGAAAAAAAAACAAAAAAAAACAAAAAATGATCAAACAAGCAGGAAGCAATGAGGTAGGTAGAGGCTATCCGCTTCTTCTCCCTTAAGCAATATGCATTTAAATTAGGCAGTATACAAGGGAGGGGGAAATGAGGGGGTTAAGAAGACAAGGGTAGAACCAGAGGGAAGGGGGGAGGGGAGGAGAGGACTAGAGATCAGAGACCCTGTGATGTACAATACATGTCCCAGGGCGCCCAGATAGCCCCAAAGGCTTCCCGTGAATTATCTAGGCCAGCGGTCAGGTATTCAAGACTCCTCACATCCTTCATTCTAGCCACAAGCTCAAGACTAGATGGGGGACTCACTTTCTTCCAGTTTCTAGCTATGAGAGTTTTAGCTGCAGTACAAAGATGCAAGAAAAGCCTGGATGACTTATTGCTCAGATGTCTGGGGGAAGAAGGTTCAGGAGATAAACAAGAGGGGCCCGGGGGGGCCCCTCGCAAAAAGAGAGCAGTCGTCAGAGTCCTGACCTCCCTCCAGAAACCTAGGATGAGAGGGCACGTCCAAAAGATGTGGTGCAGGGTACCCACCGCAGCTCCACAGCGCCAGAACCATGGGGGAACCAATGGGTTTAAAACCCGGGGGAGGGCCGAAGTGTGATACCAATGCATCAACAGCTTATACTGCGCTTCCCTAAATGTAATGCACTGAGATGATTTCTGGGCCCGAGACCATACAATCTGCCACTGTTCCTGGGAAATGGGTTTGCCCACCGCCTCCTCCCACTTAAGCATATAGCAGTGGCTAACAGGAGAGCCTGTAGTTTGTGAGGTAAGAAGTTGGTAAATAGAGGATATAAAGCCCCTAGTGGACGTGGCTGCACAGCAAATCTTTTCGAAAGCGGTGGGGAGTGACACCTTAAGGGACCCATGGAGGGAGCGGACAAAGTGAACCACCTGCAAGTAATGGAACCATTCAGTACCTGGCAGGTTTTGATTAGCTGTAAGGTAAGCAAAGGACCTGAGTTCCAAGGTTCCAGGGTCAACCATGTCAGCAATCCGGTAAAGGCCAGCTTTAGACCACACTTTAATCATGGCAGAGGTCAGGCTTTCCGGGAGAAGGGGGTTGTATAGTATGGAGACCATAGATGAGCGCGGGGACATCAGGGAGAATCTAGTACGACAGGTAGACCAGATAGATCTAGTGAACCGAATGGGGCCCAGCAGGTGCGAGGCAGGGGGAGCGGGGGGAGAGCCGACCCACAGAAGCGCGTTAGGGTGCATGGGTGCCAGCCAGAGCTTCTCTATCTGCACCCATCTGGTATATGCTGGCATAGCCGCCCAGAATGGGATATGGCGTAAGTGGGCCGCCCAGTAATAATGTAACAGGTGTGGGACAGCCATACCACCAGACCCCCTATCCGCCAGCATAACAGATCTGGGTATTCGGTGTCGTTTTGCTTGCCAGATAAACTGGAAAATAGCTTTCTGCAGGTTCCATAATTCTCCCCGAGGTATCGCAACCGGAAGTGTCTCGAAAAAATACAATAGCTTCGGGAGGAGAGTCATCTTGACCGCAGTAATTCTCCCTAAAAGGGAGATAGGTAAAGGTTGCCATTTGTCCAATAGGGCTCTTAGCTCACGAAACAACCGTGGGTAGTTTGCCGAGTAGAGGGTCGCATAGGAGGTGGATATATGGACTCCCAGGTAGCGGATAGAGGACTCCCGCCACTGGAAATCGTAATTACTGCGGAGGAGAAGGGAGGTTCCGTGGGATGTTGAGTGGGAGTGCCTCAGTCTTTGCAGGGTTCACCTTGTATCCTGAGAGATCACCATAGGTCTCCAGCAAGCGCAACAAATTTGGAAGGGTTGTATGAGGGGAGGTGAGAGTGAGGAGTACATCATCTGCGAAAAGAGAAACCTTAAATTCCTTATCTTGAACCATGATCCCCTTGATATTAGGGTCTCGCCTAATCTTGGCCGCTAGCGGTTCAATGCAGAGGGCAAATATGATGGGTGACAGGGGGCAACCCTGCCTAGTGCCATTTCGAATAGGGAAGAAGGGCGAGGATGCATGGGGAAGCTTGATTGCTGCTGAGGGTAGGGAATAGAGGGCCTGGATAACTGTGAGAAAAGGTCCCGTGAGCCCAAACGCCTTGAGCGTAGCATGCATAAACGACCAATCTATGCGGTCAAAAGCCTTTTCAGCGTCCAGGCTCAAGAGAAGGGCCGGGGTAGAATAATGATTGGCCACCTCCACCAAATCCACAGTCCTCCTGGTGTTGTCACCACCCTGACGACAGGGGATGAATCCCACCTGGTCCTTATGGACAAGCAGAGGGAGCCAAGCATTTAGCCTATTGGCTAGGAGTTTGGTAAAAAGTTTCAGGTCTGTGTTCAACAAAGCAATCAGTCAATAGTTAGCACAGTCCTGTAAGTCCTTACCCGGTTTAGGGACCAATGTGAGCAGTGAGGAGAGCATAGACGGGGGTGTGGGGGAGCCTGAAAGGAAGGAATTGAAGAGGGACAATAGATGAGCAGAAAGTTCACCCTGGAAAACCTTATAATAATTGTAAGTGAACCCATCTGGGCCTCGGGCTTTCCCATTTGGGAGGTCCCTCAGGACCCCTTTTAGTTCCTCCTTGGTGATGGGAGCGTTCAGGGAGGTCAAGGCCTCAGGAGGAAGGCGTGGGAGACAACAATCCCTTAAATAGTCTTCTAGCAGTGTTGGGTCATCCACAGGGAGTAGTGCTCGTGGGGGGGGGTAAGTTATACAGCTTAGAGTAGTAAGAGTGGAACGCCAGCGCCACAGCATCAGGGTGGTGTTGAAGAGTACCCGTGGGGTCACGGACAGAGTGTGGTGTAGAAGAGGCCCGATGATCCCTGAGGGTTCCTGCCAGGAGGGTGTGAGATTTATTACCACGTTCAAAAAACCTCTGACGGGTATAAAGGAGAAGTCGTTCCACATGGCGGGTCTCCAAATCACGGAGGTCCGCCCGGGCCAAGACCAAACGGCGAAGAACCCCCAGGGATGGATGTGCTGCCAAAGTTGTCGTAAGGGACCGAATACGAGCTTGGAGAAGCTGTTCCTGGCTTGTCTGTCCCTTTTAAGCCTAGAAGCCAATGCGATGCAGTATCCACTCATGACCGCCTTATGGGCTTCCCAGAGAATGGCAAGAGAGTCTACCGAGCCTAAGTTGTCCCTGAAATAATCTATCAAGTGTGTGCGCAGGGTCTCGAGGGAGGTCGGTGATTTGAGCAGTGTTTCGTTAAGACGCCAATGACATTGACGAGTAGGCACCGGAGTCGTAGATAGAGTAACCACGACTGGGGCATGGTCAGACCAGGTGAGAGGGCCAATGTTCGTGTCCCTAAGTAAACGAAGGGTGGGAGCATTTCCAAAGAAGTAGTCAATGCGGATGTGAGTGTTATGAGGGTGAGAGAAGAAGGTGTAGGAGCGTGCAGTAGGATTGTCCACTCGCCAAAGGTCATACAAAGAGTGGGCGCGGATCAGCTTACGGAACTCCCGTGCAAGTTGAGCCAACCTATGGGGGGTTGGGCCCTGGGGTAACGCCAGACGATCCGCCCGTTCAGAGAAGACCATGTTAAAATCTCCTCCCACCAGCCAAGCTGATGCTGGGAGAGCGCGCAGGCGGGAGAATACCCGACGCAAGAATGGGATCTGCGCTGAATTAGGGGCATAGACATTGCATAAAACAATCGGGGCACCATAAAGGAGCCCCTCCAAAATAACAAACCGGCCCCCTGGGTCTATGTGGGAGGTCGTCACTGTAATTGGGCAGGATCGGGAAAGAAGGATAGCCACCCCAGCTCTGCGTCGATCGTGGAAGGCCGAAAAGGCTATGGGAAAATAGTGCTTAGCGAAGGCAAAGGTACCGGTGCGGTCAAAATGAGTCTCCTGAAGAAACGCCACATCCGCTCGTAAGGAGCAGAGTTCTCTAAGGACATGGCGCCTTTTAATGTTGGAACCCAGGCCCTTGACATTAATTGTCACGCACCTAACCATTGGGACTCAGGATTGGAGGACAGTGGCAGATTGTAATAAGCTCACCCATCTCACATGACGCTGGCAGGTTTCCCTCAGAGAGGCAAAAGGGCGATCCACAAACAGGAACCCAAAGTCGAGGCAGGGTCTCTAGATCAGGGAGGGGGGGGGAAGAGAGGGAGGGGGGGGAGGCAAAAGACATCATAAATGACAAAGTAAGAATAAGAACAATTAAACAATACTTTGTGGGCGAGGCTAAGTCACTCGCCTGGGGACCAACGAGGACAGCCAGAGGTCCAATCAGGATCAATGGCCGCATAATCCAAGTATCCCCTTAGGGGGGGAGAGCGTGGACAAGAGGTCGGAGGGGAGGCGGCGGATCCCCAACCACCAGTAAAAAGAAGGATGGAAGGGGAGTCACCAGGACCCCACCCTGCCCCACTCTGATAAAAACAATCCAATAATAAACATAATAGATGAGACCCGTAGACCTAAAAAAGGAAAAAGAGAAGCAAACATAACATTAAGGTTTGCAAATTTCAAAGCACTATCGAGAAAAGGGAGAACGTCTCAAGGGGGAGCAGCCTCCTCAGGAACCAGTCTCCAGCCGGGGCCTCCGAGCGGTCGCCACCGCGGAGGGTGCATGACGTTGTCTGGGCTCCAATCGGTGCCAAACTGGTGGTGGGGGAGGAGGTGGAGAGATTAGCTCCCAGTCTGTTAAATCCGGCAGGGGGACATCCAGCAGGTCACAGAAGAGAGGTAAATCCGAAAAGGAGTGAAGCGTAGCGGAACGACCATCCCTGCGAGCAATGAGAGCAAACGGAAAACCCCACCGGTAGGGAATTTGGTGTTCCTGAAGAATCTGGAGGAGGGGTCGGAGATGGCGGCGTTTCTGGAGGGTAATTAGCGAAAGATCCTGATAAAATTGTAGTTGAGCTCCCTCAAATTCGAAGTCCTTGAGTTTGCGCACCTTGCTCATTATGGCCTCTTTAAGGGTGAAGTCGTGGAGGCAGCAGATGACATCACGGGGTGCGGCGGAAGATCCTCTGGGTCGAAGGGCTCGATGTGCCCTATCAAACTTAATTTTGTGGGATGGAGGCTCCTGCAGTATAGTGTTGAAGACAGCCTCCAGCAGAGCAGGCAGATCCTCAGATTGGTCAGCCTCTGGGAGTCCCTTGACGTGTATATTGTTGCGCCCCTGTTGTCAAGGCCCCTGTTGTCAAGATCCTCCAAGTGACGTTGCATGTCCCGTATAGCTGAACCCTGGTCAGTGGTAGTATCATGCAGTGAGGCAACATAGTCCCTGGTAGTGTCATGATCATTCTCCAGCGTATCCATTTGATTAGCAATAGAGTGTAAATCAGTGCGGAGGGTAGCAATTTCAGATCGGAAGGATGCTGTGATTTCCGCAACCATACCTTTAAGGTCTTGTTTAGTAGTTAGCTGAGGAAGGAGGTCCACCATGGGTGACGGTGCTGAAGATGGGCCTGGAATGCAGCTCTGAGGGTACAGGACTGGAGGGGAGGAGGACGGGAGGCCATAATCCTTGGGAGTGTGGGGCGGAGGAGCCCCTACGCCAGCGTCCTCCACTGTGTCATCCCCCTCTGAGCTATGGAGGGGGGGGCGATGGGGGGAGACAGTAGATTGGGGGCCACAGAGACCAGCTCTGTGGCCACAGGTTGCAACTCATCAGCGGCGTGGGAGGGAGCAGAGCCACTGACCTCAGAACTCCTGAAGGAGCTGGAGACATCTGGGGTCCTCTCATGCCGCTCTGCTAGGAGTGCTGGTGAAGCAGAGTGTAGTTGCTGGGACATCCCAGGGTGAGGAGACTGTCGGAGTAGTCGTGCTGGGGAAGCTCTGGGTTGCCCAGGCGCCGACAGGGATCCCCGCTGGAGTGGTGCTCCCCTGACTGACAGGGGGAGCGCGGGAGGAGAGAAGCTGCGCTGCGACCCCTGTGCCTGAAGAGCGGAGGAAATCCAAGATGGCCGCCCCGCAGCAGCCTGGCCCGGCGGAGAAGGCTGCTGAGCGAAAAAGCCGTCCAAGGTGGCTCTCCCAGACCCCTCCACAGGCACTGGAGTGCCCGGGGCCACCTTCCTCGGTAGGCGCTTGCCCATAACTTATGCGCTGGAGGGTCCACGGGTCTCAATTGCGAGTGGTGGAGCGGAGAAGGACCTGCCCGCGTCCTACTCCATCGCCCGCCCCCGCCCCCCCCCGGAACACTTCACACTTAATGCAACAAGCATAGGGTTAACCAGTAAGTTCCCACTGACACAATAAAAGTTACCTTTAGTAATTCAGGCTGAATAGGCTGTGGTTCTGACACTGCAGGCTTTTCCTTGCTTATTATGCAGTAACAGTGGCCTAGCCTTCCTGCTAGGCTAGAGCAAGATGGTATATTTCACACTGTCGACAGCTCGCTGTGTGAAGCATGCTGTATCTGTCCCAACTACTGGTAGGTGCCCTCCTCTGTTCAGCTGTCTTGAACTGTGGACTTTTTGCTCGAAGTATTGTGTGTCAACCCTATTGTCTGGATTCTGGGACCTACTTGGTTCATGGAGAGCTTTGCGGCTCCATTCTTCTCTCCTCCTTTATGGTGCTGAACTGGAGTCTCTTCCAACATCTTCCTGGAACCAGGAGGACAGCTCCGTCTACTTTACAAGGTAAGAGACTGCCATATTTCAAAGTAAAGCATGCCACCACTGGACTCTGGAACAGTAGAAATGTGTTCCGTGTGGTGATGAATTACACTTCTCTATTTGGCAGTCTGAAAAACAAGTCGAATGGCGAATTCCAGAAGAAAATTACCTGTTTTACTTCATTCTTTGATGGAGGAGGGAAAATGGTATAGGGTTCTCTTTCAAGGGTTAGCCTAGGCCCCTTAGTACCAGGGAAGAGAAATAATACTTAATACTTCAGCATATCAAGACTTTTTTTTTTGATAACTATATGCTTTCAAATTTGTGGAAACAGTTTGGGGAAGGCTCTTTTTTGTTCTAGCATGATTGTGCCCCTGTACTCAAAGCAAGGTCCGTAAAGACACGGTTGGTTGAGTTTAGTGTAAAAACTTGACCCACACAGACCCTGGAACTCAATCCCAATGAACATCTTTGGTATGAACTGTAACAAAGATTGAAAGCCTGGCCCTCTTGTCCAACATCAATGTCTGACCTCACAAATGCCTTCTGGATGAATGGGCACAAATTCCCACAGACATATTCCAACATCTTGTAGAAAGTTTTCCCAGAAGAGTGGAAGGTGCTTTATCTGCGTATTAATGTCTATGGCTTTAGATGTCATATAAGCTCCTGTAGGTTTAACATGTAGGTGTCCTAATATTTTTTCCCATATAGTATATAATACTATGTAGTTCTGAGCAGATAGTTCAGGTACATCACTGTAATATTATTGCTGTGATGGCACAGGATAAGGAGCTGTTGCCACATTATCTCTGTCAGGAATCACCTGCATTAAACAGGTAGATTAAAATCTTATATACTGCAGTCAACACTATTTAAGTGGTCAAAGTGGACTGGTCTCCTTCTCCCGCACCTTTGATGTCCCTTCGCAGTATTGCCATAATTGTAATGACTAGAGATGGGTGAACTGATTCATTTATAACTGGAAAATGACCAATGTTTGAGGTGGAAACTAAAGACCAGATAGCTTAACCTCGGTAGTAGTACAAATAGTGGAAACTGTCCTGAAAAAGATGATAAACGATCATTTAAAAAACAACAACTTGTTGGATCCAAAACAACATGGCTTTAATGAGGGCAGATCATGTCAAATCTTGTTGATTTTTTTGACTATGTCACAAAAGTGTCGGACAATGGTGGTGCTGTGGATATTGCCTACCTGGATTGCAGCAAGACCTTTGACACTGTGCCACATAAAGAACTGATAGATAAGTTATTGAAAATTGGACTTAAAAGGGTCGTGCAAGATTAGAAAACATGGCTGCTTTCTTCTTTTCCTCAGGAAATCATCTCATGTCCGTTGGTCACATGGCAATGCCACAGCTCAGTACCATTAAAATGAACAAGAGTAACCTGCAGTATCGCCATGTGACCGGCCATGTGACCAATGGACATGATGTTACTTCCTCATAAACAAAATCAGCCATACTTTCTAATATTATACAACCCCTTTAATCCATAGACAATGCAGTGGATTCATAGTTGGTTGATGAATAGATTTCAGAGTGTTTTTGTTAATCATGTGCATTTTGAGGATTTTTATAGGTAACATAAGAGAAGGTTTGGTCGGTAAGTTTGCCTATTTGCTGAAGATACAAAGTGTGTAATAGGATTGATACAACTGGAGAGGTTTGTAACATGGAAAAAGAACCAGCTTTTACTGGATGAAGGGTCCAAAGAATGGAAACTGCAGTTCAACTTTTCCAAATGTAAGATAATGCACTTGGGGAGAGGAAATCGTCTATCTGAATATTATTTTGGCAGTTCTGTGTTAGCCAGGGCTTTAGAGGATCTAGGGGTCCCATTATCAGACAGCCTCAAAATGTGTGCACAATAAAGCCAGGCAGCAGGTAAGTCAAGTAGCATGCTCAGCTGTATAGATAGAGATATAACCAGTAGGAAAAAAAGATTGTGATCTTACTGTATAAAGTGCTGGTGAGACAAGATCTGGAATACTGTATCCAGTTCTAGAGACCACCTACAAAAAGACATAGATAGAACACAATGAGTGCTTTGGTGTGCTAAAAAATGGTGGAAAGAAGGGAAAGGGGAGACATGATTTTTAAATATGTTGAAGGTAGACATAAAGTTCATGTAAGGGAATCACTAGAGGAGCGATTCCCCAGTAGCTGCTGGAGAACTTAGGGGGGGAGGGGCACAACAAGACAGTGGACCTTAAGCTGAATCCCCCCACTGTCCCTGGCTAACTTGCCCGATCTGTCCTAGGTGACAGCCAGCAACTAGTTGACAGTCCCTCCTTATAATAAGTGATAACACAGAACACAGACAAGACGCACAACAACAAAGGGAGGTCAGCTAGCCAAGGGGTCGGTAACAATCGAGCAATGCAGTACAGAACCAAAATCCAAGAGAATAGTCAAAGGTAAGCCAGTGGTCAGAAAATCAGAAGAGCAGGTAACAAGGAACAAGGAGTATAGCCAGTAAGTAAAATGCAATAGCAGGCGCCAATGGGAAAGTGAGCAAACAATAAATAGGGGAGAAAGAACCCGCCCCAGACTTGATAGGAGGATAGGCTGTCAATCACAAAGGCAGGACTAAAGTTAACTCTTAGTGGAGCAGGGGGAGAGCAAGGTGAAGGAGAAGGGCGTGGTGGAAAATCAATTAAGGAGGTGAGGGAATAGGACAGTGTTCAGACAATACAAGAAAAACCCAAAGGAAAGAATCACAACCGGGCATGCCTCCTGCGCCGCAGCGTACGCCCGGAGGACGGCGCCAAAGCCCGGACAGGCAAGGACGCTACAGTACCCCCCCCCTTTACGAGGGACCTCTGGACCCTCGCCAGATGGACCAGGTTTCGAAGGGTTCTGGCGATGAAAGAGATTAATTAAACGTGGCGCATGTAAGTCCCTACCAGAAACCCACGTTCGCTCTTCCGGGCCATAACCCTTCCAGTGCACGAGGTACTGAACAGCATTCTGCACCCGACGGGAATCCAGAATTTTTTCTACTTCATATTCTAGTTCCCCTTGGACCACCAGCGGCGCAGGTGGACTGGAAGAAGTAAGGACAGGGGAGATATACTTCTTCAAAAGCGACTTGTGGAAGACGTTGTGGATACGAAAAGAACTTGGAAGTTGTAATTTAAAAGATACTGGGTTTATGAGTTCAGAAATGACATAGGGCCCAATGTAACGTGGTGCAAATTTCCCCGAAGGAACTCTAAGACGCAGATTCCTAGTGGACAGCCAGACTCGATCTCCCACTCTGTATTCAGGGCCAGGTAAGCGTCTTTTATTTGCCTGCCGTTTTTGATATTCTGGGGCTTTAACCAGGCTCAGACGAGCCTGGGCCCAGACTGTGCACAGTCGCTGATAAGTATGTTCGGCAGTGGGATTAACAGACTCGGTGCTACGGAGAGAGGAGTACCTGCGGTTAAAACCATAGTTGCAATAAAACGGAGATATTTTAGTGGTGACGTTAACCCTGTTGTTTATTGCAAACTCTGCTAGAGGAAGAAAGGTTCTCCATTTTTCTTGAGCATCAGACACAAAACACCTTAAGTACTGTTCCAAAGTTTGGTTGAATCTCTCTGTCTGGCCATTGGTCTCTGGGTGGAACGCGGAAGAGAAAGATAGAGAGACCCCCAGACGACCACAAAATTCCTTCCCGAATCTAGAGACAAATTGTACACCCCGATCAGATACAATATTTTCTGGTACACCATGCAAGTGGAGTATGTGGTTAATAAAGAACGAGGCTAGACGTGGAGCACTAGGAATTTTCTTTAGGGGTACAAAATGACACATTTTGGAGAATCTATCCACAACAACCCAAATCACAGTCTTCCCTTGGGAACAAGGCAAATCAGTAATAAAGTCCATTGACAAATGGGACCATGGTCTCTTAGGTATAGGAAGGGGATGAAGAAGGCCCTCGGGTAATCTCCTAGGAGTCTTCATCTTAGCACATGTCTCACAGGCAGCAACAAATTCACATACGTCTCGAGACCAGGACGGCCACCAGTAAGAACAGGAGAGAAGGTATTTAGTCCCAGCGAAGCCGGGATGTCCCGTTAAGGTAGAACAATGAATTTCCTCCAAAACACGAAGACGAAGATTTGGAGGTACAAATAGTTTCCCAGTGGGAGTATTACTGGGAGCAAGATCTTGTGAATTAACCACTAAAGTAGCAAGATCAGGAGTAATAATGGTGAGAACCACTCCGGGAGACAAGATTTTATCTGGGACATCCTTAGGGGCACCGCTGGGACCAAAACTGCAAGATAGGGCATCAGCCCGTACATTTTTAGAGCCTGGACAATAAGTCACCACAAAATTAAAACGTGTGAAGAATAGCGCCCAGCGGGCCTGCCTAGGAGACAGTCGCTTAGCGTTATCCAGATATAGTAGGTTCTTATGATCGGTGAATACTGTGATCTGGTGTTTGGCCCCCTCGAGGAAATGTCTCCACTCCTCGAATGCCCATTTAATGGCTAGGAGTTCTCGATTACCAACATCATAGTTGCGCTGCGTAGGAGAGAATTTCCTCGAGAAGAAGGCTACAGGTTGCAAACACGTAAAATTTTCAGAGCCCTGAGACAACACGGCACCAACCCCCACTTCAGAGGCATCAACCTCAATAATAAATGGGCGATCATAGTCTGGTGGTACTAATACAGGAGCCTCAAAAAAACATTTATTCAGATGTACAAAAGCCTGTTCCGCTTCCGGAGTCCATTTGGTCACATCGGCACCTTTCTTTGTGAGATCCGTTAATGGCTTCACTATAGAAGAGAAATTCTTAATAAATTTTCGATAATAGTTGGAGAAACCCAAGAAACGTTGTAGGGCTTTAAGGTTGGAGGGGCGTTCCCAGTTATTAATAGCTGTGACTTTTAGTGGATCCATACAAAAAGAATCGGGAGTAATAACGTAACCGAGGAAGGTGACTCTTTGGACTCCGAACAGGCATTTGGACAGGTTGGCAAAGAGAGAGTTTTGACGCAACAGTAGCAAAACACTCCTAACATGCTCAATATGTGTGGCCCAATCAGGAGAGAACACTAGAATATCATCCAGGTAGACAACCACATAACGACCGAGCAAGTCTCTAAAGATATCGTTAACAAAGTGTTGAAATACTGCGGGTGCATTACATAACCCGAAAGGCATTACCAAATATTCAAAGTGACCTTCCGGGGTGTTGAACGCAGTTTTCCATTCATCTCCTTCTCTAATCCGGATCAGATTGTATGCCCCACGGAGGTCAATTTTAGTAAACCAGCGGGCACCCACAATCTGATTGAAAAGATCAGGGGAAGAGGGTACTGATTTTTAACCGTAATTTTATTTAATTCTCGGTAGTCAATGCATGGTCGCAGTCCGCCATCTTTCTTTTTAACAAAAAAGAACCCAGCTCCCATGGGAGACTGAGACGGACGGATGTGACCTTTAAGAAGACTATCCTGAGTGTAATCCCGCATAGCTTCACGTTTTGGAGCAGAAAGATTGAAGATCCTTCCCTTGGGGTATTTGGAGTCGGGAAGGAATTCAATCGCACAATCGTAAGGTCTATGCGGCGGTAAAACTTCAGCAGCTTTAGCATCAAAAACATCATGAAAATCAGACAGAAATTCAGGAAGAAGTGTCTCCTCACTGAGACAATCGGAGGTATGCAAAGCAATACAATGGGAGGAGCACTGATTCCCCCATTTCACTAACTCTTTTTTGGGCCAATCAAAGGTAGGGTTATGGAGGTCTAGCCAGGGAAGCCCTAAAATAATATCAGACGAGAGATCCTCCATAACAAAAAAAACACATGAGCTCCGTATGTATTGAGCCCACTTGCAAAGAGAGTAAGGGCTGGTTTTAAAACGGATTTTACCCCTGGCCAGTGGAGTAAAATCCGCCCCAGTAACCAACAGAGGAGTATCTAATGATACAAGTTCAATACGTAAAGCAGAAACAAACGAAAATTTAACAAAGTTAGTGGCAGCTCCAGAATCTACTAGGGCCTGCCCAGAAACAGATCTGCCCCCAAAGGACAGAGACACAGGTAACATCAATTTGTGAGATTTTTCAGAAGATACCTGACTGCCTGAGTGGTTCTTCTGAATACCACTCAGGCCCTGAAGCTTTCCGCTGGTGTACGTGCTTTGATGGAACAGTCTCGGATGACATGACCCGGTTTGCCGCAATACAGGCAGAGATGATTCCGGAGACGATATTCTCGTCTAGCCTTGGTATCCAGTGCTCCCAACTGCATAGGCTCATCTCCAGGGGTGACAGAAGGAGAAACAGATTTTTTAACAGAAAGAGAGGGATAGACAGAAGACTTAGTGGGACCAATCCCCACCCTCTCTTTACGTCTGTCCTGGAGTCTCCTGTCAATGCGGACGGCTAAGGTCATGGCCTTTTCTAAGGTAGGGGGATCAGGGTGACCTACCCAGACATCCTTCACTGAATCATTTAGGCCCTGTTTTAAAAGAGCTTTCAAAGCGGAGTCACACCAACCTGCTGTTATACTCAACTTCTGAAACTCAGAACAGTAAGTTTCAGCGGATAGTTTACCTTGCCGGAGGGTAAGAAGTTGGGACTCGGCAAGTCCAATTTGATCAGGCTCAGCATAAATGGCCCCCAAAGACTTAAAAATTTTTTCTAGATCTGTCCACTCCTCTGCCTCAGGGGGGAGTTTAAGGGCCCAAGTCTGTGGATCCCCCTGTAAGAGGGAAATGACCACCCCCACCATCTGAGACTGCAACGCATGAGGTTTGACCTGAAAATACAATAGGCATGATTCCCTGAATGTCTCAAATTTACCTCGGTCCCCTAAAAACCTATCCGGGAGTAACATTTTAACTCTGGGGAGGGAAATGACAGCAGGTGATGTAGCAGCGGCCTCAGCTTGATTCTGAGTGAGAGTGTGTACCTGATTGACCAGCTCAGACACCAAACCTGCTAAACCCTCCATTCGAGTCACAAGGTCCTGAATAGAAGCCATGCCAGTAATGAGTAGAAGGGTTAAAGTTTTTTTTTTTTTTTTTTTTTTTTTTAAGGCCTGCTATTCTGTAAGGGAATCACTAGAGGAGCGATTCCCCAGTAGCTGCTGGAGAACTTAGGGGGGAGGGGCACAACAAGACAGTGGACCCTAAGCTGAATCCCCCCCACTGTCCCTGGCTAACTTGCCCGATCTGTCCTAGGTGACAGCCAGTAACTAGTCGACAGTCCCTCCTTATAATAAGTGATAACACAGAACGCAGACAAGACGCACAACAACAAAGGGAGGTCAGCTAGCCAAGGGGTCGGTAACAATCGAGCAATGCAGTACAGAATCAAAATCCAAGAGAATAGTCAAAGGTAAGCCAATGGTCAGAAAATCAGAAGAGCAGGTAACAAGGAACAAGGAGTATAGCCAGTAAGCGAAATGCAATAGCAGGCGCCAATGGGAAAGTGGGCAAACAATAAATAGGGAGAAAGAACCCGCCCCAGACTTGATAGGAGGATAGGCTGTCAATCACAAAGGCAGGACTAAAGTTAACTCTTAGTGGAGCAGGGGGAGAGCAAGGTGAAGGAGAAGGGCGTGGTGGAAAATCAATTAAGGAGGTGAGGGAATAGGACAGTGTTCAGACAATACAAGAAAAACCCAAAGGAAAGAATCACAACCGGGCACGCCTCCTGTGCCGCAGCGTACACCCGGAGGATGGCGCCAAAGCCCGGACAGGCAAGGACGTTACAGTTCAGGAGGGAAGTGTTTTTAATAATAAAAAAGGCACAAGAACAGGGGGTAACAATGTGAAAATAGCTGGGGAAAAAATTAGAAGAAACGTCAAGAAATATTATTTTGAAAGAGTAGTTCAGGCTTGGAACTAACCATCAGATGTGGTTGGGAAATCTATAGTAAGTGAATTTAAGCATACCTGGGATAAACACATGTCATTCCTAAGATAAAATGGGAATAATATAAGGGCACAGTAGATGGACCATGTGGTCTATTTTTCCTATCAATCTTCTATGTTTCCATGAATTTCAAAATGTGGAGATGGAAACACAATAAAAAATTGCTCAAAATAAGCTGGTTTTCTATTCTGCTTTGTTTCTTTATATATCTAAATTATATAGTTTAATTATAATTGACTGGGATATAGATTTGGTTTGAGTTGCTAGTGTGTATTTTGTTTTATTTACTAATTTTGTGGGTTTTACATTTACTTACTGTGCTCCTAAAGAAGTTATACAAGATGACGGGGAACCTTCCAACATTATATCTAGTTGTTACAATCTATTTTTTTCTGTAACTTCTACTGACATTAACTGGTTAATTTATTACAATGTATATAAATGTTAAGTGTTGGGGATAAATACATAAAATTCATTATCTCACATCAAAGAGTACATTTTTTTTCAAGTGTAATCCAAATAGTGCAAGGATGCATTAGGCTCCATTAGTCAATAAGTAGCCATAATGTGTTGAAAAAAATATCATCTCAGTTTCCTGGTGACTGGCAGGAGAATTCATTTACAAATGGAATGAGAGGAATGGCAAAAGAAAAAGGAAAAGACACATCTTGGTGGTAGACCCACATTTGCAGTGTTCTGTAATAAGAAGAGGACAACAGAGATAGCACTGAATAGACTGTCTGTTTTATCCCTCTTTAGCTGAGTCTCTTATCACAAACATATCAGAACATACAAGGAGCAATCATAGGCATACTGTTCATATGCTCGTCCGCATCCTGATTGATGCTGACATCTTTCAGCATCTTACCTTGTAGCACATTCACGAAAGTCATCAATACTATCTCCCCCTATCTTTTCTCACAATTCTCTTTTTTTTCCTAGACTCTTCTTGGCTGCTCCTGCTTATATGTCGCTGTGTGTTCATGAATCCCTTTATGTCTATAGATAGAATAAATACTTGAGCTCCATTTCTATTGTGCTGTCTGATTTACGTCTTTCCGTTGTCTATCTTTCACCAACAGGTGTATTTTTAAGAAAATACATTTCCCATAGATTTAAGGGATTTGTGTCACAGATGCCTAGTGTATTAGCACATGACAGGGTAATTCTTAGTGAAATACATTAAAGACACAAGTCTCACATTATAAAGGGACAAATGGCAGAAAGAATATCTCCTTCACTTGTATGTGACAAACCTGACAGGTGACTGAGTGCTTTGGAAAATGTTGGCTGTTCTCAGAATAATTTACATTTACTTTTCTGTAGTAAAACCACAGCATCAATATATGTGCAAATGTCTATTATAGTGACAGTAATAGCAAATACAAAGGAGATGTGCCCCATTAAAAATATTATAATTTCTAGTTTTAAGTAATACACAAATGAATCAGAATACCCATTAAAAAACCATAAAGTAGGCCTACATTGATAGTACAAGAATCTATGTCTATCCATCAACAGTATATACTGTATGCCAGGTAGTGTGAGAGTTTGATATGATCAGTATCAGTTCTTTTCCATTTCACTACATTATCATTCACTACATTATTTAAATGACTATCAATATACTGTAGTATGGGCGTTGGGCATGAAGGTTCTTGTATCAGCTAAACCACAAACATTCTGGGCCTTTAGCATACAATAGTTGCATTGAGAATGAAGTGTGAGACAAAACACATCTATTGAGTGATAGTCCTGGGGCAAAAATATCTTGTTTACAAGGAGCTTCATGAGTTATATGAACAAACAGGCTACTGGTGGGCCACACTCCGAAATAGCTGAATAGGATACTATCGCTCCAAATATTAAGCAAGGAGGATGCCCAGCTTGTTGGTCTTTTAGAAAAATAGGCCATAATGAGATGAACAAACAAACCCTGTAGTATACAGTAGTCTGATCCTGTAGTTATGAGTCAGTCATTTCTTTATATAGCCTTTTCTTGCTAAATATACTGTCTCTATACTGTACACATAGGATGAAAGTTTACCAAACACACCAGAACAGCTATCTCATGTATATCCTGGCCTCCCAGCACTCCCTGATAGATGATGTTGGGTAATGAAGTATTGGGATTGTCTTTGAGCCATTTACTCTCCTCTCCCCATTAAAAACATATGCATGTGTGGATGAACCCTTCATGCATCTATATGGTTTTTATCCAAACATAAAATCCTCTTAAGATCAGACTGCATGCAATAGGGCAGATTTACTGTTGTGGCTGCAACTTCACCTTAGCAATTTCTACAAATTGCTACAATTTGGTACATTTTTGGCACATTATGGTATATTTAATATTAGAACAAATTTTACAAAATCACTTAAAACTGGAGTTTGGCTTAATAAGAAATGGGCTGAGATTCATTGGGAAATAAGCATGGCTTAAATATATCCAAATGCATTAAATGAGCCAAAGTTTTAAAATCTTGGCCCAAAGTAATCCAACTAATAAGTGAAAACATACAAAAAAGTAGGTTGGCTGACAGTTTGCAGTCTCTAAATCCATTTCTGTGAACAGATGCCCTGAGCAAGTTAAGTCCACAATAACGTAATCCAGCAGCAGCAAAAATCTTCAGCTGTTGAAATCTATATATATTTTTTTTAAATAAGGTTCAAAGTCACTGAGTACATCCAGGGGAAGAAGTATAATTCAAGTCCTTATCGACGACACATGATCAAAAGCTTCCAATCCTGGAGGGGAAGTACACTAACCAAATACCCTGTGATATATACTAAAGGGCAGATATTCAGGGTTGTTATTAGCAACAAGTTCTATTAGGAATACTTGTTACCTATAGTAGACCGGCCTAATAGAACTGCTGTTCTGGTGACTAACAAGTGAAAGCTCGCTGGTCAGCTGATTACATATTTTATGGTTATCCACAACACATCATTGTATGCAGTCAGGGCAGTGCTGTTAATAATGCAGCCAAAACATTAGAGAAAGCCCACCACCCCCATTAAGTTTGCATAGGCCTGTGTAATTAGGCAAATGCTAATGAGTGCCGATCAAGACCAGACAAGATCTGGGTATCTTATTCAGCTTATAGACTAGACAGTTGAAAGATAGATAGATAGATCAGCCTCTATGATGAATCTGGCATATTTGCAAACCACCTATGCTGTCTTAATCCATTACCAAGAAGACATATAAAGGTAGAAGGTTTACAAAAGACAATCTTCAAAGTCGTTTCATCTGTTTTTTTTTGACAGTACAAAATAGATGTAAAAGTACACAATTTCTTGATGCTAACTGGAGCTGTAACAGCACATGATACCTAAACAATGTTACAGACCAGGTTTATTATTTACCATAATATATGTTTTTGGAAAATCAATTTCAGAAACATGATAATAAGTTCACTTTGCTTATCTAGGTTACATGAATGGCACATGGTTTGTATCCTATTTTGTTTTATGTCTTATAAAGTACATCAACATAACTACTGAAAAACTACTCAAGCTCAATATCATAGCTTATTTCCAAATATGCTGAGTTTTATACATACAATCCCTATACATTACCTGGAAATAGGCAGCATTTGTGTTTAATCAAAAATATAATTAACCTCTATACTGTAGCGTAGTGTTTCCCAAACTTTTCAGACTCAGGGCACCCCTGGAAAAAAATTCCTTAGGGCATCCTTACCAAATAATTTTTACCAAGAGACAAAAATAATGTTTCATGAAGGCATGAGGTCATCTTCCCAACCACAGAGTGTCACAGCCCCCTGGCAGGTTTCCAAGGCACCCCTGTTGGGAATCACTGCAATAGCGCAATTTGGCATAAGCAATCCCTCCTAACAACCTGTCATATCCAACTAGCAATACAATCGCTTCTTGAATAGTACAACTCAGGAGTTCTCGTTTATTCTTTTCTAGGTTTCTTAGTTGACTTTATGACAAAGGAGCTGCTTAATACTAAGGATGTGGTTATCAAATAACGAACGATGGAGTTTTCATAATATTTATTCTCCAGTCAGTGACTTTGCCAGCTTTTTCATGCCTAAGTTAATATTTGTTGTAATACTGTGTACTTCAGCTTTCCTTCAGTTAAAGCATTTGAGAAGAGGGTGGAGAAAATAGTTTGCATGTAACACACCTATTTAACTGACAGCTTGTAAAGATTCCTGTTACAAAATGAATGTTTCTTTAAATGAATATGTGACTAATTTGGTAAAGTTAATAGATTCTTATCGAAAATTTAAAAAATATAAATTACTCTTTAAGGCTAAGGCCCCATATTGCAGAAATGCAGCTTTTTTTGTTGTAGATTTTGTTGCGGTTTTTGAGCCAAAGCAAGAAGTGGATTGAGCTAAAGGGAGAAGTGTAAGAACTTCCTATATATTTCCCATTTCTCTTGTAGCCATTCTTGGCTTTGGCTCTAAAAACCACAACAAAATCTGCAACAAAAAAAGCTGCCTTTCCGCAACGTGGGGTCTCAACCTAAGACTATTTTGGACTTAAGGATGGGGCCCCATGTAGCGTAAACGTTGCGATTTTGAAAAACAGTACAGTACCTGCAAAGTGGGTGGGATTCTGGTTAATCCCATCCCCACATCTGCAGCGGAAATGCTGAGATTTCAAAAATTGTTGCGTTTTTGTAAATCGCAGCATGTCAATTACACCTACGGAAACGTGGGTGTTTCCTGTGACCATTGTGGGTTTTTCTTTCATTAAACGAGGGGTACCAACAATTTTGTCCACGTGTGTATGTGTAATTGAAGAAGAAAGTCCACAGAGGCAAACTCTGCGGACTTTCTGTGAAAAGCACTGCAGGAAAAAACATGATGCTTTTTTGCCCTGGTTCATTACGTGGGGCCTTAGCCTAAAAAGCTTTTCTTTGAGATAGGTCATAAATATGAGATTATTAGGGGTCCAATACCTGGAACCCCTGCTGATTGGCTGTTTTAAGGGGCCATGGTGCTCGTGTGAGTGCCAAGACCTCCTTACTGTTTACATCACATGCCATCTGTTTTGTAGTGCAATGTAATTACAGCCAGGTCCCATAGAATATTGTAAAGCTACTATGAAACAGAGAGCGTGCAATGTGAACAGTAAAGAGGTCACAGTGCCCGCACGAACACAGCAGCCTTTTCAACAGCTGATTAGCAGGATCCTGGTGTGGGACCCCCCCCTGATTTTTATTTTCCATTTAAATTTTTTCATCTTTCATTCATGCATATCTGTATGAGGGCTTGTTTTTTTCAGAGCGAGTTGTATTTTTCAATTAAATGTTTTGGGTACATGAACCTTGTTGATTAACTTTATTAAGTCTGGGACATTAAAAAAATACAAATTTTGACATTTTTTTTTATTTTAAATGTTGCGTCATTCACCATATGGCATAAATGTTACCCTTATTCTCTGGGTTTATGCTATTAAGGCAGTAGCAAATTTATATCATATGCAATTGTGTTGCTATTTTTTTGGTGTTGATGTGACCTAATAATAGCAATTCTGCCTTTATTTTCACAGTGTTCACTGTGCTTGATAAATAAAGTATTTGTTTTATAGTAAGGGTCATCATTACAGATTTGGGAATACTAAAAATATATAGTTTTATTGTTTTTCTTTATATAATACATTTTTTTCCCATAGTTTCACAATGGGATGTAAACGCAAGTGGGCTTGATCATGAGTGTAGTAAACTGCAATACTTTACTATATTGCTGTGTATTATACCAGTCAGCCTAAGACTGACAGAAATCCCATTAGACCATGCCTCTCACAGAATGTAATAGGTGTACTAGATGGCAAATGTGGGAGTCTTCATTAGGCTTGTATTGCAGGTTATCGATGAGGAAGGGGAAAACAGTATCTCTTTCAAACCCCTTAGATGCTGTAGTCACTATTAATTATGGTATCTAAGGGGGTAAAATGCAAAGTTATCTCCATTCCTGGGTGTCAGCTGTATGCTATAGCTGATACCTGCTGCTTATGATGCAAGCTCAGTTCCCGAATCTTTAGCATTTAGATCCTTCTATCCATTAAGTAATAGTATGTTATGGGGCATAATTCAAGTGGGTTCACACCAAGCAGATTTGTGACAGAAATTTCTACAACTGAAATTCTACTCCATTCATCTGAATGTAGTTTTTTTTAGGATTTAGTGGAATTTCTGTAAGCCCTCACTTCTATTGGACAGGCTTATGTGACTCATGAACGTGATGTTCCATGGCCTGTGAGCAGAAAGCTCAGGGAGCACTTCTACTTCAAAGAGCAGTTCCACGGGATCCCAGGTGTCGGATCCCTAGTAATCTTCAGGCTGTGTTCACATCTAAGGCAGGTCTCTGTTCGGGGTTTCCGTCTCTGAACCCGTTTAAAAAATGCGGAGAGAAATACGCTGCATGCAGTGCTTTTCTCTCCGCATTTTTCGCCTTTTGGGCAGAAACCCGACGAACCCCATTTTAACCACTTCTGGACCACCAATTGGGTTTTTACGTCCGGATAGTGGCTTCCTTGTTCTGCAAGGACGTACTGGTACGTCCAAACAGATTTCAGCAGAAGCAGAAGGTTTATTACCTTCCCTGCCTTCCCGATAGCTTTATATACAGCGCTCAATGAGCACTGTATACACCACTATGGGCGCCGCCATGATGTGGCTCCCCTCTGACCCGGCGGTCACGTGATCCACCGGGATCAGAGCCTGTTAGAGCTGTTGGGTCCTACAGGACCCAGATCAGCTCTATAGTAATGTGCAAGTAACGTGCAGGAGTCTGTATTCCTCCAGCAACTGGGGCTAAATGTACCAGCCCCAGTTACAGGGGAAATCAGCCTCCCCCCCTAAAAAAAAGTGATCAGATGTCCCCAAAGGTCTATTATGACCTTACGGGGACACAATGTAAAAAAAAATAGAAAAAAAAAAAAGTAAATAAAATAATTAAAAAAAAAAAAAAAATAATATGTCAATAACTCGCCCTTATTACAGATTAGCCCCACCCCCACCCCCAACAACACCATACAAAATAAAAATTACCGTAACGGAGAGTTAAAGCTATTTTAAAAAGTTTTTTAGTAACACTTTGTGCTATTAAATAAAAAAAAAAATGAAAAGTGAAAAACAGACACATTTTCCCTCCTCTTTTGTTTATATTTTCCCAGATATTAAAAAAAAATGAAAACACATGCAAAAATAAAACAACATAAAAATAAAGCCCTATGTGTCACTGAAAAAAGACGCAGAAATTAGTTGAATAACACAAATGATAAAAATGTTGCAGTGCTCAAAAGCGCACATACAAAAAACCCGAAAATGTGTCTGGTCCTGAACCAGAAATTGGCCTGGTACTGAAGTGGTTAAGCGGATTAGGTTTCCGTTCGGTGGGTCCGCTTGGGGACCGGAAACCCGAACGCAGGTGTGAACCTAGCGTCAGTCATCCAATTAGTAAGTGTCATAAAACCTAAGGCCCCACATAGCAATGCACAGCTAAAAAACACATCGGAAAAAATGCAGCAAAAATGTATAGCATATTTTTCAGCAGCAGTTTTCGTTTCGCTGTGTTTTTCTTGGCACTTTTTCTTCACCATTTAAGGCTAAGGCTAAGGCTGGGACCAAGCATGTCTGTCACATCTTTATTCAAATTTGGCACCAGAGGGCCCCCATTCTAGGGATTGATGGGGGTCCCAATTGTTGGATTTCAAGTGGTCAGACACATCCCCTATCCTGTGGATGGTGATAAGTATTAGTGGAAAAACCCTTTTAGGCTAAGGTCCCACACACCGAATTGCTGGAAAAAAACACTGCGGAAATTACCGCGGTGGAGACGCATCAAGTTTTTTTCTGCAGCAGTTTTTACAGAAAGTCCGCAGAGTTTTCCTCTGTGGACTTTCTGCCTCTATTATACCTATAGAGGTATAATTGACATGCTGCGATTTTCACAGCTTTTCACAGCTTTTCTTCTGTGGATATTTTTCTGCAATCCACTTTGCAGGTAATGTAAAATGCAGTGTTTTCGCAATGTGCGGCCCCAGCCTTAATATATAGTGGAAAACACTAGTGATTCCTCAACCAATTTAAAAAAAAAAAAAAAAAAACACATGCGTTTCGAAAGTACAGGTTTTACGCAGCGTCTAGATGTGATTAATGATATCTCTGACACTTTGCTGGTACTGTAAAATGCAGCATTTTTTTCCACTGCGTTTCTGCAGCAGCCTAAAACATTACATTTCCACAACATGGGGTCGTAGCCTTAAAAAGGATTTAGCCACAAAGTCTATGTGAGGAACATAGCATTCTTATGTTCATATGTTACAACTCACAGTGCAGTTCATCACCAGTCATGGGGTTTTGCGCTGTACTTTCCCAGCACCATGTTCTTTGCAATGTACTATAGAACCACTCCAGCCTTTATACAAAATACACTATACTTATGCACAATAATGACAGCAATAAAGTCACAGTGAACATGTTTTTTGCGACAACCAACTATATAAATCACAGTTCACACCTGCACAATGCACTCAGTGCCACAGTCTTGGAACACATATATGTAAGAAACAAATTGGAACAGTCTCACCATTTTTTGGACGGGATCACTTCAAACCTTAGGAAGTGATGACATATCCTAGCTCTATGTCATCATCACTTTACAAGATGGGAATACCGCTTTACATTTAACATCCTTGACTTTTTATACTATGAACATTTCTATTACAGCCCTGGCGCAGATGCTTTTAACGTCTTTTAAACATGAAAAAGTGTAGTTGAGAGATTTTCAATAGACCTATAAAAATTATGTATACTATGCGGCTGTATACAGTCATGGCCAAAAGTTTTGAGAATGATACAAATATTAATTTTTACAAAGTCTACTGCTTCAGTTTTTCTAATGGCAATTTGCATATACTCCAGAATGTTATAAAGAGTGATCAGCTTAACAGCAATTACTTGCAAAGTCAATATTTGCCTATAAAATGAACTTTATCCCCCAAAACACATTTCAACATCATTGCAGCCCTGCCTTAAAAGGACCACCTAACATCGTTTCAGTGATTGCTCCATTAACACAGGTGTGGGTGTTGATGAGGACAGGGCTGGAGATCAATCTGTCATGATTAAGTAAGAATGACACCACTGGACACTTTAAAAGGAGGCTGGTGCTTGCCATCATTGTTTCTCTTCTGTTAACCATGGTTATCTCTAAAGAAACACGTGCAGTCATCATTGCACTGCACAAAAATGGCCTAACTGGGAAGAGTATTGCAGCTAGAAAGATTGCACCTCAGTCAACAATCTATCGCATCATCAAGAACTTCAAGGAGAGAGGTTCCATTAGTGCCAAAAAGGCTCCAGGGCGCCCAAGAAAGACCAGCAAGCGGAAGGACCGTCTCTTAAAAGTGTTTCAGCTGCGGGATCGGGCTACCAGCAGTGCGGAGCTTGCTGAGGAATGGCAGCAGGCAAGTGTGAGTGCATCTGCACGCACTGTGAGGCGGAGACTCTTGGAGCAAGGCCTGGTCTCAAGGAGGGCAGCAAAGAAGCCACTTCTCTCCAGAAAAAACATCAGGGACAGACTGATATTCTGCAAAAGGTACAGGGAGTGGACTGCTGAGGACTGGGGTAAAGTCATTTTCTCTGATGAATCCCCTTTTCGATTGTTTGGAACATCTGGAAAACAGCTTATTCGGAGAAGAAGAGGTGAGCGCTACCACCAGTCTTGTCTCATGCCAACTGTAAAGCATCCTGAAACCATTCATGTGTGGGGTTGCTTCTCAGCCAAGGGAATCGGCTCTCTCACAGTCTTGCCTAAAAACACAGCCATGAATAAAGAATGGTACCAGAATGTCCTCCAAGAGCAACTTCTCCCAACCGTCCAAGAGCAGTTTGGCGCTCAACAATGCCTTTTCCAGCATGATGGAGCACCTTGCCATAAAGCAAAGGTGATAACTAAATGTCTCAGGGAACAAAACATAGAGATTTTGGGTCCATGGCCTGGAAACTCCCCAGATCTTAATCCCATTGAGAACTTGTGGTCAATCATCAAGAGACGGGTGGACAAACAAAAACCAACAAATTCAGACAAAATTAAAGCATTGATTCTGCAAGAATGGACTGCTATCAGTCAGGATTTGGTCCAGAAGTTGATTGAGAGCATGCCAGGGAGAATTGCAGAGGTCCTGAAGAAGAAGGGTCAACACTGCAAATATTGACTTGCTGCATTAAATCATTCTACCTGTCAATATAAGCTTCTGTTACTCATAATATGAATGCAATTATATTTCTGTATGTGATAAAAACATCTGACAAACACACATAAAAACCAGAGGGCAGCAGATCATGTGAAAATATAATATTTGTGTCATTCTCAAAACTTTTGGCCATGACTGTAGGCTGAATATAGCTGTCCATACATTTGGCAGACTATTTCAAGTTGCCCCATTGAAATTGGACAGCTAACACAGGAGCAGTGAAAGAGTTAAATGACTTGTTTCTTCTATGCGAGCAGGTAAGGCCTGTAAAATAATTAGGATAAATTAATCAGCGGCCCAGGGTTCTACAATCAACTGTAACAGCACATAGTGATATTTCACTTTCCTATGTGTTTCTAATGCTCTTGCTGCTTTGACTAGGATTATTAATATTGTTTTGGTGGCATTTTCTATTCCATTATTAGTCATACAGACTGTAATTTAATACTTCTTATTAGCACATCTTGTTGCTTCTGGCTTCTCAATAGTAGGTTTTCAGGTTGTATAATTCCCTTGGATTTTTGATTCATAGCTCTGATTTGTTTTTAGTACACTTAGTCATTTCATTTGGAACATGCAGTGGTAAAAATACCCTGGTCAGTTACATATACTGTTATGTTAATAGCAGGTGGTATATTTCTATTATTTTTATAAGCTTTCTTTTAATTTATTCCACGGCATATAAAACAAACACACATTGCTGTTTATTACTGTGAAATAAATATTAGTGTGTTTCTCGCCAGAACCTGTAATAGATCATGTTTATTTCCATCTAGGGTTGTCTGGTCCAAGCATGTCTTTCATCCTGCACTATAAGGCTAGAGACACATAGGACAATCTCACAGTAGGTTGCCCGCTGCAAATGTACAGTACTAGCATAGTGAATGAGATTCATCCAAATCATATCCAAATGCTGTAGCTAAAACTCAGAGCACTGCATGATTTACACCTCTAGCATGTCAATTATTGCTGCAGATTTTACCCCTGGCTCTCAAAATGTGCAATGTAATGGATGGTATCTGCAAAAGACAATTTTTAGGCTATCACATAGCGAAACGCAGCTAAAAAGCACAACAGAAACACGTTTTTTGGTTTTTTTTCCACAGCAGTTTTCACTGCATTTTGCTATGTTTTCCTATGTGTTTTTTCTTCCCCTATTAAATATATAGGGAAACCACTTTCGATTCTACAGCAAAAATTAACATGCTGAACTTTTCAAAAATACATGCGTTTTTTTAAAATGTAGCTTTCCTGCAGCTTTTATTTTCCACAATGTGTCAATGAGATTGAACAAAAGTGAATGCAGCAGTTTTTTCCAGCAAAGTGAATAAGATTTTGTTTAATCTCAGTCACACATTGCAGAAAAAAAAGAGAATTTTTGAAACGCGCAGCATGTTAATTTTAGCTGTGGAATCATGAGCATTTTATAAATATATTTAGGGTAAGAAAAAATGCAGTAAAAAACAGCAAAAAATCAATGAAAAAGCTGCAAAAAAATGTGTTTCCGGTGTGTTTTTTAGGCTAAGGCAACTGAATAACGCTGCCTAAAAAAACACAACAGAAATGCATCACGTTTTTTCTGCAGCATTTTCATTGCATTTTTGCTGTGTTTTTCTCTGCGTTTTTTCTTCCCTTATTAAATTTATAGGGAAGTGTTTCCGCAGGTAAAATTGACATGCAGCATTTTTTTTTTATATTATCCAGAATCTCATTTACTTTGTTGGTACTGTAAAACGCAGCAATTTTTTCTGCTGCATTTCCACAGCAGGAAAATCACTGTGTTTCTGCAACGTGGGGCCTTAACCTTAGGCCAGTTGCAGATGACCATGGCCGTGATCAGTGTGCTATCTGTGTATTTCATGGATAGCACACTGACCCATTCTTTTCTATGGGCCCGTACAAACGACCGTGAATTTCACGGTCCCGTGTGTGGGCGACAGTTCGGGCCACAAAATATCGAACAAGTCCTATTCCTGCCCTATTTTGCAGCCCTTGCTTCCGTGGCTCCCGTGTGCCGCCCGTGCCTTTAATTCACAGCCGGCCGGTTGCAGCACGGTCGTCTTCAGCCGGCCTTAGGGTAAGTTTACGACAGAAAATGAAGAGACGTTCCTCTTCATTTTCTGCCGATGCATTTGGCCGCGCTCTAGCCGTAACAAGGTGCCAATGTTGGGCATCAGCTTTCCACTGATGATTAGGCCTAGATGAATGGACGTAATCAGCAGGGAGTCTTGAGCCACAGAATCCACATCCTGCTACGACCTCTGCCTTCCATTGAAAACAATGGAAGGCGAAGCCCCACGTGGCATAAAAAATGCAGTATTTTATAGTCCTTGCAAAGTGGACTAGCGAATCTCAATCACAGAAAATATACCCACAGCAGAAATGCTGTGATTTCCAAAGTCGTTGTGTTTTTAGAAATCGCAGCATGTCAATTATACCTACAGAAACGCTGGTATATACATTATACAGTACAGTATAGGTATAATAGAAGTAGAAAGTCCGCAGAGGAAAACTCTGTGGACTTTTTGTGAAAAGTGCTGTGGTCCGTTATGTGGTTACTTAGCCTGAGGCAGATTCCGGGCGGAATGCGCAGCGGATTCAGGGGTGGAATCCGCCCCCCAAATCCACAGCAAATTCCTCCATGTGAACGTACCCTTAGCTGGGTTTCACTAGCTCATCCTTAGCCTAGTTGCAGACGACCGTGTATTTTGCGGTCAGTGTGTCATCAGTGTGTCTTCAGCATCAGTGCCGTATGTCCACAAAAAGGGACAGTGTATCATTAGTGTGTGATCAGTGTGTGATCCGAGTTTGCAGATCTGCAAAAAAAAAACAAAAAACACAGGAGACATATAATGATATCCCTAGCTTGTCCACAAATACGGATGGCACACTGGTTTTTAGTCTGTCATAGGCTTCTATGGGTGAGTTCGTTCTGCAAACACTGAACAGAATAGGACCTGATGTATATTTTGCGACACAGACTCATGGCTCGCACATTGATCCATGGAAATCACGGTCGTGTGCATGGGCTCATAGAAATGAATGGGTCAGTGTACTATCCGGGAAAAACACGGATAGCACACTGATCTCACCCAAGGTCGTCTGCAAGGGGCTTTAGGCTGCAGATTTTTTTCCCCCACAATGTGTGGATGAGATTAAATGAAATCTCATTCACTTTGCTTGCACTGTAAAATGCCCTGCTTATTTCACTGGGTTTTTGCAGCAGCAAAAATCACTGTGATTCTGAAATGTGGGGCTTTAGCCTAAATCTGCCTCGAAACAATCAGCTGTTTTGGCTGTTGGAAGCCATATTATATGCACTTCTCTGATTATATTGCTTCTCTGATTCAAATGAATGGAGGCAGAGCTGCAGCTCCAGATGCCACCGCTACAGAGTACAGAACGGAAGCTGTATACAGTGCAAAGAGCTCTGTACACTATAGTGGTGCCCCTAGAAAATTGCAGCTTCTTCTGGCCATATACAGTATCTGGAATGGCAGTTGAGACAACTGATCGGTGCGGGGTCTGGGTGTCAGATCCTGACCAATCTAATACTGATGTCTGCGTTTTTTCTGCAGCATTTTTTATTGCGTTTTTGAAGAGTTTTTCTCTGCGGACTTTCTGCCCATGTTATACCTTTATGGAAAACGCCAGTGGTATAATTAATATGCTGTGATTTCCAAAAACGTGAGCGTTTTGGAAATGCAGCTTTTTCGCTGCTGATTTTTTTTTCTGCAATGTAGGATGGGATTAGCCAGAATCCCATTCACTTTGCTTGTACTGTAAAACACAGCATTTTTTTTTGCCGTGACGTTACCGCAGCAGCGAAGACGCTACATTTTCGCAACGTGGGGCTTCAACCTCTGACCTTATGTTTTCAGGAGAAACATGGGTCAGAGATTTTGGATTTGAACTTGCACAATCATTTGTTGTAATTGTTACTCTCATCTGTGCTATCTTACATGTATGCATCACTTTAATATCATAATCCTTGCTGTTTCCTTACTTATACAGTAGGGTAGGTACTAATGAAATTTTCAATTTTAGTAGAGCACACTAATATTATAACACACAACAGCCAATTAATTCAATATTAATTCATAAATTCTAAATGACACATTTACTGAGGCATTTGTCTCCCTTAACAGTTTTATGCTAAGGCTCTACGTAGTGTGCGGCAGCAAAAATGCGCTGCAGAAAAAAGCGCGGCGGAAATGCATTGCGATTTTTCTCACTGTGCTTATCACATAGTTTTCCTTTTCTTACTTTCTGCTTCAATTATACCTATAGGCAAATCACCGTGACATGCTATTTTCAAAAACGCAACAGTTTTGGAAATTGCAGCATTTCCTCTGCAGGTATTTTCTGCAATATGTGGATGAGATTCACTAGAATCCCATCCACTTTGCAGGGACTATAAAACGCTGTGGTTTTTGCCACAGCGTTTTCACCACGGCCAAACCGCAGTGTTTACGCCACGTGGGGCCTCGCGGTACTTAGAGAGTCTTAGTTCAACTTCATTCACTTAAAAAGTCAGATACAGCGAGTTCATATGTCTAGAACCAGTTTCACTTATAATTTGTTCTGTACAATTTTGCCTGCAATCCGTAAAGAGTTATGTTATGAGTGCATTCATGGGTCTGGCGGTGATTTGCAGTCCACTTGGAGTTCTAGGGCATTTCTGGTAAAGTTTAGTGCATAATTTAAATCATTTGTATTTTGTGACAATTCAGCAAAAGCTGTGTTGCCTTTAATCATATGATTCCAATTGTCTGTGATGGGTTATAAAAAAGACTTCCAGAAAAAGAAGCCGCTTCTGTATCACAGTAGAAAAGGACACAGTTACAAAGTAACTCTTTGATGTTTGTTAAAAGTCTAAGATAACTTTTATATACATATGTCATAGTTTACGGCATGGAGACCATTTACATAATCCAATTAACTGTGAAATAAAGTGTTGTAAGTCACTCTAATTATATTATATATTGGTGAAAATTTTAGACTTGATGTTTTTTTTTTTACATGTAACAAATGATATGAAAGGTTAATACTCAACAGGAATAGGTCAAGTGGATTATTCAATAATTCAAATTGGAATAACATTTTGATTTCTTTTATGTGCTCATTGTTGGTTTTATATACTTTTAGGCTAAGGCCCCACGTAGCGGGCCGCAGCGAAAAAGCAATGCATGAAAAACCTCAGCAGAAATGCATCTCAGTTTTTCCTGCAGCACTTTTCACAGAAAGTCTGCAGAGGTTTTTTTTCTGATGTGTTGCCGCAGCAGCAAAAACACGCTGCGTTTCTGCAACATTCAGCCATAGCGTAAGGCTAAGGCCCTACATAGCAAAAAGCAGTTGAAAAAGACGTTGCAGAAAAAATGTAGCAAAAATGCTTTGCCTTTTTTGCTGCATTTTTCATCTCGTTTTTGCTGAGTTTTTGAAAATGTAGCTTCTCCACAGCTTGACACAGCACTTGAGAGAATGTTTCCCCTTTTCAGGTATGTTCCTACCTGTTATTAACAATCAATCTGCTATTAGCGAGAACTGTGCAAGAGGTCTCAAAAGACAAATACACTAAAGGAAAGTGTAACTCAATGGCGACAAAGTCTAATAGCTATATACACTCAAACAGCCGTGTATACATCCACATAACAAATACATAACAACCAGATTCAGATGACTCTTTGGTTGTGTTTCTCCCGACTTCTCCCCGTCAGACTACAAGAGTGGAAAATGTATTGGGTGTCAAATAGAAGCCTACATTTACAGTGCATTACAGTATGTTCTGGAAAAGGTCAAACATAACCATATAGTAGAAAAATACAATCTAATGGAGGCCAAAAGAGTGTTATATACCTCGGGGTTATATACCTCTGTGACGTACAGTATGCTTATAGTGGTATTCATCAGATACATACAGAGGGACCAATGATGTACAAAACTGATTTTCTGTTCTGTTTCTTTAACATTGATCACACAATCTTTACTAAATGGTTCATTCCATTTTATATTGATGGGGTTACTCCTTGTACGATTAATTTACGTAACTTAGCAACAATTTCATCATCAAACATTGCTATTGTATGTATCACTGAAAGAAAAGAAACTATAAGAGACTGATATAGAGAAAAGAGTATCAGACCATCAGACTGCAGTCACCGGTTATATGTAAGGACCCGGATAAATGTTGCTCTTCATAATTATTATTATGTATTATAGATGATAGAGATTATGCAAAACGTACATTTGTGTGCTTAAATCTTACCAGTGCGAATTTATTCAGCCGCTAAACTAAAATTTGACGACCTGTTCCCTGTCAGAACACATACACTACATTTCTAATCCTCTTTTACTTATTCTAATGAGACGTAAGCTAGCTCTCAAATATGCATACATAAAATCTGCAAAATGTATGAATTCTGCCAAATTGCATAGCTAATCTCAACAAAATAAGAACGATCTCAGTTTTATTTAAATCCTTGTAGAAAGAAGGATGTGTCATAACTGTTTTATATTCCAAGCCGAGCAGGCTATGTCATATGATAGTAAATGCAATGGCTGTATGTTCTTTCTCCTATCTAAGGGCAGAATAGTCAGGGAAACCCTGTACTTGGAGATAGGGTGCTTTCTATGATTTGATTCGGTATGTTCATGTATAATGTTGTTTGAAGCTGCCAGGACTCATAGAAAAGTCCTGCCCCTCTCCCAGCACATCATTTCTTGTATTAATCTGTTTCACTGTCAAAGTGATACATGAGGTCAGGATTCAGGGTTGGAGGATCTAGTCAGGGGTGTACCCAGTGGCATCACTTGGCTGGGATATCAGGGACCTGCCATGCCACTAAGTCCCTCCCCCTTAATCAAACTTCTTGGCACAGCGGTGACCCCTTACTGTCCAGGTCCCCACAGCCGCTCACCTGCTGCAGTTGGGGATTGGGGACATTGATAAATCATCATCATCACCTTCCCAATGTAGCAGGAGATCAGTAGTGGGGTAGGAGGACTGCAAGGGGGCGGTTTTAACTGTTTAACCATTCCCTTGTGTGTCTATGAATTCATATGCCGGAATGAAAACTGAGAAAAAAATTGACTCTTGCTCCATTAGATGCCGAACATATGGCAGTATTCTCCCCTGCAGACTTTGCTTATCCAACAGCTCAGTACATATGGCACCTAATGGAGCCTGTTTAGTAGCAAATTGAACCAGTGTTTTTCTGTACTAGGTAGCCATATAGCCTCTATGTACTGCCTTAAAGGCTCCATGTGTCATTCAGGAGTCTGACAAAGTAAAGAGATATGCAACTGCAGCCATAATTGTCACCCAGCTTCATGGGAATATAACAGAAATGGCTGAACTTCACAGAAGATGACAATAATTTCATAGGAAATACTCTTGAAATAGAAATTCTAGGTGCCCGCAGAATGATGAGTATATTAATAAAACATCTTTTTATTAATAGAATATGTGGAATTGCCCCTTTTGTTAGAGTCTATCTAGGATAAAAAAAATCTATAAATATTCAATTATTGTAAAGTATTACTGTTCAATGGAATAGTGATTTTTATTACTCCAGAGAACAAAAATATAATAATAAAAAGAAGCAATAAAGGTAGCCATGATGAATAAGAAATAACTGTCAGCCTTCTCTTTGACTGACTTACTGGTAATGTTCAGCGCTGATCAGACACATACTATATTCATTATACATAAGTTGCGCCTTTGATTGCATATATGGAAATTTGTTTAAATATGTCCAGTCTTTTCTATTTTTCTGACACTGATGAATTGAGTGAAAATAAAGATGAATAAAATAATCAATACCAGAATCATACTAAAAACAAGGGAAAATGAAATAAAAAAGCAGCTGCTTTGCATACAGAAATACTGAGAGTCTCCAATCTGCATGTTATGAATATATACAAAATGATATGAAAATATATTAGATTCATCTTGCAAACAATTGAAACAGGATTCGCAGCATCTCAATCATTTATGAGCTACTGTAATCAAGCCGGCACAAATCAGTGCATTTAGTAGCGTTGCCAGTCCCTTGGGGCAATACGGTTAGATTGACTGCCGAGGAGTTTGACTTCTTATTTTGCTTCAGTTTATGGAACTCAGACTTGCATTTCGAGCTTGACCATACAAGTCCTGGCTGGGGGTATAGGTTTTACTAAAGGCCAAGCAGCAGCATAAAGGTTAATTTGTGCATCTCAGAGCAGTTGCCTTTTCACCCTTGTGCTGTTCAGTTCACTGAAGCACTGCCAAATTATATGACCCAATTTCAGAAAGAGACATGGTAATTCAAAAGAGGCCAAAGTCGCCCAAGGCCATTTTCCTCCTACACAGAATTGTTAATTTGCTTGAAATCATAAAATAATATATAAAATGGCTCCCAAATGTAAAAGGAGAAGAGTTTACTGAATTGACTGAATTGTACAGTAGCATTTGTAGTATTCTGACATGTTTTCAGAAGGAGAAGCCAGATACACTTGAAAATGGCTGGCATGAACCCTGTTTAACTGTTGCCACTATGTGGGTAAGTAATTCAGCACAAGTCCATAATAAGATATAATTTAAAGAGGTATGCCCATACTATAAAATTAGGTCATGCTGCTAGGATGCGTCATCACTTTATAATCAATAGGGGGGTCTAAACACTGATCCTGAAAATGAAAGGGCCACAGAGCTGGTTTACTTTGTGTCTCTTTTAAGCTAGCTCTGCACAGTGGCGCTCTTGGCAACCTGGCTGTGTAGTAGATTGCAGGGCCCTCACTCCTATTATGTGAATTGATTAATTACACTATAATGTCTCATTTTGTCCTTACATGTGCCCTATGATTTGTAATGCTGCAGAATATGTTGGTGATATATAAATAAAATGTATTATTCTTTGGACTTGTCCCACATGTTGGATTTAAGTGCAGAATTATTAAATCCATAGACGGGATTCTTTACTGTAAGAGCAGTGAGGCTGTGGAACTCACTGCCACAGGAAGTGGTGATAGGAAAAATATTACAGGTTAGGAGTTTTAGGCTTTTGGTGAAGACAGGTTGATCCAGTTGATTGCCAGATTTGGTGTCGTGAAGGAATTTTTTTTCCCAACATGGGGCAATTGGCATCAGCCTCATGGAGATTTTTTTGCCTTCACCTGGATCAACACTGTTGGACTTGATGGACCTGTGTCTTCATTCAACCTCTACTATGTTACTATGTTACCATATTAATATGTTAATTCCTGCTAATCTGGCCTTGGAGCATTTTTGTAACATACTTGATTGGGAAATTTCAGGTTTTGAATGAATGCAGCTGAATTTATTGTGTCATTTATCTTTAAGTTTTTATGGATTGGGTTTTCAGTTTTCTTTCACTTGCCCCTTTCAATGATTAATGATGCAGAATCATATTGTAATATTTAGAAATATATGAAATTTCACTAAGTTAAAAGAACATTTAGGTGCAAATGCATAAGGCTATGAATGGGAACATAGGAAACAGTCAAGTCAGGGGTCCAGATTTAGTAATAGTTAGTGCTAACTTAGACAGACTGAACATATGCCAGATTTATCACAGTTGCTGGATGATAAATCTGGCAATTTTTTTGAGTGTTTATTTCACATTTAGACAACCTTTTAGCTGGCTTACTTTAAGCCAGAATTTTTCAACACTATGTTGGTGAACTTTTGGCACTGTGTGTTACATTTAAGCCATGCCCATTTTCTGAGAATCCACACCCACATGTCTAGTTTATCAAAATATTTTAACGCAAGCTAAATGCACCGCATTGCACCAAAGATGCGTCACACTGTATCATGTTTATGCCTATGTATAATCATAACCACAATAGTAAATCTTGGCCAGTGTGTTCCGCTGTACTGATGCTGGTGTTCCCCAGATAACTAACTTTTACTAGCTAAGCTATAATCTTTTTTTTTAAATGGCTTGTTTTGGGACATCCCATTCGAGTGAAACATAGATTTTCAAGTTCAGTAGGAATCATCTTTCAATAATTCAATATGCTCACTGCATATATTTACATAGTATTATACAAAGTCAAATGGATTATTTCTTCATCTGTTATCTTCCAGGTGCTATGAAAGAACAAGAAGGTCATTCATTATTTACTACATATTAGCCAATGGATAAATTCTGATGGCAGGCATAACAATAGTAGCTTTGATCATTGGACATGAACTTTTCACTGCCTTTAATATTTGTGGAATTATTTTGTATCATTTTAATAAAGGTCTTAATAGCTTTCTAACCTTTTTTCCATCTGCAAAACAATGTTTTGCTTCTTATGGATAAAGTACTTTTGAACATGTTCATTTTATATATTCTAGAATAAGACTTTAATAAAGATTATTTAACGTATAATGGGGAGATTTATAACACTGTCTAAAAGAAAAAGTGTGCTTGAAAAATAAAAGTAATGCTGTGATTGGCTGCAACAAAGTTTTTCTTTAAGATAGTGTTACAAATTTCCCCCAAAGTATGCTTCTCCTCTCTCCCTCTGGGTGCCTCCTCACCTTCCCTCCATAGACCTCTATGTTAAAATAACTTGATATATGTGGGAGGCTGCCAGTCAATCTCATCTCTGGATATGGGTTGCATTAGTGAAAACAGACCATACTTGCAAACTTTCCTCAAAAACAGGAGTGATCTCCTGGACTTCCAGAAGAGTGGGCAAATCCCTCGGGCCTGGTGGAATACAGTGTCACATGGTCAAAAAGAAGGTGTGTCCTGTCCACAGGGGCATGGGCATAGTAAAGATGTGCAGACTATAGTACATGGCTGTTTTTTTAGGTAAACAGGCTAATAAATACAACAGTATTTTCCACATACATACTTTTATGACAGGTCAACTAGTATGACTGATGAGGATCTTAGCAGTCATTACTTCAGTCAGTAGTTGAAGTGAATGAGTGATACATAAGTAGGCACAAAACAGGGACTGGGGACCTTCATTCTTGGCACGGGTGACATCTCATTGACTTTTACCCCTACTGGTCCTACTATTATTACACAATACATGGAATTTGTTAACTGCAACAGACTGGACATAATTTTTTGAAGTCTGTAGTTTCAGATCAATAGGTAAACTAAAGAATAATGTAACCCCTCATTCACATGATTGAGTTCCATCCATGTCTATAGGTTGGCCGGATTTACCAGCCCAAATAGTGTGCAGAGAGAGGGAATCCTAGCAATACAGTTTTCTATAATGTTAGAGGTCCCTGCCTCCCAGGGACATACTATCCTGTACTGATTCTAGTATAGGACAGCATGTTGCTGGGAGGCAGGGACTCTTAGCAGCATAGATTCACAATGGTAAATCCAGCCAACACAGGGACCGAGTTTCAAGGTGGAAACTTGGTCATGTGAATTGAATGCAGGGTCACAATGGTTCATACTTTGTATTTGGACTCCATAAATAATTGCACAGGATTTAAGCAATTCTGCTGGTGATAGGATATTGGAAAATTGCAGATAATACAATTATATAAATAACCCAGGTGCCTTCAAACTATATTAAAGTATTATTTCATCAAACTGAAAGAGATTTGGAGGTATCACAGATTGTCTATGAAATCCCAAAACTGTTGGATGAAAAAAAAACATTGCTTTTTGGATTATTTTAAAATTCTTTTAATTGTCTGACATGTTTTGTTTATAGTTGAAAATAAAGCATGTATACTCAACTGTAATTAAACTAATTGCTGTTAATTATGTTTGTTTCATTTACACTGTTTCTATTTACTCCTGCTATTATATATTGAAATTAATGTATAATCTTACAAAAAGAAATATATAATACGCTGAAGATAACATTTACCTACGTTTTCTCTGTTAGCAAGATTCTTTCAGTTCCAAAATGCCTTCCAAACCAGTAATAATGCTGAATAGGGGTCTTTAATAGCAACAGAAACATAAACCACAAACAAATGAAGCAAAGCAGAGATCATCATATTTTTAAGCATATGCAAATCTACATGCAAGTGTGTAGGAGGCATGCATGAGTTGCCAGATTTACCTACAAATAGCTGCTTTGGCCCTCTTCTGGACACCCCAGTAGCTGTGAATTTTTAGCCTCTGCTTGTGTCCCAGCTGTCTGTACGCAAATCTCCAAAGTTAGTATCTGCCCCAGTGCACTTGACAGCTGATTGTTTCTGCATGGCTTTATCGGTTTGAGGCCATAAAGGTATGCATGTGCTCCTACTAAAGTCCCCTACACAGCACTGTTACGCCGGAGCTCCCCTAGAGAAGGCAGGGAAGGTAATGAGTGCTGTATGCACAGCTATGGGAGCTGCCATGTTGTGGCTCCCCTCTGACCTGGCAGTCACGTGATCCACCGGGGATCAGAGACTGCTAGAGGTGCTGGTCCTAGAAAACCCAGATCAGGTGAGCAATTATGGGCAGGAGGCTGTATTCCTCCTAAATGTATCAGCCCCAGTTACAGGGAAAATCAGCCTCCCCCAGCAAAAAAAATGTGATCAGATGTCCCCAAAGGTCTATTATGACCTTATGGGGACATAATGTAAAAATAAAGAAAGAAATACAGAAATACAGAAAGAAAGAAAGAAAGAAAGAAAGAAAGAAAGAAAGAAAGAAAGAAAGAAAGAAAGAGAGTAGAAAAGTTAAAAAAAAAAAATTAAAGTAAAATAATTAAAAAAATAAATAAAATAATACGCCAATAACACGCCCTCATCACAGCTTCTAGCCCCACAACCGACGACACAATACAAAATAAAAATTACTGTAACAGAGAAGAAAAACTATTTTATAAAGTTTTTGGTAGCACTTTATTTTATTAAATAAAAAAACAAATGAAAAGTGAAAAACAGACACGCAAACATGCAAAAATAAAAAACAACATAAAAATAAAGCCCTATGTGTCACCAAAAAAAGACACAAAAATTAGTTGAATAACCCAAATGATAAAAATGTTTTAGCCCTCAAAACTGCACATACGAAAAAAACAAAAATGTGTCTGATCCTGAACCATAAATTGTCCGGTACTGAAGTGGTTAAATTGATTACTATTTTCTGTGACATCTGTCATAATAGTACGGCGGATGTCGGGAAGGGGTTAATCATAAACGGGGTGGAAACCTTTGTTGGACACCTCTGGCAGTGGCTTATGTCCCCTGAGAGCAAAATCCTTCTTTCCCCCACTGTAGTAAGTTACGGAACTCCACTGCACATTAAATGGTTGACCTTTATTAAGACCTTTAGGTATAAGTCTCGAAAAAAAGGTGTTTGACTCTGTTTGACTTACCTATAGATAGTTTGCCTGTTCTAAAGTGTCTTTGTCTTCTCTTCACATCCAGACACAGCTTCTACTACCATTGTCCGTACTTGATCATCTTGTAATAAATGACCAAGAGAAATGCATCCCACAACATCATAAAGCTTATCTGCTTTTGTGGTGATCTAATTCACTGCAAATGTCCTATTGCTGTCCACCCGAATTATAGGGCTTTTACAGTTGTCTGTAGATACATTTACAGTTTGAGCATTAGGCTTCTACAGTAGTTTATGATCTACACATTTTATCAGTTGGGTTAAACATTCTTTGTTCCTGATTTCTTTTACAACAACCATTGCTTATATGCTTCATTAACTACAGATGTGCTAGAGAAGAATTTCTTTGCATGTATGAAATGAATATACAACAGATTCTTCATGTTATGGGGAATATTTAGGTCTATGTTTAACTAAAGAAAAGAAGCTACACAGAACCTACACAAAATAGCTTTCTAGTATGACACACTTCTTATTAGTAAAGAATACAACACCGATAAAGCATGTCAGTACCACTTTACAATATGCCCCCTGTTATACTAAATATGCCCCCTGTTATACTAGAGCTGTGTGCATTCAGTGGGGCTCCCAGCTACAAGTTAACTTCCTATTTTACCTCACAGAGCTTTGATTTTTATACTTTGTTACAGTTCAGAAAAGACTAAGCAGACAGAAATCATCTCATACAGAATGGTGTAAGATGTTGAAAGAAAAAAAAGATTCCAAGTTTGACTTGTGAAAGGAGCCTTTACAAAAACTCCTTAGAGCGCACACTTTGAGGTTGCCTCACCTCACACAGTGCAAATGCCAACCAGTCAAAAGGCCGTGTCACAGAGGTTACTAAAGATAATGAAGTCTCCAAAATCCTGCTAAGGAGTTTCATGACGCAACATGCTGGGAGTGGAATGAGCTCAGTTCACTGAACAATTTAATGTCCGAAAGTAATGAAATCATAAGCCTGCACCACACAATAGATCTGTCAGACAAGATGGGGATCCCTGCATAGATATCTCTGCTACTTTCTTAAAAGTGTCAGTTTTCAGGTGCTGGGGGAATAATTAAAGCAAACCCTTCAGAGCAGCATATTGCAAAAATGAGGTTAGATATTGTTTCTTGTCAGCATCTTGCATACTTTACCGCTGTGGAGTCTTTCTTTTTATGAAGAATGAATGACTTGTGAACTGGTGCTGTATAGTTCAGTATTTTATAGTCACATGATGTCAACTTTTACATTCTATTTTGACTACGGAGTGAATTCATGGGCATCATAGACATAATAGGTAATATGTTTTTTAGTTTAGAATAGCGAATATGTCCATGTGACTTTGGACATGTAAATGAACAGAGTGTAACTGAAGAGTGCTTCCACTGTAAATGTTTATTCCACATATAATCGAGAATGGTATTTGTAAGGCATAATACTGTTAGGATATATAGGGAAATTCCAGTTAGGTAGAACTGACAACAAGAAACAGAGTTTTCAATTTTTTTCTACTTGGGTTTCACTGAACAGAATATGGTAATATCAGGGCCTCATAGCTCAAAATGTAAAAAAAACCTTAATTTATCTTGAATTTTGTTGCTTCGCCCTGTAGAACATTAAAGTAAACACAAATGGAGTCAGGTGTGTTGCAGAATCTACATTGGTACAACCGTAGGACATCTTCTAGCAAAACTGCCTCCCCAGCTGAACCCCACCAGAGAGACCTGTTTGAGAAGCCCTAATATAAACTGTAATGTTGCAATTAATATTTTGAGTTGTTGTCTTCATATCAGGGGAGTACCGAGGAGGCTATGTGCCCTGGGTGCATGGTGCTAAGGAGGGTACCAAGAAGTCACTCTACCTTCGCCAATATATTTAGACAAAGTACTAAGGCATCAAATGGAATGGAAAATGTATAACAAGTCTGTGTTGTATCAGAATCTGTGAGCACCCAAACTGATTTTCATCTCATATGAAAATTATTGGGAATTATTGTCAGGATTGCAGATGTAGCAGTTGCACCTGGGAATCATACCTGAGAGGACTTAGAGTCCCCTCCACCACAAGAAGAATTATGGAATATGATAGTTGGGAGATCCAGTTACAGATTTTGCACTGGGGCCCAGGAGCATTGTAACACTAGATGGAGAAAAATATTGGGACACACAGGTATATAAAATCCAGCACCTAACCATGTAGTCTGCCTTTACAAACATTTGTGAAAGAATGGCTTGTTCTAAAGAGCTCACTGAATTCAATTGTGCTACTGTAATAGGATGCCAAAAATGCAAAAAGTCAGTTTGTAAAATTTCTTCCTTTTTAGTTATTCCATGATCAATTGTGGGTGGTATTATTGAAACATGGTAGCATTTAGGAACCACAGCAGCTCAGAGGCAAAAAGACAGACCACGTTAAGTTCCATAGTGGGTTACTGAGTGTTGAGGCACAAAGTGCATAAAAGTTGCCATTGGTCTGTTTTCTCAATAACAGCAGAGTTTAAAACCTCCTCTGGCATTAACATCAGTACAAAAACTGTGTGCCAGTAACTTCATTCCATGCTTGAGCAGCTGCATGCAAGCCTTACATAATCAATGACAATGCCCAGTGTTGGATGGAGAGATATAAGGCAACCCACCACTGGACTCTGGAATAGTGGAAACATGTTCTGTTCAGTGAAAAAGTTTTCCGCTGTGGACTTTCTGCCCCTATTATACCTATACGGAAAACGTCAATTTAATATGGAGTTTTAGATCAAAATCTCCATTTATTATTCCATGGATTGTAATCTGCAGTAGCAGAGAAATATAACACTTCCTCATGCTATTCCAATAGGGGTAAGCGGGTATCAGACGTCGTACTATTGCGTTATTAGTTGCAATTATATTCTCAGACCACCATTAGATTAATGCCCCTGATTAGAATGCCCAAAGCACCATGGTCATTGCATCAAATGGTGTGCAATAAATGTCAGTGCACTTCCATTGTCAAGACTAGTGTGAGAAAAAGAGCTTAAATTCACCCTTACGGGATGCGCCCTGAAAAGAGCGATACTCCTGTTTTACCTCCCAGATGCAGGATCTTGCTATCAGGGAGGTAAAACAATCAAATTTTAGTTTTAATTGTGATGGCAGTGAGTCTAAAATTGTTGGCTGAATATACCATAGGACACTTTGTTCCAACATGAACTTGAGTTAAGTTATCTTCTTGAAAAAAGTACATTCCACAAATTCACTGATCAGCAAGTTTTGTCCCATTTAAGAACATTCAAATACAAGTTTGTCAACACTCAAAACAGCAAACTGGCAAAGATTTCATCTCTAGTGATCATATCTATCAGTTGACTTATATATAGTCTATTTCACAATTTCCTCCAAACCTTCTACATATAATACCCATTTCGGTCAGCGTATATGCCGCGATTTTGCCTTGGTGGAAAGGCCACTGCAAAAACCACAGTGTTTTATAGTCCCTGCAAAATAGATGCGATTCTGGCTAATCCCATCCACACATTGCAGAAAAATATCCGCAACGGACATTTTAAAAATCGTTGTGTTTTTGTAAATTGCAGAGGAAAACTCTACAGACTTTATGTGAAAAGCGCTGCAGGAAAAAAAACACGTTGCATTTTCGCCGCATTCTGGCCTTGGCTCACTTCATGGGCCCTTAGCCTTAGGGTATGTTCACATGGCTAAATTGAATTTGGAACTGAATTAGAGGCTGATGCCGCCTCAAAATAAGCTCCAAATTCCACTCAAATTCTGCCTCCCATTTATTTAAATGCTGATTTTTTTTTCCCTCTAGTTCCTCTAGTTGAATTATTCAGCTAGAAGAAAAAATAAGCATCATGTTTGATCTTCAGCTGGATTCCACCTTACAGTATAACTGCCATTGAAGGGTGGTGCGAAATTTGCAAATTCCACAGTGGATTCCATGGCAGATTCCATGGAGGAATTTGGTCAAGCAGAAAAGTTTAAATTTTTCAGCTTGTACAAATTCCGCTATGTGAACATAGTCTTAGACTCACGACTGATTTGTGCTTTGGCTATAATTTAAAAGAAAATATGTCTTTGATTATGGAAACAAAAATGCATAAACATGAAAGTATAAAACAGCTTCTTTACAAACACTGAAATAAAGTTAAAATAAATCATAAAGTTAGGTATTTTACTCAAGTATTTTAGCATTTTGAATTTCCTTTTTATTTAACCTTTAACATATGGACACAAAACTAATATCAATAGGGAATATTCTATAAGAGGAGTACTACTATTCTAGTTTACTCTGTAAACTAAAGAGAAACTGATAGGCATGTATAGTAAACTATTATGTATATGGAAAATATATGTCTACTTTTAGCTTCCCTTCTGTGTGTAAAACATTTCTGATTCTGTAATTACGACATAATTTGTTCCTGGGAATGAATAATTGAAATGTGGATGAGGCCTGCACCCAGCTAGAAACCTGGCTAATATCTTCGTAGGGAGTAATTCATTAAACGCTAAAACCATCTGGGTCTTGTTTAGCCAAAACTCTCCAGCTGAAGTCAAAAGGGGAGATTGGCTGAAAAAAATCTATATACATGATTTATGAATTATTCCATTGAGCATTTTGGATGACTTCCTGCTTAAACTAAAGGAGGTGAACAAAGAAATTTCCCTAAGATTTAGCTATTAAATATATGAACATCATGCATAGTTCAAGTTGTCTTATATCTTAAATAAATACAATAAATGGGTGTAAAAAGAGACATTTATGCCATGGTATTGGCTGGAGAAGGTTTTCTCCCAGAACTCATTGTGCTGATAAGTTAAAATTTAGTGGCTCGTATTGATAGCATTGGCCTCCACATACTTTAGTTAGCAACCAGGACAGATAGCTGGATACATTCCTTATTCAGTCACCCCACCCCTAAATATGTCCAAATAACTACTGATATATTGCTGCTTCTATGTGTTGTTAAATTGAACATGTGCAATATGCCCAACCAGCTGCCAAAGATAACCATTATATCAGCAGAGCACACTCTTAGATTACATATCATAACCTCAAAGAGCCAAAGCCGATTTGGAGTCATTTCAATAAATACAAATTAGGACAAAATCATAACTTAGTGTTGGTTACATACACTGCTTCCAAATTTTTTTGAAAGTCCAAACACTCTGACCCACACATGGTCCTAAAATACATTTAAACTCATGAATAAACAAAAAATGTATATTTTTGTGTGGTTTGGGTTTCACTGTGACTAACCAAATGTTCTCGAAGTCGATTTGTTATTAAAGGTGAAGTATTTTTTAATGGAGCTCTGTTATGATAATGACCAGCAATTTCCAAATGAAGTGCACTTACCAAAACATTATAAATTACCATTCAATCTGATGAAATGTAGTTCATAACATGGAATATGGCAGTAACCCTAAATCCTCCTTAAAAGCAAGTTCCCACAGAATTGTAGTATTAGGGATGGCCTCAATTTGCCTTTCCTAACTGATGGGGAAATGTTATGAACAGTCAGTGTTAAAGTTGCTGCTGAAATAAAAGATCTTTGATATGTTACTTAGTATCTCAGATGCCTAGATATATTTTTTTCTTTGGCACTGCCTAATACAGGGTATTCTAACCATAAATATTTATGGCATGTATGAAGGAGAATTTCCTTTTCCCCCCTCACATGAGGTTGAAGAAAAGTGCGGAGCAAAGGACCTAAGATCTGGCCATAGGTGCACATTGGCTCTTCATTTTGGTGTATGGAATCTGCTAAAGTAGGTGAGTGAACACTATTACCATATTTCATATAGACTATAATAGAGTGCAGACACATGCATGGCTCTCTTTCCATACATTTTGGTTTTGTTTTTTTATGAAGTGCAAACAATTTTAATGTTGTTTATACTAATCTGAATCAGAACTTGTCTTTCCAAGCATCAATATTATGTTGGAGCATCTTATAAAATCCTGCAACATGCTACGGGCATCATTTGTAGTCTGGAGGCAATCTAAACACAACTGCATATGTCAGTCAATTATTCTCAGTCCTGTAAGAACTCCAAGCAACAATAGGCATGTTGGATTTTGGAGAGATTTGGGAGTTCAACATGGGGGACACAAGAAACACATTTTTTATTTTTTTTCAGAAAGCTGCCAACTGTGGTTGGCTACCCTTTGTCTGTTTATCTGCAAACACATTGATTCAATGGTGGATTGAATTTTGCGCCAAATTGATATGAGTGGACAGATTTGCCAAAATTTCAAAGGTTCACCTCCTTTACACTCTCATCTACAGCATGTCCGACCCCAATAATCTTGTTTTCAGGGAGAATAAGCAGCGGTGTCTCGATGCTGGGCCTGGCCAAGTATGTATTCTCTGTCTTCTCTGGTAGAAGCTCATCCCTCTGAGAGCATTTAGATGGACAACTGGTCATACTGAAATAGGCAAAAGACATAGTGTACACCTAAAGTGTAGAACATAATTAATAATATACGAATGCTAGGACTTATAACTTCTAGACAATCATCTTGAATCCAGTGAAAAGCAAATTTAGTCTACATTGTAGTGGTAGACAATTATGCAGTACTGTACAAAAAGTAAATCCAAGAAACATAAATTAAGATGCAAATAAGAAATCCATGACAGATGTTTCACTGCATTCTCACTTTGGAACATATGCAAATGAGCAAATTATCAGCACGTCACTATAATAATAATTCACAATTCGTAAGGTGAGATGACATTCTCCTTGGTGTGGATGTCTTGCTTCATGTCTTTCCATCCTGAATTATCCTCTGGATTCTTCATTTCCACAAAAAAAGAGATCTAATGAAAAAAACAGTGCACAGAACTTAGTAGAGAGACATATGTATTGCAAAATGCAAAGCTTTCATTTGACACACGAAAGCATTGCATCGGTTATGAAAACCTGCTTTAATTTTTCCTGTCATTTTAGTGAGAAAAAAGGGAACCAAATGTCAGAGAACATTAAAGGCAGACATTCTATTTGAACACAGAGACATTTCACTTAGGAAAGGTAATGAATATTGTAAAATGTTTGCAATTCTGATCGTCATCTGCCTTTGTTAAAAAGTCCCCCATGGTGATTAAATTTCAGACCCATCTGGCATAACTTAAGAGTCTATTCAAGAAGTTTAAAAAGGCCAAATTTGGGGTATAAGAAGTGGAATCCAAACAGTGCTTATGTGACACTATTTAACTCTAAAATATTTTTATTGACAAAAGTGTAAAATACTTCATAAAAATTCATTTACGAGAACTGTCAGCCTATGACTTAAGATTTTTCTTTTCATCTTTCATCAACATTTAGATTTGAGAACAAAGTAATGCATATCTAATTTCTCAGGCTATCTTTATATTTAGATATTTTTCACAACTTTGTATTATTGAGTGTGGTTATTATACAAAGCCCTGAACACATTGATAGGGCTGAAATCCAACATTTCCAACCCTGTTTTCCAGCCTTGTTAGGTGAACTAACAATATCCATAGCAGAAACATAGTTACCAGCCTCACTGTCCTTGCCTCAGTTGGATGGAATACATGGCCTGGTGTTAGGACAGCTTCCAAGTCCAAGTGGAAAAGTAGAAAAATCCAGCATAATGTCCATATACATTATTGGTCCATTAAAAAGGACACATGTTTAGAAAAATGTCTGCTATCGGAGGGAACAAGGACAAGACATGCTGGATGTTTATTTCCTACTAAGAAGATAAGCATTTTAATGGCTATCTCATTCTTACCCCCTCTCTATGACAGTGAATATCTAGACTTAATATGCATGTTTATGGTGGAGTCAGAAAAGATTGTTTACTTATTTTGACTAACAGCTGTCAAAGTCACATTGCCAACTCTAGATTTTTCTGGCTTAAATGTGCAACTTGCTGTTGTTTTGGGTTGTCTTCAGTACACCTGCTTTGTGAAGATGCCCTAACACTAGAGTGCTTTAGAATGGCCGGAAAGGCTCATTTAGACTACGTTTTGCTAACTTTTCATGACTTTTCATGACAAGACAGACACCTGTCAAAAAGTTGATCCACCATGTTGCATTTCTTTTGGTTGTTGTCTGGTCCTTTAGTTGAAAGTCGTTCATGCAACACAACAGGTCTTTATTCAATCAATGGAATCCCACACTGGTCCACAGATCAAAGCAGAGATCAACCGATCATTTTATCAGAATTGTTCTTTTTGGTATTGTCATCCAAGACGACAACCATCACAGACCAAGTCATTTGTGACAAGTCACTCAGAAAATGGTGGTTTCAAGTCCCTAATGCATAACTATTTTAAGGGAATATAATATAACATGACTGATAAGGCAATAAAAGATCTTTGAAGAGTGTTTTAATAGAATACAAAGACCTAAAAGTTACTGTATGCCTTGATTGCAATCTAACAAATATAGCATAGGCAATACTAGCCCCATGTCTAATAATGATAGACAATCACTATAATAGAACATACAGTAGGAACATGACATCTGTATGGTCTGTTTGGCTGTGTAGGTAAGTAGCTGCAATGTTTTATCAGCCCAATAACTTTCAGACTAGTTTCTTATTTATATAACAGGTAGTAAATGGACAACTTATGTTATCTTGATTCTGGATCTTGGCTTGACAAGCTTATATCTGTAATATGTTTAATTCTCCATTATGGCACATTGTCATTTAGTGTATATCAAAATTTATTCTCAAACTTATATTGAATAAGGTAGGCTTTTTCTTTCTGATTGAAAGTAACGTATTGTATAAAGGTTAATACACATAGCCACAATGTCAAACAATGAAGCAATCTGACTTAACATGCATTTTAGGATCTTCTATATAAACATATTAACCTGAAATATGTTTAGAACATGATACATCTTATTAAAGTAGAGCTTTGTTTCCCCAGGACCACACCATGGCACATCAAACCAATCCAATATACCCTTTGACCCTCGCTGTGTCTGGCTTTCTCTGCAGGGTGTGACCGTTTGAACTTGTGACTGTCAGGCTCCCAGGGCTTAGTCTGCATGGAAGCAACTGCATGAAAAGGACAAAAGTTCAAAGATCTCACAATAAAGTTCAAACAATCTATAGAGAGCCACTGAGACTCACAAGCTCACATTAATTTTATGAGCACAATTGAAATTCTAATTAGAATTATTCATAAGACTCTTGTCTGATCATCACTAATATATTGTCATCAACAATTGTCAAATCATACCATTCCCAAACCAAATAAATGGAAAAAATACACTAGCTGATGGAAGTTTTTCATATTTGACAGTAAATACAAGTTCTTTGTGCCCACTATACTAGAGCATTTTATGTGATTTCTATCCATTATCATTAAGTGTATTTTCTATATATGGATTCATTTGCTAGTACTTTATTCTTCTAACTATAAACTTAAATGTATATATAAAGGTACATATTGTATAACTTAAGGAGTAGCAATACAGAGTAGTAATATATCTTTGTTCAACATGTTTTATACTGTAATGTTCTGTATACCCTGTATATACTTAGAATACTATTGTACAGCATTTCTCCTGATATTTCAGTAGTACCTGTAAATAAGTCAATTTTCTTTATACATTTTAGTTGTCTGTGTTTCCCAACATTAAAAGCAGGTAACAGATGGTGCTATAAGGGTGTTAATGGTATTTTCTGACTTAGAGCAAAATGCATTGTAAGGCTGAAACCCCACATTGCGAAACCGCAGCGCACAAAAAATGCTGACAGAATCTAATGGATCCTCTGACACATATGTGATTATAGCCTTAGTTATGCAGCAAGACAAAAGATATGCCAAAAAGATATGAAAAGCCAGTGGGTGTCATAATGATGTTGTCATACATCTTTTCTAGGTGCACATATTATAAACCACTCCATATACAAGTGGACAATGCAGGGACTTATATGTACTAGTAATTTTAATCTTATACTAGGTTGAAATATTCTTCTATTCTAATATAGTTCAGGAGACATGGAAATTTTATTTTTAGCAGTACAATAATTCGATACATTTGACTTTTACATTGAACTTCCCGGCTCAGTTTTTAATTATTTATGAGTGTTCATGTTCTTTGCAGTCTACACTGTACTCCATACCATAGTCACCTCATTAGGGAAGGTGTCTTCACACCAATTTATACTAGAATATTAGTGAAAAACAATATTCATAAATGATGTTTAGTATGGGATCACACTATAATTTCCTGGTGTAATGCATAATACTACAGCCGTCAGGTCAGCAATTTTGAGCAGATTTGATGTTAGAGTAATTGTCTGTATAACACTAGCTGTCCTTTGTAGGTTAAACCAGTTGACCTTCTGTGTCAACACCTCATTCCATGGTCACAGTGAACAAATCGTCTCCTCCTTGGACAATGTATCCAGCTTTCACTACTTAACAAAATAGTTTGAATTATTATGTACAGCTTCCATCTAAGCCTGCAATAAATAGTACTTGAAACAAGCTCTATTAAATGAGCATGTCGGGATGATAATTGTAGCCGCTCAAAGTGCCATTTTTAAAGATTGAGTTGATAGTCAAGTTTCACTGCACAGTTAAAAGCCATTGATTCATCCATCTATCTCTGTTGTGGTGGTGTCCACAGCATAAGAGAGACAGCTGCTAGTTCTCAGTGAAAGTAAGAATTGGCTAAATATTTTTTGTAGTGGTGAGTAGCTTTAGGCTATTTTTACACTATGGTTGGCAGTCTATTGTTCTAATCTGTCAGAGGATCATAACAAGGGACATTAGATGGAAAGGATCTTTGGTTTTTATTTTAACATTGCAGTCAATGAAGACGAATGCAAACAGAGTTTTCCATTTGTTTTTGTCAATCGGGCAAACTTTAATGTCTGGTGCTCTCATCCTCATGACAGATGAGATCAATTGACCCACAACCAATAGTGTTATTCTGTGATATCTGTTCATCTAATGATGCCTGAGTGTATTATTTTATAGGATGGGAATTGTAGTTTGGCATCGTCTAGACAGCCATAGGCTGGAGAAAACTGCCTACGTACTTTCCATCTTCACCATCATTGAACAAATGCTCTCAGGACAAATAAGTCATTTACAAGTAGCATTTCCCAACTTGTCTTTAAATCTCAGACATGATCATCTGATCCCAATAACCACTTATTCCTCCTTGTACATGGTGCCGTACTTTTAGGCTAAGGTATCACGTAGCTAGCTGCAGCAAAAAGCGCTGCGGAAAAAAAATGTGTCAGAAAGGCATTGTGTTTTTTCCACAGCGCTTTTCTCAAAAAGTTCAACTTTCTGTCCCTATTATACCTATATGAAAAACTCCATTGTTTCCGTAGGTATAATTGACATGCTACGATTTACAAAAACACCAGCGTTTTTGAAATCGCAGCATTACTGTTGCGGATATTTTTCTGCAATGTGTGGATGGGATTAGCCAGAATCTCATCCACTTTGCAGATACTGTAAAAGGCCACAGAGTTTACAGTACATGAGGCCCTGGCCTTACACGGTTTTGTACCATGATGGATTTGCTGCTGTTTTTTCTTTGTATCACTTTTTTGGTGTCCATATAATTTTTTTAAAAAGTTGTGAATAATTTTTCATTTTTTTATACTTTTTTTTTCTATTTATAGAATATTTTATTACTTGCTTATGGATATAACTAAAAACTTGAATAACATGGTAAATAAATTGAATAATTTGTTTGTCCATGCAATTCTGCAGATAAAACTAATTTTCCTACCGCATTATATAAATCCAGCTTAGATTTGTGTATCTCAACAACCAGCAGAATTGTGAATGCAGCCCTGAACTATAAGATATAATGTATATATAATGCACCATAAGTAATTCAGTATATTTACAAAGTTACCCAACGTTTGATGTACATTAACCTACATATAAAATATATGAATAAAAATAATGTAAATATTATTGTAATATACATCAATATTTCATCAATTAAGAGGTTATTCAGCAGCAGTACACAGAGGTCTAACTTGAAACTCCTGGTCCCCAATGCCAAATCTTTAATGGGGCCCCTTCCCTTACCACATGCTATCTATAATACTGGTGACTTGTTATGTTGAAGAGAATCCTTTGGGGACCCCTCAGGGTCCAGGGCCCAATAGCAATTAATACCTCTTATAGCTACAACCCTGGCAGTGCAATATTATGCAGTGCTGTGTCACAACTGCTGTAAGACAACATAATGCACACTTTACCTTTAGAAGGGAATGGCATATTTAATATCAAAGTTATACTCATATCTCAGACATTTACAGCTTATTTATAGAATATATAATTAATGTTCAATAGATGCTGACCCTGCCTCTGCAAATAGGCAGCTCTCTCCGTTGTCTTCCATCTTTGTTCTGAGAACAGCTGAGAGAACTTGGTTGTTTTGGGAGTTGGGAGACTTTCTCATGCAGGTCCCAGAAGATTAAGCCTCATCTATGAAACTTTTATGGCATATCCTGCGCCTTCTCTGTGCCACTCATTGATGTTGCTGTGTGGTAGAGTGCACCAGTGCCCGAAACACCGAAGAACAGTGAGTACTGAGAAGCATATTCACCACTCACTCCCTAGGCCATGAGTGAGTGGGCATTATACTGTGTGGAGGCTAGGGGCATTATGTGTATAGGCTAAGCTGATGGTATTGTAATGTGTGGAGGCTGCGGGCATTATACTGTATGGCATCTGAGCAAGGGGCACTATACTCTGGGGGCTTTGGTCATTTTACTATGTGTTGGGCATAAGAGGACATTATATTATGTAGAGTGTATAAAGGATAAAGGGACATTATTCTGTGCATGGAGGCACAAAGAGGACAGTATACTATATGAAGGGGATTATGGTGACTGTAATGGCCACTGTAATGGTGGGGGCACTAAGGAGAGCATTATACTATGGGGAAGCACTGAGAAGGCATTATGTTGACATAAGGGGGGTCTGGGAGGGGTTTAAGTCAATTTCGGGTCATAAACAGTCTGTCTGCCAGATTGAGGCAGATGTTAATTGGCTTAATGAACTAAACCTATTCTTCAACAGATTTGATCACACACCAGCTCCTCCCACCCTAGCATGTCCTTCAGCTCCTCCCACCACAATGACTTCTCCCCATGCGGCCACTTCCCAACAGACCAGTAAATCTAGGAATCCGTCTTTATCTGGCCACAGTCTGACCTTCACACGGGCCCAGGTGAGGAAGGAGATGAAAAAGATCAATGCGAGGAAAGCCGCAGGGCCAGATGACATCAGTGCAAGGCTAATTAAGACTTGTGGGGACCAGCTGTGTGGTATAATTACATATATGTATAATATGAGCCTGAGTCAGGAAATAGTCCCTGAATTATGGAAATCTTCTTGTGTGGTACCAGTTCCAAAGAAACCCCACCCTATGGACCTCAATGACTACAGACCTGTAGCACTGACATCCCACCTGATGAAGATCTTGGAGAGATTGGTTCTCACACATCTCCGCCCTCTAGTGAGCCCCACTATGGACCCCCTCCAGTTTGCTTATCGGCCGGGCATTGGGGTAGATGATGCCATCATCCATCTTCTGCACAGGGCTCTGTCTCACCTGGAGAAACCAGGGAACATGGTGAGAATAATGTTCTTTGACTTCTCCAGTGCTTTTAACACCATACAGCCCAGGTTATTGAGGGACAAGCTGGGCCTTGCTGGAGTGGACCACCACCTCTCCAACTGGATCCTAGACTACCTCACAAATCGACCTCAATACGTGAGAGCCCAAGACTGTGTGTCAGGTACCGTGATCTGTAATACGGGGGGCACCTCAGGGTACGGTTCTCGCCCCTTTCCTCTTCACACTGAACACTGCAGATTTTAGGTGCAACTCATCCAGCTGCTACCTACAGAAGTATTCTGACGACTCTGCAATAGTGGGTCTCATCACAGATGATGATGACAGGGAGTACAGAGAACTGAACCAGGATTTTGTGGACTGGTGCCACCGGAACCACCTGAAGATTAACGCGGGGAAGACGAAGGAGATGGTGGTGGACTTCCGTAAAGGCAGAAGCCCTCCTAAACCAGTGGACATCCTGGGGACGGGCATCGAGATTGTGAACACCTATAAGTACCTGGGTTTGCTCCTTAATAATAAGCTGGACTGGGCAGATCATATGGAGGCCCTGTACAGGAAGGGCCACAGCAGGCTCTACCTGCTTAGGAAGCTGAGAGCCTTTGGAATCCGGGGGGCACTTCTTAGAACTTTCTTCAACTCTGTAGTGGCATCAGCCATCTTCTTTGGAGTGGCCTGCTGGGGGAGCAGCATATCAACCAGGGATAGGAATAGACTCGACAAGCTGATTAGAAGGGCCAGCTCTGTCCTGGGGAGCCCACTGGACCCAGTGCAGGTGGTGGGTGACAAAAGGATACTGTCCGTGGTGAGCTCCATGCAGAAGAAGAAGTCCCATCCCATGCATGAGACTGTGATTGCGCTGAGCAGTACTGTCAGTGACCGACTGCTCCACCCTAGGTGTGAGAAGGAGCGCTATCGGAAGTCTTTCCTCCCCACCGCGGTTAGGCTGTTCAACCAACACCGACCTAAGCGGAGATCATTACACACAGAGAACTGAAATATCTCTCTGCCTGTTAAATACCCCCCCCCCCCCTACTTCCTATCTGTCTGTCTGCTATCAAAGTAATGCCTCTTACCTTGGAACATTCCTGTACATGTTGTATTTGTATCTGCTTATCTTGGCTGCTGTAACACACTGAATTTCCCCATTGTGGGACTATTAAAGGACTATTATTATTATTATTATTATGTTGTGTGTAAGGAGCTCCCCCAATTAACCCCCCCACCCCCTCCCTTTGCTTTCTGTATCATAAAAGTCTTACTGAGCTCAGAAAGCCTCTTCAATGTTTATGAATCACTTTTCTTGCCACTTCATTCTTTCTGCAGCAGGTGAAGTCCAACAATGTGAATGACTGTGAATAAAAGCTGACTGTAGGAAAGATCAGGCATCTTATTGGTTGCTATGAATTTAATGCAGATTTCCACTTTGTAGCACAGAGGACAAGTATTCCTTTACAGATGGCATGGAGATTTGATTTCAGCAGAACAAGCAGAGCAATTTATAAAGATTTCATTAGATAGGTTAGGATTACAGCAAAGCCTGAGTGTCACATTGTTCCAGAATAGGGGCAGTCACAGGACTGTTTCTTTCCATTTGGACCATTCTGAAGCACAGATGCAGGAGCAAAATAAAGATTATCTATCCTATCCTATCTATCTATCTATCTAAATTGTAAAAAACAGGCAGCACTCCATAGTATAGTGTAGTAAAAAGTGGGTTTATTGCCCCATGCAACATTTTGGCTCTATAATGGTCTCCTGTCTATAAGCAGAGCATTGAAATTCATAGATCAAATATTTAAGATGTTCTGATTTTCTTTTTTTTTTTACAGGGTTTTGGGGCAGTCATCTTGCCTGAGCTGCTGTTGACAACATTTAAAGATATGTTTTACAGAAGCCAGGTGGACTATAGGCACAGTAGAAACTAATACTGCCTAACTTTTAGACGGTGCAAACTTAGACCAGACAGTTTAAAACTGTATCAGATTTTCCGAAGTGTCTACTTTTAGACAGTCCAGTCTAACCTTACACTACTTATTAGTTGGTTTAGTTCTGACACATACAATGTCCAAAATTTTGGCACAAATGTCTAAAACACATAGCCAGTTTTTGGCAAAGATTATGCCAGAATTCTGCTCCATTTTTATTAGTTTACCCCAGTAGTTTAAAGATGTTCATTGAGGCCTTTGGGAAAGTTTTGAAAACTTGTTCTGTGACCTCTGTAGCAGTCAATGTGTAGTAAAGGGTAGTAGGTAAGCTGTGTCCAATGGTGGTCCTTATGCTATTTATGGTGACTGTTGCATAAAAACTTCATTTTAAAAATAGGTCATTTTCTAATGACAGGAAATGTTATTTTTTCCCATAGTTTCCCTGTTCTGTTACATAGTGCTCATACTTATGAGAGCTGGGATTCTGACAATAGATGGATATTAGGAATTTCTATTTATACAGCATCACCAGCTATACATCTATGTTAACCTAGCCGTGAGATTAATTGGCATCCACATTTGCATTTCCTGATGACCTCCTTTACTTCTCACTTGGGAAATAAACATGTTTGTGAATATCTTGTTATGTTTCTGTGAAGCTTTAGTCCTTTCACTTATCACTCAGTGTCTCTCTGCTTCCAGCATGATCACCATATTTCTGCTCTCAGAAATGATGCTTACGACATGATGGGGCTTAGAGGATCTGTGTGTATGGGATTGCTAAATTATTAACATTACGCTCTAATCATTTCCAAGTCGTGCCCACTTTTCTCTTCACTCCAGTAATGTCATTTCAAAGTCAGCCTGACAGGATCTGCAAGTAATGGAGATGTTCAGGCTATAAATATTAAGGCGGCCTAGGGCTACAGAGAAATTCAAGACCCACTATCTAACTTACATTTCACTGGGCTTTTTTCAGACTGGATTTCACATCTACAATGTGTGTTCCTTATTCCTTTTCTTGTTCTACTATGAGTGTACTAGTTAATCTCCATTCTCTCTTAACCTTTTATTCTACTAGAAATGTATGCAGTAAACTGTACACCCAGTGAAAGAGGAAAAGATCGTATGAACTGTCAATCATATCACTAATGGCACAGGCTTTTTTTTTTTCCTGTTCATTGATAAATGGTTTCCGTGCTGCCTTAACTTTGGATGTTACATAGAAATTGACTAATACTTGACTAAAAAGTCACTCAATTCATTTAACAGGAGAGCATATTATCAATTCTCTATATTTTATGAAATTGTAATTTCATTATTTTTTATTAGAATGTTTTTCTAATATAATATTATATAACAAAGTGCTTTAGCATTTTCCATTATGTTATGCATATAAACTGAAATCTCACCAAAATACCTCCTCTTTGAGAAGTTCACTTCCTTATCCAGATATTTTCTTGGACTGGTTTCCTGGCCATCTTCTTTGAGAAGACAACCATGCAGAAGACCGATTTCAATGCAATTGAGGGTGGTCGTATCAAAAAGGTTTCACTGTGGTTGTGTTTGCTGTCAATTTACCAGCAGCATCTCAAACATACAAACTTGGTCTATTTTTATGGAAAGCTAATTGATCAATCAGTATGTTTTTGGAATTTGAGATAAAACAAGAACACCCGAAGGAACCCAATACAATTACAGTAAGAACATGCAAACTTCTATTCATTTAACTAACAAAGATTTAGTCTCTTGCTCTTGTCAGCTGGATTACCCTGTCACATATTTGTAAAGTGCTGTGGAATATATTGGTGTTATATAAATAAAAATATATTATTATTATATTATCTACTTGCATTCCATTATATGATTACTTTTTAAGGCTGCAACCAGTCTTATCCAAGTGGGCTGAATGGCTCTCAGTTCATGCTTATCCAGCATTCTTTATTTTACTGCACAGGATGAAATTGATCAAGAATATTGATTATATGTGATATTGTTGTTTATGTTTCTTGTAAATTTGAGCCATTTTTTACTATGTGGTTTGTCAATACAGGACTCAAAGAATGCCTTGTCATTTTTCTTGTAATGTAGGCTTCTATAAATGTACAGATATAAATCAACATGGCTGGTAAATGATCGGATATAAGTATTATGCACATTTTTAGATTTTAGCCAAAGCATATCTGGTACATGAAATTTTTAAAAAAATATTTTAAGGCATACTGTAGTTAACTACTTCAGGTTATAGTATATTTAATATAATGATATTATAAGCAGTTTTACCAGTGCCTCACATTGTTTTTCAAGCTGATACATATGTATTCATGATTTATAAAAGTTTTGTATGATTCACCTAAAGAATATATCAGCAGGTGTGTAACAATATAAACTAGTTTGGGAACTTCTAAATCAAGCACAAGGCAGAATGTTTCATGTACCGGCTGAGTCAGGGAGTCGAAAGCTGGTTCCATATGTGCAGATGAGATTGTTTTGAAAAGCTAAATCTAGAAATCATTTTATCAGTTCCTGTCAGAACACAAATAAAAGCTCATTTTCGGGCCAATTACTGGGAACAAGTATTCATGGGAATGCTCATTTCTGATATTAAGCCCATGGAAGGGTGGCCATACATAGCGCCACCCAGCCACTTTCTAATTCCCATGCTGCGCCTGTACTTTCCATTTCAAACAATAACAAGTACAGGTGTAGCCTGGCAATTAGCGGTAATCATATGTGGTAATCAATAGTGGTAATCAATATCCGTAATTAAATGTGGCTGCTAATTGTCAGGCTGCTTATATACTGTTTGGGTATATCTGTCTTTTACCCCTTTCTTCCATTCCTACGATGTTCCCTTAGTTTCTGTACAGCCACCTTACTATGGGCCATTTCCTACATGCACTCCAGTCGTTCATCCACCACAGATAATTTATATATAAAAATACTTTACTAATAACATAGCAACAAAGATTACATCGAGGAAACAACCACACATAGCTGTATTCTTTCCTGCCCCCTCCTGGCAACCCAGCAAATGTGGCCAATAATATGTATGCATGTACAATATATCCCAACATTACACCGTCCCCTGGATCTGCCCTGTTAACAGAAGCTACATCGAGTACCGGACCACATACATGTACATATAGAGGCTCATGCATAAGCAGCACATATCCCCTACTCCTCCATAACACGTGCAGGGCACAGAATCCACAAAACCATGTGTATATGGGAGAAAACTACAGGCTGCACATTTTTTATAACCTATATACACACTCACTGCAGGATGTGAAACCTTACACTAAGTATGTCTGTGTATATGTTAATAGTAGTATAATGTTGTACCGTGTTAGCCATTGAAAGTAGTGGAAGAGTGAAGAAATCAGGCAATACCTTTTAGAGAATATACTCAGTTAGCCTCTAAAAGGTATTGCCTGATTTCTTCACTCTTCCACTATGTATATGTGAACACATTCTTACACCTAAGATATTTATACATACATATATGAGGTCTACTTGTAGTAATATTGCACATATATTTATATAGATATCCAGAAAGCATGCATATAACTTAGCCTGTTCCTGGGATGGCCAGTCTTGTCCAGGGAGTGCCAGGAAGGAGAGAGAGGCCAAGAACTTTACATGCTTATGCCCCTCTGAGATGAGTCTGTCCATTGTCCTAAATTCCACCCTAAGACCACCTAAAAGACCCTGTAAGCTGTATAGAAAGACAAACTTGCTCTGCTGCTTCATCCACCTGCATTATGATGGCACATTCCTGTACTGAGAAACTTTAAATGGAAAATATAGGGGCGACCTAGCAATTTGAGCACGCCAGATGCGGACCACAGAATGTAAAGCCATCCTTAAGGTTCTTCCAATCAGTCAACAAATGAGAATACTATTGTCTTATTGGCTGATGATATTTTTATAGATTTTTTATGCAGTATAATACTGGGATTAAACTAGTGCAAAAGAGCACTGTTAAAAGTGTTTATCTTCATCCTGCACTTCCTGTCTGAACATTGGGCTGTGTATTAGGACTTTTACCCTTGATATCTGAAAGTATGCATTATTAGAACTCTTTGTAAGTCTGAATGAAAAATCTTTTGTCTGGCAATGGCTTTGGACTTAACTGTCTTCATTATTACTAAGCCACCATAATATACACAGAGTCCAAACAACTGCTGATGGTATGATATTTTATTGTCTAAATTCACCTTACTTTCAGTGAACACCATTAAGTGACTCCTTAAGAAATAAAGGTACAATGACATCTCAGAGTTTCAGACTGGTACTGGCATTGTCAGTTTATTACTAATGGGGTCACAGAGTGCTAATGGTGACATCAGTTTATGACCCCATTAGTAATGCTCACTATCTATGACCAGTTATGGTTATTGAATGTGAGGGTAGAATGACAGAATGAACATCTGCTTTGTTCATCATATACCTATATGTGACCAGAGGTAACAAAACTACAAGCTTCAGTACAGTTGGTTTCTACAATCTGAACTGGCCAATGAACAAACCTTATAGCATTTACCAACATTTCAGATAGTACCTTTTATTGTTGTTACAAGTACATGACAATATTACTTCAACTGACAGTCACATTGTTGATTTTTTTCAGAACCATATTAAAGGGAGTCTACCACTTCCCCCAAGCATATTTAACTGTACACCCCCACAATGCAGAGCACATCATAGTGATAAACATCATACCTTTATCATGCATATCACTTTTGTGGATTTGGAGAAAATCAACATTTAAGTCTCCCTGGAGCACTGCTCTTGCTATTCAGACCCCTACCATCTCCTGTCTGTGCCACGTCATGTAGTCAGAGTTGATCTTCCGACTGCTATGATATCATCCATCCTACTTGTGAAGCAAGATCAGTGCTCCCAGTATTGAAGGCCCGCCCTCAGTGCACCATCTGCCTCATTTGCTTAAGACTTCAAAGTTGTTTTTCTCCAAATACATATCAAAGGTATGGTGTTTATCTATGTGATGTGCTCAGTGACATGGGTGACAGCTGAGTATGCCTGGGGGAGGTCATAGACTCCTTTTAATCTGAAATCATACATGCAGCTCTTTGAGCTAACGTCAGATGTAAATAGCATGAAAAACATATAAGTTATTCCTCTATACTTTCTCATTCATTTAAAGTAACTACTGTTTTTCACTCAACAAACAGCACTAAAACAGGCAGGGTGATTCCAGCCTATCAGTGCTGTAATATGTTTGCACGGTCTAGTCTATCAACCATCACACAGAACAATTTGCAAATTATCCATGCGTATATAAATGTAAAATATCTAACAATAGGTAGAATTCCATATGGTACATAGGTATGAGTGGAATATATAAACTGATATATAAAATAAAATATTGCATATTCAGTTCTTACTAGGGACAAAATCCATTTTTGTTTGCATGGGATTATGTGTCTAGTGTGGTGAAGACATGGTATTCTCAGCCATGAAAGCATATCCCTTTAAGTAGCTCTACACATTAGATGTATATTGGCGAAATCCACCGAAATTTCAAATACAATTGTGATATGGTTATAAAACAAATATCACAAACCTTAAAAAAGGTTAGAAGTATATTTGTTAGGAAAACATAACCTGCATACATTTTCCATCTTCTCAAAATTGTGACACTCTATGTGATAAGGTTTAGCATTTAATGTATTTATTTATAGTACATGGTGTAACAAAACATAAAATGCCCAGCCTGTCCAATGAATAAATAAAAGATTGTCTTCTTTAGGGCCAACACATTCCGTGCATCCTTAAATGGCTTGAGTGAGTTTACGGTAGGGTTGGGATGATAGTCTACGGCTTTCTTTTTATTCAAATGCCTTTGATAGATGTTCTATAGCTTTACATAGTGCATTGCCCCTTTTACCATTTTATGACTATGAAATGAATAGACTTGGATTTGTATCACATAAACTTTTTGAAAAGAGGGAACTTCTACAACAAGTTAAAAGATGTAAAGACATGCTTGTATAGAAGAGTAGATTACAGAATAAAGCACTTAACCCCTTTTGTATTTGGTTACAACGACAATTTTGTAAGGTTTTATAAGCCTTAAGAGTGCCTGTAAAACAATGACTAAAGGGTTGGGCTGTTTTCAGCTTTTGGTCCTTGAAGAAAATATTTATTGCCGAAGCAGTTAGTAGTGGCCGCTTTACTGCCTGAATGTCTCTTCATGTTACTTCTACTCTAGGGCAAATCCTAGTACAATATTCAGTCAGTTTATTTACAACATCTTCAGCAGGATTCTACTTTACAAGCATTATTGAGATTTGCTACACGTTTAGAATTTTGCCAATTTATTAGTTTGAATTCTATTTCCTAATATATTGCTATTATAACACAAAATACATTTCAACAACAAAGTATTCTGCAGCTACAAAGCTTTCTGCTGCCTGCTTGTACAATTCAAGTACAATACACTTTTACAGCTAAATACTGGGTGTTAGCTGCTACAGGCAATTTACAGATGGTGGGGATAGGCAGATGCAGTAATCTAAATTCATATAGCTGCCCATTCCGTCATGCAAGATAAAAGTTGGCATCCAACACCTGGCAAACCTGTGAAGATGTCATGTCCCAGATCTCTATTCATATCTAATTTTATGAGCATGGATGGCTTATATATTACCATATGTACATGGAGTTGCATTGATAATTATTTTTTTTATTTAATGTCCACTACTGTTTTTTTTAGTAATTAAAGGAATCTGATTAATTTGGGCCTATGGACCTATGTATATGGAAGTGACTTTTTCATTACCTTTGATTCCAGTGCTTAAATGACACAGACAACTAATATCTTAGACATCCACATGATATGCCATAAGTATCTGATAGATGTGATTCTCGCTTATGGGGCCTACACCTATTTCTAGAGCATAGTCCTCCAACCCTCATACTGCTGGAAGAGGTGGTCATTGGCTGTTGCATCCAGGCAGAGGCTGAATAGACAGGAGGTTAAGCATGTACATGGCTCTCTTCATTCATTTCTTTATTTGTAAATTAATGTGACTCCCATATAAGTGAATGTTGAAAGCCCTGCACATTTGTGGCTACCTTCTAACTATCCACCTGGATGGGGTGGCCAGTAGCTGCTTCACCAGGTGGGGCAGGATTCATGAGACCCTCCTTCTGGAAATTGGTGTGGTTACTAGAGGTGCAACCCTTTGATTCTAATACCAAGTCATATATAATAGAGGCTGACAAAGACACAAGACATAATTTATTATCCAATATCCCTCCTTAAGATAGATACCAATTTTAGATCTGTGGGGTCTGACTCTCTGCACCCCCACCAATCAGATATATTCATCATTTACATCTGGTGCTAAGACTGTCAGGACTCAGAACGCTTACTTTTCAGAGAAGCTGTTCTGGTTATTGCAGCATTGTCCTGTTGCCCTGAAAAATATGGCGTTTTGAGCACTGACTGTGGCAGCACCTGATGTAATAGTAAAGAGGCTACTTTGCTTGCATGAGCCCCGCAGTGCCTTCAACAGCTGATCAGGGTGGATGCAGATGTGACATTTTGACAACTAAACTTCTAAAAAGTCACAGAAATTGAGAGAGAACAGATTTTTAGTTTACTTTTATTGTCTCTCTCATATGTTATGATTGTGACTTAATAAATGTAGAATCATTTTTCCATTTGTTCTTATTGGAAAACACAATGACTATGAAGCCCCTCTGCTGCCATAGAAACAAATAAATCCAAAGTGGAATAGGAACTTAATTATCCATGCTATAATTAACTATACACTGCTCTAACCTTTACAGGCACTTCTTTTTCAATCTTTTTTAGCTATGAGAAGTATACAGTGAATCTAATTAAACTTACAATGTAATTTGATTATCTGTGTCATTTGCAGTAATAAAACAAGCTTTTTTGGCATAAAAAATAAGCTGTGTATCATATAACTCATGGCTTATGAACTTGCATGTTTGCTGCTGTTTTAGACTATGCTTATTATATACGAGTGGTATGCTGCAGTCATGCAGTCATTGCAGTGTTCCCCCCCATAGAAAAAAATATAAATAATATAAAAAAAAGTTGATAAACCATGTATGCTGTGTTCACATGTGCTGCAGGCTGTGGAACTTACACATGTGCCATAACTAATGCAATTTACCATTGAAGCGGTTTGCATTACCTGAATATCATGTTTTCAGATCAGATCCAAAAAAAAAGGTTGACATCATAGTTAGAAGTTGAAGCTTCTGGGCTCTGATGCAAAATGTTAAACAGTCCTCACTTACCATGCACTGGTGTCTTTTTATGTGGCAGAGGGGCATTTGGGCCCACTCAGACAGCACAGAAGGGGCAGGGTGGGACTGTTACCTCTGTATCTCCTATACCTATTCCCTGGATCACCTATAGGATTCTGCGATTTTGACTTTTATTGCTTGTTTTTTTTATTGTGGCTTACATCTCTTACATTAGTGAAGGAGTTGTGATCTTTGGTCGCATGAGTTGTACCAAAATCACTGTTTAGCCCCAGCCTAAATAAAAGAAATGCATGTAGCAGCTGGAACAAAAACATCTCAATCATTTCTTTAAAAAATGGACTTTCAACATTTTTTTTATGTACTGGTGCACTTCTCATCTATGGTACATTTGAGATTAATGGATGGTGTGTTAACCCTTGATTTCCGGCGGTGCTCGAATCTGAGGGAATGCCCCAAGTAGTAATTGAAACTCATTTGCATATTTATAAAAAGCTGAATTTCTCAGTGTTGGAGTTCTGGTTCACAATAAAAAGTTATTATGTTTAGTGTGTAACTGATGTTCTTGCTGATCGACCTCCTTTGAGGCCGGGGCCCCATGTTGCAAAAATGCAGCGTTTTGGCTGCGGCCACGGCAGAATGCTAAAGCTTTGACTCAATTTCCTTCTCATTTTTGGCTGTGTGAATGGCCCCACATTGCGAAAATTCTGCTTTTTACAGTCCCTGCAAAGTGAATGGGATTCTGACTAATCCCATTCACACATTGCAGAAAAAAATTTTGCAGTGGAAATAGTGCGATTTCAAAAATGCAAGCATTTTCGATATAAGTATAACAGAAGCAGAGGAAAATTCTGCAGGCTCTCTGCGTTTCCGCCGCGGTCTTTTCCGCAGCATTTTTTTCCAGCAATTCAGTGTGTGGGACCTTAGCCCAAAAGGGTTTTTCCACTAATACTTATCACCATCCACAGGATAGGGGATGTGTTTGACCACTTGACATCCAACAATTGGGACCCCCATCAATCCCTCTGGTGCCAAATTTGAATAAAGTTGTGACAGACATGCTTGGTCCCAGCTACTTCTATGTCCACTTCCAGTGATCTCCATCATTCCCCCAGCGATTAGACACATTTGTGTTATTGTTCTGGAATTCTCCTTATAGATAACAACCTTAATATTAAGGCACTCGCTAAGAAAAGGGGAATCAGCAATATCAAGTAAGAAATGGCTACACTGTGGGCTGTAGCTACATAGAATGACCTATAGCTGACAGAAAGGTGACAAGCTGCTCAACACCTCATTCAGCGAATACAACAGAGAATAGACCAACAAATCTGTTGTTTTTAGCCCTTTTTTACTATTAGTAATCAGCGGTGGTGCCAAATCTCATAAATATGAGCTTACCATAGGGTAGACAGACATCTGCAAACAGCAATGTCTGTGATCAGCATAAAAGCATAAAGGATAACATATTCCGAAAAACAATTTCACAACCTAGTTTTATGTTTCGCTATTTTTGATGTATGTGATATTTTCTTCCCATTTAGGTTTAAAGCTAACTTCAAATATTGTCTGGTTTCTGTTACTATATAACAGTGCATTGCGCAGATAACAGTTACACAGCTGAATAGTTCAGTTTCATGTCTGATTATGGGAAGGAGGAGATTAAACCGCTGTTTCCAAGAGCAACAAGCATAGATATGAAAGCATCTAGGGACATAATGAAGTTTTAACCTGATACAATGCATTAAATAAATAAATGTAAGAAACTTTAAGGCTAAGGCCCCACATAGCGTTTTTTGCCGCAGCGCTTTTCACAGAAAGATTTCCTCTGTGGACTTTCTGCTTCTATTATACCTATAGGGAAACCACCAGAATTTCCATAGGTATAATTGACCGCAATGGTTTTGGAAATCGCAGCATGTCCGTTGTACAGCGTTTATGCCACTTGGGGCCCCAGCCTAACTTAACTTTTTCAATGACATTTCAGTGACTTTTGATGTATTAAAGAGGTTGTCCATCTCCTTTTTAATGTTTATTAGGTATTCTGAGGGGGCCATGAACATAAAATAGATTTATCTCACCTTTCCCTTCCAGCTGTGGCAGCTCCCGTCTTCTGTATACAGCACTGACATCCTGTTTGTGCTAGGTGAACACTGCAGCCAATCACAGGCCTAACTGGTGACCTGTTCTGAAATGACATGCGACCACTGTGATGTGCTGGTTGTGAAGAAGTGACCACTGAGCCTTTGATTGGCTGCAGTGGTTATCTGGCATAAACAGCCTAGGGACCTGTGAAGTCCAGAAGTCCGTTGCGGTTTTGGAAATCACAGCATGTCAATTATACCTATGGAAACGCCGGCAATTTCCCTGTAGGTACAGTATAATTGAAGCAGAAAATCCGCACAGGGAACCTCTCTGAACTTTCTGTGAAAAGCACGCGGGAAAAACTGCGATGTGTCGCCGCCGCGTTTTTTTTCTCACAGCGCTTTTTTGCTGTGGGACGCCTTAAAGTAATAAATTATCTTACTACAGCAAGTGTCAAGTTAAAATTTACTACTGGAAATGTTCCGGTAGTTTAAAAAGAAATCGTAGCAGTAAGGATTGTAAATATCATGAGCAGCATATCATCACTGCAGTGAAGTAACCAAAGATCGGCAAGGACCTCCGGAGCATGGGTGTTATGCTCTACTGTTTTTACACTTTAAAATGTACAATTTACACAATTACAATTTACATTTGCCTGGCTTTCCTATCTACTTTCCTTCCAGCATAGCAGGGATTCGCTGAAAGGAAACGGTGTACTGATAGTCACCTATGGAATCAGTTTTGTGTCTGGTGTCATCACTTATGACATCGGGTACATCTCTCTGAGCCAAATAGCCACACATTGCATGCACTAGTTCTTTGTCCAGCTATGTTTCAGCTTACACAAAAAATAAACTATCCAGACAGAACTGACATATGTAAATGTACTTATAGGCTAAGGCTCCACGTAGCGAAATGCAGCAAAAAAATGCTGCAGAAAAAACACGACGGAAACGCATTGTGTTTTTTTAGCAGCGTTTTTCATTGCATTTTCGCAGTTATCCTCTACAGATTTTCTGCCCTTATTATACCTATACGGAAAACGCCAGAGTTTTTCCACTGTGAACTTTTTTCTGCAATGTGTGAATGAGGTTAGCCAGAAACCCATTCACTTTGCAGGCACTGGAAAACGCAGCATTTTTTTGCAACGTGGGACTTCAGCCTTCAGCTGTTCACACAGCCAAAAATGAGGAGGAAGTTGAAGCAGAGCTTTAGCATTCTGCCACTTTCAGCCCAGATGAATGCAGGATCCGCAGCAAGTTCGAGCAGTATGCTGCTCTGCCTCCCATTAAAAACAGAATGGAATCTGACACTGATTTTGGGGTGGAATCCACCTCAAAATCAGCGCTATATTCCATTGTGTGAACGGGCCCTAAGATGGAACTTTAAAGTCTACTTTGTTAGTAACAGTACATCCTGATACATTCAGTTTTCAATCTGTTGCTAAGGAGCATATGGTACAATTCAGCAATTCTAAAGAAAAGGAACATTTTCCTATATTAGTAACTATTATATAGTATAATGTAAACCTTCCTTATATGGCTGCTTCTTTCTTGCATTAGCCTGTACATTGCTGTTCATTTCTTGAGAAGATGCACTGATTTTTAAGAACATGTCCTTGTGTCTGTGAACAGGCAGTGGAGTACCCTCCCCGTACATCTATTCTTAGTTATGTCATTTTAAGACTTGCAGCATATTTATGAGCTCCATATTTTCCTAGCAATGTCGCATTGGCAATAGAAGCAATTCTAATCTGCTTACATTACATCCTCTTACTGTGAATTCAGGTCAGAAATGGACATTCATTTATTTTACTTCCTACCAGAATAACCCAGCTTTATTTATGTAGAGAAGGCAGCTGGTCATCTTTGCAGCAGTGATACTCTAGAATAACATTTGCAGGTATACAAAGCATTTATATATACAAACTGTGTATATTTATGTGCATTTTACCGACTCTTAGTACATGATCACACAAGTCTTATTTTGGTACATTGTTTTTTGGTTCTTAGTATAATTGACTGAAGAATTGTGCTTTTCCTGCATCATCTGTGCAATGCATAGAAACATAAATGACAAATGTATACTGCAGTACTACTTACTATTGTTACAAAATACAATTGGTATTACCTGTATATACTATATATATACTCATTATGGGTTTTACTCATTTACAATGGATAGTTCCCTGATATTATTGCAAAATATGGAGCTTGACTGCACAAATAAAGATACTTCTTATAGAACCAATGAAACAATAAGCACAAGTGTACTTTTTGTTGCTTCTTCCTTCATGTAAAAAAGGTACATTCACATGCAACATGTGGATCTAATATTCAGTGTTCATGCAGTATATAATGCAGTATATAATTGCTATAATGCAGTATGGTGCAGCTTTCTGCCACACCATTACCACCACGTATGAGCATATCCTAAGGCTGGATTCATAAATGCTATTTATTATTCAGTTTGCTCAACCATACACAGGAGTGAATACAAAAGAGAGAAAAAGTATAAAGAAAAGACTTATTCACATGACTTTCCATCTTTTTTGTATCATTCCATTAAGAAAAGACCAATTGGGGGAATTTATTATCCCATTTATGCCAGTTTTCTAGCTACAGTAGATGGATTGTAATTTTTCGCATCTTTGGCAAAAGGTCCTTTCTTGCACCAAAGTTGCGTCACATCCCCCATTCTGCACCTTGCTTGCCACTTTTTGCAATCAGAGGAATGAGATGTTTTACATCCCACGCTAAGTTCGACCATAATAATCCAAATAGTTTTTTTTTTTTACAAAACCAAACAAAGGCATAGGACCCACGTGGCATCCCACAGCAAAAAAGCACTGCGAAAAAACCTGAGGCGGCAACGCATTGCAGTTCTTCCCACAGTGATTTTGATTGAATTATACCTATAGGGAAACTGCCTGTGTTTCCGTAAGGTATAATTGACCTGCTGCTATTTCCAAAACCACTGCATGTCCGCAGCGCATATTTTAACTGAAAGTGGGGATGGGATTCGCATGTGGTTGTGCCACCAGCTGTCACATGAGCATGCCAAGAGTCATGACGTTGTGTCACTCGGCGTGCCTGTGTCACCACTGAGGCCCAATCACAGGTCTCATTGGTGACCCGAAACTAATTTTGGACCTGAGTCATCCAAACCCAAAATAAATCCTGAGAGGTTCGCCCATCTTTAGCAAGTCCTTCGGTAAACATATTTGAGTTGCAATAGGCAAATCCAATATGTGTGAAGATAACTTGGGGCTCATTCAACATCTACATTTGAAGACATATGAAGTCTGTGTTATTCACAGACAGCACCCTACCCTGCTCATTTGCAGGTGGTGTGCTGCCCTTGGTTGATCTGCTTTTCACGTCTAGCAAAAGCAGATCAACTTTTTTTTCGTTCATTTTCTGTACTTTGTATGTCTATGGGACCGGACCATAGATTTTCATTCATGTGACGCATCCAAAGGTCCGCATAAAATACGGATGTCTGAATGGGTACATATGATGTCCGCAAAAAATGTGATGTGTGAATAAGGCGTTACACTTCTCTTCAGTATCCACTTCCTATGTTTGCCCAGAAAATCGACATGTGTGAATGAGAATAAAAAGAGCAATTCACATTAGATCTATATGGCGGAATGGCTCGTGATACAATTTCCTGATATGCATACCCTTTACATATGTTGCATGGGAACGCTATGCTATTTCTGATTATAATATTGTAGCTACATTTTATATGAGCTGGTAACCTGGAACATATGCTTAACTCCAAATCATCTCTAGATCTTCCTCCAAGTTAATGTTTTTAAAAAAAGAACTGCCTACAGAGTGACATTGCTTATTATACAGATTTTATACTGTAAAATACAGCTCAGCACAATATTGCGCTTGCATTCGACCCACCTACTGTGTTTATAATAGAGCTAATCTTAGATCACAGTTTTTCAGAAGTACATTTTCTCCAACAGCAAATGCAGCATACTCCAGCAAATCTTACAGCACATCGCAAATGTAAGTGGAACATGGCAGAGGTACAGAGCTGTTGGAAATTTAGCCAGGTGTGAGTGGTTAAATTTTTATTGATACAAATCTATCTTCTAAACTCCTGTGATCTCTATTTTTACATTACATCAAGCTGCGTTCATGTCTCAGTGGATGTAGGACAATAATTTAGTTGCATTTTCAAGTATATGAGCCTTATAAATGAAATAAAATATACACCTTTCAATAGTTGAAATGTACGAACTATAAAAAAAATGACAATTTTAGGCAGGACTTAAAGAGGTGTTACAGTTATAGCAAGCAAAGGTTAAACAGTCTTTTTATCTACATTCCACATTGGTTCCTGAAGATGTGAAGGCTCTGTTTGCTTACATTTAGCACAAACCTTCATTGCTTACTTCCAAAATAATAAGAGAATGATGGTGGTGATCCCAATAAAGGAAAACTAAACGTAGGAATGAACGATACAAGTAAACAGGAAATTACCTTGCCCTACTCTTTATCAGTCTGGATGTTACTGGACAGAGCAGTCTTGTAGATTGACTTTTTCTATTTGAGTAAAGGAATGACAGAGATAGAACGTTTAACTAAAGGGGTGAGGCTTAAGGATCATCGGGGCAGATTTATTGTGACCAGCATATTGTACACCAGTTTTAAAAAAAAGCCCCGACTGGCGCAGGGAATGACAGATTTAAGAAGGCTTCTTCATAAATCAGTTGGATGTCGCTGCACCAGAATGGAAATCTATGCCACTTAGAAAACTGGCCATAGTTATGAATCTATTGGGCTGAAGCATCTTCACCCTGGACTGTCCTTGCTCACATTCACACAACGAGGTGTGGAATGGGTGTTGTGATGCTTGTTTGGCGCAAGAAAGGACCTTGAGCCAAATGTGTATCACAATATTATCCTCCTATGCCAGTTTTCTGGAGTAGATGGATTAATAAATATGCCAAATTGTGTTCAACTGTGATTTTTATGAAGCTGAAGAAGGAGAATAATGACCTAACATCTGTGAAAAACGAACGCTTCAGTCTGTTGAAACCCTTATTCAGAGCTTATTCACAGGATTGTTTCAGATTTATTAACCCGTTTCTGAAATTACTATTATGACAGATGTTTGGTCTTTGGCTATGGTTGACCACCATAGCCACCTGGTCAATAATGCCCACAATCAGAGCTTGCTCTGATCACAGACATTAACCCTTTAGATGACTTGGTGGCAGAGATCCGTTGCCTAGATAGCCAGGAGCCTATTGATGCCTGAACTACAAATTTTATAAAAATATTTATGTGGGAATCAAATCAAAAGGTTTGAAGATGCCTTTTGCAGCTCCGTATGGAAATATAAAAAATTTACGGGTGTCAGAATATGGCAACTTCAAAATTTTTTTGTTTCAAAATTTTTTTTTAAGATATTATCCCTTTCGTGATGCATTCCCTGCATTCCAAAAGCCATAACTTTCTAATTTTTCCGTTTACGTAGTCATATGGGAGCTGGATTTTTGCATGACAAGTTGTACTTAAAAATGATACCATTTATTATTCTGTATAATGTACTGGGAAGCGAGAAAAAAATTCAGGATGAAGTGGAATAGTGAGTAAGTCAGAAAATGGACAATGTGCACTTTTTCAACTGTGTGCAAACAAGAACTGCACCACTTTTAGGCCAGAAAACTAGTGTGAAAACTGATAAATTCTACCCAGTGTTTCATGTATGAATCTGATTTCCATAGACCTGCATTGATAGTTTGATCTCTTGTTCTTATAGGGAACACTGTGTACATCAGAGTAACAGAGAGGAGATAAGTGCTCCAGAGGGGGAGAACATAACTTCCCAATAAAGCTCTCAATGAGTTATTCAATAACACACAGGCTTATTTTCAACAAGGGCATTTTTTTACTGGAGCACTTCTTTAACTGTATATTTTTTAGAACTAGTTGACTAAGATATTTAAGATTTTGGTCACTAAGCAATACTGCAGCCAAGTGACAGATGACACAATATTAGATGGATGGCACTTATTATTGATGATTAAACTATGTCTATACAGCGCTATGCAGACTTTGTAAATGTAAGAAATTATACATCAGTGTACTGTAGGAAAGCTTTACTGAGCAAAGCATATTACTAGTTTTTGATGTTTCATGGTAACAGCAGAAAGATCCTCTGAGAGCAGAGGTGTTTCATTTGGTAATACTGGCACAACATGAACAGGCTTGTATATCAGAGAGATTGATGCAGTCACTGTCCATGACTCCAAGTCCCATTTATAAAATTTGTAAACTACATGCACATTTATTATTCTGTAAAATGATTTGAAACTGAAAAATGGATTTTGAAGAAAAAAATGAAAGAGAATGATTTTGGATGCACCTAAATTTACAACTTAATAATAATAATAATAATAATAATAACAATAATAATAATAATAATGATAATAGTCCTTTAATAGTCCCACAATGGGGAAATTCAGTGTGTTACAGCAGCAAAGATAAGCAGATACAAATACAAATACAACATGTACAGGAATGTTCCAAGGTAAGAGGCATTACATTGATAGTAGACAGACAGATGGGAAGTAGCAGAGGGGGGGGGGGGGGATTTAACAGGCAGGAAAGATATTTCAGTTCTCTGTGTGTATTGATCTCTGCTTAGGTCAGTGTTGGTTGTACAGCCTAACCGCAGTGGGGAGGAAAGACTTCCGATAGCGCTCCTTCTCACACTTAGGGTGGAGCAGTCGGTCACTGACAGTACTGCCCAGCGCGATCAGTCTCATGCATGGGATGGGACTTCTTCTTTCGCATGGAGCTCACCATGGACAGTATCCTTCTGTCGCCCACCACCTGCACTGGGTCCAGTGGGCTCCCCAGGACAGAGCTGGCCCTTCTAATCAGCTTGTCAAGTTTATTTCTGTCCCTGGTTGATATGCTACTCCCCCAACAGGCCACTCCAAAGAAGATGGCTGATGCCACTACCGAGTTGAAGAAAGTCCTTGAAGAAACTTAAATATGTAATTGAATGGTTGAGTTAATTTCATGATTAACCACTTATAATTATCACTTAACAATCTGGAGGAATATCATAGGACAGAATGAAACTGCCTTACGCTAGGTTCATACTAACGTCACCTCTCTGTTGATCAGAACAACGGAAAGGCAGAACGCTAAAATTGAGGTAATACACAGTGTCCAATGGACCCCATTGACTATAATAGGGTCTGTTGGGTTTTAAAACTGATTTTCAGGTGGACACTGCGACAAAGGCTTCAACAGCCAAGTGTTGTCCTTGATCCAAGGATGAATGAATTGGAAACACAGCTACATTTTCAGAGACCCGACACTCCCATTGAAAGTCAATGGGTTCATTAAAAAGAAACAATGCTACAGAGGTAGAAGACCAGTGACAGCTCATATCAGGCTGTGTATATGGACATCTTCGGAAATCATCCTGACAGGCTTAGGCTAAGGCCCCACATTGTGGAAACAGTAGAAAACAGTAAAAAAAAAAACCTCTGCATCTTACAGTTCCAGCAAAGTGAATGAGATTTTAGCTAATCCCATCCATATATTGCAGAAAAAAAAAACACTGTAGAAAAGCTGCATTGTTGAAAAACGCATGTGTTTTTGAAAAAAATGCAGCATGTCAATTTTACCTGTGGAAACATAAACATCTTATAATCAACAAACATTCACCAAGAGTCAAAAAGATTTTCTACAATATCAAAAATAATAATGTATTAATGCATCACATAATACAAAAATTCATAGAAAAGGTGAACAATTGCAACAATTGCTGCTGTTTCTCAGGGTTACATCCACACTTTGCATACTATGTCTGTGGGTAAGTTAGATGACTTTCTCCATTGCATGGGTCAGCTTTTTCTACCTTGTATTTACTAGCTACCATTGTCTATAGGCACTCATGATCTGCTACATGTATTAACCATAGTCAGCTGACATTTTTGCTATGGCTATTACTCTTTACTATTTAGCATGTGGGTCTATTAGCCGTGTGACTTGCTATGTATACATAATATTGGGTCCCTATGCTACACTTTAGATACTATTAGTAGCTCTTATTTCCTGCTCCATTTGTGTATTATCATTATTACTATAGCACGAATTTGTTATAGCTGGCATAATCCGGGTTACTTTATTTTTAATTATTAGTGTGGTGTTCTGCTGTTTGTATTTCCCTTTTTGTGTCTCCAGGGGCTGTTTCTATGGGGGTTTATATATTTTACATCCTCCTGCACAGCTTGTGGTTGTGTTGTTGTAATTGTTCACTTTTTCTATGAATTTTTGTATTATGTGATGCATTAATAAATTATCATTGTTCATATTGAATAAATTTTTTTTGGCTCTTGGTGAGTGTTATTTATATAATTCTGGTACAAGGAGCTATATCATATTATATCTTTTTGAGGTATTTGTTGTTTTAGAAACACAAGCATCTTCCCTACAGATTTAATAAAGGAAGAAAAACCGCAAAACACAGGAAAACACAAAATTGTTTTTTCTGCAGCGTTTTTTAGCTATGGTACGCTACATGGGAGTCTGGGACCTTAGCCTTAAAGGGTTTTTCTGGGCAAAAAATGTTTTTTTTTAAAAAAGGTCTGTTAGTGCTATTAATGGGTTAATAAGTGCACCCAAATACCTTTAGCAGTGTTTTGAGTGATTTCTGGGTTTCTCTGGGAGCTCCTGGCATCTTCTGCACTTGTTTACATGGTGTAGCTTCCTGTTGCCTTAGCTAATGCAATGCATCATGGTACTTGTAGGCTGAATCACACTACCTTCCTCTCACTACCTCCCCCTCTCACACCCACTCCCTGTCTCCCTAGCTATCTGCCCACTACTCGCCCTTCCCAACTAACTCAGCCCATCCCCCTCCACCCCATCATATGTACCTGTCTTCCTTCCAGACTTCCTCCTGTGAGACGGCTCCTCCTCCTTTTTGACTCTGCCAGCGCGTGCGCAATAGTCCCAGCGCTGCCATTTGAACATTCAGTAGCTTAGACATGAGGCCCTGCTAGTAGACAATGCAAACATAAGCAAATTCGTATGGTGGAGTCACTGTCTCCAGCATAATGATCAGGCATTAGTGTTCCTTTATGCTGAATACTTTGCCTATCTAAGAAGAACAACAAAAAAGCTTTTCTCTTTTCTCCTTTGTTTTGGGGGTACAGTGGTATCTTTTCCATCTCCAAAAGTTATGTGAAGTTTATATTTATGTATACAGTAAATATCTGTGTATGTCTTTGGTCTGTGCTCCCTTGACAAAAGCAAGAACAAATCTTGGATTTTGTTTATTCTTTCACCAAGACAAATTATACTGTGACAAAAAGTCACGCATGTGTATGTACCTTTCCCATGACCTGTTCTTGGTTGAACATGATGTGCAGCCATTTAATGTAGTTAATGACTACCTCCATAATATGATGGACTGACCACCATTGCTACACTCACTACATGGAATCTGCTTGGACAAACAAATACCCTCCTTATAGTTAATATTATTTTTGCTTTTTTTTTTTCAAAACAACATTTTACAAATAATATTTTCATTTCCAAACTTTACAGAAGGCTTCCCTTCCAGCTATTCAAAACTTGAGATTCATATCCAACAATCCCTACATATTTTGCAGTCAATGTTTTCTTTTTAATTCTCATGGTAGCAGAATCCTTATAAAGTAACTGGAAGATGTTATTAAAAACAATAGAGGCAGGTGTTCTGACACTCCTCTTCACCGAGCACAAGTTGTTTACCAGAGCTGCTGCTTAAAAACAATGCAAGGGAAGACACTGTACACAGCATAATTTGATTCACAATCTAGCACATGGTAAAGACACATAGAAATGTGGAACTGTGTGACAAGAACAAAAATCTACCAGAAGAAATGTGACTTTGTGATGTCAAGTTAAAATAAAGTACAATAACAGTAAATAAAAAGGAAAATATAAAAAAGTCAACATATAGCGCAAGATAACATATGACCAAGTTAATAATGTAGCAACAGAAGTAGCAATAATAATAACAATAATGATGATAGCAACAATAATAACATCAATAATAATGATAGCAATAAGTTTAGTAACAGTATGAATGGCATTCATATGTTGGCTAGACAAGGTGCAGTTGTAACTAGAATGAATGGATATATATATTAGCTATTAACTGGTGATCATGATAGCATTGGACAATAATCTGTAGTGCGTTTGGACATCCAAATTGATTTGTTAGATTTAAGCTGTAAACATGTAGGAATAAAGTCAATTACACCCAATTTGGCAGGATCATCTGACTATTTCATCTGTATACTGGAGTCCCTCTTCTCCCACAAGAAATGAGAGGAAAAAATGGTTGGACATGTTGAATTTGAACCTACCTGATCATTTGTTCTCATAGAAGATACACATTCAGCCAAGCTAGTGTTGGGGGTCAAGTTCCCCCGGGATGGATGTCACCATAATCCTAATTAAATAAAGAACAATATCGAGCTCGAGGAAAACAAACTACAGACACACCCAAGTGTCTAGTAAGAATGATTTCGTTTATTGTATAGTTCATACAAGTTTTAAAGGCAAGTTGGTTACACAACAGTCATGTGACCAATGTACATATTTGGTCTTTCCGGTTCCGCTGCTAAACAGATTTGTTCAGTTTCTCATAACAACATCTCTCCTTGAATTTTGTGGATGTTTCCCCTTATCTTTTCCTGAGAACAACAGTACTGTTGAATGCCGTCCCAGTGTCTGCTTCCTATCTTATCTTCTAAACTGTGCAGGCTATCTGCAGACTATTTCATTCTCTGTGTATAGAGTGTATAGAATATAATACAAATTATATTTTAACCCTCACACTAGATATGCATGTTTAGACTGGAGTCTGTAGCTATCTTAGTTTGTGCACACTGTCATTTTGATGAGAATGATGGATCCGTTTTGTAATGAATCCCAACGAATCATGATGGATCCCATTAACTTATATTGGGGTCCACCGTTTTGGAGTCAGTATTCTGAGCTTTTTGACACCAAGAAGATTAAACTATTCTTGATGTCTAAATAAAACATCTCCAGAATCCGCCCTTTCCTTACCACAAATACACTAAAGACACTTATTGTTGCCCTGATTCACTCTCGCCTTGACTACTGTAACTCCTTACTAATCGGTCTTCCCCTTACTAAACTCTCCGATCTGCAATCTATTCTGAATGCGGCGGCCAGGCTCATCTATCAGTCTAGACCAGAGGTTTCCAAACTTTTTTTTTCTCGTAGACCACTTTCAAAATTTTACTGTTTTCGGTGGACCCCCTGCTGCTACATTTCTACCATATTCCCAAAACTCGTCAAAAAATGCGAAGCTTAGATCTAACGTAGACCCCCCGTCGAGTCTCCCATGGACCCCTGGGGGTACACCTAGACCACTTTGGGAATCACTGGTCTAGACGCTACAGCGATGCCTCCGGTCTGTGCCGGTCACTACATTGGCTGCCTATTCAATACAGAATACAATATAAACTTATCACCCTCATTCACAAGGCTCTCCATAATGCTGCACCTCCCTACATTTCCTCCCTCATCTCTGTCTATCGCCCAACCCGTGCTCTCCATTCACTCAATGACCTAAGACTAATATCCTCTATTATCAGAACCTCCCACGCTCGTATACAAGACTTCTCCCGAGTTACACCACTTCTCTGGAATGCTCTATCCCAGACTATTAGATTAACCCCCAATTTCCACAGCTTCAAGCGTAAACTAAAGACATATCTTTTCAGACAGGCCTATCACAACTCCTACTGTAAATCCTTCCGTAGTTAGAATCCCTAAAACGTACCCTCCTCTGTTGATGCTCCAACATTACCTCACAGGATATGATGCCATATCAGACTAACTTTATATGTACAGGCACCATCTGCACGTAAAAGGACACGACTGGTGACAGCTCATACAGCTTTATATATGTGTAATGACAGTAACCTATATTACAAAATTGTCTGACCATTGTACAAGCAATGCTACCTCCGATGCCACCCCTGCTACCTCTTGTGTCACCCCCTCTACCTCATAGATTATAAGCTCTTGCGAGCAGGGCCCTCAGTCCCAGTGTGTGAATTGAATATTTCTTTGTAATGTATCTTTTTTGTCAGTACTTGAACCCTACAAATTGTACAGTGCTACGGAATATGTTGGCGCTATATAAATAAAATGTATTATTATTTATTATTATTACTAGAAGAAAAAGCAAAGCAGAGATTTCACTGTGTGAAACTACATTTGGAAATAGGTATAATTTGTATGGTTCTGTTATAAATAAATTACACTTGAATGTTTTATAGTCATGACACCGAATTTCATGAGCCCATCTTCTTTCTTCAAGCCACGTGCTCCTTGTTTCCTTGGTAACATAGTTACTACAGATGACACAGCAGGAGTTGAATGGGGCAACGAAGATCACAGAGCTGTCATTCTTCATTCTAAGACAATTGTTCCTGAAAAACTGTGTCTTGCTTCAATATTTAAGGCACAGGGACTAATATTAAGCCAGAATGATACTTTGGTTAAAAACCTATAATTAACCTTGTCTTCGTCGGTAGGTCAGGCATTAATAGCAATTTCAGAAAGTGGACATTCCTCTGCCTTTCATTCGCTGAGGCCTTGATAGGTTTTAAATAATACGTCTTTGGGAAAAGTACAAGGGTAATTGTTGCAATTTTTGATGCCATTATCTAAGCCCTTGAGACCTCACATTCCCAGTCCTTCTCTCTTGTGTAATTGCATACATCTTGGGAATGTGTGAAATGATGGTAATATTCTCTGAAACTGGCCTTTTATAAAGACCCCACTTTCTACAAGAGGTCACAGTCTTTATAATATTGAAGAGAAGAAGCAAAACTTCAGCATTTGAGATGAAGAACTTTTTACTTGATTTAAACAATACCACCTGCTAATCCTTTGTAGGTGTGAAATGAATAGATAAACTCCAGGGAATGTTTATTATATATGATGAATACTCAAATTAAATATTTTATGTATGTGTGTGTCCATATGTGTGTGTTTGTGTGTGTGTGTGTGTGCACATTGTATGTGTCTTGGGTATTAAGTATTAATTCTTGAGTATAGATGAGTACTAATGAGTTCAGAGTTACATTGTAGAATGTAATGATACTGTATGTTTACTACATTCCGGATTTATAACATTATTAAATTCTAAATACATTTTCTGATAACAATCAGACATTAGGTAGAATTTACTAACCCATCTATGCCAGTTTTCTAGCTTGATGGGCATAGATGTGGTGAATTTTTGGTGCACAACCCTTTTTTGTGCCACATTGTTGGTTTTGCATCCAGATCACCAAAAGTGGGTGGAGATTGAGCTGGGCTGGGGTGAGGACAGCTTAGCCCAACAGGTTTGGTATGACTGATGTCAGAAAACTGGCAAGCAATACCAGAAATATATGCCAGTTCCTTACTGGAATACAGTCATATGAAAAAGTTTGGGCACCCCTATAAATCTTAATCATTTTTAGTTCTAAATATTTGGGTGTTTGAAACAGCCATTTCAATTTGATATATCTAATAACTGATGGACACAGTAATATTTCAGGATTGAAATGAGGTTTATTGTACTAACAGAAAATGTGCAATATGCATTAAACCAAAATTTGACCGCTGCAAAAATTTGGGTACCCTTATCATTTTATTGATTTGAATACTCCTAACTACTTTTTACTGACTTACTGAAGCACAAAATTGGTTTTGTAACCTCACTGAGCTTTGAACTTCATAGCCAGGTGTATCCAATCATGAGAAAAGGTATTTAAGGTGGCCAATTGCAAGTTGTTCTCCTATTTGAATCTCTTCTGAAGAGTGGCATCATGGGCTCCTCAAAACAACTCTCAAATGATCTGAAAACAAAGATTGTTCAACATAGTTGTTCAGGGGAAGGATACAAAAAGTTGTCTCAGATTTAACCTGTCAGTTTCCACTGTGAGGAACATAGTAAGGAAATGGAAGACCACAGGGACAGTTCTTGTTAAGCCCAGAAGTGGCAGGCCAAGAAAAATATCAGAAAGGCAGAGAAGAAGAATGGTGAGAACAGTCAAGGACAATGCACAGACCACCTCCAAAGAGCTGCAGCATCATCTTGCTGCAGATGGTGTCACTGTGCATCGGTCAACAATACAGCACACTTTGCACAAGGAGAAGCTGTATGGGAGAGTGATGCGAAAGAAGCCGTTTCTGAAAGCACGCCACAAACAGAGTCGCCTGAGGTATGCAAAAGCACATTTGGACAAGCCAGCTTCATTTTGGAAGAAGGTCCTGTGGACTGATGAAACAAAGATTGAGTTGTTTGGTCATACAAAAAGGCGTTATGCATGGCGTCAAAAAAACACAGCATTCCAAGAAAAACACTTGCTACCCACTGTAAAATTTGGTGGAGGTTCCATCATGCTTTGGGGCTGTGTGGCCAATCCCGGCACCGGGAATCTTGTTAAAGTTGAGGGTCGCATGGATTCAACTCAGTATCAGCAGATTCTTGAGAATAATGTACAAGAATCAGTGACGAATTTGAAGTTACGCCGGGGATGGATATTTCAGCAAGACAATGATCCAAAACACAGCTCCAAATCTACTCAGGCATTCATGCAGAGGAACAATTACAATGTTCTGGAATGGCCATCCCAGTCCCCAGACCTGAATATCATTGAACATCTGTGGGATAATTTGAAGCGGGCTGTCCATGCTCGGCGACCATCAAACTTAACTGAACTGGAATTATTGTTTTGTAAAGAGGAATGGTCAAAAATACCTTCATCCAGGATCCAGGAACTGATTAAAAGCTACAGGAAGCGACTAGAGGCTGTTATTTTTGCAAAAGAGGGATCTACTAAATATTAATGTCACTTTTCTGTTGAGGTGCCCATACTTTTGCAGCGGTCAAATTTTGGTTTAATGCATATTGCACATTTTCTGTTAGTACAATAAACCTCATTTCAATCCTGAAATATTACTGTGTCCATCAGTTATTAGATATATCAAATTGAAATGGCTGGTGCAAACACCCAAATATTTAGAACTAAAAATGATTAAGATTAATAGGGGTGACCAAACTATTTCATATGACTGTATATTTAATTTCTGGTGTATGGGATCTCCCATGGTGTGCTAGAAAAATGCATCTCGGGCCAGTCTTAATAAAATCTCCCCATTTAGTATAGGCTACAAGGGGCTCATTGAGTCAACCCTTTTGAATAATAAATTTGCCTACTTTTGTCACACCCACTGTTTCTGAATATAAAACCCATTCAACAGCTCAGCAGTCACAGTATGGATCAATCTGAAGAGCAAGCGATGTTTCTGTAGATTGTAATAAAACATGTTAGCAATGTTTAACTGTAAATGCGTTTAAAGTGAGGTAGTAGCAAAAAAATTGCAGTTGCAGCTCACTTATGGTGCCCTATCTGAAACTGCCATGAAATAGGACGGGATCACTGGACAGTGATATATAAGCCTTAGAATACTTACCAAATTGTTGTGGACAATGTTTTTGAATTCAGTGCATGCACTATTTCCAGAGTTGATGTTTATTATTTGGATTATTATATATTTGTGTTCAATCCCTGGTCTCAGATAAGCCATCAGATAAATTCATCAGTGATGGAAAAGTGGGGCCAGTGCCATACTGATGTCCATGTTCTAAAATGGACGTTCAACAAGCCCATATGGGAGCTTGGCTATGGTGATACATGACAGGTTAAATGTTATTAGAAACCAAAGCTTATGAAGTTTGATAGAGTTTTGCAGTTCAAGCTCTCAGTCCATAAAAGCACTTCATGGTAATTTGATTAGTAATGTGATATTCTGTATCATGAATTTTCAGGTATCCGTTTTTCAGGTTTTATTTCTATTCTATGAGTTTAGAAATTAGCCTTATTTTTGGAAACAAAGCGGTTAGATGCATTTTGAGTTGTATACAGCTATGACTTTCTTTTCTCAAGTTCGGACTATTAAAGTATATGATTTACAAATTTATGTTATGCAATATTGATTCCGCATAAATTACACTAAAAGGGCAAATCTATTAAGGCAATTTGAAGGCGTGATGCTCATTATTTGCAATGGGTAAGTCTCTCTCAGCTAATTCAAGTCAGGCCCTGATTCCTGAAGTCATTCTGCATGTCTTGCTGATTAGATTATGATTTATAATGCTGTGCAAGTTTTACTTCATTCTAAGCATTCAGCATTTGATCTTTTGCTCATTTTTACACATTATATTAATAAACTGTGGTTTTCTCTCCTTCGTGGAGACTTGCAAGTGTTGTAATTTAGTAGCTAACTAAATTATCCTTCTCATGCCCTGTCATTCATTTTTTGCATTGCCAGAAATAAAAGCTTCATCAGACAACCCCTTTTTTAATTTAAGATGGTCTGGCACAGCCCTTAACAAAAAGTCAATAGAGAAAGTCATGACTGTTTATGTAATATTCATCCAACTGAATGACCATCTATGTAATACATGGCTGGGTTGGGGCTACCAGAGAAATCTTAATTAATTAATTAATTATATATATATATATATATATATATATATATATATATATATAAAGTACAGACCAAAAGTTTGGTACACCTTCTCATTCCAAGAGTTTTCTGTATTTTCATGACTATAAAAATTGTAGATTCACACTGAAGGCATCAAAACTATGAATTAACACATGTGGAATTATATACTTAACAAAAAAGTGTGAAACAACTGAAAATATGTCTTATATTCTAGGTTCTTCAAAGTAGCCACCTTTTGCTTTGATTACTGCTTTGCATACTCTTGGCATTCTCTTGATGAGCTTCAAGAGGTAGTCACCTGAAATGGTCTTCCAACAGTCCTGAAGGAGTTCCCAGAGATGCTTAGCACTTGTTGGCCCTTTTGCCTTCACTCTGCGGTCCAGCTCACCCCAAACCATCTCGATTGGGTTCAGGTCTGGTGACTGTGGAGGCCAGGTCATCTGGCGTAGCACCCCATCACTCTCCTTCTTGGTCAAATAGCCCTTACACAGTCTGGAGGTGTGTTTGGGGTACTTGTCCTGTTGAAAAATAAATGATGGTCCAAGTAAACGCAAACCGGATGGAATAGCATGCCGCTGCAAGATGCTGTGGTAACCATGCTGATTCAGTATTCCTTCAATTTTGAATAAATCCCCAACAGTGTCACCAGAAAAGCACCCCCACACCATCACACCTCCTCCTCCATGCTTCACGGTGGGAACCAGGCATGTAGAGTCCATTCGTTCACCTTTTCTGCGTCGCACAAAGACACGGTGGTTGGAACCAAAGATCTCAAATTTGGACTCATCAGACCAAAGCACAGATTTCCACCAGTCTAATGTCCATTCCTTGTGTTCTTTAGCCCAAACAAGTCTCTTCTGCTTGTTGCCTGTCCTTAGCAGTGGTTTCCTAGCAGCTATTTTACCATGAAGGCCTGCTGCACACAGTCTCCTCTTAACAGTTGTTGTAGAGATGTGTCTGCTGCTAGAACTCTGTGTGACATTGACCTGATCTCTAATCTGAGCTGCTGTTAACCTGCGATTACTGAGGCTGGTGACTCGGATGAACTTATCCTCCGCAGCAGAGGTGACTCTTGGTCTTCCTTTCCTGGGACGGTCCTCATGTGAGCCAATTTCTTTGCAGCGCTTGACGGTTTTGGCCACTGCATTTGGGGACACTTTCAAAGTTTTCCCAATTTTTCGGACTGACTGACCTTCATTTCTTAAAGTAATGATGGCCACTCGTTTTTCTTTACTTAGCTGCTTTTTTCTTGCCATAATACAAATTCTAACACTCCATTCAGTAGGACTATCAGCTGTGTATCCACCTGACTTCTGAACAGCACAACTGATGGTCCCAACCCCATTTATAAGGCAAGAAATCCCACTTATTAAACCTGACAGGGCACACTTGTGAAGTGAAAACCATTTCAGGTGACTACCTCTTGAAGCTCATCAACAGAATGCCTAGAGTGTACAAAGCAGTAATCAAAGAAAAAGGTGGCTACTTTGAAGAACCTAGAATATAAGACATATTTTCAGTTGTTTCACACTTTTTTGTTAAGTATACAGAATGAGAATGAGAAGGTGTGTCCAAACTTTTGGTCTGTACTGTATATAAAAGTTTCACTTGATTCCAACCACTACTTCACTGGAACACAATGCAAAATATAAAGCAAACAAGAATGAAATTGTGAAGAATATTGCCTCGCCCAGCCGCCTGGCACGCCTGCGATCAAACTTCTTTCTTAACCTCCCACTCACACACTGTGAGTAGACTGGGTCATAGGACAGAACGAAACGAGCGATATAAATTTTATATGTTTAATAACCCGAGTGGGTCGGTATGAATTAATAGCACATACAGAAATATACAATATTAATATGATCAAGCATAAACATACAAGCAAAAGAGCAATGATACGGCACAAAACAAAAATGGAAATAAAAGATAGAGAAAGTACCGGCATAGGCTCGTAGTCCGTTTCTCTAGGCCACAGCAGAGTTTTGGGCCTAGGGCGCAAGCTTAAGCAAGTTGCATAAAACAATTCTTCTACATGTTGTCCAGAACAAAGGGAAAGGCTTCAGGCCTCAATGCTAGGCCCTCAATGCATTCCTCAGTAGGGCAAGCTCTCTCATCTTCTCCCAGATCAGAGCTCCTTACTGCCTCTTTGCTGAATGACCCCAGAATCCAGGTCTGCCCACAGCATATGGCTAGTGCCCCAACCACCCCTTCCACACAGGCAACCCCCCTTCTCCCTCCTTTGCAGAACCCTCGGAGAGATGGGTACCTTCCTAGGTGATGGGAGGGATGGGTGAAGTTAAGGTCACTGGCTTGCTATCCCCCCATCGCCATCTGGCCAGGGATAATAAAAGTGCCTGGCTATAGCAAGCCATCTCCCATGAACACACATAAAACCAGTGAAGCGTATCGTCCAGCAATGTAAAACCCAAGTTAAACACAACATTCCAACAGGTAGGGGGAGGACGGACATGAGCAAGTAAAAATACATTTCTAAGAAAGATGTACAACTGAGGGTCGGTTCATCACACCTCCCCCTTTTAGAGCATGTCGGGAGGAAGGACGATCCTAAGATCACCTTCCGCGGACACCTTGGCGGCCTCACCCCACCAGGACCTGCGCTGGTCCCTGACCATATTCCTGGCCTACTGATACCCTCTTCCTCTCCTGTCTGAATGGAGACTCTTCTAAGGCTCAGGCTCTGAATTAAGTAGACCTGGCTACCTCCTGCTTGCTCTGGGTCCCTCCCCCGAGTGCTGGCATCCCTCAGACCCACACTCACATCCCCAGGCCCTTGTGGTACCGGTGCTGAGACCCCATCCCGGCAGTCTCCGCCCACCTGGCTACCCCCGGCCTGCACTGGGACCTCATTCTGAGTGCTGGCATCCCGCAGATCCACACTCGCAACCCCAGGCCCTTGTGGTACTGGTGCTGAGACCCCATACCGGCAGTCTCCGCCCACCTGGCTACCCCCGGCCTGCACTGGGACCTCGTTCTGAGTGCTGGCATCCCGCAGATCCACACTCGCAACCCCAGGTCCTAGAGATACCAGTTCAGAGACCCCTTCCCGGCAGTCTCTCAGGGTCTCTCCCACACTAGCCGCTAGTTGGGAGAGTTCTAGGGGATTCTGCACCTCCCCCTTTGCTTCCAAACCTACATCCTGTTCCTCCTGTACTTGGGTGGGTGATGGTGATACCTTGGGCAAATGACTGAGATCATGCTTCCCCAAACCATCCCTCCACAATACATTGACAGGTAATACATTTGACACACCCCCTTCTTGGGTCCCACCTCCAGCACCCCATGCCGTCTTCACTTGGGCCATGGGCACGACTGGCACACCTTGGATGGCTGTTTCTCCTTCCCAGGACTCTTTCACAAGAGTTAGGGGCCTACGTACACGTCTCCCGTACAAGAGCTCAAAGGGGGAGAACCCCGTTGAGGCTTGAGGCACCTCCCGGTAAGCGAACAGCAAGTGCGGGAGATAAGGCTCCCAGTCGCGCCCGTGGGACTTGACTAACATCCTGAGCATCTGCTTCAGGTTGCCATTGAACCGTTCACACAGGCCATTGGTCTGTGGGTGATACGGGCTGGACACCAGATGTTGCACCTCTGTTACCTTACACAGGCCTTGCATCAAGGCAGATATGAACTGGGTACCTTGGTCTGTGAGCATCTCTCTGGGAAATACAACACGGGAGAAGATGCCTACCAGAGCCTTGGCCACTACATCAGCCCAGGTGGAAGACAGAGCGACAGCTTCCGGGTACCTAGTAGCGTAGTCTACTACCGTTAATATGAAACGTTTCCCGGTGCGACTGGGAATGGACAGGGGTCCAATGAAATCCACAGCCACCCGCTGGAAAGGTTCGGTTATGATGGGCATAGGGATCATTGGGGCTTTTGAGCCTTGCCCCGCCTTGCCCATCCTCTGACAAGTGTCACATGAACGGCAGTATTTCGCTACATCTGTCCCCATTTTAGGCCAGTAGAATAAGTGGCTGAGGCGAGCCTTGGTCTTAGCAATCCCCAGGTGGCCTGCCAGTGGAATATCATGAGCAATCCGCAACAATTCCACCTGATAGGGTTGGGGTACCACCAAATGTTTCTCCCTAAGCCGACTTTCTTTTCCCTTTGTGGGGATCGTTTCCCGGTACAACCTCCCTTGCTCCCAGTACACGCGGTCCTTGTCCGACTCCAAGGGAGGTTGATCAGCACGCTCCTTCAATGCGCCCAGACTGCGGTCAGCTTGGACAGCGTCCCTGAACTCCTGACTGGAACCAGACAGAAGAGATGTGCATGTCACATACCTGCCGGGCTCCTCCGGCTCCAGTGTGGGGAGGCTAGTCACGGCGGCCTCAGTGCCATCTCCGGGTGACAGAGGGAACGGCTCAGGGGTCGGAGTGCCTTCCACCCCTCTAGCACTCTGGCTGCGGGTTACCACCGCAACACCAGCAGTCCGTTCCTCATCCGGATTGGCCCTGAGATCCCCGTGACCCACTTGACCACCTGGCACATTGTCCTCAGTTGGGGTTGCCCCCAGCATCTCAGAAGAGCTACCCTGTAAACCTGCAAGGCAAGAATTAGCAATTACATTGACATTGCATTCATTCATTGATTCACAGTGAACTGCATGGGTGAATGGCTGAGCCTGGGTCACACTGAGGGGGCCATCATCACCCGCAGATGTGGGCGGGGCTACAGCCAGGTTAGCATTCCACAATGCCTCATTCACAGGCTCACTGATTACTTTAGCTGGGCACACAGCAAGGGGAGACAAAATGCTGACCCCTCCCTCTGCCTGCGTGACAGGCTTCAACACCACATTAAAATCATCCTTCAGTACAGACATTTTGTCACAGTGAGGTGGGGCTACTCCCACCCCATATTGGGACACCAAGGGCCCCAAATCTCTTCCCAATAGTACATTGGCAGGTAGATCAGACATTAGCCCCACATCACGCATCCCTTTTCCCGCACCCCAGTCCAAATGGACGCAAGCCATGGGCACAGTTACGCATTCTTTCCAATACCCCTCAGGGTCAGAGTCTTTCCAGGGATAATACTGTCCGCAGGGACCAAGTCAGGTTGCACCAGAGTAACATCCGCCTCAGTGTCCCGAAATCCCATGACCACTTTACCCCCCACAATGACCTGTTGACAGTTGGCATCGGATTGCAACCCCTCCCTCCCCACCAAGTATACAGATGGGCCAGCTGCCGTGGCTGGGGAAACAGGGGGGTTCTTAGAGCGGTTGGGGCACTCCGCCTTGAAATGTCCTGGCTGGTTACAGGCATGACACCGCCGGACCTCTCCTTGGGATTTAGAGGTGGTCCCTGGGGACCCAGAATTCTTGGGACAGGGGAAGTAGAGGGGGCACCCGGGACAGAGTTTGTCTTACCCCACTTGGAGACCGCAGGCTGTGGTAAACTCCAGCTTTGCCCCTCCTTCCCGCTTGGGGGTCTCTGCAGTGTGGCTCCTCTCTTGATCCCTTGCTCCCTGGTGGACACATAGTCGTCAGCAATCTCTGCAGCCTTGTCTGCTGTTTTGGGTTTCCAATCACACACGAACTAGCGGACCTCCAGAGGGCACACCTGGAGAAATTGTTCCTTTATCATAAGATCCCCAATTCCCTCAAACGTGGTGACAGTAAGTCCTTTGATCCACTGCCAGAAAGTAGCCTGTAAGTGGTGCAGAACATCCGCATAGCTCTCTGTGGGACCCCGCTGTATATTCCGGAACTTTTTGTGGTACACCTCCGGCGTGAGCCGGTATCTCCGGATCAGTGCCGCTTTGATGGTCTCATAGTCCGCGTCCTCTGGTAAGCTCGTGGAAACATCCAGGCCTTTTCCCTTCAGCCGGGGAGACAGGTAACGGGCCCATTCTGCCTGGGGAATATGATGCTGCTTACACACCCGCTCAAATCCCCGCAAGAACGAGTCCAAGTCCCAGTTATCTTCCAAGATTGGAAAGTCCTCGGATCGGATCTTTAGTGCTCGGGCTCCTGGAGTTGGTGCAGGGAAAGGTTGCGCCTGCTGGCAAAGTTCCAGCTTTTTTAGCTCAAGCTGATGCTCCCTCTCCGCCCGATGCTCTGCAGCAGCGGCCTCCCTTTCCGCCCAGCGCTCTGCAGCAGCAGCAGCGGCCTCTCTCTCCGCCCGACGCTCTGCAGCAGCGGCAGCGGCATTGGCCTCTCTCTCCGCCCGGCGCTTTTCAGCTTCAGCAGCTTGGTACTGGCGGATCACCTTCAGACGAGTGCTATAGTCACTGGCGTCTATCTGCTGTAAGGCCATTTGCAAGTATAAGTCCGTTACCCCAACAGAACTGGGGCTACTGGTCCCTCCAGGCACAGTTACCTCTGGGGTCAGGGCACCTGCTGAACCGTCTGGCATGGTGATGTTTTCTTGTGCCAGCCCCTCAGGACTCTGCTCCTCGTCCTGCCCAGCTGCAGCACTTTCCATATCAGCCATCTGCTCAGCGTTTGTATCAGTCAGTTGCTGATGTCCCCTGACTCCACTTCTCAGAGTCCGAGACATCCACTGGAAGTCGTTGCCAAATAAAAGATAGGACAGAAAAAAAGAAGAAGGGAGGGAACAGTACTGTACCAAATTTTCACCGTATTTTAAGCTTGATCTCATACCACGCTCGTTCCATAGGATTGCCGCAATCCCCAGTGTCTGCGTGATACCACACCCACACACTGTTATCCTAAGATCCCACAATGCTGCCACCACTGTGAAGAATATCGCCTCGCCCAGCCGCCTGGCACACCTGCGATCAAACTTCTTTCTTAACCTCCCACTCACACACTGTGAGTAGACCGGGTCATAGGACAGAACGAAACGAGCGATATAAATTTTATATGTTTAATAACCCAAGTGGGTCGGTATGAATTAATAGCATATACAGAAATATACAATATTAATATGATCAAGCATAAACATACAAGCAAAAGAGCAATGATACGGCACAAAACAAAAATGGAAATAAAAGATAGAGAAAGTACCGGCATAGGCTCGTAGTCCGTTTCTCTAGGCCACAGCAGAATTTTGAGCCTAGGGCGCAAGCTTAAGCAAGTTGCATAAAACAATCCTTCTACATGTTGTTCAGAACAAAGGGAAAGGCTTCGGGCCTCAATGCTAGGCCCTCAATGCATTCCTCAGTAGGGCAAGCTCTCTCATCTTCTCCCAGATCAGAGCTCCTTAATGCCTTTTTGCTGAATGACCCCAGAATCCAGGTCTGCCCACAGCATATGGCTAGTGCCCCACCCACCCCTTCCACACAGGCAGCCCCCTTCTCCCTTCTTTGCAGAACCCTCGGAGAGATGGGTACCTTCCTAGGTGCTGGGAGGGATTGGTGAAGTTAAGGTCACTGGCTTGCTATCCCCCCATCGCCATCTGGCCAGGGATAATAAAAGTGCCTGGCTATAGCAAGCCATCTCCCATGAACACACATAAAACCAGTGAAGCGTATCGTCCAGCAATGTAAAACCCAAGTTAAACACAACATTCCAACAGGTAGGGGGAGGACGGACATGAGCAAGTAAAAATACATTTCTAAGAAAGATGTACAACTGAGGGTCGGTTCATCACAGCAATGATTTGGAAATCTCATATAACCATATTTTATTCACAATAGAACATATCAGAAAGTTAGACATTTTTCCATTTCATTTAAAAAATAACTCATTTAGAAATTGATGGCAGCAACAAATCTCAAAAAATTGAGACATCTAATGGAAAACAGCTGAGGGTCAATTTTCATCTAAGTCACATGGATGTGTATAAAAAGAGGCAGATTCTTTCAAGAAGCAAATATGTCAAAGGTTCACTAATCTGTGAAAAAACTGCATCTAAAAATTGTGGAATAATTTCAAAAAAATATTCCGCAATGGTAAATTGCAAAAACTTTGAATATCCTACTAACTATTTTCACAAAATGGCACAAAGAATCTGGAGATTCTTGTGCTCAAAGGACAAGGCTGACGGTCAATATTGGATGCTTGTGATCTATGGGCCCTCAGAAATACTTCCAGAAATCATCATCTGTGAACATAGTTTGCCGTGCAATTCATAAATGCAAGTTAATGTATCATGCAAAGAAGAAGCCATATATTAACACAATCCAGAAACACCGCTGACCTTTCTGGGCAAAAGCTCTAAAATGTTCTGAGGCAAAATGGAAACCTATTCTGTGATCAAATAAATTTAAATTTTAAGTTCTTTATGAAAACCATGGATGCCATGTTTTGCAAACTCAAAAGTAGGGAGACCATCATGCTTTCATGTTTTCAGCGTACATTTAATCTCTGATGGTATGTGGTGGCATTAGTTACATTAGACCCCAGGGTAGGTAGGTAAACATAACAGTTATATTCACCTTGCTTCACCTCTTTTGGGCATCCCTGTGGCATCCGGCGGGTGCTCGGTGTTCTCTCACGGCCTCTGGCTGATGTCATGCACTTGTTGTTACCACTGAGGCCTTAGTGGTCTTTTGGGGTGCACCGACATGCAGACCCTGGGTCAAAGCGTCATGATGTCAGCACACCCCACATGACCACTGATGCCAACTCACAGGCCTCAGTAGTGATCCTTGGGTGTGAGGTCAGCATGAGGCTGGAAGAAGACACTGGGGGCCCTCAAATGCTGTGAGGAAGCCCAGGAGAGGTGAGTCAGGGTGGGTATAACTGTTTGCTATGTTTAATTACCTCCCCTGGGCCTCCACTCCTCTGGGGTTTGAAGCCCCTTTTTATACTCTGGGGTCCCTAAACAACATATGCTCCTATTTAGACGACATATTTTTTCAGGACAGGCCTTGCAGATTTTAGTATGACAATGCTAAACCACATACTGCATCCATCACAGCAGCATAACTTCACAGAAGAGTTTGTGTGCTGAACTAGCCTGTCTGCAGTCAACATTTGGTTCATTACGAAAAATCCAGCAAAGAAGACCTAGGACTCTAGAGCAGCAAGTGCCTTCTTTGCGCCATTGACTTCAAAGAGGGTTCCTTTTTGCTCAATTCCGATGTCATGGAGCAGGATAATAGCTTCTCTACAATCATCGGAATCGAATGAAGCTTTGGACTCTTCATTGAAAGATCCTTGGCCTGCATACTTGGTCATGCTACAGATGTTACACAATGGTAGACATTGCCCATATCTTTTTGATATGTGTTGCTGCCATCAATTTCTAATTTTTTTTTTTTTTCAAATGAAATTGAAAAATGTGTAACTTCCAACTTTTGCTGTTCTATGTTCAATTGTGAATAAAATATGGTTGATTTTAAATATGGAGATTTCCAAATAATTGCATTCTTGTTTTTTTTGGCATTTTAGACAGCATCCCAACTTTTTTGGAATTGGGGTTGTATACATTTCTATATATCTTGATAAAGCAGATGGAAAGAAGTTATCTTACTAAAGGAGCGTCCATACTAATTTGTGCAGTACATTTCTTTTATTTAACCATGATATTTTCTTAACCCCTTCCCACTGCAGACATTTTTTGACTTTTGTTTTTGACTCCCTACCTTCCAAACCCCATAACTTTTTATTTTTCCCTTCACAGAGCCATAAGAGCTCATAATGGTACTATTTAATATTTCATACGATGTACTGGGTTGGTGAAAAAAAAATTTGTGGAGTCACCATATTCTGACACTTGGAACTTTTTTACATTTAGGTTTAACCTATATAGGTTTGACTGAGGCATATTGCAGGTTAATGCCCGCACTGATTGCGGACATTAGCACCAGGTCTCCGCTGTATAATACTATATAATATTAATATATAATATAATATTTAAATGCTCGACATCTGTTGTACTGTGATGGCGGACCTTTGACCTCTCCTAGCATGTCCGTTGTAGTAAATACAAATATGATTGAAATCGTAACAATTCTGGAGCATCTATTCCTAGAACTCTGCATTGGGATATTCCTCTGTTATTCCTCCTACAAACTTGTGAATAAATTATAAGTTGTGTCCTTACACAGACTCATATTGCCCAATCTGAAGGTGTCAGAGAGCTGAACTGCTTTGAGATGGGGAATGGAGACAACCAATTGTCAATTTATTCATAAATTTCTAGTCAAGGAGCTGAACTCATAGCTATAAGAAAAGATGCTCCAGAATTCTCATATAGGGAAAGCAAGTATATACTAAAACATGTGTCAGGAGAGGTGACAGCTCCTCTTTAATGCAAATGGAAAATGCATTGTAAACTGTATGCAAACTTGTCTCAATTTGACATTGGTTTTTAGTTAGGTTAGATCAGCTGCAGAGCAAGGGATATACATTTTTTTTTACAAAAAAAAAGCAAGGAGGTAATAACATAATATATACAGAAGTTTACAGCTTGTATATAGTTGCATTCAGTCAGCATGCTCTCTGTTCTAAGGACTTATACACACGTGGACAAAATTGTTGGTACCCCTCGTTTAATGAAAGAAAAACCCACAATGGTCATAGAAATAACTTGAACCTGACAAAAGTAATAATATATAACTACACGTTGACAAGCCACAAAGCTTCTGGGAAAATGTCCTATGGACAGATGAGACAAAAATCGAAATTTTTGGCAAGGCACATCAGCTCTATGTTCACAGATGGAAAAATGAAGCATATCTTGAAAAGAACACTGTCCCTACTGTGAAACATGGAGGAGGCTCTGTTATGTTTTGGGGCTGCTTTGCTGCATCTGTGCAGGGTACAATGAAATCTCAAGACTATCAAGGGATTCTAGAGAGAAATGTGCTGCCCAGTGTCAGAAAGCTTGGTCTCAGTCGCAACAGGATAATGACCCAAAACACACAGCTAAAAACACCCAAGAATGGCAAAGAGGAAAACATTGGACTATTCTGAAGTGGCCTTCTATGAGCCCTGACCTAAATCCTATTGAGCATCTTTGGAAGGAGCTGAAACATGCCGTCTGGAAAAGGCACCCTTCAAACCCAAGACAACTGGAGCAGTTTGCTCATGAGGAGTGGGCCAAAATACCTGTTGAGAGGTGCAGAAGTCTCATTCATAGTTACAGGACTCGTTTGATTGCAGTGATTGCCTCAAAAGGTTGTGCAACAAAATATTAAGTGAAGGGTACCATCATTTCTGTCCAGGCCTGTTTCATGAGTTTTCTTTTTAAAAAAATTCTGTTGATGCAATGTCTGACTTTCATTTGTTCATTTTCATAGAATTTTTATATATTATTATGTTTGTTAGATTCAAGTTATTTCTGTGACCATTGTGGGTTTTACTTTTGTTAAATGAGGGGTACCAACAATTTTGTTCACGTGTGTATACAGTCATGGCCAAAAGTTTTGAGAATGATACAAATATGAATTTTTACAAAGTCTACTGCTTCAGTTTTTCTAATGGCAATTTGCATATACTCCAGAATGTTATAAAGAGTGATCAGCTTAACAGCAATTACTTGCAAAGTCAATATTTGCCTAGAAAATGAACTTTATCCCCCAAAACACATTTCAACATCATTGCAGCCCTGCCTTAAAAGGACCACCTAACATCGTTTCAGTGATTGCTCCATTAACACAGGTGTGGGTGTTGATGAGGACAGGGCTGGAGATCAATCTGTCATGATTAAGTAAGAATGACACCACTGGACACTTTAAAAGGAGGCTGGTGCTTGCCATCATTGTTTCTCCTCTGTTAACCATGGTTATCTCTAAAGAAACACGTGCGGTCATCATTGCACTGCACAAAAATGGCCTAAGTGGGAAGAGTATTGCAGCTAGAAAGATTGCACCTCAGTCAACAATCTATCGCATCATCAAGAACTTCAAGGAGAGAGGTTCCATTGGTGCCAAAAAGGCTCCAGGGCGCCCAAGAAAGACCAGCAAGCGGCAGGACCGTCTCTTAAAAGTGTTTCAGCTGCGGGATCGGGCTACCAGCAGTGCAGAGCTTGCTGAGGAATGGCAGCAGGCAGGTGTGAGTGCATCTGCATGCACTGTGAGGCGGAGACTCTTGGAGCAAGGCCTGGTCTCAAGGAGGGCAGCAAAGAAGCCACTTCTCTCCAGAAAAAACATCAGGGACAGACTGATATTCTGCAAAAGGTACAGGGAGTGGACTGCTGAGGACTGGGGTAAAGTCATTTTCTCTGATGAATCCCCTTTTCGATTGTTTGGAACATCTGGAAAACAGCTTATTCGGAGAAGAAGAGGTGAGCGCTACCACCAGTCTTGTCTCATGCCAACTGTAAAGCATCCTGAAACCATTTATGTGTGGGGTTGCTTCTCAGCCAAGGGAATCGGCTCTCTCACAGTCTTGCCTAAAAACACAGCCATGAATAAAGAATGGTACCAGAATGTCCTCCAAGAGCAACTTCTCCCAACCGTCCAAGAGCAGTTTGGCGCTCAACAATGCCTTTTCCAGCATGATGGAGCACCTTGCCGTAAAGCAAAGGTGATAACTAAATGGCTCAGGGAACAAAACATAGAGATTTTGGGTCCATGGCCTGGAAACTCCCCAGATCTTAATCCCATTGAGAACTTGTGGTCAATCATCAAGAGACGGGTGGACAAACAAAAACCAACAAATTCAGACAAAATTAAAGCATTGATTCTGCAAGAATGGACTGCTATCAGTCAGGATTTGGTCCATAAGTTGATTGAGAGCATGCCAGGGAGAATTGCAGAGGTCCTGAAGAAGAAGGGTCAACACTGCAAATATTGACTTGCTGCATTAACTCATTCTAACTGTCAATATAAGCTTCTGTTACTCATAATATGAATGCAATTCTATTTCTGTATGTGATAAAAACATCTGACAGACACACATAAAAACCAGAGGGCAGCAGATCATGTGAAAATATAATATTTGTGTCATTCTCAAAACTTTTGGCCATGACTGTACATCAAAAGTATGACATGCTTTTCTCCTGGAACATTATAGCAAAAGCCTCGGTGTATATCTGTTTAAAATTGGAGGTACAGAAAGGGATAGTATGGGTTCATGATATGGATAGGTACTTTGCTTGTGATCTGTGCGCCACATAAGTTAGTTGTGTACATGACACCTAAAGAGGATAGAATAATCTACTAGTATATACACTAACTGATTACACACCAAGAAGGAGTTAAAAGAAAGTTTAAAGAAATTAAACTTTACACATATAATGTAATGATGATACATGTATGATAACAATATTAGAGTGAACAGATACGTTTATTGGGGAAAACTGTACTGGGGATACAAAATGAGATATGGTTGGGCATGGAGGCATTTGCCCACTGATATTGCAACTGGGCCTGCAAGTCCTGCAAACTTGCAGATTGTTGAAGCTGGTCCCATAAATACTGGCAATAAATTTGGCAATTGGGCAGGCCAAGGAAGTGTTGCAATATGGTGGACATATACCTGAGAAACCCTTGCTGTGTGTGTGTGTGAGCGGGTATTATTCTGCTGAAATATACAAGTTGAAATCTCTGACATGAGAGTCAACACAGGATGTCCTGCACAAATCACTGAGCAGTTACTGTCCCTTGTATCACAACTGAGTGTTGCTGACTACCAGTTATGATCTATCACAGAAAAAGTATATAAGTGCCTAAAATATAACTTTTAATAGTATTTATTAAAATTCACTTTTAATATCAACACAGCATGCCATAGGTCGCTGTTCAGATTTTCTAACACATTTCAGGAGGATAGAAGTGCTGTGAGGCTAAGTGAGGGATTAAAATCATACAACCACCTGATATTACACCTTTGGCAATAGTAGCTGAACATTATTCACACCCAGAGTAAAGGCGATGCAGGGGAGAAAACTTGGAGAAGGTTGTATGAACAGTGGAGACCAGTGTGAAGAAGGAGGTCTTGGGTGGATTTGAGATTACATGTGGGGAGGTAGTGGGAGATTAGGTCAGAGATTTCCTTGTGTGGCCTTGCATGTCAATGTTAACATTTTAAACTCTCTTCACTAGGCAATTGGTAGCCAAAAAAGGAATTACCGTAACTAAAGGGCTGAAAAATGGCCTGTTGCTCTAGCTGAATAACATTGAATAAAATCTACCAAACTGCTCTGTGAATCTTACTAGATTACTAGCACCAAGGGTCACAAGAGGTTTACCAGAGGTAAATAAAAAAAGATCCTCTGCCACTTAAGAAGGCACTATTATTAGAAATTGTACATAGTGGCTGGGGAAAATGGGGATGTTACAATTGTTCAGCTTCCAATGACCACTCTGAGCCATGATAATTTCAAAATTTCAGTGCATGTCTTTGGCTTTACCCTACAAGGCTGTGTCTACTGAAAAGGCAATTAAAATCTCTACACATCTTCACTGGTGCTCTCCTCAATGTGAGAGATTCTTGTCCCTAACCCACTCATTACCTCCCACTAAGCCAGCCAATTCACTTTTCTCTGTACTGATGAAGGACAACAACCCGGAAACAGCGCTGTATGCAGATAAGTGAAATTGGCTTGGCTAAAATCCCTTTTGCTGTCTCAAGGCTTGGTGAGTCAAAAGCAAATTGAGGATCTGTTACATCCAACAGAGGGCGCATGAGCTCCCCAGCTCCTTTCCCATAATGCCTTGTGATATGTAGATGCTAAGTAGAGGGCAAAAGGCAATTAAAATCTCTACACACCTTCACTGGTGCTCTCCTCAATGTGAGAGATTCTTGTCCCTAACCCACTCATTGCCTCCCACTAAGCCAGCCAATTCACTTTGCTCTGTACTGATGAAGGACAACAATCCGGAAACAGCGCTGTATGCAGATAAGTGAAATTGGCTTGGCTAAAATCCCTTTTGCTGTCTCAAGGCTCGGTGAGTCAAAAGCAAATTGAGGATCTGTTACATCCAACAGAGGGCGCATGAGCTCCCCAGCTCCTTTCCCATAATGCCTTGTGATATACTGAAACACTGGCTTGGAATCTTATTAGTAAATGACACTCTCCTGCAAAGTCAGTGATTACAATAATAAGTAGGCATCAGGAAATTGCTATGCTTTTCCAGAGAATGTGAACCTACATGTCAGTGGGATACGCTTTATTTCACAGAACCATGTTAATTTAGTCCTGTATAAGTGGGTCATCCCAATACTGATAAATAACTAGATATAGTAGTAAGAGCATACAACACAGGGCAGGAAGTGAATGCAAAACATTTTAATGACAAAATCGCTTGAAGTGTAGAATAGTAACAGTGGGACACTTGTACATGATTTACAATATGTGTATCAATCATTTCCCAATTAGGAACAAGAACTAACTTCCTAAAGTATTCATTAGTACATAAACATTGTAAGAAAAGAATTTCACATGATGGAATTTATTGCTGATATACTACACCACATAGCATGGGTCAAACATGGAGTAGTGAACTGTGGAATGCAGCATGAGCCTTTGATCTCTCCTCCCCTGCGGAGAAGGCTCAGAGTGCCAGAGGTGTTGATGGATCATATTGTTAGAGCAGCTACACACTAACACCGTTTAACCTTTATGTCATTACACCAGTAAACCTACTTGTTAGAGCTCTGCCTGTTGCAGACAATAACTATTTTTTTCTAGTTCAGCATATGGTTCAGATACTGTACTGTTTTATTGAAGTCTTTTCACTTTCAAGATTATAACTTTTTTTACTACGGTTTTTGTAAAAAAAAAAAAAAAAACTTCTGTGTCCAGTTTCTGGAGTTTCACAGCATTCTGTGTATAACATTGATATAATAGTGTTTAGCCAATTTTCCAAATATAATGCTATTATCAGAATTGTTACATCTCTAATAACATGAGAGCAAGCAAATTTGGGTAAATCTCCAGTAGAATATATGTGGTCTGTATTTTGAGAATTGACCACATATACTGTGTATGGTTTCCAAATGTTAGTGCTCTGGTGTGGATTAAATTCACTTATTGTATTCTGCTGTAAATTGGGTGTGTATTCTGCTGATTGGGAATTCTAGTGCACTTCCTTGTAATTTCCCTCAGTGAGGCAGATATAGTATTGTAGTTATGACTAGATCGTGGCATAAGGTACACATTTAGTTTGACATCAAATTATGATGACTACCTTGATAAGTGGGAGTGGTTTCACAGGAAATGGGTGTGATGTAAATGTGACAAAATGCACCAAATGTGACAAAATTAAACCAATATTTTTATGTAAAATTCATGCATAAACTAAGTCAACTAATAGGTGACATAAACTTAGACAGTTTAAACATGCACCCAATTTAACATCCAACATCAGCCACTGTGATAAATCTGGCATGTTTTCAGGCAGCCTGTATTAATGTCACTTTGTCACTGTCTCACTGTTAATAAACGTGGGCCAATGTGTTTGGTTGGTGCAAAAACCTATAACTTTCTGATTCAGGTACAATATCAAAGTTAGTAATAGTAGTACAGCTATCTTTCTGATGTAGGAACAAAAGTAAAGTCAGTGCTAGTAGTGTTGCTATAACTTTCTGATGCAGATACAATATCAAAGTCAGTAATTGTAATGCCACTGTTATTTATTTATTATGCTTACTTGTATAGGGCTATCATATTCCACAGCGCTTTACAGACATTGTCAGTCACTGTCCAATATAGGGCTCACAATCTACATTTCCCTATCAGTATGTCTTTGGAGTGTGGGAGGAAACCAATGCAAACACGGAGAACATACAAACTCCTTGCAGATGTTGTCCTTGGCAGGATTTGAACCCAGGACTCCAGCCCTGCAAGGCCACCGTGCTTCCCATATGAGTTTTTGATACAGGTACAATATCAAAGTCAATAATAGTAGTGCTGCTATAACTTTCTTATGCAGGAACAATATCAAAGTCAGTAATAGTAGTACCACAATAACTTTCTGATGCAGGTACATTATCAAAGTCATTAATAGTAGTGCCACTATAACTTTCTGATGCAGGTACATTATCAAGGTCAGTAATAGTAGTACCACAATAACTTTCTGATGCAGGTACAATATCAAAGTCATTAATAGCAGTGCCGCTATAACTTTCTGATACAGGTACAATATCAAAGTCATTAATAGTAGTGCCGCTATAACTTTCTGATGCAGGTACATTATCAAAGTCATTAATAGTAGTGCCGCTATAACTTTCAGATACAGGTACATTATCAAGGTCAGTAATAGTAGTACCACAATAACTTTATGATGCAGGTACAATATCAAAGTCATTAATAGTAGTGCCGCTATAACTTTCTGATGCAGGTACATTATCAAAGTCATTAATAGTAGTGCCGCTATAACTTTCTGATGCAGGTACATTATCAAAGTCATTAATAGTAGTGCCGCTATAACTTTCTGATGCAGGTACATTATCAAAGTCATTAATAGTAGTGCCGCTATAACTTTCTGATGCAGGTACATTATCAAAGTCATTAATAGTAGTGCCGCTATAACTTTCTGATGCAGATACAATATCAAAGTCATTAATAGCAGTGCCGCTATAACTTTCTGATACAGGTACAATATCAAAGTCATTAATAGTAGTGCCGCTATAACTTTCTGATGCAGGTACAATATCAAAGTTATTAATAGTAGTGCCGCTATAACTTTCTGATGCAGGTGCAATATCAAAGTCGTTAATAGTAGTGCCGCTATAACTTTCTGATACAGGTACAATATCAAAGTCATTAATAGTAGTGCCGCTATAACTTTCTGATGCAGGTGCAATATCAAAGTCGTTAATAGTAGTGCCGCTATAACTTTCTGATACAGGTACAATACCAAAGTCATTAATAGTAGTGCCGCTATAACTTTCTGATACAGGTACAATATCAAAGTCATTAATAGTAGTGCCACTATAACTTTCTGATGCAGGTACATTATCAAGGTCAGTAATAGTAGTACCACAATAACTTTCTGATGCAGGTACAATATCAAAGTCATTAATAGTAGTGCCGCTATAACTTTCTGATGCAGGTACATTATCAAAGTCATTAATAGTAGTGCCGCTATAACTTTCTGATGCAGGTACATTATCAAAGTCATTAATAGTAGTGCCGCTATAACTTTCTGATGCAGGCACAATATCAAAGTCATTAATAGTAGTGCCGCTATAACTTTCTGATTCAGGTACATTATCAAAGTCATTAATAGTAGTGCCGCTATAACTTTCTGATGCAGATACAATATCAAAGTCATTAATAGTAGTGCTGCTATAACTTTCTGATACAGGTACAATATCAAAGTCATTAATAGTAGTGCCGCTATAAGTTTCTGATGCAGGTACATTATCAAAGTCATTAATAGTAGTGCCGCTATAACTTTCTGATACAGGTACAATATCAAAGTCGTTAATAGTAGTGCTGCTATAACTTACTGATGCAGGTACTTTCTGATGCAGGTACAGAATTAGTAGTGCCACTATAACTTTTTGAGGCAGATACAATATCAAAGTCAGTAATAGTAGTATTGCTATAACTTTCTGATACAGGTACAATATCAAAGTCAGTAATAGTAGTGTCGCTATAACTTGCTGATGCAGATACAATATCTAAGTCAGTAATAGTAGTATTGCTATAACTTTCTGATACAGGTACAATATCAAAGTCAGTAATAGTAGTGTCGCTATAACTTGCTGATGCAGATACAATATCTAAGTCAGTAATAGTAGTGTCGCTACAATTTTACACATCACCCCCTAATCACCCAGATGTAATTTCCCTCAGTGAGGCAGATATAGTATTGTAGTTATGACTAGATCGTGGCATAAGGTACACATTTAGTTTGACATCAAATTATGATGACTACCTTGATAAGTGGGAGTGGTTTCACAGGAAATGGGTGTGATGTAAATGTGACAAAATGCACCAAATGTGACAAAATTAAACCAATATTTTTATGTAAAATTCATGCATAAACTAAGTCAACTAATAGGTGACATAAACTTAGACAGTTTAAACATGCACCCAATTTAACATCCAACATCAGCCACTGTGATAAATCTGGCATGTTTTCAGGCAGCCTGTATTAATGTCACTTTGTCACTGTCTCACTGTTAATAAACGTGGGCCAATGTGTTTGGTTGGTGCAAAAACCTATAACTTTCTGATTCAGGTACAATATCAAAGTTAGTAATAGTAGTACAGCTATCTTTCTGATGTAGGAACAAAAGTAAAGTCAGTGCTAGTAGTGTTGCTATAACTTTCTGATGCAGATACAATATCAAAGTCAGTAATTGTAATGCCACTGTTATTTATTTATTATGCTTACTTGTATAGGGCTATCATATTCCACAGCGCTTTACAGACATTGTCAGTCACTGTCCAATATAGGGCTCACAATCTACATTTCCCTATCAGTATGTCTTTGGAGTGTGGGAGGAAACCAATGCAAACACGGAGAACATACAAACTCCTTGCAGATGTTGTCCTTGGCAGGATTTGAACCCAGGACTCCAGCCCTGCAAGGCCACCGTGCTTCCCATATGAGTTTTTGATACAGGTACAATATCAAAGTCAATAATAGTAGTGCTGCTATAACTTTCTTATGCAGGAACAATATCAAAGTCAGTAATAGTAGTACCACAATAACTTTCTGATGCAGGTACATTATCAAAGTCATTAATAGTAGTGCCACTATAACTTTCTGATGCAGGTACATTATCAAGGTCATTAATAGTAGTGCTGCTATAACTTTCTGATACAGGTACAATATCAAAGTCATTAATAGTAGTGCCGCTATAAGTTTCTGATGCAGGTACATTATCAAAGTCATTAATAGTAGTGCCGCTATAACTTTCTGATACAGGTACAATATCAAAGTCATTAATAGTAGTGCCGCTATAACTTTCTGATGCAGGTGCAATATCAAAGTCGTTAATATTAGTGCCGCTATAACTTTCTGATACAGGTACAATATCAAAGTCGTTAATAGTAGTGCTGCTATAACTTACTGATGCAGGTACTTTCTGATGCAGGTACAGAATTAGTAGTGCCACTATAACTTTTTGAGGCAGATACAATATCAAAGTCAGTAATAGTAGTATTGCTATAACTTTCTGATACAGGTACAATATCAAAGTCAGTAATAGTAGTGTCGCTATAACTTGCTGATGCAGATACAATATCTAAGTCAGTAATAGTAGTATTGCTATAACTTTCTGATACAGGTACAATATCAAAGTCAGTAATAGTAGTGTCGCTATAACTTGCTGATGCAGATACAATATCTAAGTCAGTAATAGTAGTGTCGCTACAATTTTACACATCACCCCCTAATCACCCAGATGCCTTGACCGCTATTGATCATGGTGTCTGGGAATTAAGCTGCTAGAGTCGAAGCATTTTCTGACTCCATAACCTATCCCTGGGTCCTGACTATATAATATTGCTGGGACACAGAAGCCATGTAGTAGACACAACTGCTGTGCATGCTACAGAACAGTTCTGTACTTTTACTGTGCTGAGAATTAACGATATGTTCAGCCTAACATAATAGTATTGCATTGAGTAGTAAGGGTTTAAAAATGCTCAAATAAAGTGGTTGACCCTGCAAAAAGTTGATAGTCTATTGAATACAGAAGTACAAGTTTGTCTAGAAAAAAAACCAGGATGTTATACAATACAACAGGTTGGGAAGAAAGATCCATTCAACAGTTATTCCATCTTAGGCATTTATATGTATATGTTTACTTCCTGCACATAGCCACACAACAAGGAGATGAATCCTCATTCTAGGATAGTAGGTGGAGATTTGCAAATTGTTCCTTTAGCCACTATGTATAGTGCAGATACAGTTACTTGCATGCAGTTGTTTCAAGCATATTGGTTTTTATCAATGCAAGATAATGAAACAGAAGCTTGGGAAATCCCTGTGGTAGGTATGCAACAAGGTCAGAGTGATAGTAATAGTAACAATAATAGTAATAGTCAGCGATTTTCTACTTGAATAGTAGAGGCACTGTGTTGAAAGGACATGCGAAGCGTGAATCCTGTCTCAGGGCTTCACATGTCAAAGTTTTGTTCGGTATTTTGCCTCAGAGTTTGTCAACCAAAATCAGGATTGGAGACTACACAGAGGTAAGATATACCTTTGGAATTTTCGAGTCATTCCTGGTTTAGTCTCACAATCACTAATTCCAATCACTGACCAAAACACTGACTTGTGAATGAGGTCTTAGGAAAATGGTTATGTTTGTAGAACTTCTGATTTGGGATTTATTTCATAAGCACTATGTGGCAATGCAGCGTGTTTAGTTGTATACATTTTGAAGTTACACTGATTTGCTACAGTATATTTTATATCCTTTATACAGTAACTGCTGTGTATTTCGTTTATAGCAACTAAGTCTGGAACACATTTCAAATATAGTATCATTTCATATAAGATATACAAGTAGATTTAAAAGCAATAAATTGTATAGAAGGAATAAAAATTTCCAGTGCCCATACACTCACACATAAGCGAATAATGTTACCATGTATATCATAGGATCCCTTTTCAGTGCTGCTTCTGATTATATTTTAATGTATACTATAATTATGCATTTATATGCTTGTCATTGCCATATATAGGGGTTTAACTGTTCTAAATCTGCGGAAAATACCAGTGCCGTTCATGTTAAGACACAAGGATGAGATGAATATGAAGATTGATTCAGTTATCCTATCCGCAAACAAGAAAATGTCACTGGTAAACCACAGTCACAACATTTAACCCTGCGTAATGACCAATTTCAGCTGCTTATTTAAAACTACCAAATCATGCATCAAAGGGTATGTTTGGATAACTGTGGAGCTTATGCCGAGTCTCACTGTAATTTACTGGAGCTCTGCTTACATTCCCAATCAGTTTGGGTGAAGTATGTAGTAGCACATCATTTCAGATGTAAACGGCAGCGTTTAGTTCTAATTTCAAGCTAAACTTTATTCAGTTTCACATAATTTTAGTTTATCTCTAATGGAAAAAAAAAATCATTTGCATTGAGTGATTTCAACAAGTCACACAAAGGGGAGTTTATGTGGAATTCACTGATTCATGAAAAAAGAAGTCAATGCAGTGTGTAGTGAAACTGAATGATTACATATTTGCAGCCAACGAAGATCGTTCTAATTAAAGAGATTATGCCTGAAGTTTTCCAAGAATGCGTCATATCTGTCAGCAATTGCCTAGTTATTAACCAATATCAAAACTGATTGAAGCTGCGGACATGAACATTCAGCACAAATGGGAGCAAGACAGCTGTGTGGAACACAGCATCAAATATGCTGTGAGCGTTGTATGGCATACATATGAGCATCTTCCAAAAAAGAATCCAGCTCATATTAAAGATGCATAAGGAAGGGCAGAACCAACAAACATTTCATTCCATGCATATGTCTACTGTATATTAATAAGCACATATGGCATCAGAATTAACAAACTACCAACAACCACAGGTGGATAATGACTAACAGGAATCCTAAGGTAATTGTGATGCCAAGTCTTTAAATCAAGTAAAATACAATTAGCCTGTCTGACCATTAGAAAGTTTATAAAAATCTCAACTTACACTTGTAGTGATCATATACATTATAAAAAAGAGGCTTGTGGGTATTTCAATGAGGACTTAGTTGTATCTTATGAATAACCATCCAGTTTATGTTACGCTAGGTTCACTCCTGCGCTCGGATTTCCGTTCTTCGGGTCCATTTGGGGATCTGAAAAACAGAAACCCAATCCGTTTAAAAAAGCGGTTACCCGCAGACTATAATGGGGTCCGCCAGGTTTCTGCCTGAAAAATGCGGATGGGGAATGGAATCCCCAAAACGGTCAGCGATCGCATATGTGAAACCAGCCTTAGTGAAATGTGAAGGTAATTATACAGTTCACCTTGGACATGTTCCACAATATTTTCAAAAGGGTGAAGGATATGTATGCCGATTGTGGCCTATTTGCCTGAGTAATGATCAGCTGATCTCAATACACATAACCATCAACTGATTCCAACCAATTTGGACAGTTTTTTTTTGTGTGTGTGTATGACCAGCATTACTGTATGGACTCCTACACAAAGGGAAATCTAATCCGGAAAATCCAAGCCATACATCGACCAGATTTCCTAGCGTAAATTTAGTCCTGAGAACCAGACTCCAAGCTTCATAGTGATTTTTGATGATAGTAGTCCCTGCCTCCCCATGTCTCTACTCTCCTGTAAGTATACAGCATGGGACTGTAAAGCCACAGGAAAATAGGTACTTCTATCATTATACATCACTTGACTATGGACTGGGTTAAAACTAGAGATTTATATATTTTCCGGTTTGGATAGTTCAGCCCAAATATTTGTTTCGAGTCAAATCAGTTTGGTATAACAAGTGAAACTTTTCAGACCCCAGAGTATATTAACTGGAGCCCCAGGAGTTGTGCAAACATAATAAACAGTTATATTCACATTCCCTCACCTCTCCTGGGCATCCTCACTGTGTCCGTTGCTTAAATCCTCCTGCACCCCAGGGTTAGATCTGAAACCTTTGGAAAATTTGCAGAAAAAATAGTTAATTTCAAACAGTTACACTCATCACTAGTTTGCACAGGGAAATTCGGCCGACGTATTTCTGCACTTTATTACCACGTGAGCAGGAGAGATAACTTGACCTATGGTGTGGAATTAAAATATACAGTATGTCAATTTTTGGTTCAGAATCACACCACCCTTAATAAAGAAGAGGATGAAAACTGTGGAAAAACACCTTTTTTTTTTTTTTTTAATCTACAGCATTTAATTCCCATACAGACATACCCTATTACATTCAGATTCAAGATTTATCCAGGGTGGTGCACTAGCACCTTCTAAAAGCCTTAGCTGTGTCTATGGGAGGAAGGAAGCGATACATGCACTGCTGCTAGCTCTATTATTCTATGTAAGATAACTCTGTACCACTGTAGACAGTGAGACAAAAATAGCAATAAATATCTTACCAACCTCCTCTCCCGTCCTCTCTCCCTAGACTTCTATGTTAGTTGTAACAATGTGAGGTGTGTGAGGCTGACAGCCTGTCTCTTCTGGGTATAAGATTTTTCTTAGGCCCCTTGCAGACGACCATGGTGTGGTTCAGTGTGCTATCTGGGTTTTTCCCGGATAGCACACTGACCCATTCATTTCAGTGACCTGCAGAATTTAGGGGGACATTTTCCTACAGGTCTTTCAATGTGGTGTATCTCATAATGTGTGTGCAATGTCCCACCACAGGCCTCTATGTGGGGGAAACAGGGCAGAGACTCAGTCAGTGCATGAACTCACACAGATTCACCATTAATAACAGCAGAACCGATCTCCCAGTGGCCGCACATTTCTCCGGAGAAAACCACTCTATTGAAGATTTGCGGGTTGTGGTTTTAATGGGACATTTTAAGATGCAGAGGGAGAGAAAGGAATGGGAATATAAGTTAATGCAAAAATTTCAAACTCTGCAATTTGGACTTAATATTCATGCCAGTTTCATGTCACACTATGTATGAACTGTGAGGGTCACAAGTCACCACCTGATAGCAAACAGATAACAGCAAGAATTACTGATCTCTCTGTTACGCCCCACAAGTTTCCACATTGTTTATTTTTTGACCTGTTGTAAATTTCTCTACTTATATTGCATTTTGTTTTTTAAGGATTCTAAGATCCTTTGAAGGTCCATGTCTTCTGTGTATAAAAAGTCTGTGAATTTTCAGTTTCTTGTATAACACCATGTCTGAAGAAGAGAGCTAGTACTCTCCAAAGCTCACCATCAAATATACTCAGTTAGCCTCTAAAAGGTATCGCCTGATTTCTTCACTCTTCCACTACTTTCTATGGCTAACACGGTACAACATTATGCTACTATAATTAAATGTACACATAGGACTTTATTTTTATGTTGTTTTTATTTTCGCATGTTTTTTAATTTTTTTATAAACAAAAGAGGAGGGAAAACGTGTCCGTTTTTCACTTTTCATTTTTTTTTTTATTTAATAGCACAAAATGCTACTAAAAACTTTATAAAATAGTTTTTCCTCTCCGTTACGGTCATTTTTATTTTGTATTGTGTCGTCAGGGGTGGGGCTAGAACCTGTAATAAGGACGTGTTATTAGCGTATTATTTTATTTATTTCTTGGCGGCACCCATAACTGTGTATACAGCACTCATTGAATAAACCTTCCCTGCTTTCTCTAGGGGAGCTCAGGCTGTAGTTACAGCTAGCTCCCTGATTTCGTGCAGCTGCTGAAAACTGCAAGGACGTACTGGTATGTCCTTGCAGAACAAGAGAGGGACTGCCTGGACGTACATAGTCCATGAGCGGTCTGGAAGAGGTTAAAGGGGTCTTCCAGGGAAAAAAACTTTTCTTTAAAAAAAGGTAGTTTAGTGCTGTTAATGGGTTAATAAGTGCACCAAAATACCTTTAACAGTGTTTTGAGTGATTTCTGAGTTTCTCTGGGAGTTCCTGGCATCCTCTGCATTTGTTTACATGGGTAGCTTCCTGCTTTCTTAGCCTACAACTACCATGATGCACTTCACTCAGATCCCCCCTCTCACTCCCTCCCCCTCCCTCTCTCACACCCCCTCCATTTCCCTAGTTAGCACGCAGACTACTAGCCCTACCTACCTACCTACCTAACTAACTCAGACCACCCCCACCCCATCTCATCATACTTACCTGTCTTCTGTGTCCTGGAGATCAGTTTCTTCTGTCCCGCCGGCTCCTTCTTCTGTGGACTTCTAGTGGACTTTCTTGCCCAGAAGACTGAAGACAGGTAAGTATGATGGAATGGGTTGGGATGGGGGGTAATAGTGGTGATGCTCCATTTCTGGAAATGGGGAAATGGAACATCACCGGATTATCAGAGAGTGTACCTGGGGTGGTCACATGACCGCCCGGCGGTCTGGGTAATTATAGATTTTTTTTTAAAGTAAGTAAATTAGAAGTTAGGTGGGGGAAAGGGGTTTAGTTTAGGGTTAAATTTTTATTTTATCCCAGACAACCCCTTTAAGGTTAAATTGCTGTGTTGGCACTTTGCGATAAATTAGTTGGTTTTAGGTTGCAGTTTGGGCACTCGGTCTCTGAAAGGTTTGCCATCACTGGCATAGGTCTTCTTATTTCTGTGGCCTAGGGGAAATAGCTTAAACAACAAGATTCAATTCTTGGGCAGTTGTTAGTGATTCAGGATTGAGTTGCAGCATCCCAGTGGATACTGCTATATAACAGTGTACTGTGTATTATACTTGTCATATGTTCTTATACCAAATGTATATAGTTTATATGAGTAACCTTAATACTTTCCCTTAAATGGGCTAGTGCCTAACACCTTATGCTACTGTGCTGCAGCCTTGAGATAGGGAGAAGCAAGCTGCCTATAACTTGGAGAGTTTAGTGCCATTTCTTGGAGTCTGAGAACAGTATCATCACAAATCTTAGAGTATAGACAGTGCAATCCTGGGGTTAGAGAAATCGAGGAAACAGTGGCGTAAATAACGGGGTGGCAGCGGTAGCGGCTGCCACAGGGCCCGGGACACAAACACTGCTATCATTATACATTGGGGTCTTTTCAGACCCTAGAGTACAATGATCAGAGGCCCAGGGGAGGTGAGGGAACATAAAAAAACAATGTTACTTACCTCTCCTGTGCTCCAGCAGGCTCTGGGCCTGTTTATTGGCGCCAGCCGACATCATTATGCATCATGACGCCGGCCTGACTCAAGCGACATCTGGTCCAAGTAGCGGGGAGTGCGCTGTTGCCAGGGAGAGGTAAGTAACATTGGTTTTTATGTTTGTATCCTCCCCTGGGTCTCCGATCATTATACTCTGGAGTCTGAAAAGACCCCAGAGTATAATGATTGTTCAGGGGTGGTCCACAATGGGACATAATAGTGTGTGCAGGGGCCACTATGGGGCATAATACTGTGTGCAGGGGCCACTATGGGGCATAATACTGGGTGCAGGGGCCACTATGGGGCATAATAGTGTGCACAGGAATGCGGTTTGTGCGGGGGGGGTGTTGGAGGGGGTGGTTCTGGGGGGGCCATGTCAAATGTTCGCCTTGGGGCCCAACCATATCTAGTTACGCCATCGCGTGGAAAGATTGACACATATACCTTAGCACAGGTGCTGGAGATACCATCACCAAGCTCACCCCACACCCACAGTTGAACTTTCATGTAAGAACTGTACCTCCATTTTATGTTTTTGTTGCATCAGTTGTCATCACCGGCATCCCAGGAAGACTGAAGACCATTAGGAAGTGCCCCAGGAAGACTACCACCACCATCAGTTACTCTGCAGGCTCCCTCAGCTCTGTACCAGTCCAGGAGATCAGCTGTAGGAGTTGGTTGAGTTTGCTAGCCACCATGACAAGTGCTTCTTTAACTACTACTACCTCCATCCTTCAGGTTCCCTCCAACAGTTTGCTACAACAGCTTGTCTTAAAATGGATAGCTACAAAGTAATAACAACCCTTGTTTATTATCACTAACATTGCACAGGTCTACATTTTATCTGTAGTTTGTAGGTGACAGTTTCAACAGATCTACATAGCCAAATGTTCAAAAGTCAACCATATGACTTTTAGAGGACAGTATATGCTTTTAGGAGATATTTATGAAAACTGTGTAATAGACTGTTTTAATATATCTGCCTTGCAACTGAGCTCTAGAATAGGCTGGTAAGTTCTTCAGTACTAGTAAAATTGCCTTATATTGGTAGAAGCTAAAATTAACAGCACATGGGGTCCCCAGTGAAATAGCTGTATATGTACCCTAGATTCTCCAATGCCTAATTTATTAAGTGAGGTATTTAGCATAGAACATCCTTTTTATGACTCATGATCTATGGGAACTATTAGTGTTATCCCTTACATCAATCAATGCCAATATTTTAATTTTAAGATTTTATGTTCTTTTATATTTTCGTTTATGCTAAATGTTAAGAATTTTCATCTACAGAGCTATAAAAACAAAACATCTATAAAAAGACACTTTCTGAAAATTATAATTTTTGTAATATATAGAATCCAAGGACTACATTATTAAATTTACAGTTCAATTGAGAACATAAACGAATGTCATATAAAGGGAAAAATGTCAAAAGGATCTATACAATTACATTTCTACGGAGGATTTAATTATTGCCATTGTCATGTTACATTTTTCTCAGAACTAAATTAGAAAAAATAATCAGTAAAACAATTATGTCATAATTATACTCAGTCAATACAATTAATACTGATTCCATTCTGTCAATACATTAACAGAGCCAGTAAACTGACTACATGATATGAGGCTATGCATTTTATAAATCTGTCCACTGAATGTGCGGCATGCGTACATATAAGATTACATTATCATAGGATTAATATGAAAAAAATGCTTTGGGTGTCCATTACTTTAAAGTATGTAGAATATCCATGTATCAGTCTAAGCCATGCAGATAAATGCTTATTTGTCTGGGATCCTGCATAATGCATGTAGACACAAGGTGGTCTTTTTACTGGAATTAGAACTCAATTCTCTGCACGGAGTGGAGTATCTGTTAACACCGCAATCATTATATTAACAGAGACCTACCAGTTATACCATAAAGTAGTAGGATTCTCAGGTGGATTTTAATGTCACATTTTACATGACTCCTTCTTAAAAGATTCATTTATTAAAGCTTACATACCATACATACTACTATAGCTATGCCAAGTAATACATGCTTTGGTCTCATCTAGCCTGCCTGGGCCTAAATGAGCTATGTCTGTATAACTTGGCATCATGAAGCTTTTTATAAATGTATATAAATCCTAATAAATTTCTACATCTTTGCAAAGTAAGCACAACTGTCACATTTTAATATACTGGTGGGACTTAAAATGTTTAAAGTGGGAAGCAATAAGTCTAACATTATATGTGTATTACATTTCACTGTCTACTGTGTATAAATGTAATACCATTATAATTAATGAAATGAGGCTGATGTCTTTCATGTTTTCCTTTGTGTATTAAAGGATGTCAGTATTTTTGCAGGTAAGTTTGAGATTGTGCTAAATTTTAGACTTCAATGAAATCATAAAACATGTTGTTCTACTATAACAATAAAAAACAACTGTAACAAATCTCATGAGAAAAATAAACAGCTTTAAGGCTAATATTACCTTCAAAGGATGTAGTGAGATGACAGCTGTAATCTTAAAAGTCTTCCAGTGTTATCTAACCTAGTGGTAGGTAGATGTCATAGAGGTGGTGTGGATAAAGCAAATGTACATGGGTCTAGGGACCTAAAATATGTGCATTATGCTGGAAAGGCTGACATAATAAATATAATACTTCTGAATCTGCTGCCTTGAATGATAGAATAAATATGTGATAGAACAGATATAAAAACATCTATAGATAACTATAAGATAGATAATAATAATAATACATTTTATTTATATAGCACCAATATTCTGCAAAACTTTACAAATCGTAGGGTACAGACAAAATGAGACATTAAAGGGTAATAAATCAATTCACACAATAGGAATGAGGATCCTGCTCGCAATCTTACAAGCTATGAGGTAGAGAGGGTGGTAAAAGAAGTAGCAGGGGCGACATAGAAGATGGCATTGGCATTGCTTATAAAGTGGACCGGTCATTTTTGTGCTAAAGTTTACATTAATTACACAAATATATAAAGCTGTATGAGACGTGAACCGGTCAGTGTCCTTTTCTGTGCAGATCTATGAAGGCACCAAGTCCTGTGGGATAATGGGGGAGGGGTTGTGAAAAGAGGAGGGTTAATTTTAGGGAGCATAACTGCAAAAGTATTTATTATTATTTTTATTATTGTTTATTTATGTAGCACCATTAATTCCATGGTGCTTTACATTTTCGGATTTACATACGGTACACCAGATATACAAAACAGATAATGCTAACAGTGATCACTGGCACAGTGGGATAGAGGGCCCTGCCCGCAAGGGCTTACAATCTATGAGGGAAGAGGGATAGAGACAGAAGTTGGGGGTAGAGGCTGCTCAGGTGGGGGTGTGGTGACAGTAGCATTATTGGAGGTTGTAGGCCTTCTTGAATAGGTGAGTCTTCAGGGCCTTCTTGAAGCTTGTGACTGTGGGGGACAGTCTTAGGTGTCTTGGTAATGAGTTCCAGAGTATGGGGGATGCACGGGAGAAGTCTTGGAGAAGATTGTGTGAACAGCGGATAAGAGCAGAGCGGAGTAGGAGGGCTTTGGAGGATCGGAGGTTACGTGCGGGCAGGTAGCGGGAGATTAGGTCTGAGATATATGGAGGGGACAGGCTGTGGATGGCTTTGTATGTCAGCATTAGTAATTTGAACTCTATTCGCTGGGCAACGGGTAGCCAGTGAAGGGACTGGCAGAGGGGGGCGGCCGATGAAGAACGGGGGGAGAGGTGTATTAGGCGAGCAGCACAGTTTAAGGTGGATTGAAGGGGGGCGAGGGTGTTAGCTGGAAGGCCATGGAGAAGGGTGTTACAGTAGTCTAGGCGGGAGATTATGAGGGCGTGGACTAGCATCTTTGTAGTTTCAGGGGTGAGGAAGGAGCGGATTCGATGGATGTTCTTGAGTTGCAGGCGGCAGGAGGTGTTGAGGGTTTGAATACGCGGCTTGAAGGATAGGTCAGAGTCTAAGGTTATCCCAAGGCAGCGGGCTTGGGTGACTGGGGTGAGAGTGGTTCCATTAATTTTGATAGATGGGTCAGGTAGAGGGATCATGCGTGGAGGGGTGAAGATTATGAACTCCGTTTTCTCCATGTTGAGTTTGAGAAAGCGGGAGGAGAGAAAGGAGGCTATGGCTGCTAGACATGCTGGGACTCTGGACAACAAGGATGTAATGTCTGGTCCAGAGAGATATATTTGGGTGTCGTCAGCATAGCAATGGTAATGGAAACCGTGGGATTCTATGAGTTGGCCAAGGCCTAGGGTGTAGATTGAGAACAGGAGGGATCCTAGGACGGAGCCTTGGGGGACACCTACAGAAAGAGGGCATGGCAGGGAGGTGGTGTGTGAGTGGGAGACGCTGAATGTGCGGTTGGTGAGGTATAAGGAGATCCAGGAAAAGGCCAGGTCTGAGATGTCAAGGGATGAGAGAGTTTCTAGCAGGAGGGAATGGTCGACTGTGTCAAAGGCAGAGGAGAGGTCGAGGAGGAGGAGGACAGAATAGTGACATTTGGCTTTGACAGTTAGAAGGTCGTAAGTGACCTTGGTTAGGGAAGTTTCTGTGGAGTGATGGGGTCTGAAGCCTCACTGTAGTCTGTCAAAGAGCATATTGGACGAGAGATAGGAGGACAGTTCGGAGTGGACGTGTTGCTCTAGTAGTTTTGAGGAGTATGGGAGCAGTGAGATGGGGCGATAGTTGGCTGGGGAGGATGGGTCCAGGGAGGGTTTCTTAAGTATAGGTGTGACAGTAGCATGTTTGAAGGCAGAAGGGAAGGATCCATTGGTTAGGGATAGGTTGAAGAGATGGGTTAGGGCAGGAGTAATGTCTTCCGAGAGTTTTGGGATGAGATGTGACTGGATTGGGTCGAGTGCACAGGAGGTGAGGTGGGATTTAGAGATTAGGGTGGAGAGCTTTCCATCAGTGACGGTGGAGAAACAGGTTAAAGATGAAGAGCACCAAGCAGTTGGATAGAGTAGTTGTTGGGGGTGTAGGGTGAGACTGTCTCTGTTGGTGTCAATTTTGCTTTTGAAATAAGAGGCAAAGTCGTCGGCTGTGATAAGTGTTGTTGGAGGGGGCACAGGAGGACGGAGAAGGGAGTTATAGGTAGTGAGTAGCTGTTTGGGGTTACGGGATAGGGCAGATATTAGTGTGGTGAAATAGACCTGCTTTGCAGAGGTGAGTGCGTTCTTGAATGTGAGAACTGCCTCTTTATACCTAAGGAAGTATTCCTGGGAGTGACTTTTCTTCCAGAGGCGTTCTGCAACCCGTGAGGCACGTCTCAGTTTTTTAGTCAGGTCAGTGTGCCAGGGCTGCCTATTGATCGGCCGGGTTCTGGTGTTAGTGAGAGGGGCTACAGAGTCAAGGGCTGAAGTAATGGTGGTATTGTAGAAGTTAGCGGCGGTGTCTACGTCCTGGAGTGAGGATATGTCAGCGAGCGGTTGGAGAGAGTCTGAGAGCATGCGGATGTCAAGGCGATTAAGGTTCCTGCGGGGGCGTGTTGGTTTAGGGGTTGGGGGTTCAATTACAGAGGAGAGGGCCGAGAATGTCAGCAGGTTGTGGTCAGAGAGCGTGGATGGAGAGTTAGAGAGGTTGACTAGAGAGCAGAGGTGGGTGAATATGAGGTCCAGCGTGTGCCCCTTTGTGTGGGTGGCAGAGGAGGACCATTGAGAGAGGTTAAAGGAGGTAGTGAGTGACAGGAGACTGGAAGCGGCAGGGTGGATTGTATTAATGGGGATGCTGAAATCACCCATGATGATGGTGGGGGTGTATGTGGATAGGAAGTGCATTAGCCAGGCGGTGAAGTGGTCGATAAAGGCAGCAGTAGGTCCTGGTGGTCGATATATGATGGCCAGTTGGAGGTTGGAGGGCGAGTAAATGCGAACAGAGTGCACTTCAAAGGAGGGGAGGGTGAGAGCAGGTATCGGTTGGATTGGGGCAAAGGAGCAATCGTCAGATAGGAGTACGCCTACGCCACCGCCGGGTTTATTGTTGGGGCAGGGAGTGTGCGAGAATTGCAGACCTCCATAGGAGAGGGCAGCAGGGGAGGTAGTGTCTGGGGGTGTTATCCACGTTTCTGTGAGACCTAGAAATGATAATTTATGAGAAATGAAGAGGTCATGGATGTAGTCAAGTTTGTTGCATACAGAGCGAGCATTCCATAGTGCTTCGGGGAATGTGTGGGGAGGGGCAGGAGCAGGTGAGATAGGTGTAAGATTTAGGGGGTTCCGTGTGCTGGTGCCATTGTGCGGAAAGGTCTGACAGCAGGGAGGTGCTGGGGCAGTCCAGGATTAGGAGTTATGTTGCCAGAAGTAAGGAGTAGCAGGGAGAGGGATAGCAGGTGTAAGTAGAGAGAGTGTGGGGAGGTTGTGTGTGTCTGGGGTGGAAAGCTTGAAGGTGTGTGAGTAGCTGTGCAGAGAAGGTGAGATGGTGGGGTAGAATAGATGGAGAGATAAAGAAATTCTTAGTGATATTTAGATATGGAAAAGTGATAGACCTGCCTGAAAAGAAGTGTCTTAAGGATGCGCTTGAAGCTGTAGAAGTTGGGAGTTAATGTGATTGTCCAGAGAAGCGGTGCAACTCGGGATGAGTTTTGGAGATGGCAATGGGGGGTTCTGATAAGAGGAGGTTGGTATTAGATCATTTGACTGTAGATAGATAGATAAATAGATAGATAGTGCATCCATTTGTGCCTGTAATATTTTTGGAACTACTGTTTCTGTTGCCCAAAAGGATTACTATGTTTGGTTTTTTTTTTCCCAGTGGTTGCAAGTTCAGTACACAGGACAAGTTATTATTATTGCATTTTTATGGAAAGGTGTCACAATTCTTCTAGTATAAATATGTTTGGCTGCACCCATTCCAATACGGTATTGAGGAACTATGGCCCCAGCTGCCATGATTGCAACTTGGTAGCTAGCCCTGAAGTGTGAAAATACATTGGCGTAGGGACATCACTTTCCTTAATGGGGCAGGGTGGCTGGTACATTGATGAGCAAAAGGGTAACAATGTTTTGAACTTTTGACTTTCAGGCTCCATATCTCACCATCCACTGCAGCCTCGAACGTGAGACTACCATCATTTTATAGACAATAATCTTGGCTATCTCATACATAAATTAGACTTGCAGCTATTTAGCTTATGATTAGTTATGCAGATTCGTATCTTGTAACTGCATTGTTACTGTTTTGCTGCTAAAAATCTTTGGCTTTCAACACTGCCTGAATCCTTCTGGGCATGTTCTCGATTAGATTCAAGCATGTCTCAACCAAAATCTGATCCCAGGTCTCTTCTACACATTCCCAATGAAGGTGCATACTGGTCGACTCACTTGGGTACAAATACAGCTTTTTCTTCAACTCTACGCACAAGTGTTTGATTGGGTTGAGGTCTTGGGACTGTGAGGTCCAATCCAGGACTTCTGCTTCATTGTCATTGAACTATTTCTTCGCTAATCTCGATGTATGATTCGGGTCGTGGTCCTGCTGGAACACTATGTCGTCCTTTTCATATCCATAATACTTGGGCATACAAAGCAACTCGTCTTGTAGGATATTCACATATAGCTCAGCATTGAGACCACCATCGGTCCTGGTCAAGTATCCAATGCCTTTGGCTGTGAAACAACCCCATATCATCAGGCTTCCTCCACCAAACTTGACAGTTCCTTCAATTTCTTCATCCGTTAGCCCCCTTTTCCCTTGTTTCCTTTGTTTTTTTCAGACCCATTTGCATCCATCAGGGCCCAGTCTATTGACTTTCGTCTCATCGCCCATTTCCAATCTTCTAATGTCCACTTTTTGTAAACTCGAGCCAATGCTTTTTATGACAATATTAAAGTTGAAGCTTCTACACCTTTTTTCGGACAACCAATTCAGACTTGTGTAATGCACATCTGTGATCTCACTATTACTAAGCATATGAGCTACCTTCAATGCCATGTTTTTGTTTGTTTGTTTTTTTTCAATTCAAAGTTTATTGATTTTCAAAAAGACATAAAATACAGAATACAGAAAGTACAGTGAAAACATATAACTGCAACGGCAGCAGTAACATTTTATACTGTAAATAACGGGGAGATCCCCGAGCAGAGGCCAAAGGACAAGAAGAGGGGGGGAAGAAAAGAAGGAGGAAGGGAAGGAGGGGCGAGACAACAAAAACAGACACAGAACGAGAGGGAATAGAAGATGAAAAGAGAGAAAAAAAAATTGGGGAGGGGGGGATGGGGACTATACAGCAACAGTATCCAGGTCCAGGGGAGGACCCCAGGGGTGTAAGCAATCAAAAATTTCTTCCTCAAAAAGAGTAGTAAAACTCCACAGGGAGCGAAACCAGAGGGTCAAGAATAGTCCAGAACAAGTAACCCATCAGTTAGCTATAAAAGCCAGAGCATCCCACTGTAGGTCTACGGGGGAAGCACAGACCCGAGAAGCATCTGATATTCACTGGTACGCTGAAATTCCATCCAGTAGAACCAAGCGCTGAGCGCTGTATACTTCCTGTACACTTGATAAAGGGGTTTAAACCCCAAAACGCGTAGTGATTGGAAAATAAAGTTTTGCTTCATACTACATTTGGGCAAAGCGCGGTTCCTTTTTCCTCAGACCCAGATTGTGGGTCTAAGACGGTCCTTCCTGTTCATATCCAGTAGAACCAGGTCTTATTAAAAGTTTGAGCAGTGTCATGCAGTAAAGAGGTAAGGTTCTCCATATGCATAATCTCATTGACCTTCAAAACCCAAAGGGAGAGAGGGGGTGGGTTTAGTTTGCTTCCTTCAATGCCATGTTTGTCGCGCCAGAACTGATAGACCTTGTGATGAGCCGATATTTTGCTTGGACGTCCACCTCTTTGCTTTTGAATGGATGGACGGACTTCATTTTGTATTCTTCCAACTGTCATGGCACTCACATGATGCAGCTTGGCAATTTTCTTGGCCGAGAGACCTCTATTGAGCTGGATGGTGCTGTTTCTCTTTTCTTGGAAAATCTTCATGGATGATCCTTGATTTGAATCAGTGATTTTTCACATGGGAATCAATCTAATAACACCTTGAGCTATTAGAGAATGGGAGAACAGGTTCTAATTTTTAGTATACCAGAAGAAAAAGATTTTTCCACCACCAGGGGCAAAACAGTAACAATGCAGTTACATGACGATAATCTATATAACTAATCATATGCTGAATAGTTGCAAGTCAAATTTATGTATGAGATAGCCAAGATGATTGTCTATAACATGATGGTAGTCTCACGTTCGAAGCTGTAGTGGATGGTGAGATAAGGAGCCTGAAAGACAAAAGTTCAAAGCATTGTTTCCCTTTTCAGTGTATATATAGGGGATGCTTATGTTGGTAAAAATGGGGACTGAACCTCATGTCAAAAAGGAAACAGCATATGTTAAAGTAGTATGTCAATGCTTCTGTGATTTACAACATGTGGAAAGCTTTTCAGACAAAAGTTGGTTTGAGAAAGGAACCTTGCTGCATTGAGATTGCAAAAGGGGACCATGGACTGAGAGGCTATTGCCTTTGTTAGTTTGGTTGTTACTAACAGTGTTTAAAGGGAGTCTGTCAACAGAAAAATCTGTATCAAACTAATAACAGTATGTTATAGGAGCCTGTACACTTTCCAAATATGCCTTTCTTATCCTGCGTTGCAGCTCCATTTCCATGGAAATCAGGATTTTATTATTATGCAAATTATCTGAAAAGGGCTTTAGAGGTGTTTCTTCTACTGCTGGTGCTTCACTCTGTGTTCTAGATAACTGCATCCAGCTTCTTCCCCATTACTTGAGTGACATCTCCTACTTTGTCAGACTTTGACTGCAGTTAGGGGCATTTATCTAGAGCGGATAGTGAAGCAAATGTGCATAGGAAGCTAATTTGCATAGGAATAAAATCCTGATTTTCATGAAAATGGAGCTGCAATGCAGAATAAGAAAGGCATCTTTGGACAGTGTAACAGCATTCCTACAAGGTACTGTTATTAGTCTGATACAGATATCCCTGCTGACAGACTCCCTTTAAAATAACTGTACCTCTCTAACAGAGAAGACTGTGCGCCCCCCTTTGCTCGGCGAAACTGCTTCCCAGATTACCATACCGTCATATCTATCAGTAACTTTGGCTACTTCTTGTTGTCATTTTCTGACTGATCCATATTTTTTCTGTGTCCTGTCTGCAACCACACTGAGCTTGATAGATAGATAGATAGATAGATAGATAGATAGATAGAAGAAGATCTGTCTATGTTTGTCAAACTAACCAATAACGAGTATTTTTTTTCTCTCTTCCAACTAATAAAGTAATAGGGGACAGTTTAACAGATCCATTGTCTACTACAGTGAAAAGACTCAAGTAATAAATTTAAGCGGAAACATTTGGCTCTCCCTAATAAGTGCCCATGCTAGTTGTGAACCCTATTATTTGAGACGTTGTTAAAAAAGTAAGCAAACATTTGTGTTGAGTTTTATATTTTAAAGAATTGAGACCTCAAAATCCATAGTAGGGAGATTTTCTTTAATAAAACTTGTTCACTGTTTAGCAAGAGCAATTAAATACACATACTATTAGTAGTAGTAGCATAGTAGTAAACTTTCAAAGACCAGGCTCTTTTAGGCCTAAAAGTCTGAGCAAATTTTTTATCATCACATTGAAGATCCAGTAGTGGTTAGTGGGTGAGGAACCCTAAAAATTTCATGTTTGGTTGAGCCTGAAATTTTTGGAAAATTTGTAATAAACCCGGCTCATTACAAAACGTTTGTTCATCCCTAGTCCTAATGCCAAGTGGCGTGAAAAGAAGTGACAGGAACTTCTTGGACTATAGTATATAAAGGACATTTTATACAGTATAAAATGAGTTTGTCTAATCTGTCCTGGAGTCTGCTCCCGGGAATACTGGCAAACAGCTGATTTAGTCGGGGAAAGTTGTAGTCAGCCAAAAATTTCACATGAAATGGTTGGAGATCAGTCTTGTAATACAAGGAGAGCATGAATATGAGAATGGGAGGAACATGTACATTTTTTCTGGCATTCGACATGGGGGTCCCTTAATATTGCATATGGACAGGGGCTGTCTTTAAGAAACTTTCTCAAGTCTAAAGAAAGGTCTTTGTTTTCTGAAATAGTGTCACTCTTGTCCATATTTCCTGTTAAAATAAACATGCATGCTTGGTTGAATCAAGCGTGTATGTTTATTGTGGAGTTGGCTGAAATAAGCGTTGACTGAACCAAATGCTTTAAAGGTCCAATGTGATTATGCTGCCCAATGTCCTGGCACTGTAATGCATATTTCATGCATTTTTGTCCTGAGAACTGCTTCATTTGTGTGTTCAGGTATTGTTCTGTAATAAAGGGTTTTGCAATATTTTTTCCTCACCATTTTTAAAATGCCTACAGCAAAATATAGCTCCTGCGCACTAACAATACAAATTAGATATTTCAGTGTTCTGGAACACTAAAAAAGATCACTCTGTTAATCATATACAGGCTGTAGTTTTTTTCTATTAAATCACATGAACTTTGCAGTGTTTTTGTGAGTATAGCAAAAATATAAATTGAAAATACAGCCTTTATTGAGTCTTTGCCAGTAGGAATTAATTTGTAATGTGCATATTTCAACTCTTGTTTATTCCAAAAACTTTTCTTGATATAATGAATAAAAGGCAAATAGATGCACAGGTGTTTCATGAGTGAATTGTCACCAATGGTTCCTCTAAATGCAGTAATCTGCGCTATCTGTTGTTGTCACTGCCAAGAACATAGACTAAAGAGAGGAGAAATGTAAGGGAAAGCTTTCTACTTCTCTTCATTTTAACATCTATTGCTGCTTCCCTGGTTCACGGGTGAGTGTGAAAAGCAAATATATATACATACTGTATATATATATATATATATATATATATATATATATATGTGTGTGAACTCCATTCATATGTAAGACTATTCCTTGACATCTTACTAAATTATTCTGTTGAACACTGCCATTTTAACTTATTTTTATCCTGTCCTTCTTTTTTTTTTTTTTTTTTTTAAGAGCAATTTTAAGATTTCAGCATTAAAACAGGAGGGTTATGTGGCAATTTTGTGTGACATGCATGGAACATAGTAGAAGTGAAATTGGATGTAAACAATTTAGACATGTTGCAAGCAAATCATAGTACCACACACCTTACATTGAGGTCTGTGCTGCATGTGACCTGCTGCCAAAAATCAAGCAGGTTTAGATGTTTTTGTGCCTGATATATTGTGGTTGCATTTCAAATGCAAGATAGAACTGTCTGTAAATGCACAGAATTTTGCAATAGTGCATTCTTAATTTGTTGTCCAGGCATTTTTTTTATGTTAAATATGCTGGGGAAGTGAAAAAAAAAAAAAATCATACCTGTCCGTGATGCTCCGGTGTCATCCTGGCGCATTCTGGTCCTTCTGCGTCTTGTCACAGGTCTGTTTCCTGAGTTCCGCTGAAGCCATTGATTGGTCTCAGAGGTCACATGACCGCTGAGGTCAATCAGCGGCCTCAACATGCTTCAGTAAGAGAGCTGTGATGTCACAGGTAGTGACATCACATGCCCTTCACTGAGGCCGCTGATTGGCCTCAGCGGTCACATGTGACTGGGATTCCGCCACACATCATCACTGTACTGAGAAGACCGGACCGCGCTGGGAGGAACCAGAGCACCGTGGAAAGGTGAGTATGAATTTTTTTTATTTTTTTCACTGCCCCTGTTCAATTTAAAACTTAAATGGGTTGTCCATTTTTGCCTGGACAACCTCTTTAACTACTTCTGTACCAAATTATTTTCCCTGGTTCAGGACCAAACACATTTTTGGGGTTTTTTGTACATGCGGTATTGAGGGCTATGACAATTTTTTCCTTTGGGTTATTCATATAATTTTTTCGCCTTTTTTTCGGTGATAAATAAGGCTTTATTTTTATGTTGTTTTTATTTTTCCATGTTTTTTCTTTATTTTAATATCCAAAATAATAAAAATGTAAACAAAAAAGGAGGGGAAATGTCTTGTTTTTCAAATTTTTTGTGTTTTTTGTTTACTAGCATAAAATGTTTCTAAAAATAAATAAATAAATAAATAAAAATAAATAGTTTTCCCTTTCTGCTATGGTTGTTTTTAGTTATTGTTATGTCGCTGGGGGCAGAGCTAGAACCTGTGGTGGGTGTTTACTTTATATTTTTTGTATTATTATTATCATTATTATTTTTTTAACACATTGTGCCCCTTCATAAAATCCTAATAGACCTTTGGGGGTGGGAGGGCATTTTAACTTTTTTTTTTTTTTTTTGTGATGATTTCTCCTATAACTGGTGCTGATATATACAGCCCCAGTTACAGGAGGAATACAGCCTCTTATACTGTACTTCAGAGCTGATCTGGGTCCTCTAGGACCCAGTAGCTCTTGCAGTTCCTGTCTACCTAGACATGTGACTGCTGGGTCAGATGGGGCCTGCTTCAAGGGTGCTCACATAGATGTGCACACAGTGCTCATTGAGCGCTGTGTACACAGTGATTGGGAAGGCATGGATGGTAATAAACCATCTCTGCCTTCTCTATGGGATGTACGGCTGTAGTAACAGCCGCCATCCCGAGCCCATAGCTGCGCAATCTCGCCCAGAAGGCTAATGTTGCAAGTACATACATATACGTCCTTGTAGAGTTAGAGGTAGACTGCTCGGACGTATATAGCCTATGGGTGGTCTAGAAGAGGTTAACTAATTACATCAATAAGGTGGGGACAGAAATTATGCCCACTAAAGCTGACTATAGATATTTGCCAAATAGGAGTACAGAATTGACTTTGTCCAGGTCAGCACAGTAGCTCAACGATTACCACTATTGCCATGCAGTGATGGGATCCTGGGTTTTAATTTGATCAAGAGCAACCTCTGCATAGACTTAGTATGTTCTCTCTGTGTTTACGTGGGATTCCTCCCACAATCCAAAAATATAATGATAGGTAAATTGGCTTCGTAAGTGCAACTGATCCTAATGGGTGTTAAGGGTGGCTGACTTACAGCACTACCTACACTTTGAGTTCTTTTTTTTTTTTTGTTTAATTGTAATTTTTATTGAATATTTTATAAAAGAAACAACAGGAGAAACAAATAAAACAAATGGAGCATGGCTACCCGCTATAGCTCCTAGTAATACTATAAATAGAGAAGCATGAAAATATATATCAGCAAAATACAATAAAATTCAAGAGACGAGGGAAAGAATAGGAAGGAGAAGAAGGGGAGGGGTAACCATGGTCAGAAGCAATTTAAGATACAATATGTATCCTAGTGGGTTCAGATGGACTGGAATGTGTCCACAGAGTTGTGGAGACTCGCAGTCAGAAATTCAAGATTACGGACATCTTTCATTCCCGCGAGAAGCTCAGGATCCGAGGGAGGAGCTATAGACCTCCAGTGTTTAGCAATGAAAGTCTTTGCTGTCGATGCTTTGAGTTCTTTGTGTGAGAAAAGTGTATTACAAATGTTTGTCATTGTCATTGATTTCTATGAGAGTGTTCTGTGATCTGTGTAAAGGTCCCTGGGATGAAGTAGGAGTAGATAAATTTTGATCGCTACTAATTATATATAGTGGATCCTATAAAGGAATTGGCACCTACCTGTGGTGATAATAAGATGACTGCTGGAAAGAGAACAGAATAGTGTGCAGAACAGTAAGTTTCAAAATGTTATTAGGCCCTATAAGGGTCATTTAACAGCAAATTGTCAGTTGATCGGCTGATTTCAGCAGGACAAAAAAATCAGCATCTGTCATCTGTCAGCAGCACATGGCTCTGCCAAAGGACAATGAATGTAAATGAAGAAGGAAGGATCAGTTTAGTGATCGCCACCCCAGCATGTCCTCTGCATCCCCCTATGTAAACCGGCCAGCACAGAGCAAGAGCTGAGTGGCACATTTTGTAGCCAATTAGCGCATGTCCAGAAATATCTTTAGGTCTAACAGGATCTTAACCACTTCTGAACTGCCCATGTGTGTCACCGAAAAAAGACGCAGAAATTAGTTATTAGCTATTAGAAATAACGCAAATGATAAAAATGTTACAGCCCTCTAAACCTCACATACAAAAAAACCCGAAAATGTGTCTGGTCCTGAACCAGAAATTGGCCCGGTACAGAAGTGGTTAAATACTTTTTTTAAGTATACATAATGACAAAATTAAAACAAATTTAACCAAAAATTCTTCAACATAAAGTTTAAAATAAAAACTCGATTCAACCAATAGGTCATTTTATGATGTCACATTCCCTTTAAAATGTAATTAAACTTTCAGACAACTTTTGATTTTCTGGCAGTATTTTTCATTAATAAATTTTGTTATATACAGTGTGGAAAAAAGTATCTAGTCAGCCACCAATTGTGCAAGTTCTCCCACTTAAAAAGATAAGGCCGGCCTGTAATTGACATCATAGGTAGACCTCAACTATGAGAGACAAAATAAGAAAACAAATGCAGAAAATCACATTGTCTGATTTTTAAAGAATTTATTTGCAAATTATGGTGGAAAATAAGTATTTGGTTACCTACAAACAAGCAAGATTTCTGGCTCTCACAGACCTGTAACTTCTTCTTTAAGAGGCTCCTCTGTCCTTCACTCATTACCTGTATTAATGGCACCTGTTTGACATTGTTATCAGTATAAAAGACACCTGTCCACAACCTCAAACAGTCACACTCCAAACTCCACTATGGTGAAGACCAAAGAGCTGTGGAAGGACACCAGAAACAAAATTGTAGACCTGCACCAGGCTGGGAAGACTGAATCTGCAAAAGGCAAGCAGCTTGGTGTGAAGAAATCAGCTGTGGGAGCAATAATTAGAAAATGGAAGACATACAAGACCACTGATAATCTCCCTCAATCAGGGGCTCCACGCAAGATCTCACCCCGTGGGGTCAAAATGATCACAAGAACGGTGAGCAAAAATCCCAGAACCACACGGGGGGACCTAGTGAATGATCTGCAGAAAGCTGGGACTAACGTAACAAAGGCTACTGTCAGTAACGCACTACTCCGCCAGGGACTCAGATCCTGCAGTGCCAGACGTGTCCCCCTGCTTAAGCCAGTACATATCCGGGCCCGTCTGAAGTTTGCTAGAGAGCATTTGGATGTTCCAGAAGAGTATTGAGAGAATGTCATATGGTCAGATGAAACCAAATTAGAACTGTTTGGTAGAAACACAACTCATCGTGTTTGGAGGAGAGTGAATGCTGAGTTGGATCCAAAGAGCACCATACCTACTGTGAAGCATTGGGGTGGCAACATCGTGCTTTGGGGCTGTTTCTCTGCCAAGGGACCAGGACGACTGATCTGTGTACATGAAAGAATGAATGGGGCCATGTATCGTGAGACTTTGAGTGCAAGCCTCCTTCCATCAACAAGGGCATTGAAGATGAAATGTGGCTGGGTCTTTCAGCATGACAATGATCCCAAGCACACCGCCAGTGCAACGAAGGAGTGACTTCGTAAGAAACATTTCAAGGTCCTGGAGTGGCCTAGCCAGTCTCCAGATCTAAACCCCATAGAAAACCTTTGGAGGGAGTTGAAAGTCCGTATTGCCCAGCGACAGCCCCAAATCATCACTGCTCTAGAGGAGATCTGCATGGAGGAATGGGCCAACATACCAGCAACAGTGTGTGCCAACCTTGTGAAGACTTACAGAAAACGTTTGACTTCTGTCATTGCCAACAAAGGATATATAACAAAGTATTGAGATGAACTTTTGTTATTGACCAAATACTTATTTTCCACCATAATTTGCAAATAAATTCTTTAAAAATCAGACAATGTGATTTTCTGGATTTGCTTTTGCATTTTGTCTCTCATAGTTGAGGTCTACCTATGATGTCAATTACAGGCCGGCCTCATCTTTTTAAGTGGGAGAACTTGCACAATTGGTGGCTGACTAAATACTTTTTTTCCCCACTGTATGTAAATAACAATTTTTGGATCATTTCTGTGAAATCCTGCATTTTTTCACTCTTTCCCTTGGTTTTGTATTGAGAGCTGTTCCTGCTCTCACTGAATGTTACGGTGTACAGGAGTACAGGTTGTAAAATGCAGAGAAAATGAGGGTGGGGGAGGGTCACTTCAAATAAGAACAAAATTGCTTTTTATGTCATATGAAAGCTGCTGCTGTGCTATCGAAATTATTTCCAGAGATATTACTGGTTGAAAACACAGTCGGGATTAAGATATTTATATGCAAGTGTATAATATATATGATATAAAAATCTCAATCCTGACTGCGTTTTCAGTCAGTGATATCTCTGGAAATACTAATGTCATATGAAAGAAAAGAAACTCTTCTTTCATATGACACAAAAAGCAAGCCTGTGTGTTTTATAATGTACGAGATATAACTGTTTTAAGTGACCCTACCCCCCTCTTTTTCTATACATTTAACAGCCTGTACTCTCCTCCACAGTAACATTCAGTGAGAGGCAGGAACAACTCTCAATACAGAAACAAGGGAAAGAGTGAAAAAATGCAGGATTTCACAGAAAGAATCCAAAATTTGTTAATAAAGTATATTACAAAATTTATTAATGACACAAATACTACCAGAAAATCAAAAGTTGTCTGAAAGTTTAGTTACGCTTTAAGGCCCTTTACATGGGCTGATGGATGACTGAATGTTTCCTTTTGATCATTGTGCACTGGAAAAGGTCCTTCAGCCAACAAACGCTTATTTATTGGCTGTTTCCATCCACACGTGGTGGAACTATGCGTGCAGCCTGTGTTTTCACTGCGATTTCCTAAACTGTTGCAGTTTTGGAAATCGCAGCATGTCAATTATGCCTACGGTTTCCTTATAGGTATAATGGAAACCGAAAGTCCTCGGTGGACTTTCTGTGAAATGCACTGTGGGAAAAACTGTTATGCATTGCCGCTGCGGTGTGTCCCACAGCGCTTTTTTGCAGCGGTCTGCTACGTGGGGGCCTTAACATTAGGCGGCATTTAAAATGATCATTTGTTTGCAGCACATCTTACTGAACAGGTGATGTGCTGTTGACAATAACAGAAACAAAGGGCAGTACAAACAGTTGTAAATTATGAAGGATTGTTTGTGTGGCCATATTTCCTCCAACAATTGGCCACACTAAAAGGCCCTTAAACAAGAACATATTGACTGGCTAAACTGTTCATCGTTTTCAGTGCTAGTAAACAAATATGCTTACCTCCTATTTTTTTTCTTAATATTTTCTTTCCTACACTTGTAAAACATGTTTATCTCTGTAACTTTAGTCAGTGACCACACTGACTATGATTTTATTTATTTCTATTTATTGCCACAGGCATTACTTAATGTATTTACGTAAAATAGCTTTTAAACTTTTCTATGTATGTTCTGTATCCATGGTTATTTGTTTTATAGCAGTTCATTGTGGACTTGATAAATACAAGGGAAGATTTTCTTTACTAAAGAGAAAATGTTTCTGTATTAAAATAAATTCATTGTTCAAGAAATACACTGAAAAAATGGAGATTTCTTATCACCATGTTTTGTTTTACTCTCCTCCTCTCAGCTCCTGTACCTATGTAGATTCACTAGACTTTTGAGCATGGACATCCCATCATGTGATCTTCTAGAATAATAACACTTTCACAAGAATACAGATCATATAAAAGAAAGCCTAATCCCAAGAGAGTTAGGGACTTTTCAGGGGATTGAGAGTAATCTGATTGTATAAGATGTTGTGTAGTAGAAATCTGACGGACTATACATAATGGGAAGACATAGACTTCTGTTTTTTTCATGTAGACCCTGGGTCCTTGTGAAATACTTTAGAACACGTCCCATCTTGAGGCTTCTCAGTCCTGCATCCATCTTTTTTTTAGCTTTTTGGTTCCTGGAGGTACCACAAAGAATAAAATAAGGTTCATGTAAAATTAAATAGTTATATAGAGGAGATAAGTAGCCGACAATAGTTCATCTCTTAGAAGAAAAAAGGACAGAGAAGTTTAAAATTCACCATATTTACCCCTCTTTTCCCTCATTGGTGCTGTTAAGAGAAAAACATGAGTCCAAGCATATGAATTTGTAAAACCTACCAATCTTGACAGGATCGGACAACATTTCTTGAATATGTATGTTCAGTTTTAGCCTGCTATATTTACATTTATATTTACTACTGCAGGTGAGGAACAAGAAGCAGTAAAAATAGCAAAAATTGGAAATGATTTAGTGAAAATTTCCAAAACCCAATGACAGCTGTAGTGCTGTGCAAAAGTTTTAGGTAGATATGGAAAATACTGCAAAGTAAGGATGCTTTTCAAAACAGAAGTGTTAATAGTTTTATTTCAACTAATAAAATTAAGTGAATGATTAAAAGAGAAATCTAAACCAAATCCATATCTGAATTTGATTTTACCACCATTTGGAGGTGGGATCCTAGAAGAGATGATATGACTATCACAGAGTCCTGATCTCAACAACATCAAATCTGTTTGGGATTTCATAAAGAGACAGTAGGATTTAGCAAGTCTACACAGAATATCTGTTTTCAGTTCTCTATGATGTTGGGAGCAGACTGGGTATTTCCTAAATGATTTACAATTTTTAGTTGTCACCTTGGACGACAATACCATAAGTTTAACTGCCAATTGTTCTCAGCCGTGATCTGTGGCCTAGTCACAGTTCAACCACTGCTGAGAGGCTTCATCAGTATGAAAAGTTATAGTCGGCCCAAAATAGCACAGGGGATGATCACAGAAATTATTTGAGAACCTTGAAAGTCCAAACTGAGACAGAACTTTGATGTCAAAAAGATTAAAATATATCACTTTGAATGCTTTTAAAATTCCACTTCCTTTCATGCAAATCTCTGGAAACAGGGCAGATCAGCACAGTTTGAAGCATTTTAGGTTATGAAGATCCTCAGCTTTTGACAGTACTGAAGGTATAATGCAGTAAACATGTCACATTAAAAATATAGTAAATAAGTCTCTTCAAGAATACATTAGATTTCTGTATTTCTGGAATGCCTTACAAAAAGAGACCCATAGAAATTTGAAGGTGATGAGAGAGAGGCGTATGTCTTCAGATGCTTCACCTAATTGTCATCTTCTGAAAAGCCCTGTATTTGGGTTAACAGACAGATATTAATTGTACTTACTATTAATTCCCAGTTCATGTTTGACTTGAAGCGAGGTTTCATTGTTAAAGTCGAAAATCTAAGAGTGTCTAGCAGGCTTCTAATCTCTGGGATTTAGTTCTGAATAGGACTATTGCAGGGCCCTTCTAAGTCTTACAACATGGAAAAAAGAATTGAATTTTTACTTCCTTTGTCAAAATAGTACAGCTTGAATATTTTCTTTAAGTTGAATTTCTACTACTAGTAAAGGGATAACCTTGGGGGAATAAAAGAAAAGTATGCTGAATGGTTTTTTAATAATTCTTTAGTAATGAAAAATGTCAATATGTTGAATCATTCCAGTGTAAAAACACCATATTTAAGGGACACATAATGAATTACTTGGCTATAGATTGATTATATTACTGCATGTTTATTATTGAAGTATCACAATGTATGTTTTCTACAACACAAACGTTGTGCTGCTGTACAGATATCTATGTGAGTACATAGTGTGATTTGCATAGCTTGAGAGAACAGCAAGAACCTTTTTTTTCTGATGCTAACAATTATTCCATGTGAATGACTGTGTGTGATGTCAGGACATTCTCTAGAGAAAGATTAAAAGAAGCCAAGTGCAATGCCCTGACCTGCAGTGCAGGAGTATAAGATGGTCGATTTCTGGAATAAAAAGAAGACAGTAACCAGAATATAGTAATAGAAAATCATGCAAAAGTACAAGATATTTCAAAATGCAATAACTACTGTTTTTGCCTTAGAAAAGAGCTAATGACGGTTAGGTGAAATTTTCACTGGCTATGCTATTGTATATACTGAGTGGTTTACAGACTGTATAATTATAATATAGTCTTGTACTGCAGTAACTAATTACATTCATATACTAATGTTTTTTTTTTTTTTTTTTTTTTTTGCACTCCCCTTTTCCTTTCTGTACCCCTACCTACCCTTTTAAAATAATACAAACAATTGAAAGAGAAAAGAGCTGATGATCTTACTTAGGCTTATGTTATGGCTCTATTCACACTGGGCTATGTCAGAAGTTTATATTGGTTATGAAAAAAGTATCCAAAATATACTGTGATATCTCCATACCTTTCTATATCTTTCAAAAAACGAACTTATTGCGTTCCTTCCATCTATTCACTGAGCTAACCCTGATATCTCCATTTCTGTCTTTGGTCTTACTATTGCACCAAGGCCCACTTTCTCGGGGTTGTATTTGACTTGGATCTCACCTTCACCCCACATATTCAGGCTCTTGCACATTCTTGTCACCTGAATCTCAAAAACATCTGTAAATTCGCCCTTTTCTCACTGTGGAAACATCAAAACCCCTCATTGTCGCTCTGATTCTTCCTCGTTTTGACTATTGTAACTCTCTACTAATTAGGTTTCCTCTTAATAAACTCTCCCCTCTACAATCTGTCCTGAATGCAGTCGCCAGACTCCTCTTTCTGTCAAACTGGTACAGAGATGCATCTACCTTGTGTCAGTCACTGCACTGGTTTCCCATCTAATACAGAATACAGTATAAAATAATCACACTCACCCATAAATCCCTCCATAGTGCTGAACCTCCCTACATCTCTTCCTCCCTCACAGTCTATCACCCTAACCGTCCTCTCTGTTCTGCCAATGACCTTAGACCTCTTGTAACATCTCTACCTGTTCGGGTCTCTGCGCCACCCTCTGCTCGCACACTGTGGCAAAGGAGGCGTGCTCAGTTTGATTCCTTGCATAGGTTTCTTGTTGCTCAGTCTGAACACTGTCCTAGACTATGCAATTGATTTTCTGCCACACCTGTTTCCTTCACCTTGGTTTTCCTCTGCTCCACTAATAGTTAATCTCAACCTTGCCTGTGTGATTGACAGCCTGTCTACCAATCCAGTCTGGGGCTGGCCCAGACTTTCTATAAACAGGTTGTCAGCCCTCACATGGTCGCAGGTTATTGCTTTGTGTGTTCTGGCTATTACTCCTTGCTGTTTTGTTACTTGTATTCCTATTCCTCACCTCTGGCCTTGACTTTTGACTATTCTGTTGGATTTTTATTCTGTACCGCATTGCTCGTCTGTTACCGAACCCTTGGCTTGCTGACCTCCCTTTTTGTCATTTGTTCTGTCTGTGTTCTGTGTTGTCACTTATTCAGTGTAGGGACCGGCTCCAAGTTGTCGGCTGTCACCTAGGACAGTCAGGCAAGAGGCAGGGCCAGTGGGGGGGTTTTCAGCTTTAGGGCTCACTGTCTTGTTGTGCCCCTCCCCCCAGGGTTCTCCAGTAGCCACTGGGAATTTCTCCTCTAGCAATTCTATTACATCTCTTTTATACGAATATCCCACTCCTGTCTTCAAGACTTTTCTCGAACTGCACCAGTGCTCTGGAAAGCTTTACCCTGGATAATCATATTAACAACCAACTACGGCTTCAAATAAAGCCTAAAATCACCTCTGTTTAGGCAGGCTTATTACGTGATCTGATCACATTGTTCTAAATCTCCGCACACTACACTAACATTTCTTATCCTATTCTATCCTTTCTACTCTATTCCTCAGAACCTGACGCCCCCATGTAGAAGTTATCCTGCACACCATGCACTTAGTATCTGTATAATCACAGATACTGGCTAGTGACAGGCTCATACAGCTTCAGTTGTGTGACTTTATTTATTAAAGGATGGCTAGATCATTGTACCAAACAAGCAGAATGCCCGTTGTCTCAGGGTTGTATTTGACTTGGATCTCACCTTTATCCCACATATTCAGACACTTGCATGCTCTTGTTATCTGCACCTCAAAAACAACTCTAGAATTCGCCCTTTTCTAACTGTGGAAACATCAAAACCCCTCATTGTCGTTATGATTCTCTCTCGTCTTCACTATTGCAATTCTCTACTAAGTGGTCTTCCTTTTACTAAACACTCCCCTCTACAATCTGTCCTGAATGTAGCCGCCAGACTCATTTTTCTGTCAAACATATGCATCTACCTTGTACCAGTTGCTGCACTGGTTACCTATCCACTTCAGAATACGATAAAAAATTATCACACTCGCTCATAAATCTACCCATAGTGCTGAACCTCCCTAACCATCCTCTCTATTCTCCATGTTCTACATTTCTTCACACTAAGCTAACATTTCTTATCCTAAGCTATCCTTCTTATTTCTTTCCTCAGAACCTGAACCCTCCATTTAGAGGTTACCCTGCACTCCATACACTTAGTATCTGTACATTCACAGATACCGTTTGGTGATGGGCTGGACCATTGTAACAAATAAGCCCTCTTACCTCTTGTGTCCCAATATTTCCTCATAGATTGTAAGCTCTCACAAGCAGGGCCCTCACTTCTAATGTTTGATACATTAATTCTTTGTCACATTGTAATATCTAATACTGTCTGTTCATGTGTCCTCTGATTTGTAAAATGCTGCAGAATATGTAGGCGCTATATAAATAAAGTTATCATCATCATAGGCCAAAGGTAAGACAAAAGAGTGGCCTTTTTGAAATATATTTGACTGGTTAATATCTAGAATGTAATTATGTCTAGGAAAATGTGGAGCAGGGACTTCTTAAATGTAATGTTCAGCCCATTCCTTAGTACAGAGCAATGCATCCAATGTGTACTGCTGTGCAGAGTTCATTGGGCGCTTCTCCAGGAATTTTCTTGTTACATATCAAGTCCAATTGAACACACTTCCACCTGAAGTGGAGATATTGTAGAGGTCCTATATACAGTACCTCTATGACAGCTTTATTAAGGCACCATAAAAGAGGTATGTGAATAACCCCAGTAAATGTTGTACATTCAGGCTGATATTTCATGGTAAAATAATTGTAGTCATTGGAGAGAACTGATGCAAGTCTAAAGTTTAATGAGAAAGGTTTGATAATAGTCAATGCTCATCAGATTAGTACATGCTTGCAGATGTTGCTGGAATGAGATGAAAAATAAAACTAGACAAATAATATAACATCATTAGGAGGATATTGTATTAAGCCGGTCAGACAGGAGATAATAGCCAAAATAGCCATCATAGTCATTTGTGAGCAGATTATGTAGACTGTATTCCCAGGGAGAACAGAAAGTGAGGCTTGCTGATGACATCCATCATCGTATTTCAGGAGATTGGTTGAGCCAGCATGCAGAATAAACAGCTTGATGTGCTGAAAATTTTCAGCTTGGCCCTTGGGAAACCCTTTAAGGCTAAATTTACAGACAGAAGTTGATCTAAAACTGCACTAAAAACTTTCTCAAAAATGGCATGTGTGAATCTTGCTTTTGTATTATTATTAAAATATGTTCCACATAGTGTATATAATACTTTCATAGTATACACTGATAGAATTATTTAAAAGGGTTGTCCAGCTTTTAGAAGAAAGAGCTGGGGAGCTGCATGTAATGAAATAGCAAAAAAAATCCCATACCAGTTAAAGGCAGTGTGTCACCAGGGTGGAGCGTATATTAAAACAGCAACACAATTAGATAGGTCAGGCTCACCTCACCTGGATGTAACGCCTTTTCCCCATGAAAATGTGAGTTTCTATTGCCATGATAATCATTTATTTCACAATAAGTAAATGAGCAGTCTGAAGCACCAAAGACGGCTCTGTTGATCCAAACTGCTCTAATATACCCTCCTCCATATGCCTGTGACTAAAGTGCTTTTGTTGTGATAGATAGTTCCTATATATCCCCAACATGAGACTAATCCTGTTTATCTCCTGCACTTTCTGCTTACTTCTCCCCCTCCTCTCTTCATAGACCTCTATAGACATGTGTAATCTCAGTCATGTGACATGCAGTCTGTCTCGTAATGAATATAGAAGTGATTTTCAGAGTAAAAGACAGTTTGGCAGAGGGAAGGGGAGCAAGGAAATAGTCTGATAAGAGCAAAAAGAAGTGTTTTTCTCTGAAAAGATAAAATATAAAGTTTCTTATAATTGCATACAAAGTTTATTGAAAAAATAGTACTTATTTTATAATGGTCGGTAGACCATAGTCTGGAGAAGTGACAAAGGAAGGTGAGACAGGGAATGACAGAGTCATGTTACATGATTTATAGGCAGAAGTAAAGGCAGTAGAACAGCACACCAAAAATGGTTTTGCTCCTTGAATTTATCTCATCACACACTGCTTGTGTGTAAACTTTTTGTTTCCACCGCAGCGTTTTCGTGATTACACCCCTCATCCGGCATAAATAACTTGATCATAATGGATGGAAGTCCTGGGGTGTGTTTTCAGCAGTAAAGGCTCATGTGCCTCTTTAAAGCCTCCATTTACAGTGGGGAAAAAAGTATTTAGTCAGCCACCAATTGTGCTTCCACTTAAAAAGATGAGAGAGGCCTGTAATTGAAATCATAGGTAGACCTCAACTATGAGAGGAAAAATGAGAAAACCTATCTAGAAAATCATTATCTGATTTTTTAAGAATTTATTTGCAAATTATGGTGGAAAATAAGTATTTGGTCACCTACAAACAAGCAAGATTTCTGGTTCTCACAGGCCTGTAACTTCTTCTTTAAGATGCTCCTCTGTCCTCCACTCATTACCTGTAGTAATGGCTCCTGTTTGAAATTGTTATCAGTATAAAAGACTCCTATCCACATCCTCAAACAGTCACACTCCAATCTCCACTATGGTGAAGACCAAAGAGCTGTGGAAGGACACCAGAAACAAAATTGTAGACCTGCACCAGGCTGGGAAGACTGAATCTGCAATAGGCACGCAGACTTACAGAAAGCGTTTGACCTCTGTCATTGCCAACAAAGGATATATAACAAAGTATTGAGATGAACTTTTGTTATTGACCAAATACTTATTTTCCACCATAATTTGCAAATAAATTCTGTAAAAATCAGACAATGTGATTTTCTGGATTTGTTTTCACATTTTGTCTCTCCGTTCTTGTGATCATTTTGACCCCATGGGGTGAGATCTTGCGTGGAGCCCCTGATCGAGGGAGATTATCAGTGGTCTTGTACGTCTTCCATTTTCTAATTATTGCTCCCACAGTTGATTTTTTCACACCAAGCTACTTGCCTATTGCAGATTCAGTCTTCCCTGCCTGGTGCAGGTCTACAATTTTGTTTCTGGTGTCCTTCCACAGCTCTTTGGTCTTCACCATAGTGGAGTTTGGAGTGTGACTGTTTGAGGTTGTGGACAGGTGTCTTTTATACTGATAACAATTTCAAACAGGTGCCATTACTACAGGTAATGAGTGGAGGACAGAGGAGCCTCTTAAAGAAGAAGTTACAGGTCTGTGAGAACCAGAAATTTTGCTTGTTTGTAGGTGACCAAATACTTATTTTCCACCATAATTTGCAAATAAATTCTTAAAAAATCAGACAATGTGATTTTCTAGATATGTTTTCTCATTTTGTCTCTCATAGTTGAGGTCTACCTATGATGTCAATTACAGGCCTCTCTCATCTTTTTAAGTGGGAGAACTTGCACAATTGGTGGCTGACTAAATACTTTTTTTCCCCACTGTATGTTCTCTCAGAGAGTGATGCCTGGACCTCTGTATGTCTGAACATCATTAATAGTGACCTGACCCTCCACTCCTTTGCACAGGTCTGACATTTTAAGCTTTGATCATATTACATGTTGCAGAAACAATTTCATGGTAATGTTTTATATTCAAGTATTGCAATAAAAGTTAGGTATTATTCACACAAACACATGTCTCTTCCGAGTGGCACACAGACTTATACGAGCCAATATGGCTATTCAAACATATGTTTTCAAAATGGATTCATGGATCTGTTCTGAGATACTCTTGCCCATACTCTCCCATTTACATCTATGGGAGCAAGAATGTAAAGGACTGCACACAGATGACACAGAAGTGCGGACAATAAAATGAATAACATAGATAACATATGGACATAAAAAAATCAACATGGATGTAAGGCTGACTTTCATACAGATGAAAAATGGTCCTTTTTATGGAAGCAAATTGGACACGTTTGTATGAATAAGGCACTGTTATTTCAAAAACTTTGCATTGATGAATAAATTAATCGCACAGGGGATTACAAGATGCTTTGTAGTAATTTGTAATAGAGGGGAAAAAAATTATTGTATTAGCAATGGTAAACCTTGCTGGTGTCTGCACAGTGCATATAAGTAGACGACGCTTTCCCCTGCCGTCACTCCATGCAGTAAACATGTGACTTCGCTCACAGATGGGCTCTCCTTCTACTGGTCTATTTGTTTATTATCTAGCTATCCTTATTTCCTGTGTCTTTCCTCTTCCAGTAATACCCTTGGACTTGTTTGGTTTCATTTGCTCCATCTTTTTGCATGTTACTCGTCAGCTATATATCTAGCTTTCTACCTTGCCTTTACGTTTACACACTTTTCCCTACTTTTCTCATCTACTGTCTTCTTGTCACTCATCTGCTATGCCCTTAACTTTCTACTTTGCCTTTACTTTTAGATACTTTTTCCTATTATTTCTAGCCCCTCCATCTCTTTCACTTAGGTTCTAACTATGCTAAACTATGGATATTGCTTATGCGCAACATTATTTATGTGTGACTACACTTTCTATTATTATGGCTTGTTTAATGTCTATTGTCCTCCACTGATGTGACTTCACAAAGGCATAACTCCTAACTGTCCCGGATTCAGCGGGACAGTCCTGGATTCTGAGTCCTGTCCCACTGTCCCGGTCGGTGGGATGTATTTCTCAGTTTCAACTCATCTGCAACCGGAGAGGACACAGATGAGTTGAAACTGGAAATAGTGACTAGTATGAATGAATAATTGAATACAAAAATGATGTTTTGTACAAGGAGAGAGACATAATATTGTGAGGGCAACTTCAGGGGGGACATTAAATCGAAGGGGTATCTGGAGGAGGACTTTATACTGTAGAGGCAACTGGAGGGGGGGCATTAAACTGTGAGGGCAGCTGGAGGAGTTACTTTAAACTGTGGGGTCAACTGGAGGGGGACATTAAACTGTGAGGGCAGCTGCAGGAGTTACTTTAAACTGTGGGGTCAACTGGAAGTGAACATTAAACTTTGAGAGTAGCTTGAGGGGGGACTTTATTCTGTGGGGGCAACGGGAGGGTGGACATTAAACTGTGTGGACAGCTGGAGGGGGACATTAAATCATGGGGGTAGCTGGAGGAGGACATTAAATTGGGGGAAACTGGAGGGGGACATTAAACTGGGGGCAACTGAAAAAGAATGGAAAAAAACCCAAAACATTTCTTGGAGTGATACATACAATTATGTTAACTCCATCAATGCAAAACTCTGCTCTGCAGTGTATTTTTCACTGTATTCAGTCTCTTTACTGTATCATTACTCCTTTCCTTATCTGTTGGCAGGCACATGCCTGTACTATGTGACATATCAAGTGACTAATAAGCAACTGTATCTCCCATGAGTATGTGCTCAAATGGAGAGAGCATGGAAATATGAAAGCTCCGCCTGCCAGCCCATCACAACTAACACACCTGGAGCATCAGCATTTTCTGGTGTTGCATTGTTAATGAAGAGGCTAACTATGCCTCACCTATATGCAACACTAAGTCTAACCCACCTGGTTTGACATGGATACAGCAGGTGGTGCCTCATACTAAGTAACAGGAGGCAGCGCCACTACTGGATCTACAGCATACCAGGCACCACCTGATTTTACCAATTCCATTCTAACATCTACTAAAAGCACAGGGGTGGACAAAGTGTTTCCACTATCTCACAGCTGCTGGTGGATGTTACTATGGGACCAGATATAGGAAGTACTTCATACCATGAGGGAAAAAGTGAGCATAGATCTTGATTCTGCTTTGTGTGTTTTTGAAGCTTTCTTCGGGCAGCATGGTGGCGCAGTGGTTAGTATTTATTGCCTTGTAGTGTTGGGGTCCTGGGTTCAAATCCAACTAAGGGTAACATCTGCATGGAGTTTGTTCTTGTCCTTTGTGCGTGGGATTCCTCTGGGTACTCAGGTTTCCTCCCACATGTCAAAATATACTAATATGTAAATTGTCTTCCTGTGAAACAACTGACCCTTGTGAGTACTGTGGATGAGTACCTATTTGGCAGCCACTAACTCCCTTGTGCTTTGAGTCTCTTGGTGAGAAAAGCACTTTACAAATGTTTGTCATTTTATTGGGAATACCTGTTTATGGTTTTTATGTAGTAAATCTATCCCAATGAGAATAATGAAGATACATTTTATAATCAGTTTAAATCACTAAATCACTATGTTCAGAACTTAATGAAACCCTGTATCTATGCTGACTAGGATCAAGGCACCAAAATTCTCACCCATCACTTGGATATAGTTAACCCCAGTCTTTTTCATCATATTAACAACCACCTAAGAATATAAAATATATTGGGGACTGGTGCACTCCAGAGAGGGGTTAACTATCTCCAAGTCTAATGTTGTGCTGGGTGGGAGTTTTGGTCCCTTTATCTTGGCTGTATAGCTACAGGGTTTTATTAAGTTATGAAGAAAAGTGCACTGGTACATAATATAGTGATTTAAACAGACAGTTTGTTGTTTTAGGTAGTGCAAGTTTCCTATTTTGTATCCAGCAGCCTCTTATGTTCTAAAGCAGTAATCTTTTGTAATGTGTGGAAGAGAGTATTGTGATGGTAGATTATAGGATCTTTGACTTCAATACTGGATTATTAGTCCTAGGCACAGATGGCTCTTTGAGACATTTAAGAAACATTTTATGATCAGTTATTATTTGTTGTTCAGAAATATGGAATGTATACAAAGTGCAATCATAAGTGATAACATTACCATATTTAACCTAAAAATAATCTAACTTTTTATTACCAGTCATTTATACTTGGTGGTTCATCCTGTTGGGAAAACCATGAGTCCATGCATATGAGATTGTAAAAACTACCTATTTTCGCAGGATCTGACTACATTTCTTTAATATGTATGGTCAGTTTTAGAATGCTATATTTGCATTTCCATAGCAGGTGGGTACAAGAAGCAGTAAAATAAGAAAAATTGGAAATGATTGACTATTTCCCACTATAGAACACTTAGACTAAGGCCCCATTTTGTTGCAGATTTTGCTGCGTTTTTTTTAGCTAAAGTCAGAAGTGTATTTAACAGAAGGGAATCGTCTAAGTGCTTCCTTTATATTTTCCATTCTATTTTAAAGAGGACCTTTCATGTCCTCATGCATAAGTGGTTTTATATACTGCCTGAAAGCCGACAGTGCGCTGAATTCAGCGCACTGTTGGCTTTCCTGTTATGTGCCCCGGGGCTGGAGATATCGGTGCCATTAGTTTTGGCACCAATATCTCCCCACTGTACTCGTTCATACAGTGCTGGCCAAAAGTATTGGCACCCCTGTAATTCTGTCAGATAATACTCAATTTCTTCCAGAAAATGATTGCAATCACAAATGCTTTGGTAATAATATCTTCATTTAATTTATCTTCAATGGAAAACCACAAAAAGAATTGTCAAAAAGCCAAATTGGATATAATTCCACACCAAACATAAAAAAGGGGGTGGACAAAAGTATTGGCACCCTTTGAAAAATCAGGTGATGCTTCTCTAATTTGTGTAATTAACAGCACCTGTGGCACATAACAGGTGGTGGCAATAACTAAATCACACTTGCAGCCAGTTGAAATGGATTAAAGTTGACTCAACCTCTGTCCTGTGTCCTTGTGTGTACCACATTGAGCATGGAGAAAAGAAAGAAGACCAAAGAACTGTCTGGGGACTTGAGAAGCGAAATTGTGAGGAAGCATGAGCAATCTCAAGGCTACAAGTCCATCTCCAAAGAGCTGAATGTTCCTGTGTCTACCGTGCGCAGTGTCATCAAGAAGTTTAAAGCCCATGGCACTGTGGCTAACCTCCCTAGATGTGGACGGAAAAGAAAAATTGACGAGAGATTTCAGTGAAAGATTGTGCCGATGGTGGCTAAAGAACCTTGACTAACATCCAAACAAGTTCTAGCTGCCCTGCAGTCCGAGGGTACAACAGTGTCAACCCGTACTATCCGTCGGCGTCTGAATGAAAAGGGACTCTATGGTAGGATACCCAGGAAGACCCCACTTCTGACCCAGAGACATAAAAAAGCCGGACTGGAGTTTGCCAAAACTTACCTGAGAAAGCCAAAAACTTTTTGGAAGAATGTTCTCTGGTCAGATGAGACAAAAGTAGAGCTTTTTGGCAAAAGGCATCAACATAGAGTTTACAGGAAAAAAAAGAGGCCTTCAAAGAAAAGAACACGGTCCCTACAGTCAAACATGGCGGAGGTTCCCTGATGTTTTGGGGTTGCTTTGCTGCCTCTGGCACTGGACTGCTTGACCGTGTGCATGGCATTATGAAGTCTGAAGACTACCAACAAATTTTGCAGCATAATGTAGGGCCCAGTGTGAGAAAGCTGGGTCTCCCTCAGAGGTCATGGATCTTCCAGCAGGACAATGACCCAAAACACACTTCAAAAAGCACTAGAAAATGGTTTGAGAGAAAGCACTGGAGACTTCTAAAGTGGCCAGCAATGAGTACAGACCTGAATCCCATAGAACACCTGTGGAGAGATCTCAAAATGGCAGTTTGGAGAAGGCACCCTTCAAATCTCAGGGACCTGGAGAAATTTGCCAAAGAAGAATGGTCTAAAATTCCAGCAGAGCATTGTAAGAAACTCATTGATGGTTACCGGAAGCAGTTGTTCGCAGTTATTTTGTCTAAAGGTTGTGCTACCAAGTATTAGGCTGAGGGTGTCAATACTTTTGTCCGGCCCATTTTTGGAGTTTTGTGTAAAATGATCAATGATTTGACTTTTTTTTTTCATTCTCGTTTGTGTTTTTTCATTGCAAGCAAAATAAATGAAGATATTATTACCAAAGCATTTGTGATTGCAATCATTTTCTGGAAGAAATTGAGTATTATCTGACAGAATTGCAGGGGTGCCAATACTTTTGGCCACCACTGTAGCCCTGTGCTGTCAGAGGGGCGTTCCTTATTTATTCCTTAATTATTATTGAAATTAACAGCACCGATATCTTCAGCCCGGGGGCACATACTGGGAATGCCGACAGTGTCCCGAATTTAGCACACTGTTGGCTTTCTAGCGGTATACAAAACCGCATATGCATGAGGACATAACTTCCTCACATTACCATGCTGCAGCTCACTCTTCTAATGATTGGGCCTGAGCTGCAATGCCAAGCTCAGACACTATAAAATGCAGTGGAAGAAAACAAAGAAAACATACATGCATTCTTCACTGCGTTTAAATTTTTACCTTCCCTACCCCATATAAGTGTATGGAAAAAAATGCAGCATTTCCCCAGGTAATATTAAGACGCTGCATTTTTCAAAAAACTTTATATTCACGTTTCAGAAAATGCAGAGCTTCCGCAGCATTTTATCCTGCGAAGTGTGGATGAGATTACACAAAATCCCATTCACTTTACTGATGAAAATACAGCATTTTTTTTGTCAAATAGTGAGATGTTGCTCAATGACTAACAATTTCCCTGGTATATTAAAATAAAATGATTATCACCCTCGCTTATATGCTACCTACTAGCACTTGGAAGAAATTTATGAATTGACTTCCTTTGTCTGTACCTTTGGCATGTTGAACCTTTACTATTGACTGTGTCTTTGTTTTTAAGCTGTGTTTCATTGTAATTATATTTTAATAGTGTTTGCCTTTATTCCTAGGATAAAAGCTGTTATGATGATGTCATAATGGTGTTTTTCTTTGCTGCTAGACTGTATTCATTGTGGGGTATCACAATAGCATCTGTCTGTATTACGAGGCTGTGTTCTATTGTGATAATATTACAGATGTGTATGTCTTTACTATTGTGATCATTTTCCAATGTCTTAGTCCTAGGTTGTGTTCTTTTTCATGACATATCAGTAGTGTTGGTCTTTATTCCTAGGCTGTGCTCTATTCTGGTGATGTCACAGAGGTGTTTCTTTTTAGACTGTATTCTATTGAGGAAATATGGTACATATGACTATTCTCCTTGGCTTTGCACAATTATGACAATGTCACATCAGTATATTTATTCATAGGCTGTCTTCTATTGTGATTGTGTCACAGTAGTCCTGAAATCACATTTACACATAAAAGTTGTAAACTAGTGTTATGATTAAATATACTCTGAAACTTGCAATGTATTGAAAGCTATCATGAGTGTTGTACATCCCTACCTATATGTTTGCTCAAGTTCCCATTCAAAACGCTATATAATGACCGATGTTCCTTTAGTAAAAAAAATCAAGCCAAAGACTTATTTGTACTAGAGGAAAATGTTTGGGCAGCCGGCAGCCTTTACGGCATTTTAATATATGTTACGTTTTAATGACCTTGTTATTTTTTTAGAGCCTGCAAAGAACATCTGTCATAAATACCTCAGTTCCTAACCATAATTTTTTCCTTTGTAAAATGAACCTTTAGACAACTGCATATGTAGGAGCAGCGGGGAGCCTGGTGTTAATCCTTGTTACACACATAACATAAGTCTTCTGGTCAGAAGTGCCACTGGTGGTCTGTCTGTCCATAAAAGAAAAATGAGAGACAAACTGAGTGATGACACTGGGAATTGAAGATATCCTGTTTGCCTGTTGTAAAGGACAGAGGATAGTAGCTGAGGGAACTGAGTTGACTATCCTCTTTCCTCTGTTGCCAGGTGTTGTATGCCTTTCATGGCATAGTTAGCTTTGTTCTTGCTCTGTATTTTGTTACTGTGACTTTGCCCCAATGACAAGCAAATTTATCAAATAGGACAGTTTACAACTTACAATGTATTCATTTGATGGTTTTTGCAGTTTTCTGTAATATGTTTGTTAAACAAATTTTATCCCCAAGTAAGACTTATGCAGGTTGGACAAGTTTTATCTACCCACATGGTTGTGTCTATCTCTGTTATTCCACAGAGACCCTCTGCTGTCTGCCCCAGCTGGTGACCTGTACAACAACATGAGTTTACCCTCACGGTGCTTCATGGTGGACTGCTAGGTAACTACAGAAAAACAAGTACTATAATATAATATGTGATAATATAGATTTGTGTCTCAATACCAATACATTTATTGTGTCATTCATGTTATAGTCTCTTTTGCAAACAGCAGATTTCTAGAATTCACTTCTTATTGCAGATAATTTGATTGACAACTGATGACCCAGAATCCTGCTGGAGTCAGTTTACACTCAGGGGAGTCGCTTTATTTCTTATCCTTGGTTCACTTGCAACATTCAGCATGCAGCACTAGAATTTTCATCCATGGATACTCTTAACAAATGTGATTTTTGCAAGTATAATCATGGAAGAATCATTAAAATGATTATCCTAGGAAATATTATTAGAAATGCTATTGAAAACTGTATCATAGTACTGCATGTATAAAAGAGGATGTTTAATCTGTTTTTGTATACTTTTATGTTCCGTGGTGAATAAAAGAAAATCCAGATTGGAAAGGTTATTCTGCAATTTGAAAAAAAAATAAATCTTGCTCTAAAAACTGTACAGCTTTCAAGGAAGGGGGGTAAGAATGATCCTACTGACTACACAAATCATATGGAGGTGAGGAACCTTCAGCAATCCCAGCTTGCTCCATTCACTGTCATGGGAGTTCCAAGAGTTGTAGTTTCACAATAGCTGGAGTGCTGAAGGTTGCCTATACCTTGGTTATACCAAAATTCACTACAAGGTGTATATGAGCTACCATTGCTAATACTCTGATTTTTTTCTCTGATGAGTGATAAGAGAATGAGAGTTACATTGAGCAGCATTTTTAATTTTGGCATGGACTTTGTAGTAAGGCTCAGACATCAACTTCTGACTGGTGGCTCTCTAGTAGTTTTAGAAGCAGTGCTTAGGTCCATGATAAGCAGTCTAGATTTCACATGGTAAAGAGCACCCAACAGTTGTGAACCATGTGCAAGTCTCCTTGTGCTGGTCATAACTGTAGTAGATGAAGCCTATACCATTTTCCTCCATACTTTAATGATAACTAGAGCAGGTTGCTTAGTTCTATGGATGGTTTCCTATCTATAAGCATGACTCATGGGTAAAAAATAACATATAGTACACAACCAACTACTATCTAGTACCCATCATTTGGGGTGTCAGAGAGTCCAAGACTTTTCCACTTATACTTTATATTTTTTTAAATTATGTTTAGCGTTAACTTTCTTCCAGAACACAATATTTAGTTGAAATAGAAAAAAAAAAAAGAAAACTTATTAACGTTTGATTCTTTGCCACTAACCCATATTCTCTGAAGAAATAAAGTGACTATAAATAGCACTTATTTTTTCCTTTAAGACTTTGGAATGTATGACAATGTCAGACAGACGTCTTGTGGAGTTTTCTATAGACCGTGATCATCTTTCTTACTGATTAGCGTATCTTGAGTCGGTCAGGACACAAAACAGGTGTACCATTGATTGCTTTCCAGACAAAGTTTGGGTTCTTGTCTTTTTCCATTGCTGAAAGCGAAGAAGACCTCCTACTGTTGAATTATGATCTTGCCTTTATTCTGATACTCTGAGGATCAGTAGAAGCTTTTACAACAGCCTGAAATGATCTTTTTATGAACTCCTGCACCGACAGCAAAGGAAATATTGTATTTAGTCAAAAGGCTATTGCTGCTGTTATAGACGTCCATCCCTGGCAGGGTTTGTGAGGCTTACCAAAAGAAACAGTACATAACAACAACATAACAATAATATATATATATATATATATATATATATATATATATATATATATATATACAGAACTGTAACAGATTTCTGTTCTTTATGCTACAAACTTACTAATGCTGGAACAGATGGGTGTCAGTAAACCGGCTCTGAGGATTCAAATAAGGCTCTGTGGTGGATGTTTGTCATTCAATTTCGATTTTCGTCTATCGCTTCTTCTGCTGATTTTGGTTGCTAGGCAACCTTCCAACAGTAACTGCTACAGTTATTGCGCCACATCAGTTTGTTTCTTCTGTCAATTATAGCCTGTGAGTCAATTCAGAGAGAAAATTGAACAGTTTGGCGGCTGATTTTTTTTTTTCCTTCTAATTGGTAAAAGAAAGCAAGCAGTTACTGTGCTGGCTGTGACAATTGCTCCTTGGAATCTGCTTAGTGGCTGAAGTCAGTGTGCGTTCTCAGTGCTGGACGGGAGCTTTCATGTGGCTTCTGGGATCATCATGTGCAAGTCTCTCACTTAAAGCAGTCAATTTGCTGTTCAAGAATCACGTCAGACAACAATAACATGTTTGCATCTTTTTTTTTTTCTATTTTTGTTGTCTCTTTCTAAAAGCTAAAACATAGCACAAAGACCAGAATAATAGGTAAGCCAAGATCTTCTGCCATACATACAGCTTTCAACAATCTATATTCTGTCGCTGCTATAGTAATAATAATAATAATATAATTTATATAGCGCCAACATATTCTGCAGCACTTTACAAATCAGGGAACGCATGAACAGACAATATGAGACCTTACAATGTGACAAAGAAATAACATATCAAACAGTAGGAGTGGGGGGCCTGCTCGCAAGAGCTTACATTCTATTAATTTGGCCATTTACTTACAACTAAATCATAAAAGTGTAACTTGATAATACAAAACTTATATAAAATACTAAAAATGTCTTAGATTGCGGAAAATGACATTACTGATTTCTCTCTACAGATGAATTTTTAAATTCCCACAGCTGCCTGCCTTCTCCAAATATAGATACCAGGATTAGAATCAAATTTTAAATGTCCCTTTAAGGCAATCTAAAGTTTATGAGGCATATTTCTGTATTATAAACCCTGAAAAGTTATATGACAGTGTGATAAATATGGTAATACAGAATAAATAGAATTAAAATAGATTTAGCTATGGAATAAAGGGTTCATGCACAAAGCAAGGGCCGTGGCTCCTTGGATGGCTCCTTAGGCATTGAGCTATACAGCCGCTGTATGCTGCAGGCTTTGTCACATGTATGCATGTATGACTGCATATGTAAACTCTCACCTAAAACAATCCTTATACTGAATCCATTTTGTTTAAAATTTGACAGACAAAAGCTCCACATAAGATTGTCAAAGTAAAACAGCACTATTCATAGGAGGGACATACTGAACATAATGTCAAAATGGACTTAACATTTATACTAGCTGACATAGCTTGTTCAAATTGCACATGCTGGTAGTAACTCTTCCTCTATAGTAACTCTTCTTCTGCTTCATTGCAGGTAAATAATAGCTTCCAGGCAGAACAGGGTCTTCACATTATTTTTACATTGGGCTATAATAGGGAAACATTTTAGGGCCCATATTATGGCCTCAAAACCAAGGTCCACAGTAGTTTTAATTTACCAAATCAAGGCCAGTCATAAAAATGAAATAGCTGTCAGTCTTGTTTGAATTGTTTGGATGACTGCTGTCTCGCCCAACTTCCTTACATACCAATACTCTCAGCTGATCACTGCGTTTGTACTGAATGAGCAAGGGGAGAAAGCTGCTGTGAGACTCTGACAACAAAAGGATCAAACAGTTGAAATCCAACTGCTAATCCAGTTGTCAGAGGAGAGTTGGGAGGATCCCACACACTCTGGGTTTGGAAGATATAAATATGATGCTTATGGGCTTTTTTTAGATCACCATACTGATCTATTGTAAGTATGGTTGAATAATATAGTAGTAGGTATTGTGGCCATAATATCTACCTTGAAATACAACCGTAAAGGAAATATATTACTAAAATGGTCTATTTTTTTTTAAACTTTTTAAATGTTTTGATGATTTCATTTTTAATTTTCCATGTCACTAGCCATATATATATATATATATATATATATATATATATATATATATATAGACTGACACCTGCTAATTCTGTAGGAATGTTCATTGTAGCACCTCATTTCCATCGCAAACAAGACAGATAGCATCACAATAAAAGATCACACCTCTACAGATAACATTCATAGTGATCCATCATGCATGCCTAGAAAACTCCCCTATAGACCTCATTGAGTTATCTCCAGACTATTGCTGCCTATGGCCATGACTATGTTGTAAAGCATATCACTAAATGAGCAGGCAAGGTGGCAGCCTTCATAATCAAGTACTGAAAATAGAATTTAAAAAATCTGAAAATAAAAACAGATTTTTTAAAAAGTGATACATTTTGTTTTAATAAATAACTAAATAAATAAATAAATAAAAAAGATTGGTGATACATTCATTTTAAGGACTTATTACATATCCCAAATATTAGGGGCTTAACTAGAAAAGACTGGTTCCCATAGCAAACTTTTGACTTGGCCCCCCCCATGGCATAGCGCCCCCTTTCCTGGCCCGCACACAGTATAATGCTCCATTTACACATACTATAATGTTCCATAGTTGGCTTAACACAGTATAATGTCCCATAGCGGCCCCTCCACACAGTATAATGTCCCATAGCGGCCCCTCCACACAGTATTATGTCCCACAGCGGCCCCTCCACACAGTATAATGTCCCATAGTGGCCCCTCCACACTGTATTATGTCCCATAGTGGCCCCTCCACACACTATAATGTCACATAGCAGCCCCTCCAAACAGTATAATGTCCCATAGTGGCACCTCCACACAGAATTATGTCCCATAGTGGCCCCTCCACACAATATTATGTCCCATAGTGGCCTCTCCACACAGTATTATGTCCACAGTGGCCCCTCCACACAGTATAGCGCCCCATAGTGGCCCTTCCACCCAGTATTATGTCCCATATTGGCACCTCCTCACAGTAGTATGTCCCATAGTAGACCACCCATTAACTATTATTAGAGTATATTAATAGCAGTATTTGTTGGGGTTCACTCAACAAATACTCTTGCCTTGGGCCTGCGGCCTTACTTACCGAGGCGGTCATGAGCAGAAACGGGGATTGGTAAGTAAATGGAGCCTGTTACCTGCTGGGGTTACTCCAGCATGTAATGGCCTATAAAAAAAAAAAAGCATCGGGGCCCACGGGCTCCCTAAGGTCCCGGGGCATGTGGCAGCTGCTAAAGCTGCTATGGCGGTACTTACATCGCTGCCCAATATTTAGTGCCATTATCAGGGACGAGTACTCCTATGAACGTTTGTTCTCGCCAACTGCTCTGCCTAGGGATTCTGACTAATCCCATCCACACATTGCAGAGAAAATCCACAGTGGAAAAGCTGCTTTTCAAAAATGCTTGCTTTTTTGAAAATCGCAGCATGTCAATTATACCTGCGGAAAAGCTGACATTTTCTGTATAGGTATAATACAGTCATGGCCAAAAGTTTTGAGAATGACACAAATATTATATTTTCACATGATCTGCTGCCCTCTGGTTTTTATGTGTGTTTGTCAGATGTTTTTATCACATACAGAAATATAATTGCATTCATATTATGAGTAACAGAAGCTTATATTGACAGTTAGAATGAGTTAATGCAGCAAGTCAATATTTGCAGTGTTGACCCTTGTTCTTCAGGACCTCTGCAATTCTCCCTGGCATGCTCTCAATCAACTTCTGGACCAAATCCTGACTGATAGCAGTCCATTCTTGCAGAATCAATGCTTTAATTTTGTCTGAATTTGTTGGTTTTTGTTTGTCCACCCGTCTCTTGATGATTGACCACAAGTTCTCAATGGGATTAAGATCTGGGGAGTTTCCAGGCCATGGACCCAAAATCTCTATGTTTTGTTCCCTGAGCCATTTAGTTATCACCTTTGCTTTATGGCAAGGTGCTCCATCATGCTGGAAAAGGCATTGTTGAGCGCCAAACTGCTCTTGGACGGTTGGGAGAAGTTGCTCTTGGAGGACATTCTGGTACCATTCTTTATTCATGGCTGTGTTTTTAGGCAAGACTGTGAGAGAGCCGATTCCCTTGGCTGAGAAGCAACCCCACACATGAATGGTTTCAGGATGCTTTACACTTGGCATGAGACAAGACTGGTGGTAGCGCTCACTTCTTCTTCTCCGAATAAGCTGTTTTCCAGATGTTCCAAACAATCGAAAAGGGGATTCATCAGAGAAAATGACTTTACCCCAGTCCTCAGCAGTCCACTCCCTGTACCTTTTGCAGAATATCAGTCTGTCCCTGATGTTTTTTCTGGAGAGAAGTGGCTTCTTTGCTGCCCTCCTTGAGACCAGGCCTTGCTCCAAGAGTCTCCGCCTCACAGTGCGTGCAGATGCACTCACACCTGCCTGCTACCATTCCTCAGCAAGCTCTGCACTGCTGGTAGCCCGATCCCGCAGCTGAAACACTTTTAAGAGACGGTCCTGCCGCTTGCTGGTCTTTCTTGGGCGCCCTGGAGCCTTTTTGGCACCAATGGAACCTCTCTCCTTGAAGTTCTTGATGATGCGATAGATTGTTGACTGAGGTGCAATCTTTCTAGCTGCAATACTCTTCCCAGTTAGGCCATTTTTGTGCAGTGCAATGATGACTGCACGTGTTTCTTTAGAGATAACCATGGTTAACAGAAGAGAAACAATGATGGCAAGCACCAGCCTCCTTTTAAAGTGTCCAGTGGTGTCATTCTTACTTAATCATGACAGATTGATCTCCAGCCCTGTCCTCATCAACACCCACACCTGTGTTAATGGAGCAATCACTGAAACGATGTTAGGTGGTCCTTTTAAGGCAGGGCTGCAATGATGTTGAAATGTGTTTTGGGGGATAAAGTTCATTTTCTAGCCAAATATTGACTTTGCAAGTAATTGCTGTTAAGCTGATCACTCTTTATAACATTCTGGAGTATATGCAAATTGCCATTAGAAAAACTGAAGCAGTAGACTTTGTAAAAATTAATATTTGTATCATTCTCAAAACTTTTGGCCATGACTGTAGAAGCAGAAAATCTGCAGGGGAAAACTCTGTGAAATCGCAATGAAAAACGTTGCAGAAAAAAAACGCGTTGTATCTCCACTGTGTTTTTTTCCGCAGCATTTTTTTTTTGCTGCGCTTTGCTATGTGGGGCCTTAGCCTTAATGTGGATAAATGTAAAGTTATGCATCTGGGCAGTGGAAATAAGTGTTACAATTAGGCATTATATAATAAAACACTGGGTAAGACTACTGCTGAAAACGACTTGGTGATATTGGTGAACCCTGAACAGTAAACTTAACCCCTTCTTGACATCCACTGTAGTATTACACCAGATGTCGGGTATTTAAACATGGTGGTTGTTCAGCAGTTGAGGGGTCGCCATAGCCATTGGGTCTCTGCTATATTATACAGCAAAGACCAGGTGCTAATGCCCACAATCAGTGCCCGCAAAGCTGACTGATGCACCATTTTCCTTGCAATGCCATTTGGGGGAATGAGATCCGGGGCCAGAGATCCATTGCCATGGCAGCCAGGAGCCCATTGAAGGCTCCCAGGCTTGCCTGGCATTAAATTTTATTACAGGCTGCTATATGCAGCCTGTAATAGAAGTGCCGATAATTTGCAATTAATTAGTATTTATAGTATTAGTATTTTAAAGCTTTATTAGTAATCAGAAGCCCTGGGGTAATACACATGTTACCTATATCACAATATACTTACTATGCTGCACAGGTGTTTCTGTTCTGTGGTCATGTTACCATCTAGCCCTTTGTGTTTTTCACTCATATATGTGTGTTTTAACTATTTTTGATATTTTTGTAAATAATTATAGTAAGTATAGTAATAAATAATTTTGTGTTTGGCCTTGTTTTGGTTTTGGATTTATTTGGTGATATGGTCAGACTTGATATTGATGTGTGTTGGTGGTTAACACATAAAATTCCAATAAACTTGAACATGGGACATGTTCAATCCATATACAGTGACATTTTTTTAGCCACCAAAATTACATTTTAAAGTGGTCTTCTACATATATATATATATATATATATATATATATATATATATATATGGGTTTTTCCTACAATCTGAGAGACTTTCCCCAAAACACTGATTTAGACCGTAGAAAAAAATCAGACATATAGAACACTTGCATTACCTGGAAAAGGAAATGCTTGGCTTATTACCTTCAAATTCTAGTCTTCGAGTCTATTGACATCATCAGACACCCTTGGTCAAATCATCTCAGGGGAACTGTCGATTGACTGAGTTGGATTTTTCATCTGATCACCATTGTTTCCCCCAAATTTAATCTGGCGCCTTAGAGGTCTGGTTGTACTTTTACCTGTATAGAATAAACATGCAAGTACTGAATATACCTTTGCTGACAAAAATACATTCATCTTTCTGTGAATATCTGATTGCCAAAAAATATGGTGCATGTGTCATAAGACTGTTAACTCAGCCATGATGTGAATGAAACACCTTTTTTCTTTAAATGAAATTCCAGATCTTTGACAGCTGGGTAAAAAAAGCGTCTGGTTAGTGAAATTCAGTCAACAATGATGTGTGTTATTGATTGTAAATATAATAACAATTATTAGTCCTTTGTTGAATGTGAAATGCTTATCCAGCTGATAGGCACCTTGCCTGCATTTACATACAAGCATATTCTCTCTATGGCAATTGCAGACTTAATTACAGAAATTATACATGCCTGTGCAAAATCTTCCCTTTCTCCAGTTGCTTTGCACACCATGAGGTTAAAAAGCTTTTGGAATAAAAGGGAAAGACAAATAGGTGATAAATCTGCTGTGTTCATTTCATTTGAATGAAACCCAGATATGTTAATAGGGAACAGGATACTATGAATTTTTATTGTTGTTTTGGCTTGTATTTTAAAATCCCTTTTGAAAAACGATCCCTTTGTCTTCTTTCTCCAGCGCCTTGCAACCTATTTTTCTACAATCTCAAGAATAATTCACTTATGCAAATAGGCAATGAGTGCACTATCTAGACTTCTGCTAAAAGAAGCACATTTAGCCAGAGATAAATTTCAGATTTTGCTTGTTTAAAGGTATAAAGATATGCATAGGGTTTGTTTAATGGGCTGTTTCTTTGGAACACAAAATGCTGAATCAGTTGGGAAGTAAATACATCCTAAGGCTAAGGCCCCACATAGCGAACCGCAGCAAAACAGACACAGCAAAAATGCAGTTTTCTTCCGCAGTCTTTTTCATTGCGTTTTTGCTGCATTTTTTTTGTTTTTTCTTCCTTTATTAAATCTATAGGGAAAATGCTTGTGTGTCCGCAGCTAAAATTGACATGCTGCATCTTTCAAAACGCAGCTTTTCGGCAGCTGTTTTTTTCCGCAGTGTGTGGATGAGTTGAACCAAAATCTCATTCATCTTGCTGATATTGTAAAATTCAGTGTTCGTTTCTGCAACATAGGGCCTTAACCTAAGTCAGGAAATGTATTATTTTACTAATGATGGAAGGGTATTGTGTGAAAACAATGTAAGGCTGGGGCCCCACCCCCACTTTGCGGAAAAATACGCGCAGCGGACAGGCTGCCATTTCCAAAACCGTTGAGGTTTTGGAAATCTCAGCATGTCAGTTACACCTACGGAAACGCCGGCGGTTTTTCTATAGGTATAATGCAAGCAGGACTTTTCTGTCCGTGGAAACCAGGCGGAAACCCAGCGGACCCCATTATAGTTTATGGAGTCTGCGAGTTTCCACGGGTAAACGCTTTTTAAGCAGATAGGGTTTCTGTTTTTTGGATCCCCAAACGCTAGTGTGAACCTAGCATAAGTGACACATGATGCTTTTGAACTAAGAGCCCTTGCACATGTCCCATCCGTGGAAAACGGTTCGTGTGTGGGTGTATTTCCCAGACTGAACATAATGCTATCAGTACATTAGTGTAGCAATTGGGGAGCTCATTGTATCATTATTGACTATATGCAGTGACTCCTATGCACACTGCCGAGTTCAATCTGGGTATTATGGCCCACGTATGGATTATTTTCCATGGATGGATAACTTTGAACTGGTGATACACAGACCTTTCACATGTACTGATTTGAAAGATACAATTTTTTTTTTTTTTTTTTACTGGTCCTGCAATCACTAATTTCTTCGCATCCCCTGCAGTTTAGAAGAATACTGTTTTAGTTATGCTAAATGTAACAAGGGTACCATTCCATGCATGTCACTTTCAGGACCAATTCAGCAGTGGCATTGTCGATAATGCATTGTAGTGTTAAGTGGTCAGTATAATTACTGCTTAACTAACAAAATATATAATTAAAGGGGCTGTCCAGGGTTAATATCAACATGGCTGCTTTCTTCAAGAAATGGCCCCACACTTTTCCTGCTCACCTCCTTTGGAAAGAATAGGACTGGGTTGCAATACCACACAAAATCTATGATCAGCTGTGGCACTGTTTCTGGGAGAAAACTGGAATGTTTTTAAATCTAGAACATGCTTTTCAACACATAATAATTGAACTGTAAAAATGAAGAGAAGCGTAAAAGAAATTTTTTGTTTAGGTTTTTTGTGCATGGGCTTTAGGAGAGACTTCCTTCATGGACGTCACCCATGCATGCCATTCCTCTGTAGTATACTCCATATTCTGTCACAGGAAAAGCTTGCACCAGTTTGGCTTTACACTTTAGCTAACTGCTTTGAACTTGCATGGTGATTTTCTGCAAATCTTCTCATTAGAAGATGCTCCTGTTTAGGTGTTAAGTTCATATGGGTGGTCTGGACATCTCTGTAAGATTTGAAGTTCCAACTTTATTAATTTTTTTGTATCACTTTTGCTACAGTATTTTGACTTATAAATAAAGCTTTGCTAGTCTTCTTGTAGCCATCCCCTTTCTTTTGTAAAGAAATTATTTTCTTTTTCAGATCTTATGACATTTCTCTTCCAAGTGGTGCCATTGCTGACACCATGAAATGGAAATGGGTTTTCTTTTTTAAGTAACACCCTTTTATAACAAAATGCTGGACACCCTTTTAATGAGTAATTAGATTCACCTGTGATTAAATTCTTGTTAACTAGAATTTTGTAGCCTAAACTTTAGCTTTGCTTAACACCTTCCCGTCACAGGTATTTTTCGATTTTCGTTTTTGACTCACTGCCTTCCAAAAGCCATAACTATTTTTTTTTCATTCACAGAGCCATATAAGGGCTTCATTTTTGTGGGACAAATTTTATTTATTAATGTTACCTTTTAATATTTTTTACGATGTCCTAGGAAGCTGGAAAAAAAATTCAGAATATGGCGGAATTAGAGAAAAACTGCGTTTGTGCAACTTTCTTACGGGCTTTGTTTTCACAGCATTAATTGTGCGGCCAAAATGACATGTCACCTGTATTCTATAGGTCGGTATGATTTTGGCGATACCAAATTAAGGATGGGGCCCTATGTTGCGCAAACTGGCCACGGTGAAAAACATGCTACAAAAAAACGCTGCGTTTAACATTACCAGCAAAGTGGATGGGATTAGCCAGAATAGGAAATGCTGTGATTTCAAAAACGCTTGTGTTTTTGAAAATCACAGCATATCAATTATACCTACAGAAACGCTGGCGTTTTCCGTATAGGTATAGTAGCTGCAGAAAGTCTGCAGAGGAAAACTCTGCAGACTTTCTGTGAAAAACGCTGCAGCAAAAAACGCTATGTGTTTCCGCCGTTATCTTTTCCGCAACTTTTTTTGGCTGAGGCTCGCTACGTGGGGACTTAGCCTTATACAGTTTTCTTTTACATTTTAACCCCTTATAAAATACCAAAACATTGCAAAAAAATAAAAAATCTTGGAATTGCCATATTTTTGTATCTTGCCATATACTTTTTTTTATTTATCTGTGTATGGGGATGCATAAGGTTTCTTTTTTTGTAGGGCCAGATGTGCTTTTTTTATAAACCATTTTGGAGTGGTGCAAAAATGGCAGTTTGACTCTTTTGATTTTTTTTTCCCGTTATAGAGTTCACCATAAGGGAAAAATATTTGTATAAGTTTGTACACTAGGCTTAGACACAGGGATATGTAATTTGTTTGTGTTTCCTTTTATTTATGCATTTTTATATTTGTTCTAGGGAAAAGGGGTGGTGATTTGAATTTTTAATTCTTTTGTATTTTTTAAATATTTTTAGCCTTTTTTTGTTTTACTGTAATTTTATGATTCTTTAAGGGTCTAGAACCTGAGGGGGTCTGATCCTGCTATTACATTACAATGCATTGCAAAAATATGGCACTTCTATTACAGGCTGCATAGATCAGCCTGTAAAAAGGTGTATGCCAGAAAAGCCTGAAAGCCTTCAATAGGCTCCCAGCTGTCATGGCTATGGATCACTACCCCTGGATCTCATTCTGAGGGCCGGCAATCCATCCCAAAAGGAAACTTAAGGTAATCTGTAAAACCTGTTGGGGTGTACTCATTTATGCTGAGAACTGTATCTATCCAACTGTCTTTTATCCAAGAAATTGATCCACATATTAGCTGTATAGCACTCTCTCTTTCACATATGTTCTGTCCTATAATGCTAGTTCCACACTAGTGCCAGACTCTCCGTCATTTGAGTCTGATGGAGAGCCGGACCACTACAACAGCAGTTACACTAGGAGGCTGCAACCCTATTGAGTATAATGGGGTCTGCCGGGTGTCCTGTTTCCAAACTGAAAGTGGTGGAGAAAAAAAGTACTCCTTGCAGGAGTACTTTTTCTCTGCCAATTTTCAGTGGCCTCTGCGAAGTAGATGTGCAGCCACCATAAGCTATAAGCTCTTCTCATATAAAATACAATAACCATTGTATTCTCTATGCTATGTTTTGACTGCTTCCTTTGTGCTTCGCTATGGAATATGTTGCCAGTATATAAGCAACCAGAAACAGATACTTATAAGATCTGGTTTCTGATAACAGAGATCATGTGGATTGTTATATGATACCTCATCTTCTTATTAATATTAATGCTATTATTAGTAATATTATGCGGAATAGATGTTTTTGAAGTCTGTAGCTCTCTTCTATATCATTGCAGATTGCTTGTGTTTTATAGAGTAAATGTTGGAAGCAAAGCTGCCTGTAAAACTGATTTCACAGCTGTCTCTTTTATTATACCCCCTGTGTGCTAGCCAATTACTGTACTGCTGTTACAGTCAATCACTTGGATTCCCTGATTCTGTAAAGGTCTGCTAAGGTCCTTGTTCATGCATGAAAACATGGAGAAAGGGTGTACATGTATCTTCCATCCCCTTCTCAATGAACACTCACTATAAGAAATAGCATGAACGTTGTACAATATTGCAGATTCCTCACACGTACGTATAGTATAGTATGAAGATGTAAGTACTACATTATATATTATAATATATATATATATATATATATATATATATATATATATACACTCAACTTCTAAACTTACAAATGGAACCTGTGAGAAAATGTGTTAAGAATATACGACAGTGATTTTTTTCCTGTTCAGTTATCCTGCTATTATATCTTGTCTAGGCCAATATATAGTCATAAAAGTTAAATTTAGCATTGCATTGGTGTATCCTTTAACGTCAATCTGACATAACAGATTCATAATGCTTATAAACATAGCGGACCACATTTATTAATAGTTAGACAGTCTTAGCCTAACTTAGACAGGCAGTCTGGAAATGTACCAGATTTATCACAGTGTCTGATGCTGGATGAAAGATCTGGTGCATCTTTAGACTGTCTAGTCTAAGTTTATACCACCTATTAGTTGGTTTATTTTACTACAGAATTTTACCTCAAAAGTTTGGTTCAGTTTGGCCCATTGAGGCATTTAGGCTGTTTTACAGTACCAGAAAAGTGAACGAGATTTCATTTCATCTCATCCATAAATTGCCAGGGAAAAAAGATGCAGAAAAACTGTGTTTTCAAACATGCTGAATCCCAAGCATATATTATCTATAGATTATAATCCTATGAAGATTGATACTACCCAAATAACATAGGTATAATAGAAACAGAAAGTCCGCAGAGGAAAACTCTGTGGACTTTCTCTGAAAAATGCTGCAGAAAAAAAAATGCTTCCACAGTGTTTTTCACAGAAAGCCCGTAGCATTTCCGTAGGTACAACTGGACATGCTGCGATTTTCAAAAAGTGAGCGTTTTTGAAAATACAGTTTTTCTGCTGCAGATTTTTTTCTGCAAAAAACTGTTGCAAACGGATGGCCATCTGTTTACCTAGAGATCGATGTATACTACATTTTTTGTGTCCTTATTTTTGGGTTATTGTTTTTTGCATCCATTAAAAGTATATACTAAGCTGATGTAAAAAACTTGATATGAATGGAGCCTTACCTTGTTACATCAGCTGACATGGGGTTAGAGAACCCAATCATATAGCGAAGAGTTGATCACTGGCCTGATTATATCTTATCTTCAAAGCGGACAATTCCTTAAGGCCAGGACTTCACGTTGCGAATACGCTGCATTTTGGCCGCGGTAAAATATGTTGTGTATTACAGTATCTGAAAAGTGGATGGGATTCTGGCTAATCCCATCCACACATTGCAGAAAACAAACCACAGCGGAAATACCGTGATTTAAAAAACTTGACATGCTGCGATTTTTTTGTAAATCGCAGAATGTCAATTATATCTACGGAAATGCGGGTGTTTTCCATATAGGTATAATAGGGATGGAAAGTCCGCAGAGGAAAACTCTGCAGACTTTCTGTGAAAAGTGCTGCGGAAAACGCAATGTGTTTCCACCACGGTCTTTTCAGCAGTGCTTTTTGGCTGTGGCTCGCTATGTAGGGCTTTAACCTTAAAACATTTTAAATAAAACTGTAACAGTTTGGACTTCTAAATTCAACATGAAATTGCAATCATATAGTCATATAGTCATCATTACATGAACAGGAGGTTGGGAATAGGAGCCTGTATATCATCTACCAGTCTGCATTATCTTACCTATTCATTTTTAATCTTTCTTGCTTAGTAACCTAAACAAGTGAACTAAATGCTCTATGGCTTCTTCAAGAAACATGTTTTTTTCTCTAATATATTCTATGTTAGTTTAGTGTAGGAATACTCCCATGATATTACAAGATAATTTTAGAATAAGCCACAGTACTCAGCACTTTGCCATGGGATGATAAATTTCTTCCAGCGGTTTTTACTGATGCAGCACACATACAGTAACTTGGTTATTTCCCAGCACTGTTTCACTTTTATTGAGAACAGAGCTGTGCTCCCACTGATAATAATGATTCTTTCAAAAGACAGGTGAGCACCTGGTTTGAAATAAAAACGTATTGTAAGGCTTATTCATTTGCCGGTTTATACTTCCAACAAAAAGAGATTTTCCCAAGGGGATATTGCGCTGAGTTTCAATGAAAATGTGGAATTCACAGCCATGACTGTCTATGCCTTGGCATTTTATTTTTATTGTCAATAAAGAGATGCAAGCTGGATTTCTTTCTCATTCTCATTGTACCTTTTAAGCAATCCCCTACTAAAGTAAAATCAAGTGAACAATATAAAAATATTTTATCCCCCTATTGATAATAAATTGATATGGACACACATATAACAGCCCAGAATTTTAATGTTTTCAAAATAATATCTAATAAGTTTAAAACAAAACAATTGATTGACAGACTCAGTAGTTAGCAGCAGAAACGCAGCTTTTGTTGTTGCAGATTTTGCTGTTTTTTGAGCCAAAGCCAACAATGGCTACAAAAGGAGTGAGAAATATATAGAAAGTTCTTATACTTCTACCTTCTACTCAATCCACTCCTGGTTTGGCTCAAAAAATCACAGCAAAATCTACAACAAAAAAGCTGCGTTTCCGCATTGTGGGGCCTCAGCCTACAACCTGCTGCAACCGTCCGTCTGTGAATTAAAAGCACGGGCGGCACACGGGGGATGTCCCCCGTGTGCCGCCTGTTCATGGGCCTTGCTTCTGCGACTCCTTTCATTAAATAAATCAGAGCCATGGAAGCAAGGGCCGCAAAATAGGACAGGAATAGGACCTGTTCTATATTTTGAGGCCTCGTGTGTACGGGTCCATAGAAAAGAATGGGTCAGTGTGTTATCTGTGAAATACACGGATAGCACACTGAACACGGCCACGGTCATCTGCAACTGGCCTAAGGCGCCTTGCAGACGACCATGGACGAGATCAGTGTGCTAACCGTGTTTTTCCCGACTGGGCAGATCATATGGAGGCCCTGTACAGGAAGGGCCACAGCAGGCTCTACCTGCTTAGGAAGCTGAGAGCCTTTGGAATCCGGGGGGAACTTCTTAGGACTTTCTTCAACTCGGTAGTGGCATCAGCCATCTTCTTTGGAGTGGCCTGCTGGGGGAGCAGCATATCAACCAGGGACAGAAATAAACTTGACAAGCTGATTAGAAGGGCCAGCTCTGTCCTGGGGAGCCCACTGGACCCAGTGCAGGTGGTGGGTGACAGAAGGATACTGTCCGTGGTGAGCTCCATGCAGAAGAAGAAGTCCCATCCCATGCATGAGACTGTGATTGTGCTGGGCAGTACTGTCAGTGACCGACTGCTCCACCCTAGGTGTGAGAAGGAGCGCCTATCGGAAGTCTTTCCTCCCCACCGTGGTTAGGCTGTACAACCAACACCGACCTAAGCGGAGATCATTACATACAGAGAACTGAAATATCTCTCTGCCTGTTAAATCCCCCCCCCCCCTCTGCTACGTCCTATCTGTCTGTCTGCTATTAATGTAATGCCTCTCACCTTGGAACATTCCTGTACATGTTGTATTTGTATTTGTATCTGCTTATCTTATCTCATCTTTGCTGCTGTAACACACTGAATTTCCCCATTGTGGGACTATTAAAGGACTATTATTATTATTATTATTATTTCATTTCTATGTACACATGAACAGGACCAAAAAAAAAAAAAACACAGGACACATCTAAAGATGTCCCTATCTTGTCCGCAAAATGGATGGCAAACTGATTACACACAGAGTACATCCGTGTGCCGGGCTAGGTTTTTAGTCTGCCATAGGCTTCTATGGGCAAGTCCGTGCTGCAAACACTGAACAGAATAGGACCTGCTCTATATTTTGTGGCACGGACTCATGGCCCGCACACTGATACGTGGAAATCACGGTCATGTGCATGAGCCCATAGAATTGAATGGGTCAGTGTGCTATTCGGATAAAACACGGATAGCACACTGATCTCGCCCACGGTCGTCTGCAAGGGGCTTAACATCCTCTATTATCAGAACCTCCCACTCCTGTATCCAAGACTTCTCCCGAGTTGCACCACATCTCTGGAATGCTCTATCCCGGACAATCAGATTAACTCCCAATTTCTACAGCTTCAAGTGCAACTAAAGACACATCTTTTCAGACAGCCCTATCACAATTCCTAATGTAAACCCTTCCGCAGTTAGAATCCCTAAAACTAACCCTCCTCTGTTCATGCTCTCACATTACCCCACAGGATATGATGCTGATTCGGACTGTAACTTTATATGTCCAGGCACCATTTGCACATTAAAGAACACTGACTGGCAACAGCTCATACAGTGTAATTTAAATGCGTGATGAAAGTAACCTCTATCACAAAATGTCTGGACCACTGTATAAGCAATGCTACCTCCGATGCCGCCCCTGCTACCTCTTGTGTCACCCCCTCTATCTCATAGATTGTAAGCTCTTGCGAGCAGGGCCCTCAATTCCATTGTGTGAATTGATTATTTCTCTGTAATGTATCTTTTTGTCTGTACTTGAACCCTACAATCTATAAAGTGCTGCGGAATATGTTGGCGCTATATAAATAAAATGTATTATTATTATTATTATTGACAGATCTGGTTGAGGGATTATTTAGCTGTGCTTTTTATTGGTTTGGCAATTTTGTGAGGCAAAATGGCAAAAAAATCATTACTTCTGGCATTTTTTTTTTCCATTTTTTTTTTTTATATGACGTTCACCTTGCAGGTTATAATTATTGTACAGATTGTTATGGATGCGGCAATACCAAATGTATGTATTTCATACCATGTTTTGTGTTTTAAAATTAAATCTTCTGTTTCAGTACATAAATATTGGAGTGTATAACAGCTGTCAGCCTATGCATAGATTGAAAGGCCTAACTAATTGATCCTGACGGTGCGGAGAGGTACGGGGTTGCTAGGATAACCCCTTTGATGCCGCAAAGGGTTAACACCCGAAATTACATGGGTTTTAAATGTGGGTTTCTTACAGCTGACATCCACTTTCGATGTCACTCACTCAGCTTCTCAATGAGTGAGATTACTATGATTTAATTATCATAGTGCATTAAGGCACAGATTTCCATGATGTACTATGATGTCATAGTACAGGAAGGTGTCACTGTATATCAATAAAAGTTATATTTCACTTTTGATTTTGCTCACAACAATTCAGTGAGAAATTATTATAAAGAATGGAGTTAATTATTCTATACAGATCAATTATAGCCCCATCGTTCTGTAGGTTTCATTCAGACACTTAAGTTTCCTCTAGCAATGATAGGGAATTTAGAGTATAAGGTGTAAAATTCTCCCTAATATATTTGCGCTATATAAGAAAAAGAGATAAATTCTTCTTTTTTTTTTTTTTTGTCATATCAATTCTTTTTTTAATATTATTGCCCAGATTTATAACTGTGGTTCAACTTCACATGTGTAAATGAGGCACATCAAAACTAGGCAAATAAAAGTGGGTGCATTTTACATGTCTTTGTGATGTCTCTTAATAGCTTCCCCATATTTTCTTTCTTCTTTCCATCTATTAGGAGCATGATAGCATCTGGAGCTTTTTTAGCTCCACATATCATGATCAAAATCTTGTGAAATTCAGTTCTTTACTTTATTTTTAATTTTACCCAATACATTTGCCAATAGAACCATTAAAATCTGTAGTTAGTTATTATGGCACCAAGTATGAACAAATTAAAAAAAAAAGAAAAATAAGAAATCGGGCTGTAAGTGTAAAAAATAAGTAAGTACATTTTTAATATTTTGCTTGGCTCCAAGCAAAGTCATAACAGCCATGTATCAAAGGATCCAACTATATCTTGTAAGCTGTTTTCTGTCATACCTAAATAAATATTATGCAGTTTATTTTTTTCCAGTATTGCCGGAGGTTTTGCAGTCAGCTGATATTTTTCCTTAATAAATGGTACTCAAAACTGTTTCTTTTTCATGTATAATGTTTTTTGCAGGGTAACTTTTTTCTTGTTTGGATATGTGTGGTATCATTTCTTTTATTTATCAAAGTCGTGTTTGGTGATGCAGAGTTTAAAATACATTATTCTAGTGTCCAAGGAGCACAAGTGTGAAATATAAAAGTCATTATTTTATAAATAGACTATGTGACTTATGGGCAAAGGCCTCCGTATCTAGGGTGAATCAAATATAAACACATGAAGCACAGACCTTGTAAGGATATATGTTGTACTGTACGAAATAGACTTTGGGCGCACGCAAAAACCAATATATAACAAACATGATTTAACTCCTTCTTATCATTTCTGAATCAAATGAGCTACAGTATATAAAGAAATGCACAGCAATTTTAACTATATGTTTTTATTTGTTATATATAACCTGCATTGAATAAATACATGCATCAAGTAATAATTTTCAGCTGTCATATTCCACGAAATAGTTACTATAGTTATATGATGGACTTACAGGTTCATCTCAATAAATTAGAATATCTTTGAATTCATATTAATTCAGTAATACAATTCATAATCAGCGTCTTCCATGATTGTGTGTCCTACTGAACCAGACTGAGGGACCATTTAAAGGCTCAGGAAACCTTGGCAGGTGACACACTGAATTTACAATACTGAACTTTTTCACAATATTCTAATTTTCTTAGATTTTGGTTTTCATTACCTGTAATCCATAATCAACATTTACAGAAATAAAACACTTGAAATAGAACACTCTGTGTGTAAAGAATCAATATAGGAGGTCACTTTTTTAATTTAATTACTGAAATAAATTAACGTTTCAAAGATATTCTAATTTATTGAGATGCAACTGTGGGTAATTGTCAAGCTGAAAAGGGTTAACAGAAATAGTGGGTGGTCTTATCCATAGTTTCAGAGACTATGTCAGAGACTTTTGGGCCCCATGGGGGTCACAGAAATCAACGAAAATCTTGTCAGATAACAACAGTTCATTGCTAAGGGTATAGTGTTGGGAAATACCATTACTGGCTTCAAGAGAGTTTCAAGTAATATCAATAAGTAATGCTTAGTGGAACAGACTACATGACAGCAGGGCCATTTTACCACATTGGTAGGTCCGGTGCAAAGTTTTCATAAGTGCCCCCATCACTACCACATAGACATAACTGACCCTCGCAAATTATAATGCCCTCTTCAGTGGCCCACACATAGTATAATGCCCCTTAGTGGCTCTCACACAGTATAATGCCTCCTAAGAGGCCACATACTATATAATGCCCCTAAGTGGCTCATCACACAATCAAATGCCCCTGCAATGGCCCTATATAATGTAATGGCCCATCACATATTCACCTGTTCCCCACAAATTGCACTTCAGACATTACATTATATTATATTACAATGTCCCCCTCCAGTTGCACTCACAGTATAATGTCCCTCTCCTGGAGCACCCACAGTATAATGTCCCTCACCAATTTCCCCCACAGTTTAATGTCCCCCTCCAGTTGTGCCCACAAATTCATGTCCCCCTCCAGTTGCCCCCACAATTTCATGCCCCTCTCTAGTTGCTCCCTCAGTTTCATGTCCCCTCCTGGTGCTAACAGTACAAATGTTCAAACAAAGAAAAAAAAACCCCCTAACACTCACCTTTTCCTATTCCCTATTCCCTTTTGTCTCTGCTCCCAAGGGCTTCAGGGAAAAACAGGTGCAATGCATGTGATGTCACTACACTGCGCCTACTGCTCCCAAGACACTGTTCCCAAGACACTATTCCACTGCAATTGACATAGAAAGTCAATTGCAGTGGGATAAGTCCAATTAGTGACCAAAGTAGAAAGTTTATACTTCGGTCACTAATGGATTAAACACAATGTCAGTGTGCTGCTAAATGTGCCATAAAGATTTAACATAAGAATACCCCTTCAAGAGCCAATAGACGGAGAGCATAGCACTTCACTGCATCATAACCTGTGCACAGGTCACAGAGAATTTCTTGAAAACTCTTCTATAGACTTTGATGAATATCTCCAAACTATTGTGTATATGGGGTTGCTGTAAAGCATAATTGTAAATGTTGTTAACATCAACTCAGGCAAGATGACAGCTTCCATAAACAGATACCGAAAATAGGGCATGACATGGCTACAATCATATTACATATCCTGTGCTGTTAAGTATTGACCTGTCTCTAACCTCCCCTTCATCTCTAAACTCCTGGAATACTTGGTCTATTCCTGCCTAATCCGTTATCTCTCTGCTAACTCTCTTCTGGACCCCTTACAGTCAGGTTTTCATGCACTACACTCTACAGAAACGGCCCTTACAAAGGTCTCCAATGGTCTCATGATGGCTAAATATAAAGGGAACTATTCACTTCTTATTCTTCTGGATCTCTCAGCAGCATTTGACACTGTAGACTACAAACTCCTCCTCACTATGCTTCACTCTATTGGCTTCAAGGATATCATGCTCTCTTTTTGTTTTTTCTTCTGGTCATGCTATTTCTTCTCCTCTGCCCCTTGCGGTTAGGGTTCCTCAGGGCTCGGTCCTAGGTCCCCTCCTCTTCTCTCTGTACACAGCTCCTATTGGACAAACCATCATCAGATTTGGCTTTCAACACCATCTTTATGCTGATGATACCCAACTATATATCTCATTCCATTAAATCACCCCTGCTCTACTACAGAACACCAGTGACGGTCTCTCTGCTGTCTCTAACATCATGTCTTCTCTTTATCTGAAACTGAATCTTTCAAAAACTGAACTTCTTGTGTTCCCTCCATCTACTAACCGACCTAACCCTGATATCTCCATTTCTGTCTGTGGTCGTACTATTACACCGAGGCAGTATGCCCATTGTCTCAGGGTTGTATTTGATTTGGATCTCACCTTTATCCCACATATTCAGGCACTTGCACGTTCTTGTCATCTGCACCTCAAAAACATATCCAGAATCCGTCCTTTTTCTAACTGTGGAAACATCAAAACCCCTCATTGTCACTCTGATTCTCTCTCGTCTTCACTATTGCAATTCTCTACTAATTAGGTTTCCTCTTACTAAACTCTCCCCACTACAATCTGTCCTGAATGCAGCCGCCAGACTCATCTTTTTGTCAAACAGATAAACAGATGCATCTACCTTGTGTCAGTCGCTGCACTGGTTGCCCATCCATCACAGAATACAATATAAAATGATCACACTCACCCATAAATCAGTCCATAGCGCTCAACCTCCCTACATCTCTTCCCTTGTCACTGTCTACTGCCCTAACCGTCCTCTGTATTCTCCATGTTCTACATTTCTTCACACTAAGCTAACATTTCTTATCCTAAGCCATCCTTCCTACTCTATTTCTCAGAACCTGAACCCTCCGTTTAGAGGTTACCCTGCACTCCATGCACTTAGTATCTGTATATTCACAGATATCGGCTGGTGATGGGCTGGACCATTATACCAAATAAGCCCTCTTACATCTTGTGTCACAATATTTCCTCATTCAGTAGATTGTAAGCTCTCGCGAGCAGGGCCCTCACTCCTATAGTTTGTTAAGTTTATTTCTTTGTCACATTGTAATGTCTCATATATTGTCTGTTCATATTTCCTCTGATTTGTAAAGTGCTGCAGAATATGTTGGCGCTATATAAATAAAATTATTATTATTACATAACATGTTGCATCTCTTACATAAGTCAAATGTTCCGTTGTCACAAACATTGGTTTTAATCAAGAGTGAATGAATGTTTGATTTGCAGAACACCAGGGAATATAAACCATGGAAAGACCTAACATTAAGCAGTGGGCTAACAACTCCACTGGAAGAGTTCCAAGAAGTGCCAAGACAGAGATTTTCTTTTATCTGTGAGGTTTAGAGTGACTCATATAATGGTTGGAACACAGCTTGTAGCAACATTTCTAAATCTTTCAGTTTACATGGAGGTGTATGGGGGAAGCCGAGAACATATTCTTTTTCTGTCACTGAAGTTGAGCATCTCTTCTATGTTTAACATAATATTTAAGTTGCACATTATGATTTATATATGATATATGTGTAGGGCCTTATGCACATGACAGATTTTGATGCATCGTCCTTTAAAAACGGATGTTAATGTCCATTTTTGATGGCCATTCTGCATATGTTTTGAATCTGTTCCGTTTTTCTGTTTTTGATGGCCAAGTGTCATCCATTTTGCATCAGGTTTTAACTGTCAGTGAAAAAACGGATCATTTTAAAAAATGGATATTTCATTGATCTTTCTTTTTTGACCCAAACCATGTATCCATTTTCACCAGATCCTGATCCTTTAATATCTATTGAGTCCGTGAATAACAGACAGTCAAAAAAACGGACATGTGAATAGACAATTTATTGCATACAGTTAAAGTAAACCCAGTGTCGGTTAACCACATGCTAAAGTGGCATTAGATCAGTGCACTAGAAGCTACTTCTTCTCACCAGCACTAGACACATAAGGCGGATCTTCAGAGAGGATGTAACAGGAGCAACAGGGGCGGCAAGTATATAACTGCAATATCTAGATACATTTTTTTAAATGATTTTACTTGAATTATTATTATTATTATTATTATTATTATTATATTGTTATTTCTCTGGATCTAGTAGTTAAATGTATTGCTTAATCATAGGATCACCCTTTGAATTTTGATTGATAAATTTATATAAACATTCAGAATTTGGACACAGTAATAACTGAAATCCTCAAGCTTTAGTGTTATAAATAGCATGAAATTAAGCTAAGATACAGTACAATTATATTAAAACATTTGTAATTATTATAAATGCCTGCTAGGTTTCTTATGATTTTTATGGCATCTTGTATAGAGGAGTATGTATTTGCCAAACCCTCAGCGGTCACGTGGCATTGCGACGCTTGTTGTGTCTATGTAATGCTAAGGCCCAATGTCAGGCTCAGAAGTGGCAAAAACAGCAGGGAGATACATCGGAGAGGTGAGTAACACTATTTTTTTTTATGTTTGCTCAACTTCCCTGGGCCTCTGCTTATTATACTCTGGGGTCTGTAAGGAGAAGTACTGAGGTAGTAAGGGAGGAGGAGCTGAGCTAGGAGGAAGGATTCTACACAGGAAGCCTTGGAGGGAGCATGGAATAAAGAAGTCTGATCCATAAAAGTCATTATCACATAGTGGACTTATTCCAGGTGACCTGCATCCTCACTACAAAACTACAGCCGTGTTTGGTCTGAACAAAACTGCTGGGTGAACCTCGCAAGACGAATCTCATGGGGATTTGCCCCAGCACTTAGTCATACTGTAAAAGGGGTGTAGTTTAAAAGGCACATGACCCAAATAATTGCCATTAATCGTAATCGAGGTACAATGCCAGCTTGATCACGATTTTGATTTAGGTCATAATCGCTAATCCCTCTCTTTGATAAATCCGCAAATATCTATAAATATTTTGCAATTTTTTTTTTTACTACTTCAGTTAACTTTAGACTTGTAGAGTTATAAAAAACTATTAGTAAAGTAAAACCAACATTACAAATTCTAGCATTCTGCATTCTGTAAGGAAATTATTAAACAAAGTGTATGCTATTTTCCATTAAAACATTAATTTGTAGGTGAGAAAGTCATAACTAAATTACTTATCTACAAGTTCCGCAACAAGTCAAGTTCAAACAGTTTTTAAAAAAAATCTTTTAAGGAAGCAGCTGATACATTAAGTTATGAGCATATTAATCTCCTGAGACAGTCAGCTTCCTTGGCATTGCAATTAAAGTGAAAGATTGTGAGCCAAAGACATCCATTTAATGGCAACAGAAATGTAATATAAGCTATCAATACAACTACAATACATTTTGATGTGCTGCAGACAATGGTGAGGGTGAATATTCTTTCTACTTTATTTCAATTTGCAAATAATTTAATGTTTCACTCTTGTATATAGGAATTATTCCATTACTTTGAGAAATTAATTTTACATTTACACATACCTGCATATTCTGATAATTTAATTTTTTTTTACTCAGTATGGAATAATTCTCCATTTGTTTATTATCTCACTTTTAGTCATTGCCATTTGTCACCATGTTAATGCATATGAAGCTAAAGAGAACATTTATCTTACCTAAAGACTGATTTAAGCCAGCTTATTACTTGCAGCATTATTGTTAAATGTGAATTTGATGATGAAATAAATATCTGTTTGGATTGTGCATTGAAAGCTTTCATGAACTGTACAAAGCGGTGGCCAATTAAGGTAGACAGTCGGACTTCTGTAACAATAACATGGAGTCTGAACCATTTATTCAGTTATTTTGTTAGCAAACCAAAAGCTATTACAGTAGCACATATAAAATGCAACATATTATTTAACTTATATATTTATCTATTATAATGAAGATAATAAATGCCTCTTTGTAAAGAGAAAAAAAACTATAATACTGTAAGTAAAAGTACGACTTACGGACCATTAAGCTGACATTTCATGGTGGGAAAAAGTCAGTAAGGATGATAAAATCCTTCACACTACTGTAATTTTCCTTTTTTGTAAATTGAAAAAATGCCATACATTACTCAATGATTTTTTTCTATGTCCTTATTAAAGTCATTATCCATCCAACTGATGGTCTATCCTTAAGATTCAAGTCTATGCCACACCACTGCAGTACCCATAACTGGCACTACTAACAGTACTTGTAGAAGAGAAAGATACCCACCTGGTCCTAATTTTTTTCTTTCTAAAAGAAAAATAGAAGAGCATGGGCGAGTGGGGAATGGGGAAACCACTCGCACATGTGCACTAAGGAGTCAGAGACGCTGAATACACGATGCACACGTCCCAATAGCGCATGCGCAAACGAGCACGTAAACCCCGCGAGACACAAACATATATCTAGCGGGGAACGACTCGCGCATGCGCACTAAATGATCAGGGACGCTAACCGAGCCCAGCAGCCTCCGTGTTATGGTAATATCAGATTCTGCTTATAGTTAGTAATGGGTTTGATTTTAACTACATTAAGACTCAGTATACATTCCCTATTTATGTTTAATGTGTGTTTTAACAGTTTTGTGTTAATTTTACTAGTCCACTTAGCCCCTCCCCTCAGAGGGTGTACCCTGCGGGTCAGAAGCTTTTTAAACGTTGTAATATTGTATATTATGCACAGATTGTCTCATTTGCACTTGAAAAAGGAGACCTTTTATCTTCGAAACGCGTTGTGTGTTGAGCTTAATAAAGAAAATCTATTTGGATTAGCGCAGTATATGCACCTCTATTTTTTTGTATCTTCATTTTTATCCAACACAATCTACAAACATTGCATCCAGTTCCTTGGAATTTTGGTATCAAGAGGTCCTGCAGCATCCTACTTCCAACATCCAAAGTGGATTTAGCAGTTGTGACTACTCACAACTGAACCAGGTGAGGGTAAAACCTTAACATCCTCATTTTATATTGCGATTGTTATATTGCGGTATTTATCCCTCACACTGTGGAATTGATACAAAGGCATATTTCACTATCATTGTCTGCTATACTCTAAAAACAATAGAGCATTTGTTACCAAACAGTATTATGCTATGTGCCGCTCGACGTTCTCTTCTTTTTATCTTTTTTAAGCGAAATCTCTATTGGAGACTACATAGCAGTGTCCTGCCTTTTTCCACCCCTGGTTTCAGTTTTAAAATGACGGATACCTGATGGACCCCATTATAGTCAATGGGCTCCTTGTGTAACCGCTATTTTAGTGGCCTGCCTCTTTGGAGGACCAGAACAACAGAGAGACAGCACTAGTGTGAATATAGCGTTAATCAAATTGGAAATAAAATGTTTTTAACTATTTTCCCCATAATGATAATACAAATATTAATAATAAAGTATTTTTGAAAGTCTTTTTTTAGACATAATATAATCTTATACTTTATAGGTTACAGTAACAAATCTAAGATTGGCCATAGATGCAAGATAGATGGCTCTATAATTATTACAAACAATGGTAAAACATTTCCATTGACCAGAACTTGTTTTTACATTATAGACATAACATCTTTACCATCTGCGTCCAATTTTACCCATTGAGAGTGGCAGGCAGAGAAATCTTGATGGCATGGGGGATGAATCATGCCCAGGTGCTTCTTTACATTGCTCGAGTTGTACATTGCTTATAGTCATTCTGTATCCTGTGGTTTGTCATTCTAAAAAAGCATAGCAATACATGAAAGAAATGTAATTTTTAAGAACCAGTTTCAATTGTATTTGCAATGTCCTGCAGACCAGAAAGCTGTCCTTAATGCAGAGATGAGATGAAATGTATAGCTATTATGGTAAACCTATGTAACACAACACTGAAGATATAATCCTTTTGACAAAAAAGGTATGCAGACAAGATTTATTTTAAGTGACGGTATACAATGTACTGTAAGAGTGATTGAAAAGTGCAGGTATCACAGTATGACTAATGCTGTTACATACATTACCTTTTACATGACCTCACATGAAAGAAGAATACATTTAGATGACTTTGTTTATAAAAAGGATTGAAAAGCACTGCTACCACAATCACTCCGGGAATGCATGGGCTTGTGTACCTTTTGTCTGCAATAGTCAGAAACCTGAAAACAATAGAAATAACTGTCCACATTCATTACTTATATGAAATTATGCCTCCGATCCCTTCCAGGTTATGGTCAGGGGGTCAAAAGTGCCAGCAATAAATGGATTTTTACTGGGGTTCTAAAATCTTACTGTTCTAAAATCCAGTAATGATTTAGGTCTTGTGATTCCCAGGGAAGAACAAGAACTTAAGTGTCCCAAGGAGTACCAGGAGTATAACCAGGAGTGTATCCAGATCCAATGGAAACAAATCAATTATTACAGTCAGAAGAAATGCGTGGGTAAAGGGAACTGGAATCCGGCAGGTTTGGGTATGTAGTACTGACCAGTACATGTACATGAAGTTACACAAACACGAAATTTTGACAAGTTATAAGTGTTTAATAAGTTATAATTGATGACAAAATAAGGATCTGTTTGGAGTCTCCATCAGCAGTTATATTGGATTTGATGGGATTGTTAGTGCAGCAGCATCATTATTCTTCCCATCAAAGTGATGGACACCACGATGTAACCCTGGTAAACCCCAAGGCAATGGAGTCTGTGGAGGAGGGAGGTGTTGGGGCATATGGGACATGAAATGATGTCCATCATGTGATGAGTTCTGTTTAGCTGGGAATAGGGGAGTAGACATTTTTGACAAAGCTGAACCCCTTTGTGTGTGAGTCATGCACCTTTGTGACACAGATGTGTATCATGCCAGTCATATTCATTTTTCGAGACATGACTAATACATAATGTGCCAATGTTACATATAAAATGAACAACAATAAATGCATGCCAGAGAATTCTTCCAGGCATGGAAGATTTGATCACTCTTCTGGGTCTCTGTTTTTTTTTTTCCCTTTTTCTGGCATCCCCTTTGGGGCCCAACCCAGTATAATGCCCCCATAGAATAATGCCTTCTTATTACCCCACAGAATAATGTCCTCTTAATGCCCCGACACAGTATAATGCCCACTCACTGCTCCCACACAGTATAATTCCCCCCAATTCTTGCACTGGGTTGCCTAGGGATAAACAGTAAAATTCATTTTGAGGACTCACTGTATAGCTAGAAGCAAATGTTACCTAATCCCTTTTCTTAAATTCCTAACACTGTACCAACACACATTTTTTTTAGTAGCATCTTGCTATTTACACCATGCCTGGCACTTTTTCTGTCCTGGGATTCCTATCAATAGGCTGCTAACTGGTTCTTGCCTTGAACTAGAATTTTCTCAGCTCTGTGAGAGGGGATGTCTGTCTATCTATCTATCTATCTATCTATCTATCTATCTATCTTTCTTCTCCTTATATGTTATATGGACACATATGGTTCATTACAGTACTGTATGCTTAATGTCTGTACGAAGTTAGAGAACTGCACCTATCTTGTATGGGGTTGTCCCACTCTGTCTCATAGGCTCACCAGGGGATTCACCTGCTCCCTTGAGGGCCAGTTTGAGCCTTCCCTTAGCCCCCCCCCCCACAGTATAATGATCCCCTCAGTGACTCCACATAAAGTATAATGTCTCCTCAGTGTCTCCACACACCCTGTAATAGTTCATACAGTGTCCCAACACATGAAATAATAACTCCCAAAGTGCTCCCACACACTGTGTACTATTCCCTTAGAGCCTCTATAATGGTAATATTAGGTCATATGCATAGCACTGGAGAGAAAGGTAACCACATAGGGAACCAAGTCCACGCTAGACATCAGGAAGAGAAACGTGAATATGCCTGATGTGTGTTTCGCCACCAAAATGGATATATGCTGCTGTTTTTTTGCAGATTTTGTTTTTTTGAGCCAAAGCCAGAAGTGAATTGAGTAGAAGGGAGAAGTACACGTGCGTGCTACCTTTATATTATTCATTCCTTTTGTAGCCACTCCTGGATTTGGCTAAAAAAAAACCACAGCAAAATCTGTAACAAAAAAAGCTGATTTTCCACAATGTGGTGCCTCAGCCTTACAGTTATATGAGATGAGGCTTTCTTCTTGATAAAATTCCTGTATATGGTATGTCTTTGCTTGATATTCATAGAGTTTGTTGAAGGTGAAGTAGATTCTATATTCACAGGGTTACACATAATAATACTTATACACATGTGGTTACTGACCATACAGTGCATTCTGCAAAAAATTATTGTATCTCAGCACAGTAGAAGTATAGATTGCATTTTGACAAAAGCTTTTGGATGAAAGGTATAAATTGACTGGTGTCATAAGAGGCATGTGACTTACTGAAATTTGCTAGGTAGAAGCAGTGTGATATTTTTGACAATAACCCAATTATGTGATCCATGGTTGCACTAGAAAGCTAGATGCTACAGCATTATGTTTTGAGGCTTAGGTTGAAGCCCCACATTGATTCTGGCTAATCCCATCCACACATTGCAGAAAAAAATCGACAGCGTAAATTGTAGTATGTCAATTATACCTGTGGAAACGCTGGCATTTTCGGTAAAGGTATAATAGGGGCAGAATGTCTGCAGAGGAAAACCCTGTGAAAACGCAATTAAAAACACGGCACAAGAAAAACGTGGTGCCTTAGCCTCAAAAGGTGCATATTTTGAGGTTTGGGGACCCCCCAAACAGAAACCTAATCCGCTTAAAAAAGCGATTACCTACGGAAACCCGTGGACCTCATAGGCTATAATGGGGTCCGCGTGGTTTCTGCTCAGTTTGCGCCCAAAAAGGGTGAAAAATGCGGAGAGAAAAGCGCTGCTTGCAGAGAGGGGAACGGAATCCCCATACTGAGAGCGAACACTGGTGTGAACCCAGCTTAAGACAGAAAATCAGACCATTATAACTTAAAATGTTATTGTGTCTGCCATTTCTGGTATATAATTCTGTATTTTATTATTTTTTATGTGTATACTAAGTGTACTGATAACGGTTTTTTACATTAGCATGTATACATTTTTTGTCCAGGTGTTTTTTTTTCTTTATTTTTCTTTATGGATCACTGAGTCCATTAGAGGCTGCAGCACTATTTGCTACTAATTCACTGCTAAATATCCACTAAAGCATTAGTATATAACAGAATTATCCTGAAAGAAAAAGATGGTTACAATTTTAAAGAAGTTGTTTTATCATATAAACTTATCCCCTATTTACAGGATAGGGAATAAGTGTCAGATTACTGGAGGTCTAGCTATGGGACCATTCACTTCTTGTTCTGGAATTGCTACATAAGCATTTCCCAGCTCTGTATTGGAATTGTTACTTAAGCCCCTTGTGATACTCTGTATTATGGCCAGTAAACTAATATCCTATTAATTACTGCTTGAGGATCAGATTGTGTTTCCCTTATCCAGCCCACAAATCAGACATGCTTCTCTGAGTAGACCTTTTGCTTTATGTCCTTATATAACCCAATCAGCTGGTTTGGTATAAGTGCCTGATGAGAGTTGTGCAGATTTATGGGTAGTTTGTACTGCAATGCTGTGAAAGGGTAGGTGTGTAATGTACCAGCTATAGGGCTCAGCTACTAATAAATTAGGCTTCCCCCATTACAGTTAACACAGTGCTGGGAGTTCAAAGACCAGGCTGCACTCACTCTGTATGCACTATATGCTGTATGTATGTAGTGAGTGGTGCATGGATGGATGTATAGTTTGATCTAAATCTGCTCTATGGCTATTTGAAGAGATACCTATGTTAATTTCAAAACAAGATAGAATCTAGATATTTATATAATAAAAGCGAGGAAATGTAAATTATTTTCCTGAATATCCATATTTTTTTATTACATTAGCTACTGATGTTTTACATATTTTTGTTATTTGATAAATGTAGCTGACCACTTTAAACAAAAATTCATTTAGAAAGTTTATCCAAAAAGCACTGAAGATTATTTTTCGTTTTCTAGCTATAGATTTTCAAATCAGAGACTTCTAAATGCATTTCCTTAGTAACCCAGGGGATATAGATAAGCAACTTAAAAAGAAGATAATATAATTCATTTAGCATGTTTAAAGTGCATATTCACAAATGTACTAAAATGATTTATTCTCATCTTCATAATTTTTTTCCTTCTTTTTCTTCCATTCTTTTGGTTCACAGCAATAGAACTTTGCAGGTGGGTATGGGATGAGGGTTAAGAAAATGAAGTTCTATAATTGTATGTAATAATTCTGTTTTATGATGTGTGGAAATTAAGTAATTAGAATTATTAGTTTTCTTGAAGTGCATCTTCACACATTGGCTATTTAGTAGTTTATGTAAACTGCAGTTGTTTTCTCACTAATCTCTCCATTTTCTCACTAATGTATTCTGGTCAGTATTTTGTATCAGTATTTTAAGCCAAACCAGGAATAGGTCCAAAGTCTAGAAGAGGTGATTTTTTTTTCCCAATAACACTCTGTCTGTTTATGGTCCATTCCACCATTTATCACGTAAATGCTAATGCAAACCACTGACCGAAATGTTACAGTGACCTAAAAAAGGACAAACTATGAAGCTGAAAGGTTGCATTAGGAGGTTATATATATATATATATATATATATATATATGGAAATTTGTAATAGCTTAGTTGAGACATTATGTCATATGTATCATATTTAAGGTTTAAATACCATATGACATTTCTGTCTCATTTTTCTTCCTTTTTTATCTCATTTAAATTATTGGGGCACATTTATCAATACGTTTGATCTTTGATCCCTTTCGTAGTTTTGACATATTTATGAATCTGTCATACGGACCTTCATAAATATGGAGTGTTTCTAGAAGCTCCAAAATTCTGACTCACCGTGAGACAAATATTTGGCACCAAAATGTAGATAAATATTTGGTGCAAAACATGTAGAAAAAATCTGTAGACAAAAATCTTCACTTGCAGGCTGTAAAGAACAAATATTTGGCGTATGCATCAAAGACCTTACCATTTTTGGCACAACATTAGCAGACACAAATCATCTTTTTCTTATTGAGTAGACAAATATGTGGCGCATGATGGGAATTTACTTACTTTGCCCAATAAAATATTTGCCATATTTGTTCATTTCTGTTTCATAAATATCTTGTAAAGTGAGGCACTTCTAACCGCACCCAGTCTGGTGCACTTTTTTCAATAGTGTCTAGCCTGTCGTATTTTTCCGTTCTTTCTGGTGCACACTGTTATGTTGAAAATGCTGTGCACTATGAATTTTGGCTCAAATGTTGACAGAAAAGTGTCAGACTTTGGGGAAAAAAAGTCACACATAGGGGGAATCTAATGAGCAATTTTCATCAGTTTTCAGATATAGAAAAGTCACAAATATTGCTGCACACAATGTCCTAAAATTTGTGAGTTTTTACTTCTCTTGACACTTGTGAAAAGTATGTGGGGTGAGACAGAAAGGGTAGTGTAGATTTCCATTTCTGGTGCCCCAACAGACAAAGAATCACAAAGATTTTTAGGAGGTGTGTAGTAAGTTGTAAGAGGCCTTTCACATCATGTTTTTCAAGTCCTTTAAACTGATCAGTTTAACGGATTCCTTATTTTAATCAGAAAACTGAAGCAAACTGACTCCAGTTTTAGTCTGACATATAAAATGCCAGTCTAAGCAAATTGCCTCATTAAATGTACTTTTAGACACATTTATTAAAGGGAAATGTAAAGGAAGATGTAAATTAATAGGACAAATGTATATCTAGCTGTTCATAGCAGGTGTAAAAGGAAATTCAGTCAGACAACTTGATATGTACCAATATGTCCTAATAAACAAGGGTCAGTTTTAGCCATCGACCTTCTCCAGTTTTCTTGGTAGAAATACCCCATGATTAGTATTTGTAGAACCTGTTTTTGCTCTGTTTTTTGTTGCTGTTTTGACCCCAGTGACATGTGTTAGAAAGAATGGAGCAGTTAGAAATGATTTCTCTCATGGATTGCTTGTGGGTGTATCTGATACTGCAGGTCAGCAATATTCAAGTTAATGGGCTGAGCGGCCATTCAGGTAACTGGAGCTGAGCTGCAATACCAGACACAGCCCATTGACTTGAGTGGCATTGTTTCTGTGGAAAAAAGCTTAACTATATTCTAGAATCCCCATTATTGAAAACAGTACAGTAAGTATGAAAATACCTATTTTTTGCCATAGACATGGAAAGGTGTTCTGTTATATTAGTCTAGCTATTTATTACAGAGTGGGTTCATCATATTACTTGTGTGAAATAAGCCATGTCACCTGCGTCACCTCAAGGTGAGAAACAAAATTCACTTTTTAGATTTGCACTCCTTTCAATAAACATCTGTTTATAAATAAAGGTGAAAAGTGTTTTTCAAGTCTATTGAAAATCTTTATGTGATACATTATAATACTGAATTATGGAATGAGCTCCTATGAACCTTCAGAGCAATTCTGTGTAAATGAAAGAAGCAGTAGAGCTAAGCGGTTTTCACACTATAAGTTAATGTGCCTCATATACAATAAATTATTCTGCCACCTTGGTAAAAGTTGTTTTATTGAATATAGAAAATGAAATTGTTTAAAAAGCAATATATTTTCTTCATTTAAAGGATGCGATTTTATATCACTTGCTTTGTACAACTTGGAACTTGGTGTAGTCAAGTACATGTGTATATGGAATATAAGCTGTAGAAGTAATAGGTATAGCAAAAGTAAAACATGGATTTGAACCGGAATATAACCGTACATGGTTTTTTATCTGGAAATGCTACACTAGGTTCACACCTGTGCCCGTTTTCCGTTGTTCGGGTCCGCTTGTGGACCCAAAAAATGGAAACCAAATCCACTTAAGGCTAAGGCCCCACGTTGTGAAAACGCAGATTCTTTTGTTGCAGATTTTGTTGCGTTTTTTTTGAGCCAAAGCCAAGAATGGCTACAAAAGGAATGGGAAATATATAGGAAGTTCTTATACTTCTACCCTCTGCTCCATCCACTCCTGGCTTTGGCTCAAAAAAACACAACAAAATCTGCAACAAAAAAAGCTGCTTTTCCACAACGTGGGGCCATAGCCTAAAAAGCGGTTCCCCGTGGACTAGACTATAAAGGGGTCCACCGGACTTCCGCCCGGTTTCCAGCTTGCAGGACTTTTCTCTCTACATTTTTCAAGTGGAATGGGGGATGGAATTCCCGAACCGAATCCGGGTGCAGGTGTGAACCCAGACTTAGTTCCTTCCCAAATTATTCACATTTTTACTAATTTGCTTAGCAAGTGTATGTGTGCCTGAAATTGGGAAATTATCTTCAGTTCCAGTAATGTTATTGTTTTTTCTCTACAAAGCAAAGGATGTGTCTTTGTGTTGTATTATAATACATTATTTTTATTTCACGAGAATATATTTGTTTCTATCACTTTGATGAGATGGATTCACATGGTCATTTTGACTTAAAAAATGTATTTTACTGGAAATGTGTTACTGTTTACAACATGTGTTTTATGTAGAAAGTAATTTCACTTGAAAAGTGGAGACAGAACCATATTTCTTTAATAAAATATATTATAAAATTTCCTATATTCCTCCGTACTGTTCATTTTTGAAAAGTTGTTTATAACCGGAGGTATGTTTTAAGGTTCATTTATCATTGCACAGTAATTTCCTAATAAACTTCTATAATCAGACTCACTCTCCCTACAATTATGAACATAATACAGCTAGAGAATCACAAGAAATTGAAATTCTTTATAGAAGACAGGGATTATATAGCTGACATCTACACTGCCTAACTCTTCCTTACACTTGCAAGTGAGGCTGCAAGTGAACTGAACTGGGGGAGGATACGTATCTCTCAGAGAACAAAAAGATTGGACATTTGTATTACATCTGTCTTAAGGCAGAGTTGGGATACTTCTTTATACATTATATGAATGGCCATTCAAGCCAAAATTGTCTGGTTTACCAAAACACATCTAATGTGTATGATCCAGCCTTTTAGCTTGAACTATAGGTATGATAAAGGCTACTGTAAAATTGCCTACTATATACATACATAAAGGTTTCCTTAAATACATTCTTCGTGCCTAGATATGCTGTATAGTCAAAAAAAATCTCAATTATCTAATCCTGTCTTTCCTTAGATAATGTTTTTAGCTACAAGTAATTTACTACCTATAATTGTATTGCTTATTGGACTATTGTAGCTTGCAATCCTTTACTTTATTGTTTTTGATAATACCCTTTAGGTATGTAAGTTTTAACAATAGGTCTAGAAAATTATTTTTGTCTTTGAGTGCTAAATAGTTTAAAAATTAGTGATAGTTATTTACATAAAACTGAGGTTTTTCTCCAATAACATTTTACTATGGCAAACATACAGTTAAAAAATAAACAAGCTAGTATGAGGATAATAACTACAATATATATAAATATCAAAAATAAACACTTTGTAATTAAACGGGCACATAATGAATTACTAAAGAGTTTAATGAATAGAAATGTTGCAACGCTGCAGTTAAAATATACACAGGCAATATAGATATAACAACCTGTAACTTGACAATGATAACATGTTTCCTTATGATAAGTTATCACTATTACAACAATTATTGAAAAGCAATTGGAAAAGTCAAGTTAAGACTTCTTACCACAGTGTATTAAATGTGTTAAGTGTCAAGTTAAGAATTGGTACATTTTGAATGCTGTAATGTAAGTTTTAAGATGCATTTGAATAGCAAGTATGAGGTAGTATGAGGTTAGTCTTTATTCTATTCAGCTGCCCTTCCTCACCGAGTGACATATACAAATCCTGATGACATGAATTTAGACTCCCCCTCACTGGCACTACTGCTGAGTGGTGGCTCCACTCTCCTCCATTATGAAAAGTAAGTCTGCTGTTAAAACCTGTTATATCCCTGTTATTAAAACATCATATTTAATGCTAGAGCCAGAGGTGCAGTGCCCTCATACCCATCAGCCATAGTGTCCATGTACCCTCCAGTCCTTCCCCTAAGAACATCACATATTAGGAATATTATGCATGTTACAAATCTTAATGATTTAAAGAACTTTCATTTATTCCATTAATAATCATAACAAGGAATACCGCTATGAACATGGAGTGATGGTTTTACCCACAAGTCACATCCTTGTATCATAAATAAGCAAGACATTGCAGATGTTACATAACTTAAAAATCAATAGAGATCTTGCAATGTGGTTAAACTAGTAAAGAACCTACAAGATTAGCCTATCTACATTGTTCATTTCTCTACAAAGCTATACTTTTCCTTTGTAGCGCATTGTCTTAACACATAATTGCATTATAGTCCTAACTATCATCTTAAGAATGCCAAATGTATTATTCTTATAAAAATTACAATAAATATGTTGGTTTGTGTTCAGTCAGAATACATTTCAGTATTGGCTAGCAGAGGAAGTTATTGTGAAAAACTGGTGGAGTTAAGCAAGCAACCTATATAATGATTGCTGTAAATTTTACCTGGTTCTTCTTCCTGTTGGTGACCGAACACTGCTCCTACCCTTGTGGCTACCCTAAAGGAAAATACAGGTTCTTATAGCAGGTGATAAGATGCTGTGTTGGCTTCTGATAAAATACTGTGCCTACATCTTGTAATGAAGCTATATTTGCCACTCACAACATACAGCTGTGGCTGCTACCAAGAAGGTGTGGCTGTGGTACCTTCATCTCAGTAGCGTCTACAGGATCTTTTCAGCAGTGACTGCAAGATCTTCTCGCTCCCCCCTCCCTCTCAAGATACACTGTGTACTTAACATATTGTACAGTATACCCAGTTCACAGCTGATAGGACTTCAGCATATGCAATAGGGTTATCTGGCAATATTAGTATAGCGGAGGTGCCAATTAAAAATAAAATACTTTAATAAACAATGTTTTATTTAAGAAATAAAGAACAATAATAGCAACAAAATCATAAAAATAATGATAATAATAAACTGACAGATCCTGTGTCATCAGAAAATGGTTGCATTTTTATGTTAAACATATTTTTTGCTAATTTTTTTTAGAATTATCTATGGCACTATCTGCATTTTCTTTTCTTTTTTTTTCTAAATTTTGAAATCTTTCCATTCTAAACAGTAAGCCTAATAATAATCTGACACTCTCTGTCGCAGAACATGTCTCCAAAGCTCTTGATAGAAGTCAATGAACATCTTCATTCCTACCTTGGGACTAACATGAGTTAGTAGCATTTATAAAGGATGTCTCTGGAGGACTAGCACAGCCAGGCTGTTAATTCCAATGGGCAGCATGTATTTCTGTATTTCCCCCATGGTGGTGTTGCAGGGCAATTGACTATTGACAGGTATCCCCACAGGTTAAAGCACTTCTAGAAAAAAGATTACCCAAAGCAGATAGAAGCATTAACTTGTGGGCACTGTAAGATTGCATAGCTACCCATATACATTGTTTTTTTTTCTCTTTTTTTATAGAAGCTATAAGTAGCAATTAGTAACACCCACTATAGTCACAGATATATTGTAGTTTCACACCTATGTACACACCTATGAGGCTAGAAAGAAAAGAGTATCTACAAAAAGCAGTCATAACACAAGTCATCATCTTTGTGTACTGCTAGTTTAAAGTGAGTAAGTGCATTCTTATGTCTATGAGAAAACTCGACCAAGTTATTTCTGTATATGAAAACTACACTAAAATAGCCTGCTCTTTAGAAGCACTCTGCTACCAGTCATTTTCCCATATGCAACAACTTTATTTAGAACAACAGACAAACAGAAATATTTCTCCAGCAATGCTCTATAAATAGGTGACTTGCTCCAAAAGACCATTTATAGTAGACTCTGGAATGCTGCAATTCATTTCGACTTACATTTTTATGCCTAGTTACCTGAGGGCAAACTAGTGTGAACTAGTGATATCTTCAAAGTACTATAAATGCATTACTGTTTAAAGCAGTTCATTACAGATCATCAGCTATCCTTTCTATATTGTAACAGTCTCTGTATGGGAAATGTAATCAAAACCAAAGAAATAGGGCTACAATCAATACATAATGTGGTGCAAATAAACAATATCCAAAATTTATTTATTTATTATTTGTTTTGATTACTTGTATAGCGCCATCACATTCCACAGTAATTTTACATACATTTTCATTCACTGTCCCATATAGGGCTCACATTCTTCATTCCTTATCAGTGTGGGAGGAAACTGGAGTACCTGCAGGAAACCCACGGAGAACATACAAATTCTTTGCAGATGTTGTCCTTGGCAGGATTCGAACCCAGGATTCCAGCACTTCAAGAACCCCACAAAAACAACAATAATAATTAATATAAACCAAATCCAAAAGATAATATATATTAATGTGACAATATACAGTGGATACAGAAAGTATTCAGACCCCTTTCAATTTTTCACTCTTTGTTTCATTGCAGCCATTTGCTAAAATCAAAAAAGTTCATTTTATTTCTCATTAATGTACACTCAGCACCCCATCTTGACAGAAAAAAAACAGAAATGTAGATATTTTTGCAAATTTATTAAAAAAGAAAAACTGAAATATCACATGGTCATAAGTATTCAGACCCTTTGCTCAGTATTGAGTAGAAGCACCCTTTTGAGCTAGCACAGCCATGAGTCTTCTTGGGAATGATGCAACAAGTTTTTCACATCTGGATTTGGGGATCCTCTGCCATTCTTCCTTGCAGATCCTGTCCAGTTCCGTCAGTTTGGATGGTGAACGTTGGTGGACAGCCATTTTCAGGTCTCTCTAGAGATGCTCAATTGGGTTGAGGTCAGGGCTCTGGCTGGGCCAGTCAAGAATGGTCACAGAGTTGTTCCAAAGCCACTCCTTTGTTATTTTAGCCCGTGTGCTTAGGGTCATTGTCTTGTTGGAAGGTGAACCTTCGGCCCAGTCTGAGGTCCAGAGCACTCTGGAAGAGGTTTTCTTCCAGGCTATCTCTGTAGTTGGCCGCATTCATCTTTCCTTCAATTGCAACCAGTCGTCCTGTCCCTGCAGCTGAAAAACACCCCCATAGCATGATGCTGCCAGCACCATGTTTCACTATTGGGATTGTATTGGGCAGGTGATGAGCAGTGCCTGGTTTTCTCCACACATATCACTTAAAATTAACGCCAAAAAGTTCAATCTTCGTCTCATCAGACCAGAGAATCTTATTTCTCATAGTCTGGGAGTCCTTCATGTGTTTTTTGGCAAACTCTATGTGGGCTTTCATATGTCTTGCACTGAGGAGAGGCTTCCTTCGGGCCACTCTGCCATAAAACCCCGACTGGTGAAGGGCTGTATTGATAGTTGCCTTTGTGGAACTTTCCTCCATCTCCCTACTGCATCTATGGATCTCAGCCACAGTGATCTTTGGGTTCTTCTTTACCTCTCTCACCAAAGCTCTTCTCCCACGTTTGCTTAGTTTGGCTGGACGGCCAGGTCTAGGAAGAGTTCTGGTCATCCCAAACTTCTTCCATTTAAGGATTATGGAGGCCACTGTGCTCTTAGGAACCTTGAGTGATGCAGAAATTATTTTTGTAACCTTGGCCAGATCTGTGCCTTGCCACAATTCTGTCTCTGAGCTCCTTGGGCAGTTCCTTTGACCTAATGATTCTCATTTGCTCTGACATGCACTGTGAGCTGTGAGGTCTTATATAGACAGGTGTGTGTCTTTCCTAATCAAGTCCAATCAGTTTAATTAAACACAGCTGGACTCCAATGAAGGAGTAGAACCATCTCAAGGAGGATCAGAAGGAAATGGACAGCATGTGAGTTAAATATGAGTGTCACAGCAAAGGGTCTGAATACTTATGACCATGTGATATTTCAGTTTTTCTTTTTTAATAACTTTGCAAAAATATCTACATTTCTGCTTTTTTCTGTCAAGATGGGGTGCTGAGTGTACATTAATGAGAAATAAAATGAACTTTTTTGCTTTTTAGCATATGGCTGCAATAAAACAAAGAGTGAAAAATTTAAAGGGATCTGAATACTTTCCGTACCCACTGTAAATCCACAGAAAATAATAAATATCCCTCAATAACACAAAAAAAAAAAAAATCACACAAATATATGAACTATGGATACATTACCATGGGGAATGGAAAAAAATAATAACACAAGGTCAAAAACACACCCACGCGTATCACCACTACATGTGGCATCCTCAAGAGTCATTCGTTCTTTGGTCAATAAAGAGATTATAAATTTTTTAATTTTGTTTTTGGGCACATTCTTTCTTTTTTTGTTGTCTTAGACCAGAAAATGTACTGATGGAGTAACAACAGGAATCTTTTGAATGAAGAGTCCTGTTTTGGAAGCAAGAATGGTTTTAGAACGTCATAATTTTAGTATATCTGTAGCATGTAAACATTAATAATAATAATAATAATAATAATACTTGTATTTATACAGAGCCAACATATTCCACAGCACTATACAAATCAGTATTTTCATTAGGCAACTTTTAGGACAAGTTACCATAGTTAGAAATTTCTTTTCCTCCAACAGGGTATGAAAGAATGTGATCAGCTCTCATTTTTCCACACTCATCGGCATACATACACACGTGGACAAAATTGTTGGTACCCCTCATTTAATGAAAGAAAAACCCACAATAGTCACAGAAATAACTTGAATCTGACAAAAGTAATAATATATAAAAATTCTTTGAAAATGAACAAACATGCTTCAACAGAATTTTTTTTAAAAAAGAAAACTCATGAAACAGGCCTGGACAGAAATGATGATACCCTTAACTTAATATTTTGTTGCACAACCTTTTGAGGCAATCACTGCAATCAAACGATTCCTGTAACGGTCAATGAGACTTCTGCACCTTTCAACAGGTATTTTGGCCCACTCCTCATGAGCAAACTGCTCCAGTTGTCTCGGGTTTGAAGGGGGCCTTTTCCAGACGGCATGTTTCAGCTCCTTCCAAAGATGCTCATTAGGATTTAGGTCAGGGCTCATAGAAGGCCACTTCAGAATAGTCCAATGTTTTCCTCTTAGCCATTCTTGGATGTTATTAGCTGTGTGTTTTGGGTCATTATCCTGTTGCAAGACCCTTGATCTGCGACTGAGACCAAGCTTTCTGACACTGGGCAGCACATTTCTCTCTAGAATCCCTTGATAGTCTTGAGATTTTATTGTACCCTGCACAGATTCAAGACACCCTGTGCCAGATGCAGTAAAGCAGCCCCAGAACATAACAGAGCCGCCACCATGTTTCACAGTAGGGACAGTGTTCTTTTTAAGATATGCTTCATTTTTCCATCTGTGAACATAGAGCTGATGTGCCTTGCCAAAAATTTCCATTTTTGTCTCATCTGTCCATAGGACTTTCTCCCAGAAGCTTTGTGGCTTGTCAATATGTAGTTTGGCAAATTCCAGTTTTGTCAGATTCAAGTTATTTCTGTGACCATTGTGGGTTTTTCTTTCATTAAACGAGGGGTACCAACAATTTTGTCCACATGTGTAGGTATTGCTAAATGCACCTCAACTTGTAATGAAGGGCTTAGTTTAACCATAAATTGGCCATACACATTAGTCGTCTATTCATTTCCTTCTCCCCCTTTTATACATGCACACTCTGGAACTTGCATCTGTACTGAATGAGAGAGCTCTGGCAGCAGCTTAATATCCCCTAAAAAGAAGAGCATCGGGCATATTGAAATCAAATAGCTTTATCCTTCTCTTCTCCAAAAGATGTTCCTAGGGAAGAGTTTGGAGACCCCATACTCAACTTATGGTTGGCTGCTCCCACCAACATTGATGGTTCAGCTGAAAATAATCAAATGTGTGCAGCCGCTTTCTCATTATTCTTGCAGCTTCTATGCCTGTTATCCTGGTAGTTACACCCATGGAATCAAACAGGGCTATTATTTAGAATAACAGGAGTTTAGTTATGATGGTGCAAAGTTCCTTTAGTAGCAAAGTTTGGGTCTATAAATGGCCTGTAAAAGTCTAATAGATGTACTAGAAAATAGTCAGGTCATCATCTTCCTAAATTGAGTCATAATATTTACATGTTCTTCATAATCTTTTCTTACCTTACAATGCTCTTGTGTTGTTGTTACTCATCCCTATAGTACACTTAGATTTCAGTGACTGGAGATGTGACCAAAATAATTCATATATATAGTAACTAACAATTTTATTGCACTGGGAAATTATAATTTGACCCTTTTTTAATGAATTTGTGCTATGTGTTGTTACTATGTAATTTATGTAGAGCAACATTACTTTATGGTGATATTTTCCTTTTGCCAGTGATTTATACTTTATTAGGATAAAGCAAAAATGCGATAATGTTGGTCTTTTGACTATGTACGGCTAATATAAGTGTATGAGGGCCATTACCATAATTTCAAGTCAAGAAGAAACAAACCAGACCTACCTTTTACAATTCATTGTACAAATAAGTATTAACAAATTCTACAATAACCAGATTGTCTTGCCATTATACTATTAGATACTGCTTCAAGTATAATACTATATATGAAATGCCACAGTATGGCCTTTATATTTGTTCTAGTCTTCAATATTGATCAAGAAGATCATCTCCTTTCTTGTCTATTATATGTTTATTCTCTATGACTGTTAATCTCTTCCTTGCCTTAAGATGTTACCTGATCTCTTAAACCACTTAGAAACAAGACATCTTATTCTTCACTTCATTGACTCTGCTAGTAACAATGTAAGCTACTCATTTAGATGGACAACCGAGAGAAAATATCAAAATTACATTTACCTACTGGATAATAGGCTTTTTATCCCTCTGGTTTAGTGCCTCGGCTGTATGACTGTGAATTTTTATCTGAGAATAACAGAGGTAGCCATATTTCAACAATCCAGCTGGGTTCAAAATGCCAATGGTGATCAATTTTCATCTAAAAGTGAAATTGTATGTTTAATTTGGAAAATGTGATCTGCATTTTTGATTTAGTACAGCAGACACACAAGCCCTATGTACTTGGATACATTTTGGAAGCTGCAAATAAAATCCATTATCATGTCAGCCAAAATGTTAAAACCCAGACATTCTCACTTGTTTCAGCCTTCCAAAAAAACATATAAACAGTCCAAAATTGCCAGATTAAACAGAACCCCTAATGAAAAATTATATAGTATGTGAAATATGCAAAAAGATCTGTCAGGTTGATCTAAATGTTTGAATTGGAAATGAGCACATTACAAACAGAAAGCAGACCCACAAATCATGTGGGCACTCTTCTTCTAAGAAAAGCACTTATTTCACTCAGAAAGTATTCCTTATTTTAACTTGTAAAGATTGATTAGCTTATCTTTAGAACAAGAAGAATGGCTGGTTTTCTCATAGTGTAATTACACTGGAAGCGTAATTCCAATAACAATGCGTGCGTCACGTAGGCACACTAATTACAGTAAATTGGAGAACTTTTTACATCTGTTAAGGAACAAGCCCATTTTGTTAACAAGCTACCTACCAATGCTTAATAATTATTTTTTTTAATCCACCATACAACTTCATACTTTTAGTAAGTAAACGGTATCTGCAACACAGTTCAATGCATATATTGTACTGTACAATCTGTTGGGCACTAATGTATTTTTCCAAACAGTCCACACACTTAGTACAATAGTAAAAGTGAATATAAGAAAATTAGGATAGGTCTCCAATTGAAGATCAGAAGGGGTGTGACAATTGACACCCCAATGGATCTGCTGATTCCATCAATACCACTGCTATGTGAGTGCTGCTTCCACTTCACAGGTATATGATCACATGTTCATCAGTCACATGGCCTGTTTGCAGCTCAGTCATAAGTGAAAAGGGCGGAGTTGTGATACCAAGCATTTCCATTGTAAAATATATGGCACTGTGCACTGCAGTCTTTTCGAACAGCTGATCAGCAGGGGACCCAGGTGTTGGACCCCTCTGAATTTCAATTGATGACTTATCCAAAGGACTGGTCATCAATTGATATGCCAGACCCTGCAGAGAGGAATACTGATTAAAAAAACTAGTCTTACAAGTCTTACAATGGCCAGAAATAGCGTTAATCTACATGTACACACACTGTACCATTGATTTATGTAAATTTGTTGAAAACTTTGCTTTGAAGGAACACCAATGTCAGAGATTTAACTAGAAGTTGGTGCAAACTCTTCACCTACTGTTTGCCATTTATGATACTGTGGTGTTCTTATATGGCAAAGAAATATTTAGGCCCACTCAAGCATCTGAGCTTGGATGTGGCCTTTAACTCTGTAGCCACCATAACTTTGCCTCGATTGCTGATAGTAGGAACTAAATTCTGAAGGTCACAAAAGGAGTAGATGATTCATTAATGGCCTATGAATGACATATCCTCCATGATAGAGGATGAATGGCAAGAACAGAATATAACCATTATTGAACTGCTCCTGTCCAAATTCCAGAATATGCAAACAGAAAACTAAACCCACCTTCAGAAGCAGGACAGTTTCACAGCACATGCCCAGACATGAAGGAGTAGTAAGGCCCCTACTTCTTGTAACACTAAGTCTATCTAATTACTGATTTTTCATTTTTTACAAAATCAAAACAAACAAAAATAATCCATGTAATAATAAACACATTAAAAATGAAGAAATCTATAATTTTTGCATTAACACTTTGACCTCAGTAGGTATTTGGACATTGTGCACCTCTGGGAGTCAAGAAATAGCAACACAACAGAAGGGATACCAATAGAACGAAAATACTTAAAACATAACATTTAATAAGTCTATTAAAATAGTCGGAGTCAACAACGTATGCAAATATATAAAAATTAGAACTGTCGTATCACTTGGCGTATCAAATGGAGAGCAAGGGAGACAGAAGGGACCAGACAATCTAGAAGGAGTCAAAACATGGGCCCAGAGATGGATATTGCACACCTCGAAAGGTAAGTTTACCTCCAAACTATGTACATGTTTTGAAAGCCGACAACCTGACAATTACCATTGTCCTGATGTGTTGTTGATAACTATGCATTTTGATGGCAAACATGAATCAATTATGTGAAAATAATTGATCAAGGTGTGCAAAGCATCTACATCAGCAAGAGATTGCACTGAAACACATGCAATATTTTGGCCATCATCCACAAATGTGATTATACCATATAGTGCCCTGAGAAAGCAAACAGAAGGGTATGTATAAAATGACAAGTTAATAATTAATATCCACAACTGCCTTGACACAATGTTGCTTCAGTCATTATAAACAAAATGGCATGAAAATTCAACTTTGCAACTAAAATGTCACACAAACCCTGTATGTATGTTTAATATACTCTGCACAAAACTGTAAGATGTGAGTTCATACATACCACACAAGTCTATGTTTATGGTTTTGTTTGTAAAAAACAACAACCAAAAACAACAACCAATTTTTTGCATGCAAATTAAATTGGGGATGAAATGTGTATGGAGTTTCCCATCCAGTATATGAACTGGATGGGGAATTGAATCTGAACACCTGTGGAAACAAATGCCAACAATTCTTTTCTAGTGATAATCCTTATTGCTTTCATTGGTGTATGCCATAGTGGAGATCAGAAGGGTCACTGGTCAAATTGGTCAAACTGGTCATCTTCCAATTGTTATTTTAAAATAGACCTGCCCAAAAGGGAAAGCCAAAAGTAATTAATAAGGAGGTAGAAGGCTCAACATGCAGGAAAATTCATGGTATCTCTAATTGTAAGATCGTCAAAAGCCATAATGAGATAGAAGGAGAACTTCTTCCCCCCCCCATGTTTCCACCATGTCCTCCATTTATCCTCCTCCTCCACCCAGGTTGAACTGTCAATCTACGTTGCTTCTGCTAGATTGCAGCGTTCTTCTTGGCTTTAAAATCAGACCCAACTTTGTAACCCTAGCCATAATTTAGGCCAAGTTAGAGCTTTTAGTAGCAAGAATGTATCATTTCCTTGGCTACGGAACAACTTTACTGCTACGATGTATGAGGTATGTCCTTGACTTTGCAAAGATATAGCACCGAGGTCCTTGGCAGTGAAAAGGTTAAAGGGGTTTTCCCATAGAAAACCTGTTCTTGGGAAGTACCTTTAATGTGTATTACTGGGTGTCTGAAACTTCAGACCTTGACTGATCAGCAGAAAAAAACTATTTACTCAAATGGGTTATCTGGTTTCTAAGATTGATGGCCTTTCCTCAGAACTGTGCTGCTGACTAGCCATACAAACAGTAGCAGCGAGTGTAGGTACTGCAGCTCTGCCTCATTGAAGTCTATGGGACAGAGCAGTATTTGCTGTGCTGCCTTGGTATAGGTGATCTGTGGAGGTCCCAGTTGTCAGACACTCCGCAGATCTAATATTTATGGCCTATCCAGAGTATAGGCGATCAAACTTAGAAACTGGATAATCCTTTTAACTGAGCCACAGTAAGCAGCGTGAATAGCTACAATGCAAAATCTGTAACAAAGTCTATGCCACCTACCATTTGTCTTTACAGTTGGGGCTCCTCAAGCATCAGAGTGATACAGAGTAAAGTGTCAAGGTTAACTTTGCTACTTCTTTAGTTGTTTATTAACTTTTTAATGCTCAAATACAGCTCAGAACAAAGGTACTTAAAGCAGACATGGTAAGCAGGTCTCAGCTGTAACTTACAGCTCATACCCGGCTGCAGCAGACTCGATCAGAGATAACTCTGCTCATGGATGTTTAACCCCTTAGATGCCACAGGCATCATAACAAATGCATACAAATGTAAAAGAAAAGATGAACAAGAAGGCCAGCTTTCACAGAAAGATTGAAGAACAGCCAAAGTTGAATTTCTTTAGGAAATAAAATGGACTGCATAGATTTGGTGCTTTAAAAGCACATTTGTATGAACATAAAGAAAAGATAGGTAAACAATCATTTTAAATGAAGACGAATACAGAAGACAAACAAATATTAGTAGCTAGAGATACTGAATAAGGAGATGTTACTTGAAGCTCCTGACCGCAGTGTGAAATCTGTAACAGGGCCCCCAACTACAATGTGCCGTTTATTAATAATAGTATAATAATATAATATTAGTGTCTTCTAATGTAGCAAAGGGGTTTTTGGTGCCTCTGCACCCCTACCGCCATGGCCCTGGCCACCATGTAATATTACATTTTGCAGTGGCCATCTACTTTAAAATGAGTGATTCATGTTATTTTGTAGCTTCATTCATGTGCAGGCTGCATGTTACACTATGGGACAGAGAAAGAGGAGATCTGAATTACTGGAGCCCCTTACTTCCCCCTTAGCTGACAGTTCATTATAGTAATTTATCATGTCATATACACCATTTTCATTGATTCATTTTTCCATATTAGTCCTAATTTATCATTACTGTTGCCCATAGCACCCGATCACAGGGCAGGAGATTAATAACTGAAAGGTGAGTTTTCATTAGTTGCTATGGGCAACAAGGCAATATTTTTGTTAGACTGTTTTGGTAAATGAGGACCAGTATTAATAAATCCCCTCCAAGTTTTCCTAAAGAATGGTCTAAAACAATATTAGGAATGTACTTTTAAGAGCAACTCTGTATAAAACAGAAATAGAATGTGCTAGTGAGATAAATAAAATTGAGATTCTCTAGAAAAATTAATCTGCTGAGAAAATAAATGGACACAAAGGCAAGAATAAGTATAGCTATAAACTGTGGTACATGTTGTACAATGAGATTCCAATGAAGTGACACTTACTATCACATTATGTTTAATCTACAACACATGTCTCCTCTGTGACCTGAGTTTTTCACATCATAGATGAGTACACTGTACAGGACAGTTGATCAAAGCTTTGTTGTATGACCTGCAGGATTGCACATTTGATCCAAGTCAAGATACTAAGTGATCTCTGTTGCTTGGTTACTTCACCCTTTTTATCTGGGCAAATGTTTTGAGCAGAAATTTGTGAAATCTTTTATGAGTAGGAGTTCATTTACTGTGGCCCCAGCTACAAAACTATATTCCCGACCACACAAGAATTCTGAATCTCTGAAAGAACTGGAACATTTCTGTAATATAAAAAACGTACTTAAGACTCCTTTCACACTATGTTTTACTGTGTCAGTTTACTGTTTGTGCCAAGAAAGCTCCAGAGCATTTGTCAAATGTATTTCTAGGCCCCTATTCACCCGGTGGAAGCTCTAAGAATGTCCTAAAAATTGGTATACACTTTTTCTGCTGTATTGAATAGTGCAGTCTTCTGTGTTATTTCATACACAGGCACGCAGTAAAATAACATTTACCCCACTGTATACATTTTTGGAAGCCTTTGGGTAATGAGTACAGTGACATATGTTGGAAGCATCCATGGGCATCTATCAAGAAATCCTACCAACCAATACATATGAAAAACACTGCAAAACCCAGAGTAAAAGCACCATAATGGGAAACAATGCTGTGATAAGCGGAGCTCAGATAGTTAAAGAAGAACTGTTACTTCTCCAGAAATATCTGGTTTAGTCAATTCTTGTATTCCCTGGGACATCATTTTCTTGCAATACTGCATTGTGCTATTCCTCTGTTATTCCTCCAAGAAATGTATTAATAATAATTTGACAAGTGGATGTTACTATATGGGGAAGGGGGGGGGGGGTCTGCTTACAGTCTGGTAGTGACAGGTCTTCTTTAACTTCTTTTCTTTCATCAGGGGGCTTTAGTTTTATAATTGATGGCAAATCCAACCATAGCAGCGTATGACAATATAATAATTCAATTGGTGGGGTACAATATGCACTGAAATTTTTAGGTGCAAGTGATCAATACAGTTGCCTAGTCATTCCAAACAAAATTTGTCACAAAACCTTGGTCTGGTTCTTTTAGTCCTAGCTGCCCTTTGGCGTTTAAGTTAACTGCTTTCATCAGGTAGTTCACATAAGTATCATATTCCTGTTTCTAAACCTCAAATTAAGATATTCAGGTTACTTTGTCCTTTCTGAGGCCACCGCTTGACCTTCAGTGCTATAAAAGCTAAAGACAAACTCGGAATAGCCACAGGTGTTGTTAGGATAAGTATCCAATTGGTGTCAAGAGGACGCACTTCTTTCCTCATGGGACAATTCTCATCATTCTAATAATAATAAGAATTACATTAAACAAGAAGATCATACAACAAAATCTTTACAGGGCTATGCCTGAAACCTGCTTAACCATGAGGATTTTCTGCTAACTCTTTCAATAGTGGATAAAATATTGTATAATGGACAGAATGTAAAACTGAAACATTCATTGATTAATAGTGTTTAGTGTATATGCCAGAAAAGTTCCCAATGCAAATTTGTCCATAGATGGAATTGAGTGGCCTCCATTTTGGTGATATATGCTGACATACTGCTGAAAACCAGGATGAAATAACTTAGTAAATTATATTATGCAGTAAAAAAACAAATGGGATCTTATGGCACTGTATGGCAGCCATAACAAGCATCTGAATAATAAATATATTTCAGTGTTTTTATATTCAACGGAGACTGTAAGCGCAGTCGGGGTATAGTTATAGGGGGGTGTAGAGGCAGCAGTTACTACTGGGCCCTGGAGCCTCAGGAAACTGAATGGTGTCTCTACAACATAAGAAGACACCAGCAATATAGACAGCATATAGTAACGGTGGCCTGTTACATATTCTATTTGGGTCCAGGAGCTCCAAGTTACACCTCTAAATGCAATATGAACATAACCTAACGGTAAGGTTCATTGTATTGTTTTCACGTTCATTGAAAACATCACATTGTTATTCTTCTCATTTTTCTTGAAAAGTTGACAACCTACAAAGTCTGAAAAACTTTCAAACTCATAAAAGCATTCATACACTTTTAAAACTAGAGGCATGAAATGCCTGTGAAAGGCTTATCATTGTCTTTCTCCACGGAAAGTGATTTCAAGTAATTAAATATAGGAGTCAATGAAACAGAAAATAGAAAATTGCTAGAATAATTTAAGCATATTCTTCCTTTTGGAAACAAAAATCATCTCTGTTTGTAGGTAATGGAAGTTGACAAGAAGACCTTTGTCATTTCATACACAATACACTTTCTATGTGTATCTGTTGTTTTTTTTAGGCATAATGATTTACTATATTGGCTCTAGATTTGACGTGAATGACAGATGTTACTAAGTAATGGAGACGTGGAACAAATTTCTTTAAGAAGGGTTTGTGCCAGATGTTGGATTTTTGAAAGATAAACTTCCTTTGACATTGACTTGTGTTCTAGAACTATGAAAATCATGTATATAGCAAGCATTAAAATAAATCATTCTTCTTTTACACTGCCTGCTATAGACATCAACAATGGACACATATTAAATGCTTTGCAATATTTTTGTCAGCATGGCATTAGATTCATATCTGGATACAAATCCGTTCAATGCTTTGGAGTCAGCCTGTTTTGAATAATTACTTATGAATTAAGTCATGTTGCTTTATGAAATCAGCACTTTGTTAATATTTGGTTTGTCATATTAGTCAGAGTTATTCAACGTTTCTGATGATCTCTGTCGAAGTAAGGATCTGCGAGTATCTATTATGATAAACTGCACATTTTATGGTTTAATTAGCCATTTACTAAACACAAATCCGCATCTATTTTATCTATATTTCCTGTGCATTCATGTTACATAAAATACACAATTCTGATAAGAGGAACTGCATTGAAAAAGTTGTAGCGCTCATTTATGGTTCCAAACCGTAGATATGTTTTTATCATACCATTTAACCTCTTAATACAACCTCAGTGTTGTAGCCATAACATGACACTGATAGAATTCTATGGGACCATACCATACTAACTTAATGCCATACAAATCTATTATATACATTATATATATATATATATATATATATATATATATATACATGGTAAAGAGCTATACTATATGGACAAAAGCATTGCGAAACACTTATTATTCATTAAATTCAGGTTTTTTATTCAGTTCCTTTGCCACAGGTGTATAATACCTAGCATCTAGACATGTATAAAAGCCACAATACTCTGTTGACTCAATAATTGTAGAGTTCCAAACATTCTCTGGCATTAACATCAGGATAAAAACTGTGTATCAGGAGCTTCATTGCATGGGTTTCCATGGCTGAGGAACAGTATGCAAGCCTTACATCATCAAATGCAATGCAATGGTGTAAAGCATGCTGCAACTGGATTGTGGAACAGTGGAAACATGCCCTGTGGAGTGAGGAATCACACTTCTCTGACAGTTTGATGGATAATGGAGTCTGAGTTTGCCAGTACAATGTTGACTGTCTGACTGCATTGCGCTGACTGTAAAGTGGAATAATGCTATGGGTTAGTTTTCCTGAGCTTAGCTTTGTTCCAGTGTAGGGAAATTCTTCAGTACACAAAGACATTTTGGACATTTGTATGCTTCCAACTTTGAAGCAAAGTTGGAATTGCTTCTAGAAAACAATATCTCTATAGTATGGCTTCACATGGATCGACAGCATAAAAGACATATCTACTGTCATGTAGTGGCAATCCATGTTGGATTCTACTCATGTGCTAAGTATTTGTATTCATTTTTCTTTTTCCATATTTAATTTTTTTCTTTTTTGTGCTTTATACCTAGTGTCACATTATTGTAATTTGTAACTAATAGTAATATCATTATGTAACTATTCATTATTGGAATTATTATTGTTTGTATTGGATTCCTTTTTTTGCTATTTACATATACTTATGTTTATATTATATGCTTGCTTAAAGAGGACATTTTACCACCCTCTCCAGCCCCAGTTCTTTGCATCCTTCAATAGGTGGTGCTCCAATGATTGCGGCGCAGTTGGAATTCTTTCTATAGCCCTCACTGTTCTTGAGTAAACATTTCTCTTGGTTTCAGCACCCAATATGCTAATTAGACTCTCTACTATGAGGTGGGTGGCCTCGAGCTCTCTGCTCCAGCCTGTGACCGCCCACCTGACAGTACAGAGACTAATTAGCCTATTAGATGCAGTAAGTAAAAGCACTGATTGTTCATAAACTGTGCGGGCTAGAGCAAGAATTCCAAATGTGAAGTGTTGCCTATTGAAGGATGCAAAGAGTTTAAGTTGGTGTTGGTGGTGAAAGATCCTCTTTAATGCACTCTTTGTTGTGAGGGTTTGGATCTTTTTTTGTTATGAATTGCATTATTAGACTTTTAATATTTATTTTCATACACTTTGTGTGTACTAGATTCTTCATAGTTAACCACCTTAAGTTCACTATAGCCATTGCTGTTATTTATGCACGAGGAAGTGTATGCCTTTCTAGGGCATTGTTATTCTGATGGAAACATAAGGGGAATCTTGGTGCTGCTAGGCAAAAAGGAGTTCCAATTTGGTATAAAATGTGAATATTTTATTTGTGACTACGCTTCTCGATATCAAACTGTAGAGAAACTTATTTTTCAGACGCTTTATCCTTTCTGATCATAGCCATGGCGTCATTACACTATGGAGTTCTTGTCTCTTTATTCCGATTATGGTATTTAGGTCATTGCACTCTTTCCAGACCTCTTAATAACTGGTTGCAAAAAAGTTTCTTTTTATTCCCCACATTACAACTTATGACTTCATATAGCTTCAATCAACAGTCTTCACACATCCAAGATATTTTGTTACTTATGTTCTTTTTCTTCATTAGGCTTTAATGTTCTTAAACTGTACAAGTGAATTACTTAAGGGAAGTAAGATTGAATCTATCCAACCTCGACTATATTGTGCTGAATCACCAGACAGGGCAATTAAACCTGAGTTTATATTAGAGCTCATGTATAAATTAGATTGTTAATAACATAGATTAGTGCTCTAGTTAAAGTCTGTCATTTTAGAGGCATGGTAGATCAATGGAACTTTGCTCATGATGACAGACAGATACTCATTACAATGTTAGAGTAGACTCGTGAAGCACATTATTAGAGTAATTGAAGCCTACCGCTTGATTACACCATTTGTAACTTTCATGGTCGTGTACCACTGGCTAGATACTAGTTTTTGGTTTACAGTACAAATATATCTTATTTCATAGCTAATTTTTCTTCACAGATAGGGAAATGTACCATTTAGACTCAGTTCACATCAGCTTCTTTTAAGTCATAGGACCAGAACAACAGACTGAAAATTAAATTACAATTCTGTAAACATCCGTTATCATTCACTGCAATGTAAAAAACAAGAGGGGTGCTTTTTTCATCTTGTTTTTGTTTTAAACAGAAGATGAATTTGTGCATTCAAGACTTTATCGTTCATCTGAAAGTTAAGCAAACAAGACAAAAGAAAGCTTCCATCTTGTTTCTTACACAACAGAGAATGATAATGGATACAGGCAGAATATGTTGTCAGCTCAGTCATTATATTACTTTTCAGTCCACTGTTTTGATCCTATGATGGAAAATGGACTTAAAAGAAGCTGATGTGAAGTTAATTTTAGTAGTGTGTTGAATGAACCTTTTTGACACCTTATAAGGTAATCCATTCATGATGAGTTGGTTTATTTTTACTAACCTCTGAATAGCCAACAGAAAACAATTTGTACTATTGGTCATGTTCACCAATCTTAATTTTATTTTTTTCTGGATTACATTGAAAAAATATTGCACAGCCCGCATTTGTGACACATTACTCATAGGTAAAAACAGACCTGTCTACTTGCTGTCTAATATGCTATCCTGTGTAAGGGCAGCATATTACAGCTAGAGGTCCTTATTTCTTGTACCCAAAACAGCACAAAGAGTTGCACTGAACGAATACACTGTACACACACGGGGAGATTTGTTAGTAATGTTATGACAGTTGTTGAACAAGTTTCAATGAAATAAATACATTGCAGTGTTTTATGGCTTTTCTGCTTCATTTACCAATTTAGACTTACAGATACCCACTGGTTAATTGGTTAAATTCTTATATTTTATTACTGTGATTGTAAAATAAAAGGAGTCTCACATGCCAATCTATTGTATAGTTATTACTTCATGTACAGTGCATAGGGGTCTTTATCAGTCATAGAAATAAATAATGTCCCAGTGTCAGATTAATATTAAAAGTCTGTCATTTGCATTCTAAGAAAATATGTCTTCATATTCAAGTAATCTCAGCCATAATAATTAATGGATTCTCAAATCATAGTTGTATATACATTCTTAAAAGGTATTCTATTTGTATCGATGGGAGATACATTTTCGAGTCGCTTGAGCTGAGGCCGCTACAGCTGAAATAAATGGCTGTGTGTGTAAAGCACAAATTGGATCCAAAATATTAACTCTCAATTCTTTTTCATTGAGTGGGGTCTCAAATAGGGGACCTCCCTCTATGATGTACATATACCCACATGTCATGAGATCACCCCTTTAAATCTTAAAGCAACATGGAATATGGCACTTCCTGCTGTTAATACCCTTATGATGGATAAAACACGTTAGTCATATAGGTCCGCATCTGGTCTGTGACAGCAGATAATCTGCGGCATTAGTGCAATGTTCATCTGGTATTAAGAGACCTAACATCTGCTAGAAAAATGTTTCTCTCTAGAAGTGCAACTGTTTTTAACTAAGAAAAGAAGAGTCTACAATGTCTTTAAAGCTCATCTCTGTCAAGTATGAACAGTACCCAAATAGTGCCTTGGGAGTTGTTTGTCTAGATGCCACTGTTCTATTACACCATTTGCTGTTGTCTTGTGCTTTGCCCACATTTATATACTGTAGGCCGAACATCATTTACGTTTGAAATAATTCAGAGACTGAACATCCATTCAATGTTTTTGAAAACTGTTCCTTTGGGAAGTTGAGCTAAAGAAGAAAAATTGTGGGAAACACTAGTATATTGTCTAGTAGAAGCACACTATGTTCTAGTAACAGATGGCATGCTCAAACTGCTCATACAAGCAGCAAATCAAGAGCCAACTGGGATGCTAGGCCTGTATTTGTCTCGCAACAACCAGGACAAATGGGTACAGTACAGAAAATTCATCACCCAGGCATACCATACAGCTGGACAAGACAGCACTAACTCTGACTGCCTAAAAATGGAAACTGTGGAGTCAGCTACATAAACAGTCTGAAAACTGAAACTTTTAGGCTAAGTTATCCTTTAATTTAAATCAGAGTTAAGGTATTTTTATTTTCCCTATGATTTGGCAGGGGTTAAGTTGTGCTGAGAACTTGACTCTTCTGGTATATCTAATGGATTTACAGTGGCAGCCAAAATCAATAAACACAGAAAGGCATATCTACAATGAAGGAAGAATGACTTGTTTCTTAGTCCTGGCTTGACATTTCATTTACATTGAAGTAGTATCTGTTGGAAAAATAAATGAGTTCAGTTTTGCTGAAATATTCTTACGTAATATTTGCTAATAAGGTATTGTGAGTTCACATATAACTGGGATGGGATTTCACATTATATTTAAAAAGCATCATATAAATTAATTGACTGAATAAAATATTTTACATTTAATAATGTATACATATATATTGTTTTTTTAACTGAAAATACACTGGGGAATTTATTAAGCCGTGCACTGCAGAATTTTGGCACCAAAAATGCTGTGGAATACGGTTTTGTGACTTTTTGGACCCATTTGTACAAACGGTTTTTGATATTTTACAATTATAGGCCACTCACTCCACTTTTGCAGAGTGGATGGGAAAGTGGGCGTTGTTAACCTGGGAAGCTGGCAATCTTACTCTAGATGGGAGTGGCATAAAAGGTGGAGTAACATCTAAAGGCAGAAGTATTCTGCTTAAAGATTAACCAATTTTGTCAAATATTCTGTGACATTTGATAAATTTAATATAAATTATGTGAACTCAAACTCCTGCAAACTGACTTTAAAAATTTCCCTCAGGATAAATCTTCCCCATAAACTTCAAAAGGGCTGGCAAAATCTAGATCACATTAGATTATGAAAGAAAATTTTGAATCTTTAGGCCAGCTGGGCATTTATGGTCTGGAAAATTTGTTCCATATATAGGCGGTATTTCCCAGACCTGGACCCACTGTATCATTATTATGTACAATGTTGTGAGTCAGCGCCACACCACGATACCACTGTCCTGTGCTTTAATCATGACGGGACAGTAGTCCCATGGTGAGGCAGTGACTCACAGTATTATAGATACAGATGTACAGTCATAGCCATAAGTGTTGGCACCCCTGAAATTTCTCCCAGGAAATTATTGCAATTAGACATGTTTTGTTATACACTTTTTTTAATGCCTTGCTTCCTTCCTTGCTTATTTATTTGCTGGAAGACCCACTACCTAGGACGCAAACTCAGCTTTCTGACACTGGGCCCTACATTGAGACCCAAAATCCTTTGGTAATCTTCAGATTTCATGATGCCTTGCACACAGTCAAGGAACCCAGTGCCAGCGGCTGCAAAGAAACCCCAAAACATCTTTGAACCTCCACCATATTTGACTGTTGGTACTGTGTTCTTTTGTTTATAGGCTGTTTTTGGTAAACCATAGAATGATGTGCTTTACCAAAAACCTTTTTCTTGGTCTCATCTGTCCACAAGATATTTTCCCAGAAGGATTTTGGCTTACTCACATACATTTTGGCAAACTGCAGTCTAGCTTTTTTATGTCTCTATGTCAGCAGTGGGGTCCTCCTGGGTCTCCTGCCATAGCTTTTCATTTCATTCAAATGTCCACAGGTAATTTGTGCTGACACTAATGCACCCTGAGCCTGTAGAACAGCTTCAGTTTCTTTGGAACCTGATTGGGGCTGCTTATCCACCATCCCAACTATCCTGCGTTGCAAACTTTCATCAATTTTCCTCTTCTATCCACATCCAGGGAGATTAGCTACAGGGCCATAGGTTGTAAATTTCTTGATTATGCTGTGCACTGTGGACAAAGAAACATCAAGATCTCTGGAGATGGACTTGTAACCTTAAGATTGTTGATATTTTTCTACAATTTTCGTTCTCAATTCCTCAGAGTTCTCTTCTCCTCTTTCTGTTCTTCATGCTTGTACACACAGACACACATTGCAAAGATTGAGTCAACTTCTCTCCTTTTTATCTGCTTTCAGGTGTGATTTTTATATTGTCCACACCTGTTACTTGCCACACATGTGTTTGAACGAACATCAAATTACTTGAAACAAAGTTATTTACCCGCAATTTTGAAAAGTTGCCAACAATTTTTGTCCAGCCCATTTTTGGAGTTTTGTGTGAAATTATGTCCAATTTGCCTTTTTTTCTGTGTTTTTTTTTTTTTTTTTGTTCCAATACACAGAAAGGAAATAAACTTGTGTATAACATGTGTAATTGCAATAATTTTCTGGGAGAAATACTTCACTTTCTGTAAAAATTTCAGGGATGCCAACCCTTACGGCCATGAGTGTAACTAAGAAACTGTGAGTGTTAGTTTCAGGACAGAGTGTAGTCCAAGAAATAAGGCCAATATACTGGATTTTCCAGACCTGGTTAATGGTGGTTTGGCATCTGGGACCATCTATATACTTAAAACCAAGTTCATGTCTTAGCTAGCATGGGAGAGATGTCTTACATGCTTGAATAAAAATATAACTTTTATAACTCTCTACAATGACTTTACATACAGGGCGCTGGGTCATTATGTCTACAAATGAATGGCTTCCCAATCAATAATTTAGTCCTCACACTGTGTGAAAATAGCATGTTAAAAGCTTCATGAAATGTGCGCTATGTGAACCTTGCCAGCATGCCTATTTCAGGTGTTCTCAGTCTTTTGTAGGTTTTGAGGCATTTTTAAGTATTGCAGGTGGTGTTGCGCCATACTGAATCTTAAAAAGTAAAATCCTAATAAAGGCTGAATTACCTGATATTGTTCTTACCCTAGTAAGAAATTCCAGAGATATGGTTTTGACCTCTCTGTTGCGACTAAAGCTGCCAAATGCTCATCTGTGTAACAATTTTTCCTCCCAACTCCCCCATGCTTATGCATGCTCTTCTCAGCCAAGAGTGCCTGTGTTCTGAATGGGGAAGAAAGTAAGCTGCTTCCAGACAACTCACAAATGTTCAACAGCCCAGTTCTTCCATCCTTTTGTTAATTATGGATAGCACAGTTACTTAATACATTTTTGCATAGTCACGTTACTTATTTATTAAATAATATACCACATCATTACATGAAATGGTTGTATCACTTTATGAACTAAGTACAGATGTAATGAGGGAGCCTTTATATACTTTGTTATACGGACACATGACGCTTGAAAATGCTTCATTCTGAAGATAAAATGTTGTTGTGGACATGGACAATTAAAAGTTGAAGATGGACTTGGATGTTTGTATTAGATGTTGGGGAAGAAGTATCGGGATGTTGGATTTCAACATATCTTTTTTGATACTTTTGGTCTCAGGGGAGAGAAGTTCCATCACAAATGTCTAGCAGTGGCTCATTCCCCTTTACCCATTCAGAACACATGCACACTTGGCAGTTGAACATACATATCTTTGTTGGATGAGTTCCAGAAAGAATAGCTCCTGGTGGTCCAAATAGTGTTGGGCTGACATCTATCTAAAGTGCATGTCTTTCTTTTGTTTTGGTGATTACCTTTATAATTAACACTATATTGTATGCTACTCTGTTTATGATAGCAACCACAAGCCTAAACTAAGATTTAGGCAGTTAGCAAATGCAAAATTTCATGAGCATCAGGAGAATAAAATAAAGAGGGCCCAGGGTAAGGTAAAGGACAAGAGCAAGTGAAATATTTCCTTATTATAGTGCTTATACTGCATTTCAATATCTAAAGGACATCAATAATTTAGATTTCAAACAGAAATAATCCTATATTCTATTTACTCTAACGGGGAAACAAAAATGAACTATTTCCAAAGGTTATAGTCTATCAGTCGGAAAATCAATATAAAGCAGGTCATTACAGCAAACCAATTCATGCACATCCTAAGGGTTAGTAAAATCCTGCGGGATAAATGAATTCAGTTACCATGCTTAAATGCACTGAATGTTTAATATTTTCCAGCATGCCACACTGTACAATTTTATGAAATGCTAAGATAGCAAAAGTGCCATAAGTCATGTATTTATAGTTTCTGCTGTTGGTGCAAAATGGAATCATTAAATAGATAAAACTGCATTATGTCTTACAATCTGGTCTGATAATAAAAAAATATGAATGAGAAATAGTGCGTTTAAGTAATAATTTATTACCAGCATCAATGGCATCCATCAAACTAGTTATAGACATACAGTTTTTATGTTTCCACTCAGAATTTATTTCACTTTTTTCCCTTTTAAATAACTATCCAAAGATATAGTTTCTATGTATTTAACATTATCTTTCATAAGGAAAAAGCATGTTCCAGGAGATTACAAAATCAATACTGCATTTAGGAGCAAATATATTAAATGGTAAGAACGGCTGCTAGCAATGTGGTATGACAATGTGGAAATGAGACGCTTTTTTTTTTTAAATTACAAAGATACATCTGCATCTGAAAAAGCAGTTTTTGAACTCCGCTCACCAAGCTTACCAGGAACACTTATTTTAAGATGCAATCATAGTTAACTTATAACCGCTGCATTTCATATTCGTCTTGGCGCAGTGACTTTGACAAGACCTTTGAATTCTAAAACTAGTATAACATCAAGCAGACGTGCTATCAGCATGAGGCTTGTCTTGTATCTGGATAATGAAAAGATATTTATTTTCCAAAAGATACATTTATCAAATGTAATCTGATTTTCTTCTGTTACAAAGTATTAGATTATACATTACATATCAAGCTCACCTTATACAAAAATGTATGTTAGAGATTTTGATATAGCATTCTTAGACATATTGATAATGACCTAGTGTTAGCTTATTAAAATATAAAATTCATGTCCCTAAAATTTTATACATATTATTATTTATTGTTGAAGTACTATTAATTCCATATTGCTGTACATTTGAAGGGGCTTTACATAAATACAAAAACAAGTACAATAGACTAACTTAGTGACCAGTTGGTACAGCAGGAGAGAGGGCCCTGCTATTATCCATAAGGTAAGGGGGAGCATCCAAGGAGCTTGGTAAATACAGATAGAAGAATTGGAATGGGCTCCAAGAAAAGGAAGGCCACGTCTGTTTCTAGAGTAAAGTGATGATTTGAGGATGTCAGTGTTAAAAATCACAGCTCTAGCAGATACTGCTTTCCCTAATAGCCAGGAGTATAGCCCAACTAGTAGTCGGGGCACAGTAGTGAAGGTCGGCCAAGGCAGTTAGTGGTCATAGAGGATTTTATAATCAGGAAGACGGATAGAATAATTTGTGAACAAGAGTGCCTTAATTGAATGGTTTACTGATTCTCCATGGTGCCAGGGTTCAGCATGTGGTGGAATGGGTGGATAAATTGCAGGGAGGTGGAAATACTGGGTAGGTGGGTAGCAAGGAGCGAAATGGAAAAACAAAGAAGGAATTCTGAAATTAAAATGATAAAATTATTACTAATATTGGTAATAAACTGTACTTCTATTCCCATTACTAAACAATCTAGGGGCATTTAGAAATGTTACAGGTACACTTTGAAGCACAGCTATCAATAAATTGAATAAAAGTTACAGTCACTTCTCAGGCAGTCCATTTTCACTCCATGAAAGCCATGACTATCTTCTAGCATAGGCTGGGGGAGTTTGATCATCCCTACTCAGATCACTGCTATTAGTCAATCGAATCTGATCAGCCAATAGTAGCTTACCGGCACAGATCCAATGATCTGTGCCAGCAGGTGACTCGGAATCCGGCAGTGATTGGTGCTATACAAAGCACCAATCACTACTGAATATCAGGGCCCCCCATCCCTGATTTCTGCAATTGGTCGGTTCCTACCTCCACCCTCCTCTGCCACCCTTCATCCTCATTCATCCCCCCTCTGCCATCCTTGATCCTCTCCTGTCACCCTTCATCCTCTTCTGCCATCCTTTTCTGCCACCTTCCATACATCCAACCCTTCCCTCTGTGCAGAGTCTTCCCCCACCTTGCTGGGTGCTGTTTTTTTTTTTAACCCCTTACCAACAGACATTTTTTGGGGAAACAGTTTTTTTGTTTTTTTCCCCACCTTTTTTTTTTTAATTCCCTGCGCCTGAGTGACATATACATTCTCCCACTTAAAAAGATGAGAGAGGCCTGTAATTGACATCACAGGTAGACTTCAACTATGAGAGACAAAATGAGAAAACACATCTAGAAAATCACATTGTCTGATTTTTTTTAGAATTTATTTGCAAATTATGGTGGAAAATAAGTATTTGTTCAATAACAAAAGTTCATCCCAATACTTTGTTATATATCCTTTGTTGGCAATGACAGAGGTCAAACGTTTTCTGTAAGTCTTCACAAGGTTGGCACACACTGTTGCTGGTATGTTGGCCCATTCCTCCATGCAGATCTCCTCTAGAGCAGTGATGTTTTGGGGCTGTCGCTGGGCAACATGGACTTTCAACTCCCTCCAAAGGTTTTCTATGGGGTTGAGATCTGGAGACTGGCTAGGCCACTCCAGGACCTTGAAATGCTTCCTACGAAGCCAATCCTTCGTTGCCCTGGTGGTGTGCTTGGGATCATTGTCATGCTAAAAGACCCAGCCATATTTCATCTTCAATACCCTTGCTGATGGAAGGAGGTTTGCGCTCAAAATCTCACGATACATGGTCCCATTCATTCTTTCATGTACATGGATCAATCGTCCTGGTCCCTTTGCAGAGAAACAGCCCCAAAGCATGGTGTTGCCACCCCCATGCTTCACAGTAGGTATGGTGTTCTTTGGATGCAACTCAGCATTCACTCTCCTCCAAACATGACGAGTTGTGTTTCTACCAAACAGTTCTACTTTGGTTTCATCTGACCATATGACATTTTCCCAATACTCTTCTGGAACATCCAAATGCTCTCTAGCAAACTTCAGACAGGCCTGGATATGTACTGGCTTAAGCAGGGGGACACGTCTGGCACTGCAGGATCTGAGTCCCTGGCGGCGTAGTGTGTTACTGACGGTAGCCTTTGTTACGTTAGTCACAGCTTTCTGCAGGTCATTCACTAGGTCCCCCTGTGTGGTTCTGGGATTTTTGCTCACCGTTCTTGTGATCATTTTGACCCCACGGGTGAGATCTTGCATGGAGCCCCTGATTGAGGGAGATTATCAGTGGTCTTGTATGTCTTCCATTTTCTAATTATTGCTCCCACAGTTGATTTCTTCACACCAAGCTGCTTGCCTATTGCAGATTCAGTCTTCCCAGCCTGGTGCAGGTCTACAATTTTATTTCTGGTGTCCTTCCACAGCTCTTTGGTCTTCACCATAGTGGAGTTTGGAGTGTGACTGTTTGAGGTTGTGGACAGGTGTCTTTTATACTGATAACAATTTCAAACAGGTACCATTACTACAGGTAATGAGTGGAGGACAGAGGAGCCTCTTAAAGAAGAAGTTACAGGTCTGTGAGAGCCAGAAATCTTGCTTGTTTGTAGGTGACCAAATACTTATTTTCCACCATAATTTGCAAATAAATTCTTAAAAAAATCAGACAATGTGATTTTCTAGATATGTTTTCTCAATTTGTCTCTCATAGTTGAGGTCTACCTATGATGTCAATTACAGGTCTCTCACATCTTTTTAAGTGGGAGAACTTGTACAATTGGTTGCTGACTAAATACTTTTTTTTCCCCACTATATATATATATATATATAGGTTATATATATATATATATATATATATATATATATATACAGTGATGGCCAAAAGTATTGGCACCCCTGCAATTCTGTTAGATAATACTCAATTTCTTCCAGAAAATGATTGCAATCACAAATGCTTTGGTAATAATATCTTCATTTAATTTGTCTTCAATGGAAAACCACAAAAAGAATTGTCAAAAAGCCAAAATGGATATAATTCCACACCAAACATAAAAAAGGGGGTGGACAAAAGTATTGGCACCCTTTGAAAAATCATGTGATGCTTCTCTAATTTGTGTAATTAACAGCACCTGTTACTTACCTGTGGCACATAACAGGTGGTGACAATAACTAAATCACACTTGCAGCCAGTTGAAATGGATTAAAGTTGACTCAACCTCTGTCCTATGTCCTTGTGTGTACCACATTGAGCATGGAGAAAAGAAAGAAGACCAAAGAACTGTCTGAGGACTTGAGAAGCAAAATTGTGAGGAAGCATGAGCAATCTCAAGGCTACAAGTCCATCTCCAAAGACCTGAATGTTCCTGTGTCTACCGTGCGCAGTGTCATCAAGAAGTTTAAAGCCCATGGCACTGTGGCTAACCTCCCTAGATGTGGACGGAAAAGAAAAATTGACGAGAGATTTCAACGAAAGATTGTGCGGATGGTGGCTAAAGAACCTCGACTAACATCCAAACAAGTTCTAGCTGCCCTGCAGTCCGAGGGTACAACAGTGTCAACCCGTACTATCCGTCGGCGTCTGAATGAAAAGGGACTCTATGGTAGGATACCCAGGAAGACCCCACTTCTGACCCAGAGACATAAAAAAGCCAGGCTGGAGTTTGCCAAAATTTACCTGAGATATCCAAAAACTTTTTGGAAGAATGTTCTCTGGTCAGATGAGACAAAAGTAGAGCTTTTTGGCAAAAGGCATCAACATAGAGTTTAAAGGAAAAAAAAGAGACCTTCAAAGAAAAGAACACGGTCCCTACAGTCAAACATGGCGGAGGTTCCCTGATGTTTTGGGGTTGCTTTGCTGCCTCTGGCACTGGACTGCTTGACCGTGTGCATGGCATTATGAAGTCTGAAGACTACCAACAAATTTTGCAGCATAATGTAGGGCCCAGTGTGAGAAAGCTGGGTCTCCCTCAGAGGTCATGGGTCTTCCAGCAGGACAATGACCCAAAACACACTTCAAAAAGCACTAGAAAATGGTTTGAGAGAAAGCACTGGAGACTTCTAAAGTGGCCAGCAATGAGTCCAGACCTGAATCCCATAGAACACCTGTGGAGAGATCTCAAAATGGCAGTTTGGAGAAGGCACCCTTCAAATCTCAGGGACCTGGAGAAATTTGCCAAAGAAGAATGGTCTAAAATTCCAGCAGAGCATTGTAAGAAACTCATTGATGGTTACCGGAAGCGGTTGTTTGCAGTTATTTTGTCTAAAGGTTGTGCTACCAAGTATTAGGCTGAGGGTGCCAATACTTTTGTCCGGCCCATTTTTGGAGTTTTGTGTAAAATGATCAATGATTTGACTTTTTTTTTCATTCTCTTTTGTGTTTTTTCATTGCAAGCAAAATAAATGAAGATATTATTACCAAAGCATTTGTGATTGCAATCATTTTCTGGAAGAAATTGAGTATTATCTGACAGAATTGCAGGGGTGCCAATACTTTTGGCCAGCACTGTATATATATATATATATATATATATATATATATATATATATACAGTACAGACCAAAAGTTTGGACACACCTTCTCATTCCAAGAGTTTTCTGTATTTTCATGACTATAAAAATTGTAGATTCACACTGAAGGCATCAAAACTATGAATTAACACATGTGGAATTATATACTTAATAAAAAAGTGTGAAACAACTGAAAATATGTCTTATATTCTAGGTTCTTCAAAGTAGCCACCTTTTGCTTTGATTACTGCTTTGCACACTCTTGGCATTCTCTTGATGAGCTTCAAGAGGTAGTCACCTGAAATGGTCTTCCAACAGTCTTGAAGGAGTTCCCAGAGATGCTTAGCACTTGTTGGCCCTTTTGCCTTCACTCTGCGGTCCAGCTCACCCCAAACCATCTCGATTGGGTTCAGGTGTGGTGACTGTGGAGGCCAGGTCATCTGGCGTAGCACCCCATCACTCTCCTTCTTGGTCAAATAGCCCTTACACAGTCTGGAGGTGTGTTTGGGGTCATTGTCCTGTTGAAAAATAAATGATGGTCCAACTAAACACAAACCGGATGGAATAGCATGCCGCTGCAAGATGCTGTGGTAACCAGCATGCCGCCCTAGAACAATTGCTGAGGCAACTCCTGAAAGTGCAGAACCAATGTGGACCCAAGCCCCCTGAAAATTATGAGCCTTGGCTTCCTGACTGGGCAGGTCAGGAATCCAAATTTAGACTGAAGGCTTCAAATAAGTTGATTTTTTCAAAGTCTTTTTCTCTGAAGAGTTTATAGATTTTATGGTGGCCCAAATTTGTATGCCCAGCAATTTATAGAACAAAATGCCTCCTCTTTATGCTATCTATGCTAGGCCCTAGAGGTGGACTCCAGGTAATGCAGTAGAGATGAAAATATTTTGTGGTCTTGCTCTGCATATGGGCATATTAAAGAAACCAATAATTTGACAGTATTGGCATCTTGAATGGTACTCCAAGTTGTCAAATGGCCATGAGCAGGACACATTTTGAAGTGATCTTGAAATTTTTACACTATAATGATAATGCACAGTACCCTCCCCAAGATACCCCAAACTTTGACTGGGTATTCAAAGTCAGGCCAGTCATTGACCACTTTAATGCCAAATTTGCAGCATCACACATCCCTGAACATGAACATTTCTATAGACAAGCCTCTGATCAGTTTCAAAGTTTCAAAGAGAGACTTAAATTCTGCCAATACCTGCCCAGTAAGAGGGCACAGTACTGCATTAAAATGTATAAACTGTGTTAGAGCAGCTCAGGGTACACCTACAAGTTTAGGGTTAATGAAAAAGGGACACAAGAATTGAGCCCCCAGAATGCTTCCCAATCCCAATGAGAAAATAGTGTGGGATTTGCTGCACCCACTGCTGGACCAGGGATATCACCTATATGTGGATAACTTCTACACCAGCATCTCACTCTTTAGGGAACTTCAGCTTGTGGGACAGTGTGCAGAAATTAGAGAAGCCACCCTAGGACACAGATTGCACAGCCCTTAAGAAGGGGTAAGAGTAGGGCAGTCTGCAATGAGAACATGCTGTTAGTCAAGTATAAGGACAAAAGGGATGTCCATGTACTGACCACAAGTCATAATAAAGGCAGCACCCCTGTCCATCTACGTGTTACTAGATCCCTTACCCCCAAGCCAGACTGCATCCTGGCATATAACAAGTACATATGAGGGGTTGATCTATCTGATCAAGTCCTGAAACCGTATAGTGCCATGAGAAAAACAAGAGTGTGGTACAAAAAGCTGGTCGTGCACATCGTACAGATGGCTATGCAAATGCAACATGGTGCCTGAAACAAATTTCAGCAAAATCTGCCCTCCAAAATCCCAACAGCGCTCCTTCCATTCTGAATCCTACAGTGTGCCCATACATCAGTTTACATCCACATGTGGGATAATTTCATGCTTGGGAGAACTTTAATAACAGATTGTAGAATTCATTTTCTCCTTTAACCCCTTGTGAATGTGCCAATTCTAGGGCTAAATGAAAATATTAGTGACAGAAATTAAAAATTGTAAATTTGACCTCCATTTTGTTTAAATTGCTGTGAAATGCTGAAAGGGTTAAGAAACTTTCTAAATGCTGTTTTAAATTCTTTCAGGAGTGCAGTTTGGCTAGTGGGGTGATTTATGGGGGTTTCTATTAGAGAGGCTTTTCAAGACCTGGTCCCTTGAAAAATGTGTTTTGGAAATACTGTATTCTGGAAAATTTGGATAATTACTGCTTGATTTGTAAGCCTTATAATATCTGAAAAAAAATAAGGGTGATAAAAGTTTGATTGATACATAAAGCAGAGATATGGTAAATTATATTTATGAAGTAATTTGGATAGTATGACTATGTGAAAGGCAACTGCAATTTTTTTCCAAATTTTCACCAAATTTTCTATTTTTCATAATTAAAGACAAAACATATCGACCAAAATTTACCACTGACATGAAGTACAATGTGTCACGAAGAAACACTTTAAAAACTTATCACATAAAGTGACACATGTTAGATTTGAAAAATGAGGCCTGATACTTAAGGTACTTTTAGGCTGTGTCCTTAAGAGGTTAAAGGGAACCTGTCAGGTGTTTTTTACACCCTAAACTGGTCCCAGCATGTGCAGCATGGAGTAATGACCTTTCCTATGGTGCCTCTCACTAAGCTTTTTCCCTGCTGAAAAGTCAAATTATCAGCTTTTAAATCCTTAGATCAGCATTTATAAATTCACCTTAATTAGTTACAGGGGTCAGGGAGCAAATTCTTCTAATTATGCAGTCATCGCACAAGTTCATACCCTATGGGACCTGCAGTTAAGTAGGGTATCAGACTGACGTCAGACAGTGAGGGAGATGTCAATCATGCCTCACTGGGTGTGATTTATTGTGATGACTTCATGAATAGATGAAGTGGCTCCTGCCTCCCATGATCAGTTAAGGTAAATTTGCACATACCAATAAAAGGTGTTAAAAACATATAACTTGACTTTTCAGCAAAATCTTAGTGAGGGGCATCACTGCACAGCACACCTGATGCTGTTTAGGGTGGAAAATCCACCTGAAATGTTCCTTTTAACCACTTAACGACATTGGACGTACTATTACGTCCTGCGCGCTTGGTACTTCACACAACAGGGCGTAGTACTACGCCCTAGGGGCGGCCGCCCGCTCACCATCTCAGCTGACAGCTAACACCCTACTCCATAACCCCCGATTATGGGTTCCGCCATGTTGCCGCTCCCCTCGGCACCCCCCGTGGCGAGATTGGGGGGTGCCGATATCTATAATCTGCAGCCCGGGGTCTGTCCAGTGGCCCCAGGCTGCCTGGAGCCCCCACTACCTGGTTGTTCCTGCCGAGACCTCCGGAAGTTAGGCTATGCGTCTGTATAGCCTCACTTGCTGTATAGACTGCAAGACACTTGTATGCTCGTGTCTTACAGTCTGTAGTACAGAGCCAGTGATCAAAGCATTGCTGGCTCAGGTGTCCTAATGGAACACATGAAAAAATTAAAAAAAAGTGAAAAAAAACTAAAATAAAGTGTTTGAAAAAAATTTATAAAAGAATAAAACCCCCAAAATTCCCTTTTCCTATATAAAATGAATTATATAAAAAAATCTAAAAATTAATAAAAACAATGCATATTTGGCATCACTGCATCCATAACAACCTGTACAATAAAACTGAAACAATATTTAACCTACACGGTGAACGTTGGGGGAAAAAAACGGAAAAAACCCGCCAAAAGTAATGATTTTTCGCCACCTCACCTTACAAAATATGCCATAAAAAGTGATCAAAAAGTCATACGTACCCCAAAACAGTACCAATAAAAAGCACAGGTTGTCCCGTAAAAAATAAGCCCTCAACCAACTCTGTAAACTGCAAAATAAAAATGTTACGCATTTCAGAAGATGGCGATGCAAAAACAATTAATTTATGTCCCCAAATGGGTTTTTGTTCTGCAAAATTAGTATCGCATAAAAAAAAAAATATAAATTAGGTATCGGCACAATCGTACCGACCCGTAGAATAAAGGTAACATGTTACTTATGCTTTATGCTGCAAGGTGAAAAATTTAAAAGGTAAAACACAGTGCCAGAATTGATGGGGGGTTTTTTAATCCACCAAGAAAGAGTTAATAAAAGTTATTCAATAAGTTATAGGCGCCCAAAGATGATGTCATTACAAAATACATCTCACCCCGCAAACAACAAGCCCTCATATGGCTACATCACCAGAGAAATAAAGAAAATATAGCTTGTACAATGTGAAGACAAAAACCCCTATGAGGGGTGTAGTTTCCAAAATGGGGTCACTTTTGGGAGTTTCCATTGTATTGGTACTTTAGGGGCTCTGCAAATGTGACATGGCACCTGAAAACTATTCTAGCAAAATCTGCCCTCCAAAAGCTAAATAGCACTCTTTCCATTCTGAGCTCCACCATGGACTCAAAGAGCAGATTACAACCACATATGGGGCATTTCTGTGTTCAGGAGAAATTGTGTAACAAACTTTGTGGAGCTTTTTCTCCTTTGTCCTCTTGTGAAAATGAAAAATTTTGGGCTAAATTGACCGTTTATTGGAAAAAAAAAGTAATTATTCATTTTCATGTCCCAATGTTAATAAAATTTGTGAAACAGCTGTAGGGTCAAAATGCTCACTATACCCCTTGACATGTTCTGTGAGGGGTGTGGTTTCCAAAATGGGGTCACTTTTAGGGTGTTTCCACTGTATTCGTACTTTGGGGGCTCTGCAAATGCAACATGGCACCTGAAAACTATTCCAGCAAAATCTGCCCTCCAAAAGCAAAATAGTGCTCTTACCATTCTGAGCTCCACCATGTACCCATTCAGCAGATTACAACCACATATGGGGTATTGCTGTGTTCAGGAGAAATTGTTTAACAACCTATGGGGTCCTTTTTCTCCTTTAACCCCTTGTGAAAATGGAAACTTTGGGGATAAAGTGACGTTTTAGTAATTTTTCATTTATACATCCCAATGTTAGTAAAATCTGTGAAACAGCTGTGGGGTCAAAATGCTCACTATACCCCTTGATGAATTCTGTGAGGGGTGTAATTTACAAAATGGGGTCACTTTTAGGGGGTTTCCATTGTTTTGGTACTCTAGGGGCTTTGCAAATGAGACATGTGGGGTATTTCTGTGCTCTGGAGAAATTGTATAATAAACTGTGAGATGCATTTTCTCCTTTAACCCTTTGTGAATGTGTTAAATTTAGGGCTAAATGAAGGGATTAGTGGAAAAAAATGAAATGTCTAAATTTCACCTCGGCATCGTTTTAATTCTTGTGAAATGCTAAAAGGGTTAACAAACTTCCCAAATGCTGTTTTGAATTATTTCAGGGGTGCAGTTTTGAAAATGGGGTGATTTATGGGGGGTTTCTACTATATAGGCCAGGGGTAGGCAACCTTTTTTGTTCAGCGTGCCGATATTAATAAAAAAAATCAAAGATGAGGTACTCGGAGTGCCGGTCAATAATTGTAAGTCTGACGACCCCTAAACTAAAGTCATATACCACAAACCATAACACAGAAGTGCTGCCACCAGATGCTTTACGACACATGCATTTACTGCTATTTCCTGGAACGCTCCTGTACTTTCTGATTAGAAGCAATGAAAGTCCATGTGCAGCCCCCAATTAGTGGTAAATGTAAGTGTCCAGGAGCACCATATGGCAGCAGTCTTATGGTGAAAACACACTATGTATCTGGATGCAGCTATATTTGGAACTTTTTCATTCGATGTAAAACTGGTGCATTTTTGCACAAAAAAAAAAACAAAGCCTGAGTTTTCTGTGCAAAAACACATCCTTAATATAGAAAACACACCGTTATACAGAATAATGTCCCATAGTGGTCCCTGCACACGGTATTATGTCCCATAGCGGCCCCTGCAACATGGTATATGTCCCATAGCGGCCTCTGCACACGGTATATGTCCCATAGCGGTCTCTGCACATGGTATTATGTCCCATAGCGGTCCCTGCACACGGTATTATGTCCCATAGCGGCCTCTGCACACAGTATTTGTCCCATAGTGGCCTCTGCACACGGCATTTGTCCCATAGCTGCCTCTGCACACAGTATTTGTCCCATAGCGGTCCCTGTACACGGTATTATGTCCCATAGCGGCCTCTGCACACAGTATTTGTCCCATAGCTGCCTCTGCACACAGTATTTGTCCCATAGCAGCCCCTGCACACAGTATTTGTCCCATAGCGGCCTCTGGACACGGTATTTGTCCCATAGCAGCCCCTGCACACAGTATTTGTCCCATAGCTGCCTCTGCACACAGTATTTGTCCCATAGCAGTCCCTGCACACAGTATTTGTCCCATAGCAGCCCCTGCACACAGCAATATGTCCCATAGCGGCCCCTACACACGGTATATGTCCCATAGCGGCCCCTGCACACGGTATTATGCTCCATAGTGGCCCCTGCAAACGGTATATGTCCCATAGTGGTCCCTGCACACGGTATTATGCTCTATAGTGGCCCCTGCACACGGTATTATGCTCTATAGTGGCTCCTGCACACTCACTAGCTATTATTATACTGTGGGGTCTCTTCAGACCACAGAGTATAATAAGTGGAGGGCAAAGAGAGGTGATGAAACATAAAAAACAATGTACTCACCATTCCACGCTCCGCAGCAGCTCTGTATCTTCGGGTGCTTCTGCCTTTAGTCAGCGACCGCTCATTGAGTCTCAGGGGTCACGTCGCGTCATTATGCGTAATGACGTCAGACGCAGACGTGACACCTGAGGCCCTGTCAGCTGACTTCAGGCAGAAGCGCCTGAAGAGTACAGAGCGGCTGCGGAGCGTGGAATAGTGAGTAACATTGTTTTTTATGTTTGATCACCTCCCCGGGGGCTCCGCTTATTATACTCGGGGGTCTGAAGAGACCCCACAGTATAATAATAGCAGTTTCGTTTCGGCCATGTTTGGTCCAATCGAAACTGCTGGGTGAGGAGTCCGCTGCCGTGCCAGGGAAATATGCCTCGCGTGCCAAGAGTGGCACGCGTGCCATAGGTTGCAGACCCCTGATATAGGCCTTTATAATCCCTTTCAGAACTGAAGTGGTCCCTAAAAAATGAGTTTGGGAAATTTTCTTGTAAATCTGGAAAATCGCTGTTACACTTGTAAGCCTTCTAACATCCAAAATAAATTAAAGGACGATTAAAAGATTATGCCAATATAAAGCAGAGATATGGTAGATATTTATTAATGTATTTGGGTGGTATGACCATCTGTCTGAAAAACAGAGAATTTCACATTTTGAAAATTGTGATTTTTTTTTCCAAATTTCCATCAAATATCCTATTTTTTTTTTTTATAAATAAATACAAAAATATTAATTAGTGTTTACCACTAACATGAAGTACAAGGTGTCACGAGAAAACAATCTCAAAAACACTTGTGTAAGCTAAAGCGTCTCAAAGTTCTTGCCATATAAAGTGACACGTCAGTTTTGAAAAACAAGGCCTGGTCCTTAACGCACTTTTGGGCTGTGTCCTTAAGGGGTTAAGCATGCACTTTTCTAGTTGCTGAGTGAACAGGCTTTTATAACTATAATGCTAGAGCTGTGAGTTTTTTGGGACTATAATATTTGATGGGGGGCTGACACCCAGCACCCCATAAATCAGGTGTTTGAAGCAGCCATGGATACATCATCAAAATCATAGTGCTAGAAAACTCCTGTAACTGTCTCCTCACTTCTGCTTCCTATTCCCCTCTCACAGCATGCAGTCTGCAAAACTGCATCTGTAACTGTTTCTCCCTCTCTTCCAATAACTATATTAGTGTATTATGTTGATGATATTTTAAGCAGGTTCCTATACATTTAGAGTGAAGTTTCACATAGGGAAAGTGGACCTACAGCAAGTGGAAGTCGAGAAAGATGCCACTAATAAAATGTGTTACAGAAATGGATGTACTCACATATACTGCTAATTTAACACTGCTGTTAAGAATTATGGTTATACCATGTTAACCATTTTCCTGTATGTGACTTAATGTCTAGCTGACCAGCCTTGTCATCTTAACAAGTGAATGCTATGTGACTGCAACATTATAGAAAGAACACTCTAAGGCTCTGTCTTGGTACCTATAGCTATACCATCAGTTGACGCTGTCAAAACATCACTACTATTTTCATCTGTGCGTTGCATAACCTCTGAGCTATTTTAGATGTAATACTATGCTCTAATAATAAATCTGATCGCATATATACTGCAGAGGAACATCAGCTTAGAAGGGCTGTAACAGCAATAAATAGTATGGATTTGCTTTTTCCTGTATTTGCTGCTCGTACTTATATCTATACAAAGGGCAGCAATCCTAATACTTAGCAGTGTGGCATAATTAGGATGTGAACTGCATTTTTTCCTATATGCCAGACTTGCTGAACACTAATTTTTCTAAAAGCTGCCAAACCCTCCAGGATCCATAATTTTCTCACTGTTGGGTACAAATACATTACTCATATAGTTGTTTAAAGTCCTCTGTCTCCAGTCATCAGATATAATCAACTGAAGATCTTCATTGAAAAGAAAAGTCTTCCCCTGATCCAGCATATATTGAGAAATGCTAAAATGATCTACTCTACTACTTCTTAAGCATCTGATTGGCTGAAGCTACCATAAAATGAGTTAGTTGGATTGCTGCAAATGCACTGAAAACAGAAGTAGGAGCTCAGCCTAGTAGTTCATAAGAAAGTATTATTATTGCAAAATTGTATATGTGCAGGACAATGAAATGTTTCAATGTCCAATATATCACCATATGTAATGCAGAGCTGGTATGGACCCACCTAACCGATTTGGCTACTCCTGAGGGCATTACATATATATATATATATATATATATATATATATATATATAGAACAAAAATTGTTGTTATTGTGCAAAATGTAGTAAAAGTAGGAATTTGGTATCACTGTAATAATATCTAGATGGTGACTAGTCATTAAGAGGATAAACTCTTAATGACCTTCTTTTTAACATTTATGTTAACCCATGAAGATCATGTAACAGCTGTTAGGCTAATATGATCAAAAGTTGTTTTGCATTATGTCATTATATTGCATTGCTTTTATTTTACTGAACTTCCAATACTGCCTGTAATATACTCTAGTTCTGCATTATAATTCTGGTATCTGTTATTGGAAACCAAGTGAATGGTGCTTCAGAATACTGTTACACAGTGCAAGATTTCAGCACCCCAAGCCTCCAGAATTGTGAATACAAAACAAAGTTACTTTCACGTAGATTCTACATGTAAATTTTAAAATTATGTTGAAAGATGACCCTACAGTCTACAGTGACAACCATCCACGAGATAATCCCTGACAACACCTTTACAGGTTGGGTAATGGGAGGAATTTCATGTCAGCTAGTTAGTTAAAAGGGAGGGATATTTTTCATATAGTGCACCCTAAAGTATGACACTGTATATGTTACCCAGATGCTTGATCTAGTTACCCTAATTTTAACAAAGGATGTAATAGTTAGCCTTAGACTAATGTGAGCGCAATCTGCTCTAAGTATCACCGTATTGAAGTCCAAATTAGTACAATTGGTATATGAGCCAGCTCAGAGAGACACACAGACACAGCTAGATATTGTGTGTATAGTGCTTTCTGTTTTAATGGCGGGAAAAGGGTAAAGTTTAAATACATTGTAGGTGTGATTATATATCATATGGACAAAGAACAGGTGGGATTAGTATAACTATCAAAACATGATTGGCTATAAAGTTCTAACATAGTACTGGCACATAGTTATTGTATAACACACAGTAGGGGCCTCTTCTAAGGGGGGATAAGCTATATGGACAGAACAAAGGAAAGGAATCTAAGATAGCTACAGGCACACCTTGGAAAGGAATCTAACATGGAGAACAGGCACAAGCTGTCATCCTCCACACTAATTATTTGTACAAAGTTGATCATACCCTTAGAAATTAGTAAGGGCTTGTTAAAGTTTCATTTATACAGATAAATTCCAAAAGAATGATTGGAAAATACAATTTTTTTTTCTTGAATATGGAATTATAAGTAATATATTGTGCATCATCATATTGGCCAATTGATTTTATACCTTTGGCTCTTGATAAAGAAACCTTCCAGCTCCTATCATGTTGGAGACTCAATAATGGATAATAATACAGTTTATACCATAATTCTTTTCATGAAGACAATAATCCCTCTACTTCTGTGTTTTCATTCTTCTTACAATTGCTACATTGGTCCATCCTGCCTTATTCAGGTGTACAGTAATTGATCTATCTAGGACACTTACACAGATTGCAGGTTTGGGTATTTTTCCACAATCTAAGGCTTTGCTCCTTGTATCTCTCTTTAATGTACTAGATGTAAAAATGTATGCAAACTTATCTTCCCTATATCATTTTGTACCTTGAAACAGACACTGTTTCATCTACTTTCTGAAAAACTTGATTCCTGCTATTTCCTAGAAAGAGACACAATTGTGCGTGCTGAGACATATTGAACAACTTGTATCCCCATGGAAACATTTGTTACATTAATTACAGTTTCCACATTATTTCTAGGAAGTATAGCAAATGTAAGCTATTGTTGAACATAAAGACCTTTGTTTTGGTGACTTCTCTATCCATAAAATAATCTACACTTTTTTCTTCTAAATATTGACATTTTGTGCAATTCACCGATTTAAAAACATAAATTTTGCATAGTCATAGTAACATTGTATATGGATGCAAGGAAGTATACATTGCAAAATCTCCACATATGTGGCATTGATGTCAAGAGATATATTAGTTATGTGATACAGAGCATAAGAGATACAAATGTATAGTTTTTTTTATAGTTTGATGTTACAATCAAAGATATAGCAGTAATGTGGTGGGCCCCGATGCAATAGCTGCTATACAGCTACACTATCTACAGTGGGGAAAAAAAGTATTTAGTCAGCCACCAATTGTGCAAGTTCTCCCACTTAAAAAGATGAGAGAGGCCTGTAATTGACATCATAGGTAGACCTCAACTATTAGAGACAAAATGAGAAAACATATCTAGAAAATCACATTGTCTGATTTGTTAAGAATTTATTTGCAAATTATGGTGGAAAATAAGTATTTGGTCACTTACAAACAAGCAAGATTTCTGGCTCTCACAGACCTGTAACTTCTTCTTTAAGAGGCTCCTCTGTCCTCCACTCATTACCTGTAGTAATGGCACCTGTTTGACATTGTTATCAGTATAAAAGACACCTGTCCACAACCTCAAACAGTCACACTCCAAACTCCACTATGGTGAAGACCAAAGAGCTGTGGAAGGACACCAGAAACAAAATTGTAGACCTGCACCAGGCTGGGAAGACTGAATCTGCAATAGGCAAGCAGCTTGGTGTGAAGAAATCAACTGTGGGAGCAATAATTAGAAAATGGAAGACATACAAGACCATTGATAATCTCCCTCGATCAGGGGCTCCATGCAAGATCACACCCCGTGGGGTCAAAATGATCACAAGAACGGTGAGCAAAAATACCAGAACTACACAGGGGGACCTAGTGAATGACCTGCAGAAAGCTGGAACAAAGGCTACAGTCAGTAACACACTACGCCGCCAGGGACTCAGATCCTACAGTGCCATACATGTCCCCCTGCTTAAGCCAGTACATATCCGGGCCCGTCTGAAGTTTGCTAGAGAGCATTTGGATGTTCCAGAAGAGTATTGGGAGAATGTCATATGGTCAGATGAAACCAAAGTAGAACTGTTTGGTAGAAACACAACTCATCATGTTTGGAGGAGAGTGAATGCTGAGTTGCATCCAAAGAACACCATACCTACTGTGAAGCATGGGGGTGGCAACATCATGCTTTGGGACTGTTTCTCTGCAAAGGGACCGGGACGACTGATCCGTGTACATGAAAGAATGAATGGGACCATGTATGGTGAGATTTTGAGTGCAAACTTCCTTCCATCAGCAAGGGCATTGAAGATGAAACATGGCTGGGTCTTTCAGCATGACAATAATCCCAAGAACACCGCCAGGGCAATGAAGGAGTGGCTTCGTAAGAAGCATTTCAAGGTCCTGGAGTGGCCTAGCCAGTCTCCAGATCTGAACCCCACAGAAAACCTTTGGAGGGAGTTGACAGTCCGTGTTGCCCAGCGACAGCCCCAAAACATCACTGCTCTAGAGGAGATCTGCATGGAGGAATGGGCCAACATACCAGCAACAGTGTGTGCCAACCTTGTGAAGACTTACAGAAAACGTTTGACCTCTGTCATTGCCAACAAAGGATATATAACAAAGTATTGAGATGAACTTTTGTTATTGACAAAATACTGATTTTCCACCATAATTTGCAAATAAATTCTTAAAAAATCAGACAATGTGATTTTCTAGATATGTTTTCTCATTTTGTCTCTCATAGTTGAAGTCTACCTATGATTACAGGCCTCTCTCATCTTTTTAAGTGGGAGAACTTGCACAATTGGTGGCTGACTAAATACTTTTTTTCCCCACTGTAACTGCTAATGACGATGACATGAGAAATATAGTATTTTATCTATAAAATCTTTATAGGACTACTGTAGGGTATTAGGAAAGGTTATTACATTATCTTTTTATAATAGTGATTTCTTATATGGCTAAGTGCGGTTAGGCTACAGTCACACAACACTGAAAAAAATGGCCATGAAAAACGAATGACTGACATTTTTGACACCATTTGAATTAGGCTTTAAGGATGATAAGTTTTCATGGTCTGGTTATCACCTTTGCAAGTCTTGTACTGCACTATGGAAATTTTGTGAATATAAAGTTCTAACCCATTAAAGGGTTTCTCACCAGTTACATTTTTAGCATATCCATAGGATAGTGGAGAACTGCATTCTGATAATCATAGGATTGAGTTTCTTGTCTTGTACTCACTCACTGTACTCATTGTATCAGTATCTTCTAGAGACTAAAATAGAAAGCCTACACGTTGTTGGCTGCTCTAGTGATAGATATGGATATATAATGAATCATATTGGTCGGAAAAACCTTTGTGGCATAGATATTAGATGCTACTGTACAAAGTGTCAAATAATTGTGTCCAGTCATGATTACTACTGTACTTTTTCATTCACATGCATGTCTGGAATTAGTAACTAGAATATTATTTTAATACTAGGGATAAAAGCACCTTGTGGACTCCTCTGACTTCATCCCTGGGAATCAGACAGGTCAATATTTAACTTGCAGGTTTAACATGTATTTCAGGGGTCTCCAAGTCTATCCTAAAAATCAGCCCACAATAAAAAAAATGTTTATGTCTAGCCTTAGCGTCGTGGCTGCAATTAATAGCCTCACCAATTGGAATTATGTCAACAAATTCGAGGCTGCTTAGGTACCCACAAATGCTGCATTCTTAGTGTTCTAGGTCACTAGTATACTAAAATACTTATACATTTTAGGAGGAACTGATTTGTTACCAGCTGCCTTGGAATGACCTTCACACTCATAGCAGTCCTTCCTAAAAAGTTTCATATTTTTGTCATGATGTCTGGCTTCTAGTGGTTATAGAATTGTGAGCTATGAGGAAAAATGTAATACTTCCCATTGTGAGTTATTTCAAAACAACTGTAACTCAACTTGCTACATGTATTTTGCCACAGCTACATATTTTATTATACTCTGAAAAGATTTTTTTTATGAAAGTTAAATTTAGAAACAATATTATTATTCTAAGATATGTCAAAATATAAATAAGCAGCAAACAACTTTTCATTTTATACCAGCACTGGAATATCTTGCATGTTTTGTGGTCTTATATAAACATGGCACAGTCTTACATTACGATTCCAAACCTTATGCATGAAACCAGTCTGGTAATTTGTCAAAACATGGCTTGTGGGAAGATGGACTGAGTATATTCAGTCTAAAAAGCCTTTAAATGAAATGCATATAGCATAGGAAAAGGATGGAAAGAATGATTTCTCTGACTTTACTTTTGTCAAAAATTCTCTGTATCTGTCAGGGTTCATTGACATTGAAATAAAGGAATTTTACCGTATATATAAAATTATGTAATTTTTCATTTAATATACTGTATATATTTTTTTAGTGGAATTTATTTCTGGGCCTTGAATTGACTGTTTACCCCCTTCCCGACATCTGCAGTAGTATTTAAATATGGCCCTAACCCTTTTTATAGCCCCTAGTTCCTTAATTTTTCCTCTCTGGTGCCATCCTCAACCACACTTTCACTTTTGTTTCATGAAAGGGAATCTCTCTCCTTGAGGAGAGCACCAGTTAAGGTGTGTAGAGTTTTGAATTGCCTTTTGCCCTCTACTAAGCATCTACATATCACAAGGCATTATGGGAAAAGGAGCTGGGAAGCTCATGCACCCTCTGTTGGATGTAACAGATCCTCAATTTGCTTTTGACCCACTGAGACAGCACTGAGACAGTATCATAAATATTTTTCCCATACGATGTTAAAAAATAAAAATGTCGAGTTGCCTTATTTTCCCCATTTTGAATCACAGAAAATGACATCTGGATCAATAAAAAAGATACCTTACACTGACCCATATTCTTACATATAAACACGTTATGGATGTCAGAATATGGCAATTCTAAAATAATTTTTTTCACAGCTTTGGCTTTATGTTAAGGTGTTAAAACATAACAAAAGCTATATAAATTTTGTATTGCTGTAATTGTAACAACTCACAGAATATAGGTAACATACACTACCGTTCAAAAGTTTGGGGTCACCCAGACAATTTTGTGTTTTCCATGAAAACTCTCACTTTCATTTTTCAAATGAGTTGAAAAATGAAAAGAAAATATAGTCAAGACATTGACAAGGTTAGAAATAATGATTTTTATTTGAAATAATAATTTTCTCCTTCAGACTTTGCTTTCGTCAAAGAATGCTCCATTTGCAGCAATTACAGCATTGCAGACCTTTGGCATTTTAGCTGTGAATTTGCTGAGGTAATCTGGAGAAATTTCACCCCATGCTTCCAGAAGCCCTTCCCACAAGTTGGATTGGCTTGATGGGCACTTTTTGCGTACCATACAGTCAAGCTGCTCCCACAACAGATCAATGGGGTTGAGATCTGGTGACTGGGCTGGCCACTCCATTACAGATAGAATACCAGCTGCCTGCTTCTTCCCTAAATACAGTGGGGAAAAAAAGTATTTAGTCAGCCATCAATTGTGCAAGTTCTCCCACTTAAAAAGATGAGAGAGGCCTGTAATTGACATCATAGGTAGATCTCAACTATGAAAGACAAAATGAGAAAACAAATCCAGAAAATCACATTGTCTGATATTTAAAGAATTTATTTGCAAATTATGGCGGAAAATAAGTATTTGGTCAATAACAAAAGTTCATCCCAATACTTTGTTATATATCCTTTGTTGGCAATGACAGAGATCAAACGTCTTCACAAGGTTGGCACACACTGTTGCTGGTATGTTGGCCCATTCCTCCATGCAGATCTCCTCTAGAGAAGTGATGTTTTTGCGTTGTCGATGGGCAACACGGACTTTCAACTCCCTCCAAAGGTTTTCTATGGGGTTGAGATCTGGAGACTGGCTAGGCCACTCCAGGACCTTGAAATGCTTCTTATGAAGCCACTCCTTCGTTGCCCTGGCGGTGTGCTTGGTATCATTGTCATGCTGAAAGACCCAGCCACGTTTCATCTTCAATGCCCTTGCTGATGGAAGGAAATTTGCACTCAAAATCTCACGATACATGGCCCCATTCATTCTTTCATGTACATGGATCAGTCGTCCTAGTCCCTTTGCAGAGAAATAGCCCCAAAGCATGATGTTGCCACCCCCATGCTTCACAGTAGGTATGGTGTTCTTTGGATGCAACTCAGCACTCACTCTCCTCCAAACACGACGAGTTGTGTTTCTAACAAACAGTTCTACTTTGGTTTCATCTGACCATATGACATTCTCCCAATACTCTTCTGGAACATCCAAATGCTCTGTAGCAAACTTCAGACGGGCCCGGATATGTACTGGCTTAAGCAGGGGGACACGTCTGGCACTGCAGGATCTGAGTCCCTGGCGGCGTAGTGTGTTACTGATGGTAGCCTTTCTTACGTTAGTCCCAGCTTTCTGCAGGTCATTCACTAGGTCCCCCCGTGTGGTTCTGGGATTTTTCCTCACCGTTCTTGTAATCATTCTGACCCCACGGGGTGAGATCTTGCGTGGAGCCCCTGATTGAGGGAGATTATCAGTGGTCTTGTATGTCTTCCATTTTCTAATTATTGCTCCCACAGTTGACTTCTTCACACCAAGCTGCTTGCCTATTGCAGATTCAGTCTTCCCAGCCTGGTGCAGGTGTACAATTTTTTTTTTTTTTGGTGTCCTTCCACAGCTCTTTGGTCTTCACCATAGTGGAGTTTGGAGTGTGACTGTTTGAGGTTGTGGACAGGTGTCTTTTATACTGATAACAATTTCAAACAGGTGCCATTACTACAGATAATGAGTGGAGGACAGAGGAGCCTCTTAAAGAAGAAGTTACAGGTCTGTGAGAGCCAGAAATCTTGCTTGTTTGTAGGTGACCAAATACTTATTTTCCACCATAACTTGCAAATAAATTCTTAAAAAATCAGACAATGTGTTTTTCTAGATTTGTTTTCTCATTTTGTCTCTCATAGTTGAGGTCTACCTATGATGCCAATTACAGGCCTCTCTCATCTTTTTAAGTGGAAGAACTTGCACAACTGGTGGCTGACTAAATACTTTTTTTCCCCACTGTATTTAGGGAAGAAGCAGGCAGCTGGTATTCTATCTGTAATGGAGTGGCCAGCCCAGTCACCAGATCTCAACCCCATTGAGCTGTTGTGGGAGCAGCTTGACTGTATGGTACGCAAAAAGTGCCCATCTTGCATAATTTCGAGGTGTGCTTTGGGTCAATGTCCTGTTGTAGGATGAAATTGGCTCCAATCAAGCGCATGGCGTATGGCATGGCGTTGCAAAATGGAGTGATAGCCTTCCTTATTCAAAATCCCTTTTACCTTGTACAAATCTCCCACTTTACCAGCACCAAAGCAACCCCTGACCATCATATTACCTCCACCATTCTTGACAGATGGTGTCAGGCACTCTTCCAGCATCTTTTTCAGTTGTTCTGTGTCTCACAAATGTTCTGTGTGATCCAAACACCTCAAACTTCGACTCGTCTGTCCATAACACTTTTTAACAAACTTCCTCTGTCCAATGTCTGTGTTCTTTTGCCCATATTAATCTTTTCCTTTTATTAGCCAGTCTCAGATATGGCTTTTTTTGACCTCTCTGCCTTGAAGGCCAGCATCCCTGAGTCGCCTCTTCACTGTAGACATTGACACTGGCGTTTTGCGGGTAATATTTAATGAAGCTACCAGTTGAGAACCTGTGAGGTGTCGATTTCTCAAACTAGAGACTCTAATGTACTTGTCTTGTTGCTCACTTGTGCAGCGGGGCCTCCCACTTCTCTTTCTACTCTGGTTAGAGCCTGTTTGTGCTGTCCTCTGAAGGGAGTAGTACACACCGTTGTAGGAAATCTTCAGTTTCTTGGCAATTTCTCGCATGGAATAGCCTTCATTTCTAAGAACAACAATAGACTGTCGAGTTTCACATGAAAGTTCTCTTTTTCTGGCCATTTTGAGAGTTTAATTGAACCAACAAATGTAATGCTCCAGATTCTCAACTAGCTCAAAGGAAGGTCAGTTTTATAGCTTCTCTAACCAGCAAAACTGTTTTCAGCTGTGCTAACATACTTGCACAAGGGTTTAAACATCCATTAGCCTTCTTACACAGTTAGCAAACACAATGTACCATTAAAACACTGGAGTGATGGTTGCTGGAAATGGGCCTTTATACACCTATGTAGATATTGCATTAAAAACCAAACTTCTATTATTATGTCTATTAGGAAACTGCAGAAATAAGAAGGGATGTGATGTGATACAGTCAGATGGACCTAATTTACAGCAGAAGGGGACATCACATAGGAAAATGTCTACAATGATACTGCATAGCATCCTTGCATCTAGTAATAATAGAAGATAAGCTTCAGGGATATATTTGTCCTGGAGCAGCTAATGAACTGAGCCAGGCAGATAGCTAGACCCATGCAAGCACATCACAGACACAGAGAAAGGGAGGAAGCTTTTGCCTGTGTCAGAAAGAGTGCCAAAGTGGAGCTACCTAGACTTGGACAATAGTGCAGCTACCATAGTAAAATATATCAGTAAGTTTTAATCATTTGTGTGTGTAGACCAACCAAAGAACTGTTTATGTCCCTTTATGGAAGTAGACTTGACAAAACACTGACCTGTAGCATCCATGGATGGACAAAATTATTTCCAAATGCAGAACTGATAGCATGCAGTCATCTCTTCTTATATGATTTCATTGTGGACCTGAGATATCTGGAAAGGGTAAAATGAACAGATGCAACACAATAAGTGCAGTATCCTGAGGATGGTGGAAAAAGTCAAGCCACATTTTATACTATGGTTGCATTCCAATAAAAGTCTAATGTAGAACTCAAATGTGGTTTCTTTCTAAAAAGATCACAATTTCTTATATCACAAGATCTTAATATCAAGTTATTGATGTTTTGGTTCTGACTTTGAACTTACAGTATGTCATAATTTGCTGACTGAATGAGAAACTGAGACCCAAATTTGATATATTTTGCTTTGAATGGCGGTTGCCATGGTATTGTAACGTTTATCTTAATAAACAGTTCTATTCTCAGAATGGCAGAGTCAACTTGGAAACTGATTCTTGTCTTCATTCTCAAAGACCTGATTAATAAAGGCTGCTCTCACTTTTTAACCGCTGTCTCTGCATGTTTCCAAATCATTTTCGATTGCAGTCCCTACACAGCAGGAAATTTCTTCCCCAAAGGATTTAACTATTTTCTGCTTTCATCTTTTTAAGAACTTTTTTATATGTTATAGTTTTATTTTTTTCTGAAGCAGTGTCAAATATAAATCATTCCACTAATTATATAGCGCATAGGTTCTTGTTGACCTAAAATCCTTTTTTAATTGAAATGTGTTTTGTTTTAAGCATAAATAACATCTGTACCTGCTCTATGGCTGCTAACCAGCTCATAATATATTCACTTAGGAATATTCAATGATAAGAAGCCTTTTACCTTTCACCCATATCATTAGTCATAAATTTCTAGATCTAAAGGTGGCCTTGTTCATTTGACTACTATTCTGCCTGACCCCCCCCCATACACATACATGCTCAACTTGGCAAGAGAGAGAAAGTCAGTGCCAAACACAGATTTTGGGCAGCTTATCTTGTCTGATCACATGATCTGTTTGGGAAAACGACAAAGGTAGAGACACCGAGCAATACATAGTGTAGTATCATTAAACAGACACAATGATCCAAATAGTAAAAAATGGCTCCTCACCTTTTTAGGTGTAAAATAACAACAAGAGGTGTAAGGAACCAAAACAGAAAAGGACTGGAGGCTGCAGCTGTCACTGTGACATCAAACTCACAGAATTATGTTTTGTTGACCGTAGTTTTTCATCTGTAAATGATTCTTCTATATTAGTTTTATCCTTTGTCCAGTCTATATAACTGACAAGAGAGGTTTTTGCTAACTGCGCTACCTCATGATATGCTCATCCATTTATTTGATATTTATATATCCACTTTATTATGATCCTTAACCAGTATTTTGTTGTAGTATTTTTTTGTATGATTTTATAACACTTCTATCACTGAAGTATGAAGATTTGAGTCTGCATTTACATTTATTTATGTAGGTATTCGTGCATAGTCTATCTATATATGATTCTTCTGTCCTTTTCTATCCACCATCAATCACAATGTTTTTGTTATTATTATTATATACATTTTTATATTGTCTTCGACTTCTATATTATGTACGTTTGATATTATATTACATTTTATTATCCTATTATCCTATATGCGGTTTTCTGTCAGTTGAACTTCTTTTCTATTTTGAACTAATGAGTTCTAATTCATTTTATCACATGTAATCCATGTTTACAGGTATCGTTGTTGTTGTTGTTGTTGTTGTTGTTTTTTTAGTACACACTTGAAAAAGGGGTACTAAAGACCCCGAAACGCGTCGTGTGTTTCATCTCCTGAAATAAAAGATATTGCCCTTATTTCACTGGTCCTGCGCAGTCCCTGTTATCCTGGTCCTTGGTCCTATGATCTGTTTGGGGGAAGTGACAACATCCCTTTAGGCTAATGCTAGGTTCTCATTTCCCCCTTGGTTTTCGTTCTTTGGGCCCGTTTGAAGACCTGAAGAATGGAAACGTAATCCACTTAAAAAGTGGTTACCCACAGAAACCCACGGACCCCATAGACTATAATCTACAAAAGTTTGGATCGGGGACGGAAACCCTGAACAAAATCCAGGCGCAGGTGTGAACCTAGCCTTAGATCCCATATTGCAGAAATGCAGCTTTTTTTGTTGTAGGTTTAGTTGCGTTTTTTTGAGCCAAAGCCAAGAATGGCTACAAAAGAAATGGGAAATATCTAGGAAGGTCTTATACTTCTACCTTCTGCTCAATCCACTCTTGGCTTTGGCTCAAAAATCTGCAACAAAAAAAGCTGCGTTTTTGCAACGTGGGGCCTTAGCCTTAAACAGTACTTCAGATAGATGGATAGTCCTGCTAAGTACTTCAGGTTCAGCCAACGTTAATCTAATGTATATAGGTACCGTTGAGGAATGTTCAGACATGTAGTTTTTACAGAATTTCTGACCACTGCACCTTTGTACTAACTATAAACCAGGAAAAGCAATAGAGATTGTAAGTTTATTCAAGGAGGGCCTTAACAAACAATGTTCATTGATACTAAGCAGAGAAATTAAGACTGTAGACACATATTGACTTTTTGGTTCTTTTTTATGCAGATTTTGCTGTGTTTTGAGCCAAAGCCAGGAATAGAAAGAAGTATAAGTGCTTCCATTAAATTTCTCCTTCCTTTTAAATACACCCATGGTTTTCGTTTGAAAAACCTCAGCAAAGTCCTCACTACAAAAGCAACAAAACTGTGTTATACAGTACCTGCAATAATTGAGATTCTGGCTAATCCCATCCACACATTGCAGAAAAAAATCTGCTGTGGAAAAGCTGCATTTTCAAAACAGCCTGTAGTAGTAGTAGTAGGGGCAGTTATCTAACTTGTAAGATAAGGTGTGCCTTTGCAAGAAAGGTGCATGGCTTATAGGAAAGTAGGAATGATTTTGGGTATGATCTTTTAACACATTGCAACAAACATGCCCAACATTTTGGTGCATTTTTCTGAAGTAAAATCTATGCCAAATAATAGGAAGCGTTAAGTTATACTAGACAGGCTAAAACTAGGGCTACATGGCCTTAACTCCACTCACGTGACTCCCTGTGTGTGAGATCTCTGTGTTGCCCTGTGACTCCTTCATTGATGGTGAATCCTTCAGTGAAGAGAATGAAGTTGTATTGTAAGCCCTGCCCAAGGGTGCTGCGACTGCTACTTCTAGTCCCTAAAAATCCTTGTAATGAGACTCCTCTCAGGTAACATCAGTAAAAGAGTCACAGGAAAACATGGTGATCTTTGGTTGTGTGAGGGGAGTTATGACCGAAGTTGCCATGTCACCCTAGCCTAATAATGTTATAGATTTATCATCCAGCATTAGAAACTTTTATAAATCTGGAGTGGTTTAGCTTTGCTCTATTAGGCCGGGGCCCCACGTAGCATAAACGCCGCGATTTGCCCGCGGCTGAGAACTCGCAGAAAAAATTGCGGAGTTTTACAGTCAGAGCAAAGTGGATGGGATTCTAGCGAATCCTGTGCCCACTGTGCGGTAAAAACCACACTGCGGACACACAGCGATTTACAAAACCGGCGCAGTTTTGGAAATCGCAGCATGTCAATAATACCTATGGAAACATCGGTGGTTTCCCCATAGGTATAATTGAAACAAAAAGTCCACAGAGAAAACCTGCAAACTTTCTGTTTAAAGCACTGCGAGAAGAATCGCGATGCATTGCCACCGTGGTTTTTCCCGCAGCGCTTTTTTGCTGCAGGACGCCATGTGGGGCCTTAGCCTTAGACAATATTAGAAATCTGCCCCTTTGTGTATCTTCAGCATAAAATTAGAATATGCATGCCTGTGATGAACCGACCCTCAGTTTTATATCTTTCTTGGAAGTGTGTTTTACTTGCTTAGGTCAGTCCTTCCCCCACTTGGAATGCGGTGCTTTAGTTGAGTCCACATTGCTGGACGATAGGCTTCACTGGTTTTATGTGTGTTCATTGGAGATGGCTTGCTATAGCCAGGCACTTTTATTATCCCTGGCCAGATGGCGATGGGGGGATAGCAAGCCAGTGACCTTAAATTCACCCATCTCTTCGAGGGTTCTGCAAAGGAGGGAGAAGGTGGGCTGCCTGGGTGCAAGGGGTGGGTGGAGCACTAGCCATATGCTGTGGGCAGACCTGGATTCTGGGGTCATTCAGCAAAGAGGCAGTAAGGAACTCTGATCTGGGAGAAGAGGAGAGAGCTTGCCCTACTGAGGAATGCATTGAGGGCCTAGCAGTGAGGTCTGAAGCCTTTCACTTGTTCTGGACAACATGTAGAAGGATTGTTTTATGCAACTTGCTTAAGCTTGCGCCCTAGGCCCAAAACTCTGCTGTGGCCTAGAGAAACGGACTAAGAGTCCATTGTGCTGAGCATGGAAGAGAGACAGCTAGGACAGGGCTGTGTGCTCAGGTATTTTTTCTAATCTTTATTTCCTTTTATTTTGGTGTATTGTATCATTACTCTTTTGCTTGTATGTTTATGCTTGATCATATTAATATTGTATATTTCTGTATATGCTATTAATTCATACCGACCCACTTGGGTTATTAAACATATAAAATTTATATCGCTCGTTTCGTTTTTATCCTATGACCCGGTCCACTCACGGTGTGTGAGTGGGAGGTTAAGAAAGAAGTTTGATCGCAGGCGTGCCAGGCGGCTGGGCGAGGCGATATTCTTCACAGTGGTGGCAGCGTTGTGGGATCTTAGGATAACAGTGTGTGGGTGTGGTATCACGCAGACACTGGGGATTGCGGCAATCCTATGGAACGAGCGCGGTATGAGATCAAGCTTAAAATACGGTGAAAGTTTGGTACAGTACTGTTCCCTCCCTTCTTCTTTTTCTGTCCTATCTTTTATTTGGCAACGACTTCCAGTGGATGTCTCAGACCCTGAGAAGTGGAGTCAGGGGACGGCAGCAACTGACTGATACAAACGCTGCGCAGATGGCTGATATGGAAGGTGCTGCAGCCGGGCAGGACGAGGAGCAAAGTTCTGAGGGGCTGGCACAAGAAAACATCACCATGCCAGACGGTTCAGCAGGTGCCCGAACCCCCGAGGTAACTGTGCCTGGAGGGACCAGTAACCCCAGTTCTGTGGGGGTAACGGACTTATACTTGCAAATGGCCTTACAGCAGATAGACGCCAGTGACCCTAGCACCCGACTGCAGGTGATTCTCCAGTATCGAGAAGCTGCAGAGCGCCGGGCGGAGAGAGAAGCTGCAGAGCGTCGGGCGGAGATGGAGCATCAGCTTGAGCTAAAAAAGCTGGAACTTTGCCAGCAGGCGCAACCTTCCCCTGCACCAACTCCAGGAGCCCGAGCACTAAAGACCCGATCCGAGGACTTTCCAATCTTGGAAGATAACGGGGACTTGGACTCGTTCTTGCGGGGATTTGAGAGGGTGTGTAAGCAGCATCATATTCCCCAGGCAGAATGGGCCCGTTACCTGTCTCCCCGGCTGAAGGGAAAAGGCCTGGATGTTTCCACGAGCTTACCAGTGGACGCGGACTATGAGACCATCAAAGCGGCGCTGATCCGGAGATACCGGCTCACGCCGGAGGTGTACTGCAAAAAGTTCCGGAATATCCAGCGGGGTCCCACAGAGAGCTATGCGGATGTTCTGCACCACTTACAGGTTACATTCTGGCAGTGGATCAAAGGACTTACTGTCACCACGTTTGAGGGAATTGGGGATCTTATGATAAAGGAACAATTTCTCCAGGTGTGCCCTCTGGAGGTCCGCCAGTTTGTGTGTGATCGGAAACCCACAACAGCAGACAATGCTGCAGAGATTGCTGACGACTATGTGTCCACCAGGGAGCAAGGGATCAAGAGAGGAGCCACACTACAGAGACCCCCAAGCGGGAAGGAGGGGCAAAGTTGGAGTTCACCACAGCCTGCGGTCTCCAAGTGGGGTAAGACAAACTCTGTCCCGGGTGCCCCCTCTACTTCCCCTGTCCCAAGAATTCTGGGTGCCCCAGGGACCACCTCTAAATCCCAAGGAGAGGTCCGGTGGTGTCATGCCTGTAACCAGCCAGGACATTTCAAGGCGGAGTGCCCCAACCGCTCTAAGAACCCCCCTGTGTCCCCAGCCACGGCAGCTGGCCCATCTGTATACTTGGTGGGGAGGGAGGGGTTGCAATCCGATGCCAACAGTCAACAGGTCATTGTGGGGGGTAAGGTGGTCATGGGATTTCAGGACACTGGGGCGCAGATTACTCTGGTGCAACCTGACTTGGTCCCTGCGGACAGTATTATCCCTGGAAAAACTCTGACCCTGAAGGGTATTGGACAAGAACGTGTAACTGTGCCCATGGCTTTCGTCCATTTGGACTGGGTTGCGGGAAAAGGGATGCGTGATGTGGGGCTAATGTCTGATCTGCCTGCCAATGTACTATTGGGAAGAGATTTGGGGCCCTTGGTGTCCCAATATGGGGAGGGAGTAGCCCCACCTCGCTGTGACAAAATGTCTGTACTGAAGGATGATTTTAATGAGGTGTTGAAGCCTGTCACACAGGCAGAGGGAGGGGTTAGCCTTTTGTCTCCCCTTGCTGTGTGTCCAGCTAAAGTAATTAGTGAGCATGTGAATGAGGCATTGTGGAATGCTGACCTGGCTGTAGCCCCGCCCACATCTGCGGGTGATGAGAGCCCCCTCAGTGTGACCCTGGCTCAGCCAGTCACCCATGCAGTTCACTGTGAATCAATGAATGAATGCAATGTCAATGTAATTGCTAATTCTTGCCTTGCAGGTTTACAGGGTAGCTCTTCTGAGATGCTGGGGGCAACCCCAACTGATGACAATGTGCCAGGTGGTCAGGTGGGTCACGGGGATCTCAGGGCCGATCCGGATGAGGAACGGACCGCTGGTGTTGCGGTGGTAACCCGCAGCCAGAGTGCTAGAGGGGTGGAAGGCGCTCCGACCCCTGAGCCGTTCCCTCTGTCACCCGGAGATGGCACTGAGGCCGCCGTGACTAGCCTCCCCACCCTGGAGCTGGAGGAGCCCGGCGGGTATGTGACATGCACATCTCTTCTGTCTGGTTCCAGTCAGGAGTTCAAGGAGGCTGTCCAAGCTGACCACAGTCTGGACGCATTGAAGGAGCGTGCTGATCAACCTCCCTTGGAGTCGGACAAGGACCGCGTGTACTGGGAGCAAGGGAGGTTGTACCGGGAAACGATCCCCACAAAGGGAAAAGAAAGTCGGCTCAGGGAGAAACATTTGGTGGTACCCCAACCCTACCGGGTGGAGTTGTTGCGGATTGCTCATGATATTCCACTGGCAGGCCACCTGGGGATCGCTAAGACCAAGGCTCGCCTCAGCCACTTATTATACTGGCCTAAGATGGGGACAGATGTAGCTAAATACTGCCGTTCATGTGACACATGTCAGAGGATGGGCAAGGCGGGGCAAGGCTCCAAAGCACCAATGATACCTATGCCCATCATAACCGAACCTTTCCAGCGGGTGGCTGTGGATCTCATTGGACCCCTGTCCATTCCCAGCCGCACCGGGAAACGTTTCATATTGACGGTAGTAGACTATGCTACTAGGTACCCGGAAGCTGTCGCTCTGTCTTCCACCCGGGCTGATGTAGTGGCCAAGGCTCTGGTAGGCATCTTCTCCCGTGTTGGATTTCCCAGAGAGATGCTCACAGACCAAGGTACCCAGTTCATGTCTGCCTTGATGCAAGGCCTGTGTAAGGTAACAGAGGTGCCACATCTGGTGTCCAGCCCGTATCACCCACAGACCAATGGCCTGTGTGAACGGTTCAATGGCACCCTGAAGCAGATGCTCAGGATGTTAGTCGAGTCCCACGGGCGCGACTGGGAGCCTTATCTCCCGCACCTGCTGTTCGCTTACCGGGAGGTGCCGCAAGCCTCAACGGGGTTCTCCCCCTTTGAGCTCTTGTACGGGAGATGTGTACGTGGGCCCCTAACTCTTGTGAAAGAGTCCTGGGAAGGAGAAACAGCCATCCAAGGTGTGCCAGTCATGCCCATGGCCCAAGTGCAGACGGCATGGGGTGCTGGAGGTGGGACCCAAGAAGGGAGTGTGTCAAATGTATTACCTGTCAATGTATTGTGGAGGGATGGTTTGGGGAAGCATGATCTCAGTCATTTGCCCACGGTATCACCATCACCCACCCAAGTACAGGAGGAACAGGATGTAGGTTTGGAAGCAAAGGGGGAGGTGCAGAATCCCCTAGAACTCTCCCAACTAGCGGCTAGTGTGGGAGAAACCCTGAGAGACTGCCGGGAAGGGGTCTCTGAACTGGTATCACAAGGGCCTGGGGCTGCGAGTGTGGATCTGCGGGATGCCAGCACTCAGAACAAGGTCCCAGTGCAGGCCGGGGGTAGCCAGGTGGGCGGAGACTGCCGGGATGGGGTCTCAGCACCGGTACCACAAGGGCCTGGGGTTGTGAGTGTGGGTCTGAGGGACACCAGCACTCAGGGGAGGGACCTAGAGCAAGCAGGAGGTAGCCAGGTCTACTTTATTCAGAGCCTGAACCTTAGAAGAGTCTCCATTCAGACAGGAGAGGAAGAGGGTATCAGTACGCCAGGCGGGGTGAGGCCGCCAAGGTGTCCGCGGAAGGCGATCTTAGGATCGTCCTTCCTCCCGACACGCTCTAAAAGGGGGAGGTGTGATGAACCGACCCTCAGTTTTATATCTTTCTTGGAAGTGTGTTTTACTTGCTTAGGTCAGTCCTTCCCCCACTTGGAATGCGGTGCTTTAGTTGAGTCCACATTGCTGGACGATAGGCTTCACTGGTTTTATGTGTGTTCATTGGAGATGGCTTGCTATAGCCAGGCACTTTTATTATCCCTGGCCAGATGGCGATGGGGGGATAGCAAGCCAGTGACCTTAAATTCACCCATCTCTTCGAGGATTCTGCAAAGGAGGGAGAAGGGGGGCTGCCTGGGTGCAAGGGGTGGGTGGAGCACTAGCCATATGCTGTGGGCAGACCTGGATTCTGGGGTCATTCAGCAAAGAGGCAGTAAGGAACTCTGATCTGGGAGAAGAGGAGAGAGCTTGCCCTACTGAGGAATGCATTGAGGGCCTAGCAGTGAGGCCTGAAGCCTTTCACTTGTTCTGGACAACATGTAGAAGGATTGTTTTATGCAACTTGCTTAAGCTTGCGCCCTAGGCCCAAAACTCTGCTGTGGCCTAGAGAAACGGACTAAGAGTCCATTGTGCTGAGCATGGAAGAGAGACAGCTAGGACAGGGCTGTGTGCTCAGGTATTTTTTCTAATCTTTATTTCCTTTTATTTTGGTGTATTGTATCATTACTCTTTTGCTTGTATGTTTATGCTTGATCATATTAATATTGTATATTTCTGTATATGCTATTAATTCATACCGACCCACTTGGGTTATTAAACATATAAAATTTATATCGCTCGTTTCGTTTTTATCCTATGACCCGGTCCACTCACGGTGTGTGAGTGGGAGGTTAAGAAAGAAGTTTGATCGCAGGCGTGCCAGGCGGCTGGGCGAGGCGATATTCTTCACAATGCCCTATTCCATTTCATGCTTTGTTTTATCTCTGCATTTTGTAGCTTCAGAAAAACATTCCTGTAAAGTGTCAAGACATTCATTATGGCCTAAGATGTTTTTTGAGGCTCACAATGTTTTTCATGATTCATTTCTTTCATTTTGGTCACAGTATTCAATGCTTTGAATGTGCTTTGAATGTACGTATGGAGATTGAGCTGATAATGTGTTGTATCTTGGCTAAGCTGTGATATTAAAATGTCATATTTCAGTTATGTCTCAACTGAGAACAAGTGATGACAAACATTTTGTTATTTTACCTTTTTCTACAGATCACTTCTATCACTGTTCAGTTACTATGTTCCCATATACAGATGGATTTGATGTATACCTGGTACCCACAATTATCCCAGTATCTTTATGCTATGTTGAAGTAACTTTGGTGTTTGTGTGTGTGTTGCCTATCGAATATCTTTTCTGTTTAATGATTGACTTGCTGCAACCCAGATGGAGGGAACTGGAGGATGGGAGTAGTGGTGGGGGATGATGTTCCACCCGCTAGGCCGAGCACACTCAACCAAGCCCCCAGCCCCGCTCCTGGGCTGGAAACACCGCTGAGGGGGGTCCTGCAGCTCTACCGGATGATGGTGGTAGTAGATTCCCCCAGGGTGCTTCCAGTCGGAGAGGGGACCTCTCCACTCTGAGCCGGAGTGATGGTGTTTGGAAGGGCCCTGATGGTAATGCAGGCACAACTCTGGAAGCCAGTGTTTGCAGTTGAGCAGGGAACAGCTTTATTGCAGCAACTGGAACAGGTACAACAGCAGATCCCAAATGGGGGTAGTAGTAATACAGTGTCCAATCCCCCAGCCTTGGTTATAGGAGGGTGCCCAAGGATAATACAGGCTCTATGGTAGACATCTCCAACTACTCCTCCTCTCATGCCACTCCCAGGTAATGATGCAGGGGATGGTAGTGCAGAGAGTCGTGACAGGGATCTGCTTACCTTTGAGTAGGCCTGAGTGAACTCCTCCTCTCAGTGTCCTCCACTGCATCTCCTGGCACAGTGTCCAATAGTCCAGACAGCAATACTCCCTTCTCAGGGCTATTTCTAGATGAGCCTGGTGCAATGTTCTCTCTTCCTAGAGGCTGTATGGGCAGCCGTTGATGCCCAGTCTAAGTGCTGATGAGTACCTCTGCAGACTGCAGGGAAACCAAACTGCTCAGAAGCTGGCACACACTAGACACTAGCTGAGTCTCAACAGACACCCTGGAGACCTAGATCTCCTACAACTCTGCCCATTGGCCTATGATCGGCCATGGCTGAAACAAGGATAATTGTTTGAAACACTGGGGGGGCAAAACAACAGGAAAGCTGCATGACAATGACATAGAACATAGAGGACAGGACATACCAACACAACCCAGAAACACAAAAGACAAACACTTAAAGCAGTAACACTCTGGGATGCTGCAGACCTACTAAGGATTTTGATCATTCCATGATATTTCCATAAGAGGTAACCTTCACCACCAGTTTTTCCTTTGTGACTAATGGTTGATGAAAATGTTATTAGAAATATGTGGCAATCAACAATTTTAGGTGCTAAGCACTAGAAAAAGCTCAATGAAGTCCCTCTTTCCCAATCACTTGGGGACCCGAAAAACGGAAACCCAATCCTCTTAAAAAGTGGTTACCAGCGGAAACCCATGGACCCCTAAACTATAATGGGGTCCGCCGAGTTTCCGCCCAAAATATGCGGAGAGGAAAGTCCTGCTTGGCATAGTAAACCATAACTTCCTCATTATTTACTGTAGCAGCTCAGCTGAAGTTGATTGCTTCTCTAGTTATGTCCTCTTCTGGGCTACCACTGAAAGCTATCAGCACATGGAGCAGACAGATTGGTTTCAGTACCAATGCAGAAGAAGACATAGCCAGGGAAGAAGTCACATGGGTAAATTGCGTGACAACTGCCAACTTGATTGCTATGAACACAGGCAACTGGCATCCTCTTTTTACATGTGGAATTCCTGGGCAGTGGGGAGCCTTCAACTGGGGAGCTGCAGTAAGATTGACTGGTGTTAGGTACCTGTACCTACTAGCTTATGTCATTTTAGAGATTTCTCTAGAAGGTGATTAAACCCATTAAAGAGGACCTTTCATGCCCTCATGCACATGCGGTTGTCTATACCGCTAGAAAGCCAACAGTGCGCTGAATTCAGCGCACTGTTGGCTTTCCCGTTATGTGCCCTGGGGCTGGAGATATCGATGCCGTTAGTTTTCTGCCCATCGTCAGAAGGGCGTTCCCTCTCCAGCCCAGAGTCACATAATGGGAAAGCCAACAGTGCTCTGAATTCAACTCTGCTTTCTAGTGGTATATAAAACCGCATGTACCTAAGGACATGAAAGGTCCCCTTTAAGTGTTTCACAACTGCTCTAATTATCAGACTTTACAGTCATAAAATAATACTCTATTTGATATCAAATGTTACATATTTTCAAATATTTGACCTGTAAGTTGTTATTTTTAATATTCAGGAAAAGTACAGTCCACAACTTATTTACCAATTTCTAGAAGTGTGACTGGGTTGTGGAACATGGTTCCTGACATGACAGTGTAGTTCAAGTCGCTGTGATCCAGATCTGGGATTTGTGTTGGCCAGTGTAGCACATCCATTGTCACCACCATTTTTTAAAGAGGTTATCAAGCACCCCTCCGCATTCTTTTATTTTTTATTTTCTTTTTTGGTTCAAACGTGAACTCAGCTATCAATAATACCAACTCTGAGTCATACATTGTTACATTTCTATGAATATTTTTGCTCATTACAGGCATAGATAAGCCTGTAATAGAAGATAATTCCAGACAAGCCTGGAAACTTTCAATAGGCTCCTGGCTTTCATGACAATGGATTTCTAGCCCAGGACCTTGTTCCGTGGGATGGCGATACACAGCAAAATGGTGCTGCCCTGCGTTTCCATAAGTATAATTGACATGCTGCAATTTACAATTGCATCATTTCCGCTGCAGATTTTTTTTTCTGCAATGTGCAGATGGGATTAGCCAGAACAGTAACAATACTTTGCAGGTACTATAATATGCTGCGTTTTTGCTACAGCATTTCCGCCGAGGCCAAAATGCCGCATTTTCACCCCGGCCTAACGGTAATCCTAATTTGGGTCAGATTTTAGGGCAATTTAAAATGCAGTAATGAAGGGGATATAAATAAACCTCACAATATGGGCTCCTAGCCATCTTACAATTTATCAGCCATATAGGAGTAGAGTAAGGAGGTGGCTGCATAATAAATGCATCTAATGAAAACGCTACTTTAATTCATACTACTCTGGATGGGGATTTAGGTACAGGCCCTCCATGAGTAACCAAGTTTAGTACACACATAGTGAGGGCACAGAGGTGGATATGCATTGTTAATTTGGATATCGTTTACCCTAGTTTGCTGTGATTTATTTAGTACAGTAATTGAGAGGAAACACAATTGTTTTGCATGTTTCACCTGTAAAAACCATGTAGCCAAGTGAAATTTGAGCAGTTTTTCAGAAAATATTAACTAAATGCATACATTTCTAAGGCTTTATTCTCTTGCCAGTTTTGTGGTAAGCATTTTACATCAGTGTTTGTCAGCCAAAACCAGGAGTAGAGACTGCGCAGCTATAAGGTGTAATGGAAAGATTTACACTTGTTCTCTGCTTTCAACATTCTCCTGGTTTTGGCTTATAAATAGTGATGGAAAACACTGATGTGTGAAGTGTCTAATGCTGAATGATAAATCCGTCACATTTTTAGGCTAAGGTGACATGGTAACTTTAGCCACAAATCTTGTTGCACGACCAAAGATCTTTGTGTTTCCCTGTGACTTCTTTACAAATGTAACTGAATGGAGTCTCATTGGGACTGAGAATTTTTTAGTGATTAGAAGTAGCAGTCACAGCAACCTTTTAGTAGGGGTCACATTAGTGAAGGAGTCACAGAGCAACATGGAGGCTGAATGGAGTCGTGGCGAAAGGCACATGTAGCCCTATTATTTGGCATAGATTTTACTCCAGTAAAAATGCACCAAAATGTTGGTGTACTGTTGGGCATATTTGTCGCACTGTGTTGCAACCTAGATCATGCCCACTTTTCTTTAAGCCATGTATCTTTCTTGAAAAGCCACACTTTATCGTGCAAGTCAGAAAAGTGTCCAAAACACTTGATAAACGTGATGTAAGGTATTCAAACACAAAAAAGGGCTAATGAAAAACCAATATAACAAAAACTGTGGACCATGTGGAAATATCCAATGAAAAAATATCATGACCACAAATAAATAAAACAATTCCATTTTATTAACATAAATAAATAATAGACAAACATATACTGGGGCTGAATAATAAAGATACGCCGTAATAGAGGCAAGGAAGGATAGTATAGGCAATAGTAGCAATGTAACAATCAAAAATAGGGGCTACACCACTGACAGTATCACATAAATAAAAAGCGTAATAACAGTTGGAACACTCTCAACTGCACATCTTATATTGTATTCATATGCATTAATATGCAAAGAACAATGATACAACCCCAAATAACTTAGCAAATCAAGGACATTACCATAGTATCCTCACCTTGTCACACACTTGTCAGTGGTGTATCCCCTATTTTTGATTGTTACATTGCTACTATTGCCTACACTATCCTTCCTTGTCTCTATTATGGTGTATCTTTATTATTCACCCCCCAGTATATGTTTGTCTATTATTTATTTATGTTAATAAAATGGAATTGTTTTATTTATTTGTGGTCATGATATTTTTGCAGTGCTGTAAGGTATGTTAGCCAGTGGTTTCTGGTACATTTTGCTTAGTAAATCTCCCCCTTTGAGATTTTGTTTCTTTTTTGCTGTATTTTTTTTAGCCAAAGCCAGGACTGGATCCAGTAGGATAAAGAAGTATATGTTCTTCCTTTATATTTCCAATTCCTTTTGATTTCACTCTTGGCTTTGACTTAAACACTGTCAAATTTGCACCAAAAAAAGGAACAAAAATCCCATGTGTGTCTCCAGCCTTAGTTTATTTTCACCCAGCATTTTTTCTTTATGTTCAAAATAAGCACAAAGAAAGATCCCTACAGTTGAACTGAGCATATCCATAGGCACCTGATGTAAGACACACAAGTGTCCTTTGGGCCTCCATTGGATTGGTTTATATTTTTATACTGTATATTAAAAGTATAGCATACAGCAGGCTGCTGCAATAAAAACAAACCATGTTGTATGTGTTTTTGGTAGCTATGTGAGGTGTATACTGCTGTATGACTATACAGTATCATACACTGGAGTCTTTCATTGAGGAGTACTTGAAATGTATATGTATAATGGAAAGTCCAGATGTGAGGTAAACTAAGCCTAAACGTTGCTATGGACATCACATAGCTTCATTGATCTCCCCAAATGCTTGCAGGCTTGTCTTGGAAAGAATTTCAATTTGAAGAGGATAATACACAGTTGCTAGACTCCTCTGACAGCAGCTCATCTTCTACAGGAAGATGTCTGATACTTGCTTTCCCCAATATCTGCATCAGGGGAGTTGAGATTAGATTGACCCCACTGATACATTAGATTGACCCCAATGACATCAATCTTATGGGCAGCTTTACAACACTTGCAAATTCATATTTCTGTTACGTACTAACCAAACAATTTCTTGCTGCTATGCATTTTTTACTGGAATCTACTATTCTTCATATTCTGGTGCTTGCATGACTTCATTTTGTGATACCCATACAGTCTATTTAATAGCCAAACTTTGGCTGCACCATGGCCTCTAGGAGTGAGTCCAGGCAGAAGTATTGGCTTTCACTACTTATGTTAGGTCACATTACAGCTGCCAGCGAATGGAGAATTATGGTAAATAATGAAGTGAAGCCTCTTCTAGTAATAATAACTAACACAATGCAATACATATCTAATAATCATGAAGCAATTTCCATGACACTCAGATTAGTGGTAACCAACACTTGGCACCTCTGCTGATCAGCCATTTGAAGTGGCCTTGTGAATGGGAATTATGGCAATACCAAGCCAATATAGTCACTATAAAATGTATGGTGCTGTGCTTGGTAAGCAGTGAAGAGGTTGCAGCACTTGTCTGAACACTACAGCCTCCTAGAACAGATGATCAATAGGGATCTAATATTGATGAACTATTTATAATGATCGGTCACCAATATCTTAGTGTTGTACCCCTTGGGTAAGCCTTACAGCAATCTCTTTTCATTTAGCAAGTGTAGGGAACTGCCATTTCTACTAGTATATAATGTATCTGGCTTCTTTGCCCCTGCAGTTTGGCTTCAGAGACCCCAGGCATTTAGTGCAAGTTTTGTTTTGTAAATACAGTGAGTCAGACACATGTGACGCAGAGCTGCTGGGGGGAGAGATGTGAGCAGAGTCTGTTGCGGGAGGGATAATACTCATACCCCCCCCCCCCCAAATAGGGCTACATTTGGAGGCACTGTTGAGATTTAGAAGTGGGAATAGTCATTGATATGGAGAAGCGATATAGCTCAGAGGGGAACCTCCCACTAGCTACTACATGGGATTACCGACCGCCTGTTCCTCCCCTGGTTCAGGTAAAGGAAGAACCCCGCTCAGCCAGTTACCCCCCCAGTATGGCCGTCGCTAGCAGTTCCTCTAGTGACAGTGCTATTAGCACTTTAGCCAGGCTGACTGAAATGTTAGCTCAGGGCCTGCAGGCCACTCACTACAAGAAACTAAAAGTATTCTCTGGTAATGTCCCAGTACCACAAGGGGAGGAAAACTTTGAGATATGGAAAGAACATACTCTCCAATGCCTGAAGGAATGGTCTTGCTCTGAAGAAGGCAAGCGGCAGCGTATCAGTGAAAGTTTGCGGTCTCCTGCTGCAGAATTGATCCGCTTGTACAGAGACTCTCATGAAGGAGTGAGTGCATTGGACTATATACAAGTACTGTCTGATCACTTTGAGCCATACTATGACCTTGCCCAGATGGTTACTGATTACCGAATGGTTCGTCAAAAAGAAGGGGAAAATGTCTCTACTTTTATTAACCGTTTACAGCTACTTCTTTCACGTCTGGTGTACCACGCAGCTATATCTACTTCAGAGGTAGACGCTATGAGAACCAGTCAGTTGGTGAGAGGGTTACAACCTCATCATCCTCTTGCTCAAGTACTCAAGGTCTTACTATCTGATAGAGTCCTTCCATTTCCTGACTTAATGAAGTTAGTGAAGAAACAAGAAGCTGACATTAGTTTTAGTACCCCTAAGAAAGCGAAAAGCATCTCTAAAGAAGATGTTGTTCCTAATTCAAACAAGGACAAACCAGCGGAGCGGTCAGAACTTAGACAGTCCGCCACTCCACCCACTGCCACTCAACGGAGGAAGGATGCTAGAACCTGTTATAAATGTGGTCAGACGGGTCATACTGCCAGACAGTGTACGGAGGACAGTGAGGGATTGGGACACAGTGCTGTCTTCTCTATTCAGAATCAAAGACACCAAAGGAAGGCGGGCCGAGTAAAGACCAGAGGCGCTATCGCGGGCTCCAGGTCCGTTGTCAAAGTCACTGTCAATGGTCATGCCGCTCCTGCCCTGTTTGATACAGGATCTCAAGTGACCCTGATTTATCGCTCGTTCTACCAAAAGTATCTGAGGGATATACCTCTTCAGTCTACGGGACAAATGAAATTGTGGGGGCTTAATTCAGGATCATATCCTGTAGATGGCAGCCTACAAGTAGTTATAGCTGTCCCTGAATTAGAAGATCAGAGTGTCGCTCCCATGAAGATTACGGCTCTTGTCTGTCCTGATACAGGGGATTCTTGTGCAGCTCCTGTGATACTTGGCACTAATTGTCCCGCAGTGCATTATGCTTTTCAGAAGTTTCTTGGAAGAGATTGGAACCCTGCAGCTCAGCCGGTGAATATATCTTCTGATCTTAGAGAACTCTGTGATGCCCTGTCTACTGGCTATCGACATGGAATGGTATATCATATCGGTGAGAGAACCGTGGAAGTTCCTGCCGGCGGGGAGAGAATTCTGAGAGTAGCCTCCAGCATTGCTCCCGATTTGCTTGAAGGGGGGAGTTATGTCCTTATGGAAACCCCTGAAGAAATGATTAACCAGAATGGCTGGATGGTGATCCCAGAGAGAAAGGACTGGAGAAATAAAGTGGAGTTATCTACCTGTGTGACAGTGAGGAACTGTTCACCGCATCCGATCGTAATTGGACCATTCCAGAATGTGGCCCACTGCTACCCTGTGCTTGGAGTAAATCCATACGCTGAAGTGTGCAGGATTCAAATCCGAGATGCAATCCCTAATCTCAATCTTGACTTGAGTGATCCACATTTACCAGAGGCCTGGAATCAGCGACTGACACAGAAGTTGTCTGAATTATCGGAAGTGTTCTCCATGGATGATATGGATGTAGGTTGTGCTAAAAGTGCTCAACACACTTTCCGATTGACCGATTCTACTCCCTTCCGGGAGCGACCACGGAGAGTTGCTCCAAAGGATGTTGATGAGTTAAGACAGACTCTACAGCAAATGAAAGGTCAGGGGATCATTGTGGACAGTAAGAGCCCCTATGCCTCACCTATTGTGGTGGTAAGAAAAAAATCTGGAGCAATTCGCCTATGTGTGGATTACAGAACTCTGAACCGGAGAACCTTACCTGATCAGTATACACTGCCGAGAATTGAAGAAGCTCTGGAAGCTCTGAATGGAAACTGTTGGTTCACAGTGCTGGACCTAAGATCGGGATACTATCAAGTCCCAATGGCACCTGAGGATCAGGAAAAGACAGCTTTCATATGCCCCTTGGGTTTCTTTCAGTTCACTCGTATGCCGCAAGGTACAAAAGGTGCGCCAGCAACGTTCCAAAGGTTGATGGAAAGAGTGTTAGGTGATTTAGTGCCCCGGGAATGCCTTGTATATCTTGATGACATTATTGTGTTTGGAAAGACGCTGGAAGAACATGAAGAACGACTCATGAGAGTACTCCATCGCTTAAAAGAAGAGGGGCTGAAGTTGTCGGCTGACAAATGCAAATTTTGTAGATCTTCGGTCACTTATGTAGGTCATATTGTTTCTGCTGAAGGAGTTGCTACTGATCCTGGTAAGATTGAAGCTGTGGTGAATTGGCCCCGACCGCAAAATATTACGGAGTTGCAATCTTTCTTGGGGTTTTGTGGATTCTATTGACGATTTGTGGAAGGATATTCAAAAATTGCTCTAGACCTCCTCGACCTGTTGAAGAGTGATGCAGGAGATCCGGGAAAGAAGAAAGGGTCTTCCAAAAGCCTTTTTGGCGATAGGTGGACTGCAGATTGTGAAGAAGCATTTAAGTTGTTGAAGAAGAAATTGACAGAAGCTCCCGTTCTGGCTTATGCTGATGCACAGAAGCCATATGTGCTACATGTAGATGCCAGCTTTGAAGGATTAGGTGGCGTGCTGCACCAAGAATACCCGGCCGGGTTACGGCCCATAGCTTTCATAAGTCGAAGTCTTTCTCCCAGCGAGAAAAATTATCCAGTACATAAATTGGAGTTTTTGGCGCTCAAGTGGGCCATTGTTGATAAATTACATGACTATTTATACGGAGCCACGTTTGAAGTAAGAACAGACAACAATCCACTGACATACGTTTTGTCAACCGCTAAACTCGATGCTACAGGACATCGCTGGTTGGCAGCTTTATCCAACTACCAATTCACACTCAAGTATAAATCGGGGCCTAAGAACATTGGGGCAGATGCTCTATCAAGACGGCCTGGATTACCTAGTCCGGAAGTAGTGGATGAATGGGAAGAAGTGCCAAGTCCTGGAGTAGGAGCTTTGTGTGCCATGGCTGCTGTAGTTGAAGACCGAGTAGCCTTTTCTGAAACTCGGCTTATTGACTCTATTGGGGGAGGTCCCGAAGCTGTACCAGACATGTTTGCCTACCCTGCCGCTTTAGGATCCTTTGAGAGTTGTTCTATATCTTCAAAGCGAATGATCTGGAGTCAAAAGACTGATCCTTTAATTGGACCTCTTTATCAAGCAGTGAGTTCTCAAGACAGAGAAATGTTAAAGACATCCCTACCCTCTGAATGCAGTCAACTTCTACGAGATTGGGAGAAGTTTGAAATAGACAATGGCCTACTTTATCGTGTGGTGCTGTATCATGATCACCCTGGAAGGCGCCAACTAGTTATTCCAAGCTGCTTTCAGAAGATGATTTTCCGAAGTCTGCATGATTATCATGGTCATTTGGGACCTGAGAAGACTTATGGCCTAATACAAGACCGATTCTACTGGCCCAAAATGAGAGATACCGTGACTCGTCTGTGTAGGTGCTGTCGCAGATGTTTGCAGAGGAAGACTGTCCCGGTTCGAGCGGCCTTCATGGGACACTTGAAGAGTTCGGGCCCCATGGATCTTGTCTGCATAGACTTCCTTTGTATTGACAACGACTCCAGAGGATTTGGAAATGTATTGGTGGTGACTGATCACTTCACACGATATGCTCAAGCCTTTCCGACTAAGGATCAAAAAGCAGTCACTGTTGCAAGAGTGCTTTGGGAAAAGTATTTTATCCATTATGGCTTACCACACCGGTTGCATTCTGATCAAGGCCGGGATTTTGAGAGTAACCTGATCAAAGAGTTACTTCAGTTGTTGAACATCCGCAAAAGTCGGACGACGCCTTACCATCCAGAGGGAGATGCCCTTCCTGAAAGATTTAACAGGACTTTACTTGATATGCTTGGTACCTTACGAATTGAGGATAAGCGATCCTGGAGTCGAAAAGTGGAGGCTATGGTGCATGCCTATAATAGTACAAGGCACGAGAGCACAGGATATTCACCATACTTTCTGATGTTTGGAAGAGAGCCTAGGCTACCTATTGACATCTTGTTGGGAGTCTCTACCGATGGTATCAGTCATCGAGATCATTACCGATACGTGGCACGTTTGAAAGAAACGCTTAAGAGTGCTTATCAGCTGGCTGAGGAAAATGCGGCCAAAGTGAATGAAGGAAATAAAAGGAGATTTGATCTTCGAGTAAGATACCGAGAATTGAACCCTGGGGACCATGTTCTGCTACGGAATTTGGGAGCATCTGCAAAACATAAGCTGGCTGATCGATGGCGGAGTGAACTCTTTACAGTGGTAGATCGGTTGCCTGGAATACCAGTCTACAAGATAAAAGGACGGGACGGGAGGATCAGGACTTGGCATAGAAATCATTTGTTGCCTGTACCTCAGATTGATGGTATGGATATCTCCAATGATGGCTCGGCCTGCGATTCTCCACAGTCCTTAGCCGATATTCCACCTGACCTTCCTGAAACTCCTGAGAGTGATTGGACTGTGTGGCTCCTGAAGTTCCTAGATCACCAGTATCTTCTCCTTCAGGGAGACCTATGAACCCTCAAACTCCAGAATTCGTACCTAGATCTGTGTCTACAGATGAGCAGGGATCTAGCTCTCCTACGCCACCAGCACCATCCCCTCCCATGGCAGACAACCCTAGTTTAGGGCCTGGACATGCTAGTTTACCTCAGAGAGAGGTACGGAGAGGAGAGAGAACTAGACACCCTCCACCTATGCTGACATATGATAGTTTGGGGGACCCCAGATTTACTACTCAGCCTCATTTATACCATGCTTGGGTGGGTGCAGTGTCCACTTTGGTCAATATGTTACCAATTTTCGCTCTTGCTGGCATGTATACCTATTAACCTGTTGTGACTCTGTAAATGCAAAAGCAACCATATTGATATTGTCATTGGTAATGTTGACTGTATACTATGACTTTGTATGTCTTTGACGTGACGTAAAGATTTCACCAGAGGGAGAGTGTAGGGAACTGCCATTTCTACTAGTATATAATGTATCTGGCTTCTTTGCCCCTGCAGTTTGGCTTCAGAGACCCCAGGCATTTAGTGCAAGTTTTGTTTTGTAAATACAGTGAGTCAGACACATGTGAGGCAGAGCTGCTGGGGGGAGAGATGTGAGCAGAGTCTGTTGCGGGAGGGATAATACTCATACCCCCCCCCCCCAAATAGGGCTACACAACAAAGATGGGATTTGATTTCATTATCGCTGTCAGAAATCAGCAATTTTTGGCACCTGAGGTGTTGTGGCATGCTGATCTCAAAATATCTTGAAGTGAGACTGACAGGCCATGATGGGGTTTGTAGTTCTATAACAGCTGGGAAGCCACAAATTGCTTGCATCTGTTCTTAGGAGTAGAGGTAAATGTGCATATTCAGATTTCATCGTCTAAGCAGCAAACCCGATGAAAAATACATGCATTGATCTACATCAAGCAGAGGTGACAACTCCCTTTTTCAATTAAGATACTTGTATGAAATCAAAAAGCATCAAAAAGAGTTTGATATGTTTGATAAAAGCTCACAAGGAAATCACTCAGACAGCTGTTATCAATTTAGTAAAGATGTTTCTGTAGCTATCATGAAGCCGTAAAGGCTGGCCAGAATTGAAGATAAAGCAGAGTATACACTTTTCCTTGTGCATAATTACACTGCTGTAAGGGCTTTAATTTCACACGCTCAGCTAATTACTCAGCACAGGCACCCAGCAGCACTGCCAAAATAAAAGCTTTCATTTAAACCCTAATTAAGCCAACTTCTTATTTTGTATTTAGTAATGTGGGTTGGGGAATGGAGCTGTAAGAGTTAAAAGAAAAAATTTTATTCAAACAGCCTTATTCACTAAATCTTATGGTTTGTTGGATTCTTGTGAGTTAATGTTGCTGGGGTGCCTTAGTGAAAGGCTGGGCAGATTTGATTATTTATATGCTTGAATTACAGGGGAGAGGAGGAGAAAGTAGCAGAATTTAAGTGATGCTTTGTTCTATTATTAAATCCCACTGTAGCTTATTGTTTATGAAATCTCTCCTTAGCTTTCCAGGCTTATCCAAGGAGTGATAATCCCATCTATCATTTTTCACTCAAATTTTATTAGCTTTTCTCTTTCTTTCTTTCTTTTTTTTTTTTTACTTCTTTTTTTAAATTTAACACACATAAATAGGATAAACTTGAGAAAGTTATTCAAAGGCATACACTATTTTAAAGGAGCTGCACCTTCAAAATAGTGTGTGCTGGAGACAGGGATGAGCATTATGAAAAGGGCTTGAGCTGCATTCTTATGTCCTACTTTTGTGTAATAGAGCTGGCAGAAGCTTTTGCCATGAACAGCTAAGACCACATTCTGCTCTTATACTGAGACTATTAGTTAGTCCCTTGTTTCGCATTATGGCAACAGTCTAGAAATATTCTTTGTACAGGAAAAAAAAAAAGGTTTTGTAACATGTCGAGATTAGACTAGAATCACACATGCAATTTTCTGATGCAGAGTATTGAGCCAAAACCAGAAATGGACCCAACAGGAGGGTCATTGATTGATACTTCTCTCTTTTGTATCCACTTCTGTGGCCAAAAAACAAAAAGCACCACAAAAATTGCATGTGTGATTTCAGCTTTAGACCTTACTCACTTACTCGTCCATGCTCATTCAACCAAAAAAACATATTTCATTTTTCACCCATGAGAATTTCAGTTTTTGTTCCATTTAATGTCCATGTGTCCATAGCTTTCCATCTATGCAGTATGTGATTTTTTTTTGCACATCCATTTTAAAAAATGGAATGGAGGACCATTACAAATGTTTTTCATTGTCATATGTAAATGAACTTACGGTCGGGGCCCCACGTGGCATAAACGCCGAGGTTTGGCCGCAGCGGAAATGCCGCAGCAAAAACCGTGGCGTTTTACAGTCACTGCAAAGTGGATGGGATTCTAGCAAATCTCATCCACATATTGCAGAAAATTTTTTACTGACCTATAGATTTGCATTGACATCTTGCATCCATGATACATCCCCATCTGTTAAAAAAGTGTTTTTTTGTGGAAAGCTGTTCCATGAAAAAAAATGGACTTTTGAATGAAGACATTGACATGAATGGATATGTATGCCATCCATGAAAAATGCAAATGTCATAAATGCATGAAATGTGGACATGCGAATATAGTCTTAACAGAGAAGGGTGGATAATGATGAATGGAGTCATGCTGAGGACTAGGAACAAGGAGGGAAATCATAGTGAGGACTGAAAATGAGAGGAAGAGCAATGCTGGAGATGAGGAATGTAAGGTAAAGCCATGCTGGGGACGAGGAATGAGAGTAACCATGCTGGGAACTAGGAATAAGAGGGGAAGCTATATGTGAACCAGGAATAAAAGTCAAGCCATGCTGGGGCCAAGAAAAAGAGGGGGATCCAAATTCCAGTTCAGAAGAGAGAAAGGCAGCATGTTGGAGACCAGAAGTAAGAGGGAGAGCCATGCTGAAAAGCAAGAGTATGAAGGGGTGTCATGCTGGAGATCAGGAATTAGAGGGACCAACAAAATGAGTTCAAATTAATTGAGCTGAAAAAGTCTGTGTCTTAAGTCAGAATTTATCAAACTTTCAGGGAACTCCACATAATTGGGGTCCCAACGTTAGTATAATACTAGATGTTGGAGGCCGTGCATAAATTATAGCAAACTTGAAATGTGTGTTAAAGCGTAACTAAACTTTTATTTTTTTTTCATAAATCCATAGTACAGGTGAAAATAGCAAACTATTTAATATAATTTATAGAAAAACACAGGAGAAATATTTAAAGACACAGACACTTTTCTTTATTCAAGTATATGGCAAAGTTTTTTCCCTTTACCTGCACTATGGATTTATGAAAAAATAAATAAAAGTTTACTAAGGCTAGATTCACATCTGCCCAGGCTCTCCGTCGTTCGGTTATGCCAGGGGACCTGAACAACGGAGAGCAGGACCACTAAAACAACGGTTACACATGGACACCAATAGAACCCATTGACTATAATGGGGTCTGCTGAGTGTACCTCATTTTCATACTGAAAGCAGCAGAGAAAAAACGTCCTATGTGCAGGACTGCAGCGCTTCAGTGGCAGAGTCTTCAATTGAAACTCCGGTGGAGATGTGAACTTAGCCTTACGCTTTTAGATTGTATTCTATTCAGCTAGGTAAGATTAGGCAACCTTTCTTGCAAGAAATAGACTCAGTGACCACCACAGCACACATTTCCTCTGAATCACTGGCATCTCTTAGTCTTCTTTGCTGTCACTCATCTGCCAAAATGAGTGGCTTCTAGTTTTGCTTCTCTAGAAGTCTTCATCCCTACTTACCGCCTATTCAGTTGTCTAAGTGAGTAGAGAGAATATTTTTCATTACAGTTGAAGCCACATATTCCATAAAATCCATATTTAAAGCTTTTGTGATATTAGTGATAACATGACTATGATATTACCCTAGAGATTGTCTATTGTTTTCCTTATTAAATGTAAGTTATATACTTGCAGATTCATGTTTTATGTGCTCAATGGAATAAAGCACTAGAGACATTGTATATTCAAGGACTCTTTTACCATTGTTTAATGCTTAGCAACATTCTATTATTAAATTTCCATATAGCACTGTGGTGTAATCCATAGGGCTTCCGCTAAGTAAGACTGACAATAAGAAAGGGAATGATTATCCTCCATGACTGTGCTTCTCTATTCATACATCTGGGAACCCTTGCTCACTTGGCTCGTACAATGAGGAGTGAATTGGGAAAACATATGTGTAAATACAGTTGGCTCTTTAGATATGTGAGATTAATTGACAAACCCAGCAGATACACTTAGTGCTCACATATTATGGCTTGAGAAAGAATAATTGTCCATGTTAGAATAAGGGAAAAAATATAATCACATTCACCATAGACAATAGCAATATACAGTGGACAATAGGATTTCTAGATTAAAACAAAAATATGAGTAGAACTGTATAATGTGCATGAATAATTTCAAAAGCATTGCAGTTCTGTGATACATTTGCAGTTGACCATTCATATGTTTAACCTATTCAAGCCAACTAGAGATGGGCGAACCTCTGAAGATTTGTTTTGTCTAAGGTTTGGATGATTTAGCCCTGGTTTGATTTGGTCCAAACTTGTTCGGATAGAACCGTAAGGGAAATTATTATACTCTGTGATCTCTTCAGACCCCAGAGTATAATAGGTGAACGCCCAAGGGAGGCGTAAAAAAATAAATAATTAAATATAGTCATCTTCTCTCCCCCCTTCTGGACCTTCTCGTAAAGCAGTCTCAGTCCTATTCTGTCCTCTTCGAGTCTCCTAGTTGACATCATGCGCCTGAAGTCACCACTGAGACCCAATCACATCAGGTGCAACGAGTGTCATGATACCATGATGTTTGCGGTTGAAAAAACACAAAAATTTTGGAAATATCTGTTAGAATCCAGTTCGATCCAAGCCAGTTCACTTGGAAATAATCTGTTATAAGTGTTAAACACTATATAGGATAATTTGGAAGGGGTCCTGCTCACTTGTCATGTGACAATGTACCCCCAGTACAGCACATAAATTGTTCTCCTCCAACCTATAACATACCGAAATCCACAGGAAGGGTGAGCTCCACATGTCTGTCAATGTCTCTCCCTACCCTCCAATCTTAGAAAAGCAGATGGATCTTCTGATCCCAGATAGAATACACTGCAATACTGATGTCAACATGTGGCATAAAATCCTGCCTTGGGTAGGACCTGATAGACAAATAAAGATGGCAGGCCCAGGAGCTTTGTTCACACCCCGGGTTGCCATAACAGTATATGAACAGAGAGCAGATGAGGAGATTACAATACTAACAACAACCCCTTAGATGCCACCATTTCTATTCATCACGACATCTAAGGGGTTAAACTTACAGCTGATACATGGCTGCAGCACCTGCAATTTGAGAGAACTCGTGGGTGCTGTAGGTTACAGCTAAGAACCGCTGCTTATTGTACCAGCTCAGCTCCTGTCTGGCGCCAAGCATTAAGGATCTTCAGGGGTTACATAAGTGTACAATATACATTTTAATGGATTTATATAAAAGCTGGGGTACAATATATATATATATTTTTATTTTATTTTTTTTACAAGGGTCTCTTATTATGTCTCTTGAGAAAAGAAAAAGTACATTACATAACTTGTCAAGTCAATGCACAAGATAAACTCACCAGTAAAGATTTGCAGTGCACATAAGTAGACTGATTGAACATATCCCTTCAGTCTTTATTTTAACCATGAAATGTGTATTGATTTTTTGACTAAAACTCTGGCACTGTATATTTTACTCAATACAAGCATCTCAGAGTTGATAATGCATTTTTAATATGTGTATTTTGAGGTTAAATATGGCATGAAAGGCTGTGGAGATTATCAGAGTTCCCTGCTTCATTGATTCAAAGAGGAAGCAAGTGCAAATCTAATTTTACAAGGAAATTTCTGAAAGAATGAATTTAATAGGGTTGATATAATAGAACAAGGCATTTTAAAATTGCATGCTCAGGTGGACAATAAGCCCTTCAAAGATATTTCTGATCTTTAAAAATGGTGTACTAACTCAAACGCTAGTACAGTAGTCATATTTAATAACCACTAGTCAAGACAGTTGGTGCCAATTTGCTATTAAGTACAAAGGTGACTTTGCTTTGGAAATATATGATTGTAAATCACCCTACTTTATTATAAATAACCACTCAAGTTTTGTGTTAAAGAGAATATTATATTTTACTACATTTTGTCACCATTTGTCTTTGCTGTTTTTACTCTTGGTAAGGTGATTTCAATGTGCTTTTGAAAAACTGAAATTCAAATGTGGTTTAAGCACATATTTTATTTCTACATTCTCTACTCACTGATATGTTCTAGCACAGTTGGGGTCTGTTCTATTCAATTCTAGTTTTTTGCAAGAAATGCATAATTTATGGCTGGGATGGGTAAATGCTAAAAATGATTGCTTATATGGCAATGACCTTGCTTTCAGAACATTTATTTACTTGTTTATATGCACATTTATGCTGCCAGGAAAAGCCAAATGGAGAGTTGACTGAAGTGAATGGAATTCCTCCTCTATTGAACGATATGGAAATATGTTCTCACTATTTTCAGTTCTGGTTTAAATGGTTTGTCCAGGATTTACCTTATTTATATAGCCCTCTTATTGTTGCTGAATACAGTGTCATTGCAATATGTTTATTAAAATTACCCACCCTCACTCTAGCGGGAAAAACCTTTCTGTGTAATATATGAGTGTGCGAGAATGGGATAACCCATGCATAGTACAGTGCCACTGCAATATTGTCATGCAATAACCCTCACTTAAATGGCCACCATGAGGAAAATGACATATTTTAACATAATGTAAACATCATATTGTAAAATAATCTTAATCTGCAACAATAAAAGAGCTATATAAAAAAAAGGCAATATTATATACAATATATAAATGATTGTAATATTGTATGTCGACATACTGACAGTTGACATGCAAAATATTGACATCTTATGTTTAATCAATATTTATTAAAGAATTTTCAAATACAATGCAAAAGGGGATAAAATAAAGAAAAAAAAACCAAAATAAACGAGCAAGAGGCGCAAAGGTGCGTAGGCCTCGCCTAAATATAAGAACCCCGCCCACAGTTTTGAAACACCATGTACAAACTCACCTTTGGATGCAGAGGGGGGCCCTTGATATGTCATGGAGGTTTTGACCCTTATCTCTTTAAAGATGATGATGATAGGGAGGACAATCATGCTGACCAAGAACACCAACCATGGCAAGCCCCTGGGTCCGTGCACACACTGGCAAGCATGGCAGGCTGTAAACTCCATTGCTTACATAGTGACAAGCGTATTATTAGTATCTTGCAAAAGGATGAGTTCTGGATGGCAGAGCTCTTAGACCCTAACCATAAAGCCAAAATGAGGGAATTGTTCCCTGCCTCCCAAAAGGAAGAAAAATTGGAATATTATCAGGATAGGCTTTAATCCCAGCTTGCTGCAGCATTTAGGGAGACAGCTGCAAGTGGAAGTTGCATGAGTATCCAGGTGGCTTCTGCCCGCTCCCAGTCCACCTCTCTCATCCAATGCTCCTTCTCCTCTGCCACTGCCAAAGCAACGAGTAGCAGGAGTACAGTATCTGGAACATAATGAGCCAGAAATTTTTCACCAACCAGACCCATAACAGGCAGCTGGCACTGACCGCCTGCAATAGCAAGTACAGTTGTACCTAGAGTGTATCTTTATTCCAGGAGATAACGGCAATCCCATTCTGGGAATTCTGGGCCAATAGGTTAAAGCAGTGGAAGGAGCTGGCCCACTTTGCCATGGGAGTTTTATCTTGCCGTCCTCAACCATAGAGTGTTCAGTGTTGCCTGTGGAATTGTAGCACCTAGAAGGATGAAACTTTTCACCGCTAGCATGGAAAAACTTTTATCGAAATGAATCAGGCATTGATAAAAACAGGATTTTTAAAAACTTCAGGCTGAAGCCTCCAAAAAGAGGTACCACCATCTCACTGTATCATGTTCCATTTACTGTACTGCTGATGCTGCCTGCTACTCCTAAACAGCTACCATAATGCAACCATTCAGCCAGACATGTCCTGTAGGTTGGTCCATAATATTATTCCATCTCATACTGCCACTAATGTTGCCACAGCTACCACCACTGAGCCAGTCATGTCCTGTGGCCTGGTCATTCATATTAATCCATACTATACTGCCTGCCACAGCTACCACCACTGCCACCACTCAGCCAGACGTGTCCTGCAGCCTGGTCCATCGCATTCCATTATAGCACACTGTTAATGCCAAAGTGTTGGCATAAAAAAAAAAAAAAAAAATTTATTTATATCTGCTTCCATGAAGGGATAATTTTTTTGTGCTTTTTTTTTCTTTTTTTGAAAAGCCAATTATTCATCACTTTTCAACTGGGCACACAGCCACAAATGTGTCTCCCAAATATCAATAAGCCTGTAGCACTTACAAATACCAAAATTGGCTATTTTCTTAATAAAACCATTGTTTTTTGCAACATAACCACCATCAAAAAAATAAGGCAAGCACCTTTCCTCTAAAAAAGGGTAATTTTTGGAGTATTTAAATGCGTAAAATGCATAAAAGCAAGTGACAGGGCATTGTACGGTTAAACTCTGATAAGTGATCCCAGGTCTGCCTGAGCCCACATACAGTGGGGGAAAAAGTATTTAGTCAGCCACCAATTGTGCAAGTTCTCCCACTTAAAAAGATGAGAGAGGCCTATAATTATCATCATAGGTAGACCTCAACTATGAGAGACAAAATGAGAAAACATATCTAGAAAATCACATTGTCTGATTTTTTAAGAATTTATTTTGCAAACTATGGTGGAAAATAAGTATTTGGTCACCTACAAACAAGCAAGATTTCTGGCTCTCACAGACCTGTAACTTCTTCTTTAAGAGGCTCCTCTGTCCTCCACTCATTACCTGTAGTAATGGCACCTGTTTGACATTGTTACCAGTATAAAAGACACCTGTCCACAACCTCAAACAGTCACACTCCAAACTCCACTATGGTGAAGACCAAAGAGCTGTGGAGGGACACCAGAAACAAAATTGTAGACCTGCATCAGGTTAGGAAGACTGAATCTGCAATAGGGAAGCAGCTTGGTGTGAAGAAATCAACTGTGGGAGCAATAATTAGAAAATGGAAGACTCCCTCGATCAGGGGCTCCACATAAGATCTCACCCCGTGGGGTCAAAATGATCACAAGAACAGTGAGTAAAAATCCCAGAACCACACGAGGGGACCTAGTGAATAACCTGCAGAAAGCTGGGATTAACGTAACAAAGGCTACCGTCAGGAACACACTACTCCCCCAGGGACTCAGATCCTGCAGTGTCAGACGTGTCCCCCTGCTTAAGCCAGTACATATCCGGGCCCGTCTGAAGTTTGCTAGAGAGCATTTGGATGTTCCAAAAGAGTATTGGGAGAATGTCATATGGTCAGATGAAACCAAAGTAGAACTGTTTGTTAGAAACACAACTCGTCGTGTTTGGAGGAGAGTGAATGCTGAGTTGCATCCAAAGAACACCATACCTACTGTGAAGCATGGGGGTGGCAACATCATGCTTTTAGGCTGTTTCTCTGCAAAGGGACCAGGACAACTAATCCGTGTACATGAAAGAATGAATGGGACCATGTATGGTGAGATTTTGAGTGCAAACCTCCTTCCATCAGCAAGGGTATTGAAGATGAAACATGGCTGAGTCTTTCAGCATGATAATGATCCCAAGCACACCACCAGGGAAATGAAGGAGTGGCTTTGTAAGAAACATTTCAAGGTCCTGGAGTGGCCTAGCCAGTCTCCAGATCTCAACCCATAGAAGACCTTTGGAGGGAGTTGAAAGTCCGTGTTGCCCAGCGACAGCCCCAAAACATCACTTGTGAAGACTTACAGAAAACGTTTGACCTCTGTCATTGCCAACAAAGGATATATAACAAAGTATTAAGATGAACTTTTGTTATTGACCAAATACTTATTTTCCACTATCATTTGCAAATAAATTCTTTGAAAAATCAGACAATGTGATTTTCTAGATATGTTTTCCTATTTTGTCTCTCATAGTTGAGGTCTACCTATGATGTCAATTACAGGCCTCTCTCATCTTTTTAAGTGGGAGAACTTGCACAATTGGTGGCTGACTAAATACTTTTTTTCCCCACTGTACCTGGTTGATCCTGCCTAGAAAATATGTTATAAAAAGTAATCAAAAAGTCATATGTACCCCAATATAGTATCAATAAAAAACACAGCTCATCCTGCAAAAAAACATAAGCCCTCAACTTGCTCTATCAACAGAAAACTATAAATGTCTCTCAGAAAATAGTGATGCTAAAACAGTTTTTTTTTTTTACTAAATGGATTTTAGTTCTGCCAAAATTAGTAATGCATAAAAAAATTATCAATAGGGTATAATAAAATTGGGTTAATAAAATTAAGTCAATAAGGTAGGCCCGGTTCACATCTGCGTTTGGGTCCGTGTGGTTTCCGCTCGATTTCCACATGAAACATGCGGAAACATGCGGAGAGGAAAGTGCTGCTTGCAGCACTTTTCTCTACGTTTGCTTCATGCAGAAATCGCATGGACCACATTATAGTTTATGGGGTCCGCGGGTTTCCCAGGTAAACCTCTTTTTATGCGTATAGGTTTCCGTTCGGACCGAACGCAGATGTGAACCAGGTCTAATGAAGTCATTACAAAATGCATTGCATCCCGCAAAAAAAAAAAAAGCCCTAAAATGTTTAGCTCACCAGCAAAATAAAAAAATATAGCTTGTACAATGCAACAACATAAATCCCCAAAATTGCCACATCTTTATGGCAAAACAGACAAGGAAGAAACAAGGAAAGGAAATGTATAAACTATGTTAGTGCACATCAGTATACACCCCAGATTTAGATATTATTAAGGAAAAGACACCAGAAGTGACCAGCCAGAATATACCACAACCCTAGGAGCTACTGGGAAAATAGTGGGGAACTTGGTACACCCTATATACTCTGCACAGCTTACATTTTTACGTTTCATCATCTGCTATGCATTCAGATCACGAAACTTATGCGCACTATGCCTCTGATAAATTCTTTGAGGGTTGCAGTTTTCAAAATGGGGTCACTCTCTAGGGGCTTCCACTTAACTGGCACTTCAGGGGCTCTGCAAACATGACATGGCATCCAAACAAATCATCTAAATCAGTTCTCCAAAAGCCAAATAGCGCTCCTTCACTTCTGCATCTCCCTGTATACTCAAACAACAGTTTATGCCCATATGTATGACACTGTTGTATCCAAGATAACCAACTTAATTTTATGTGGTTATAAACCGCTGGACACTAAAGGGAAGCAGTGCTATTTGGTTTTTGAAGCAACATGTCCGTAATGCAGAGCCACTGAAATGTGACTCCATTTCGGAAACTACACCCTTCAAGAAATTGATCCAGGGGTGCAGTGAGTATTTTTACCACCCCACGTGTTGCATTTATTTATTTTCCTCAACAAACAAAGAACAAGAGGAACGAGTGACACAGCCCATGAGAAACCAAGGGAACATACATAGAGGGGAGAGCTGGGAAGGGAGATGGGGGGGGAATTGTCATAAGAGACCTTGCAAGATACAGTAGGTGACCCATGGAGACCAAATGGATAGAAACGCCTCGACTGTGTTGATGAGGGTCACAGTCAGGTACTCCAGGCTATGACGTCCTTCACATGGGCCACAAGATCAGGGTCTGTTGGGAAGTTGACATTTTTCCAATGTAAAGCTATTAGGGTTTTGGCAGCAGTGCACAAGTAGAGGAATAATCTAGCAGTTTTTTTTTTTCCCCAAGGTGCTTGAGGGGGAGGTTTATCATGTAAGTAAGAGGGCTTAAGGGTCACCCTGAAAGAAGAATGCATCTGTCAGTCCTTTCACTTCCATCAATAGGTCGATAACTACAGCACTCTTGCAGATACTTATTGGGCTTAGGGACTTGGGTGATGTGGGAATGAAGCATCGTCTGCGGGATGGGGTTGCCATCGAGAAAGGAATTAAAGAGTTGACGCATATATGGGATGACTTCGGCTTAGAAGGTTTTATAATATAAGTACGTAAACCCATCAGGTCCGGAAGCCTTACCACTAGGAAGGTCCTTTAGTACTCCTGCCAGCTCCTCATCAGTAATGGGAGCATTGAGGGAGTCCAGGGCCGAGGAAGGGAGTGAGAGTAAATGACATGTATCCAGATAATCACTCAGTTCTCGCAGGTAAAAGTGGGGGCTCAGTGGGTTTTGTGAGGGAAGGTTATATAATTTAGCTTAGTAGTCTTGGAATGCCACAGCAATAGCATCAGGCTGGTGCTGGAGGGATCCCGAAGCATTTTGCTAGTAACGTATGCGCATTGTTACCTCGCTTGTAATATCGTTGGAGGGTGTAAAGGAGGAGTTGCTGAGCAGCGTGCGATGCCAGGTCTCGTAGATCTGCCTGGTCCACTACCAACTGATGGAGGAGAGACAGGGAAAAGCCACTGAGCAGTCAGTAAGAGCTTGAATTTTAACAGTCAGAACGTGTTCCCTAGCCTTTCTGTCTTTCTTAAGTTGCATCGCCAATGCAATGCAATGTCCCCGCATAACTGCCTTATAGGCTTCCCAGAGCACTGAAGTCAAGATGAGAGAGCTTCCATTAACCTTAAAATAGTTAAGTAAATGTGTGCGTAGAATAGTACAGAAAGAGGGAGAATGGAGGAGGGCTTCATTAAGACGCTAGTGGCAGCATCTAGTCGAGACTGTCATGGAGGACAATGAAATGGACAATGGAGCATGGTCAGAGCAGGAGATAGGGCATATGTTCGCATCGGCAAGTAAACGAAGAGCGAGAGCATTACCGAAAAAAATTATCGATCCTAGAATGAGTATTATGGTTGTGAGAGAAAAAAGTATAGAAACAAGCTGTAGGATTTTTAATGCACCATAGATCAAATAGGGCGTGGGATCTGATCAGGAGACAGAAGTCTCTAGAGAGTGGGGACTGGGCACTGCTCGACGGACCACAGTCTTGGATAGCCATAGGCTGCACCAGAGTAGGTCTGCAGGTGACCAAGAATCTTCTGCAAATAGGAAATCTGAGAGGTGTTTGGGGCATAAATATTTCAGAGGAGGATGGGTTGCCCGTAGAGGACCTCCAGAATAATATAGCGACCTTGGGGATCTAAGTGGGTGGAAATAAGATGTCCACCCTTGCCTTATGGCGATTATGGAAGGCTGAGTAGGCTGTGGGGAAGTAGTGTCTAGCAAAATGGAACGTACCGATATGGTCATAGTGGGTTTCTTGAAGGAAAACCACATCTACCCGGAGGGACTGAAGCTTGCGCAAGTCCATGCGGCACTTAATGTTGGAGCCCAGACCCTTGACATTTAATGTGACACACTTAACCATTAGGAAGCAATATAAGCAGTCATGCAATTGTAAGAGCAGATCTCATCCGACGTACATGAAGTAGAGGACTGTCATGGACTGGTGTGTATGGGGGGGATATTCAGCACAGGTATTCCTGGTCCAGAACTCCAGACCTAGGGAAAGGGGGTAGGCAAAAAGGGAAAGGGAAGAAGACACACAAGAGTCAAAACAAATAAATAACAGAATAATGCATTATAGATAGGACTAAATCTCCTATCAATGGGCAATGATTGTACAACAAAGCATGTAAAGGCAGGTAGACCCTGTGAATCTACAGAAAGGGATCACAGCTAGGTAAAGCTCCCATGGTGGAAGGATAGACAAATCATAAATAAACAAATCCTACCACAAGTATCTAAAAAGAGGATAGGATGTGTGAGAACAATGCAGGGGGAGGAGGCATTCCACTCTACTTGCTAACATTAAAGGCTATCAGGATTACAGGGACCTGCAAAAGAAAGATAAAAAATGTGCAAACAATAACATGTGGCAGTGTTCATAATGGTGCATTATAGTTTCAGGGGGTGGTCAGGGACCTAGAGAGAAAAAGAAAGGAGCATGCGATTACTGGAGAGGAGCCTCGAACCAAGAAATTCTGGTCGACTAAACAGGAGAAGGCAGCTGGTGTTGTTTCGATTTCTGTGTCTGCCACAACTGAGGAAGTGGAGGAGGAGGCGAGCTCAGTTCTCTAAAGTCTCGCAGAAAGGACGGAGATCAGTGAAGGAGTGTAGAGTTGCAGAGCAGCCATTTTGCCATGCAGTCAAGGCAAAGGGGAAGCCCCATTGATAAGGAAACTGATGGTCCCTCAAAAGTTGGAGGAGAGTACTTAGGTGTCTTCGTTTCTGCAAGATGACCCATGAGGGTCCTGGTACAGCTGAATTTGGCTCTGTCAAAGTCTTTCAGAGTAAAATCGCGGACAAAGCACACAACATCCGTCAGGGTGGGTCCAGAGCCCTGTGGGGTGGAGGGCTCTGTGAGCTCTATCCAATTTGATCTTGAGAGTAGAAGGCTCTTGCAAGATAAGGTTGAAGATCGCCTCTAGGGTAGCATGGAGGTTCTGCTCCTGTGTCACCTCCGGCAGGCCCTTTACTCTAATATTTAATATTATTGCACTGACCTTTGTTATCTAGGTCTTCCAAGTGGTGTTGTATATCTCAAACCACCTGGGACCGAGTAAGTCCCTGAGGCTGGGAAACATAGGCCCTGGAATGGTCATGGTTTTCCTCTAGGGTTTCCACTGCAATAAGTTGGATATCTTTCCATAATGCAGAAATTTACCATCAACATGTTTCTGTTACTTCAGTGACAAAAGACTGAAAATCTTGTCTGGAGGGAAAATAAGCAATTATCTTAGAGCACTGTGGCGGTAAAGGAAAGTGGTTCAGAGCATGGCCCTGCAAGTCTGATCCAGGGGAGTTGGGTTAAGGTGCGCTACTTCCAGTATGGCATAGGGGAACATGGATGAGGTTGCCCCAATATCAGTATCTCCCAGGGAGCAATTGCAGGGGACCAAGCAAGAGATGGAGGATCTCTGTGGATGACCTGAGGTATTGAGGTGGCAGTCAGGCTGGGTTCAACAGTGCAGGGGGCAGTGCCTGCATGTCCCACTAGTCCTGCAGAGATGCGGCCTCACATGTTGAGGAGGCGCCGGAGCAGGGACCTGATCCATCAGCGAAGAGGAGGAAAGCTCGGGTAGCGCTGTGGGACCAACCATGACTGCTCTGTGAAAACTGGTCCCAGGTCAGTCGGCAGGAGCTCCATGGATGCGGTTGGAGCGAGCGGGAGGAGAGTACGAGACACGGCTGACCAATCGGTGCCAGGAGCCAGTGTTGACTGTGAAGGTCATTCTAAAGGAGCAGGGATCCCCGAAGAGGCTTTCCTGGGCAGCTTCTTGCCCATGGGGATGACGGCAGGCGTCAGGGGTCCCTAGTAAAGGTAAGCGGGGCAGGAGCTCTCAAGAATGCAACTTACTTTATTGTCATCCTAGGCCAAGCCCGACAAATTGCAATTTTAACTTTTTGGCAAACTAAATTAATGCAACACTCAAGGATTAGAAATGCTTACCATACCCCTTCATAAATTATTTGAGAGGTGTACAAAATGGGGTCATTTCTTGGGGAATTCCACTTTATTTACAGCTCTGCAGGGCTCTGCAAAAGCAACATGGCGTCCAAAAACCAGTCCCTCTAAATCTATACTTCAAAACCCATAAAGTATGGCGCTTCTTCTCTTCTGATTCCTGTCATATCCTGAAAAAGTAGTTTACACCCACATACACCCAACTTTTGTACCTGGGATAAGCCACTTAAAAATTTTAGAAGTGCATATCTCTGATGACACAAAATGGGCAGAACATATAGAGCACTGAAATGGCATATTTCTTTAAAAAATTCAATTTTGACTTTGCACATTAATATTTGGGAAGCACTCTTGGGCTCAAAATAATCACTATAGCCTTTGACAAATTTTTTGAGGGGTGCAGTTTCCCAAATGAGGTCACTTCTTGATTCTTTCCACTGCACTGGCACCCTTAGAGGCTCTGCAAATGCATTATGGCACCTGAGAATGATTCTGCTCTCCAAAAGCCTAATGACGTTCCTAGCCTGCTGTGTGTCCAAAGAGCAGTTTTAATCCTTGAGGAGTATTTCTGTACTCGAGAGCAATTGTGTATCAAATTGTGGGGCACATTTTCTCCTTCAACTTTGTGAAAATGAAAAATTTGGGTCTACAGTGACGTTTTATTGGAAAAAAAAGGGATTTTTCATTTTCACAACACAATATTAATAAAATCTGTGAATCTTTTTGAGGTCTTCAACTGTACTGGTTCTTTTGGGCCTCTGCAAATAAGACATGACAGCTGAAAGCTATTCCAGAAAAATCTGCCCTCCAAAAGACAAATTGCACGCTTTCTGGTCTAAGACCCGCCATGAACCCATACCTCAACAGTTTTGGAAATTGCAGCATTTCCACTGCGCATATTTTTCTGCAATATGTGGATGGGATTCGCTAGACTTTAAAATGCTGCGGGCAAACTGCAGAGTTTACACCACATGGGGCCCCAGCCTAAGGGTCAATACACAAGGTACTCTGAGTTATATATATAACTTTAACTCTGTCTCCCAGGACCTACTGTATGGGACACAGAAATAGGTTGGACTGCTGTCTATGGATGGATTTTCTCTGACTAAACACAGTACTGCAAGCATTAGTTGGATATGTACATCAATACAATTGCCACACACATTCATTGTCATTTTAATACACTTTCTATCAAACCTTTAATGTTAAAAAATAAAACAATTTAAGGTTCTCTTCACATCTGCAACGTGGCTTGTGTTATAATTGCAAACCACAACATAATGTTGGCTTTGTAAGTGAATTCCCTTGAGGAGGAGCCCTTCGGCACTCTGAGTTGCTGGAGAATACCCTAATATATTTAACTTTTATTCTGTCTCTGTATGGGAGGCAGAAACAGGTTGATCGGTTGTCTATGTAAGGATTTTCTCTGACTAAAAAGAGGTAGTGTGTAATATCGCTTTTTTGGGGTACAGTGCTGGCCAAAAGTATTGGCACCCCTGCAATTCTGTCAGATAATACTCAATTTCTCCCAGAAAATGATTGCAATCACAAATGCTTTGGTAATAATATCTTCATTTATTTTGCTTGCAATGAAAAAACACAAAAGAGAATGAAAAAAAAGTCAAATCATTGATCATTTTACACAAAACTCCAAAAATGGGCCGGACAAAAGTATTGGCACCCTCAGCCTAATACTTGGTAGCACAACCTTTAGACAAAATAACTGCGAACAACCGCTTCCGGTAACCATCAATGAGTTTCTTACAATGCTCTGCTGGAATTTTAGACCATTCTTCTTTGGCAAATTTCTCCAGGTCCCTGAGATTTGAAGGGTGCCTTCTCCAAACTGCCATTTTGAGATCTCTCCACAGGTGTTCTATGGGATTCAGGTCTGGACTCATTGCTGGCCACTTTAGAAGTCTCCAGTGCTTTCTCTCAAACCATTTTCTAGTGCTTTTTGAAGTGTGTTTTGGGTCATTGTCCTGCTGGAAGACCCATGACCTCTGAGGGAGACCCAGCTTTCTCACATTGGGCCCTACATTATGCTGCAAAATTTGTTGGTAGTCTTCACACTTCATAATGCCATGCACACGGTCAAGCAGTCCAGTGCCAGAGGCAGCAAAGCAACCCCAAAACATCAGGGAACCTCCGCCATGTTTGACTGTAGGGACCGTGTTCTTTTCTTTGAAGGCCTCTTTTTTTTTTCCTGTAAACTCTATGTTGATGCCTTTTCCCAAAAAGCTCTACTTTTGTCTCATCTGACCAGAGAACATTCTTCCAAAAAGTTTTTGGCTTTCTAAGGTAAGTTTTGGCAAACTCCAGCCTGGCTTTTTTATGTCTCTAGGTCAGAAGTGGGGTCTTCTTGGGTATCCTACCATAGAGTGCCTTTTCATTCAGACGCTGACGGATAGTACGGGTTGACACTGTTGTACCCTTGGACTGCAGGGCAGCTAGAACTTGTTTGGATGTTAGTCGAGGTTCTTTAGCCACCATCCATCCGCACAATCTTTCGTTGAAATCTCTCGTCAATTTTTCTTTTCCATCCACATCTAGGAAGGTTAGCCACAGTGCCATGGGCTTTAAACGTCTTGATGACACTGTGCACGGTAGACACAGGAACATTCAGGTCTTTGGAGATGGACTTGTAGCCTTGAGATTGCTCATGCTTCCTCACAATTTTGCTTCTCAAGTCCTCAGACAGTTCTTTGGTCTTCTTTCTTTTCTCCATGCTCAATGTGGTACACATAAGGACACAGGACAGAGGTTGAGTCAACTTTAATCCATTTCAACTGGCTGCAAGTGTGATTTAGTTATTGCCACCACCTGTTATGTGCCACAGGTAAGTAACAGGTGCTGTCAATTACACAAATTAGAGAAGCATCACCTGATTTTTCAAAGGGTGCCAATACTTTTGTCCACCCCCTTTTTTATGTTTGGTGTGGAATTATATCCAATTTGGCTTTTTGACAATTCTTTTTGTGGTTTTCCATTGAAGATAAATTAAATGAAGATATTATTACCAAAGCATTTGTGATTGCAATCATTTTCTGGAAGAAATTGAGTATTATCTGACAGAATTGCAGGGGTTCCAATACTTTTGGCCAGCACTGTATATATACCTCATGAATTACATTTTATTAACTCTTTGTGGGAAGAAATAGAAAAAAACAGCAATATTGCCATTGCCTTTTTATGCTATAAATGTTGTGCCATTCTCCATAAGGCTTAAAAAACCTGATAAATTTATTCACTGGGTCGATACGATTAAATTAATATTAAATTTGTATAGTTTTTTTTTTTTTTTTTTTTTTACACTAGGTTCACACTAGCGTTCGACTTTCTGTTCTTCGGGTCCACTTGGGGACCTGAAAAACAGAAAGCTAACCCTACACCTCTGATGGTATGGGTTGCATGAGTGCATATGGCACAGGCAGCTTACACAGCTTGAAAGGCACTATCAATGCTGAGCACTATATAGAGGTTTTAGAACCGCATATGCTCATATGAAAACAACATCTCTTTCAGGGAATGCCTTGCATATTTCAGCAAGACAATGCTAAACCTTATATAGCATCTACCATAACAGCATGGCTTTGCAGAAGAAGAGTCTAAGTGCTAAACTGGCCTGCCTGCAGTTGCATTGCATGCATTATTAAACACAAAATCTGGCAATGACGTCCCAGGACTGTTGAGCAGCCAGAAACCTACATCAGACAAGAATGGGACAGCATTCCTCTCCCAAAACTTCAGCAATTGGTCTGCTCACTTTTCAGACATTTACAGACTGTTGTAAAAGGAAGAGGGGATGCTGCACAATGGCCCTGGCCCGACTTTTTTGAGATGTCCCAACTTTTTTTCAGTTTACTAATCTTCAGTGATGAGCTATTATCAAAAGGGAAAGCTACGTCTGTCCATACATTTAACCTACAGCAGCTGCTGCTGGTGACATATAGCATTACATGCTATTCTTTCAGATTGATGGCCAGCCAGGTGATTCATTGATGGGACAAGTCAGCCCCTTTTTACTAATTTTTTCCACCTTAAAATACTTGTATGCAGAGTTATCATAAGCTTGCTTATCATATTGCGTTTTTTTCCGGTGTTTTTCATTACGTTTTTGCTGAATTTTTCTCTGTGAATTTTCTTTCCCTATTAAACCTATAAGATGTTTCCACAGGTATAATTGATATGCTGCAATTTTCAAAAAACGGGTATTTTTAGAAAACACAGCTTTTCCACAGTGTTTTTTTTTTTTCTGCAATGTGTGGATGCGATTAGCCAGAATCTCATTCACTTTGCACGTACTGTAAAACGCAGCGTTTTTTTTTCCACTACGTTTCCGCAGCAGGAAAAACACTGTGTTTCCGCAACATGGGGCTTTAGCATGAACATGATTTCTATATGTTTGCTTCTGTTACCTGTGTCACATTTACCCACAACATGGTATTTTGATTCAGAAGTAGTCAACATTTATATATTAGTATTATTTAGTAGAAAAGAGCTGTTCTTTATTAGATGCTCTTTCTGTACTCCACACCAAAGTAATATATAGCATTTATTTCATTATTCATCTACCATTGCTATACCCTGGGCCAGTCATTTCTACTTTCTCCTAGGCCAAAGTTTCCCCCAGCTATTACCTGGCTTCTCTTATTTCTTAGAGGACATCCAAAGGTTGTTATTATTATTATTGCAGCATGTACATAATAATACACAACTTTTCCAACAGTGCTCTTGAAAACCTGGAGTGACAAATTAGCTGCAATTTCTAAAATGTTTAGCTGAGCAAATAATTGATCTAAAAGTCGAAAAAATGTTTTGGTGCTCAGTTGAAATATTAATGGAAAGTAAATCTCTAGTTATAGTTATATAGTTAAAAGAAAATGCTTTGCAGTTTCACAAATAAAAAAAAAACAAAAAAACATTTTGGACTAGAAAACACATCAGGACCTGAAAATATCTTCACAAGTTGGTTATATAGTCAATTGTCATTTAAAGCTGCCACTCAATCAGTTATACTTGGACCCATGTGATTATAAAGCCAAGAATTGCGGCATTTGTGCATTTTGCAAGGCAATACGACATGTAGATTAGGAAAGGAAAGAAATCCTACCAACATAGGGACAAAGCAGGGAAGCAAACTATTTGGGTATGAGAGTAAAGGTATGGAGCCAAGAGCTGCAAGTGAGTTTACTGGCAGGGAGCCTAGCTAGAGGGAGGCAGTGAGCTTGGGGAGTATAGCAGAACCAGAACAGAGCCAGGAGCCTGGACAGAAGGACAGAGAACGGGGGATTGGTGTAAAAGCAATATCTTTCTCATAGTCGTGTGCTGAATGACTGTGAAGTTTAAGTGGCAAATGAGACAGATTGGAGATTTAACATGCCTTGCACCTTGATTCCATCTACTAAGATCTGGATAGCTTTAGAAAAAAAGAAACTGGACTGTTGGAACTGTTTCAAAGTTAAAATTGTACCAGGATGATCTGTTTGCTTATTGGTTTGGCAGATCTCCATGGTTGGGTTGTCAGTCTGTCAGTTGCAGCATTGGCTAGCCACTTTGTCCTGTGTCTAATGCTCGCTGATGAACTGGAGCTCTAGACACACTGTTCACCTAGTACTCACTGGAAATTCTGTGTCAGTTAATGATGGAAACCCCGTCACCAATAGAGACACTTAAGTGGTTGAAGAAATGTGTTCCAGCATAGGAGACTGTCATGGGACCTTATGCATTGGTCAAATTCTCTGGGCATGCTAACAAAGCCCTGTTAGTTCTACAATGTATTTGGTTTGCTGTTTCTCAGGAGAATTGTTGGGAACATGCATTCCTAGGAAAATGCATTCCCAATAACTGACCTTTCTAACTATGCTGTCAATCACAAGCAGGAAAACGCACAGTTGTCAGCTAATTGCAACTTTTATGCAACATAAATGGGGAGGGGCAATCGTTTTCACAATTATGGCATTTGATGCCATCCCAGGTCTTTCTAAATGGTGCCATCTATATCTAGGAGGTAATCTCCTAGGTCTACTTAACTTTTGATTGTGTGCAGCTTTGCTACATCTGACAAGCCTGCTTCATCTGTGAACCAGACCAAGTTATCCTGTTTTCTTCCAACATCAGACATTGGCCCTCATCTACTATTGTGTTTCTGCCTGAATTCTGTTGAAAACTTGTGCCATGTGTTGCTGCATTTCTGGTGCACTGTGTCGCATACCTTCTCTGCGCCCCGCTTGCCATTTTTTTAAGACAGTGGGCAGTGCGGGGATTGAATCTGGGGTTGCTGGAACAGGGACAACATATTTACTATAACTCACACCAGAAAACTGGCATGGGTTATACGACAAATCCATACCAGACCCTGGCTAACATAGATGTGCGACCAGGCATCTACATGCACTAGAATTAGACTAGAAGTCCTACCTCTGTCTTGCATGTCAATAAATGACAATGACTCAGATCTAGATTCACTAGATCTAGATTCACTATCAACTTGAAAGATACCACAATGTACCGCAAAAGAATGGAACTGAAACACCGGCTTAAGAAACTTGCACAACTCAACAGCGACATCTTCTTCTTAACAAAATGCAAAAAGGAGAGACTCATCCCAAAAGGCTTCAATTTACGTAACCCAACCCGGAACACCTACAACAGCCGATATGCAGAACAACTATGTATTCGGACATCTGAAAGGCTGCGGAACAATATGATAAAAATTTCCTATAACAACAAAAAAAGAACACAGGAGGAGATACAGGCCCTGAAATCATCATTGGCTAATGACACAGAGGAAATGAAGGCCAAACTCCACACATACTACTGGAAACTTCAGGATATGCTTATTAACAACAAAAAGAAAAAGCTCCACAGACTGAGACAAAAAGGCCTCATTACTACAACCGCAAGTACTAGCCCAGCTCAGCAAAGCTGTGTTGTGAATCTTTCCTCTTATGAGCCAAACAAACACGAAATGTCAGTTCTCTCCAAAGGTCTGTCCTTCTGCCCCTCAGCACGCACTGACCATATCCAACTCTGCAATGATATGGAGGAGTTTTTCAGAAAAATGAGATTAAGGGAATATTTTTATGACAAAGACCTTCCATACAGCAGCGACTCTGAGATGGAACAGCCCATAAGGAATCCTACCAAAAAATCTACCTGGACCCCACGCCCTGGAGCTAATGCAGCACTGGATAAATATATTGACTGTTTCAGAAGCAAAGTAAAATCAGAAATCCTGGAGAAACAAAAGAAACAGGCGCATAACCTAACCCTGCAGGAACAGAAGGCTATTACTTCACTGAAAGAAAATCAGGATATAATAATAAAACCAGCTGACAAAGGGGGCGCAATAGTCATAATGAACACCTCAGATTATATCCAGGAAGCAAACAGGCAACTGTCAAATCCCATCCATTACTCCAAACTTGGAAGTGATCCCACAGAGGCCTATATGAAAGAACTAAAGAGTATGATCAAGGAGTTTCCAGTCCAGATCCAGAATCAGGTAAAAGGACTTATCCCACAAGATCCCAGGCCGGGCTGCTTCTATATGCTCCCAAAGATACACAAAGATGGCAACCCTGGGAGGCCTATCATTTCTGGCATTGGGACACTGACAGAAAACATCTCAGGTTGGGTGGAAAATCTCCTAAAACCCCTTGTCAGGGATACTCCAAGCTATATCCAGGACACCACTGACCTTCTTAACAAACTGAATGCCCTGGGCCCTCTACCTGAGGGTACCATTTTGGCCACCATGGATGTGGAATCCCTGTATACCAACATTCCCCATAAGGATGGAGTTGCAGCATGTCGGGTACACCTGGCAAAACAAAACCTCCCAACAGAACCAGTAACGCAGCTCATACAATTCATCCTTAGCCACAACCATTTTACCTTTGGAGAGGATCTATAGCTACAGCGAATGGGAACTTCAATGGGGACCAGATGTGCACCCCAATATGCAAATCTCTTTATGGAAGAAATGGAAGGAACATATTTATCAACATGCGCCACCAAACCTATGATTTACCTTCGTTATATCGATGATATCCTTGTCATCTGGACTGCAGGTGAGGAGGCCCTACTTCAATTCCATAATGACTTCAATGACTTTCACCCGACCATCAACCTTAAACTTAGCTATTCAGGGAGTGAAATTCACTTTCTGGATACCACAATCTACATTAAAGACCACCGGCTACTCACATCAATATACCACAAACCCACAGACAGAACGGCCTACCTGAGAAACGACAGCTTCCACCCCAAGCACACAAGACAATCTATAATCTACAGCCAGGCTATACGATACAATCATATTTGCTCCGACAAAACAGACCTGGACAAGCACCTCCTGGATCTGAGGATCAAATTTCTCAGATTGGGATACAAACCAAAAGTGACAGACAACCAATTAAACAAAGCAGCAGCCATTAACAGAGACAGTCTGCTCACATATAGAGAGACCCAGAAAGATGCCCGAGTGCCCCTAGTTGTCACCTACAACCCACAGCTGGAGATCCTACGAAGGATTGCCAAGGAGCTCCAACCTGTGCTACATAGGGACAACAGACTCAAGGACATATTTCCAGTCCCCCCTCTCCTCTCCTTTCGACAACCACCAAATCTGAGGCGCATTATCGTCCGGAGTGCCCTGAAGGCCCCAACTGAAAATGGCACCTCACCTTGCCTACATAAAAGGTGCATGACCTGCAAGCACATCCACACCGCTGACAGTGTACCTATCCCACAGTCACAACAGGTGCACAGAATTAGGGGGACATTTTCCTGCAGGTCTTCCAATGTGGTGTACCTCATAATGTGTGTGCAATGTCACACCACAGGCCTCTATGTGGGGGAAACAGGGCAGAGACTCAGTCAACGAATGAACTCACACAGATCCACCATTAATAACAGCAGAACAGATCTCCCAGTGGCCGCACATTTCTCCGGCGAAAACCACTCTATTGAAGATTTGCGGGTTGTGGTTTTAATGGGACATTTTAAGACACAGGAGAAAAGGAAAGAAATGGAGTACAAATTTATGCAAAAATTTCAAACTCTGCAATTTGGACTTAATATTCATGCCAGCTTCATGTCACACTATGTTTGAACCATGAACTGAACTCAATATTCATGCCAGCTTCAAATCACACTATGTATGACCTGTGAGGGACACAAATCACCTCCTGATAGCAAACAGATAACAGCAAGAATTACTGATCCCTCCGTCACGCACCACAAGTTTCCAGACTGTTTTTTTGACCTGTTGTAAATAACTTCTCTACTTAGATTGCAATTTTTTTTTAAGGACTCTAAAATGCTTTGAAAACCATGTGTATAAAAATCTGTTAATTTTCAGTTTTTGTATCACACCATGTCTGATGAAGGGAGCGAGCACTCCTGAAAGCTTACTTATAAATATACTCAGTTAGCCTCTAAAAGGTATCGCCTGATTTCTTCACTCTTCCACTACTTTCAATGGCTAACACGGTACAACATTATACTACTAGATTCACTAAAAGCACTTTTCTCTCATTTGCATATGAATAAAACAGCGTTTTACATGAAAGTCATGCTATAAAGCTAAATAGCTAAGGCATATTTGGAAAAAAGAATCACCTATACAAGGCACTTGATTAGGTTTATAACCAATTTACTGCTGAGAGAATCCCTTTAAAAAGTGCTGTTATCATAAAGAACACATGCAGTGTATCTGGACTTCCTGCTTTAAATGTGACACACAGTGTAGTTACATACTATTTTTTTTTTTTTTTTTGCTTTAATTGCTACAGAAATTAGAATGTCAGCCAATTTCAACACATTTTTCTCTGAAGGTGTAGCAAAAATAATATTATCTTGTTCTTTTAATATTACGTATGACAATTTAATGGAACTTCTTCCAGGACATAGCTTGACATCCACATGGCATTATTTTCTCTACTAACAGTGTTCGCCTGTAATTAAAAGATAACTGCAGTTTTTTCAGATCACTTACATATCACATATATAGCAATGTACTGTATCAACTGAGTATTAATTAAATGGAAATTACTTTAGTGCTTTCAAATTCACTAAAGAATAACATTGTAGCAAATATTCAGCCCCAATCTGCACCTCGCCTGCCACATAATGCAAATGTGGGCAGAGCGAGGCAGGGGTTGGGTACTGGCTGGGAACACCTCGGCCAGACAGATTTATTATAGTTCGTGCCAGTTTTCTGGAGAGAGTTATAATGGAAATCTACGCCAGTTCCTACGCATGGCCCACCGGAGCGTGTGCCCGATTTATGCATCTCCACATAAATCAGGCACAAGCCGTGCCATTGTAGGAGATATAAAGACTGGGTTTGAAGACGCAAAAACACAGACTATTTTACAGGTGAGTTTTTTGTCTGCTAAGATCAGAAATTAGAATGTGAATTGGGTTGTTTTTCACATCCATGAAAAGCAACAACCCTTTTTTAACATTTTCAATCACATTACTATATAATGGACCTGTTTAAAAAGGGATCACATGGATGGCATCCAGATGCTGTCTGTGATTTTCACTGACCCATAGACTTCGACTTGGACTGTGAATCAACAGTCTGCAGAAAAACAGACGTGAAAATGCACATACATATCCATAGACCTGTGTGTTGTCTGTGGAGAAGATAGCACATGTCTGTCATACATTGAAGTGTGAATAAGCTCTAAGTGTCCTTCCTGTTCTCTACTTTTTACCTTCTTTCAGTATTTCGTTGTTCTCCATTCTAGCAAAGATATATAAGTTTATCCTACAAAATAAAAGTTTGTTGGCAATTTACATCAAAAGAGTCTTACAGCCAAACTTATATTGAGGTATAAAATGATGAAATATAGACATATTCAAGGTGTCCGTAGTTTAAAATGATCTAGACAAATGCTGGACTAGTAATTTTCTGTATTATATTTCAGAAGAGAATTGCAAAGCTTTTGGTATATTCAAGAGATATCTTTTTATACAGACAAACTCTGCAGAACTTCCTTGTTAACAATAAAGATTTCATTATGGTGATTTTAATCACAGTCTCTTATATAAAGTGTTATTCTCTAGCAGCACAAGTTTAGCTAGTCCTCTTTTGTGATCAAGAGCCAATGGGCTATAAGGAAAAAAAATCTTTCTGTCTGCTAACTGTATCACAAGGGCAAATGTGCTTTGTCCTTCAAAGAGTTCTGTGATCAATAAATCTTTGCAACAGAGAGGTTATTTGAGAAGCTGTGCAATCTTAAAATGAATGCTAAGAAAGAATGAGGAATAAATGCCTACAGATTCATCTGACCTAGCCAGAAGGTTGGAAAACAGAGCACAATTGTTATGATGTGTCCCTTGATATGTGGTCAGAATGGTAGCCTAAATCTATTGGTCTTTTAGAAATACATATTGTGAATTAGCTACAGGTCAGTCAAAATATAGAAATAACCAATCTTGATTTTCAGACAATCAAAGGTCAAGGTCAAATGTGATGTTTTGTTACTATTGATTTTCACACCTCTGGTCATATGCATTGTTATTCCGCAGTCTCAAAGTAACTGTTAGTGTTAAAAAGACATGTTGGCGCTACTAACCTGTCTGGTTAAGTAAATACTGTATTGCCATTGAAATACTGTACTTCTGGAGCATCTTTTCTTAAAACTCTCCATTGTGAATTTCTATTTTATTTCCTAGAAGATTATAAAATCATATATAACTGGGTGGTACCATCTCTCTTCTTAATAGGGTGTGTTTCTTCACATTCTGATACTGTCAGCAATGACTGGACAGTGTCACTATGTGTAGACACATATACCATTTACATGTACCATTTGCACAGCTGGGGAACTTTGACAGGTCTTCAGTTACAGGGTACTCTGACAGGTCTGCAAGCTGCTAAGGACAGTAGTATGTTCTGGCACCTTTCTATCAAAGTCAGCATTATGTTCTTCCTACTTATAATTCATGGATATCTCACTTTCTGCCTAACAGATCCTTTACAGGTGCCAATTTCACTACTCCTAAGAGTTTTTTTTTTAATGTTATGGCTAATTGGTGGAGCTGATATTTTTGTCCACATTTGTATACTAAGTTTAGATATGACCCAAGTAATGTCTTTAGACTAGATTCTAGATTTGGGACAGATCCTTACAGGGTAAGCCATGTAAATATGTATTTGGAACAAATGTCTTCATTCTGGAGCAGACATTTGAATAACAGTATTTATTCCAGAAATAATTATCTATGTTCTCCTTCCTTTCTGTTTGATCCCTTTTAGATGAGTTAGTTTTCCAGTGAAGCTAGATACACTTTATAAATTGTGCTATAATGTAATTAATGTACTGCTCAATGTACGGTTAACCTCTATTGACTTGCAAAGGTAATGATGGGCTTCTTACTGTGATATTATGAGTTTCTTACAAATTCTCAGAATTCCTCCCACTCTCCAAAAACACACTAATAAGTCAATTTATAAATATTGTGCTGGCAAAAAGCCCACTGTTAAATTACACATAAAGGGAAGCATTAAGCACAGTATGTTGCAGGTATGCACATGTACATGTACACAAGGAGGAGCAAAACACACAAAGAAAAATAAATTGCTGCTCAAAGAAAGTGAGTAATAAACTTATAAGGACTAACAAAAAATATTTTTGTTACACTTAGTGAAGAGATTAATAGTATAAATATTTTCCTACTTTTGAACTTTTCTGATGAGTAATATCTCCTTCTTCAAGCTAACTTCATGTTGGTTTGTACGTTGGCCAGATTTACAGGCCTGAACAGTATGCTGGGGCGCCTTTACAAGCGGTGGACCCCGCACATTGAGCGCTGAATCCTCCATCACACTATGGCACCAGGCACCTTGAGAGGAAACTCTTACACTTCCATACCTGATCAGCAGGTATTCTTTATGGAAAATATATATATTTTTCCCTCTATACGTTCATTATAGTGGAAAGTCTAAGGAAGGCCAGGTAGACCGAAACGTTAACACTATTTTCTCTGTAATGTACAGATTACTTTATGATATGGATCACTTTGAGTTAAACTAAGTCATCCCTCCAATACTTAAATGGTGTGCTGAAGTTTATTTGTTGAGTATGTCGGCAGAGGAACTCCTAGCAGTGTAGTTATAGTTAGGTCCAGAAATATTTGGACAGTGACCCAAGTTTTGTCATTTTAGCTTTTTACCATATTAACATATTGAAGATACAGTTATATAATAAATATGGACTGAAAGTCCAGACTCTCGGCTTTAATTTGAGGGTATTTACATCCTAATTGCATGAAGCTGAAAGGGAATATAGTGGATAAAGAAGGCGGTATGTATCCACTAAAAATATATGTAGTGTTTTGAACTTGCCTGAATGAACACTATTAAAGTAAAATTTTTACATTTATTTATACCATTAAATTTGGGCATTTAGCCAATTTCTACTAATCAGGCATCTCCTATTTAGAGACAGGTGAATGTAAGTCCACTCTGTATACTATAACGTCAAGCAGAATGTCTAGTCTGACTAAACAAAATTCAATCAAAATTTCAAAGATTGGGAGCTAGTTTTTTGCCAAAATTCTATTAAAATCAATGATTTTTATAATAGGTTAGCACCACCTATGAAGGAGGTGCGGGAAACATATACAGTGCCTTACGAAAGTATTTGGCCCCCTTGAACTTTTCAACCTTTTGCCAAATTTCAGGCTTCAAACATAAAGATATAAAATTTAAATTTTTGGGTGAAGAATCAACAACAAGTGGGACACAATTGTGAAGTGGAACGAAATTTATTGGTTATTTTAAACTTTTGTAAAAAATAAAAAACTGAAAAGTGGGGCGTGCAATATTATTCAGCCCCTTTACTTTCAGTGCAGCAAACTCACTCCAGAAGTTCAGTGAGGATCTCTGAATGATCCAATGTTGTCCTAAATGACTGATGATGATAAATATAATCCACCTGTGTGTAATCAAGTCTCCGTATAAATGCACCTGCTCTGTGATAGTCTCAGGGTTCTGTTTAAAGCGCAGAGAGCATCATGAAGACCAAGGAACACACCAGGCAGGTCCGTGATACTGTTGTGAAGAAGTTTAAAGCCAGATTTGGATACAAAAAGATTTCCCAAACTATAAACATCCCAAGGAGCACTGTGCAAGCGATCATATTGAAATGGAAGGAGTATCAGACCACGGCCCTCCCTCTAAATCTACCAAGACCCGGCTGTCCCTCTAAACTTTCATCTCAAACAAGGAGAAGACTGATCCGAGATGCAGCCAAGAGGCCCATGATCACTCTGGATGAACTGCAGAGATCTACAGCTGAGGTGGGAGAGTCTGTCCATAGGACAACAATCAGTCACTGCACAAATCTGGCCTTTATGGAAGAGTGGCAAGAAGAAAGCCATTTCTCAAAGATATCCTTAAAAAGTCTCGTTTAAAGTTTGCCACAAGCCACCTGGGAGACACACCAAACATGTGGAAGAAGGTGCTCTGGTCAGATGAAACCAAAATCGAACTTTTTGGCCACAATGCAAAACGATATGTTTGGTGTAAAAGCAACACAGCTCATCACCCTGAATACACCATCCCCACTGTCAAACATGGTGGTGGCAGCATCATGGTTTGGGCCTGCTTTTCTTTAGCAGGCTTTCAGGAGTACTAGCTCCCTTCATGAAGACCAAGGAACACACCAGGCAGGTCCGTGATACTGTTGTGGAGAAGTTTAAAGCCAGAAGGGAGCTAGTACTCCTGAAAGCTTACTTATAAATATACTCAGTTAGCCTCTAAAAGGTATCGCCTGATTTCTCCACTCTTCCACTACTTTCAATGGCTAACACGGTACAACATTATACTACTTTCTTCAGCAGGGACAGGGAAGATGGTTAAAATTGATGGGAAGATGGATGGAGCCAAATACAGGACCATTCTAAATGAAAACCTGTTGGATTCTGCAAAAGACCTGAGACTGGGACGGAGATTTATCTTCCAACAAGACAATGATCCCAAACATAAAGCAAAATCTACAATGGAATGGTTCACAAATAAACGTATCCAGGTGTTAGAATGGCCAAGTCAAAGTCCAGACCTGAATCCAATCAAGAATCTGTGGAAAGAGCTGAAAACTGCTGTTCACAAACGCTCTCCATCCAACCTCACTGAGCTCGAGCTGTTTTCCAAGGAAGAATGGGCAAGAATTTCAGTCTCTCGATGTGCAAAACTGATAGAGACATACCCCAAGCGACTTGCAGCTGTAATTGCATCAAAAGGTGGCACTACAAAGTATTAACTTAAGGGGGCTGAATAATTTGGCACGCCCCACTTTTCAGTTTTTTATTTTTTACAAAAGTTTAAAATATCCAATAAATTTCGTTCCACTTGTTGATTCTTCACCAAAAAAAATTAAAATTTTATATCCTTATGTTTGACGCCTGAAATGTGGCAAAAGGTGGAAAAATTCAAGGGGGCCGAATACTTTCGCAAGGCACTGTACATTGCTCCTGTCACCCTCTTGAATATAACATTATATAAAAATAATATGTTATTGTTCTGAGTACTACAACCTAGATGACCACTTGTAACACCTAACTAGATTGTTATTCTAAATGCTACAACCTAAATTACCACTTATAACACCTAACACATTTCCCTCCTATATATTGTACTCATATACAGTGGGGAAAAAATGTATTTAGTCAGCCACCAATTGTGCAAGTTCTCCCACTTAAAAAGATGAGAGAGGCCTGTAATTGACATCATAGGTAGACCTCAAGTATGAGAGACAAAATGAGAAACCATATCTAGAAAATCACATTGTCTGATTTTTTAAGAATTTATTTTGCAAATTATGGTGGAAAATAAGTATTTGGTCACCTACAAACAAGCAAGATTTCTGGCTCTCACAGACCTGTAACTTCTTTAAGAGGCTCCTCTGTCCTCCACTCATTACCTGCAGTAATGGCACCTGTTTGAAATTGTTATCAGTATGAAAGACACCTGTCCACAACCTCAAACAGTCACACTCCAAACTCCACTATGGTGAAGACCAAAGAGCTGTGGAAGGACACCAGAAACAAAATTGTAGACCTGCACCAGGCTGGGAAGACTGAATTTGCAATAGGCAAGCCGCTTGGTGTGAAGAAATCAACTGTGGAAGCAATAATTAGAAAATGGAAGACATACAAAACCACTGATAATCTCCCTCGATCAGGGGCTCCACGCAAGATCTCACCCCATGGGGTCAAAATGATCACAAGAACGGTGAGCAAAAATCCCAGAACCACACGGGGGGACCTAGTGAATGACCTGCAGAAAGCTGGGTCTAACGTAACATAGGCTACCGTCAGTAACACACTACACCACCAGGGACTCAGATCCTGCAGTGCCAGACGTGTCCCCCTGCTTAAGCCAGTACATATCCGGGCCCATCTGAAGTTTGCTAGAGAGCATTTGGATGTTCCAGAAGAGTATTTGGAGAATGTCATATGGTCAGATGAAACCAAAGTAGAATTGTTTGGTAGAAACACAATTCGTCGTTTTTGGAGGAGAGTGAATGCTGAGTTGCATCCAAAGAACACCATACCTACTGTGAAGCATGGGGGTGGCAACCTCATGCTTTGGGGCTGTTTCTCTGCAAAGGGACCAAGACGACTGATCTGTGTACATTAAAGAATGAATGGGCCCATGTATCATGAGATTTTGAGTGCAAACCTCCTTCCATCAGCAAGGGCATTGAAGATGAAACGTGGCTGGGTCTTTCAGCATGACAATGATCCCAAGCACATCGCCAGGGCAACTAAGGAGTGACTTTGTAAGAAGAATTTCAAGGTCCTGGAGTGGCCTAGCCAGTCACCAGATCTCAACCCCATAGAAAACCTTTGGAGGGAGTTGAAAGTCCGTGTTGCCCAGCGACAGCCCCAAAACATCACTGCTCTAGAGGAGATCTGCATGGAGGAATGGGCCAACATACCAGCAACAGTGTGTGCCACCCTTGTGAACAATTACAGAAAACGTTTGACCTCTGTCATTGCCAACAAAGGATATATAACAAAGTATTGAGATGAACTTTTGTTATTGACCAAATACTTATTTTCCACCATAATTTGCAAATAAAATCTATAAAAATCAGACAATGTGATTTTCTGGATTTGTTTTCTCATTTTGTCTCTCATAGTTGAGGTCTACCTATAATGTCAATTACAGGCCTCTCTCATCTTTTTAAGTGGGAGAACTTGTACAATTGGTGGCTGACTAAATACTTTTTTTTCCCCACTGTATGTGCATATTAGTTTCTCGACTGTCATTGTCTTTGACATATATATTAATAACAGTACAGTATTATTGGGGAATACAATCTAAACAGTAGATACACAATATTCACAGACTAATACAAAGAATGTGAATTGAAGACACTACAGATGTGTAGGTGGATGAAATGAGCTCCAAGTGTTCATAATCCCAGCACTTGCCATTTTCTTGTGATATCACATGGGAAACATCTGTGCATTGCATAAACTTTAGTTACTAGTCTTTCATCAAGCAGATTAAGGTCATTGTTCCACCTCTGAATGCAAGCAAAAATATAACAGTTTAAAATGTATTTCATTTTTATTTTCTTTTTGTTAAGCGGGTTTTAAGCAAATATGTTTGCATAGAGCCTTTTCCAGCACAATATAAGGAAAAGACAATCTATTTAAGATTTAGGCGGGGCAGCAAATGCATAGATTGCATGGTATTGCCTATGGATTACCCGTTGTTTCCATTACCTCCTCCTCTCACCAGTTTGAACAAAAAATAAAGGAAAAACAAAAAACAAATAATAGGGTACTGTTGTAAAGATGATAGCTTGTGAAAAGGTAAATAGGAACTCCTATTGCTATGAAAACAGTGTACAGGAAAAGATCGTAGTCACCCATGGAGCTGTCATTCCTGGAATGTCGTTTTCTTCTGCCATCCTCACTGAGAACATACACATTCTCTGAGTATATTTGAATGCATTTACCCTGCTCACTGATGTGGCTTGGACTGTACAATACTACAGACAATTACATATCAAATATGTTAACAGATGGAATGACTTTCTGATAAAGTGGCCTGATGGGCAGTGACTCAGTATATGAAAATGTTTACTTGGAATTTTGATATATGCAGAACACCCTACCAGATATGCAAATAACTGAATGATGATTATAATTAAGAGATTTCCAGAAGGCTAATTTTCCCTATCACAATTGCATCATACTGAGGCAAATTGCTTATCATGAATACACTGCCATGTTGTGCTCATACTCATTGTTTCTATGCTATTTTGTTTGTTTTCTGGTTTTATAACTATGATAGAAGTGGTGGGCCAACTAACTTGGCAATTGGATAATACCCTTATGTCCCACCAGCAGCACAATGATGGGTATTTTCTGCCCCTGTGTGCTGGTAGGGCAAATTGAACTTTTAATAGATAGACTAATTAATGAATTGGACACCCTCCTTTAATACAATAGAAGGAAAAAATAACTCCCCCCCCAAACTGTGTTTTTTTCTGTCCTGTATGGTGGGATGTTTTTTCTTCCCCATATTATGTTCCTTACCTTTTTCCAGGGAAAAGGATTATTTCAGCCACAAGATTTCTCATCATTCCATGTCAGATTACCATCAGGCCCAGTATGTGGGTTTTTGGTCTAATGTTAGCAGTCACTGTGGTGGTTCCTTGGGCCTTGTGCATTTCCATCTCCTCCAGAGGGAGGTTCTGCAGGTCTGTAATCACAGTCCCAGAGGCTTGGACAAAAAAATTCTCCCTGCTGCAGAAAACCCATCTTTCACTCAGGTGGTGGATACATCTGAAAGATGGGAAGTCCATGGTCAAACTTCATTGTACCCTGTTGACCACGGACACATCTCTCTCGGGTTGGGGAACCCACCTAGATGAAGTTCCTGTCCAGGGGTCCTGGAACTCTTATGAGAAGTCAGTGTCATCCAATTGGAGAGAAATGCAAGCTGTGCGGCTGGCACTTTTTCAGTTTTCTGATAAGCTCAAGGGGAAAGTGGTCAGAGTACGTTCTGACAATATGACAACTGTTCTTTACATAAACAAACAGGGTGGCACTCGATACTAACCCCTTCTCAGAATGAGAATGTTATTGGGGTGGGCAGAGAAGAATATATCTCATAATAATAATAATAATACATTTTATTTATATAGCGCCAACATATTCTGCCGCATTGTACAATTTGTAGGGTTCAAGTACAGACAAAAAAAAGATAAATTACAAAGAAATACTCAATTCACACACTGGGACTGAGGGCCCTGCTCGCAAGAGCTTACAATCTATGAGATAGAGAGGGTGACATAAGAGGTAGCAGGGGCGGCATCAGAGGTAGCATTGCTTGTACAATGGTCAGACAATTTTGTAATAGAGATTATTGTCATTACACATATATAAAGCTGTATGAGCAATCACCAGTCGTGTCGATGCACATGGTGCCTGGATATATAAAGTTAGTCTGATACGGCATCATATCCTGTGAGGTAATGTTGGAGTGTAAATAGAGGAGGGTACGTTTTAGGGATTCTAACTACAGAAGGGTTTACATTAGGAGATGTGATAGGCCTGTCTGAAAAGATATGTCTTTAGTTTGCGCTTGAAGCTGTGGTAATTGGGGGTTAATCTAATAGTCCATGTGGCCGACAGAGCTGAGCATAGTGATGAAGAGTCAACAGTGTCATAGTGATGGTCAACAGTGTCTCTGCGGTACATATCAAAGGGTCGCTAAATGTGATACCAGACCAGCTGAGTTCAGTTCCCAGAAAGCAGTCACAGAACCCGGAGATCTTTCAGGTTATTTGGAGGAGGATCTTCTGGCTACCAGACTCAGCAACCAAGGTGGAGAAGTACTGCTCTCTTAATGAGAAGGACAATCCCTTGGCAGCTTATGCCCTGTCCATCTCATGGAGGTTCAGGCTGGCTTTTATATTATCTCCAATTTCCACAGTAATAGCCATCATACCATTCTAGCCAAAAAAATATTGCTTTTCCCAGCTCATATGGATGAGTCATGGGAATTACTGGAGACTTCCTCCAATTCATAACCTGGTGTCTCAGGGCACTCTGCCCTGCCCAAATCTGAAAGTATTCCCCCTGATAGCCTAGAGATTGACCAGTCCCTACTATGGACTAGAGGACTTTCCGGAGCCGTCCTGAACACACTCTCTATTTCAAGACCTGAGTCTACCAATAAGAGCTATGCCAGGATATGTGCCATCTTTACTACCTGTTCTTCAAAATAGGGAGTTGATAGATCCAATCCCACTATTGGAAATATATTGGATTTCTTTCAGGACAGCCTAGACAAAGGCCTTAGTCCTTCTAATCTAAAGTTCCAGACTTCTGCCTTATGTGATCCTCCATTTGAGCCCCTGGAGGAGGTAAATGTTCCTCACTCTGAAGTTAACTTTCTTATAGGCTGTAACTTCTGCCAAGAGAATTGGGGAGCTGCAAGCATTGTCTTTAGTGTATCCTTATATTAGTTTCCACAAAATCCAGTTAAAATTCATGCCTGGCCTCCTGCCTAAGGTACCATCCCACTCTAATATGAACCAAGTTATCTCTCTTCTAGTATTTTTTCCCAATCCTTCTTCTCCTGAGGAGGCTAGAGTGCATACATGTGATGTCGCCAGATGCCTCAGAATCTACATTGACAGATCTTTAGGGTTTAGGAGAGCTGAGAATCTACTCCTAACTTTTTCCAGGAGAAGTAAGGGTCTTAGAGCTTCCAAGCCTTCTCTGGCCAGATGGATCAAGGAAGCTATTAAACTGTCATTTCTTTCTCAGTATTTAGATCCCCCTGATTTTGTGAAAGCCCATTCTACCTGGTCTGTTTCCACCTCCTGGGCTGAGAGAAATTCTGTTCCTCTGGAACAAATTTGTGCTGTGGCCTCATGGAGTTCCCACCTAACCTTTATTAGGTTAAATTTCCTGGAACTCAATGGCTACTGTCTTTGGGTGTTCAATTCTAAGTTCAGTTCTTCAAGAGGACCCTCCCTAAGGGTCTCTGTTTGTCAAATCCTCATCATTGTGCTGATGGTTGGACATAAGGGAAGCATTGATTATGTTGTTAGTCTGTTTTCCATTAGTCAAACAGCAGTACAAGGGTCCCTCCCTATACATATATATATATATATATATATACACACGTGGACAAAATTGTTGGTACCCTTCATTTAATGAAAGAAAAACTCACAATGGTCACAGAAATAACTTGAATCTGACAAAAGTAATAATATATAACTACATGTTGACAAGCCACAAAGCTTCTGGGAGAATGTCCTATGGACAGATGAGACAAAAATCTAAATATTTGGCAAGGCACATCAGCTCTATGTTCACAGACGGAAAAATGAAGCATATCTTGAAAAGAACACTGTCCCTACTGTGAAACATGGAGGAGGCTCTGTTATGTTCTGTGGCTGCATTGCTGCATCTGGCACAGGGTGTCTTGAATCTGTGCAGGGTACAATAAAATCTCAAAACTATCAAGGGATTCTAGAGAGAAATGTGCTGCCCAGTGTCAGAAAGCTTGGTCTCAGTCGTAGGTCATGGGTAATGACCCAAAACACACAGCTAAAAACACCCAAGAATGGCTAAGAGGAAAACATTGGACTATTCTGAAGTGGCCTTCTATGAGTCCTGACCTAAATCCTATTGAGCATCTTTGGAAGAAGCTGAAACATGCCATCTGGAAAAGGCACCCTTCAAACCCGAGACAACTGGAGCAGTTTGCTCATGAGGAGTGGGCCAAAATATCTGTTGAGAGGTGCAGAAGTCTCATTGACAGTTACAGGAATCGTTTGATTGCAGTGATTGCCTCAAAAGGTTGTGTAATAAAATATTAAGTTAAGGGTACCATCATTTCTGTCCAGGCCTGTTTCATGAGTTTTCTTTTTTTAAAAAATTCTGTTGAAGCATGGTTGAAAAGCAATGTCTGACTTTCATTTGTTCATTTTCACAGAATTTTTATATATTATTACTTTTGTCAGATTCTAGTTATTTCTGTGACCATTGTGGCTTTTTCTTTCATTAAACAAGGGGTACCTACAATTTTGCCCACGTGTGTATAGAAATTTTCTTCTCTTTCACAGTTGGGGGGCAGGTTCTTTCTTTCTTGTATTGTATTAAAGGGGTATGTGTCCTATTAAGTAATTAATTAATTTGTCTATCTATTAAAAGTTCCATCTGTCCCACCAGTACACAGGGGAAGGAAATACCCCATAATTGTTCTGCTGTTGGGACTAAGGGAAAACAGATTAACAACATAATCAACGTTTCCTGACAGTCATGGCTCAGACAAGCATCTTTCATAGATGATTGTGTTAAGCAAGTGGCCTTTGCCTTGAGTTTTCAGTGGTATAGATCACTGTTCATCAGCTAAGCATCTGAAAAAAGTGATAAAAGTGCATGGTCACAGTGATGTCACTCATCTTCCCCTGACCTTGCATCATAATACATTTATCAGTGCAATTATATCAGTTCATTGGCACTAAAAGGATTGACTTCACTTTTTCTGCCATTGACTTCTGAACGTTCTATTTTCGCATGCTGGATGCAACCATGTGTACAAGTATGCACACTCTGATGTTTTCAGTGGTCTCATTCATATTGATGGAGTATTAGCGCATAATCATCCTGAATGAGTATTTGGAACCTTTAATACTCCTAAATGCTGGTGGTCAGAAGACTGAACCTCCATCTAATTTACTGTTACGACTTGTTTGATTGTGAAAGTAAAATTGGGTGTCATGGGACAACCCATCTAATGTTTTGATTATATCTGTGTTTTTAATGAAAATGGTTAAAGTGCTGGATACTTTACATTACAGACCCCAAGGGGACCTGACAGACCACTTTGACCTTCCCTTGTGGATTGTAAGCTCTTGTGGTCAGGGACCTCTCTCTGATAGTGCAATTAACTAAGTCCTTTAATTAGACATAAATAAAAATGAATAAATAATAATAATAATAATTATTATTATTATTGTCATCATCATTATTAATAGTATTAATGGTCACTATGTTAGTCTACTGTAATTGTTTTTGTATTTGTATATTGTGTGTTTTGTATGTAAAGCATCTACAAATGGAATTAATGGTGCTCTATTAATAATGATAGTAAAAGGTCCTTTGGTTTTCCAAAATGGGTTTCATCATTTTACCATCATTTTTTCACAGAATCTGCTATGGAAGCTATTCTAGGAAGCCTCCTCATTTAATAACCTATTGTTTATGCTAAACATATTTATCAAGTGATAAAATGGAGCAAGGTTTGTGTGTACATGAAACAATTACACACATTTACTCTAAATATAATTGTGAGCTTATGTGGCATAAGCTTTATGATGAGCGAAAGGCATAACTGCAAACAAGTAAAATTATGTCACTGGATGACACATCACACCATTTCTTTTCAAATATATGCAGTCCATTTGCATATTTTTCTATGGGTGGTAAATAAGAAGATCAAATCTTTCTTCTTATCATGAAATCTTTGCATGCAATGAGCTAATGCGATCACCTGTTGTTTGCTGGAAAAATGATCGGATTCTGTTTGACTGACAACGTATGAGAAATTAGAGAGTCTAAGTACATATATATATATATATATATATATATATATATATATATATTATATATACACACATACACACATATATATTTATATATATATATGTTTATTTATTTATATACGTATATATATATATATATGTATATATATACAGAGAGAGAGAGAGACAAAATTCACAATGCAGTTTGTATGATCATTTGGATGCTCCTGGGTGTGTTTGGTTGCCCGTAGACTTTAGGTATGGGGACTGCGGTGAATATCTTTGCCACACTATGTTGTAGGTTTTATATAATGAATGATGTCGGTTGTACAGCTAATCTGTTTTGTTCCCTTGTACTTGTGTATGGAATGTTAGATAGATTAACAATTAATTCTACAGTACTTGTATTGACCTACTATGAAGATAAAAATAATATTTACTGAAATCATTATCGCAGTGCCCTGCCCCTGAGGGAAAATCCTCAGGTTGCTGACTATTCATAATTTCCCCATTCAGGTCACTGAGCATGTAGAGTTTTAAACAGCATATTCTGAAAATGTCTGACTTATTCATATAACATTATGCAGTGTCATGAAAGCTACACATTTGATCTATATATAAAATTCTGAATTCTATCACCTTTTATGGAATGTTTGCCCCTCATACATCCCACTTGCAAAATTCACTCTCCTGTCCATGTGTTTTGATGAAAATGAGGATTGGATCTCAGCACAAAGTAGAGAAATTTGTGCTGTACAAATGTTAGGAAATAAGAGTCACATCAATAATGACATAATAAGGAGTTAACAGTAGAATTTTTATTTAAACACTTTTTTATTTTGGTCTTTTATTATTTTTTAATGTCCATGTTATTATTGACATTGTTTTCAAGTTTTTTTTTTTTTTTTTTTTTTTTTTTTTTACTAAGAGTCATCATCAGGCCCTTCTCCCACCTTCCACCTAAACCCCAGGGTCAAGTAAGCATAGTGCAATTATATGTAGCAAAGTCTTTAATGTCCATGTATGGCAGAGTTACCCTGTGTTGTGTGCCTAAGCAAAATATAGGAGGCAAAGAGTTTAAAGCTATATTCACACAACAGTGAATAATGGCCTTGTGACGTCCGTTTTTTAGCGGACATCACACAGCAGTATTAAATTCAATGTCTGTGAATGGGGGCTATTCACATGACTATTATTTTGACGGTCCATTGTAACGGACTGCCAAAATAGGTCATGTCCGTTTTCGTGGACCCCTCCCTACACTCAAATGTATGGGGGATCCATGAAAATGGATGCCCCTCAGGCAGTGGCGTAACTAGGAATGGCTAGGCCCCAAGGCAAAAATTTGACATGGGGTCCCCCCCGAACCGACGCCCCCAACCCCCCCAGACCACACCCTCCAGCACCCCCCATCGCACAAACCGCATTCCTACGCACACTATTATGCGCCATAGTGGCCCCTACACACACTATTGTGCCCCATAGTGGTCCCTGCACACAGTATTATGTCCCATAGTGGCCCCTGCACACAATATTATGCCCCATTGTGGTCCACCCATGAACAATTATTATACTCTAGGGTCTTTTCAGACCCCAGAGTATAATGATTGGAGACTCAGGGGAGGATACAAACAAAAAAAAAACAATGTTACCTACCTCTCCCTGGCTCCCCGCTACTTTGGCCATCTTCAATGTTGGACCAGATCTCGCGCGCCGGACCGGCATTGTGACGCATAATGACACAGGCCCGGCCCACATCACGTCACCAAACAGGCCTGAAACCTGCGGAGCGTGGGAGAGGTAAGTAACAGTTTTTTTTATGTTCCCTCACCTACTCTAGCCCTCCGATCATTATACTCGGGGGTCTGAAAAGACCCCCAAGTATAATGATAGCAGTGTTATAATAATAATAATAATAATAAATTTTATTTATATAGCGCCAACATATTCCCCAGCACTGTACAATTTGTAGGGTTCAAGTACTGACAAAAAAGATACATAACAAAGAAATAGTCAATTCACACACTGGGACTGAGGGCCCTGCTCGCAAGAGCTTACAATCTATGAGGTAGAGGGGGTGACAAAAGAGATAGCAGGGGCGGCAATAGAAGTAGCATTGCTTGTACAATGGTCAGACAATTTTGTAATAGAGGTTACAGCCATTACACATATATAAGCTGTATGAGCCATCACCAGTTGTGTCCTTTAACGTGCAGATGCTGCCTGGACATGTAAAGTTAGTCTGATACGGCATCATTGTTGCAGAGTGTGATTGCTGGATGTGGCAGAGTCAAAACCAGATACACATGTGTATATAACAGGAATAGACTTTAGTGAAACATGAGTGTAGTAAGAGAAATAACCATACATGGTGAATAACAGATCTAGCAAAGCACACACTAAAAATACAGGAAGTGTATATCAACAGCATCAAAGCAACAAAATACAGAGTGTCTACAGATAAACATTTAGTAACAGCTACTTCTAGTGTCATAAATGTGAACTGCAGTCAATCCAGCAAATATAGAGACGAAGCTGGCTGTTGCTTATCTCCAACAATCATATCCTGTGAGGTAATGTTGGAGCATAAACAGAGGAGGGTACGTTTTACGGATTCTAACTACGGAAGGGTTTACATTAGGAGTTGTGATAGGCCTGTCTGAAAAGATATGTCTTTAATTTACGCTGGAAGCGGTGGAAATTGGGGGTTAATCTAATAGTCCAGGATAGAGCATTCCAGAGAAGTGGTGCAACTCGGGAGGAGTCTTGTATATGAGCATGGGAGGTTATGATAATAGAGGATGTTAGTCTTAGGTCATTGAGTGAATGGAGAGCATGGGTTGGGCGATAGACAGAGATGAGGGAGGAAATGTAGGAAGGTGCAGCATTATGGAGAGCCTTGTGGATGAGGGCGATAAGTTTATATAGTATTCTGTATTGAATAGGCAGCCAATGTAGTGAGCGGCACAGACCGGAGGCATCTCTGTAGTGTCTAGACTGATAGATGAGCCTGGCTGCCGCATTCAGAATAGATTATAGAGGGGAGAGACCGATTAAGGAGAAGACCGATTAGTAAGGAGTTACAGTAGTCAAGGCGAGAGTGAATCAGGGCAACAATAAGTGTCTTTAGTGTATTTGTGGTAAGGAAAGGGCGTATTCTGGAGATGTTTTTGAGGTAGAGATGACAAGAGCGTGCAAGTGATTGGATATGGGGGGGGTGAAGGAAAGGTCTGAGTCAAACAAAACCCCGAGGCAGCGTGCATACTGCCTAGGAGTTATGGTAAGGCAATAGACTGCAATGGAGATATCAGGGACAGATCTATTAGCAGTAATTCAGTCTTTGAGAGATTCAGTTTCAGATAGAGCAAAGACATGATATTTGAGACAGCAGAGAGACAGTCACTGGTGTTCTGTATTAGTGCAGGGGTGATGTCACGAGATGACGTATATAATTGGGTGTCATCGGGATAAAGATGGTACCGGAAGCCAAATCTAGTGATGGTTTGTCCAATGAAGGCTGTGTAGAGGGACAAGAGCAGGGGACCTAGGACCGAGCCTTGAGGAACCCAAATGGCAAGGGGAAGAGGTGAAGAAACAGAGCCCGCAAATGAAACACAGAAAGTGCGGTCAGAGAGATAAGAGGAGAACCAGAAGAGAGCGGTGTCCGTGAGGCCAACAGAATGGAGCATAGTGAGGAGTAGTTGATGGTCAACAGTGTCAAATGCTGCTAAGAGATCTAGAAGAATAAGAAGAGAGTAGTCACCTTAGGATTTAGCCGTCAGGAGATTATTGGAGACTTTTGTGAGGGCCGTTTCAGTAGAGTGCAGAGTGCGGAAGCCAGATTGTAACTGTTTGTGGGGTTCACGGCCCGCGGCCTCACTTACTGATCCCCGCTCCTGCTCACAGTCATCTCTGCCTCCGCAGTCACCTCCAAGCCCCCGAATGTCCCGGGCCCTGTGGCAGCCGCTACCGCTACTACCCCGGTAGTTACACCCCTGCCCTCAGGTACAAGACGTCTATGAAATATGGACGTTTTTCTGCCCATTTTGCTCCTCGTCGTGTGAATGTAGCCTTAGTTATTGTTCTTTTTTTCTCATTCTGAATTGAATTGACTACTACAGGCGTGTTATATGTTTTCTTAGAATTTAGCACAAAATATTAATGGAAATAATAAATTAACATTCTTCATTAAGCTGTGCTGTAGATACGTTTAGGCTGGGTTTACATATAAGGATTGTTTCTTCGATCTGACCAAGATGCAGCAGTTGTCATGTGTAAATCCTAACAACTGAATTCATCATATACCCACCTATAAATCAATCTGTCTATCCAATCAAAACACATGGGCCTTGTCTTTAATCTGAGTGTGTGACAGCCTGAGACAATAGTATTCATAAGAACAGACAAGGCTCCCAGAGATGAAGGGGAATATTTAATATGGTACAGTGCGCCCGGCATGCCTTAATATAAGGAATTCCACAGGCAATAGCTAACACATCATATAATACATTGTTCAATTTCAATTTTCCTTTACTGTATTCATGCTACTTGAATTTTTATCCCTCTCAGTTGCAGAATTGTAGCTCGCATGATTTTATTCTGACTCTGGCTCTGTCTATGTATACTTGTGATATAAGTAGCCTTTAATGCAAATACAGTACTTCATTTTATTAATGACACTTTTATTAACTTTCATAGACATTTTCAAACCCCCCATTTCAATTACATAATAAATACTTTCCAACCCTGTTCGCTCCAAGAAATTATTTTTACTTAAAACCAGGATTACAGCAATATGGATAGGCCAGAATAGTATATATATATATATATATATATATATATATATATATATATATATATATATATATATATATATATATATATATATAATATATATATATTTATATATATATTTAAATAGTCAGGTTTGGAGGAACTGTTTTTTTTTTTCTTCCATTGTTGGCTGCAATTCCTGCTAAAACTATGTAAAATAGGAATGAGGGTGGTTGGGAGGAGATGTAATGAAATATTCAATCTTTCGTATTTCCATATTAAAATGTTAGGGCTTTACAACGTTATATTTTTCTTCTTGACTAATAGCTTCTATGCATTTTCTGTTTTTTTCTTGTTGTTGCATAATTTGAAGATTCTGAATCTCAATGCAAAATCTGTAGCAATTATTTATTGACTTATTTATTTATTTTGCTTGTAGGGCTCACAAACTAAATTCCCTATCAGTATGTCTTTGGACTGTGGGAGGACACTGGAGTACCCAGAGGAAACCCAGGCAAACATGTGCCATTTACTGTATAGTACTGCCATTTTCAATACTGGTTTTTTTATGTGGTAGAGGATACTTACCAGTCTGATAATCCCTGGAAATCAGAGTATACATAAAAAAGTCATTACAGATGCAGAACTAGATGTTAACCTGTCTGGGATCTGTTTTAGTACATTAAAGGGTCCATGGCATTGTTCTGTATCCTGTATCCTCCATATGGGGTAGCCAGGGAGTGGGATAAATAAATAAACATGGCAGAAGTGCTACTATTACCATCACATGAGATGACAGGACATTTCATTCAGGTTATCTGGTGAGACAGAATCTAGATGTCTACTGTTATCTGACAACCAAAGACACTGCTAGATAAAAGCAACAAAAGGACATCATGACACATGTTCAACAAATGCCAGTGTCATTGCTGGCAGATGAACAGATGAGTGATGTCTTCTAGGGTCCAATCTTGGGAAATACTTTTCCCTTACCTGACATCAGATTTCTGATGCTACTTGTGATTAAACTACTAAAACCAACAAAACACTAAACCTAGAAAATGCACAAAAAAGATGCAGCATTTCCTCCTTTAGGCCGAGGCCCCATGTGGCGTAAACGCCAAGGCAAAAAACGTAGTCCCTGCGAAGTAGATAGGATTCTAGCGAAACCCATCCAAACATTGCAGGAAAATACCTACAGCAGAAATGCTGCGATTTCCAAAACAGTTGCGTTTTTTGAAATCGCAGCATCTCAGTTATACCTACATAAACGCTGGCAATTTCCCTATCGGTATAATTGAAGCAAAAAGTCTGCACAGGAAAACTCTGCAAACTTTCTGTTAAAGGCACTATGGGAAAAACCACAATGCGTTTCTGCCGCGTTTTTTCCTGCAGCGATTTTTCGCTGTGGCTTGCTACATGGGGTCTTAGCCTCTAAGACTATGTTTACACATGTCAGATTTGCCAAAGACAATAACAGCGTGGATGTTTCAAAGAATCTGTGGTAGAAGCAGAAGGCTGAAAGCAAGAATGTGTGAATGTGCCAGTTATCTGTATTGAAGTTCCATAGGGCTACTCATGCAGAATCCATGGCAATAATGACCATGCTGTGATTTATTTTTCTAGGCAGATTTTTTTCACTTCAAGAAACTGGGGTATAAGTTAGTGATGGCTTCTGTTAGGCACCTTATCTGCATCTGAGTCTGGACAGAACCCACAACATGTCAACATGGCCTAAATATTCTGTTATCCTTTGATACCATTTTGTTTCAAAATGAGGAACATCAGATGATTGATCAGTCCCATCGCTGGGTTTGGTGACATTGTTCTAATGTGTTTGTCCAGCTTATGGTGTAGGGACACTTGTAGGGAGTTATCGTTTTTTTTTTCTAGCAACAGCACCACTCTTATGCATCGGCTGTGTATGGTTCCATGTCCCAGCTCTTTTTACTTGGTATGGGTGAGCATCAATATCAGACACAAACCATGAGCAAGAGTGGAGCTGTTTTAAGAATTCTCTGTCCATCTAACAGATAAGTCAAGACTGATTGCTATTGTTTTCTTGTTATAAAAGATCCTTTTGATCACTTCTGGGAAAGGAAGAAAAAAAAATTAGGTACATATTTGTGAATTAAAGCCCACGCTGGCAGCATGCTGGGGAGTGTTGGCTGAAATGTAATACTAAAAAGGAGCCTACAATGTCCCTTCAGAAAATAAGCTATTATAAATATATTATTGTCATTATTATTATTAATGTGACATAACTAATGGAGTGAATACTTATATCATCAAACACTGAACTGAAGTCTAACATATAAACACATACTCATGTTCAATATGTAATTCCTTTAAACATGTCCAGACAGCCACAAGGTGGTTGATAAGATGCAGATGTGAGCATGATGTGTGCAGAGCAGCTTGTGCCAAGCAGGATTGAGTTAGATGTCAGTTCTGCCTGTCTTCATACCATGTCTTTACATTTGAAGCTCTTGATGTCATATGATAAAGGAATAGGAGGGAATGTTTAAATAAACACATGCTGTAAAGACAGGGTGAAGGGATAGGTAGTATCATTAGGACATGAGTCAGTGTCACATATTTTAGACAAGTGCAAATAAAGTGTTCGGAGCAAGGTTCAGCATAAAAAAAAAATCGCTTTTATCTGTACCAGGTGAATTACCAAAAATACATGTTGTAACAATCTAACATTACAAAAACTGAGTGATGAAGGAAACTATTCAGTACCTAACATGAGGGAAATTCCACAGTCCCTTTTTATGAAGTAACACTAGAGAGATTAGAGCTAAAGCACTATCTATTATGTCTATTCTATCTATCTATCTATCTATCTATCTATCTATCTACAGTGCCTTGTGAGAGTATTCGGCCAACTTGAACTTTTCAACCTTTTGCCACATTTCAGGCTTCAAACATAAGGATATAAAATTTTTATTTTTTGGTGAAGAATCATCAAGTGGGACACAATTGTGAAGTGGAACGAAATTTATTGGTTATTTTAAACTTTTGTAAAAAATAAAAAACTGAAAAGTGGGGCGTGCAATATTATTCGGCCCCTTTACTTTCAGTGCAGCAAACTCACTCCAGAAGTTCAGTGAGGATCTCTGAATGATCCAATGTTGTCCTAAATGACTGATGATGATAAATATAATCCACCTGTGTGTAATCAAGTCTCCGCATAAATGCACCTGCTCTGTGATAGTCTCAGGGTTCTGTTTAAAGCGCAGAGAGCATCATGAAGACCAAGGAACACACCAGGCAGGTCCGTGATACTGTTGTGGAGAAGTTTAAAGCCGGATTTGGATACAAAAAGATTTCCCAAACTTTAAACATCCCAAGGAGCACTGTGCAAGCGATCATATTGAAATGGAAGGAGTATCAGACCACTGATCTACCAAATCTACCAAGACCCGGCTGTCCCTCTAAACTTTCATCTCAAACAAGGAGAAGACTGATCCGAGATGCAGCCAAGAGGCCCATGATCACTCTGGATGAACTGCAGAGATCTACAGCTGAGGTGGGAGAGTCTGTCCATAGGACAACAATCAGTCGTACACTGCACAAATCTGGCCTTTATGGAAGAGTGGCAAGAAGAAAGCCATTTCTCAAAGATATCCATAAAAAGTCTTGTTTAAAGTTTGCCACAAGCCACCTGGGAGACACACCAAACATGTGGAAGAAGGTGCTCTGGTCAGATGAAACCAAAATCGAACTTTTTGTCCAGAATGTAAAACGATATGTTTGGCATAAGAGCAACACAGCTCATCACCCTGAACACACCATCCACACTGTCAAACATGGTGGTGGCAGCATCATGGTTTGGGCCTGCTTTTCTTCAGCAGGGACAGGGAAGATGGTTAAAATTGATGGGAAGATGGATGGAGCCAAATACAGGACCATTCTGGAAGATAACTTGTTGGAGTCTGCAAAAGACCTGAGACTGGGACGGAGATTTATCTTCCAACAAGACAATGATCCCAAACATAAAGCAAAATCTACAATGGAATGGTTCACAAATAAACGTATCCAGGTGTTAGAATGGCCAAGTCAAAGTCCAGACCTGAATCCAATCGAGAATCTGTGGAAATAGCTGAAAACTGCTGTTCACAAACGCTCTCCATCCAACCTCACTGAGCTCGAGCTGTTTTCCAAGGAAGAATGGGCAAGAATTTCAGTCTCTCGATGTGCAAAACTGATAGAGACATACCCCAAGCGACTTGCAGCTGTAATTGCAGCAAAAGGTGGCACTACAAAGTATTAACTTTTCAGTTTTTTATTTTTTACAAAAGTTTAAAATATCCAATAAATTTCGTTCCACTTCATATTTGTGTCCCACTTGTTGCTGATTCTTCACCAAAAAATTAAAATTTTATATCCTTATGTTTGAAGCCTGAAATGTGGCAAAAGGTTGAAAAGTTCAAGGGGGCCGAATACTTTCGCAAGGCACTGTATCTATCCATCCTCTACCCAGTTACTCCAGTAATGATTCTTACATATTAAAAGTGGGTATAAACATAAAGCAGAAACAGATTTAGGAAATAAAGTGAGTGTACCACCTCCCCACAGCATATTCAACTGCTCCCATGGAATATGCTTGGGATGGGGGGGGGGTAGTAGACTCCCTTTTAAATCCTATATAAAATATGACTTAGGTGGTTATTGTTAAATTTTAACAATTTTCGGGTACTAAAAAAGTGATCTAGGTGGCTATTCATATGCAAAAATGGTAAAACTTACAGTGCTGTGAAACAGTATTTGCCCCCTTACAGATTTCTTTTGTTTTTGCACATTTGTCATACTTAAATGTTTCAGATTCTCAAACAAATTTGAATATCAGATAAGATAACCAGAGTAAATACAAAAATCCATTTTTAAATTTGGAATTCATTTATTAAGGAAAAAGCTATCCAGAGCAACCAGGCCCTATGTGAAAACATAATTGGCCCCCAAGTGTTGACCACTTTTTATGGAAAGCTGAGTTCAATTCCACTAGCCACACCTAGGCCTGGTTACTACCAGAACCACAGAATCAAGAAATGCTTGAAATAGAACCTCAAGTAAGCTAAAAGATCTCAAAAAGCAGCACACTATGTCTGGATTTGAAAAAAAAATCAAGAACAGATGAAAAACAAAGTCATTGGCATCTATCAATCTGGAAAAGGTTATAAAGCAATTTCAAAGTCTTTGGGACTCCAGTGAACCACAGTGAGAGCTGTTATCCACAAATGGAAAAAACATGAAACTGTACCGAACCTTTCCAGAAGTGGCCAGCCTACCAAAATTACTAAAAGCACATCAATCACTCATCCTGGCGGTCACAAAAGTCACCCAGAACATCCAAAGCACTGCAGACCTTACTTGCTTCTGTTAAGCTCAGTGTTCATAATTCAATAATAAGAAAGACACTCAGCAAAAATGGTATCCATGATTCCAAGGCGAAAACCGTTGATGACCAAAAAAACACAAAGGTCCGCCTCACATTTGGCAAGAAACATCCTGATAATCCCAAAGACTTTTGGGGACATATTCTGGGGACTGATATGACAAATGTGGAACCTTTAATGTGTGCATCCCATTACATCTGGTGTGAAAATAACACAGTATTTTAAAAAAAGAACATTATACCGACAGTCAAACATGGTGGTGGTAGTGTGATGGTCTGGGGCTGCTTTGCTGCTTTAGGACCTGGACAACTTTCTGTAACATTAAGCTCAAGTGTTCTTGGGTTCTGCAGCAGGACCATGATCTGAAGCACACCAGCAAATCCACCTCTGAATGGCTGCAAATGAAAAAATGAAGGTTTTGGATTGGCCCGGTAGAAGTCCAGAATTAAAATCGATTGAGATGCTGTGGCATGACTTTAAACAGGCTGTTCATGCTCGAAAACCCTCCAGTGTGGAGATGTGAAAGACTCATTGGCAGTTATTGCAAACGCTTGATTGCAGTTGTTGCTCCCATGGGTGGCACAACCAGTTATTAGGTTTAAGGGGAAATTACTTTTTCACATAGGGCCAGGTTGGTTTGGATAGTTTTTTTCCCCCTTAGTAAATTAAATCACCATTGAAAAACTGTGTTTAGTATTCACTCAGGTTATCTGATATTGATATTGAGATTTGATAATCTAAAAAAATTTAAGTATGACAAAAAATAAATCTGTAAGGGGGCAAATACTTTTTCACAGTACCCTAGCTATTTAAATTAGGAACAGCTAATGAGTTGTTATTACAAAGATGCAATAATTAGTTTTTAGCCAGATATTTACTGCATGAACACAGCCTCAAAAATGTTGACGTAAGAACATTTTCATTAAGTATAATCATATGTATTTCTTACTTACAAGCCACAGGTTTAGGTTATTACTCACTGCTTTGAATGTTCTTAAGACCCTAGTTTCAACTGAGATAGCATATCCTATACCAGGGATCAGCAACCCCTGGCACACGAGCCAATAGTAATCAATGGTAATAAACCACATGGTGCAAAGGTGGAAAATAGTGCGTGGGGAACTACACTGTGTTCCAAATTATTATGCAAATAATATTTTCTCATATTTTCCAAAATTACCTATATGAATTGCAGTCATTGTAATTTTCCAGTCATCAACTATTCGAGTATAATTGAAAGGTTTTTGAACAAACTGCCTATGATAACAGTATATTTTAAAAAAAAATAAACACTCAAAATGCATGTTTTAAATTATTATGAACAGCAGAATTTTCAACCTTTTCATTTTTATTAAGAACAAAAAAATGGTCATTGTGAAATTATAAGCATTAGCAGGTTATTACAAACTGAAATCAAACAGTTTTCAAGCCAAAACTTTATTCGAGGTGATGTTACATTTGCACATAGGACCCCTTGTTTGAAAGAAGCTTCTGAACTCTCTCGTCCATTGAATTTGTCAGTTTTTGGATGGTTTCTGCTTCAATTGTTTTGCATGAGGACAGAATACCCTCCCAGAGCTGTTACTTAGATGTGAACTGCCTCCCGCCATCATAGACACTCCTTTTGATGATGCTCCAGAGGTTCTCAATGGGGTTGAGGTCAGGGGAGCATGGGGGCCACACTATAAGTTTGTCCCCTTTTATGCCCATAGCAGCCAGAGATGCAGATGTGTTATTTGCAGCATGAGACGGTGCATTATCATGCATGAAAATGATCTTTCTGCGGAATGCATGGTTCTTCTTCTTGAACCATGGCAGGAAGTGCTGTTTGAGAAACTCCACATTCATTATGGAGTTCATCTTTACCCCTTCAGGGATCCTAAAGGGGCCGACAATCTCTCTCCCCATGATTCCAGCCCAAAACATTACTCCACCTCCTCCTTGTTGGCGCCGTAGCCGTGTTTGCATGGGGTGTCCATCAACAAGCCATCCTCCACTCCATCCATCTGGACCATCGAGCGTTGCACGGCACTCATCGGTGAACAAAACAGTTTTGAAGTCAGTCTTCATGTATTGTTTGGCCCACTGGAGCCATTTCTTCTTGTGTGCAATGGATAGAGGAGGTCAACAGAATGGCTTACGTACAGCTGCAAACCTCTGAAGGAACCTGCATCTTGTTGTTCGGGGGACGTTGGAGGCACCAGCAGCTTCAAAAACTTGTCTGCTGCTATGACAAGGCATTTTTGAAGCTGCTCTTTTAACCTGACGTAATTGCCTGTTGGAAAGAGTCCTCAATTTTCCCTTATCAGCACGCACACGTGTGTGCTGTGAATCAGCTACATACTTCTTGATTGTGCGATGATCACGATGAAGTGTCTTGGCAATGTTGATTGTAGTCATGCCTTGACCTAAACACTCCACAATTTGTTGCTTCTCAGCAGCCGACACATCCTTTTTCTTTCCCATTTTGGCTGAAAATGTAGGCTGCTTAATAATGTGGGACAGCCTTCTTAAGTAGTCTTGCCTTTAATTGGACACACCTGCCAAACTAATTAGCACAGGTGTCTGCAATTGCTTTCAGTGATATAAAGAGCCTTGACACACATCACCATCAATGAGTTTAACTGACAAACAAAAAAAATTCTTACCTTATCACTCCTAAACACTTTTTGCATAATAATTTGGAACACAGTGTAATGGCGCATTAAACTAATGGGTTTTATACTCTGTGGGGGGCACAAATGGGGCATCATACTGTGTGGGGAATGTGATGATATTAGGTGCAGGTATGGTATTGGAATATCCATATCAATCTATATTACTGCACAGCGGGGGTTGGTGCCTAGAATCAGGCTCAGCAGAGCACCTGGAAGGTGGTCAAACTACTTTTGTCCTGTCCCTGAGGCAATCAGTCATCTGGTCAAAAGCCTTCATCTGCATAAGACTGCAACCCTCACTAACCCAGTGGGGGTTCATTTAGACAGGATATGGTATGCAAATGATCCCCATATACCTGCCAGGCACCCTGGCACCTTTATTAGTTCTAAGGCGTTATGGTTTTATGACAATATCTGGCCTGGGGAACATCTTATAGTTGCCCCGATAAATGCCCCAGATGCGTCCGGTCAAGGCACACGCTCAGAATATACACATGTTACCGTTCAAAGCCCAAAAAAGGTGCAGGCACTGATCTCCTTACCCAAAGGGAGCTGGAGTGTCAAACTTGGAGTCTATGTATTGGGGATCTCGCCAGGAACCCCATTATACTACCAGCCAGACTCTATAAACATCATGCATAGACTTATACTGAAAAGTTATTATGAGAGATGTAGAGAGGGGGCGGGGCTTCTCCCCCTGGTGACCTCATTCAGGGAGGAGACCAGGGGAGACAAAAAGGCTCCGCCCAGGCTGAACCAGTCTCTGTTGGCTGGTGAATTTGGAGATGCACGCTTCTTGGAGGCCAGCTGTGGGGGAAGTCATGTGACCAACATGTGGCTGCCATGCGGCCTAGGGAGCCAAACTGGAGGCCATTTTGTGACTCTAACGGAGATGTCACTGCATGTAAGCAACACATGCTTTGCCCAAGACTGCTCTGAGCCTACCACATGGGCTCAGAGAAATGGACTAACTGCTTGTTCCAGAGTTCTTCTGCCATTTGACCTGGTTAAGGTGCTGTGCTGCCGGTCGTCCCATAAGAAAGTGCCCTGGTACCCATTGGAAGCCAGAGATACCTGCACAAGCTGGTGTTGGTAATATATATTCTTTTCTTTCGTTTATCCCCATTTTTATTTTTATGTACCGTGTTATGCTATTTCCACTTGTATCTGCTTGTTAACCGCTGCATGTATTCTATGTATGTGTTGAGTGTCTAGTATCGACCCATTTAGGGGTTAATAAATATATAAAATTTAGAAGGCTCGTTTGCGTACTACCCTTTGTTGACCCGCCTCACTCACGGAAAGTGGGTGTGAGGTAATCGAAGTGATCGCAGTTAAGGCCAGGTGCGGTCCCTGGTAAATTTGGATCCTTCACAGGGAACTTATACTGGGGCATTATACTGTGTCTATATGGGCACTAAGGAGCATCTTAATGTATATAAAGGTCCTAGCATTCTGCCGCACAAAACAGCACAGCATGCTATACTTTTGTGTTTACATTTTTTTTTTTTACCTGCAGTGGAAGCTTCTAACAGACAATGCACATATGAACATAAATTTGCCTAGGTTCACACAGCTGGTCTCAGGTAATCTACTCTCTGTATTAAAGCTGCAAGTCCCATTGTATTTTCTTTAATGTATGGGTAAATGACATTAATTATTGAGTGGCACACCAAGTACATTATCCTTGATTTTAGTTTTTTTCAATCGGTACACTGTACAAAAAAAGTTGCATGTTTTAAATGTATAGAAGTCTGATGGTTGAATTCTACATGAAGAGAACTCAGAAGTAGCATGGCAGAATAGTAATGACGGTTCATATCATTGCAGTTCAATATATGTAGCCTGGAGAGGGCAAAAGGTGAGCTGGGAGAGCACCACAGTTCATACGTCTCTGTTGTGTATTCTTAAAGAGGACCTTTCATGTCCTCAGGCACATGTGGTTTTACATACTGCTAGAAAGCTGACAGTGCGCTAAATTCAGCGCACTGCCGGCTTTCCCAGTATGTGCCCCGGGGCTGGAGATATCGGCAGTGTAAGTTTCAAGGTTTACTGTCAGAAAGGCGTTCCTGACAGTCTAGCTGCGCTGTGAGGAACGCCCTCCCCCGACAGTTCTCGTTCATAGACTTGTACTGGGGGGGGCGTTCCTCACAGCTCAGCGTCATTACCTTGCTGTAAGGAACACCCCCTCTCTCTGTACTCGTCTATAGCGCTGTACTGTCAGAGGGGGTGTTGCTCACAGCACAGCTAGACTGTGAGGAACGCCTTTCTGACAGTAAACCGTGAAACTTACACCACTGATATCTCCAGCCCCGGGGCACATACCGGGAAAGCCAGCAGTGCGCTGACTTCAGCGCGCTGTCGGCTTTCTAGAGGTATGTAAAACTGCATGTGCCTGAGGACATGAAAGGTCCTCTTTAAAAGAAAATTTAAAGGGGAATAACATGCTAGCACAGTGGTAGTCTGACTACTGGAAACCACTGCTCTCTTCTTAAATACAGTATAGCAGCTGGGAAGAATAGGGGATCATTGTGGTGATCAGTAGTGTTTGAAGCAGTCCAGTCCTCGCCAGTATAATAATTATCTACTTTCCAGTGGATAGGTGATAGTTTTCAACCAGAATACTCCTTTAGGCTAAGGCCCCATGAAGTGAGCTGCAACTGAAAAACGCTGTGGAAAAGACCGTGAAAGAAATGCATCACGTTTTTTCTATATCATTTTTTTACAGAAAGACCGCAGAGTTTTTCTCTGCAGACTTTCTGCTTCTATTATATGTTTTTGGTTCCAGCGTTTCCGTAGATATAATTGACATGCTGCGATTTGCAAAAGCACTCGCGTTTTTGAAATTACAGCATTTACACTGTAGATTTTTTTCTGCAATGTGTGGATGGGATTAGCCAGAATCCCATTAACTTTGCAGGTAATGTAAAACACTGCGTTTTTTACTGCGACATTTCCACCCCGGCCAAAATGCTGCATTTTTGCAACATGGGGCCCCGGACTAAAGAATGGGACATGCCATAAATGTCTATTGATGAGGGTCACGCATTCTGCAAACCTCTCCTTTTTATAAAAGTCTTGTGGCCACCATTAAACCATCAGCTCTCCTGGTATGAATTTTTCTGAGCTCAACTACCCAAGAAAAGGTAAAAACAGTGCAATATAAGGCAATGTTTATTTGTTGATAATTCTGCTAGGATTTAGGTATGGATTTCTGTGCTTGGATCTGGAAAGAATTCCACCATTAGTACTCTGAAATTGTTTATTTTATGCCACATTCACATGCTCTGGAAAAATATATGGAATAATGAATGTGCTGCAAATGTTATAATAAACATCATGTTCATTATTGCTGCAGATTCCAATGTGAAAATCCATGGAATCATAATGGGGCTATTATGCCTGTGAATCTGCTGGCCAAGTTGCTGAGAATTGGAGTTTTAGCTATGGATTTATGCCACGTGTTATCTAAAAATCAACCATGTAAACAAACCATACTAGAAGTAAGTCTTTACTGGTCTACTTGAAGCAGTGGTTATCATCCTGGTATACTGAAATGCCACCCTGGCTAACAGTCAGTGAGGAATAGGTTAAGGGGTAGACACACACACAAACATACAGTATGTCTTTTTCACAAAGATATATTTGTGATTGAATTCAACATATACTTTAATTTCTTTTGAGTGTGCTGGATCACTATCATGGAGAAGGCAACTATGCTACATAATTTTGCCTTCCCCAGGGTTCCACAAATCAAGCAGATAAGGACTATATGCAGCCCCATTACCAGCTTGGAGTGTTCTTCTGTCCTGAATTTCACCTACAATTCAATATCCTAACAAAAATGCAATCTGAAGAGTGTACAGAGAAATCTACAGGAGCCTAGTACTGACTGCTGAGAGGTTAGTATTATAAGAGCAGTATAATAGCATTCATGAAAATGCTCCTTACAAGTCAACTACCCTGGAGAGTACAAGGGGTGAGATGTGACAGAAGAATGAGTTTTTCTATTTAAGAGCGATTTATTTTTGTAACAAAATTTACATTTTAAACCTCAAAACTTTGATCATTCCTTCGCATGTTGACAGCAACATTTATGAAATCTTGAGTGCCTAGAGAATTATAAGGTTATGCATTAAAAATTACATTACAAACTGCAAGGCATGCCAACTTTCAGATTAGAAACATGGTGAAACTATGCACTTAATCTGCAAAACAACTGTCTGAAATAGATAATAGTAGTTTTTTTCCATCTTCCCTGGCTTTAAAACTCCATGACTCTAAAACCAAGAACTATCTGGGGACTCTGTATATCTTACAAGGTATTGCTATAGTCAGAAAACTAAACAAGCACAGGAAATATCTAAGCTAATATTCTCTTAAAAGAACCTCGTTCTAGAATTCCTGCCACAAAGAATATAGTTTCTTAATGGTAATCTTCCGACTGCTTGTCTCCATCCACATATGCTACTAGTTTCTAGCTAATTCAGTAGGATTACTTACTGCAGAGTATAAAGTCTGTTTCGAATTATCTTACAACACAAGGAGTTCAGGATTCACTTGAATTTTTGTATACCAGGCAGCACTTTTATTCAGTGAAAGAGATGAAGGTGACAACTCGTGGCCTGAGTGTGAACGGTTGAACATAAGTCATTATGGTTCTCGGAAATGAGATGTGAAATGCTATAATGCTCTAGAACTGAAACAAATGAAATTTATTGATTTGATATCTCTAAGAATTATTATGCTTTGCAGGACCCAGTAAAAATACCCATTTTTATGTATTACCTGAAGAGTGTAAATATATAATTTCACAGCGTTCTCTCACATTACAGCCTTATCCATTTACCATGTAGTCAAATCTAATTTAGATTTGAGCTAAACATATCTAGGATTTCAAACCCATGGCACAAAAACAATCAAGGAAAATAAGAGGAACGTGGACAAAGAACATCTGTGTTTCAATATCCACTCTCATATTATTATATAATGACAGCTCTAAGTGACAGAGCGAATATTGTACACCCTGTGGTGGGTGTGATGCTTGTAGAGCAAATGAAAATCACATTCAATACTGAAGTGAGGAGTCATTACCCACTTTTACCTTGTCTGATGTTTTTCATTATGAATTTTAAGACCATCTCCACCTGTGAATAGTCTGTTTCGATTATCATTATATTTTATATGTTTTCTTTTCAGAATGAAAATTATTACATTTTGCTAACTTATGGATTATTTTACAAAGTTGGTGATAGACCAAAGTTAATAAAAAAAGTGACCTTTTAGAGTAATTTTTCAGCTTCATACACACAGTCTATAGAAAGGGGGAAGTAGGTTTCAAATATTTCTAAAATATTTTGCCGGGTCTGAGCAATGTACTGTACATTTCATAAAGGTTTTTTCCATTGAGCATATCTGAGAGAATGAGAATAATTATTGCTATGCTTAGATGTAATGTAATGATATCTCCAGCATCCAAATGGACATTGTAAAGAATTATTGAAATTGATTGATTTTTCTCATTACTCTAGACAAGAAATTCTTAGTTTGCTGCGGCAAAAACTGCTGAGTTTTACAGTACCTGCAAAGTACACATTGCAGAAAAATATCCGCAGTAGAAATGCTGTGATTTCAAAAACTGTTGCGTTTTTATAAATCACAACCTGTCAATTATACCATATGGAAATGCTGACATTTTCCATATAGTTATAATAGGGACAGAAAGTCTGCAGAGGAAAAAAAGTACTGCAGAAAAAAATGCTTTTTGGCTGCGGCTCGCTAAGTGGGGCCTCAGCCTTATAAACAGATTCCATGAAGTCCATGCCAAGGAAGGGAGTTTCATTGTTAAGGGTTGAAACTGAAATTACTACTCTCTGCTACAAAACAAAACCCCCATAGAACAGCCTCTATCTCGCAGATGGGAGTAGAAATTCTTGCACCTATACTACTGCAAACTTCTGTGAGATTAGGATAGGTATAAGTAATAATGGCTCAACTAGAAACAATGGAGCACATATATATAATATTTCAGCGTTAACCAGCTGTTGCAATAGCATGAGATGTGACAATTTTATTAACAGGAGCTTTCCACTTATTAAATTTGACAAATGTCCAAGATGTCCGTGTTCCATATACTGACTTGATACTAGTTGCAGTAAATGTCAGAAGTTATTTACGCCAGTTTTCTAGTGTAAGTAAATGTAAATAAGATGGGCTGCAAAGGCCAATCCCCTCCCAGCCCAGCTCCACCAATGTTACCCCCACTTTTTATGAATTCGCAAGCATGACAGAAAACTGGTGAAAATAAATTCTTTGGAAGCAAAAATGTTATGCGCCTTAAAACTTAGACAGTGCAAAGTTAGACTAAACAGTCTTAAACTGTGCCAAATTTATCAGATTTATCAAATTGTCAAATGCTGTTTTTATTATCAAATTATTATACTATTTAATCTAACTTTATATCTCCTATTAGTTGGCTTAGTTTATGCCAGAAAAATGTGCCAAAGTCGGCACATTTTTTGGTGCATGATGTTGCAATTCAAGTCATGCCCATTTTCCAGGAAGTCACTTCCTTTCCCTTAAAGCCATGCCCCTTTTTCATCAGAAAAGCATCTAAAAAGTATATAAGGCTAGGGCTGCACGTAGCGGGCCACAGCAAGAAAGCACTGTGGGAAAAACCGCTGCAGCAACGCATCGTGGTTTGTGGTTTTTCCCGCAGTACTTTTCAAAGTAAGTCTGCAGAGGTTTCCTCTGCGGACTTTCTGCTTCCATTATACCTATAGGGAAACCACGGGTGTTTCGGTAGGTAGAAACTGACATGCTGCGATTTCCAAAACCGCAACAGTTTTGGAAATAGCAGTGTGTCCGATGCGTGTATTTTTTTTCCAGTCTAAAATGACTAATAAATGTGGCACAAGGCAGTCAGGTTTTTTTTTCCATAAATCATGCCAGAATTCTGCAGAATTTTTATTTAATAACTCTCACCCAATGACTACAGTCCTCCAATTGGGTTAAGGATTCCAATGTGTCATGAAAGGAATTCAACACAATATAACAAAATGGAAAAGACCACAGGTAAGGAATCTGCCTCTGTAGATGCTTTCTTGTTAGTGATCATGCAGCCGTAATACTTGATATTGGTAAAGGCCTCTGCATTGATTACTAAGAGAATGTGGTTTAATTGTTATCTAAACCACAAATATAGACGTACACAAATACAGACAAACACAATCTAACTAAAGCAATAACAAACAACCACTTGTACTGATCATGTGCTTTATTGAGCATGTTAAGTAACCATTCACTGTGTAAGGAGAAAGAGTAAGTGGTTTCCAATGTAGAGCTTGACTTGCCACATGAAATATTTTACTTTCTGTTACAAAACCACCATTTCATTTATATTTCACAGCAAAATGCAAAGCTCAAACAGTACAAACATGACATCAATAATAACTGTGACCTTGCTGGGGATAAAAACACAAATGATAATGTATTATAAAGTCATATATAGTAGATGTTCTTTGATAATCTTTATTTAGAAGGATGAATTGCGTGTTTGCCTATAGAACAGTTTTGGCATGTATTCATATTATATACTGCATGTATAAGTAATTGGTTTGTAGCAATGCATAATAAGTGATCTGATTTCTCAGTCTTATGACACACAGTATCAGGGGTATAATTTTGGATAATAAAGATACAGGTTGCAATTAATGATGGGTGTAGTCCAGAAGTGATAGCAGGATGGAATTTCAAGTGGTACTTTCTTATTCCTTCCATGGCTTTTATCCAAGCAATTGTCAGCACTGAATCTTTGATTATGGGTTTTCCTAACAAGTCATTAAAGCTTTGGTAATGTTCTTCTGGCTGTTGATCTTTCATAAGGCCCTGAATAATTCATTGTATGTCAGACCTTAAATTTATATAATGGTACCTCAAAATGTTTTTTTCATCAATACCCTGCTTTCTGTCCTTAACATTTTAGACATAATATTGTTTTGTAAGGCCACAAAATTAGAATTAATAGATGAGAATGAAAATATGAAAATAGTAATCATGACAAATGCATAACTAATAGTTAGGAATCCCCTATTAATACTATTGGTAATATGGAGAGCATATTGAACTGTTTTGCCTTTTTAATAGGTGACGTGATTCCACTTATCTACTACAGCATTACCCATCAGGGGAGGAAGTGGTTGGGGGTGATAGTTGCACACTAAGAGGGAGTGAAAAGTGGGTCAGCATGGTCAAGTACTTGACAGTCCTTTTGCAAAGTGTGAAGTGATTGAGAGATATAAATGCATGATCCAGCATTTTAAGGAAAAGGAGAATAATTTGTGTAATTTCATGCATCACAGCATGTTTCCTGCTGATCAGTAGCATATAGATTATTTATTCAAATATATGACTCAATATATTGCATTGTATGAATGGCATGTCTTTTTCCAGGATATAAATATGTGACACTGCTAGATGGCCATATTATGAAAAGCTCTAAACTGCATACAAGCATTTGAAAGAATTTCAGATCACATTGTTTGATTTTTCTGTTAACATTCAGCCACAATGTAACAGGTGAGGATGAAATAACACAGCTGACAATTCTAAAATTCTTTATGTTTAAGAAAAAAACCCATGAGGAGAATGTGTTCATAATAAACATGTTCAGACAGATGTTTGCTACCCTCATATCCACTGCACAACAGGGTTTTTAGGAGTGTAAGATTCAGTAAATCAGTAGGAATAGTACATGCACAAATTCCAGCTATAGACCACTGGAATAAAATCAGGCAGTAGAAGAGAAGTTACACAAAATAAAATTGTAATTGACCAAGAATCCCATAACAGTAATACTCACAGCACTTACTACAGACCCCAATAACATATATGCCTTTCTATACTATCATTGCCTGTCCATATCAAATACATAAAAAAAAAAAAAAAGATGCGAGTGGGGAAGATCACCATTTGCTCATGTTTGTGCTTCCTGTTAATTGCATCAAAAGCAGTGACGTAACTATGGGGTTGAAGAGGGTGCAGTCAAATTCCAAATTCCCCTCTGCTTCCTAAGGCCGTGGCCCCAATGTGGCTTAAACGGCACGGTTTGGCCACGGTGGAAACGCCACGGTAAAAAACGCGATGTTTTACAGTCGCTGCAAGGTGGATGGGATTATATATAAATCCCATCCACACCTTGAAAAAAAAATGCATGCTGCAGACACACTGTGATTTCCAAAACCTATGCAGTTTTGGAAATCACAGCATGTTAATTATACCTACGGAAACGCCAGCGGTTTCCCTATAGATATAATTGAAACAGAAAGTCTGCAGAGGAAACATTTTGCTATCAAAGCAGGATTCCCCTTTTTTTTGCCTACCTACCTTTTTCTACATAGGTGGTTCAGTGGAGTGCTGCTAGTGAAAAACTTGCAGATTCCTGTATGTGGCAGATTTCTTATAACTGACCAGAGTCTGAATGTTCTTGATTGCAATAAAATTCTCAAGTAAAAGGAAAGGACCACAGATGTTTTTGTTTTATAAAAACTGGGAGCACTTCTTTAACTGAGATAGCAATGGCTTGCTCTATCAGTTTATGAAAACTTCTGTTCACTCTATGTTTACTTTTCCTGCAGCACCATCACAGGAGAAATAAAGCATTACACAATCTCCACTGAATAAATGGGCCATTTACGTGACACGGGGACATGTTGTGAACTACTGATCAAGAGATGCTCTGTGTAGCTACTCTTTCCTGTATACAGGATCCTCCATTATTAATTCAGACTGCCATAACAGGATATTTGATAATGTGTTCTTCAGCTGCAGATGAAACCATTTTATTTTACACATATCCGTCATATTTCTTGTGTAGACATTATCCATTGTCCATACATTATCATACAGCTGATCTCTGTATAGACATACTATTCGCATAGATAGCGAACAAACTGAAACTTCTCCCAGCTCTTGCCTTCCCAAGATCTAACTCAAGAACTCAAGCTCTTCTTTATTTACATTTAATCATAAAGGTATATGTTTATTGGAAATACTTAAGACTGATGCCAGAGAAAGACCGGAATCTTCTCTGACAGTTAATATTTTAAAGGACAAACACAATCCAATTGGATAAGGTTAGATGGGAGAATTATTTGTATCAAAGCAGTTTAGTGCTGGAGACATATGTTTAGCTACTTAAAGGAAAAGATTCATTGAAGATTAATGTCTCAGGTAACATTATGATTACTAATGAAAATACTAGTGAAAGTGTATGTCTGATCACGGTCATTTAGAAGGTCCTGATCAGAGGAATGGCTGACATGCTGCATCATGATGTTTAAGTGCTACATGAAGCGTAACCTAAAGCAGACATTTATATGGTTCTCATTTCTGGGGTAGCTTTAGGAAAGATTATTTGTTATTTTTATCTATGCAATATAATCCTCATTGACAAAATGATGTCAGAAATGAAATTCTCGACATCCCACAAAGTAGACAAGAAATTTTATTCCTTTGAATATTAGCAAAGTGGAACACAGTAAGAAAGATTGCAGATGATTGAAACTATACAGAATATTATGCACAAACCTGAAACTACAATGCTGAGCATTGCTGTAATGTTTTACAATTCTGTCTGAAACAGAGGGCAGAACAGGACAAGTGGGTGAGGTGTGAGAAAGCGTATAACACATAGAGGAATTCAGTCTACTGAAAGTAAAGGCACACACCCTAGGTAATACACCCATGATACTCATGACAAATCTTTATCAGTCAGTTAACACAAATCAGCTGTTTATACAGCACGTTGTGTATGTTTCCTGTATGACCTGTATGAAATGGACAGCCCATTTGCTTTTATTGTTCATGCCATTCCTGCTGTCGTCACAGGTAGAAAATGACACCTGCCATAACACAGAAGGAATGATCCCACACAATATCATGCACATTCTTTACTAACCTGCTCTACTGGTTACAGAAACTGATTACTCGGCAGATTCTGGAGTTTTCGCTTTAGTAATTGAATTTATAATCCTGGTGCATACTTGGAGTACAGTTTATTCTTGTTTATGGTTTGTTAATGTTTTTCCGATTTTGCAAACAGGTGGGCTCTCATGTGATATAACTAAAAAAAAAAGTCCATTAACCTTGCTTATGTACATGTTCAGTTGCTACTTGTACAGTGCCTTGCGAAAGTATTCGGCCCCCTTGAACTTTTCAACCTTTTGCCACATTTCAGGCTTCAAACATAAGGATATAAAATTTTAATTTTTTGGTGAAGAATCAACAACAAGTGGGACACAATCGTGAAGTGGAACGAAATTTATTGGCTATTTTAAACTTTTGTAAAAAATAAAAAAAATTAAAAGTAGGGCGTGCCAAATTATTCGGCCCCCTCAAGTTAATACTTTGTTGCGTCACCTTTTCCTGCAATTACAGCTGCAAGTCGCTTGGGGTATGTCTCTATCAGTTTTGCACATCGAGAGACTGAAATTCTTGCCCATTCTTCCTTGGAAAACAGCTCGAGCTCTGTGAGGTTGGATGGAGAGCGTTTGTGAACAGCAGTTTTCAGCTCTTTCCACAGATTCTCGATTGGATTCAGGTCTGGACTTTGACTTGGCCATTCTAACACCTGGATACGTTTATTTGTGAACCATTCCATTGTAGATTTTGCTTTATGTTTGGGATCATTGTCTTGTTGGAAGATAAATCTCCGTTCCAGTCTCAGGTCTTTTGCAGACTCCAACAGGTTTTCTTCCAGAATGGTCCTGTATTTGGCTCCATCCATCTTCCCATCAATTTTAACCATCTTCCCTGTCCCTGCTGAAGAAAGGCAGGCCCAAACCATGATGCTGTCACCACCATGTTTGACAGTGGGGATGGTGTGTTCAGGGTGATGAGCTGTGTTGCTTTTACGCCAAACATATCGTTTTGCATTGTGGCCAAAAAGTTCGATTTTGGTTTCATCTGACCAGAGCACCTTCTTCCACATGTTTGGTGTGTCTCCCAGGTGGCTTGTGGCAAACTTTAAACAAGACTTTTTATGGATATCTTTGAGAAATGGCTTTCTTCTTGGCACTCTTCCATAAAGGCCAGATTTGTGCAGTGTACGACTGATTGTTATCCTATGGACAGACTCTCCCACCTCAGCTGTAGATCTCTGCAGTTCATCCAGAGTGATCATGGGCCTCTTGGCTGCATCTTGGATCAGTCTTCTCCTTGTTTGAGATGAAAGTTTAGAGGGACAGCCGGGTCTTGGTAGATTTGGTAGATCAGTGGTCTGATACTCCTTCCATTTCAATATGATCGCTTGCACAGTGCTCCTTGGGATGTTTAAAGTTTGGGAAATCTTTTTGTATCCAAATCCGGCTTTAAACTTCTCCACAACAGTATCACGGACCTGCCTGGTGTGTTCCTTGGTCTTCATGATGCTCTCTGCGCTTTAAATAGAACCCTGAGACTATCACAGAGCAGGTGCATTTATACGGAGACTTGATTACACACAGGTGGATTATATTTATCATCATCAGTCATTTAGGACAATATTGGATCATTCAGAGATCCTCACTGAACTTCTGGAGTGAGTTTGCTGCACTGAAAGTAAACCACTTTTCTGTTTTTTAATTTTTACAAAAGTTTAAAATAACCAATACATTTCGTTCCATTTCACAATTATGTCCCACTTGTTGTTTATTCTTCACCAAAAAATGTAAATTTTATATCTTTATGTTTGAAGCCTGAAATGTGGCAAAAGGTTGAAAAGTTCAAGGGGGCTGAATACTTTCGCAAGGCACTGTAACTGTATATCATTGTTAACCAATAAAAATTAAAGCATAGCATGCTGTCCATATAAGAAATAAAAAAATATATATTAAAGAAATTCAATAATAACTAAGAATCTATAAAACTAAATGTACACAATCAAGTAATCTTGCAGGCAGTTGTCCAGAGTTCACATGTAATTATAATTTATGTTCAGCATGTACAGATTAAGGTTCTGTTCACACTACCGATGTACTCTGGGGCAACTGTGGACCATGATTGGTGGAAAAAGGGCTCCATTTCTTTAAATAAACCAAACAATTTGGTATTCATCTCAGACTAACTAAAATGGCCGCCACCAGTAAATTATTATACTCTATAGTATAATAGCAGGAGGTCCAGGTGAGGTGACAAAAATTAAAAAACATTTATTCTCCTTCTGTAACCTCTTTTGGGCCTCCTTGTGGCGTCCGGTGCTCTGTGACGTCATGACACCTGGTGTGCCCATGTCACTACCGAGGTCCAATCATAAGCCTCAGTGGTGACCCTGGGCGCATGATGTCACAGAAGAGCGCCAGACACCACGAGGAGAAAGACACAGAGAGCCAGATGCTTCGAGGAGGCCCAAAAGAGGTAAAGGAAGGTGAATATAAATGTTTATATTTTGATTTTTTTCACCTTCCCTGGGCCTCCAGCTATTATACTCTGGGGTCTTAATTTCCCTTCTGCTTATTTCCAAACAAGTTTGAATCAAATCGGGGGCTCGCATCGTCTGAAAAAAAGGATCAAAAAAATCTTGTTAAATTGTCCCATCCTTATTCCTAATCATTGGTCAGTGGAAAGAGCCCCGAGATGAGCCAAAAAAATGCATAAACATTACAAATCTCCAAATGAAAGCAACAGATGTGCTGCTGATAATAAATGAAGTTAGGGGATGTTCACACTAATTTTAAAAATATCCATTGCTTTCATCTGTCATAGGATGATTTCAATGGAGATTAACAGCAATAGACAGAGCAATAGACATTCACTCTAATGTAGCAAAAATTCCATGGTGTTTTTTTTATATTATAGTTAATGCAGATGGACATTTCTCCATCTGTATCAGTCACTCTATTGTTCTTAATGTCCGTTGCTGCCATCTTATTGGATGAGAGCAACTGATAATGGTAGTGTGAAAGCTATTATTTCGGTATTTATTTTCATATTTAGTAGTCACATGAAGATATTATACAAATACCACCAAATATGTTTAAAAATATGTTTAACATAGAAACTTGATTTTAGCAACAGATTGCTCTCTGATGATATTCCCATTAAGTCATTTTAGCCAGTGCTTGGCAAAAAAAAAAAAAGTCTTATCCTTATGAACGATGTAAAAGGTCTTTTTAAAAAATTTGATTTTATGTTGATCAGTGCTCATTACAGAAAACTAATCAGCCAGCGTAAAAGGACCTTTAGGCTAATTCCCCCAAGAAGTGGGCCGCAGCAGAAAAGCGCTGCGGGAAAAAGAAAGTTGAAAGTTTTGCTTTGCATTTAGCATTTTGATAAATCTAGTGTACACATAGACAGACAGGCTAACCATACTCACTTTCCCACCTACTTTCCAAAAATGGAGTAAGTAGTGTAAAAATATAAAAAGTCTCAAAATTTTAAGCCAATAAGCTAAAAAGGTAAAAAAAAATAAATATATATATATATATACAGGTGCATCTCAATAAATTAGAATATTTTTGAAATGTTCATTCATTTCAGTAATTCAGTAATACAATTCATAATCAGAGTCTTCCATGATTGTGTGTCCTACTGAACCAGACTGAGAGACCACTTAAAGGCTTAGGAAACCTTGTCAGGTGACACACTGAATTTACAATACTGAACTTTTTTACAATATTCAAATTTTCTTAGATTTGGGTTTTCATTACCTGTTATATATATTCTAATTTATTGAGATGCATATATATATATATATATATATATATATATATATATATATATATAAAATCTACATTTAATAACACATTTTATTTATATAGCACCAACATATACTGCAGCACTCTACAGTTTGTAGGGTTCAAGTTCAGACAAAAAACATACATTACAAAGAAATAGTCAATTCACACTCTGGGACTGAGGGCCCTGATCGCAAGAGCTTACAATCTATGAGGTAGAGGGGGTGACACAAGAGGTAGCAGGGGCGGCATCACAGGTAGCATTGCTTATACAATGGTCAGACAATTTTGTAATAGAGGTTACTGTCATTACACATATATAAAGCTGTATGAGCCATCACCAGTCGTGTCGATGCAGATGGTGCCTGGATATATAAAGTTAGGGAATCTAACTACAGAAGGGTTTACATTAGGAGTTGTGATAGGCCTGTCTGAAAAGATATGTCTTTAGTTTGCGATTGAAGCTTTAGAAATTATATATTATAATTATAATTATATATATATATATGTATATTGTGACATTTGCAAATTCTAGAGAGCAGGGTTTTGTAAATTAAATCCACAGACCTTAACAATTCCCCTCATGATGAACTTTCATAGTATGGGATGCATCCTCTAGTACTAATGCATAAAGCTTCCGCCTTAATGCCATAAAGATTTGTACTAAGAGATTTCAAATCTCCTCAGTTAATAAATTTTCTTTCTGACACTCTAAGGTCAATGCACTAAATTATATATTTTTATTTTATTGCCCTGTCATCAGGGTGTTAAAATTATCACCTTTGATTTTTAGGGATTGCAGAACATTTGCCAAACACTGGCTAAAATGACTTAGCAAGGAATATCATAAGAGAGCGATCTGTTGCTAAAATAAAGTTTTTATGTTAAACATATTTTAAACATATTTGGTGGTATTTTTCTAATATCTTCGCGTGACTACTAAATATGAAAATAAATGCCAAAATAGTAGTTTTCACACTATTATTTATTTATTTATTGTCTAGCATTTTATATTCCACAGCACTTTACAGAAGTCATCACCTATACTCTCCAGTAGGGTTCACAATCTAAGCTCTCTATCTGTATGTCTTTGGAGTGTGGTAGAAAACCAGAGTACCCAGAAGAAACCCATGTAAGCATAGATAAAACATTCCATTCTCATGCAATGTCCTTACCACGAACAGTCACTAAAATTCTGACATGTCCTATTTAATTAGGATAGTTTTCAGCTTGTGCTGTATACACTGGGGGCAGAAACTGCAGTTTCCCATTATGGCAGGCAGAATTTTAAAGGTAACACCATAAAAAATGGAGGCGAGTAACACATCATCCACTAATCCATGATCCACTTTCCTGAACAGTAATGTCGGCACATACAAATATATACAAACCATATGCACTGTACCAGTAGTGGTATACTGCAGTTACTGGTCCACCAAATTTAAGCAAATTTCTCCTTAGGTTTATTATTCTTGGTACATTTATGTTGCAATTTCAATTGAGATTTTCAAAGCACCTATTTATATCTGACAGATTTCAGTGCTTTAACCCACATTTCTTACTTTGATCTTCACAGAGCAGTTCAATGAATTGCTGCTAGTCTTATCCATGTATATTTTTCATAAAAAAGTGATCATTACAGTAGATGCACAATGCAAAATTACTTTTATTGCAAGATGTAATTCTTTGGCCATTCAGAATACAGGCAGCACCTGGAATGAGTCGTTTACTCCCCCAGGTCTAGAACTCCTAAATCCTCCTTATGAATGTCTGCTTGGAGAATTGTAAATTGAGAATTAAGTCACAAGGTGAACAGGAAGTGGTGTCAGCAGGAATTCTTATTTTCACAGGAAATACTTGTTAGCTAAAATAATCTTCATAGTACAGTTTGTTTTTAAGGTCAGAGTACACGATTATAAGGATGTAAAAATGGGGAACATTAAACACAAAGAGAAAGGCTAGATATTCTCATGGAAAGCATTCACTTCCACAATGATTCAAGTACATCTTAGACTCATTTTAGCTCTTAAAGGTAAATCAAAATATAAAATGATAATGATGATAAAATGGTTAAAAAAATTGAACTTTATGGGTGTATAATAATATTGAGCTCAAAAAGAGGTATATCTAAGATAGAAGAATAACTATATTAGTGTTTGATAGGTGACCACACACACATAGGTCTCCAGCAGAAGGTATGGATGCTATATTCTTAACATATTTTCCCTGTAACATATTCTCTAGTAAATAATATGTCTCCACAGTACAATGTACAGAGATTCCATACTGCCTGTTGTATACTGGTCCTTGACGGCGTAGTGTGTTACTGACGGTAGCCTTTGTTACGTTAGTCCCAGCTTTTCTGCAGGTCATTCACTAGGTCCCCCCATGTGGTTCTGGGATTTTTGCTCACTGTTCTTGTGATCATTTTGACCCCACGGGGTGAGATCTTGCGTGGAACCTCTGATCGAGGGAAATTATCAGTGGTCTTGTATGTCTTCCATTTTCTAATTATTGCTCACACAGTTGATTTCTTCACCCCAAGATGCTTGCCTATTGCAGATTGTTTCTGGTGTCCTTCCACAGCTCTTTGGTCTTCACCATAGTGGAGTTTGGAGTGTGACTGTTTGAGGTTGAGGATAGGCGTCTTTTATACTGATAACAATTTCAAACAGGTGCCATTACTACAGGTAATGAGTGGAGGACAGAGGAACCTCTTAAAGAAGAAGTTACAGGTTTGTGAAAGCCAGAAATCTTGTTTGTTTGTAGGTGACCAAATACTTATTTTCCACCATAATTTGTAAATAAATTCTCAAAAAATCAGACAAGGTGAGTTTCTAGATATGTTTTTTCATTTTGTCTCTCATTGTTGAGATCTACCTATGATGTAAATTACAGGCCTCTCTCATCTTTTTAAGTGGGAGCACTTGCACAATTGGTAGCTGACTAAATACTTTTTTTTCCGCACTGTATAAGTGACATGAAACAGGTTGTCTAAGACCATAAATTTATCTTTTCTTTGCTTTTCCTTTTCTTTGTGATGGGTGAACACAAAGCTAACGATTCACCTTGGAGAAGGTGCAGAAGCTGCTGTTCCCTATCTGGAGTTCAATATACACAGACACAATGTACCTATGTACAGTCACATGAACACACACAGTATGCATTATATACATACATCAATACATATATTGGTACATGCGTTAGTACTGCTCATTAAATAAGCCCATTAAATTGGAAACAATACAGACTGTAGCTCTCCAAACTGAAAAGTAGTTCCCCTCCAGGAGTAGCAGGAAGCTGATTTAGGCCGAGGCCCTACGTGGCTTAAACAATTACAGCAAAGTGGATGGGATTCTAGGAAATCCCATCCCCACTTTGCGGAAAAATACGCGCAGTAGACACGTTGTGATTTCCAAAACCGTTGCGGTTTTGGAAATCGCAGCATGTCAATTATACCTAAGGATATGCCGGCAGTTTCCCTATTGGTATAATTGAAGCAGGAAACCTCTACGGACTTTCTGTGAAAAGTGCTGTGGGAAAAACTGCGGGTGTTGTGCATTTGTCAAAAGCTTTTTGAATGTCGGAAACAGAAGTAATGAGCTCCAGATTTTTGGCACATTTTTACTTCCAAAGCCTTTAAAAAGTATTATATTTATCTGCATTATATTAACAATAGTTTAATATTGGTGGTGGTGTAATGGCAGAAAAATAAGTTCACACAATTGTATCTATTTTGCAAACAAAGTGTAAGGCTAGGTTCACATTTGCACTGTTATTCCCATTTTTCAGTTTCATTATAGTGTGACATGACAGACACTAACCGTGCCTGATGGAGTCCATTAACTATAATAGGGTCCATCGGTTTCATGTCCCCAATTTTGTCCAACAAAATATCACCACATGCTGTTTTTGGATTGAATCTACAAACAGGGTAATGAAGACTTCCCTAATTCCTAATTTCCTATTATTATACCCAGAAGAGACCTCAGAGTATAATAAACAGAGGTCTAGGGAAAGGTGAGTAAACATAACAGTCAACTCAACTCCTGGGCTCTGTTGTGGCATCCAGTGGTTTCTTGGCATCCTGTTCGGGCCACTTCCAGCCTCCTCCCCTAGAATGGAATCAGCGACCATGGAGGAATTCTGAGGCCTTTAATTGGGCTTCAGGAGTCACATGGGGCTCACCGATATAATAACACTTTCGTTTAAGGGTGATGACATCAATGCACTCCAATTGACTCCTGAAGGAAAATCACATGACTCAGAATTTCCCTAGATCTGCTGACATCCTTTTGTAGGCTGGAAGTGGCCTGAGGTATATCTAAGATGGAAGAATAACTATATTAGTGTTTTGTTCGCATTTCAGGCTTCAAACATAAGGATATAAAATTTTAATTTTTGGTGAAGAATCAACAAGTAGGACACAATCGTGAAGTGGAACGAAATTTTTGGTTATTTTAACTTTGTAAAAATAAAAAACTGAAAAATGGGGCGTGCCAAACTATTCGGCCCCCTTAAGTTAATACTTTGTAGCGCCACTTTGCTGCGATTACAGCTGCAAGTCACTTGGGGTATGTCTCTATCAGTTTTGCACATCGAGAGACTGAAATTCTTGCCCATTCTTCCTTGGAAAACAGCTCGAGCTCAGTGAGGTTGGATGGAGAGCGTTTGTGAACAGCAGTTTTCAGCTCATTCCCAGATTCTCGATTGGATTCAGGTCTGGACTTTGACTTGGCCATTCTAACACCTGGATACGTTTATTTGTGAACCATTCCATTGTAGATTTTGCTTTATGTTTGGGATCATTGTCTTGTTGGAAGATAAATCTCCGTCCCAGTCTCAGGTCTTTTGCAGACTCCAACAGGTTTTCTTCCAGAATGGTCCTGTATTTGGCTCCATCCATCTTCCCATCAATTTTAACCATCTTCCCTGTCCCTGCTGAAGAAAAGCAGGCCCAAACCATGATGCTGCCACCACCATGTTTGACAGTGGGGATGGTGTGTTCAGGGTGATGAGCTGTGTTGCTTTTACGCCAAACATATCGTTTTGCATTGTGGCCAAAAAGTTCGATTTTGGTTTCATCTGACCAGAGCACCTTCTTCCACATGTTTGGTGTGTCTCCCAGGTGGCTTGTGGCAAACTTTAAACGAGACATTTTATGGATATCTTAGAGAAATGGCTTTCTTCTTGGCACTCTTCCATAAAGGCCAGATTTGTGCAGTGTACGACTTATTATTGTCCTATGGACAGACTCTCCCACCTCAGCTGTAGATCTCTGCAGTTCATCAAGAGTGATCATGGGTCTCTTGGCTGCATCTCTGATCAGTCTTCTCCTTGTTTGAGATGAAAGTTTAGAGGGACGGCCGGGTCTTGGTAGATTTGCAGTGGTCTGATACTCCTTCCATGAGCATTCCACGGTGCTCCTTGGGATGTTTAAAGTTTGGGAAATCTTTTTGTATCCAAATCCGGCTTTAAACTTCTCCACAACAGTATCACGGACCTGCCTGGTGTGTTCCTTGGTCTTCATGATGCTCTCTGGGCTTTAAACAGAACCCTGAGCAGGTGCATTTATACGGAGACTTGATTACACACAGGTGTATTATAGTTATCATCATCAGTCATTTAGGACAACATTGGATCATTCAGAGATCCTTACTGAACTTCTGGAGTGAGTTTGCTGCACTGAAAGTAAAGGGGCTGAATAATATTGCACGCCCCACTTTTCAGTTTTTTATTTTTTACAAAAGTTTAAAATAACCAATTTATTTTCATTCCACTTCACAATTGTGTCCCACTTGTTGTTGATTCTTCACCCAAAAATTTAAATTTTATATCTTTATGTTTGAAGCCTGAAATGTGGCAAAAGGTTGAAAATTTCAAGGGGGCCGAATACTTTCGCAAGGAACTGTATTTTCTCTGTAAAATGTCCCCTAGCAAATAATATGGCTCCATAGTACAAAGCACAGGGACTACACAGAGTATAATGTACAGAGAATATACTGTCTCAGATTTCGACTGCAAGTTCAAGGAGGAAGATGGTTTACACAATTTGATCAAAACCGTTCCCACAAGTTCTTTGCCTAGTATAGAAATTTGAGGATATGATTTGGCTATAGTTTTTGCCTTCATGCCTAGGCTACACAAGAATATATTACTTTACTAAAAATGATTCAAGTGATTCTGTAAAAAGGTAAAAATAAGTATTATACTAATCTACACTCTGTTTCACGTCTACAAATTCAGTTGATTTCACATATCTTAGCTTGCATGTAAGCCAATGCTAGGGAGATCTTTGTACAGGGTATGCCATCTGTCAGCATGGATAGGTTCACAGAAACCCTGCAAACCATAGACGAGAAAGATAGAAACCATTTCTGACTACACTACATCTAATATACAGTTACAGTGGGGAAAAAAAGTATTTAGTAAGCCACCAATTGTGCAAGTTCTCCCACCATAATTTGCAAATAAATTCTTTAAAAATCAGACAATGTGATTTTCTGGATTTGTTTTCTCATTTTGTCTCTCATAGTTGAGGTCTACCTATGATGTTAATTACAGGCCTTTCTCATCTTTTTAAGTGGGAGAACTTGCACAATTGGTGGCTGACTAAATACTTTTTTTTCCCTACTGTACCTCAAAATGCTTGTAGTTTAATACAGAGATGTATCAGTGGAGAACTACCAAGCAAAACTTTCCAGAATTCTGGTGTAGTTTGTACTAAAAAAATATAATATACCTTGCGCCACATTTATCAATGTTTTAGACATTTTAATAATATGTGTCAAAAGAGGTGTGACGTCACACAGGGGCGCAGCTTACTGGGAAGTGATCTGAACTGCGACGACAGGTCCCAAAAATGTATCAAATTTTGACACATTTTTCTGGTATAAATTAAGCAAACTAATAGGAGGTATAAAGTTAGACTAGACAACCTAGTAATGCAACAGATATACTTAAATTTGATACATGCTTTTTGGCTGCGGCCCACTACGTGGGGCTTTAGCCTCAGTCAGTATTAGTAAATCTGACCCTCAGAGTTTTTACATTATTAATTTAAATTGTTTGCATATGGATCCTATAGATAAACAAATAAATATATAAATAGACAAATATATAAATTTAAAACACAGTACATATGTGCACTGGGTCCTGAATGGTATAATTTTGAGCCAAATGTTCCAAGTTTTCAAGAACTGAAAAAAGCAACAAAAAAAAAAAAAAAAAAAAACGCAGATTAATGGGCAGCTATACACAAAATGTAGAATATGAAAATGAAAAGATACCATTCCACCAGATAAATATAATGTGAATTGTGTCTATACCCTGACATCGCATGGGTTCCTTTTAACATACAAAGAGCCTGAATCGAAATAGTTGGTACCACTGAAAACAAATATAAAAATTATTTGAAGGCATCTTAAGCATCCTTAGCTTTAAAGATCTGCCTAGGGTTCCAAATTGCCATGATAATAGATGTTAGGATATACAGTAGAGATCATTTCCATTGTATTTCTCAGGTAGAATGTGATCTTTTAAGTTTCAGATTCTAGATTTAATAATTTATTAATATATATATATAAAATTTCTATGTGGTCATTGTGTATGGGTGTCCATCAAGCTGAGGTCTTTTTTTCAGTTCTTTAGAATTTGGAATATTTGATGCAGAATTATACCGGACAATAGTGGCCCCTGTTGCACATATATATTGTGGGTATACTGTTTTTGTTTTACATTTATTTATTTATTTATTTATTTGTCTATCGGTATAGGATCTATATGATTTCAATTAATGTTTACTTTTTCCTATATATTAGGTATTCTGGAATGTGTTAATCTTGGAATATATGGACAGATCTGTTTTCAATTCAATTATTTATTTATATATTTATTTTATATGCATGACTATGAATCACTTTCTTTGTGACATTACTTGTGAATAGTAAATAAATATTTATTTGGCCAGCAGGATCCAGAAAATCAGTGGTTGTAATTTGAATCATTCTTTCTGTCCTATATTCCCTGAGATGTGATGCTGTTTTCTACACTCTATTTTAAATACACTAAGATTGTTTGTGTTGTATGATGAACTTTTGTCTTGATGCTCCGGTTTGGAAACGCATTGACAATAAAATACGTTTCAAATCAACTACTGAGAGTGGAAACCATCAATACACAATACAGCTGTAAGAATCTTTTTTATTTCTACTGAAAGATACCAATGTCGTAGGGCAGCCGGAGAGCTGACAAGAGAGGCTGCTCCAGTAGTGATTAATATACCACACTTACAATGGTTATGCATTTGGCATAACAAAAACAGGTATACAGCCATCCTACAGGGACATTATCTGCCTGTTAAAAGTGCTGCAGAGGTACCATATGAAGTACTATCTCCCCTATTTCTAATTGTAAGAAAACAAACTATGTCATGCTCCATTTAGATGCCGTACTGACTCCTTTCCAACAAGCACAGATTTTAGGGGAGAGTATTTCCATAATACAGTACATAATAGAGGCACTTTATGATAATCTATGCCGAATGCTTTCAGCTCTTTAGTAAAGAACCACATGGACTCTGCCTTGATACCAGTTCCATGCACACAGTTTTGCTATGTGTATAAGCCTGAAGTCTGAAAATTAATTCTGAGAAGTTAAACAAATGAACAAATCTATTATGCACATTTAAGACCAATGTAGAATAGTTTACAAAAGATAATGACATAAATAGAAATAGAAATAATAAATAATATACAATTAAAATAATTGTTTCCAAAGATAAAACAATTAAACCAAAATTGTGAAGTATCCTGGTCTTTAATTATTCAAAAATGTTAGTTTTATCGGTAGACGACTAAGAAAGTAGTGGCTTGTAAACTGATCCTTATTTCCTCCACTGCTTTTCTTTTTTCTTTCTCTCCCTCATATTTCATCAATGATGAGAAACAAAAACATGGAAAGGACACATGGTATAATGTTAAAGAAAGGAAATGAAAATAAGACTCTCCTCATTTATAGATTAAGCTAAACCGGGAGAAATTTCCCATTGCCCCCTTTTTGCCTCTAAATCTTAAACCAATAGATTAATATGCAATTTCAGTAGATCTGAGCAAATATTCTATAATTAGCTATTTAATCATTGTCCAGACAGGGATATGTAGGATGCCCTACTTCTGGAAGTATTAATGGCATAGTCAATAACATCAGTTAGAAAAGAACTACCTTATGACTAATTATACTAAGAATTATAATTATTGAAAATAGTTATGAGGTTAATGTGTTCCAGAGATTTATCTGTCTACCACTGTGGGTCAGGAAGGTTACATTGACCCCTATTACCCAGGGACTTTTGTTTTGCTATTGTCTGAACCAAATACAAACTGCAGGAGATCAAACTTGGCCATTATTATTTCTTTCCTATATCGCATTATATTAATATTCTAAATTCTAATTCAGCAACATACCGTATTTTAATAATACTTTATTCTATTATATAGCTAGTTTTCTTATTAAGGCATTAAATTGCTTTCCTTTATGACCTTGAGTCTTCTTGAGATTCACATGACCTATAGCTTGTGACATGAACTTTTCCACAGAGACAATCTAAATCGAACTCATGTCAATATTTCTTTTTACATATATAGGAATAGAACCAGAATCCTAATTTAGGTGGGTCAAAAAGGCAAGTAGTCTGGAAATATGAAAACAGTACAAACATATATTTGCAAATACATACATTTTAAAAATGGATTATATACATGAAAAATGTAATGCAATAGCACCAACTATAGGAGATCACATCATAGCACCAACTATAGGAGATCACACAAAATATATGGCAGCACCCAGCTAGAGAAAAAAAGATTTCTCGCACTTTGAAAGCAGGTGGAATATCTTTATTTGAAACTAAAGACACACACACCATATATTGACCCTTTCAGGGGTCTTTATCAAATATATACACTACCGTTCAAAAGTTTGGGGTCACCCAGACAATTTTGTGTTTTCCATGAAAACTCACACTTTTATTTATAAAATGAGTTGCAAAATGAATAGAAAATATAGTCAAGACAATGACAAGGTTAGAAATAATGATTTTTATTTGAAATAATAATTTTCTCCTTCAAACTTTGCTTTCGTCAAAGAATGTTCCATTTGCAGCAATTACAGTATTGCAGACATTTGGCATTCAAGCTGTTAATTTGCTCAGGTAATCTGGAGAAATTTCACCCCATGCTTCCAGAAGCCCCTCCCACAAGTTGGATTGGCTTGATGGGCACTTTTTGCGTACCATACGGCCAAGCTGCTCCCACAACAGCTCAATGGGGTTGAGATCTGGTGACTGCGCTGGCCACTCCATTAGAGATAGAATACCAGCTGCCTGCTTCTTCCCTAAATAGTTCTTGCATAATTTGGAGGTGTGCTTTGGGTCATTGTCCTGTTGTAGGATGAAATTGGCTCCAATCAAGCGCTGTCCATAGGGTATGGCATGGCGTTACAAAATGGAGTGATAGCCTTCCTTATTCAAAATCCCTTTTACCTTGTACAAATCTCCCACTTTACCAGCACCAAAGCAAACGCAAACCATCACATTACCTCCACCATGCTTGACAGATGGCGTCAGGCACTCTTCCAGCATCTTTTCAGTTGTTCTGTGTCTCACAAATGTTCTTCTGTGTGATCCAAACACCTCAAACTTCGATTCGTCTGTCCATAACACTTTTTTCCAATCTTCCTCTGTCCAATGTCTGTGTTCTTTTGCCCATATTAATCTTTTCCTTTTATTTGCAAATTGTGTACAGTGCTGCGGAATATGTTGGCACTATATAAATAAAAATTATTATTATTATTATTTTCCTTTATTTGCCAGTCTCAGATATGGCTTTTTCTTGGCCACTCTGCCCTGAAGGCCAGCATCCCTGAGTCACCTCTTCACTGTAGATGTTGACACTGGCGTTTTGCGGGTACTATTTAATGAAGCTGCCAGTTGAGGACCTGTGAGGCGTCGATTTCTCAAACTAGAGACTCTAATGTACTTGTCTTGTTACTCACTTGTGCAGCGGGGTCTCCCACTTCTCTTTCTACTCTGGTTAAAGCCTATTTGTGCTGTTCTCTGAAGCGAGTAGTACACACCGTTGTAGGAAATCTTCAGTTTCTTGGCAATTTCTCGCATGGAATAGCCTTCATTTCTAAGAACAAGAATAGACTATCGAGTTTCACATGAAAATTCTCTTTTTCTGGCCATTTTGAGAGTTTAATCGAACCAACAAATGTAATGCTCCAGATTCTCAACTAGCTCAAACGAAGGTAAGTTTTATAGCTTCTTTAACCAGTAAAACTGTTTTCAGCTGTGCTAACATACTTGCACAAGGGTTTTCTAAACATCCATTAGCCTTCTTACACAATGTACCATTAGAACACTGGAGTGATGGTTTCTGGAAATGGGCCTCTATACACCTATGTAGATATTGCATTAAAAACCAGACGTTTGCAGCTAGAATAGTCATTTACCACATTAACAATGTATAGAGTGCATTTCTGATTCATTTAATGTTATCTTCATTGAAAAAAACTGTGGTTTTCTTTCAAAAATAGGGAAATTTCTAAGTGACCCTAAATTTTTGAACGGTAGTGTATATACAGTACAGACCAAAAGTTTGGACACACCTTCTCATTCCAAGAGTTTTCAGTATTTTCATGACTATAAAAATTGTAGATTCACACTGAAGGCATCAAAACTATGAATTAACACATTGTGGAATTATATACTTAACAAAAAAGTGTGAAACAACTGAAAATATGTCTTATATTCTAGGTTCTTCAAAGTAGCCACCTTTTGCTTTGATTACTGCTTTGCACACTCTTGGCATTCTCTTGATGAGCTTCAAGAGGTAGTTACCTGAAATGGTTTTCACTTCACAGGTGTGCCCTGTCAGGTTTAATAAGTGGGATTTCTTGCCTTATAAATGGGGTTGGGACCATCAGTTGTGTTGTTCAGAAGTCAGGTGGATACACAGCTGATAGCCCTACTGAATGGAGTGTTAGAATTTGTATTATGGCAAGAAAAAAGCAGCTAAGTAAAGAAAAACGAGTGGCCATCATTACTTTAAGAAATGGTCAGTCAGTCCAAAAAATTGGGAAAACATAGAAAGTGTCCCCAAGTGCAGTGGCCAAAACCATCAAGTGCTACAAAGAAGCTGGCTCACATGAGGACCGCCCTGGAAAGGAAGACCAAGAGTCACCTCTGCTGTGGAGGATAAGTTCATCCGAGTCACCAGTCTCAGAAATCGCAGGTTAACAGCAGCTCAGATTAGAAACCAGGTCAATGCCACACAGAGTTCTAGCAGCAGACACATCTCTGCAACAACTGTTAAGAGGAGACTGTGTGCAGCAGGCCTTCATGGTAAAATAGCTGCTAGGAAACCAATGCTAAGGACAGGCAACAAGCAGAAGAGACTTGTTTGGGCTAAAGAACACAAGGAATGGACATTAGATCTGTGGAAATCTGTGCTTTGGTCTGATGAGTCCAAATTTGAGATCTTTGGTTCCAACCACCGTGTCTTTGTGCAACGCAGAAAAGGTGAACGAATGGACTCTACATTCCTGGTTCCCACCATGAAGCATGGAGGAGGAGGTGTGATGGTGTGGGGGTGCTTTGCTGGTGACACTGTTGGAAATTTATTCAAAATTGAAGGAATACTGAACCAGCATGGTTACCACAGCATGTTGCAGCGGCATGCTATTCCATCCGGTTTACGTTAAGTTGGACCATCATTTATTTTTCAACAGGACAATGACCCCAAACACACCTCCAGACTGTGTAAGGGCTATTTGACCAAGAAGGAGAGTGATGGGGTGCTACACCAGATGACCTGGCCTCCACAGTCACCAGACCGGAACCCAATCGAGATGGTTTGGGGTGAGCTGGACCGCAGAGTGAAGGCAAAAGGGCCAACAAGTGCTAAGCATCTCTGGGAACTCCTTCAAGACTGTTGGAAGACCATTTCAGGTGACTACCTCTTGAAGCTCATCAAGAGAATGCCAAGAGTGTGCAAAGCAGTAATCAAAGCAAAAGGTGGCTACTTTGAAGAACCTAGAATATAAAACATATTTTCAGTTGTTTCACACTTTTTTGTTAAGCATATAATTCCACATGTGTTAATTCATAGTTTTGATGCCTTCAGTGTGAATCTACAATTTTTATAGTCATGAAAATACAGAAAACTCTTGGAATGAGAAGGTGTGTCCAAACTTTTGGTCTGTACTGTATATATATATATATATATATATATATATATATATAAAGTGTGTGTGTTTTTATATATGTGTGTGTAGTTCCAATAGATCTCAATGACTCTTTCTTTCCAAGGAGATGTGAATAATTGTCAAAATAGGTAAACTACCTACATATTCAATTATTTAACAGACAGTTTGGACAATTTAGTAGAAAGTAAATGCAAATGTTTCATTGTGCATGAACCTAATGTGACCGTCAATTCTGATCAACATCTAATTGGACTCCAATCGATGTTCAGCAGGATTCAAAGAAAACACAATTAAGTGTTTAGCTAGGAGGAGCTATTCCCACCAATGACTTTAAGTCCATATCCAACTAATTTAACTATATTTGGGATTTAATATCATCCCAACAATTTCAGGTGTCTTCAATTTTTATTTAAACTTTCCTCGGGAAAATAACATGAAAATGGTTAACAAAATCTATTTTACAATTGTAAAATGTGGTGAGACGTAAGCTATTCCTAAATGACAGTGTAAAAGCATTTCAAACTAGCTAGACATAGCGGATAGTCACTTAGGTTTAGAGCATTAATGTAAAATGCATTAATATTTCAAAGGTGGAAATCAATAAACAGTAAGGGTTTGATAATGCGGCACCATCATTGCCAGAGAGGTATAGAATTATCACATTTTCAAGTTTATCAGACTGATACAATCTTACATTTCAGACCTCCTGCTACTCACAGATGCTACCTAAGTTCTCTTTGCTTAAATTAGATTTCAGCACCATAACGCCAAATAAGCTGATATAGAGTCAAATCCACTTTACGACTATCTTAATAAATGTTATCTGGCCTTCCAAACCATTGGGTGAAGGAATGTTATTACATTTAGGTAGTTGTAGCCAAGACTTTATTTCCATCTAAGCAATTACAGTCTATAGCTAAAAGTGACTACAGGACATGCAGTCACTTTTCATTAGCTTCTCAATAATTGACAACCAATTATCAATTTCATAGCCTGCTTTAGTAGTATCAAAGTGACCATTTACCATCAGTTATTTGTGATAACTAATATGGATGCATTTCCTGTTGTGAGTTTAGCAAAACTGACAAAGTGACTGCTATTTACTGTTTTCTGCAGCTCACTTGACAGCATTGCTGCGGAGACTGGGACAGGGTCAGATAGGATGTCAAATTTATCAGCAGATCCATTGTATATCTAAAGGCCTAGAAAAGTCAGAAGAGCAACAATATTATACTCAATTTGTAATATATGATGTTCATCTCCCCTCTTACTCCAAAATGTGTGGAAGGGGCTGTACTTAATAGCATCCTGGAGATTGGAATAATGTATGATTTTTTTCTCTTATAGTTGGCTTCCAAACACACACCAGGAATTTTTTTTTAAATTAAAATAGTTTTACCATTTCAAAAAACACACAAATTAACATATATCTAATTTATGAAACTGAAATGTACTATAGTCAGCCCACTATAGAATGTTTTAAATATTATAAAAATAGGTATAGTAATACTAATCTAGCCTCCATTCCCCTGCAGCTCCCCATGATGGCATATCTGTAACGTCTCTGCCTGTTTGGGTCTCTGCGCCACCTTCCGCTCGCACGCTGCAGTGCAGGAGGTGTGTTCAGTTTGATTCCTTGCTTAAGGTTCTTGTTGCTCAGTCTGAACACTGTACTAGTACTACTACTATGTAATTGAATTTCAGCCACACCCGTCTCCTGCACCTTGTTTCTTTCTGCTCCTCAAATAGTTAATCTTAGCCTTGCCTGCGTGATTGACAGCCTGTCTACCAAGTCTGGGGCAGGCCTGAACTTCCTATAAACAGGTCATTAGCTCACACATGGTCGCTGGTTATTGTGACTCTGTCCTGCGACCTTGTCCTTGCTAAGCTGTTCCTTTGCTATTGTATTGTATTACTCTCCTCTGACCTTTGGCTTCCCTTCTGACTACTCCTTGAATTGCAATTTGGTACTGCTTTGTCTCTCTGGTTTTGACCCTTGGCTTGCTGACCCCTCTTCTGTGTTGTTAGTCTTGTCTTGTTCTGTGTTACACTTATTTCTAGAAAGGGTTTTGCCACCCAGTTTCTCCTGTCATTAGGACAGTGTGGCAAGTAGGCAGGGACAGGGGCTGGGTTGACTTTAGGGCTCACTGTCTTGTTGTGCCCCTCCTCTCAGGTTTCTGCAGCAGCACTGGGGAATTGCTCAACTGGCAATTCCATGACAATATCTATATGTGTAACCAATTGTATTACAAACCAGTCAACCCTTCCTGATTGTTATATGTTCATCAGTGTTTTGCACCTTTGCTTATGCCTCTGTGTATACATTGTGGCTTGTCTGCAGCCTCTTGGGAACTGTCAATTTAATTTGTCCTTGTGTCAGTAAAGGCCTATTCACACTGGACAATAACTGGTATGAACTGTTCTCAAAGGATAAGTGCACAGTTTAAAAATACAAAAAGATCAATGATAAATAATAAAGTTACCTGTATAATTTATTATTAATCTTTATTAATTGTTCATTCATAAAACCATTGTCAGCATCGTTATTGGTAAATGCAAATGCTGCTTGTAGTGATATCTACATTGAGAATGTGTACACATGGCTCTCAGGAGGGCAATTGTGAGGCAATATTGATGCTGTCTGCTGGGGATGCTGCCTGTGGCTTGTACTCATAGGGAAAAGGCCTCAGATAGTTTATATATTTTTTACTCTAATAATCATAAATCATGACAAGATGTAAGTAAGACATGCTCACAGAAGTAACGGTTTGATCGGATTTCTATTACTTGTGGTTATTACTACCTTCACCTAAGATTCTCATCTTTTGACACCAAGTTTGCAGTTCTACCTGTATTATTTCCAGAAGTATCACCAGTTGAAAACACTGTTCGGATTGGGAGCAGCTGCGGCTGCATAGAAATATGCCAATCTCAACCGTGTTTATTGTGGTGTCATATGAAAGCTGAGAATCTCTTCTTTTATATGACACCAGGATGTGTCATATCATTTTCGATGTACCCCCCCCCCCCCCAAATCAGCCTCAGCTTCCCCTGCATAATACAAGAGCCCGTACACCCCCGTACTCCAGTGAACAGCAGTGTACAGATCAGTGGTTGGTTATGTGCTATCACTTCTGGGGATTTAACAAGTGAGTAATGTTTGTTTGAATGTATTATGTGACCTTTGTGCTGGCAGGCATTTTTGTTGCTGAATATGTTGTTGATAATTAGTGATGGTTGAATCGGTTTGTACCAAGCTGGGTTCGAGCCAAATATTCCAAAGTTGTAGTAATTGTGATCACAGGCCAAAGCGGTGACCCTAGGACTCATGACATCAAAGAAGAATGCTGGGCATGACCAGGAGTGCACTGGATGCCGCAAGAAGGCCCAAAAAAGGTAACGGAGGGTGAGTATGAATGTTTTATTTATTTTTTACATCTCCCCTAAGCCTCGACCTATTACACTCTGGGGTCTAAAGAGACCCCAGAGTATAATAATGTCACTTTCACTTTGACATAACTTCAACTGTGTTTGCCTTAGAGAGCTAGACATTAGATAGATAGGTTCCTAGGTGCCCTGAGAGTGTTCTACACTATGTTTTAAGCCAATTTAAGGTGTTATTCATACCAAAATTGTTTGACCTGAAACAAATCAAGGACCCCAGCCGCTGAACCCAAACGCGAAACAAATCTTGAGAGCTTCGCCCATCTCTATTGATAATATAGATTGTTATTATTTATCTGTGGTTGCTGTGGCCATAAATATTTCTGGCCTGACCTAAAAATCAGGAGATCTGTGGTATACACATGTGTATTTTATTTATAAAATAATAATTGATTATTAATAATAATAATAATAATAAAAATAATAATAATAATAATAATAATAATTCATAATAATGATAAAAAAAAGTACATTATTGAGGACTAGAATTGGAGTGAAATATCTAATAAACACAAAACCCCTGGAAGAAGGCAGCTTCAAAATGCGCATTGGGACTGGTGCCATCCCAGTGACAAACCACTGCTATTAGGTATTCACTTGGTTTCTTCATTATTCATACAATGGTTGTTGATGCATGTATCCTTATATGTATGGGGAATTTTACTTCTTATCTTATACTATATGCATATGTGCATGATTACCATTCTCCCCTACTCTTGGATTATATATATACTATTAATTATATTATGACTCTCCATTATCATTGTTTCTCCTGTGGATGTTACCCACATCACTGCAGTTTTTAATCTTTTTTTTTATCTGTAGTATTAATAATGTATATTTGTTTTATATGTTCTCACTTGGGAGATGAAGTTAGTTTATTTGTGGGTTTTGGTTTATAATTGGGTTTAGGATACCTTTTTATGTTTCAGATAGGAAATTACATTTTGGACCTCAAGGAGACAGGGCCTATACGTTTGCAGGCCAATGAATTTATAAATGATTCATCTATTTTGGTGCTATATTGATTTTTTTTTTTTACTGATTCTGGAAGATTTTAATACATTTGTGCCAAATGCAATGCTAAAAAATGTAATGTATTGGGACCAAAGGAAGGAATCGCCTAGGCCTGTTTGATAATAAGCATATAGATCTGTTAGAAATGTACCTGATCTGTTCCCAACATGGTGCACTTTTGAACCCTAATGTATATCTTAGCAGTATATCTAAATTCACTAAACCAGAAAAACCTAAGGTAGTTCACACAAAGATAATACAATCTAATGTTTACATCAGTGTCTAATCCAGGAACATGACTAGAAAATTATAAAACAATCTTATTTTATAAACACAGGGTAAAGATAAATATGAAACAAAGGTTTTTCCTTGGATTAGATCACACAACTTGTGCAAAACATATCAATGAGTTAAACACTGCAAAGCACAACAGTGCACCAGACACTATTAGCATGTGGGATGTCATTTATACTTACAAGTAAGGATAATAATGAGAATAATATTTTATCACATCTTATTTACCAACATTAAATAAAACAATATATATTGTGGCTGCCAATGTCCTAAAGTCTAAGCATATTTAACATGATTTATTTATTGACTGAATGCATTAGGCTAAGGCCCCATGTAGCGTCCCACAGCAAAAAAGTGCTGCGGAAAATACTGTGGCAGCAACACATCGTGGTATTTCCCCGCAGTGCTTTTCACAGAAAGTTCGCAGAGGTTTCCTCTGCGGACTTTCTGCTTCATTTATACCTATGGGAAACCCGCTGCGTTTCTGTACTTAAAATTGACATGCTCCAATTTCGAAAACCGCAACAATTTTTGAAATTGCAGTGTGTCAGCTGCGCATATTTTCCCACAAAATGGGGATAGGATTCGCTTTGTTGTGACTATAAAATGCGGTGGTTTTGTCCGTGGCTTTTCCGCCGCGGGCAAACCTCAGCGTTACACCACGTGGGCCCCATGGCCTTAAAGGAGTTTTCCAGGATTAGAAAATATGGCTGTTTTCTTTCAGAAAGGGCTCTACTTCCTCTTCTCAGGCAGTCACATCACATTTGTTGGTCACATGGTGATGCTGCAGCTCATCCACATACATGTTGTGAGACTCTGCACAAGAAAAAGCCTTTGAATACTAATATTACTATACTATATTGCGACCCCCCACACTCTAAAAAAAAAAAATATATTAAAAAAATAAAAATGCTAAACGTTTATTTGTACTACAAAATTGTTCCATTAAAAAGTACAACTTGTCTTCCAGAATATAGATAAAATATAGATTTATTCTTCTAGCAGGCCGATAGGTTGCAATTATATTTCTTATTCACCATCTATAGCCTATGTGTAATGCATTTTTATTATTACATGTCACAGTTTCTAAAAAAAAAAAAACATGGTCTTGCATAAATCAAATTACTGTGCTAAAGAAAAACTAATTTCTCTGTAAACATTTTAACCTGTTCCGAAAACCACTTAAAAGAATATTACAGGATCTATTTTCTTCTCATAAACAAAGCAAATTTCTTAAATTTCTTCTCTTAAAACCGTCATGTTTTAAGTGTGCTTTATGAATTAGGGCTGCAGAGCACATGTAAATACATTAATCCCCATAAGCAATCTTGGTTGCTTTTTACAGAGCACATCTCCTGTGTAGCATATTAAATTAACGATTCACATAAAATTGACTGTACTTATGAGTTCTGAATACTTTTTATAGTTGATTTGGGAAAAAAGTACAACATTATGCTGTGTAGCATACTTAGCCAATAAAATTTTATACATTCAATGGATCTAAGTTTACCATGTTAACTTATTTCTTCATAATGGCTGCTCTTCTGCCCCCTTAAGCTGTGAAAATGCAAATATGGCGCATCTTTAAGTAGAAGCCATTCCGATTTTATTAGTACTTTTATACTGTAATGTGCCTTTTCAAGGGAAAATAGCTCAGGGAAGACTGACAGATGTTTATATTTTTAATTATATTTAGTTCCTGGAGGTAGACAAAGGAAAGAAACAAGCCTTCAGTACTGTATATTTTTACAAGTACATAAAGCTTGACATGGAGGCTTTTGTGACGTGAGCTTTGCTGCTGGGTGATGACAACAACAAGAATATACCAGATTGACACTGTCTGAATGAAATAAAACTATGCATACAATTTCCATCTAAATGATAAATAAACAATCACAGAGAAACTGAAGTATATAAAATATACTGTAACTTTTATCTTATATTCTTTTTATGTGTTTGTGTCATCTCCAATGTATAGCTGGCTGTCAGACGTGCCGATATATGGGACCCACACCAATTCTAGAATGAAGGTCACTTAACCCTGGTTTAGAGTGTTGAGACATTCCCTAGACATTGCATCTATGTGGAGAAAAAAATGAAACGGGCATGTCTCACAATCCAGTTCTATGGGGGAAACTGCTTAGATAAACAGCTGATTGTTTTGGAGGGGAAATGTAGTATTACAAGGAGAACATTCAGATTAAAGGCTTCGTCCATGACCAACTGAATTGGAGCAGATCTTCCATTCCAGGGATCACCGCTACATTGTTTCTAGTGAAAGGAAACTCAGAGCACAGAGCTCTGTACACTGTACGATGGCACAGGGAACTGCAGCTCTGCTCCCACTCACTTAAGTAAGAGCAGAGTTGGTTCCAGCCATATATCTGGTCCAGGACCAAGTGAATGGGAGCAGATCTGCAGTTCCAGGAGTCACCGCTACATTGTTTCTAGTGAAAGGAAGCTGTATGCCGCATACAGCGCTCTGTACAGGGGCGTAAATATCGGGGTAGCAGCGGTAGCGGCTGCCACAGGGCCCAGAACATTATGGGGCCCGCGACCTGGAGCCCTGTGGCAGCCGCTACCGCGAACCCCACAAACACTGCTATCGTTATACTCTGGGGTCTTTTGAGACCCCTGAGTATAACGATCGGGTGCCCAGGGGAGGTGAGGGAACATAAATAATACTGTAACTCTCCTACGCTCTGCAGGCTTCGGGCCTGTTTGGTGACGTCCCAGACGTCAGCTGACGTCATTATGCATCGCGACGTCGGCCTCACTCACGCGAGATCTAGTCCAACATTGAAGATGGCCGAAGTAGCGCATGGGAGTGCAGCGGAGCCAGGGAGAGGTAAGAAGCATTGTTTTTTATGTTTGTATCCTCCCCTGGGTCTCTGATCATTATAAAAGACCCCAGAGTATAATAATCGTTCATGCATGGTCCACTATGGGACATAATACTGTGTGCAGGGGTCACTATGGGGCATACTACTGTGTGTAGGGGCCACTATGGGGAATACTACTGTGGGCAGGGGCCACTATGGGGCATACTACTGTGAGCAGGGGCCACTATGGGGCATAATTCTGTGTGCAGGGGCCACTATGGGGCATAATACTGTGTGCAGGGGTCACTATGGGGCATAATACAGTTCGCAGGGGCCGCTATGGGACATAATACTGTGTGCAGGTGCCACTATGGGGCATAATACTGTGTGCAGGGGCCACTATGGCGCATAATAGTGTGTGCAGGAGTGCGGTTTATGCGGGGGGGGTTGGGGGCAGTGGTTCGGGGGGGCCCCATGTCAAATGTTCGCCTTGGGGCCCAGCCATTCCTAGTTACGCCACTGGCTCTGTACACTGTAGCGGTGGCAAAGGAAGCTGCAGCTCCGCTCCCATTCACTTGAGTAGGAGCAGAGTTGGTTCCAGCCATATGCTTTGGTCCAGGACCAAGTGAATGGTAGCAGATTTGCAGTTCCAGTGGTCACTGCTACATTGTTTCTAGTGACAGGAAGCTGTATGCCTTGTACAAAGTTCCGTACCCTGTGGATAGTTTATCAGTATTCAACTTTGCTAGGTTCTGAAGACAAAAAATCATGACCACCAAATAATAAAATAACATTTTATTGATACTTATATAAAAAAAAACATACATATGGATGTAGAAACACAAAAAGACAATAAATAAATGAGAAATTGGAGATACCACATATATCATGATACAGGCTAGATGAGCCATGCAGGGATGTACACCTTTACCAAAGTATACATGAGGGGAGGGGAAAGTAGTGCTCTGAATGAGCACTGACACTGTATACAATACTGGTATGTGTCATAAGGAGTAATTCCCTCTCAAATATAATACCATTATAACAGTACACAATGTAAACAGCACCCTAACCCACAGATAATCAAATAATGCAATCAAAAAAGCCAGCATGTGAACGCACCTAGCCACACTCCACCCCGACACGCGTTTCGCCGGAAGGCTTCGTCCAGGGGGCGTGTGGCATGGTCAAATAGTGAAGATTAAGTAATATGCAGGGACCTATCACAACCACATACAATTGTCACATGGAAACACACCTGAAAGCGTATAATGAAAATGGCGTATTATTCCTCCGCCATTTTAGCGCAAATCGCGCATACGCGAGATATATATAAACAGGGTCGCGAGACTACACGACCTAGATGAAGATTCGCGCATGTGCACATGTAATATGCTTCATAACGCGAGATGAACAATAAAAGACTTCACGCATGCGCAAAAACAAACCCATTAGAGCAAATGGCCAAGGAATGATAATGTAAAAATGGCTATAACATTGCACAAGGGAAAAAAAAGATTTGAACGGTGGTGAAGTGGTGAGGTGAAAAAGTGAAAGTGCAGTGAGTGAACATGCAGTGACGTGAAAAGTGAGGGGAAAATTAGTAAAAATTCATAACCCAAATATATATATATGAACAGTACCAATGAAATAAATGAATGACAAATATATACAATTAACGCAGTTTGTAGAAGTCTCCGATTCTTTATTGTGTGCTATATTGCGGACAAACTTACAGAATGCTGTACGGGCAACGGCCTTTCCTTGCTTTCTCTGGCCCAGATCTCATGACTGTGTGCGAGAGTGAGTCTCAACTTCTGATGCTCGAAAGTGGCTGCATCAGAGCCAAGAGATGTGTCGTGCATTGCTGCCATGGTTACAAATACACAATGCTAAAATGCTAAACCAAACCCCTATGGTATCTATAAACGTATAAAAAAAAAACCTGTACTTTTATAAGAAATACACTAAGATTGTTGCAATCATTTAAACCTAAAGCACCTAAAACATTGGTTTTAATAATCCACTTAACCTGACTTCTCAATAGTTCCTTATAGTGATCACCGCCATGACAATTTCCAAGCCTACACAAAGTAACGCATTGCAGTCACTTTTATGTTCTTCCTGAATATGTTCAATAAGTCTAGGACTGCCCTGACCTAACAGATTTAAAATGTTCCCTTATCCTAACATAAAGATTTCTTATTGTTTTGACTAGGTAAAAGCATCCACAAAAGCAAATAATCGCGTACACTGCAAAATGAGGTTTGCAGTTAATAAAGGGCCTCCCTACTTAGCCAATCTTTATTATTGTTGGACAATCCATTCCTGACATGGACATCTTTAAGTTTATGGCTACGTCTGAAAGCTATGCATGGCTTTCTGATCGCTACATTGTGTAACAACAGATCCTTTTTTATAATATACCAATTATTATAAACTATCTCTTCTCATAAGGAGACTCCAATCCATATTCTTAACTTTACTGAGAGACTCATGCACCACTTCAGAGTATCATCTTTCAATGAAGCTTGTACCTCAAACTTCTCATTATTCAAGTTTATCCTTTCTAATCTCATAAATTGACCATAGGGTATAGCTGACCACTTATGCTCTGGGTCATAGCTTTGGAAATGAAGATACACATTTGTTGCTGTTGGCTTTCTATAAGACGCCGTACGCAACCCGAGGTCCTGCGTCTCTATCAAAACATCTAGAAATTTCAACTGTGTTGTACTGCTCTTAGATGTAAAAAACATATTTATGTTGTTTTCTATATTCAGATAGTGGACAAATGTTTCAAATGACTTGGCAGATACTTCCCAAATCATAAAAACACTGTTGACAAATCTATCATAAGTTTAATTTGATTTAGGAACGGATTCTGTGTATTTCTCCTCCAGTACAGCCAAATACAAGTTAGCATAGGTGCAAGAGACTGGCGTCCTCACGATTCCTGTCGCCTGCACGTACCGATCATTTTGAAATTGAAATGCATTACTACATAACTGCCTCACAATGAAAATGAATAAAGGTTTCACTTATCAGTTTTACTGTGGATATAACGTATTGTCTCTACTCCCTTTTTATGGTGGAGGGTGTTTTTGAAAATGCAACTTTTCCGCAGCATTTTTTTTCTGCAATGTGTGGATGGGATTAGCCAGAATCTCATTCACTTTGCAAGGTTTTGTAAAACTTGCGTTTTTTTCTGTGGCATTTCCACAATGTGGGGCTTTAGCCTAAGTTTCTTTTTCTAGCAATTTTATAAAGTAACACATTCATTCATTGGGCATATTTCAAATATCAGAAAAAAACATCTAAACACTTTCAGATTGTGTCCTAGTTTCAACATCATTATGTGTGACTCCAGTCAACGTGTTTACCAATGAAGCAAGGTGAGGTTTAGCTTGTCTCTTCCACCCTATAATTAAGATAAAAAATGAAGTGCTATTTATATTTTGTTTGCATTCATATGCAAATGCATTGTTTCTTTCTGTGATGTCTGCATTAAGCTTCCTTGAAGCAATGAAATTCAGAGATTCACAGATGGAACTAAAAATGGTGACACTGTCTTGACATATACTCACTGGGAAACTGATAAAGTTTTGGCTACTTCAAAGCCAGAGATTTGTCAGTTCTACTTATTGGGACCTCTTCAGACTAAAGATAGTCAACTGGTAATCAGTGAGAAGTTTGTTAATGTAGTAGAGACAGGATAAGATAAGTACAGCTGTGTGTCAGCACACAGAGGTGATAAATAAATTACGCTTTGTATAACATTGCCCAGGCCCAGCATGTTCATGCTCTAGAGGTATCTTTGGTTATTACCTTTGTAACAAGGTTAATAGAAAGCAATAAATTGATCCATGGGTCATTACAACGCTCTGTTCGCTATAGGACTTACTCAATGAGTCTGTTTTCTTTGCCATGATAAAGTAAAAACAAGAGTAATATTAAATTACATTCAATTATATACAGCGGGTACGAAAAGTATTCAGACCCCTTTAAATTTTTCACTCTTTGTTTCATTGCAGCCATTTGCTAAAAGCAAAAAAAGTTCATTTTACTTCTCATTAATGTTCACTCAGCACCCCATCTTGACAGAAAAACCCCCAGAAATGTAGATAATTTTGCAAATTTTTAAAAAAAAGAAAAACTGAAACATCACAAGGTCATAAGTATTCAGACCCTTTGCTGTGACACTCATATTTAACTCACATGCTGTCCATTTCCTTCTGATCCTCCTTGAGATGGTTCTACTCCTTTATTGGAGTCCAGCTGTGTTTAATTAAACTGATTGGACTTGATTAGGAAAGGCGCACACCTGTCTATATAAGACCTCACAGCTCACAGTGCATGTCAGAGCAAATGAGAATCATGAGGTCAAAGGAACTGCCCAAGGAGCTCAGAGACAGAATTGTGGCAAGGCACAGATCTGGCAAAGGTTACAAAAGAATTTCAGCAGCACTCAAGGTTCCTAAGAGCACAGTGGCCTCCATAATCCTTAAATGGAAGAAGTTTGGGACGACCAGAACTCTTCCTAGACCTGGCTGTCCAGCCAAACTGAGCAATCGTGGGAGAAAAGCCTTGGTGAGAGAGGTAAAGAAGAACCAAAAGATCACTGTGGCTGAGCTCCAGAGTTGCAGTAGGCAGATAGTAGAAAGTTCCACAAAGTGAACTATCACTGCAGCCCTCCACCAGTCGGGGCTTTATGGCAAGAAGTGGCCCAAAGGAAGTCTCTCCTCAGTGCAAGACATATGAAAGCCTACATAGAGTTTGCCAAAAAACACATGAAGGACTCCCAGACTATGAGAAATAAGATTCTCTGGTCTGATGAGACGTAGATTGAACTTTTTGGCGTTAATTCTAATTGGTATGTGTGGAGAAAACCAGGCACTGCTCATCACCTGCCCAATACAATCCCAACAGTGAAACATTGTGGTGGTAGCATCATGCTATGGGGGTGTTTTTCAGCTTCAGGGACAGGATGACTGGTTGCAATTGAAGGAAAGATGAATGCGGCCAAGTACAGAGATATCCTGGAAGAAAACCTCTTCCAGAGTGCTCTGGACCTCAGACTGGGCCGAAGGTTCACCTTCCAACAAGACAATGACCCTAAGCACACAGCTAAAATAACAAAGGAGTGGCTTCAGAACAACTCTGTGACCATTCTTGACTGGCCCAGCCAGAGCCCTGACCTCAACCTAATTGAGCATCTCTGGAGAGACCTGAAAATGGCTGTCCACCAACGTTCACCATCCAACCTGATGGAACTGGAGAGGATCTGCAAGGAGGAATGGCAGAGTATCCCAAATCCAGATGTGAAAAACTTGTTGCATCATTCCCAAGAAGACTCATGGCTGTACTAGCTCAAAAGGGTGCTTCTACTCAATACTGAGCAAGGGGTCTGAATACTTATGACCATGTGATATTTCAGTTTTTCTTTTTTTAATAAATTTGCAAAAATATCTACATTTCTGTTTTTTTTTCTGTCAAGATGGGGTGCTGAGTGTACATTAATGAGAAATAAAATGAACTTTTTTGTTTTTAGCAAATGACTGCAATGAAACAAAGAGTGAAAAATTGAAAGGGGTCTGAATACTTTCCGTACCCACTGTATATGGAAAGAGAGACTTTGGAGTGCTGTCTCATTTGGGGAAAAAAAGTATTTAGTCAGTCACCAATTGTGCAAGTTTTCCCACTTAAAAAGATGAGGCCGGCTTGTAATTGTCATCATAGGTAGACCTCAACTATGAGAGGCAAAATGAGAAAACAAATCCAGAAAATCACATTGTCTGATTTTTAAAGAATTTATTTGCAAATTATGGTGGAAAATAAGTATTTGGTCAATAACAAAAGTTCATCTCAATGCTTTGTTATATATGCTTTGTTTGCAATGACAGAGGTCAAACGTTTTCTGTAAATCTTCACAAGGTTGGCACACACTGTTGCTGGTATGTTGGCCCATTCCTCCATGCAGATCTCCTCTAGAGCAGTGATGTTTTGGGGCTGTCGCTGGGCAACACGGACTTTCAACTCCCTCCAAAGGTTTTCTATGGGGTTGAGATGTGGAGACTGGCTAGGCCACTCCAGGACCTTGAAATGCTTCTTACGAAGCCACTCCTTCATTGCCCTGGCGGTGTGCTTGGGATCATTGTCATGCTGAAAGACCCAGCCACGTTGCATCTTCAATGCCCTTGCTGATGGAAGGAGGTTTGCACTCAAAATCTCACGATACATGGCCCCATTCATTCTTTCATGTATACAGATCAGTCGTCCTGGTCCCTTTGCAGAGAAACAGCCCCAAAGCATGATGTTGCCACACCAATGCTTCACAGTAGGTATGGTGTTCTTTGGATGCAACTCAGCATTCACTCTCCTCCAAACACGACGAGTTGTGTTTTTACCAAACAGTTCTACTTTGGTTTCATCTGACCATATGACATTCTCCCAATACTCTTGTGGAACATCCAAATGCTCTCTAGCAAACTTCAGATGGGCCCGGATATGTACTGGCTTAAGCTGGGGATACGTCTGGCACTGCAGGAGCTGAGTCCCTGGCGGCATAGTGTGTTACTGAAGGTAGCCTTTGTTACATTAGTCCCAGCTTTCTGCAAGTCATTCACTAGGTCCCCCCGTATGGTTCTGGGATTTTTGCTCACCATTTTTGTGATCATTTTAACCCCACGGAGTGAGATCTTGTGTGGAGCCCCTGATCGAGGGAGATTATCAGTGGTCTTATATGTCTTCCATTTTCTAATTATTGCTCCCACAGTTGATTTCTTCACATCCAGCTGTTTTCCTATTGCAGATTCAGTCTTCCCAGCCTGGTGCAGGTCTACAGTTTTGTTTCTGGTGTCCTTCCACAGCTCTTTGGTGTTCACCATAGTGGAGTTTGGAGTGTGACTGTTTGAGGTTATGGACAGGTGTCTTTTATACTGATAACAATGTCAAATAGGTGCCATTACTACAGGTAATGAGTGGAGGACAGAGGAGCTTCTTAAAGAAGAAGTTACAGGTCTGTGAGAGCCAGAAATCTTGCTTTGTTTGTAGGTGACCAAATAATTATTTTCCACCATAATTTGCAAATAAATTCTTAAAAAATCAGACAATGTGATTTTCTAGATATGTTTCTCATTTTGTCTCTCATAGTTGAGGTCTACCTATGATGTCAATTACAGGCCTCTCTCTTCTTTTTAAGTGGGAGAACTTGCACAATTGGTGGCTGACTAAATAATTTTTTTCCCCACTGTATATATATATATATATATATATATATATATATATATACACAAAATCACATCAATATTTGGTTTGACCACTTTTTGTAGGAGGAGTCCTGGAAGGGATCAGATGGTCCCCACAGAGCTCTGAGCTAAACATTATCAATCTGAGACTGTCTGGGATTACATGAAGAGACAGAAGGATTTGAGCAGCTCAAATCTATCAGAAAAAGTAGGCATATACTGTACAGTTGAATGTGAGCCGTACATAAAAAAGTGAATACATTATAAAAGTGCTTTAAATAAATAAAGGTCCACATTCAAAGTATTTCTATAGTGAGTTATACATTTTCGGTGAGTTATACATACATGGAGAAAATAATAAGAATTCATAATAAATTTTACATTTATGTATTCCAGTTTTTTGTTTTGTCTCAGTATTACCTCTCTAAGGTATGTAATCATACTGAAAGCTGTTTAAACAGATAGAAACTGTCTTCACAATCTTAGTCAGTTGATAATTCTTTCGACAAATGTTCAACTTCTACTTATTTTGCACTTGGGACTGGTGAATAATACATGGCTTCTGTCCTATAACTAAGGAACATACCTCCCTGAAGAGAAAAGCTATCTAGCTACACTTGTCTATGAGAAAAGGGATGTGAAAATATTTCTTAAAAAGTATACTGCATCTTATACAGTAGATGTAACATGACTTTGCCGAAAATATGCAGAAATAAAGGCATCATAGAAGACAAAAGATGTGAGTACATCTTCATTTGCTGTTGGCTGAAAACTCATTTGGTTGACAGCTATTCCTCCTTACTCCACCATACACATGCACCCTCAGCTCAGTCGAGTGTGAATGGGGAAAGGAGAATAAGCCGCTTTCACCTCTTTTCATCTGTGGTGATAACTCATGTTCCTTAAGAAAAACAAAATCTACCATATAGAATTCAGCATGCCAATTTTTCTTTGTCCTTACATCACCTATCAGAGAAAAGTTGACAGACCCACATACTTATTAGATAGATGGCTGGACCTGCTTACGTCAGTGGGTTTGGGCGACGATAAGCAAATATGTATGGACTTTATTCATATAACAGTGCAAAATGGTTGCGAAATGTCCGGTTTTGAAACAGACATCACAAAGGCATTTTTAAAATTATGAATGACTATGAGCAGCACTTTGCTCTCCGCATTTTTCATGTAGAAACTGAGCGGAAACCACATGGACTCCATAATAGTCTATGGGATCCGCCGGTTTCCTAAGGTAACCGCTTTTTTATGTGGATTAGGTTTCCATTTGTGGGGTCCCCAAGCGGACTTCCTGAACGGAAACCCATGCGCAGATGTGAACCGGGCCATAGCTGTTTTCATGGACGTTAAAATGCATCAAAATGTTGGCTCATGTTTTTCACACTGGTTTTCAACTTAGATCAGGGGTGTCAAACTCATTTTCAACGAGGGACAGATCAGCCTTATGGTTGTCTTCAAAGGGCCGTTAGTAATTCTGCGACTGTATGAATGAGGCCCCACATAGCTAAATGGGAAAAAACAGCGTTTTTCATTGCATTTTTGCTGAGTTTTCCTCTGCAGACTTTCTGCCTTTATTATAACTGTACGGAAAATGCCAGAGTTTCCTCAGATATAATTGAAAAGCTGTGCTTTTCCGCTGCATATTTTTTTCTGCAATGTGTGGATGAGATTAGCCAGAATCCCATTCACTTTGCAAGTAATGTAAAACACAGCGTTTTTCGTGTTGTGGGGCTTCAGGCTAAATGTATAACTGTAGCTATGCCAGTTAGGTGTAAGTACATTTATAGCCTATTGAAAGCAACCATAAGGCTGATGTTAACATATTGTTAATACACATAGGTAATAGTGTCCTAATTGTCCCCCCACATAGACATTAGTGACCCCCACAGGTAATAGTTCTACCCACCCCACCCCATATTACATCACATACAGTCCAGGCCACACAGCAGTGGTGAATTTTATACTTACCTCTTCTTCATGCAAAGCGCTGATGTGCTGCCCCGCTCTGTATTTCTTTTATTGTCCTCCCGGCTACACTGTCACCTGCATCAGTGTCGGACTGGGATGTCTAGGGCCCACCAGTGGAATTGTTTCTAGGGGCCCACCATCAGGACCCCTGTAGATCAGCGGTACCGAGACAGGGCGGCTAAAGGTAATAACATGCTGGGAGCCATGCTGCTCACCCACTATACCATGTGCACCACTGCACTACCTAAACCTACTGCTATACCTTGTATGGCAAGTGAACAGCGTGGCTCCAAGAATTGCTACCTTTACCTGTAGCCACACTGTCCTGGAAAAACTGATCTGCAGAGGTCCTGGCTGTTGTATCATCGCAGATGTAATATTGGTGGCCTATCCTAAGGACAGGCCATCAATATTAGAAAGATGGATAAATCCTTTAAAGAGGTTGTCCAGGAATTGGAGCAACCCATGTAGCTGGCGGGAGGTGTAAAGTAAAAATTAAGTAAATTAAAAAGCATACTACTTTGTCCCTGGCGCTCCATTGTCCACTGCCAGTGTCCATTCAGTCTCGTGCCAGCGACTCCTTGCTGGGAGTCCTACACCTCATGTGATCGCTAAGACCAATTAGGTACAGGATTTCCAGAAATGAGGCGCCGCCATGAGACCGAACAGACACAGGCAGGGGACAACGGGGTGCTGGGGACAGGTGAGTATGCTTTTTTTTTTAAATTTTCTTATTTTTACACCTCCCTGGCGGCCGACACAGTGGTCGCTCCAGTTTATGGATAACCTCTTTTAAGGGGTTGTCTGGGCCAAATTTTTCTATGGTCACGTCACTGGTCCCCCCACATAGTGGCCTCTTCACTGGTTCCCCCATACTGCAGGGGAACAGTGATTGGGTCATTATATTGTGTGGGAGCAGTGATGGGGGCTAACATCCTGTGGGGGGAGGGACATTAAACTGTGTGATGCATATTAAAGGGGTTGTCCAGGGTTAATCTTTTTTATGGCCTATGCTCAGGATAGGCCATAAATACCTGATCAGTAGGGGGGCTGACACACGGTCCCATCAGCTGTTCGGAGCCACTTCCGGAGCCCGTTCTGTACACAACACAGGACCGAAAGCAGAAAGCTCCATCCGCTGTATAGCAGCCCGGCTCTCTCACTGCAGCTCAGCTCCTACTGACTTCAATAAGTGCGGAGATGCAGTGAAGGTGCCCGGCTAATACACAGTGGACAGAGCTTTCTGCTTCTGGCTCTGTATTGTGTACAGTACAGGCATCAGAAGTGGCTCCGTACAGCTGATCGGTCCAGGGTCAGCCCCGAACAGATCAGGTATCTATGGCCTATCCTGAGGATAAACCATAACAAATTATGCCTGGACAATCCCTTTAATATACCCCTCAGGGCCCCCCTAATGTGCCACACTTTAAAGAGGTTGTCCAGTATAATTTTTTTCTTTTTTTATAATTAGTACGGGGGAGGTGAATCCACCCTACCCCCCCCCCCAAAACAAAAAAACATACTAAACATACTCACCTGTACCCAGTGTCCTCCCAGCACGGTCCGGTCCTGCAGCTCCGCTGTCTTCTTTTGCCGGAAGTCCTCACTGGCTGTGACGTGCCTGGTCCCTTCCCTTAGGCCGCTGATTGGCCTCAGGGGTGACATCACAGGTAGTCATGTGCAGAGGGAACTTCAGCTGGAAGAAAACAACAGAACTGCAGGACCAAACCGCGCTGGGAGACACTGGGGACAGGAGAGAAAGTTTGGGGTTTTTTTTTTTTTTGGTTTTGCTTTTTTTTCACCTGCCCCGGCGTAATTAAAAAAAAAAAATGAAGGAGCCACTGTATGGAGTATAAGCTCCACAGTGGCCCCCACCCAGTATTATATACTCCCGACAGTGGCCCCCACCCAGTATTATATACTCCCCACAGTGGCCCCCACCCAGTATTATATACTCCCCACAGTGGCCCCCACCCAGTATTATATACTCCCCACAGTGGCCCCCACCCAGTATTATATACTCCCCACAGTGCCCCCCCACCCAGTATTATATACTCCCCACAGTGCCCCCCACCCAGTATTATATACTCCCCACAGTGGCCCCCACCCAGTATTATATACTCCCCACAGTGGCCCCCACCCAGTATTATATACTCCCCACCGTGGCCCCCACCCAGTATTATATACTCCCCACAGTGTCCCCCACCCAGTATTATATACTCCCCACAGTGGCCCCCACCCAGTATTATATACTCCCCACAGTGGCCCCCACCCAGTATTATATACTCCCCACAGTGGCCCCCACCCAGTATTATATACTCCCCACAGTGGCACCCACCCAGTATTATATACATCCCCCAGGGCCCCCCTAATGTGCCACACTTTAAAGAGGTGAATCCCCCCCTACCCCCCCCCCAAAAAAAAAAAAAAAAACATACTAAACATACTCACCTGTACCCAGTGTCCTCCCAGCACGGTCCGGTCCCGCAGCTCCGCTGTCTTCTTTTGCCGGAAGTCCTCACTGGCTGTGACGTGCCAGGTCCCTTCCCTTAGGCCGCTGATTGGCCTCAGGGGTGACATCACAGGTAGTCATGTGCAGAGGGAACTTCAACTGGAAGAAAACAACAGAACTGCAGGACCAAACCACGCTGGGAGACACTGGGGACAGGAGAGAAAGTTTGGGGTTTTTTTTTTTTTTGGTTTTGCTTTTTTTCACCTGCCCCGGCGTAATTAAAAAAAAAAATGAAGGAGCCACTGTATGGAGTATAAGCTCCACAGTAGCCCCCACCCAGTATTATATACTCCCGACAGTGGCCCCCACCCAGTATTATATACTCCCCACAGTGGCCCCCACCCAGTATTATATACTCCCCACAGTGGCCCCCACCCAGTATTATATACTCCCCACAGTGGCCCCCACCCAGTATTATATACTCCCCACAGTGGCCCCCACCCAGTATTATATACTCCCCACAGTGCCCCCCACCCAGTATTATATACTCCCCACAGTGCCCCCCACCCAGTATTATATACTCCCCACAGTGGCCCCCACCCAGTATTATATACTCCCCACAGTGGCCCCCACCCAGTATTATATACTCCCCACCGTGGCCCCCACCCAGTATTATATACTCCCCACAGTGGCCCCCACCCAGTATTATATACTCCCCACAGTGGCCCCCACCCAGTATTATATACTCCCCACAGTGGCCCCCACCCAGTATTATATACTCCCCACAGTGGCCCCCACCCAGTATTATATACTCCCCACAGTGGCCCCCACCCAGTATTATATACTCCCCACCGTGGCCCCCACCCAGTATTATATACTCCCCACAGTGGCCCCCACCCAGTATTATATACATCCCCACAGGGCACCCACCCAGTATGTGTACCCCCACAGTGGCACCCACCCAGTATTATATACATCCCCCAGGGCCCCCAATGTGCCACACTTTAAAGGGGTGAACCCCCCCTACCCCCCCAAAAAAAAAAAAAAAAAACATACTAAACATACTCACCTGTACCCAGTGTCCTCCCAGCACGGTCCGGTCCCGCAGCTCCGCTGTCTTCTTTTGCCGGAAGTCCTCACTGGCTGTGACGTGCCAGGTCCCTTCCCTTAGGCCGCTGATTGGCCTCAGGGGTGACATCACAGGTAGTCATGTGCAGAGGGAACTTCAACTGGAAGAAAACAACAGAACTGCAGGACCAAACCACGCTGGGAGACACTGGGGACAGGAGAGAAAGTTTGGGGTTTTTTTTTTTTTGGTTTTGCTTTTTTTCACCTGCCCCGGCGTAATTAAAAAAAAAATGAAGGAGCCACTGTATGGAGTATAAGCTCCACAGTAGCCCCCACCCAGTATTATATACTCCCGACAGTGGCCCCCACCCAGTATTATATACTCCCCACAGTGGCCCCCACCCAGTATTATATACTCCCCACAGTGGCCCCCACCCAGTATTATATACTCCCCACAGTGGCCCCCACCCAGTATTATATACTCCCCACAGTGGCCCCCACCCAGTATTATATACTCCCCACAGTGCCCCCCACCCAGTATTATATACTCCCCACAGTGCCCCCCACCCAGTATTATATACTCCCCACAGTGGCCCCCACCCAGTATTATATACTCCCCACAGTGGCCCCCACCCAGTATTATATACTCCCCACCGTGGCCCCCACCCAGTATTATATACTCCCCACAGTGGCCCCCACCCAGTATTATATACTCCCCACAGTGGCCCCCACCCAGTATTATATACTCCCCACAGTGCCCCCCACCCAGTATTATATACTCCCCACAGTGGCCCCCACCCAGTATTATATACTCCCCACAGTGGCCCCCACCCAGTATTATATACTCCCCACCGTGGCCCCCACCCAGTATTATATACTCCCCACAGTGGCCCCCACCCAGTATTATATACTCCCCACAGTGGCACCCACCCAGTATTATATACATCCCCCAGGGCCCCCCTAATGTGCCACACTTTAAAGAGGTGAATCCCCCCTACCCCCCCCCCCAAAAAAAAAAAAAAAAAACATACTAAACATACTCACCTGTACCCAGTGTCCTCCCAGCACGGTCCGGTCCCGCAGCTCCGCTGTCTTCTTTTGCCGGAAGTCCTCACTGGCTGTGACGTGCCAGGTCCCTTCCCTTAGGCCGCTGATTGGCCTCAGGGGTGACATCACAGGTAGTCATGTGCAGAGGGAACTTCAACTGGAAGAAAACAACAGAACTGCAGGACCAAACCACGCTGGGAGACACTGGGGACAGGAGAGAAAGTTTGGGGTTTTTTTTTTTTTTGGTTTTGCTTTTTTTCACCTGCCCCGGCGTAATTAAAAAAAAAAATGAAGGAGCCACTGTATGGAGTATAAGCTCCACAGTAGCCCCCACCCAGTATTATATACTCCCCACAGTGGCCCACACCCAGTATTATATACTCCCCACAGTGGCCCCCACCCAGTATTATATACTCCCCACAGTGGCCCCCACCCAGTATTATATACTCCCCACAGTGGCCCCCACCCAGTATTATATACTCCCCACAGTGGCCCCCACCCAGTATTATATACTCCCCACAGTGGCCCCCACCCAGTATTATATACTCCCCACAGTGGCCCCCACCCAGTATTATATACTCCCCACAGTGGCCCCCACCCAGTATTATATACTCCCCACAGTGCCCCCCACCCAGTATTATATACTCCCCCGGGTGGCCCTCACCCAGTATTATATACTCCCCACAGTGGCCCCCACCCAGTATTATATACTCCCCACAGTGGCCCCCACCCAGTATTATATACTCCCCACAGTGGCCCCCACCCAGTATTATATACACCCCCCAGTGGCCCCCACACAGTATTATATGCGCCCAATAGTCCCCCTCCGCTTCAGTGCTATTATTATACTTTGGGGTCTCCTCAGACCCCAGAGTATAATAATCGGAGGCCCATGGAAGTGATTAAAAATAACAAACTCTCATACTCACCTTGACTTACCTTTCCTTGGCATCCTCGCTCCATCCTGCCGTCTTCAGGACCTTTTCCGACGTCGCTGCTGAGGCCTGTGATTGGTCAGGATCCCGATCGGGCCCCCATGACATGAGGACTAATAGTTGGGGCTCGGGGCCCACCGGTGGATTCACTGGTTCCCCGGTGGGCCAGTCCGACCCTGACCTGCATTATGGTACTGCAAGCAGTACCATATAGTGGTGACAGTATAGCCGGAAGGACTTTAAATGGAGGTACACAGTTGGATCCCACATCAGCGCTTTGCATAAAGAAGAGGTCATTATTCAATTCACTATACCTGGAGACAGTAGTGCGGTGAGGGGTCCTATGAGGCCCACTGGTTTAGGGGCCTGGTTGCAAGGGCGAGTGCTGTGACCCCTATAGCTGTTTGTTCTGTCTTTGGCTGGAAAGTCCACAGCACTCCCCAGGTATAGAGTACTGGGGACCTTCCAGCCAAAGACAAAACAAAGTGATATCATGTGAGGTGGTTTAGTAGCCCTCAACACATAATAAGGCCCCTATACAGTAAATGGTCCCCTTTGTTTGCCCTCCACACAGTATATCAACTGCACACAGTGCAATAATTGCAATAATCCACACAGGATTATTGCAATAGGTAGCAGGTGATAATTTACTCACCCATTCATGCTCCTGTCCAGGCCGCCCTCCACTGCCACCAACAGGGTTTGCTGTGTCAGATGCTGAAGAACGTCAGGGCATAACGTCCTGGTATCCTTCAGAGTCGTGACGTAATGTTCAGCGCCACCTAGAGGCGGTAGCGGAGTAAATTATCAGCTGCCACCTATTGCAATATAATCCAATAGGCAGCGGGGGATTAAAAAGGACTGCAGCCCCCAGTCTATCGCCTATCGCCTCATGACAAATGCGGCCATGCTGTTGTGGTCCGCAAAACACAGGGGCCAATTCCAGGTGCTTGACACTTGTGACTTAGATGTTACCGTGTTTCTCCAAAAATAAGACCTACCCCGAAAATAAGCCCTAGCTACATTTTCCAGGTTTCTTGGAGTAGGATTGAAATATAAGCCCTACTCCAAAAATAAGCCCTAGCTAATTTAACCCTTTCCCGATATCTGCTGTGCAATTACAGCGGATGCCGGGTCCTTAAAGATGGCGTCCGCTCTGCTGCAGAGCAGCTACCAGCTGATCACAGGCATTGTTGAGCGTGACCCCCTCTCCTGCCCACAAAAGTAGCAGAACTGCTGGAGTTAATGCCCGCCATCAGAATGGACTCTGACCGCGGGCATTGCTAAGTGTGACCTCCGCGCCTCCCCCCTGCAGTCCCTAGGGCCGGTCCCCACCCCCTATAGCTACTATACCGGGTCTCCTTGTACAGCAGAGACCCGCAGTTAATGCCCGCGATCAGAATCCATTCTGATCGCGGGCATTGTTGGGTGCGCCAGTCCGTCACCCCCCCTCCAAATCGACCCCCCAAAGCAGAGAAGCTATCCCTGGGGCCGGTCCCTACCAGCCTCATACCTTTTACGTTGCAGGCTGGCTCCCGCGGGGCAAGATCACAGGAGCTGACCTGTTCCTTTGACAGCCGGGAGTGTTATGAAGGTTCCCAGGCCTGTCATAGGAATATTACTATTAATGTAGATAATCTAGTAATGTAGATAATCTCCCATAGACTGCAATACGTTGTATTACAGTCTATGGGATGATTGCAGGTTCAAGCCCCCTAGGAGCTGTTAATAGTAAAAAAAAAAAAAAACTAAATAAAAGTTCAAGCCCCCTCCCACTTTCGCTAGAATACATATAAAAATAAAATATTACTGTGAAACACATACACATTAGGTATCACTGTGTCCGAAAATGCCCACTCTACAAACTTATAAAAATATTTTACCTCTATGGTAAATGGTAAAGGCCATAACGGAAAAAAAAAAAATCAAAAGTGCCAAACTGCTGTTTTTTCGCTGTTTCACCTCTGATAAAAGTTTAAATAAAAAGCGATCAAATGTGTGATTGTTGTTCATGGAAAAAAATTAAGACCTACCCCGAAAATAAGCCCTAGCCCTTTTTTCGGAGAAAGAAATAATATAAGACCCTGTCTTATTTTCGGAGAAACACGGTACAAGCCGCAACAGACACCCTTGTTGCTGAATCTGCGCTAGCTCCGTACCAGTTTGTATGTTCTTGTAGAGTTAAGTGCAGACTACCCAAACATATAAAGACAATGGATGGTTGGCAAATGGTTATTTGTATTAATTAGAATTATTAGTATAAATGTGGAAGTATGAAACACTAAATACTCCTTCTTTTTTCCAAATCTCTAAGCAAACAAACAAACACCCATTTGAAGGGCACTTTTTTGCTGGAAACAAATGGTAATTATACTGAGAGAATATGTTATGAAAGGTTCATTCATCAACCTAATAGCTAAAGTAGGGAAACAGAAATCACAACAAGAATGGTGACAATGAAAATATATGTATTTCTTGCAAGACAAAACTAAGTAGCTTTCTTTCCGACTGCAAGTGTCAGCTAATTAGTTATTTTACAAAAAACAACAATGAAGTGAGAGGAACTAACAGGGACAAACAAGATTCCAGCTGTTTGTCTTTCATTCTGTAAATTGGCCGTGATGATGTATAGATGACAAACAAAGTAATGGGATTTATATTGCACCTATTCTGACATGGGATGATGATTGACACTGAATAGATGGTGCATTCTACAGAATGTCAAAGCCTAATATAACCAAAAAACATTATGAAAAGCAGTATGATAAGCTCCAACTATAATAAATGGTATGTCGAAATTTAGCATTAATCTGTGCTGCGCGTAAAATCGTTCAACTGCTTGAACTGCTGAAGACAGTAAAGTTGGCCATATACCTTATATAGCTTGAGGTGAATGCTTGTTCAGCAGACAACTATCTTTTCCAACCTCCATATTCACTTACTCTTTCAACTTGGTAATGTGTGCATGTGCTCTCTATGGAAGAGGGAAGAAAGTCAGTGCCATGCCAAACCCCTATAAGGGTGGCTTGTATAGAATCAGAACAAAAATATCGGGAAGGGTGAAATCCAACAGCCTAAAGCCCCTTGCAGACAACCGTATGAAAGGTCAGTATGCTATCCGGGTTTTTCCTGGTTAGCACACTGACCCATTCATTTCTAAGGGCCCGTACACATAACTGTGAATTACACGGTCCCATGTGCGGGTCGACAGTTGGGGCTGCAAAATATGCAGCAGGTCCTATTCCTGTCCGATTTTGCGGCCGTGCTTCAGCAGCTCCTATTCATTGAATGAAAAGGGCCACTGAAGCACAACCGGTGCACGGGCAGCACAAAAATGACATCCATGCGTCGCCCGTACCATTCATTGACGGTTGTGTGCAACCCGGTTAACCCTTATCTTCCCTGACAGCTGCTGTTAGGAGAGAGTTTGGAGGACTCCATATACAGCAGATGGTTGACTCGGACCACAGAAATCAGTGAGTGTGGCCAACGTTAGTCTAATGTGTACAAAGTCTTATAGAACATTGCACTATTTTTTTTCTGTAAAAGTCCTTATGGAGAGGTGATCCATATTAAAAAAATGGATAGCAAAACAAAAAAATTCCACCAGCTCTTTAAAAAAAATAAGAAAAAAAAATCCCATTGGATGCTACTGACTTCTCATTTGCTAAGATATATAAACAACAAATTGGAAACTATGAGGACAACTGTGGAACTGTGCCAGAAATCAGCCATGTTTTTGAAGTCTTGTCCAAGTAAGCACTATCAATTACTTAGATTGTAATTATTTCTTTTCGGAATCAATGGGATCAGCCAACATACATATCTAATGTCTATAGCCACCATCGCAAAACATTTAGTATAACGTTTCAACATCATTATTAATATTATTCTATGGAAAAAATGAGGCTGTTACAGTTATTAATCACTTGAATGAATAGTGATATCAGAATTTGCATGCTTTGACTTATGGAATATTTCTCAATCACGCAAACACCGATAGAAACCAAGTCACATTGGTCATATTATTTATGTCAGACCTATTTCTTGAGTTCATGCTAGGGACCTGTTCACATCACATTAGCGATGTATGCAATTGTAAACTCTGAGAAAAAACTCCTGTTGTACATGTCAGGCTTTATTTACATGGGGCTTTATTTACCTCATGGAGGCCAAAGGGTGTCATTTTGGCCTGATTAAGGCTAAGGCCCCATGTAGTGAGGCGCAGATAAAAAAAAATCTCTTCCTGTATTTCTCTCTGAGTTTTTTCTTCTCCTTTTACATATATAGGGAAAACGCTCGCGATTCCATAGCTAAAATTAACAAACTGCGTTTTTGTAAATCTCAGTATGTCAACGGAAACGCTGGCATATTCCCTATAGGTATAGTTGAAGCAGAAAGTCCACAGAGGAAACCTCTGCAGACTTTCTGTGAATAGCGATGCAGTAAAAAACCGCAATGCGTTTCCGCCCTTTTTTTCCAGCAGTACTTTTTTGCTGCGGCTTGCTACGTGGGGCTTTAGCCTAAAGGGATTTTCTGAGACTTATTAATTAATAACCTATCCTTAGGACACGTCATTATTTGAAGATTAGAGGGGCCCCACATCTGGGAATTCTTAGTTATTTAAAGCAGTGGAAAAGAGCTCCTTCAGCACTGCTTATGCTTTACAGGCCATGGAACATCACATTAATCGGTCACATGGCCTGTTCGCATATCAGTCCCATTAAAGTGAATTGGCTGAGCTGTGATACCAAGCACAGTCACCATACTATGGTATGGTGCTGTGCTTGGTAAGTACAGAATAGGTCACAGTTCTCACCTGAACACTTCTACTCTTCAAACAGCTAATCAACAGGAGTCCCGGGTGTCAGACCCCTGCTGCTCTTCAATTGATGACCTATCCTTAGGACAGGTCATTATTTGAAGATTAAAAGGGGTCCCACACCCGGGAACACTTTAGAATCAGCCAGTGGCGTAACTAGGAATGGCTGGGCCCCAAGGCGAACATTTAACATGGGGCCCCCCCCCAAGCCGCTGCCCCCAACCCCCCCCAGCCACCGCCCCCAACCCCTCCAAACCGCCGCCCCCAACCCCCCCACACATACCGCATTCCTGCGCACACTATTATGCCCCATAGTGGCCCCTGCACACGGTATTATGTCCCATAGTGGCCCCTGCACACGGTATTATGCCCCATAGTGGCCCCTGGACACGGTATTATGCCCCATAGTGGCCCCTGGACACGGTATTATGCAGCATAGTGGCCCCTGCACACAATATTATGCCCCATAGTGGCCCCTGCACACAGTAGTTTGCCCCATAGTGGCCCCTGCACACAGTAGTTTGCCCCATAGTGGCCCCTGCACACAGTAGTTTGCCCCATAGTGGCCCCTGCATGCAGTAGTTTGCCCCATAGTAGCCCCTGCATGCAGTAGTTTGCCCCATAGTGGGGGGGGAGCCCCCCTCGCCTCTTCTCGGACCGGATCTCGCGCGATCCAGGCCGGCGTCGCGACGCATAATGACGTTGGCTGACGTCTGGGACGTCACCAAGCAGGCCTGAAGCCTGCGGAGCGGCGGAGAGGTGAGTTACAGTGTTTTTTATGTTCGCTCACCTCCCCTGGGCCCCCGATCGTTATACTCCGGGGTCTCAAAAGACCCCGGAGTATAACGATAGCAGTGATTGTGGGGTTCGCGGTAGCGACTGCCACAGGGCTCCAGGCCCCGTAATGTTCCGGGCCCTGTGGCAGTTGCTACCACTGCTACCCCGGTAGTTATGCCCCTGGAATCAGCTGTTTATACTTTAGTGCTGCTTATGCTTTACAGGCCATGGCATGTCACGTTCAGTAGTCACATGGCCTATTTGCATCTCAGTCTCATTTAAATGAATGGGCTGAGCTGTGATACCAAGCACAGCCATTATACAAATGTATTGTGCTGTGCATGGTAAGTACTGAATAGGTTACAGTGCTCACCTGAACAATGCTGCCGCTTCAAATGTTTGATCAGCAGGGGTCCTGGGTGTTAGATCCCTGCTGAACTTCAATATATGACCTATCATAAGGATAGGTCATTAATTATAAAGCCTGTAAAATTCTATTTAAAGAGGACCTTACATGTCTTCATGTATATGCAGTTTTACAAACCGCTAGAAAGCCGACAGCACGCTGAATTCAGTGCCCTCGAGGCTGGAGATATCGGGGGTCTAAATTTCAATTCACAGTCAGAAGGGCGTTCCTGACAGTCTAGCTTGGCTGTGAGGAAAGCCCTCCCTGACAGCACGCATCCATAGCCCTGAACTGAGGGGGCGTTCCTCACAGCTCAGTGTCATCACTGGGCGGTAAGGAACGCCCCCTCTAACAGTACAGGGCTATGGACGAGTACAGAGAAAGGGGGCATTCCTTACCGCCCAGTGATGACGCTGAGCTGTGAGGAATGCCTCCTCTGACAGTACAAGGCTATGGAGGAATACTGTCAGGGAGGGCATTCCTCAAAGCCAAGCTAGACTGTCAGGAACACCCTTCTGACAGTGAACGGTGAAATTTAGACCCCCAATATCTCCAGCCCCAGGGCATATAACAGGAAAGCCGACAGCGTGCTGAATTCAGCTCGCTGTTGGCTTTCTAGCAGTATGTAAAACCACATATAATATGAGGACGTGAAAGGTCCTCTTTAAGACTAGTAAATGTTAGTATAGCACCAAACAAAAGTGCAATAGCATAGTAGACTACACTCTTCTACAGTGCTGGCCAAAAGTATTGGCACCCCTGCAATTCTGTCAGATACTACTCAATTTCTTCCAGAAAAGGATTGCAATCACAAATGCTTTGGTAATAATATCTTCATTTAATTTGTCTTCAATGGAAAACCACAAAAAGAATTGTCAAAAAGCCAAATTGGATATAATTCCACACCAAACATAAAAAAGGGGGTGGACAAAAGTATTGGCACCCTTTGAAAAATCAGGTGATGCTTCTCTAATTTGTGTAATTAACAGCACCTGTTACTTACCTGTGGCACATAACAGGTGGTGGCAATAACTAAATCACACTTGCAGCCAGTTGAAATGGATTAAAGTTGATTCAAACTCTGTCCTGTGTCCATGTGTGTACCACATTGAGCATGGAGAAAAGAAAGAAGACCAAAGAACTGTCTGAGGACTTCAGAAGCAAAATTGTGAGGAAGCATGAGCAATCTCAAGGCTACAAGTCCATCTCCAAAGACCTGAATGTTCCTGTGTCTACCGTGCACAGTGTCATCAAGAAGTTTAAAGCCCATGGCACTGTGGCTAACCTCCCTAGATGTGGACGGAAAAGAAAAATTGACGAGAGATTTCAACGAAAGATTGTGCGGATGGTGGCTAAAGAACCTCGACTAACATCCAAACAAGTTCTAGCTGCCCTGCAGTCTGAGGGTACAACAGTGTCAACCCGTACTATCCGTCGGCATCTGAATGAAAAGGGACTCTATGGTAGGATACCCAGGAAGACCCCACTTCTGACCCAGAGACATAAAAAAGCCAGGCTGGAGTTTGCCAAAACTTACCTGAGAAAGCCAAAAACTTTTTGGAAGAATGTTCTCTGGTCAGATGAGACAAAAGTAGAGCTTTTTGGGAAAAGGAATCAACATAGAGTTTACAGGAAAAAAAAGAGGCCTTCAAAGAAAAGAACACGGTCCCTACAGTCAAACATGGCGGAGGTTCCCTGATGTTTTGGGGTTGCTTTGCTGCCTCTGGCACTGGACTGCTTGACCGTGTGCATGGCATTATGAAGTCTGAAGACTACCAACAAATTTTGCAGCATAATGTAGGGCCCAGTGTGAGAAAGCTGGGTCTCCCTCAGAGGTCATGGGTCTTCCAGCAGGACAATGACCCAAAACACACTTCAAAAAGCATTAGAAAATGGTTTGAGAGAAAGCACTGGAGACTTCTAAAGTGGCCAGCAATGAGTCCAGACCTGAATCCCATAGAACACCTGTGGAGAGATCTCAAAATGGCAGTTTGGAGAAGGCACCCTTCAAATCTCAGGGACCTGGAGAAATTTGCCAAAGAAGAATGGTCTAAAATTCCAGCAAAGCATTGTAAGAAACTCATTGATGGTTACCGGAAGCGGTTGTTCGCAGTTATTTTGTCTAAAGGTTGTGCTACCAAGTATTAGGCTGAGGGTGCCAATACTTTTGTCCGGCCCATTTTTGGAGTTTTGTGTAAAATGATCAATGATTTGACTTTTTTTGTGTTTTTTCATTGCAAGCAAAATAAATGAAGATATTATTACCAAAGCATTTGTGATTGCAATCATTTTCTGGAAGAAATTGAGTATTATCTGACAGAATTGCAGGGGTGCCAATACTTTTGGCCAGCACTGTATAGAAAGGTATACAGTTAAAAATAAATGGTGTGCAAATAATAGGATCCTCTGAGTAGCATTTCCCACTGTATAGAATACCGTAAGTTATACCACTGCCTTCTGCTAAAGGTATAGGTTGTGAACTTTTCCCGGTGTATAGTATACATCTAACAGGGGGACACAGAGTCATGTGAGCAGGGCCAATATTGCATAATAATATGAAACCTTAAGTTAGTTTTTTAATTCCTTGTAGATTTTTTAAAAAAGCTGTCAGTCCATATGGATAATTCACTATATGTAACTTGATAAAGGTGAATAATATCATAACCTGATAGATTACAAAGTGCTTTATTAGATCGGGGAATAAGAAGATCGGATTATTCCTGCTGTGTTTTATTCCACTTCAGAAGTCTGGAATGCCCACTATTGCTATTATTAGAGTTTATGGAGGATGCACACTGTGGGTGTTACTTTGTGATATGTTTATTCATGCAGGTGGCAGAGTGTGTGACAAATAGCTCAAATATGTGACAGTAGACAAATGTGGGATCAACTCTGCTTAAATTCCTTTGAAGTTAGATCTTTAGATCACACATGTATTTTAGAGATTGTGCTTGGCTCTATCACAATAGTTTCACCTAGTGACGTTCTAGCTGATTGTGTAATATGTCTGCTGACTCACATGGTACTGAGGAAGATAGTTTTTATATGACTTGGGAAGGCACCTGTGAGGAAACATTTCTCTTGAACTCTTTTAGGTCCTCTTGATCTGTCACAACACAATAACCCCACCCGGAGTTAAAAGAAAGCCTCATTAGCAGACCAAAGGCCATGGATGGTGATCCCATAGGGAGTCTGATGAAAAAGGGATCTGCAGCACTAATTTATGTTTTCACAAACTTTTTTTTTGTTTCCCCAAGTTTCAGAGAGTAGTGAATTGAGATGATGGTATCTAGGCCTGCCATATGCTCCCAGGCACTGCAGGGAGCTTCAGCCAAAAACACTTCTGTCCGGAGCAAAGCTGTGAAAACAAAGCCTTTCCAGATTAGTGGCGTGCACTGCTGCACAGGTCATCTGGTGTGTCATAATTTATGCTGCTCATCTAAAACATGCAAGATTGCTTTATGTATCTTTTCCACTTCCTAAAGCACGCAGATATAATTCATGTTCACTATATCTGCTGCCCAGTTTATTAGCATTCTCATTTACACATCACCTAAAAACTACATTGATGTGTGGAAGGAGATTTCCACTGTTCATGCTCTGCTGTGCTCTCATTGTAAGACAAACCTTCTGATGTCATACACACACACGCGTGTGTATGTGTATGTATGTATATATATATATATATATATATGTACAGTATATATGTATATTTATATATATTATGCATTTACGTCTCAGAGATGTTTGTGGTAACATTGTGACCCCCCCCCTCCTTAGACAAGAAGCATGAGTTTGTGAGGAACATGGTGGAATTTGCTTAGGTCTTCGCCTAATAAAGAAGGCAGAAGTTATTCTTTGCTAAGATACCATAAATATGTTCCAAATTTGATTTTATAGAATGAGCTCAATAAAAGTATAGCTCCAGCCACACATGAAACCTAGATTTGATATTAGGTTAACAATATTCTTTCCTGATTATCTAAAAACTTGAGTGTTCTTCTGTGGATTGCACACTAGAAGACTTATAAAGGCTAAAAACAGCAGGAAAAAACGTGTCGGGAACGCATTGCGGTTTTCCCACAGTGCTTTTCACAGAAAGTCTGCAGAGGTTTCCTCTGCAGACTTTCTGCTTCAACTATACCTATAGGGAAACCACCGGCGTCTCCGTAGGTATTAATGTCCGAAGTGCATATTTTTTTGCAAGGTGTAGATGGGATTCGCTGGCCTGAATGCAGCTGTGTAAGTCCAATGACCCACGTTGCGAGAAAAGCTGCTTTTTTGTTTCAGATTTTGCTGCTTTTTTTTTTAGGCAAAGCCAATTGTTGCTATAAAAGGAATTGGAAATATATAGGAAGTACTTAGGATAAGGCCCCACGTAGTGGGCCACAGCAAAAAAAAGTGCTGCAGGAAAAACCTGTGGCAGCAATGCATTGTGGTTTTTCCTGCAACGTTTTCCTGCAGACTTTCTGCTTCCATTATACCTATAGGGAAACCATCAACGTTTCTGTAGGTATAATTGACATGCTGCGATTTCCAAAACCGCGCATATTTTTCCTCAATGTGTGGATGGGAACGCTAGAATCCCATCAAATTTGCAGGGACTATAAAATGCCACGACTTTTGCTACGTGGGGCCCCGGCCTTATATTTCTTCCTTCTACTTAATCCACTCCTGATTTTGGCTCAAAACACCGCAGCAAAATCTGCAACAAAAAAAGTTGCTTTTCTGCAATGTGGTGCTCAGCCTTAACCTAAGACCCCAGTTAAAAAAAAAAAATGGTTAATTTTTTTCTTCCCCTTTTAAATCTATAGGAAAACATTTGCAATTCCACAACTGAAATTAACATGATATGTTTTTGAAAATGCTGCTTTTTTTTTTTGCAATGTGTGGATGAAATTAACCTAAATCTTGTTCACTTCTCTGGTGCTGTAAAATGCAGAGTTTTTCCCCTTCCATTTCTTTGGCTTAGCCTAAGGCTACATTCACATCACCGAAGTGCCAAACAGCTTTGAAAAGCGCCCATTTTGCACCAGAGGTTTTCAAGGATCCCCTGTATATTTGAGTGTAGAGGGGAGTCCATAAAAACAGACAAAAATAGGACATGACCTATACATTGCATTAGGTTACAACAGACTGTCAAAATAATGGTCATGTGAATAGTCGCCATTCACAGACTCTGAATTCAATGCTGTCGTGTGATGTCTGTTAAAAATAACAGACATCACATGGCCATAATTTACTGTTGAGTGAATATAACTTCACTTTTTTGTTTCAATGATTAACTAAAGCAAATAGTGGCTATACAAGGTCAATAAATACTAGCCACCTCCATGTCACCTCTACTAATAATAATTTAGCTGAAGCAACTTCATGTTGTTAAGCTGTCCATATACATCAAATAGTTGTCCTAGCTATTCTCCACTGAGAGCAATTTGCATGTTGAAATCCAACTGCACAAGGCTTCTCTGCCAAGAAATGCCACTTTGGGAGAACTGGGAGTTCTCCATATACAATGGATAATCTAACATGTATAATCAATACTACAACTTTACAGATCCCAGTTTAATGCTGGGGCCTCACGTGACGTAAGCACTGCAGTTTAGCCACAGCAGAAACGCCGTGGAAAAAAACGCGGCGTTTTACAGTCCCTTTAAAGTGGATGGGATTCTAGTGAATCCCATCCACACATTGCACGAAAATACGGGCAGCGGGCATGCGGCGATTTCCAAAACCATTGCAGCATGGAAATTTTACCATTGGAAATTATACCATTGAAAATTATAGCATGTCAATTATACCTACGAAACACCGGTGGTTTCCCTATAGGAATAATTGAAGCAGAAAGTCCGCAGAAGAAACCTCTGCGGACTTTCTGTGAAAAGACCTGCTGGAAAAACCATGATGCTTTTCCGCCGCAGGTTTTTCCCGCATTGCTTTTTTGTTGCGGCCCACTATGTGGGGCCTTAGCCTGAGACAAGAAATGATTCTTAACTCCAGTTTAAACTGCTCTGGTAAAAATTGCTTCAAACTAAATAAGGCTTTCACAATGCTCATTTAAAAAAAAATATATATATTTCCCAAGAAAGGAGGATGGAGTGCTATAAATACTTTTCAAAAGGGCTAAATGTAAAGGGCTTAACTGTTTATTACTGTTTTCCAAACTATATATTTCCCTAGAGTAATTCACTGTTATATCAGATAAGACATATATGCTTATGACTCACTAGACAACAGTACAGTGCATACATACAAATATAGATATGTACAAAGATTGGCTGCTGTTTCTTCCTGTACGGTAGCAATAAAACTTCAGATCTTCTATAGAAGGTTTCCTATGGCTTAATATTCTTACAGTATACCTGAGAAAGCAATGTAACTGAAAGCACTAAATTGGCAGAACAGACACATGAATGAAATCCAATTCCCATCACTGCGCTGAATTGTTTAATCAGAATAAGTAAGTCAAATGTGCAGTTAAATGAAAGTTGTTTTAATAAAGGGGGAGGCTCACAGGACCAGCGCCAGGATATGACTGCGCTCCATGAGCGTAAATTGAAAATTCTGACCCGGAGATTTTGTCAGTGTGTTATAATTGTCAAACAGAGGCAGGGATTAATATCAAAGTAATTAACAGCGCCCCGAGGGGCAGGAATTGTGATGATAGGTAAGAAATGATTTAATATTTCACACAAAATGGCCCATCCATACACTACTAGTTGTTCATTATGTTAATGTCACTTCTTGTTTCTCTTTGAGATCTGACAAATGCTCGTTGTCACAAACGTCTACCAATAACCATAAGTAACATGGAAATTTAACCCTTTTATTGGTTCACTGAAGTGTCTTGATTTTCTAATAACTGGTTTGGGCTGTTAGACTAAAACCCCACATAGCGGGCCACAGCAAAAAAGCGCTGAAGGAAAAACCATGGCGGCAACACACCACGGTTTTTCCTGCTGCGCTTTTCACAGGTCTGAAGACTTTCTATTTCAACTATACTTATAGGGAAACTGCCGGCATTTCCATAGGTATAATTGACATGCTGTGATTTCCAAAACCTCAATGGCTTTGGAAATCACAGTGTGTCCACTGCACCTTGCTGCGACTGTAAAACGCTGTGTTTTTCCGTGCCGTTTCCGCCGCAGCCAAACTTCCGCCAAGGTTTTTCCCACATCACTTTTTTGCTGTGGGACGCTACGGGGGCCTTAGCCTTAAAGAGGAAATATGTATCAGAACTTGGTGGTAAGCCTGTAGAAATGACAAATAATTCCAATTTTATACATCAGCCAGTATTACAGGCTATTCAGTAGTTTCATTGTTAAACATTATTCAATGCAATTCTGTGGATTTTTTTTCATATCCACCGGTGTAACCGTATTGTTTCCTAAGAGCACACAAGGCAAACTGACAAAAGAAAGGGATCATTTTGAGGATGATCATATGTGTACGGTGCCTTTTGTGTTATGAATGACTCCTGATGTGAGGAATTATTTTGCTGCTCCCAGGAATCTTGACTCCACTGAATGTGCTGTGAAGTGTATTGCGAGGTTTGGTGGCAGGCAGCTCATCATATTGATCCTAGAAAGCAGAGCAAACAAAAGTATTCTGTTGAATACATTTCTCAATGTTACAGAGGTATTTTTTTTATGACATGTGAAATGTCTATAGCTGATACAGCAATTTAATGAAATGTTGGTCCTTTAAAAACTCTTACAATTCCTGACAACATCGGTGAGTCACTAGGCAAGTAGATTTATTTTACAGGTATATACCTGTATTTATAGCTTAAAGTGTTTTTAGATAACATTTAATTCACATTGCTACAGTAGTAGACATTAGTTTTTTATAGTAGTTTTTATAATGGTGTTAGTAGATAACAAGAAGAAATTAAGTGAAAGAAGGCTGGTCCAACACTTATCCAGCATTATGGCTTTTGCATCAAAATTACTTTGTATGATACCTATTTTGCAACGTTTGTAATAGTTTACTGACTATACTGCTGAATCTGGGAGAGCTGAGAAGGGGCCCTGCTGCCATAGGGCTTGGTGCAGGTGCATCATTTACCCTATGGTTAAAGCGGTCCTGAACCAATATAAGACATTTTGACAAATTTGTCACAAAAAAACATGTTACAATAGTAAAAATTGGCATAAAAATCTAGTTAATATGAATCGACACTATGTTGACAAAGCAGAATTACATTTTTAAGCCACAATCACAACAGTTATTTTTTAAATCATAAATCTTTTGTAAACAGAGGATGGAAGAGAACTCACCCCAAATTCTTGTCTATCTGGGAAGCTCTTCCTGCAAAAGATCCCCCCTAATGTAGAACTATCTCTGTTTATATAATATAGTTCTTTATCACATCCACATAAACACATTATTACGTTATTTTACGCTAAGTTCACACTAGTGCTGTCACTCTGTTGATTGGTTCCATCAGGGGACCCCAACAACAGAGAGGCGGACTGCTAAATCAGCTGTTACACATGGAGCCCGCAGACCCTATTAACTATAAAAAAGAGAAAAAAAGGAGGCTCCAAGTAGGGTACGCAGACCCCTCTTGCATGTGGAAATTATATAAACAAACATAACAAAATACAAGAAGCACATCAGTTAAATACATGGAAAATCACAAGACAGTTAGTCTCCATCCATCTCTCAGTCAATAGGGATAGGTGCTCGGTTGTCAGACCAGGGCAAATAAAGAAAATATGTCCCCTATTGATTTCATAGTGGTGCTGAACCAGCTCCCTCCCCCTCCCCAAGATCTAATCCAATTTTAATCATCCCTATGAACCCTTCAGACTCTCTAATAAATACCACTGTGTGGATAGAATATGTCTCGGGACAGTCCTCATTGGGGTGTACAACAGGGCACAGAGTGACCATTGGGCACAAAAGCTCACTTCTTATGTATTATCTGAATAATAGCTGGATCCCTCACCCAGTCATAGCCATTACAGGAGAGACAGGCCAGGTTATAAAGACTTATGTTGGGGGTTCCCATCCCACATTTCTTCCTGGATGCCATCAGTTTATGTATCGTTATGTATCAGTAACATGAACGTTTTTCAAAAGGAGTGGTAGTGTTTGCAGGGGGGAAGAGAAGTATGGGTATGCTTATCATTTTTAATAGATAATTCCTTCCCAATAATGACAGCGGACAGACACTGGACTCCACCTCTTCCTTCCCTGAGCAGCCGTATTGTCAATCGTCAAAATTATCCTCATAAGATTTGTTACTGCAAAATGGCCCTTCAGAAATCCCACCTAAGGTAACCCTGTAGTATAGAATTATGGCAGCACACAAGGTTGGGGGTTACTTACCTCTCTAGTGCCTTATAAACGTCTCCTTTATAGCTGTCTGGACCCGGGATCTTACCTACAGAGGGATGTCATATAACTGTCTGTACATCTGGAGCTGATACTGGAGCATTCAGTTTCTCCAGCTTGGTTGGAGTCAGCTGGGGAAAAGTGACATCATCAAGAAAGTTTTGCCCCTTTTTGCATTTATTCCAAGAGATATAAGTCAGAAAAGTATAGGGCCAGACATTGATTAATATCATGCGGGCTAGTCTGACTGTGTTCCAGATAATCTTGGAGGGCGACAATATGTTGTCTCTGTCTTTTGCCCTTCACCAAATTCACCAAGAGGCATCCTGATTTATCCCCCCAAACGACAGAGCTCCACTTCCTTATGTTAACCAAAAAAGGGATTCCCTACAAAAGATTGTTTCGCTGCCTGCCATTCTGATTTCGTCTGTAAGAAGGGAACATCTCAGAACCATATACTGCAGGGGTAGGCAACCTTTTCTGTTCGGCATGCCGATTTTAATAAAAAAATCAAAGATGAGGTACTCAGAGTGCCGGTCAATAATTGTAAGTCTGACGACCCCTAAACTAAAGTCATATACCACAAACCATAACACAGAAGTGCTGCCACAAGATGCTTTAGGACACATGCGTTTACTGCTATTTCCTGGGACGCTCCTGTACTTTCTGATTAGAAGCAATGAAAGTACATGTACAGCCGCCAATTAGTGGTAAATGTGTCCAGGAGCACCGTATGGCGGCATCCTTATGGTCAAAACACATTATGTATCTGGATGCAGCTATATTCTTAGGCCACTGGAACTTTTTCATTCGATGTAAAACTGGTTCATTTTTGCACAAAAAAAAAATAAAGCTTGAGTTTTCTGTGCAAAAACACATCCTTAATATAGAAAACACACCGTTATACAGAATAATTTCCCATAGTGGTCCCTGCACTGGTATTATGTCCCACAGCCATAGCAGTCCCTGCACACAGTATTATGTCCCATAGCGGCCTCTGTACATGGTATTTGTCCCATAGCGGTCCCTGCACACGGTATTATGTCCCATAGCTGCCTCTGCACACAGTATTTGTCCCATAGCGGCCCCTGCACATGGTATTTGTCCCATAGCGGCCCCTGCACACAGCAATATGTCCCATAGCGGCCCCTACACACGGTATATGTCCCATAGCGGCCCCTACACACGGTATATGTCCCATAGCGGCCCCTACACACGGTGTAGGGGCCGCGCCTGAAGACGTACAGAGCGGCTGCGGAGCGTGGAATGGTGAGTAACATTGTTTTTTATGTTTCATCACCTCCCCAGGAGCTCCGCTTATTATACTCAGGGGTCTGAAGAAACCCCACAGTATAATAATAGCAGTTTAGTTTCGGACGTGTTTGGTCCGATCGAAACTGCTGGGTGAGGACTCCGCTGCCGTGCCAGGGAAATAGGCCTCGCGTGCCAAGAGTGGCACGCGTGTCATAGGTTGCCGACCCCTGATATACAGTATATGCAGCTCTTAAATCAGCACTAACAGCACTAGCTTTTTTTTCAGGCCATTAACATGAGTAAGTTGGGGGTATGTTCATGGGCATATTCTCGATTTGTCCCTGAGTATTCCCAGAACCACTGTGTCAGGAGTTTTATAAAATTTTAATTGCTGAGTAACTGGGAGAGGAATCTCCATAGTATGTTCATTCCTTTGGAGCATGAGTCAAGTAGATTCAGAGAAACTGGAGAATGATCCAATATGACCATGTCCTTAATGATGATTTGTCTGGCTCTAGTTAACAGGGATGGGCTCAAACAAAGATATTCTATGTGTAACCACAAATCATTTGTGAGTAGTGGGTGAACTCTCTGTCGTTTGGGTAAAGATGTCCTCAGCCATCCGTGAGGTGGCATGTTTGTAACTAGGGGTTAGTTCTTTGACATCATGTTAGGTGGAACACCTGGTTTCTGTCATCTAACTCTGATGCCCCATGTTCAAATCCCCAACACCAATTTATGAGGTACATTGACCCCCAACAATTTATTCGTCAAAGAATCAATAAAAGGTTTTTGCTTACTGTTTAGTGCATAAATGTTGTAAAGACTAAGGGAGGTATTTCGAGTAAGTCATAGTCATGTGATGTACTCTACCTTTCGCATCGCTAGAATGTTGCAAGACTCTCTTACAGAGAGTTCTCAAGTAACCTATTTGTGCAACTATTAACCTGAGTAACATGGATTTCCCCACATGCAACAAACTCAGAAACCGCAGTAACATACACATCATGCCCACTTCCCTTCTTCTTGACATTAAGGCTCAAGCACTCCCATCCCCATTTTAACAAAAAAAAAACAACCAGTGGATTAACTATGTAATTAAGGATACATCATTTACCCCTAGCAGAAAATATTAAGGTATACTGTATGTAAGATATTAACAGTTCTATGGGCGACACATGGAGACGAGGAGTAAAGAACCTGTTTGGGAGTTCGGAGTGAAATACTCACCATTCAATCAGTATTAGTAAAGTCATCTTCTGTCGTGGATAAGCATCAAATAGGACACCCTGCATCCCTGCTGCGTTACCTCTTTTGTAGCTGCGCTAGATTCTCTTGGAGTATGCTAAGTAATGTCTCTGAGAAGTCTGGGGCAAGATTTCTCACATTCTCAAGTGCCAAACTTTTATAGTCTATGTCCAGGAGGCCACTCAAAACTGTGTCTTGGACCTGAGTCTCTGGACCATATAGCCTCTTAATTATATCAGTGGTACAGCAGGGGGTGGGAGCATTTTTCTTACTGCTTCTCAAAATATAGTGGTCAATAATAGTCCTTGTTTTCCCAAGATAGGGTCCCCCCGATTTTTGAGAGACAGGTAGATCTGTATGCTGGGGTTGTGGCCCGTAGGTTAGCAGTGCGGGAGGAGAGCTCTGCTCACCCAATCTTACATGTCAGCCCCAGAACCGGAAGTCTTGATGATTATGCATATATTCATGATGTGTTGAGTTCTATCAGCTCATCAGCAAAATTTACTAACTCCATGGTTCTATTTCATGGTCAGCCAGGAAATCCATCAGATGATCATGCAAAGCTCAGTCAAGAGAATCTGTGTTCAGTGTGTAGCTGTTCTCTTTTCAGCCTGTATCTTCAGGGGGCTAGAAGCTAACTTCTTGAATGGTAAAGATGTCATTTTCTTTCTCTTTTTGTTCAGCTTTATCTTCAGAATAGTGCTAATCCAACGCTTAGGTCTGGTTCCCATCTGGTTTTGTGATTTCTGCAACAAAGTTAGGAGTGGAAACTAGTTCAGGCTCCACTTCACCACCATTTATTTTGGAGGCAACTATGATTTTCTCGCTGGAAACTTGTCAGTTAAACCTCTGTGCCATTAATTTCTAATTCCTACCCATTGGACATCTTGAGAAAGTTCTTCATTAAGAAATTCTGCCAATGCTTTGTCACCATCAATGTGAAGCCCCCCACATCCGTATGACACAGTCCGGAACCTCATGTACGGATTCAGGAAGGTTGGTCTGAAAATACTGTTGGCTCTGCCATTTTGCCTCAATGATCACAAGGGCTCAGGTAGCACCATGACTGCTGAGCAACAGCAGTTGATGGACAACTGCTACTCTGGCTTTGGCTATGAGCAGGGAGCTGGACAGAGAGGAGAACATGGTGTGTCAGCAGTAACTCATGTGTGTTTGACATTACTTTTGTGTACAGCTTCTCTTTTTACATTGATTACAAAAAGTGCAAAACCTACACATGGGCCCCCAAGTGATACATCGTCTATGATACATCCATCAAACATTATAATTGTGAACATAATTCTGTGCTACCTAATTACAACAATGTTATAGTCATGTACATGTGTGCTCTTTGAATCTTTTGTAACTTCCCATATAACTATACCACTGTTTTAGGACCTGCATCAAAGTGAGAATAATCTCAGTGTAAAGTAGAATTTGGAACATTTCTCATTCTAATAAAATATCTGCCCAATGTGGATTATTATTTAAAGCTGCCCATAGATATGCCATAATTCTTACCCAAATCTGTCAATTTACACGCTATGATTTTTCATGTAATTTAATATTTATAATCACACTTATTGATTATAGATGACTGTTGGCTACCCAAAGTTAATGACAATATTATAAGGCTGGAGTCACGTTGTTATAATATGTCCTTATTGTATGGACTGTATTACAGCTGCAAATCTTATCTCAACTACAGATCTAATGAGTAATAAAGTCCATAAAATAATCCAGAATACAGCATAAAGGAATTCATTGTTTACAATCATTGTAATCACCAAATTGGCTCTTTGGCAAATTCCATCTAAACAAAGTCTTAAAGCTATTGATACAAGCAGATAATCAGCCAGATTTGATAGACAGCATGTGAAATTGTTACACAATAGATGAAACAAATGAGAAATTAGGAAGCCAATTATCGGGAGCTAGCTTCACAGCAATGCTCATTCCCAATAATTGTCTAATTGTGCTGTGGATCAGGCAACAATCTAGCAAATACTCATTGGTTGGCTAACTGCATCTTTTATATTGTGGTCAGCATGTCACCCGTGTAAACAGGTATGTGTTGCCAATAAGCAGTGCAATTAACTAGTAATGGTTCCTCCCTGTATACTTTCTATAGGCCAGTTTAAGGGCTGATGCAAATGAGTACCGATAAACAGTGCATGTTTATTGTCAATCATCCTTGCATTGGGCAACCTACCAGTACATTCGGTGTGTGTCTATATTCAGCAATTGCTAATGCAAATATCTGCTCATGTAAATGGGCTTTTAGTTTGTCCCTACATATCAGGTTGTCCCTGATTCATCTAAAGTCTTCATCGGAATCATGTGTGATAAATTGCTGGGCATCAGACAGAGATCTATAACAGCTATAACAGCATAAGGTCATGGATTTTCATCTTTCACTTTCAATTCCCTTTTGAATCTCACAGCAGAGCAAAACATTTGCCTCCAGTGGTCCACCACCATAAACCAAGTTCTTCAATGATACAAGGCTTTTAAGTTGTGCAGAAGGGCACAACAGCCAGTGTCTTAAAGCCTATACACACAAATACACATAAGAAAATTGTTGGCCATACTATACAACTTCAGTGGGACTTGCTGTCTTTTATATATGGGGACTCCCTACCAACAGACAGTGTATTTCCATACCTAGTCCTTTGTTCTCAGAGGAAGTGGCAGTGAATATAATCCAATAGTCCAACATAGAGTCATAATAATGGATGCAAGGTCATAAAAGATGAAGAGTTAGGACTGCATTAGGTTGCATAAGGAATAGAAATATTATATAATGAACCTTGCTTATTGAACATATGATATATATGATGACTAATATACAGATGTAGCAAAGTTTAAAATCACACTTTACACATTAACAACACTGTGACACAGAGTGTTTTCACAAATTTTTCAATGACTTTCCATTGGCTTTTGTTGCTTATTGTAATAAGATATCATGATGCAGCAAGTTGTCATGCTGCAGAATGTCTAGTTGAGGCTAAGGTACGTAGGAAAATATAGCTAAGAAACGCTGTGTTACTGCAATGTGGGGTCTTAGCTTAACTCTGCTACATCTGCACACATTTTATAATAAACAATATTTAACTTGGATACATTTCTACAAAGTTAGGCCCCTTGCAGACGACCTTGGGCTAGGTCAGTGTGCTATCCAGGTTTTTCCCGGATAGCACACTGTCCCAGTCATTTCTATAGGCCAATGCACATGACCGTGTATTGCATGGATCAATGTGCAGGCCGCGAGTCCGGGCCGCAAAACTCAGGAAAGATCCTATTTGTGTTTTGCAGCCGTGCTTCCTTGGCTCCTATTCATTAAATGAATGGAGCCGTGGAAGCATGGCCGGTGCACGGACGGCACATGGATGACATCCGTGTACTGCCCGTGTGCTGGCCATGCTGTTCAATCACAGCCAGAGCCCAGCACACAGTCGTGTACAATCAGCCTAAGGCAATGTTCACAGAGCATATCATTTTTTCTCACTGATGACTTTGGATTTATGATTGAGACTCTCCTTTTATCATGAGAATATTATATTAATTTGTGTAGATGCTGAGCTGTGTATTTGTATTTGTGATCTTGGGTAAAGATATCTTGATTTCAAATCAAACACTATGGTAATGCCTTTGCCTTGGGTAACTTATTTCCCTAGATGTGCATCACCCATGGGGACTAATTATTTCCAAGTAATTGTACGTGTTTCTGCATCACAATATGACTGAATATTTACCAGTGCATTTATAACTGTGATTCAACAAATGGCCAACAATTGTTGGTCAATAAGTAATAATGAGAGGTTAATTCTCCATTGAGGCTCTAAGTATTTTAATTTCTTATAGAGCTAAAGCCAGACTTCATTACTCAATGTACATTCTACTCTAAATCAGATAATCTGTTTAGATATCACTGTTAATAATTACCTACCAGAGACAGAAAGGAATAAGCCTTTGTTTTCAGAAGGATTTATTTGATTGCTGCATTTAAGAACAAAGGTGAGTTTATCATTTGCGAAGACGACAGAGCTCCCCGTATCTCATGCGTCTGCGTATATTCCAGACAAATGTTTATCGATGTTAGAACAACTTTGTAACCCAGCTTGAGCTAAAGTTAATAAAACAAGGATCAAGTATTTCATAACAAGTCTACTTTATGAAGATGTTTATTTAGTTGTCCTGTCGTAAAGCAACACATTTAAAGCACATTTTTAGTGATTTGAGCAAAAATCATTGTAAGTACTGTATGTCTCACAGGGGCTATAACAATTGCTATAGTTTTCTAACTCTTTTTTTTTTTCCTGTTCTAATACACTACTGTAAGCTACACATAAGCTGCTCATTCCTTTTAACTTATGTGACAAAAGGAGTCTTAAAGTTTAATTGTCATTTCACTTTATTTTGTTATTGTGTAAGGGGGTGTTGGTCGCAACTGGCATTTTAAAAAAGTCACAAACATAAGGTTTGCAAAGTTTATATCCCACAAAAGTGGTGTAAAATATTAATAAATCTATCCCAATTGTGCATTGCCGGTATGCATTGCTGATGTATTAGGTGCCAAAGGGGGAGGGGGTGGCTCCGGTCTCTTCATAAATCACCCACCCAGAATAGAAATCTGCACCATAAGGAGTATGTTGCCGCGATTTGTCCGCCCCTCTCACATTTGTACAATGTGGCAAGATGACATGGAACCTGGGTTGTGGTGAACGTTTGGCCGAGGAAAGGATCTTGCACCAAATGTGCGCCACCATATTATCCCTCTATGCCAATCTGGCATATAGGGATTGATAAATCTGGTGTAGAACGTTTAATAAATCTCCCCCAATGTATATGGGATGCACTCTCGGATCTGCTTATATAGGCTAAGTTCACATCAGTCCATTCTTGTGATAATAATGGACTTAAAATACTAATATAATGACAGATGTAGGCAGAGTATCATTCACTGTAATGTTTTTTTACTTTTCAGATGGAAGATAAAGTCCTAAAGGTATGATTATATGTTCCCTCTAAAACTATAACACAACAGACAGCGGAAAGCTTCTATCTTGTTTTTACATTACAATGAATGGTGATGGATGCAAACACTATGTGTTCTGTCTGCATCTGTCATTATATTAGTTCCACAGTCTGTTGTTCTGATCCTATGACAGATCAGAATGACAGAGTGATATGAACTTAGCTCTAGAGCATTGCTTGTCAGAAATGCAGACCCTGTTTTCTACTAGAATGACCTAAAATAGGTTTAGGCTATGGCCCCACATAGCGGGCCGCAGCCAAAAAGCGGTGCAGGAAAAACTACAGCAGAAATGCATTGCAGTTTTTCCCGCAGCGCTTTGCATAAAAAGTCATCTGAGTTTTCATCTGAGGACTTTCTGCTTCAATTATACCTATAGGGAAACCACCGGTGTTTCCATAGGTATAAATGACATGCTGCGATTTCCAAAAATGCAACATTTTGGAAATCGCAGCATTTACATTGCGCATATTTTTCTGCAATGTGTGGATGGGATTCACTAGAACAAGGACAGTAAAACGCTGTGGATTTTGCTGTGGTTTACGCCACATAAAGGCCCTGGCCTTATAAAATATGCTATAAAAAAGTTCAACAGTCATCCCTTGTGATAAAATTGTCCAAATGATTTGTCTTTGAGTTGCATCTCCTATCATATACCTAAGTTTTCGTAATCTACATAAGATATAATGAGCTGACCAGCACTTTCAGTTTTTACTAGTAAAACTTTTTTGGATTTTGTGGACTTCTCTTAACAATAAATCCATCCAGAGATAATCACTAAGCTCTAGTTAAAGATAGATTACATCTTTATTATTATTTATTGCTTTTATAATTTTTTTTTATTTATTTTACTCAAGTACATTTACATATCCTCTTTTTATAAAAATGTGTTTTACCTTCTAAAAGAAGCAATGAGTCTCTACTCTGAGTCCATTTAATCTTTTTAATGTTCAGCAGATACTTGTTGCCACAATTTCCTAGGTGACTATTGCCTACCCTGACCATAGGATATATTGGAAGGTCTGTTTAAGTCCATGTTTGTGTTTGCTATAATGAATATATAAAAATTGTTAACCAACATTAATAATTCTAATTCATCAATCTTATTGGTAAGACTTATAGTGTCATTATAACAATTTTAACTCCTCTCACACTAGTTTCTTTACTAGATAATATTTCTCTGTCTTGTCCGCTATCTCAGTTTTTGGCTCCTCCGCAGTTCCTAATTTAATCACCACTTCAACCCCTCTTGTCCCAAACATAGCTACAACCTTCACATTTATGTGCACCTATCTGTAGAATCTTTAACCATAATTCATGAAATCAGAGAACCATAGAGTTATAGTATGGGTATATAGATATCTATAGGTAAGGTATGGTACATGAGATTTTAGTAGCATTTTGTTGGTTTGATCTACGATTATATACAGATCTATACAAATTACAAACTCAGTAATCCAGAGTATTTGAAGATCTAATAATTAAAAACTTCTACTTTCATGTAAAGAATTGCAAAATAATTGAGTTTTGTTCCTTTTCCAGATAACGCGTGTATGGACAGTCATAGGGAGGTAACTAAAAAGTTGGCAAGCAATAGGAATTGTGAAATAATTAGAAATGAAACTATATACACACCCACTCTGGTTTCCTCTGCTTTGTTCACTGGGCTGCAGCAATGACATGCCAGTATTCCCTATGCCACCTGTCCAGTCAAATAAACAAAGCCCGTTTTAGAGGGCTAAACCATTATCACAGGAAGCAATGGGAATAAAATGAGCGAGTATAGTTTATTTTCTTATTGTATCACTGCTCCTGGCTTTGGACAATGTTTGGTTACCTTGTGAAACCCCCTTAAGAAAAACAATGAACAAAATTATCATTTGCCTCCTAGTTATATTAATGCACAAAAGCATACCTACTTTCTTTTCTAAAGTCTAGACATTATTGTGAGATGGTCCAGATTAAGGAACATTTATAATCTTCAATAGGTCAATCACATTTAGCAGGACATTCTATAATATATTATAATTGCTGCTTTCTTGTACAAAATGCTCATTTCAGCTAATATGCTTCAAGTGACTTTGAAAGCATAACTGCTGCAATTTTAAATATAATGCCATTTGCAAGAGATTTTGACATCCGAAGAATGGCTAAATCCTAATGCTGAACAGAAGTATATAATTTCCAAACAGACAGAAGAAAAATATACATTGACTTTATCATTTCATCTCATTTTATCAACTGAGGAATATTAAAAAGTAGCGTACATCTCCTATAACTATAAAGCCAAGTGAATTAGTGTTTCTAATAGTGATACCTGATTTTTCTACAGTATCAATACATTGATGGTAAATTCATTAGGATAGTGCCACTTTAATATATTCTCTAATTAAAAGTGGATCTGTGAGCTTAATATGCTGCCTATGTAAAGGTAGCATATTACAATTACAGGTTTGTATGCTTAATAGCCAATAGGATTTAAAAATGATGTTTAAGTATTAGGAGAATTGAAAGAACTCAGCAGTCACTTAGTTTAAGAGCACTAGATGAAGGCACCAGACTCCTAAGCTATTCTCAATATTTTTTTTCAGTGTTCCTAGTAGCCAAATGGCATAACCTTTTTGGTGCCATTTTTACTAGGAGTTTCAACCTGTAGGTGTAAAATGCTGCCATTTTACACCTACAGATACACTGACAGCTACACTTTAAAATAAAATTCCATTTTCAGCGAGTGAAACATTTTTAATTTCTAGAAAAAGAGAAATAATTATGCATATGCCGTAATACTGTTGTTTAGACAGGGGCCCCATGTTGCAAAAATGCTGCGTTTTACATTACCTGCAAGATGGATGGGATTCTGGCTAATTGCATCCACACATTGCAGAAATTTTTTTTTTTGTAAATCACATCCTGTCAATTATACCTATGGAAACACTGCCGTTCTCCGTATAGATAGAATAGAGGCAGAAAGTCCGCAGAGGAAAACTCTGCAAACTTTCTGTAAAAAATGCTGCAGAAAAAAATGTGATGTGTTTCCGACGTGGTCTTTTCTGCAGCGTTTTTGGCAGCTATTCCCTCCGTGAGGCCTTAGCCTCTTTATGGTCGCATCACATTTAAATGACGCTTGGGTGTTTCTAAAGAAGAGCAGCCTGCTCCCTCCTCTATCCATTACTACTACTACTACTACTTGGTTTCTTTATTTTCAGAAATAACTGAAAAATAGCAAACAAATAGCTGAGAAGAGCCAAAGTGATCATAATATAGGAGATTCAAGAAACATTGGATTGCAAATCTAGATTATGATGTATCTAAAAAGATCACTGACACAGAAAAAGAGAAATCTGAGCACAATAAGGAAAGATGCTTGCTGTCTAGGAAGTCCCATCAGCAAAAACATAACAACCAGAAGCAGATACATATATATACTAGATTTTTCTTACATTGTATGCTGGGAGAAGCTGCAGAATCCTCTCAGTACAGTGTACAGGGAAAGATGAGTTCAGACATGTACAAGCTGTGAGGAGAGACTAGCCCCTCCCCTCTCCATTCACTGTGTGAAAAAATCATCTCCTCCTCCTGCCACTTACTATGAGCCTGTCTTGATTTTGAAGATAACTAAGGATGGAACTTCCCTAGTAACAGGTAGTGAACAGCAACATAAGTTAGAAAAGAGACACCTAGTGGCAGCAACTTTAGAGTGGTTTTTCAGACAAAATATAGCAACATTTTTAAATAATGTGTGCTACATTTGGTGCAGAATCACATGCTCTATTAAATGAGAATAAGTTGTTTGAAACATTAGTGACCATTTAAGAACAGAAGCTGAGCCACTGTGATCACTGCTGTGACAACCTTTCTGACCTGCTGGATAGACAGTATTGCCAGAGTGAAAGCAATTTTGTATAATGATTTTTTTCTTGTATATATCTGGGCAAATAGAGAAAAGGCAAAAAGAAAAAAAAAAAAGACAGGTGAATGGGTTAAACAATTAAATTGGTTTTCAAAGTCTGTATGTCTGGAAATCAATAAAGTATGGGTACTAGCTTCAGAAACTGGTCTAGTATGACAAATGCCTTCTGTTATTTAACACAATGTAAGCATTTATGATAATGATTGGGGAAACTCCAGATAATATTACCCAATATGTTGTCATATCTTTTGATTACAAAATACAATGCCTGGCACCTTAATATAGACACATTCTCTACCCTGACATTGACAGAGAGATGTCCCATCTTTATACCCAATAAACTAATCTAAATTTTGTGTTATCTTACTGCAATGTTTTACTAGGGCAATGCCTGGTAAGAAAAGCCCAGCATGTTTCATTGCAGTAACTATGATTGAGATGGTATGATTTTACTAGCAATCCTGAATGAGTGGAAAATCTTCATGTAGTTATTATTGGCAACCAATTGCTTTTAGTCATTAATGTGCAGTGGTTATCCTTGGAAGTGGTGAGGAATCCAAAACGAAATGTGAAAAACTACATAGATAGATAGATAGATAGATAGATAGATAGATAGATAGATAGAGATGAATAGAGTTGGGAGAATAGGGAAGTGAACCTTTAGGAATTACCTGGATTACCTGGACTTTTAATTATGGACATAAGATTGGAACTACTCGTTTCACAGGTGGTTTGTCCATTTAATAAAGGTACACAGAGCCTGGTTACTGACAAATGTGTTAAGAATATTTGGTTAGTATGATAGAGACATGTGAAGCTAGAAAATTCCATAAAAACATTGCTAAAAATCTAAATGTCCATCAATCCATAGTTAGACAAATTGTCTACTAATGGAAATAATCATATACTGTCCCTACCTACCCTAGAAGTGCACATCTTAATCTCTCCATCACCACAAGAGTGCAACAGGCAATTTTGAAAGAGGTGAGAAAGAATCCAAGTGCAAAAGTAAAAAGCCTACTGAAGACTATACAAACTGTGAAAACCTCTGATCATGTGTCCACTATTAGAAAGACAGTGACCAGTAGCTCTACCTGCCACCGATTTCACACCCTCCAAGCACGATTTAGCCACGCATTTACTCGCGGCGGCAAAATTTCTGATTCTGCAAAAATGGCTACAGACTGTGGTGCCGACTTGGAATGGGTCGCTAGAGTAAATGAGATCTGTAGATTTGAAGAGCTCTCTAGTTGGGTTTCAGGTACCTGCAGTAAATTCCTCAGGACCTGGAACCCATGGCTCAAATGCATGGGCCAGTTGTAATTCTCTAGTGGCAGCCCTGGACCGCATTTCTGTGAACTCTCGCTCTCCTATAATCCCCCTTTCAACTGTATCCGATACTATGTTGGTGGTGTGCTGTCTCTTGCTCTTTTTTCGCTGCTCATTACTTTTACTTTCCTTTCCAGGTTTAAACGTGCGATTTTCTACAATGATGTGTCAACGAAGGGTCGCGGGAAGCCATGGGGAGCAGTAGATCAGGAACAGTATCAGTAGCAGAGTTGGGGAACAGGTCAATTAGAATTATAATCAAAAAAACCTTGCAGGAACTGGATAATCAAGAACCTATGTTGCTCAGGAACAGTACAGAGGACTAAGTAAGTATAAGTAGAGCAGATAATTCTGAGATTGGCTAGGAGGTACACAGGTGTGCCTGCTAACGCTCAAGTTGCTTAGGGGGAGGGTCAGTCTGTTCTATGGGCTTCACCAGCAACAGCAGCAGGAGGAAAATATTTATGTTAAGGAAAATTTTATGTTAAACATATTTTTTTAATAATTTTTGGTGAAACTTTTTAAAAATGCTGTTATTATCTATATTTTAAAAATCCTGCAGTTCAGATTCTGTCCACTAAGCCAAATGATATGATGGTTCTTCTTGTGTTCTATAGGAGATTCCTTTGCATTATCCACTTCACTTATCAGCACACTGATGATCACATCTATAATGTATATGTAGGTAAGACATAGAATTCACCAGTCACAATAGTGATGTCACAGCTTATCTACTCCCCTCTCTACACAATGACCTTTGCACAGGTCACAGAGCATGCTGAGAAAACTCTCCTATAGAGGTCAATAGGGTTTGCTTCACACCATTGTATCTATTCCCCATGGTCCATCTGCAGGAGACAGTAAGTCACAAACTATTTTAGGCTTTCTGGCAAGATTTGGATTTGCATGGAAACATTAAAAACATCACAAAAAATCTTAAAAATATGCCTAATATAAAAATGTGATTTAAATAATAACTAATTTCCTGGCCATACGTTCCTTTTAATTCAAGAGGTTGTTTCCTTTTTTCCTGCACTGTGGGTGTGTGGGGGGACATATATGAAAGTCTATGAAAAAAACTGCCCCATAGCAACCAATCAGAGCACATTTCATTATTGTGCTTGGGCAAAATTAAAGCTGCATTGTGATTGGTCCCTATGTGACAGTTTCAGAACTCTTCCCAAATGTGTTGAGTGACAGATCTGAATAGTGTTGGTGTGTTATTAGATTGTGATCTGTACTTGTGACTTAGATAACAATCAGACCACATTTAATTAGTAATAAATGCAGAAATCCAAGTAATTACAAATGGGTCACTTACTTTTTCTTGTAACTGTATATAAATTGATAAACTGTTTGTTACATTTCAATATAATACTTTGTAGTACAATAATAATAATAATAATAATAATAATAATAATAATGTCATTAGTAGTATAATTTTATAATACTTTCTTTGTTTGTAATTTGAAGGTCAGGAATATGCTTTTAAACTGTATTTGCTTTAGTGTGTCATGAATTATGCATAATTTGATGTTCGCACACAAGAGACTTCCCATGGCCCACTAGTGTCCTATTTCAACAATAATGTATTCAGTAAATGTTGCTGACAATTCAATTGATAAGATTACACAGACAGTACAAATATAATATCTAAACAAAAACTTAACCAAGTTATTAAAATCAGCTAAATTGTCACTCAGTATTGATAATTTTACTCAGCAGGTCTTAAGATATTCTGTACAGTTGTGGGGACATATACATGCTACACTTTAATAACTTTTTTCTATAAATGTCAAAATTTTTGGATTATGTGCTCTATAGAGTTATCTGCTTTTCTGCTATTCACATCATTCATTATTATTTCCTAAGGGTGTGTCCACATATTTTATCAATACCTTCCCAGTAGATAAACTGGTTTGTGAGACTAGGTGAACAGCTTTGATTGGCTTCCTTTTATGCTGTATGTAGATCAACTATAGCCAAAATATGGCCTTATAGTAAGTATAATGAAAAGTCAAAATCAATTCTGCCACATTCAGAAGAATAAGTCTTGCTAGGAAATGAGGACAAAAAAAGCATTCATGAATATAAGGCAAAGGCCCCATGTTACGGAAAAGCAGCTTTTTTGTTGCACATTTTGCAGTAGTTTTTTGAACCAAAGCTAAGAGTGGCTACAAGAGATATGGAAAATATATAGTAATTACTTATATTTTTCCCCTCTGCTCAATCTAGTCCTGGCTTAGGCTCAAAAAACTGTAACAAAATCTTCACCCAAAAAAGCAGTATTTCCACAATGCGGGGACTCAGCCTAAAGCCTTATGTAGCATAAATGTTGCGATTTGGCCACGACAGAAATACTGCAATAAACCGCAGCATTTTACAGTACCTGCAAAGTGGATGGGATTCTGGCTAATCCAATCCACACATTGTAGAAAAATATCTGCAGCAGAAATGCTGTGATTTCAAAAACTGTTGCAAATCGCAGCATGTCAATTACACCTACGGAAACTCTGGAATTTTCCATATAGGTATAATAGAAGCAGAAAGTTCACAGAGGAAAACTCTGTGGACATTCTGTGAAAAGTGCTGTGAAAAAAAAAAACGTGATACGTTTCCACCCTTTTTTTCTGTGGCTTGCTACGTGGGGCCTTAGCCTAAAAGATAACAATGACCATGTGTTAGTAAATCCAAAGTTACATTGATCACACAAACTTTGATAACTATGTTTTTATCCATAAAGATAGTTGCGTTTTTCTGTTTTCTATAGGGGGGTCCTTTTGCAAAAGTGGTAGAAAATGTTTCCATAGTAGTTGTTACTTTCAGAATCACTTCTGAAACTGATAACCAATTGTCATTTTATTAGACTGCTGTATCAGTGATACAAATTTACCACCAAAAGTGGCAGCCAATATGGTAACATCTTCTGTTGTCACTTTTGCATTAATGTCTGCAAATGCAAATATTAAAATCTCTATATAAGTAATAAACATTACAGAACATAATTTCTTTGTCTGCTTTGGCTACTTTAGCTGCTGTTTTAATTTTTTGATTTACTTATATGACTTTTGACATTTTTTGAGAATATGTTTTATTAATTCTTAAAGTCAGTATTGGGTGTTGTATCAATTTTATAATCTTTAAAATTATATTATATTTTTTTCATATGGGATGATTTAAGAGAATTATGAATTTAAGAATTATGCTCTCCAAGAATAACTACTAGAGCAGTAGGCATAATAGTTTCTACAGGAACAGGATTACATTGACTTCTGTGTATGCACTGCTTCAATGTACTTAGTCAAGTGGAACAAAATTTAACATAATGCATTTTCAATGCATACTGTGGAATCAGCTCTATATGTAAAAAGCTATAGAACCCCTTTTATAATGCTGTAAATCATAAACCACTTCTGAGTTCTCTATAATATTGTCCTAATTGTCCTAATTTGCAAAACGCGACGATTTTGGAAATCGCAGCATGTCCGCTGCGCATATTTTTCCACAATGTGTGGATGGTATTCACTAGAATCCAAACTACTTTTCAGAGACTGTAATACGTTGTGTTTTTTTCTGCGGCGTTTGTGCCATGTGGGGCCCCAGCCCAATACTGTGCAGTGTCGCCAGTGATCTTTATATATATCTCTGTAAAGTGACGATCCCAACTTACTACACTATAACACTTTCCTACTTAAGATGATAAAAATATCAGTTAAAACTAAAACTATAAACACAATGTCCACCTTGGGTATTTATGGACATTGGATGCACGGTACCTTAAACCTTTCCTATTGGTAAGTACACACTCAGACTGTAAAAAATGTTAATAAAATAAACTTACATAACAATAAGCTTAAATGGTCATTCACCTTTCAATAAACTTTGTATAACTCAATAGTACAAGTGAATATAAGAAATTTTGTAACAAATATTATAACTTCTCACTCACTGTGTAATCCCTGCTGAATCCATCTTGGTTTCCCAAGATGGTCTGTCAGATCATTAAAGCATCAAATTACAGCTGACTATTGATGTTTATGGAGAGGGGATGGTAAGGGAGGAGGAGCTTCGTGAAAAGGAAGGACACACAAAGACATGCTGCTGTAGCTTATACTAGGTGTTTTATCTCACACTGAGCGCTTTATCGACATCAGTATTATTTTTAGTACAGCTGCTTAATGTCCTCTATTCTACTTTGGAGTGAGTGAGTGAAAGTTAGGGATTGTGTTTTCTTCATGTTCTGACATAGTATTCACAACATGGAACCAGAAGCAGATAGCTCTGTGCCCTTTAAAGTGACCGGGAGCTGGTACTGCAGCTCAGTTCTTATAGACTTCAATGGCAGCTGAGTTGCAGTAATGGCTCCAGGCAACTCTCCAGGGCATGGAGCTAGCTGCATACTATAAAATACATTGTACATCCTCGTGTATTTCCAGGTTGTATCCGTGTGCTTTCTATGTGTCACCATTTTTTTTTATTTGTGCCCGCACATGGGTGGTGTTCAAGTGCAATTAATTTTTTTTCACGGTAGAGAAAATAACAGTGCATGCCAGGTGATTTCTTTGAGATGTTTCTCTTGGTCCACTGAAAAAACAAACAAACAAGTGAATGGCTCCATTCACTATAATAGGTTCATGTGCTGTCTGATTTTTTCATGGACATCACACAGACACAAAAGTAGTTAGTGCGAAAGGACCCTTAGACAGATTTATTAATAGCAAAGACAAGAAATGACCAAAATTGTATAGACTTAATTTTCTTACTTCAGGACAGTCCAAAATGCAATTTATTGTAAGGCTAAGCCCCCAGTTGTGGAAATGCAGTGTTTTTCCTGCTATGGAGACGTAGTGGAAAAAAACGCTGCATTTTACAGTACCTGCAAACTAAATGAGATTCTGGCTAATACCCTCCACACATTGCAAAAAAAACAACATTGCGGAAAAACTGCATAATCAAAAATGCATGCGTTTGTAAATGCAGCGTGTCAATTTTACCTGTGGAAGCGTTTCCCTATAGATTTAATAAGGGAGGAAAAACCGCAGAGAAAACCGCAGCAAAAATGCAATGAAAAAAATAAATAAATTATATACAAATACGCATACAGTACATGGAATAACTGAAGCAGTTGTATTCAAAGAAAATAAATATAATCTCCATTTCCACCATTTCCATTTCAAGCTTTTTAAATAAGGTAAACAGAGTTTACTTCAACCATTACACATGTCCAACAACAACAATTCCCTTCTGCAAACCTATGCAGCTGAATAAACATAGACAGTTATGCGTGTTGACACCCACATATTCAGCATTTGCTAACTTCCGAATTTAGGATGAGTTTTGATATATATCACAGAGCACAAATAAAGCTATCACAAACTGCACTGAACTACTGAACTAGGGAATTTTGCTGGCATAAGTATTCATATCCTAAAAAAGGAAGTGATAGCTGAGATAAAAGCCATGCAGAGCTCTCAAATGCTTCCCATAGTTTTAAACAAACGCATTATATTCTACAGGGTGCTGTACTTTTTCTACATTTAGCTGTAACATAGTTTCACATTTTTATTAGTTTACATGTAAAAGGTAACAAATTCTGTTCATACCACTGGGGAGAAAGTACTATTGTTGAACCATTTAACTGCATTTTACACTAAGGAAGTATAATTGGCAATGCACATAACTAATATAGAGGAAAACCTGAAAAGCCAACATTGCAGAAGTTGGTGAAAAAAAAATCACAAGTGTTAGACCCTTTTACTTTTTAAATGAATTCTGTTCAAATTAATCCTGCACATGTTCAGGTATACACAATGTAGCAAATGAACAGGAACCAATGTTGGATCATTGGGTCACTCAAGCTAACTTTACATACACACGTGGACAAAATTGTTGGTACCCCTCGTTTAAGGAAAGAAAAAACCCAAAATGGTCACAGAAATAACTTGAATCTGACAAAACTGGAATTTGCCAAACTACATGTTGACAAGCCACAAAGCTTCTGGGAGAATGTCCTATGGACAGATGAGACAAAAATCAAAATTTTTGGCAAGGCACATCAGCTCTATGTTCACAGACGGAAAAAATGAAGCATATCTTGAAAAGAACACTGTCCCTACTGTGAAACATGGAGGAAGCTCTGTTATGTTCTGGGGCTGCTTTGCTGCATCTGGCACAGGGTGTCTTGAATCTTTTCGGGGTACAATGAAATCTCAAGACTATCAAGGGATTCTAGGGAGAAATGTGCTGCCCAGTGTCAGAAAGCTTGGTCTCAGTCGCAGGTCATGGGTCTTGCAACAGGATAATGACCTAAAACACACAGCTAAAAACACCCAAGAATGGCTAAGAGGAAAACATTGGACTATTCTGAAGTGGCCTTCTATGAGCCCTGGCCTAAATCCTAGTGAGCACTTGGAAAGAGCTGAAACATGCCGTCTGGAAAAGGCACCCTTCAAACCCGAGACAACTGGAGCAGTTTGCTCATGAGGAGTGGGCCAAAATACCTGTTGAGAGGTGCAGAAGTCTCATTGACAGTTACAGGAATCATTTGATTGCAGTGATTGCCTCAAAAGGTTGTGCAACAAAATGTTACGTTAAGGGTACCATCATTTCTGTACAGGCCTGTTTCATGAGTTTTCTTTTTTAAAAAATTCTGTTGAAGCATGGTTGAAAAGCAATGTCTGACTTTCATTTGTTCATTTTCATAGAATTTTTATATATTATTACTTTTGTTAGTTATTTCTGTGACCATTGTAGGTTTTTCTTTCATTAAACGAGGGGTACCAACAATTTTGTCAACGTGTGTAAATTGACACACGTGTGTAAATGACACATAATCATAGTATAATAGAATGTTATGCAACATTCTGATGACTACTATGGTTTCAGTTCCACCAATGTCAAGTTATTCACTTTCTATCAGTACTTGAGAACATGCATTGTTAAAATCTGAAACTAAAAACAGATCCAGACTTAAGCTGACTATACACATTAGATTATTGTTGGTCAAAACCTGACAATTTCTATGGGCCCAGCTGGCTCTTCCCTGACAATAGTTGATGGAAGTGAGAAGGATCAGGCACTTGGTTTTTACCATACCAATTCTGTTTTCTGGGAAAGGTATGCACATTATGCTGCCAATCTAAGATCTGAAATTAATAAACTTTTTCTCAATAATATTTAGAAGTTCTTTTTACTTGTCATCATTTTCTTTTTCAACAATTTTCTTTTGCATAAAAATGAATGTAAAGTAGTCTCAAACCTATCTGTAACTTCAGTTATCTCTTATATTATTTTACTTTATATATAGCAGTTAAAAGGTTATTCCCATCTTATAAAGTGATGGTTTTTCACAGGGGTTTGCTAACATTTTATGATCAGTGTGGGTCTAACCTTAGGAACTCTCACTGATCCTGAGAAAGAATTGTAGTGCGAAACCATTTCAAAATCTTCTTGCACAGCTTTGCTCCTGGCCATTGGCTGTGCAGAGATCTGCAGCATGGTCCCATTGGTTTGGCAAAAGTGCCTTTGTGCAGGGAGAAACAGTGAAACAGCAACAGTGCTAATGTAGCATTTCATCCCTTTCATTTTCAAGAATAGTGAGGGACCCAAGAATTGGACCTCCACCAATCAGCAAGTGATGGCATTACCTGGTAATGACATCACTTTTTTGGATATAATGTGTCCTATTACATGAAAGATTCCTAACTTACAAATGTTAGTGTGATTAGCCATGTTTCTGGAGGTGTCACAACTCTTCCTGAAGCTAAATTTCAGGAGAAAGAAGAATTCTGCATGTGTATGAGAGATTTGAGTGGAATTGCCATTGTGTTTGATTGACCAGGACTCAATTTTTTACTATTGAGTTTCTGGTGGTGCCAGAGATTGTAGTCCCAACTGCCCTATAGCAGTGAATGGAGTCCCAGTCACGTAAGCACAAAGGTGCACTATTCACATGAAGAAAGCATACAGCACTTTCAGTCCCCCATTCTCCTGATTGCTGGAGGACCAGGCAGTTGCACCCCTATTGATCTGAGAATTACCCAATCCAGCAGATAGGGGATACAGGTTCTAAAAACCAACTCAAAGAGATTTAAGAATACATTGGCTGGCAGCGTTGCCTCATACTGTAGAATTTATAATGAATAGAAGTTATAATGACATCACTAGTACTGAGCTTCTTCAGCCACTTGAGAGAGATGCAAAATGAATGCAAACTGTCTCTTTTAACAGCTGAGTTGTTGGCCTTCTGGACAGTTATTTAACTGGATGCAACGTGTTGTAAAGATCTGTAAGAATATAATCAGAAAACATGAAAATAGATTATTTGACCTGAGAAAGCTGAGAAAGGGAAATCTTTTAATAAGTAAAACATTGTACAGGAAAAAACTATTCCCATTGTAGCAATATCAAGTCTTGCTATTCATTGTAAAGTTGTCTTATCCAATCCTAATTCACAAATGGAAATCAGATCAATGATGTGTACTATAAACCTCTTTTTAAGGACCAAATCATGATTTTTACAATTTGAATCTAGCAATTTTTACTTTGATTACACATTTCTATTGTGAATGTCACTAAAAATAAATTCAAGCACAAGCAATATAAAGACAACATAAAGGCTGAAACTTTATTTTTCCAGTTTCATGTTGGCTTAGTTTCTTCCATTGCAAAATTGTCTGTATAGGGGAATACAGGATTTATCTACTCTTAAATATTTGTGCTACTTTGGTCTGATTAGCTGCAGAAATTTTGACTCTCTCTTCACTCATTTCCTGTTCACCTGTGTGTTTCGTCTACGATGAAAGTTGTAAGAGGTTTTTTTTTTTCCCCTAAAATCAAACTATGCACAGTATTTATGGAATATAGAGTGATCCCAAATAGAATCAACTACCTATGTATATAGTAATTATATTCATTTTACACACACATACATATATATATATATATATATATATAAAGAAATCATTTTTGTTTTAAAGAAAACGAGAAGTAAGATGTATATTTTTTTTAAAAGATCTAACACTCCTCAAATGTATTTTCCTGATAATTTTGCTATTGGCCAGCTATTCAATTTATAATTGGTTTCTATAAATCATATTTCAAAATCAAAACCTTTCGGTTTAAAGCAGTGAATCTGGCTCAGAATCCAGCAGCGCTCCCTTCTGTTCTATTAGTAATGTCATTTGACCTGTCTGAACTCATAAACAAGCTCCATAATTCACCATTTTTACTTTAGTAATAAAATATTGTACAAAACAGGAGCTGTAGAAAATATGGCCTCGGTCATTAACTGGAAAGTAGTTCACCCAAAATATAGGTGAGCCATTTGAAATGCCGCTGCAACAAGTCTTTAAAATGCTTGCCAAGATACACAGTCAGTTATGATCAGGCTAGGCAACTATGAACTGTTATGACAATCAAAAACATTTTATGCAGTCAGGCATTTCTTTCACAAATGACAGCCAAACCTATAATTAATTATGGGTGACATTCCAGGTACATTGCCCAGGAAATTGTCCAAGGCAAATATTGCATTGTCTAGGAATTTTCTTTGCTGTGCTATTATTGATATGTCACATTTGAAACAGTGTTACTATAATTTTAACTGGGCTTTCTGTCATTGTGAAAGTTTGCCCCTGACTGTGTTTCCTTCACCACGCAGCTCCACGCCAGATGTGACACAGTGAGTCATATTGGCCTGGTATTCCATTACACCATTCTAATAACTGGAGACCAATAATTGCTGTTTTAGAAAAGGAAATATGAAAGAAGATTGCTTGCTGCAAGTAGTAAGTACCATGCCATGGGAACATTGAAAATGATAATTTCTCTTCATATAAAATCTGTCGTGACATTAAAACAACTGACAGATGAACTAATTAACATTGATTATTTCATTTACAATGGCATGTATCATGGGTTGAGATATACTAGTTAGCAAAGGAACAGTCAGTTCTTGAAGTTAATGTGTTGAAAACAGAAAAAAATTGACAAGGGCCAAATTGTGACTGCTAGACAACTTGATCAGAGGAATTACTAGGTCTTGTGGGGTGTTCCCAGTATGCAGTGGCTGGTTTCTACTAAATGTAGTCTAAGGATAGACATCAAGGTTAGGATTTTGGGCACCCTAGTCTTATTGATGCCGCTTAGGATACCACATAAAACCCATTTGGACTGATCCCACAGTAAAGCTACTGTAGCATAGGTTATTGAAAATGTTATTGTTGCCTATAATAGAAAGGTGCCAGAACACCTGTCATGTGCCATCTTTCAACTGAGGATCTGTGGGATGCATTGGAAAAAGAATTTGGTATGTAAAGGCCTAACCTCACAGTTTAAAGGAAGCATGTCACCAAAACCATCATATCAACCCATATTCACAGATAAATAGTTTAGGGTCACCTGAACCAAATGGTGTTTTCCTCTTAGAAATGGTGAATTGGAGCCTCCTTTTATGTGATATTGTCCTTTATGTCAATATGCATATGAGCTCTTTAAACCAGGGCATTGCCCCAATGTGGTAAGCCTCCCACCTCTCTGTCCTGCCCTCTACCCCTCCTTTCCTCTGATTGATAGGGCAAGGCAGTGTATACCTAATCTCGCCTGGCCCTGAGTTCTGTCACACTTGCTACTGCTCATATTTTAGTCTGCTGATCATATTCTCCTATTAATGGACTCTAATGATCTGCTGCTAACAAATGGGTTCAGATACCACAGCACACCCTCAAAATTGTTTTGCAGTCCATGACTTGAGTTCAGAGCTGTCTTAGGGCCACAGGGATGATTTACATATTATCAGTCAGGTGGTTGTAATGTTATGGCTTAAAGTAAAAAACAAGAAAACCGAGTAGAGAGAGGAATGAATGAGACTAGAAAATACGAAAGGGTTAAGAAATAAGAAATTATTTAATATATTTATTCATGTTTGGTGACTAAATCTTCACATTTGTGTTTAGTACATAGTTTATGACATTTTTTACATGCACATTATAATTAATTACTTTGTTTAATTTGATAATAGTTATCATGAAAGTTGTTTACTATTTTAAAAATACATTTCCAAAGTTTGCCTGTGCGAAAAAAAAAGAAGCTTTGCCATAAATGTCAGGAAAACATGTTCATCTGCGGAAGTCAGGAATTCAGTTACATAGAAAGTGGTAAAAACTGGACATTTATTGCCTTTGAAATAGTGAAAAACTGTTGGCACTTAATGGAAATGAAAAGTGACTCAATCTCAACTACGTTAGAAAATAAACTTTTACTAACTAGTAATGGTTGCCAGCATGACTTTGTACAATTCACACTCTGTGATGGCAGAACAGCTCTTTCTGAGTAATTCTGTTTAGCAAGGGTGTAGGTTCATGTCTTAGCCATGTTTGTATAATCATTAGTAATTATTCTACACCCAAGCTGTTTATTCTTTATATAATAGAGCTCTTCAACTACCCCATTACCTCTGCCCAAGGAAATAAACTCAACCCTTCCTTTAGCATCATACCGTAATACTGAAAAAACAAGGTTACCAGTTTTTTTGCAGTATGTAAGACCAACTCCTTGTGATATACATTGTGTTAGTATATGACAAGACATCAATCATCACCATAATTGTCAATGATTTGGCAATGTCATAGAATTAAATTTATGGTTTGCTTATGGTTATGGCTCAGTGGTTTCAAGTACATGTCACCTAGTCATGGAGTAAGGTAAAAATAAAGTGAAGATTGTTTAAAATAACATAATTGTGAGAACACAAAAGAGTCATATAAAATGCCAAAATTCAATTAAAAATTAAACATAATGTTAGCGAAATTAGTAATTTTAGCATAAAGAATACAAAGATGTATTGTGGGATAGAAAGTGTTACTGTGCCATATTATAATGAATTTTGCATGTTATTTATTTGATTAGGGAAATGCACTAAGTATGTCCAACAGTTCTGTCAAATTTATTTTATAGTTTCAAAGGTATTTATTGAAAAGTATCAAAAATACAGAGTATAAACCAAACAGGAGAACAGTCATTAGATCCGTGTACGAATGCGGAGTAAGGCAAACATAATGCAAGAAAATGACAAATGTAAATGTAGCACGCATATAAAAGAAGGAAAGGAGAGAAAAGGTACCAAGAGAAGAACCAATAACCAACATAAGGGGGTAGAGGGGGGATGAGTAGCGCCATATTACAGAGATCAGGGGATAGAGTGGTGGGGGAGATGCTGTCCAGGGGAAAGGATAAGAGCTCAAGTCAAATTTATTTTAGTAATGGAGTAGATAGCAAATAGAAAAGAGTTGGTCCTATAGCTAAAATCTGAATAAGAGCAAATAACAGGATGTTTTTTTTAACCTGTATCCCTCACTGATACATAATAGTGTCTTTTGAGGAGTGGCCTCAAAATGAACAGACTGCCACATGGAAGAGTAAAGCTGGCCATGCACGTTACATTTTAGACATCACTCGTCAGAAACAAACTTTCATACTATCAACTACACATGAACAACTACAAACCTTCCAATGAACGTTCAAATATCCAAGACACTTGGGAAATTAACATATGAAAGTTGTTCAATGCTAATGAATTATGGAAAACAAATTACGGAAATGTTGCGTTTTACATGAACTGCAGAGTGGATGGGATTCTGGTTAATCCCATCCACACATTGCACAAAAAATTCTGCAGCGGAAATGCTTTTTGCAAATTGCAGCATGTCAATTATACCTACGGAAACGCTGGCATTTTCCGTATAGGTATGATAGAGGAAAATACTGCTGACTTTCTGTGAAAAGCGTTTTTTGGCAGTGATTAACTGCGTGGGGCCTTAGCCTTTGGGTGTGCTTTAGTAGTGCAAACACATGCCCTCAATATAAAAATCACCCACATGTCTGTCAGTCTAGTCCATGCACTAGAGATCTTGGCAGACAGATGGCAGAAAATATCCAACACAACAGATTTTGGTTTGACCAACTTTAGTTTACTTTCGTAGGTTTATGTACTGTATGAACAAAAATAAGCAGACAGTTCAAAATCTGCCGTTTCAGCAGTCTAAAATCTAATGTATATGACCAGTTTTATGCTCTTTTGATAACTGTATAGTGTTTTCCATTATAAACAGAAATCACAATGCACCAGAAGCATAGTCCCACTCAATTATATATGTGGGGGCTTCTTGACCATCCCCCAAAAGATAATGTAGGGAGACAGAGGATAAAATTTATCATGCCATTTCCTGGAGATGTCTGGCAGTTGACTACTCTCCTCTGCAGATTTTCTGTGAAAAGCTCTGTGGGAAAAACCGTGATGTGTTTCCTCCACGGTTTTTCCCACAGCATTTTTTTGCTGTGGCCTGCTACATGGGGCCTTAGCCTAACTGATGCCCAGCTCAACCCCCCATTGCTTGAATGACAAATGTCACTTCATCTCACATTCCTTGCAGCTAAAGACAGTTATCTAGAGCAAAGCCCCAACAGTAAACACCCCAAAAGCCCTTTTCAACTAACTTGCATAAGTGTCTAGGTAGTTGAATGCTTGTTGGATGTGGTTGTTCATGTGCTTGGGACAGTAGTTGGCCATACAATCAACCACACTTTGTTTCAGACAAGCATTGGCAGTTTAAAATCTTAACGTGTATGGCCAGCTTTGGTAAGATGTATTATGATAGACTTTAGGGAGCAGCGTGCAGAGGAAAATTGTCTTTTTCTTCTATGTAGAGATATGCTTAATTAAAGGGAATGCGTCACCAGAAAATGATCAGAATGTAACAGGCTATTTTAGGTTTTGAGGCAAGAGTTGGACCTGCAAATTTTTAGGATTTTTTTTTCTAAATATAAATAATAACATGGGAAATTAAAACATCACCAAAAATTCTTAACAAAATATATTTAACTTAAAAGGTGATTTAAACCACAGGTCATTTCTGGGCAACACATTCCCTTTAAGTAACTTTTCACCTCAAAATTTTTCCTTGCAGTGTTTAACATAAATATGGACAATTCTTCTAGCACTCAATTTCATATGTTTTAATTCAGTTTAAAAATAGGGTATTGTGATGGCAATACTGACAGCGTAAGCTTATAAAAAAAGGGAATTTAATTGATTGTGTTCATTGAAGTTGACTGCTAAAACAATTTTCAATAATCATTGTTAAGCTCATTCAGGTGATAGTTTTATTAACCATAAGCCTCAAACAAAGTGAGGCGGAAAATGAGTCATTGTTGGGCACCAAGCCTTTTGACTAGCAGCAGTTGTATTGGCAGTAAAATAGTCTTTACGGGGCACAGCAGTGCAAATATAATGTAGGCTAGAAGTAAAGACATAGTGATTTATGATGAGGACTTCTCCGGGTTGTCTCATTCGTGATAGCTTATCTGGCTGTAGATTCCTTCCCCGACCTTGCATTGAGGCTACTTTATATTTACTCAGCATCAGCTGGTTAAAGGCTTTAATTGTACAATTATGTAAGATTGCTGGATCTGGGCAGATGTTGCCCTGAGGTTCAGAAGCTCTGGAAGGACACAGGTAAGAGCTTTTATCAAATTACTTTATGGCAGCTTTGGACTGTAAATTAGTCATCACAGTAGTAGAAACCTGCTGAGTTGTGTTTCACTGAAATATAAAATGCTCACGAAACCAGGAAGAAAAACAGCTGGGAGAAAACATAACAATAAAAAAACTAAGAAAAACTTATGAGAGCAAAGATCACAAGTTTATATACGTACAGGCCTACAGAATACAGAACATATCTTGATGAGGTTTTTTCGGCTTGTAGCTATTTGAACCACATGCTCCAGGCTTGTACTTCTTCTGTAATGATCTAATGCATAATGCAGTAAAAGGAATTCTTAGTTCCTAAGCAGAGGAACAGAAGCTGCCTTTACGACTCATCTCTTATAGATCAAAGAGAGACAGACTTTATCTTGTAATGCTAGAGTCCCCAAGCCTTCTATTCAATTTACTCTTGATTATCTACATTTACTCTATATTTTATTCATGCATTTTTTACATACAAGTGTGCATGACGAATTGGCAGTATCTCAATGAAGGAAATATTTTCTGTCTCATAAAATTACCATCTGAGCCATTCAGAAAATCCTCTAGATTATTGAAATGATGAGAGCTAAAATATGTACCATGTGTGAGTTCATCTGTATTTATTTGCATTAATCTATAGCTGTTTTAAAAAGGATGACATCCATTTCATCCTCTCCATCTATTATGGTGTATTATTCTCATATTCATTCTACTTTGAGAAGTATTTCTAGGTAAACAGCACTGGAAACTATAACATCTGCAAGAAGTTTGTCTGCTCTCTCTGCATGTGTGTAGGTTTCCTCTGGCTTCTTTGGTTTTCTCCCAAACTCTAAAACATTGTCTCTAATATTAATGTGAGTTTTTGAGACAGGGGATGTAGATTAGAACAACGGAAGTATAATTAAATATTTATATAATGGAAGACAGTGGCAGGGTTCTTTCATTCACGGTGGCTGCAGGATGGGTATCCCCAACCCCTTTTCTCAAGGAGGTATAGAGAGGTAGAGGTAGCCATGAGGATATCTTTAAAATCAGTGGCGTAACTAGGAATGGCTGGGCCCCAAGGCGAACATTTGACATGGAGCCCCCCCGAACAGGTTAAGGGTCTACAAACAGTAAAATATGCTCAACAGTGGCCCCAGATAGTATTATATGCTCGACAGTGGCCCCCACACAGCATTATATGCTTCACAGTGGCCCCCATACAGCATTAAATGCTCTACATTGCTCCCCCCACAGTATAATATGCTACCCACAGTGACCCCACACAGTATAATATGCTCCACACAGTGGCCCCCACCCTGTATTATATGCTCCCCTCAGTGGTCCCCACCCAGTATTATATGCTTCCCACAGTGGCCCCCACCCAGTATTATATGCCCCTCACACTGGGTCCCACCCAATATTATATGCCCCTCACACTGGATCCCACCCAGTATTATATGCCCCCCACAGTGGCCCCCACCCAGTATTATATGCCCCCCACAGTGGCCCCCACCCAGTATTATATGCTTCACAGTGGCCCCCACCCAGTATTATATGCTCCACAGTGGCCCCCACCTAGTAGTATATGCTCCACAGTGGCCCCCACCCAGTAGTATATGCTCTACAGTGACCCCCACACAGTATTATAAGCTCCCAACAGCCCCCCTACACTTCGGTGCTATTATTATACTCTGGGGTTTCCTCAGACCCCAGAGTATAATACTCGGAGGCCCAGGGAAGGTACTGTTCACCTGACCCTTTCAGAAACTGCAAAATGTTACTGAGCAGTAAAATTTTCACAGGACTGGTTGATAGTGTGGTATCCCTGAAAAGGTCAAGATTATGGATTATAGAGGTTCTCAGATCCTTCTACTCACACCTATTGAGAAAAAAGGATCTAGATGTGATGTCAGCTTTCCAGGCTGAAACTTTCTCTGAATCAGATAACCCCCTCGCTTGATATTTTGATATATCAGAGAAGAGGATGTCAGATTGTCAATTGAAGGGGTTTCCTTTAAGAAATAGTCAAGAGGGAGGCTACATACTGCATGAGAAGGCAAGATAGCTGTGTATGGTCAACCCTGTTGTGTTTCTAGTGAATACCTTTTTTAAGACCAACCGTGCAAATCTGAAGAAGTGTGATCCTCTGTGGGTGTTCTCCTGTATGGGATGGTGGTTTTAGCCTGTTTTACAGAAAAGAAAGACAGCAGGACAGGTGAAGGATTTTTGGGAGACCAAAACTGTTAAAGTTACTCACTTTATTAGGGAGCGTTTTGTACCCCAATAAATATACTGGTTCTAATAATAGCTTAAAGGCTGAAATCTACACCAGGTGTACACTTCTATGACATGGCCAGTCAATAAGACTAGTGTACTATATGCCTTTCTTAATAAATCAACCCCTTGGTGTTCAGAATGAGCATCATATTAATAAAACAACTGGTTGATTTAGAAAAGAGGTTAGGTGGACACACGTGCAAATTGTGCAAGAGCATTGCCTCTCTAAACAAGCTTTCTAATGTCAATTAGAACTATTATCAACTCATATTATGAACTGAAAAAATGAATATCATGTAGACTGAGCCATTCGAGAGCACAGGCCCCATATTCTGTTCTTTCAGTGAGCCATCTCCACTCTGTGCCTTCCCTTGTCAGAAGTGAAGCACATCCTAGCATTACCATTGACATTTTAATCATCTTTCAAACCAGTAAAAAGTTGGACTCAATATGGCACACCATAATTTAATTTTTATATCGCTGCAAATGCAAGTCAGTATCCTGTGAATTTTGAGGCAGTAGATATTCTGGGCATGGATATTCCTACAGTATATGGCCAGCTCATTAAAAATAAGATTTTATTAGGGAAATATTCAAACTAGTACAGAACTGTAGACAATGTAGTCAAAATTAGTATATGGGCACATTAAAATTGGTAGCAATGCCAATCCATTATGAGCTATTTGCAGAAACAGGGAACATGTTGCTAAAAGTTTCTGCTCACTGAAGCTTATGAAATAGCTTCTGGAGCCACATTTGTAAGCATATGTCTAGAAACTGGCGATGGCCAATCCCGAAGCGTCTTTCATTGCTCCTGTTTTGTAAGTTTCATTATTCTGCAATGAACAGCCTTTGCGTTAATATAGTGTAGTTCTTTTCATAAGGTTAAGGGTCTATTCACAGTCTCTGAATGCCAGAAATAACAATCACTTTAGATTAGACCTCAGTGCAATGAAGTTGAATTTCATGCTGTCTTCTGAATTCTTGCTGAACAAAGTAATGATTATTTTTCTCCCTGTTCAATACTGACACTTGCCACATATTCTTGTCTCAATAATCAAGCTTTACATTTCGTGGAATGTAAAATATATGTTTAAAAATGTCCTCCAGAGTTTTTTAACTGTTGGAAGATTGTGACTAAATAGAGCCATGGAACTACAGTATTAATTAAAGGCGACTTTTTCACATGATTCGGGGGCTTTCAATTCTTGAACTGTTTGGAATAGCTGATTTGCATAAGAATGCTTCCTCTCTGCTGTTCTTGCAGAATGTCACAATAGCACTGCTAACTAAGGAACAGCCCTAAGAAACCTACAGCAAACAGTTGCATTGGCTTTACCCTTTACTGCAGTCTAATGATTGCTTTGCACAGTCAGTAAGTTCAAGACAGCCTGTCAGACTATAAACTGAAGACAGGGAATAATGGTGAGGAAATGATGACTACAATTCAGTTACTCTTAGTCTACACATACTTGTCTCTATCTTTATCATTATTTATTAATTTTGGCCATTAGTGCTTTATTGTGCACCTTTTTAAAATAGATGCTAGATGTAAATGTGTTAAAAAAAAGACTCAAAATAAATCACACACCCTAACAAAATCTGACGATGGCAAGGGGAGTGATTTTTCCAAGGAAACAGGTACAAATGAATAGTAAAATATAGGTTTTTGCGCCAAGTCCCAAAAACCAAGAAAAAAGGGGAAAAATTAGACAAAAAGTGTCTTGCTAAATGTGCCCCATCATCTCAGATACTTCAGTGAAAATCAACTATAGATGCATACTGAGCATTCACATTGCATAAAGTACTTATACCATAAGATGTCTATATTTGTTATTTACAAACATAGTGCATACTTTTAAATAAATGCATTACCTCATTTTACCTGCAGATGGCAAAATTTAATCTGAGAGCATTACTCAAAGTTTTCAGTTTTTAAAAAAATGTATCTCAGTGAGGTGAATGAGAATTTGAGTCAATCTTTCCTGCATATTTAGTTATTACTTAAGTTTATTAAACGTTTTTTCCTGCCCCAAATGGAGTGTATAGGACTGCAGTGTTCCTATTGTTTGATATGTTAATTATTTTGTCACATTGTAATGTCTAATATTATCTGTTCATGTACCCTCTGATTTGTAAAATGCTGTGGAATATGCTGGCGCTAGATAAATAAAATTATTATTATTATTTTCTATCTTTGTCAGTGTGAGGTATGTCACTGGAACTGGTGTCTCTTGTACTAGTTATTGGTGGGATTCCTGTAGTGGTGACAGAAACAAATTAAAACTGTTTAGCTCACTGTGATAGAGACACTGGCCAAAAAGAAAGGTGTCACTATCCATAGTTGTAAGACTTAGCAAGAAACCTGTAAAAAAAACACTGTGTTGCAGCAGTCCAGAGAACGGTCCAATGGCATGAGGTGGAGTATGTACAGTACAGACCGAAAGTTTGGACACACCTTATCATTCCAAGAGTTTTCTGTATTTTCATGACTATAAAAATTGTAGATTCACACTGAAGGCATCAAAACTATGAATTAACACATGTGGAATTATATACTTAACAAAAAAGTGTGAAACGACTGAAAATATGTCTTATATTCTAGGTTCTTCAAAGTAGCCACCTTTTGCTTTGATTACTGCTTTGCACACTCTTGGCATTCTCTTGATGAGCTTCAAGAGGTAGTCACCCGAAATGGTCTTCCAACAGTCTTGAAGGAGTTCCCAGAGATGCTTAGCACTTGTTGGCCCTTTTGCCTTCACTCTGCGGTCCAGCTCACCCCAAACCATCTCTATTGGGTTCAGGTCTGCTGACATTGGAGGCCAGGTCATCTGGCGTAGCACCCCATCACTCTCCTTCTTGGTCAAATAGCCCTTACACAGTCTGGAGGTGTGTTTGGGGTCATTGTCCTGTTGAAAAATAAATGATGGTCTACCTAAACGCAAACCGGATGGAATAGCATGCCGCTGCAAGATGCTGGGGTAACCATGCTGGTTCAGTATTCCTTCAATTTTGAATAAATCCCCAACAATGTCACTAGCAAAGCACCCCCACACCATCACACCTCCTCCTCCATGCTTCACGGTGGGAACCAGGCATGTAGAGTCCATTCGTTCACCTTTTCTGCGTCGCACAAAGACATGATGGTTGGAACCAAAGATCTCAAATTTGGACTCATTAGACCAAAGCACAGATTTCCACAGGTCTAATGTCCATTCCTTGTATTCTTTAGCCCAAACAAGTCTCTTCTGCTTGTTGCCTGTCCTTAGCAGTGGTTTCCTAGCAGCTATTTTACCATGAAGGCCTGCTGCACACAGTCTCCTCCTCTTAACAGTTGTTGTAGAGATGTGTCTGCTGCTAGAACTCTGTGTGGCATTGATCTTATCTCTAATCTGAGCTGCTGTTAACCTGCGATTTCTGAGGCTGGTGACTCGGATGAACTTATCCTCCGCAGCAGAGGTGACTCTTGGTCTTCTTTTCCTGGGGCGGTCCTCATGTGAGCCAGTTTCTTTGTAGCGCTTGATGGTTTTGGCCACTGCACTTGGGGACACTTTCAAAGTTTTCCCAATTTTTCAGACTGACTGACCTTCATTTCTTAAAGTAATGATGGCCACTCGTTTTTCTTTACTTAGCTGCTTTTTTCTTGCCATAATACAAATTCTAACACTCCATTCAGTAGGACTATCAGCTGTGTATCCACCTGACTTCTGAACAACACAACTAATGGTCCCAACCCCATTTATAAGGCAAGAAATCCCACTTATTAAACCTGACAGGGCACACCTGTGAAGTGAAAACCATTTCAGGTGACTACCTCTTGAAGCTCATCAAGAGAATGCCAAGATCGTGCAAAGCAGTAATCAAAGCAAAAGGTTTGATTTGAAGAACCTAGAATATAAGACATATTTTCAGTTGTTTCACACTTTTTTGTTAAGTATATAATTCCACATGTGTTAATTCATAGTTTTGATGCCTTCAGTGTGAATCTACAATTTTTATAGTCATGAAAATACAGAAAACTCTTGGAATGAGAAGGTGTGTCCAAACTTTTGGTCTGTACTGTAGATATGCAATGCATAATGTGCAGATGAAGCCAAGGCCAGTACACCTAATTTTACTGCATATGCAACAGTAACCACGGTCAGTGTTTTATAACTTCTTTTCATACCTAATGCTGCAACTGAGACTTAACAGGTACACGGTTAGAATTCTGAACTCCAACAGTATGACAATATGATGATGGTGATTTAGTGCAGAGGTCTCCAACCACTTGGCCGAGGACCAGTATTGGACTGTGGATCACCTGGTGCAGGGCTGTAGGATGCTCTTTCAGGTGATGGCGTCGGTTCCCAGTAAAGTAAACAGTGCTGTGTCGTCGCCAAAAAGGTTGTGAGCTCCCAGTGAGTGACGCTTGTGTGCGTGGAGCAGTCTGGCTAGGAATTAACAAGACCCTAGTTAGTTCCCCGCAAGGGCATTCTGTATTGTCTGGGTCCAGGGCCCAGTAGCAAATGCTACCTATGTACCTGCTTTAGCTGCGCCCCTGCTTGGGTCTGCTAGACCATCACTGAACCTTTGGCACATCTAAATTTTCTTCTGAAACATGCACAATAGTGTTGTATACCTGACTCTGCTAGAATAACAATACTGAACTGTAGCACATTTGACTTCTCTTTTGAACTACCCGCTACAATACTGCATACCTAGCTCTACTTCAGAACTGTTACCGACCTCAGTGTATGGTTTGTGCTTCATCTCTGTTTCTGTATCAATATCTCTATGCTTGTTTTATGTATAATCTACTATTGTGATATGGTATAGTGTACAGGTACAGTCATGGCCAAAAGTTTTGAGAATGATACAAATATTAATTTTTACAAAGTCTACTGCTTCAGTTTTTCTAATGGCAATTTGCATATACTCCAGAATGTTATAAAGAGTGATCAGCTTAACAGCAATTACTTGCAAAGTCAATATTTGCCTAGAAAATGAACTTTATCCCCCAAAACACATTTCAACATCATTGCAGCCCTGCCTTAAAAGGACCACCTAACATCGTTTCAGTGATTGCTCCATTAACACAGGTGTGGGTGTTGATGAGGACAGGGCTGGAGATCAATCTGTCATGATTAAGTAAGAATGACACCACTGGACACTTTAAAAGGAGGCTGGTGCTTGCCATCATTGTTTCTCTTCTGTTAACCATGGTTATCTCTAAAGAAACACGTGCAGTCATCATTGCACTGCACAAAAATGGCCTAACTGGGAAGAGTATTGCAGCTAGAAAGATTGCACCTCAGTCAACAATCTATCGCATCATCAAGAACTTCAAGGAGAGAGGTTCCATTGGTGCCAAAAAGGCTCCAGGGCGCCCAAGAAAGACCAGCAAGCGGCAGGACCATCTCTTAAAAGTGTTTCAGCTGTGGGATCGGGCTACCAGCAGTGCAGAGCTTGCTGAGGAATGGCAGCAGGCAGGTGTGAGTGCATCTGCATGCACTGTGAGGCGGAGACTCTTGGAGCAAGGCCTGGTCTCAAGGAGGGCAGCAAAGAAGCCACTTCTCTCCAGAAAAAACATCAGGGACAGACTGATATTCTGCAAAAGGTACAGGGAGTGGACTGCTGAGGACTGGGGTAAAGTCATTTTCTCTGATGAATCCCCTTTTCGATTGTTTGGAACATCTGGAAAACAGCTTATTCGGAGAAGAAGAGGTGAGCACTACCACCAGTCTTGTCTCATGCCAACTGTAAAGCATCCTGAAACCATTCATGTGTGGGGTTGCTTCTCAGCCAAGGGAATCGGCTCTCTCACAGTCTTGCCTAAAAACACAGCCATGAATAAAGAATGGTACCAGAATGTCCTCCAAGAGCAACTTCTCCCAACCGTCCAAGAGCAGTTTGGCGCTCAACAATGCCTTTTCCAGCATGATGGAGTACCTTGCCATAAAGCAAAGGTGATAACTAAATGGCTCAGGGAACAAAACATAGAGATTTTGGGTCCATGGCCTGGAAACTCCCCAGATCTTAATCCCATTGAGAACTTGTGGTCAATCATCAAGAGACGGGTGGACAAACAAAAACCAACAAATTCAGACAAAATTAAAGCATTGATTCTGCAAGAATGGACTGCTATCAGTCAGGATTTGTTCTAGAAGTTGATTGAGAGCATGCCAGGGAGAATTGCAGAGGTCCTGAAGAAGAAGGGTCAACACTGCAAATATTGACTTGCTGCATTAACTCATTCTAACTGTCAATATAAGCTTCTGTTACTCATAATATGAATGCAATTATATTTCTGTATGTGATAAAAACATCTGACAAACACACATAAAAACCAGAGGGCAGCAGATCATGTGAAAATATAATATTTGTGTCATTCTCAAAACTTTTGGCCATGACTGTATACACCATTTAATCCAGGACAAAATGGTAAAAAAAAAGAATTTTCGTTATGTGAGTCAGAAATGGAGTAGATATTGTGAAAATATTTCAACCAAATTCTGAAAAAAAAATCCATATTGTTAAATAAACTAGAAATAACAACGCATCTTCAATATACAGTGGGGAAAAAAGTATTTAGTCAGCCACCAATTGTGCAAGTTCTCCCACTTAAAAAGATGAGAGAGGCCTGTAATTGACATCATAGGTAGACCTCAACTATGAGAGACAAAATGAGAAAACAAATCCAGAAAATCACATTGTCTGATTTTTAAAGGATTTATTTTCAAATTATGGTAGAAAATAAGTATTTGGGCAATAACAAAAGTTCATCACAATACTTTGTTATATATCCTTTGTTGGCAATGACAGAGGTCAAACGTTTTCTGTAAGTCTTCACAAGATGGGCACACACTGTTACTGGTATGTTGGCCCATTCCTCCATGCAGATCTCCTCTAGAGCAGTGATGTTTTGGGGCTGTCGCTGAGCAACACGGACTTTCAACTCCCTCCAAAGGTTTTCTATGGGGTTGAGATCTGGAGACTGGCTAGGCCACTCCAGGACCTTGAAATGCTTCTTACGAAGCCACTCCTTCGTTGCCCTGGCGATGTGCTTGGGATCATTGTCATGCTGAAAGACCCAGCCACGTTTCATCTTCAATGCCCTTGCTGATGGAAGGAGGTTTGCACTCAAAATCTCACAATACATGGCCCCATTCATTCTTTCATGTACACGGATCAGTCGTCCTGGTCCCTTTGCAGAGAAACAGCCCCAAAGCATGATGTTGCCACCCCCATGCTTCACAGTAGGTATGGTGTTCTTTGGATGCAACTCAGCATTCACTCTCCTCCAAACACGACGAGTTGTGTTTCTACCAAACAGTTCTACTTTGGTTTCATCTGACCATATGACATTCTCCCGATATTCTTCTGGAACATCCAAATGCTCTCTATCAAACTTCAGACGGGCCCGAATATGTACTGACTTAAGCAGGGGGACACGTCTGGCACTGCAGGATCTGAGTCCCTGGCGGCGTAGTGTGTTACTGATGGTAGCCTTTGTTACATTAGTCCCAGCTTTCTGCAGGTCATTCACTAGGTCCCCCTGTGTGGTTCTTGGATTTTTGCTCACTGTTCTTGTGATCATTTTGACCCCACGGGGTGAGATCTTGCGTGGAGCCCGTAATCGAGGGAAATTATCAGTGGTCTTGTATGTCTTCCATTTTCTAATTATTGCTCCCACAGTTGATTTCTTCACATCAAGCTGCTTGCCTATTGCAGATTCAGTCTTCCCAGCCTGGTGCAGGTCTACAATTTTGTTTCTGGTGTCCTTCCACAGCTCTTTGGTCTTCACCATAGTGGAGTTTGGAGTGTGACTGAGGTTGTGGACAGGTGTCTTTCTATACTGATAACAATGTCAAACAGGAGCCATTACTACAGGTAATGAGTGGAGGACAGAGGAGCCTCTTAAAGAAGAAGTTAAAGGTCTGTGAGAGCCAGAAATCTTGCTTGTTTGTAGGTGACCAAATACTTATTTTCCATCATAATTTGAAAATAAATTCTTAAAAAATCAGACAATGTGATTTTCTAAATATGTTTTCTCATTTTGTCTCTCATAGTTGAGGTCTACCTATGATGTCAATTACAGGCCTCTCTCATCTTTTTAAGTGGGAGAACTTGCACAATTGGTGGCTGACTAAATACTTTTTTTCCCCACTGTAGTTACTGAACATTAATCATTATTTTCTGTAGGCAGCACAAATAGAACGTATTTCAAGGCTAAGGTAAAATAAAGTAGAATCTTTAAGCAGGTTAATGAAGCAGAGCGTTTCGTCTTTGTCATGTGTTGTTGGCCTTTTAGAGGGAGGTACTGCTTGTTTATACAAGGATTGTGCTTTTTTTTTTACGATTTGACAGATTTATATATTGACCTGATATCTGTTTTTATGTGAGTCATGATGCAAGTTTTTCTTCAAGGGAAACAAATTACGGAATAAAGCTAACTGCTATCATGTTGGCTTAGGAAAGGGAAAGACATCGAAAATTCACCAAAGTGATTGCCACATAAAATGAATACATCTATTTTTCTGTCACTCTAAGGACTTTTGAAAGTCAAAAAGGCAATCTGGTTCATTGCTTCAGCTTCTCATCATTAAAATAGCTATGCTATATCCACAGTGACAATGATACAGCAGAACAAAAATAATATGCATTTAATAGTCCATGAATATGACCAATATCAACTTGAAATGAAAATAAAACTTTTTTTTATAGAAAGCATTTAATGGATATATTTAGTCAAGTTGTTAGGAACGGGATTTTAGTGGATGCTCGTTTTAAGGTGAACCCACACATTTTGTCAGATTTAGTGAATAATCTAATGTTTATTGAAGCAGCCCAGTTGTCCCCAGCAAGAGTATGATCTAGCTTGTTAAATGAAGCTATACATCTCAGATAGCAGAACAAGTTAAATAAAACTGGGAACGCAGCCTCATAAAAAGGGGGATCAATCCACCACATATGCACAATTGTTAAAAAGTGTCTGTTATGGGGGTGTGGCTAGCCGGAGCGGAGACAGGACGTGCTTTTTTCCAGCTCCTACTGGATTTGAGTGTAATCTGCTCTTAATCGCTCACATCCTGCATAGTTTGGGCCTTCAACCACCCAAGGGCTATCCCCTGAGCCCTAGTCGATTGATCCTAGGGGTTATCGTTACATTTACGGCCTCTTACTAGCGACTCCGAGTTGGGGCCTACCTGCATCTCTTCTCCTCACCGCCATCTTCTCCATATTCCGAGCATCCCGCCGACAGCCCCGACCGCTGCGGACCTCCGCGAACTCATCTGTCCCCTCTGACTCTGCTTTCGCTATTCATCCGCGGGCTCGGAGGATAGCAGAGGCGGCGGCCCCGTGTAGTGCTGGTCGCTGCGCAGGGTAGCGGAGCGGCGGACCGCCTGGAGCGGCAGGCGCGATATTGAGGCCTGCAGCAGGAGACAACATAGCGGGCGTAACCAGCGGAGGATTCCTGAGTCTGCTCCCAGGTAGGGGACATCCTACAGACAACGCAGGGAAGGGGAGCGCGGAGATTATACACGGGCACCAGGGGACTCCTTGTCTGACCCACTAAACAGCAGCAGAGGACCTGTGCGGTGTCCCTACCCAGGGTGCAGTTCACATTTCTGCAGGCCCACAGATTACGGGACTCACGCGATTGGTTATACTAGCCCCAAGTCAGCAAGAACCGTGCCCTGCACAGACCTCTATCTCCCCTCCAATTTACAACTACTTAGGCCCTGAGCGGACCCTCACCAACATTTCTGCTCTGCAATATACCAGCCTTGCACAGGCCTACATCTCCACTTTAGCTCTGAGATCAGCTATTGGCCTCCACTTACAAACCCCTAGCTGCAATACCACTGAGCTGTAGCTCGCACTCTTCCCGTAGAATTCTCATTGGTACCTCTCCCCTTGGGTAATGGCGGCCTAACTGTGGGGTACTAGTGCACCTTCTAGCAACTCTTAGCGACTAATAGCCTGTTCTGGAATATCTTCCCTTTAAACGTAAAACCTTTGGAGACAAATCCCTGGCAACATGGTGAAGGGTAGGAAATCCGTCAGGAAACCTGATAATAATCTAACTAATTATTTTGAATGGGATCATGGCACAGGAGGGGAACCAGGTCTGACACCCCGTGACCACCTAGAGCTCATACCCTCAGCACCTATGACTGCCACGAGAGCTACGGCGACACTCTTGGAGGAAGCGGATCTTGACCACCCCGAAGAATCAGTGGCTCTTTGTCTACCTCCAACCCCTGATGATGTCCGATCTGCAACACAACAAATCCACTCTTCATCAGCTCATTCCGTCACAGAGCAGAATTATCTCCTATGTCATCCACCGTCTCCGAGTACAAGCCCACTCAAACAAAAACCTCGCATGGAACTCCAAGGAGACCTAGATCTTTCCAAGGACCAAGCTTCGTCTGACGTCCCTTCACTCACCCCAACGAATGGCCTAGACGGCTTCCCCGACCACTAGCGACCCCGCTTCTGAACACACTCTGAGAGATATGCTCTTGGCCCTCCGCAGTTCCCTTCAAGCGGATTTTTCACAACTGCTCCAGCCGCTTCAGTCCTCGGTCAGTGCACTAGATGGACGTATAACCCACATTGAAACTAAGATGGGCGAATTAGCTACGTCACACAACAAAATTGTAGATGCACATAATGACCTTGAGGAAGACGTTGTAAACCTCAAAGCGAAAATGGCTGATATGGAAGACCGTTCCCGTAGGAACAACATCAAATTCAGAGGCATCTCAGAACAGGTCCAAACGGCTGATCTGCTTCCATACCTGCAGGAATATGTTAGATTTTTACTGCTCGACTCTTCAACCATAGATATCATCATCGACAGAGCTCACAGGCTTCCTCGCCCTAGACATCTGGGAGACGAGATTCCGAGAGATGTATTGGCAAGATTCCACTTCAAATTTCAAGGTGTGCAGCTCTACACGGACCTCTCAGCTACGACCCTCCGCCTCCGCAGAGAATTACTCCTGGTTACAACAACGCTCCGTAAAAACAACATCCAATATAGATGGGGGTTTCCTGTGAAATTGATCATCATTAAAGATGGGACCACCTTCACCATTCATAACTTGAATCAGGGCAAAGCGCTGCTGTCGACTTGGAGGACACCAATATCTCTCCCTCCAGATGCGGCAAACTCCTATCCTCCCTCAACTGTAGGGTGTAGATCCCCCGCAAGCCGCAAATGATATTCCGAGTTGGCTACACCTCTTTTACTTTGGTGCACAACCCCCTGTTGTTCTAGTAGCTTAACCGGCAAGTCTCTAACCGATACTCCCAAACATACAGAAAATCTGTATTCGTCTTTGAACTGTCTGTTCATTTATTTTTGTTTATTGATCTTCCTACTTGTGATACTGCACGTACTTCCCCTGAAGATTTAACATACTGTGGACTTTTCCTCTCTACAGTGATAACATGGTGATCAAGCTGGCCTCCCTCAATGTTCGGGGCCTAAACAGCCCACAGAAGCGTACGTACATCTGGAAAGAGGCTCTCTCACTCTCCGCAGATGTGTTTTGCGCACAAGAAACCCACCTTCTGCAAAAGGACGCTTTCAGGCTAAAACACCCCTCCTTCCCTGTAGTCTGTCATGCGCACCACAGATCGAAGAAACGCGGAGTCCTTATCGCTTTCAGAGACTCAGTGGCATTCTCCTTGACGACACAAAGAGCGGATCCCCAAGGCAGATTCCTTATAGTTGTCTGTCTTCTAAACAATGCACCCTATACTATTGTCAACCTATACGCCCCACACCAAAAGACACTGGCATTTCTGCACAGAGTTCAACGACAAATTCAGGAAATCCAACAAAGCGCATTAATAATTTGTGGAGATTTTAACAGCATCATGGACCCCTCCCTGGATTCGACTAACGCAAATAGAGATAACGCCTCCTGTCTGCACCAATTTCCGAATACTGAAAACCTCCATGATATATGGCGTGCACATCATGCGGGTGAAAGGGATTATACCTACTTCTCAGCAGTTCACGGCTCCTACTCTCGCATCGACATGTTTATAGTGGACCTTCACACCCTTATGAGTTCCAAAACATCCACAATTGAAACAATCACATGTCACTCTCACTATAGAAGAAAGGACTCCACCATCCGCTACTAGACTTTGGAGAAACAATACGTACCTCATGAGCCATCCTAACTACCGTCCGACAATAGAAAAAGACCTCCAAGATTATTTCCAGACCAACTCCACATCAACAGACGACCCCTACACTCTCTGGAACGCCCATAAAGCGTACATCTGTGGCACCCTTATAAAAATCGCACATGGAAACAAAAAAGAACGACAGAAAGCAATTAAAGAAGCAATGTCTACACTTCGTACTTTGGACTCAACGAACAAAATCAATCCTAACCCAACCACTTCGGAACAGCTCAGCCAGGCTAGACAACAACTACGTCTCCTTCTCTTACAAGACTACGAAAAAGCCTTGAAAAAAGCCAAAGCTCAGTTTTACTCCCAAAGCAACAAAGCCGGTAGATTGTTGGCTAGACAACTACGAGCAAAAGCAGCTAAATCGAGGATTCCATACATCAGACATCCTACAACCGGAGTACATTTAACAGACCCGAGAGACATCGCCAACTCTTTTAAAGATTATTACGCGCAACTGTACAATCTACAGGAGCATACCCCTCTTCCATCAGATCACCATAACCGGGTGACCGGCTTCTTAAGCAACATCACGCTACCAGGCCTGACGGATGAACATCTCTCAGCCCTAAACTCACCTATCACTCTCCCAGAAATGTTAAAAGCCATAAAGTCCTTACCTAAGGGCAAATCTCCAGGGCCAGATGGTTTCTCCAACGAATATTTAATATATTTTCAACAAACTGTCGCTCCATCTCTCCTAAACTTCTTCAACCACGCTATGTCGGGTGCACCGCTCCCACGTGAATCCCTGGCAGCGTTAATCGTCACCCTTCCTAAGCCCGGCAAGACAGCGGATGTCCCACAAAACTTCAGACCAATCTCACTACTAAATTCATACATCAAGCTCTATGCGAAGATTTTGGCAGCTCGACTGGCTCCCATTCTCCCAGATTTAGTAGACACGGATCAAGTGGGCTTCGTAAAAGGCCGCCAAGCCCCAGACAATACCAGACGTGTCCTCCATCTGGTGGACTTACTGGAACGAAAACAGATTCCAGCCCTCATGGTCGCCTTGGATGCCGAGAAGGCGTTTGACCGGATTAATTGGTCATTCGCCTTTTCCGTCCTGCATAAATTACGATTCTCTGGCCCGATTCTTACTGCTATCTCCAACCTGTACTCCTCTCCATCAGCCAGAGTGTTTACCAATAGTACACTGTCGGATAGCTTTAACATCAAGAACGGAACAAGGCAAGGATGCCCTCTCTCTCCATTGATTTTCATACTTACCATTGAACCGTTAGCACAGACCCTGAGGCAAAATGGAGGAGTTCAGGGAGTGAACATATTGGGTTCCTCCCATCTCATCTCCCTCTACGCGGATGACATCATATTATCCCTAACTCATCCAGAAACCTGTCTACCAGCTGCTATCGAAACTCTCAGAGAATACGGGGCTCTTTCCTTTTATAAAATCAATGAATCCAAAACACAAATTCTCCCCTTGGGCATTCCCATGCCACTTCTGGAGCATCTCAAGGAGAGGTTTCCTTATGACTGGAGATCAACAGATCTGGATTATCTGGGAATAAAGATTACCTCCTCTATGGCACAAGTGTCCAGAGCCAATTATATGCCTCGACTGGCAGAGCTAGAGAAAGAATTCCAAGCCTACTCGAAACTTACCCTGTCATGGCTTGGTAAGATTTCCGCCTTTCAAATGACGCTGCTTCCAAAAATATTATACATATTCAGAACCATCCCGGTAGCACCTCCTCCCATATTCCTCCAGAAAATTAACGCCATGCTCAACAAATTTATCTGGAACTCCAAAAAGCCAAGACTCCAATCTTCTATCCTACACAGAAAACGGGGAGTGGGGGGTTTGGGAGTACCAAACATTTATGACTACTATATGGCCTCACACCTTTCTACACTAAAGGACTGGTGGCACAATAATGCTCATAAATCCTGGATAGGTATTGAGTCTCATCTGATACCACACCACAACCTCAAATCTTGGCTCCTCTATTCCCTCTGGACGGATGTGGTGCCTTCTCTCACGTCTCCAATTCTACAACACCTTACCAATAGCTGGCGACATATCCATCATTCTACAGACAAGAAACAAACATTAAATATCACGCGGGCTCCGATTGAATTTTTGGAACTGGCAATCCTGGATCTCAACCTATCCGTCTGGAAGTCATCAGGTATTACCTCCATCTCACAGGTGTGGAATGAGGAATCGCTGACCCCTTTCCAGTCTCTACAATCGGCCTTCTCCCTACCCTCCAATAGACTTTTTACGTACCTAAGAGTCAAACATTTTCTCTCCTCCAACCACAACAAACAAATTACGTACAACAAATCTCTGTTGGACCTCCTCAAGATTCCTAACCTGGCTGCCAAAATCCTCAGCTCCCTCTATAATACTATCGGCTCCAAGGATCATCTGGTCAAATCTACTCCACTACTTAGCTGGGAAACGCAACTTCATCAAAAATTCACGGGCATTCAATGGCAGAAAGCCATGGCCTTCACAAAGAAGACCTTTCGGTGCACAACCCACTACGAAACTACTGTCAAAATCCTCCTCCACTGGTATTATACTCCAGAGCGACTCCACCGAATATACCCGCAGACCTCGTGCTCCTGTTGGAGGGGATGTGGTGAGGGAGGATCTCTATTTCACTTACTGTGGACATGTCCTCAAGTGGTACCGTACTGGCAAGACGTTTTCCGATGGATTTCTTCTATAGTGGGTTTCTCCATACCTCCCTCACCAGCTTTGGCACTACTATTCCTGAAAATCGACTCTTTCCCAGCACTTCACAGAGTGGTGTCCGCGAAGCCAGTTTTTTCATCGGACACAAAGTCCTGCATGTACGACTTTGTTTCTGACGGCTTCGCGGCACAGAGGGTGTAAGCGCACACCCGCGCATTGCTTTAAAAACCCATAGAAGTGAATGAGTTTTTAGGCAAAGCGTCGCAAACCTTTCCCTATCCAGTCCCTATCCAGTTTTCCAACATTTAGGTCGGATTCGCGGCTGACGGAGTGCCGGCGCAAGTGTGAACCCATCCTTATGCTTTGAACATTTTAGTACCCTGTATACAAATGACAGAAGCTTTGGAAATGTGTAACCATATCTGCCAATGGATTTACTTCCTACATCAGCATAACTATAGTTCCTAGTGTGCATCCTTGTATAAATGCAGTGGCAAAATTGAGAGTACTTTTATAATGGTGTCACCAAATGCATGCAGGTTGTAAGGACTGAGAGCCTGAGCCTGAGAGATAAGATCTTTCTATCTTCTTCAAGAACAATCTTGACACCACATAGATTCACAATAGCCACTGATCTTCATAAATAAAAAAATCTTTTGCAATGTTTACAATAGCTCCCATGATATCCAGTCACGATGCTTAATAAATATTGTCCTATATGATCAGACTCTGCATGTCTCTTGTCATAAGTTCTGCAAAGTTTCCATGAAATATACATTTTTAATGTAGCCTGTCCAGCTATTCTGATTGTGTCTACTTAGTCACTGTGTAAAGCAGTACTGACATTAAAATTAAATTCTCATATAAAATGGAAAATAGGCTTATTTCTATGTAAGCTTTTTCTATTCTCTATAGTAAATATATCAACATGTTTTATTAACCACAGAGAGCTCCTCTAAGCATCACATTCAATAAGAATATGCACTTGTCGATAAAGAAGAGAAGAATTACCTCTGGAATTGCTGGGAAAACCTGGTGCCAGAGGAAACATCACGTCTCTCCAATACAGTAAAAACTCCATTAATTTTGTTTGCTTCTCTTTTTTTCTGCTTCCCTTTGCTACACACAAATCTACTGTATTTTGTGTAGAACTTATTATTATTATTATTATTAGTAGTAGTAGTAGTAGTAGTAATAGCAATAGCAATAGTAGTAAAATGCCTACATTTAAGTGTTGTCAGCCCCTATTGGCTGTGTTTAGCCAAGTGGACACAGTAAGCAAGCACATACAGTGCTTTGCAAGATCTTGGTGGTAGGCCACTGAAAATGAATGATTTTTAATTGTGCCAGATACTTAAAGAGGACCTTTCACCACCTCCACCGACTCCAGTTCTTTGCATTCCAGCTGCTCCGCTGATTCTGGTGCAGTTCAGCAATCAATGCTGTTAGTTTTGGTGCCTGATATGCTATTTAGGCTCTGTACTGTCAGGAGGGCGGGGTCAGGCAGGAGCAGACAAGGGGTGTGATTCTGAGCTCTGGCACTGGCTGCCTCTGATTGGAGTTCTGAATCTCGCCCACCTGCCTGACCTTGCCCTTCTGACATTACAGAGTCTAAATAGCACATCAGGCATCAAAACTAACTGCTCATTTCTCGGGAACAGTGAGGGCTAGGGAGAAAATTCCAACTTTGCTGGAATCGGTGGTGCACCGCCTATTAACAGAACTTGATCTTGATTGATTTCCAGATATTAATTTACTTAGGAAAGTGTCAGAAAACAGGCTTTGTTTTTAGCCTATGCCAGAATCTGCCATATGCCACTATATTATGTGTTATTTACACTGCTTGACACAAGTATTCAAAGAACACCAAGGAGAGATTCTTATGTCATTCTTTACCCATTTAGACCCTGCACTTCTCTTAACACAATTTATTAGCCATTAGTTGTGCAGATTGATATATAGTTTTATGGGAAAAGATTCAGTATAATTTGTCAATTATTTATTTATTTCTCTTTTCTATGCTTAGAAGGGGTATTTGAGTCCAGTGGGCTGTCCTAACAATGATTGACAGCTACCTCTGTATGCATAGTATCTGTTAGGACCACCCACTCAATTACTCCTCCCATGCATAGAAAAAAATGAGAAATAAATGAATAAAATACAAGTTATACTGAATCTTTTCCCACAAAATTATATGTCAGTATGCTCAACTCCTCCTGCTTTATAACATACTGGGAGGAATTCATCAGTCCCAATTCATTCATCAGTTTTCTGGTCTAGAGGGATGATACAGTGACACATATTTGACTCAAGGCCCTTTGTGCTCCAAATAAGCACCACAAGCCCCGATCTGTGCCTCGCTTGCCACATTGTGTGAATGTGGGTGAAGGGGACGCTGGGACATATTGGCTCAACATATTTATTATAATTCATGCCAGATTTCTGGTGTGAGTTACAATGAAAATCTAACTGCCATAGATTTCCATGGTGGCACAGGGACGTCCAATTGATTTATGAAAAGGCCTCAGCCTCTTCATAAATTTCTCAGTCCCTGCGCCAGTTGGGTGATATTAATACTGGTGTACAATACTCTAGTCTTTATAAATCTGCCCCAATGTCTGCAGATTAGGTTGCATTTTCATGGTGACAGGTTCCCTTTAAGATAATAATAATAAACTAATATAATGTTGCAAGTCAGGAAGAATGTATTCAATTTTTTCATGCTAAATATATAGGTCATTCATGGCACCACAATATGTGTACAGAAATGGCAGATATTCGTATTTATTCTTCTGCAAAAGTTTTGTGAAATTATATAAAATTTCATATTTATGTTCTAAAATTGAATTATTAATTTACTACTACTTTTTACATATGGTAATTATTTTTTCTTATGTCTTTATTTGGCTAGATTCACACTATGACCATTAAATTCATGTTTATAGAGTGCTACAGAATTGTGTCACAGATGTATACAGTACATTGTATTCCTACACTATTGACTCTGATGATACATATACATCATCTGTTCTTCCCACTGTCTTCACAAATTGAATGGAGAGGGGAGGAGTTGATTCTCCACACAGCATGCCTGCAAACTGCTTGCTTTGTGCAAAGGACTGAACATTCTGCAACTCTCACAGCTTACAATGTAAGAAAAGTTTTCTATTTACTTGTATTTATTTTTGACTGTTTGTGCTATTACAGATGGGATATTATTCACAAACAGTAAGCAACTTTCCTGTCTGTGCTCATAGATTGTTTTGTTCCCTCTCCTATAATATGGTCAGTATGGTCACTTTGGCTTTGCTCAGTTATTCCATTACTATTGTACAGTTACTCCTGGCAGAATGACATATAAAGAAGCTAGTAATATGAGTAATGGATAGGTAAGGAGGCAGACTGCTCCTTATTGTACATGCCCACAGCCTCAAAGACAAATGCAAAATGTTCTGCAATCACAATGGAGATATTAGCGGCAGAAAAACTGTTAGGGCATTACATATCTAGGCTTATACAGTCATAGAACAGACTGCACAGTAAGACCCTGCACATCTTTCAACTTTTCATGAAAACTTAGGCACCCTTTAAGCCACTAAAAAAATTATTTGATTAAAGTCACTCACATCACATGTATTCATTATGCTTAGGTGTACATTTTTTGCTGTTTAAAGATAAAACCTACATTATTTGTTTTGTTTTTGTTTGTTTTTTACAATAAAAGTCAATAGCATCACAATACACAAAAATATCTTAGGTTTTAACCTTAAATAACATAATGACAGAAATGTACAACATGATGTAAACTGGGCCATAGCTACTTCAAAGAGACCGCTTATAAGGGTTACTCCTGCAAGTTGCAGTATATTAATGTGCCCATTTACTTTTTCTATCCATATATAAAAACAATATCTGATTGACATAACAGTGTTTCCAACACTTGGATAAAAAAAACATATACTGTGGCTCCTTTCTGATATTATTCCATGTGTCTGTGCCTGTTTTTTGTTTGTAGATGTCTGAGAAAGCCATAGATTCCTTGTCTTATTGGATTTAATGCATCCTGGCAATACTATTATAGTACAGTGGAAAATGGCACTTCATTTGCAAAAGGCACACATGGTTCTCCATTTACACTGAAAGCCTTGTGAAAGGATGGATCTGTTGCTCTGAGTTTATTTATTAGTGTGTAGCAGAAGTTACCATCCAATGCCACTGTATCAGAATTTTATTGTATGCTGTATCCCTGTAAAATACCAATGTGTAAGTAATCCCAGCACACAATAAAAGTGGTGTTCTTAACGTAGCATATGTGCACATGGTGATATGAATTTCCATGGTAAGAATTTTGAGTTAGTTGTTTGTGGGAAATGTATTACTATGATCATTGATAGCAATTGTACACATGGAGATTGAATAATGCTCATTCTGAGTGTTCTGTTAAAAAATGACCAAATGTAGATTGGAATACAAGGGCGACATCTATTGCTTACGTCATTCTGCTAACCAGGAGAAGAGTTTTCATTTCCAACAAGCTGTTGAATGTACTCAGATATGAGTCTTGAAATGTATACACATAAGCTTGCATGATATAAAATTGAATAAAGCTTCAGGTTAAAAACTTGTAATATAAATAATAATAAATGCTAAATAAATGCTAAACTAGTAAGTGTAATGGTGACCACTGCAGATCTTGAATATAACTGGGGCTACACTCTACAGAAAACAAGCTTCATAATCACCAGAGAAGGTTTTTTTCTATAAGTATGGGTACCCGTCCACATTGTGGCTTATTGTGTGTAGATTACCACTAACTCCTATGATTTACTTGCCATGGTTTCTAGCACAGCAATTATCAGTAATTTACATGCAGTTAGCACAGCTCAGTCACAACATGTAGGGCACCTGAAAGATTATGGTATATTGCCCCTTCTTTGGTCCCTATACAATATATTGCTTCTTGTATTAGCCCCGATAGAGTATAATATCCCCATTATAGGCCCCATACAGTAAGTGACCTTGTTACAGGCCCCCATACAGTAAGTGCCCCCAATACAGGCTGCCATACAGTAAATTCCCCCAATACAGGTTCCCATACAGTATGTATTCTCATTAAAGTCATGCAAACAGTAAGTGTCCCTGTTACACACCCCCATACAATAAGGGCCCCAATACAGGTTCCCATACAGTAAGTGCCCATGTTCCCAATGTGGCCGAACCAAGCATTCATGTGTATTGAGGGGTCAATAGTTAAATTGTATGGCCACCATAAGACCAATGAGAACTTGGAACTCCCTAACAGAGGAAGCAATAATGGTTGATTCTTAAAAGTAATTATTTAAGTTATGTGTACTATATTATTGGTGTTGGTTGAGAGATTTAGTCTGACTCCGATATTTAGAGTTCAGATGGATTAATGTATGGGTAAATGTGTCATGGCATCAATGTGCCCCACATGGCCACTCAGGCCAAATCACAGACCTCAGCAGGGACTCCCAGGGTGCGAGACATCACAAGAGGCTTGAAAAGGACGTGGGATGACTGCAGTACGCCACTGGATGCCTTTGAGGATGCTCTGGAGAGGTGACATAAGGTGAGTATAAGTGTTTGTTAATTTTTCCTCACCTCCCATGGCCCTCCCCTTATACTGTGGGGTCTCAGGAGTATTTTATACCATGTGGTTCTGCCCTGGAGCAGGGGCTCTTGTAAGCATTTTATACTGTGTGCGGCGACTGTGAAGCATTATGCTGTGATAGGACAATTTGGAGCATTATACTATGGGAGGCACTGTGGAGCATTATACTGTGTGAGGCTAGTTTGGAGCATTATACTGTATGGGGCCACTGTGGAGCATTATGCTGTGTGGGGCCACTGTGGGAGGCACTGTGGAGCATTATGTTGTGTGGATACACTATGGAACATTATATTTTGTGGAGGCTCTGAGAAAATTTTACTTTGGAAAGCACTGTGGAGCATTATACAGTGTGGAGTGACTGTGTAGCATTATACTGTATGGGGCCACTGTGGAGCATTATATTGTGGGAGGCACTGTGGAACATTATACTGTTTGGAGGCACTATGGAGCATTATACTCTGGAAAGCGCTGTGCAGCATTATACTGTGTGGAGCGATTGTGGCGCATTATACTGTGTGGGGCCACTGTGCAGCATTATATTGTGGGAGGCATTGTGGAGAATTATGCTGTGTGGAGGCACTGTGGAGCATTATACTGTATAGGGCGACTGTGGAGCATTATTTTGTGGGGGCTTTTAGGAGCATTTTATACTGTGTGGGGCCACTGTTGGCATGATACTGCCTGGAGACACTGTCGAGCATTATACTTTATGGGGTCACTGTATAGCATGTGGGGCCAATGTAGAGAATTATACCGTGTAGAGACATTGTGAAGCATTATACAGTGTGTAACCACTGTGGAGCATTATACTGTGTGGAGACAGAGTATTATATTGTGTGGAGACATTGTTGAGAATTATATTGTGTGAGACACTATGGAGCATTATACTGTGTACAGGCTCTGTGGAGCATTATACCATGTGGAGACACTGTGGACACAATACCGTCTGGAGACAATGTGGAGCATTATTCCATGTAGGGCCACTGCAGAGCATTTTATACATTGTGGGACCACTGTGGAACATTATACTGTGTGGAGAGCTTTGTGGAACATTACATATACTGTGTGAGGGCCACTTGACAGGATAATGTAAGATACATTGTGGAGGGGGGGGACAAATTTTCCAGTTTAGTGCCCAAAATTCCTGATGGCAGAATAGAATAAAAGGCAGAATAAGTGGAAATATTCAGCAGAGTAGGAGGCATAATACAGGTAAGGACATTTATTTTTCAAATGCAGCTAAGTACAATAGAAGGGGGTCCCTGGCAAAATCTCATCCAAAAGTAGTTCCCGCCTTCAGAAAGTTTGGGAACCACTGGTATATTGGAATGGTTATCAGTTGTACATAGCTTTATTTCCTACCATCAAAATTGTCAATTCTTACTACACGTTTTTGTGTAGTAAGTATATACTATGTAGATAGAAGAGACTGATAAGATGATGGATGAAGCCATAAAAAGTACATAATGAAATTAGAACGTCTCACATTTACCACATTTGCATGACAAAGATTGCAAACAATAACATTTTAATATTCTGCTTGTGTTGTCCATCCTGAGTAGTCAATGTTTGTGTGAGAGTTCATGGGAACCACACTGCTAGGACTGGATATACCATTAATAATAGCACAGGGGCTGTTCTTACTCAGGGCTTTGTTTCTGGCTCTAACCTTTCCTAGATATGGTTCCTAATTTATGGCTTTCATTTCCTTGCTAAATCAAGATACAAACTGAAACCATTGCCAGGATTTGGAATAATGTTTTCTTTTCCCTTAGGATTTTATTAACTGTTTGCCCTACAGTAAGAATGTGTTTAAAAAAAAATTAAAGAAAGATCATTTATAGTATCGTATTCATGTTTGGACACATTACATTTGACTGTACTAATGATGTATAGTGTAAGTATTAGGTGGCAAAGCAAACTATTAATATAATGGAAAGGAAATAGTTTAAGGAGTACAAATGGTCTTTGAGTTCTCATAGTTCATTGATGGAAATATGCAATTAAATGGTCTTAAAACTAAGCCATTAAGAAACAGTAGGAACTCTTTGAAGGTTATGAGCCACTAAGTAGCATAACTTTACATAAATATTTTGTTTCTACTGACATATTAATAAGGAGGTATAGAAATGTTCACTACTGCTGGAAATGTTACAACCTAAAAACTATGTTCAGCTGAAAATGAAGTGTAAAGTTAAACAAAGATAAGAGAATTAGTATAGCCAATTTTTGATAAAGACTAGTTATAGCTCCCTTGCTTAAAAGTGGAATTATCACTTATTACCACATGGTGTACAGTATGTTTTGTATCATTGTACATATTTACGTTCTCAGTGTTATATGAATCATGCTGAAGAACTTGAGTCTATCAACTTTTGCTCTTCAATGAATAAACTTGTATATGTATTTATGCATGTATGTGATTGTATTCATATTGATGTGAGAGAGAGAGCAAGAGTGAAATCTTGCAGGATATTGTGTGAATAAAGAAACAGCTTTAACAGAATTAATTTTTTGGGAATGGAGATGGATGTCTGGAGGCTCAGAGGCTTGCAGCCATTGCTATTAAGAATTTGACTGTGCTGTCTGAGCTATACATTTACAGACCCAGTCTGGTATCCACCACAAAGTAGAATTTTTGTACCTGTTTTGGTTTTGTGCTTTGATACAAACTTAAGATGTTATGACTCAGCTTCTCTAACTACACTTTCAGATTCTTCATTTACAGCATTTCTACCTAAACTATGTGACAAATCACTGGTTTCTTTGACTATGCTCCCCATCTCATAGTTCTACCATACCAAATCTTTCTAGTAATTTTGCATAAATCAATAGCACAGTGAGTGTACATGAGGAGTAACACCTTTTCTGGTAATTATAGAAATATATTTTGCAACTGTTAGCAGTTTCTCTGTTGAGACATATTACAAAGTCTTTTGTATTCACTCGTACTATTGATTTATGCAAAGTTTGTTGAACTGTTGAAATGTTAGTGATCATTTCAGTTCCATCTCATTGTAACTGGTTCCACCCCAGTAGAGGGCATTTAGGAAACCTACAGATTTCAAGCACAAAAAGTGCAATGCTTGGAGATACATTTGACTGCTCGTGGCTCAGTGCACTGTGGAAGATTCTGAAAATGGTGAACTGGATTGTTTGTTCTTATTTTACCTACAGATTTGACCTTTCTTCTTCTTTGCTGGACATATCCAGATATGTGTATCACACTGAATGTCCAGTGTGTGTGGTGGGCTGCACTACATCCTTTCAAGACTATATGATAGCATGTTGTATTATTATTTTAAATTGGTTTCACATGTCCTTAACTAAACTGAAGTTTAGTTAAGATGGACACAACTGTAAGCCCAGGGATCAGTCAAGTACCTCGACCCTAACCAAAGTTTTGAGAAATGGGGATGCTATAGGTGAATTGTGTTGGGTATAGTGAGATTAAAGACCATTATTAGAAGTCTTATTATGAATATATGGCATTTTCTACACTTATTGCAGCAATGTTTTTGATTTAAAACATTGTCCATTGTCTGCAAGAAGAATATGATTTTTTTCTAGAAACAGCACCACTCAAGTCCATGAGCTATGTTTAGTATTGTGGCTCAGCCCATTTCTGAATGTGGCTGAGCAGCTATACCTGACAGAACTCATGGACAAGAGTGATGCTGTTTCAGAAGAACAAGTAAACCTATTTTAATTTCCTCAACAACTCCTTTAAATAAAGAAAGTATAGTGACTAGAGATGGGCGAGCCACTTAAGATTTTATTCAATTCAGCTTGGGTCCTACATTGATTTTGGGTCGAACAAGTTTTATATGAACCAAACTTTAAATTGGCTTAAAACATTGTGTATAATACTCTCAGAGCTCTCTAAGGCAAAAACAAAATGAAAATGACATGAATGTCCATGGAAAAACGAATGGTAAGCAGTTCTCCCCATGGTTTCCTCTGGTTACTCCGATTTCCTCCTATACTCCAAAGACATACTGCGGAATATGATGCTTCTATATAAGTAAGCAAAATAAATAATAAATAAGCAGCAGATACAAACTCCGAGTTTAACCAAACACTGCGCCATCACTCGCTTTTACGCATTTTAGCATTTAAAATGCTCCAAAAATTACCCTTTTTATGGAAAGGTGTTTGTTCCTTGGCTTTTTAGACACACGTGGTGGTTATATTGCAAAAAGCATGTTTTGATGACTTGTATGTGCTACATGCTTTTCAAAAAAAAAAAAAAGCCACCAAAAATGAATTGTATAATCTGTGCAGAATGCCAAATCAACTTTGCATTGGTATTGGAAGAAGCAATGGCAGAGTTGTTTGTTTTATTTTCTTATTATGCCATCAAAGTAGAAGTGGCAGTCCCTTCATGGCAGCAGATGCAGCACCAATGAGTGACAATTACAAGATTTAAAGAAAATTACACACTATCTGCGTGCCTGGCTTACCAGCTGAAAAAGCTAGAATATACTATGAAATGGAACAGATTCTATGACTGTGGGAACAGCACTTGGGAGGCAGAAAAGAATCTGGATTATCCTGACGGTTATCACTGTATGGGAGAATATGCCACATAAACATTGTGTTGGCAGAGTGGCAACTTTCAGAATTTCAAGCAAAATTTATGGCACGCTATCAGCGTGCCTGCCCTCCCAACCTACGAAAGTTATAATATCTAATGACATGAAAAGGATTCTATAGCCCTAAAAACAACACTTGGTAGGCAGCAAAGAACCAGGATTATTCTGCCAGTTTACCCTGCCACATCAACATCATGTTGGCAGAGTGGCAATTTACAGAATTTCAAGCAAAATTTAGGGTACGCTGTCAGCATGCCTGCCCTCCCAGCTGAGAAATTTATATCTAATGACATGGAAAGGATTCTATGGCCCTGAAAACAACACTCAATAGGCAGAAAAGAACCAGGATTATCCTGCCAGTTTTCCCTGCCAGAGTGCAGATTGCTGTTTACTGGACCCACATTCCTTTATGGATAGTGACTAATGTTGGCGTGGAGTAGGAGGAGAAGCAGATGGAGATAATATGAATGATAATGAAAATGGACATGTGCTAGATGTGGATGTGGCCTGTTTACAAAGATGATCATGGGAATAAGGAATAGAACGGTCTTGTTCACTTGGTGCCACTGCATCAATAGAGGCATGTCTGCCAGTGCCACCACACCCAAGCTTTCCTTAGATCTTTCCCAGGCAGGTCTTTTGGACGTTGGGGCTGCATGTCATGTGAAATTTTTACTATTGGTGCTGCGACAACCCTTCTCCTGTAATATCACCCTGTCACCCTAACCTGGTTGCCAGGTCTTATTTGTAATAGAATCATCATCGGATTAATATCATCTTCCACCACTTTTATGTGACTCATCATGGCAATGAGATTCCTCTATGCCCGCCCAATTCCTAAAAGATTTCCCCGTAGTGCCTCTACCAGCACATCCCCTCCCACTACTACCTCCCCCAACACTTATGTCTTCCACCTCTACATCAAAACAACAATGGCAGTTCTCATCCAACTCATGAAAAAGAAGTATCTTAGGTATGAGGAATATCTCCTTCAGCAGATGCCACATGACTACTAGAGAATGGGATCTGTGTCAGTGAAGAAGACATGGTAAATTACATGTTGAGGAGAAGCACACAGAACCCTGGCTCAACATTTGTGGTTCACTTCTTTCAAAAATGTCTTTATTCTCAGGAAGTATGACAACACTGTGGCTACTGGCAGGACTGTCAAGACCAGAGGAAATCTTGCTGTTGCCATCCACATTCTTATTGTTAGTATTTGCACAAGCATTTCCCCCCCCCCCCTTGTTCCTGTCCCTTGCCCTCTTTTTCCAGTCATTTTATTGCACACTGCTTAATTATAATACATTGGCAACAATTCTGACACTATTTCAAGAAAAGTAGCAAAACACTAAAAGCACTAAAAGGGTCACCTGGTCAGTTAGCATTATTAGACTAGAACTGCATCAGTCAGTTTATAATTGTTTTGCTGCTAAAATGTCGACAGTTTGTATGTACACTACCGTTCAAAAGTTTAGGGTCACTTAGAAATTTCCTTATTTTTGAAAGAAAAGCACAGTTTTTTTTCAATGAAGATAACATTAAATGAATCAGAAATACACTCTATACAATGTTAATGTGGTAAATGACTATTCTAGCTGCAAATGTCTGTTTTTTAATGCAATATCGACATAGGTGTATAGAGGCCCATTTCCAGAAACCATCACTCCAGTGTTCTAATGGTACATTGTGTTTGCTAACTGTGTAAGAAGGCTAATGGATGTTTAGAAAACACTTGAAAAACCCTTGGGCAAGTATGTTAGCACAGCTGAAAACCGTTTTGCTGGTTAGAGAAGTTATAAAACTTACCTTCCTTTGAGCTAGTTTAGAATCTGGAGCATTGCCTTTGTTGGTTCGATTAAAATGGCCAGAAAAAGAGAACTTTCATGTGAAACTCGACAGTCTATTCTTGTTCTTAGAAATGAAGGCTATTCCATGTGAGAAATTGCCAAGAAATTGAAGATTTCCTACAACGGTGTGTACTACTCCCTTCAGAGGACAGCACAAACAGGCTCTAACCAGAGTAGAAAGAGAAGTGGGAGGCCCCGCTGCACAACTGAGCAACAAGACAAGTACATTAGAGTCCTCAACTGGGCAGCTTCATTAAACAGTACCCGCAAAACGCCAGTGTCAACGTCTACAGTGAAGAGGCGACTCAGGGATGCTGTCCTTCAGGGCAGAGTGGCCAAGAAAAAGCCATATCTGAGACTGGCTAATAAAAGGAAAAGAGTAATATGGGCAAAAGAACACAGACATTGGACAGAGGAAGATTGGAAAAAAGTGTTATGGACAAACGAATCGTAGTTTGAGGTGTTTGGATCACACAGAAGAACATTTGTGAGGCGCAAAACAACTGAAAAGATGCTGGAAGAGTGCCTGACGCCATCTGTCAAGCATAGTGGAGGTAATGTGATGGTCTGGGGTTGCTTTGGTGCTGGAAAAGTGGGAGATTTGTACAAGGTAAAAGGAATTTTGAATAAGGAAGGCTATCACTCCATTTTGCAACGCCATGCCATACCCTGTGGAGAGCGCTTGATTGGAGCCAATTTCATCCTACAACAGGACAATGACCCAAAGCACACCTGCAAATTATGCAAGAACTATTTAGGGAAGAAGCAGGCAGCTGGTATTCTATCTGTAATGGAGTGGTCAGCACAGTCACCAGATCTCAACCCCATTGAGTTGTTGTGGGAGCAGCTTGCCCGTATGGTACACAAAAAGTGCCCATCAAGCCAATCCAACTTGTGGTAAGGGCTTCTGGAAGCATGGGGTGAAATTTCTCCAGATTACCTCAGCAAATTAACAGCTAGAATGCCAAAGGTCTGCAATGCTGTAATTGCTGCAAATGGAGCATTCTTTGACGAAAGCAAAGTTTGAAGGAGAAATTTATTATTTCAAATAAAAATCATTATTTCTAACCTTGTCAATGTCTTGACTATATTTTCTATTCATTTTGCAACTCATTTGATAAATAAAAGTGTGAGTTTTCATGGAAAACACAAAATTGTCTGGGTGACCCCAAACTTTTGAACGGTAGTGTATATTGGGTAAACAAAAGAAAAAAACTTTAACAAACTGAGATTTTTTTCAGATTAGCATGCTGTGTCACACTATTTATTGGCTGAAAAAAACTTAAATAAGAGTTTTTTTTTTCAAAATTAGTGCAGGCTGCAAAACTGTATAAATGAACAGCAACAAAAAATGTTTAAGAAACAAATATTTTTTTCAGATCAACACTCCATCACACTGTGTATTGGTGAGCAGTGCAGAAAAAAAAACATTGAACAACAACAGTTTTTTTTCAGATTAGCACAAGCTGTTTGCCCTGCCCTATTTTTTTGTCATTTTTTTTTACTGCACACAGCTTAATTATAATAGTGATAATGATTGACAACAATTCTGACTCTGTGTGTATTTTTTTTGTTGTTGTTTTACAAACCAGTAATTCAAGAAAAGTCATCTTTAAAGTCAGCTTTTTTTGATTAGTGCTGGCTGTGAGACTGTATATATGAGCAGCAACAAAAAAAATCCACACCAAACTCACCCAACCATGCCTTTATTGATTTTGTGCTTTATGTGCTGGGGCACAGTCATGCTGGAACAGAAAAGAGTCTTGCTCAAACTGCTCCCGCAAATTTGGAACCATACAATTGTCCAAAATATCTTGGTAGGCTGAAACATTAATATTTCCCTTCACTGAAAATAAGAGGCTTATGCCAACCCCTGAAAAAAACCCAATAGAATAATCCGTCCTCCACCAAACTCTACAGTTGGCACAATACATTAACTGGCATCCACCAAACCCCTACTCATCCATCAAACTATCAGATAGAAAAGTGTGACTCATAACTCCACAAAACATGTTTCCACTGCTCCAGAGTCCAGTTGCAACATGCTTTACACCACTGATGCTTGGCATTATGCTTGGGGATGTAAGGCTTGCATGCAGCTGCTCAGCCATGAAAACCAAAGTTATGAAGCTCCTGGTTAGAGATGAGTGAATCGAAGCTGACAAAGTGGAATTCGATCCGAATTTCAGGAAATATTCGAATCGCATCGAATCCGGATTTCCTCACGCTTTGTAGTAACGAATCGCATTTTTTCATAAAATGGCTGCTGCACGTTAGGATATGGGGCAAGGAACTCTGGGAACGCAGGATCACCCACAATGTCATGCGTGCAGCCAATCAGCAGCCAGCCAGCCCTGTGATGTCATAGCCCTTTAACTCCTTCGTGACCGCCCACGGCATTGGGAGTGGGTGTTACCTGTAACTGACAGCAAACACCCTGCTCCATAACCCCCGGTCGGAGCACAGCTCCAATCGTGGGTTTTAACCCCTTGGATGCCGTGGTCAAACATGACTGCGGCATCCAAGGGTTTCTGCCTTGCTACATGTCCCCCTCGGCACCCCCCCACGGCGACATCGGGGGGGTGCCGATGTGCATCTTCTGCAGCCGGGTCTGCCAGTGACCCCGGGCTGCTAGTAGCCCCCAGTACCTGGTTGATCCTGCTCAGAAGTGAGGAAGTCAGCCTATGCATCTGCATGTATTGCAGTACACATGTATTGCAGTCTATAGTGCTGAACTAGTGATCAGTGCATCGCTGGTTCAGGTCCCCTAGTGGGACATCACTAAAAACCACTGCAAGGCACAGTGTTCTACACCACTATACAGGCTCTCTGCAGCCAGGAAATAGCTGCTTCACAAAATAATTCAGATTGAATGGAATTATATTGGAATATTCGGCAAAGCTGCTGAATCAAATTTTTGAAAAATTCGCTCATCTTTACTCCTGGTACACAGTTTCTGTGCTGATGTTAATGGCAGAGAAGGTTTGGAGCTTTGCAGTTATTGAGTCAGTATAGTGTTGGCAACTCTTATGCACTATGCACTTCAGCACTCGTGACCCTTCTCTGCAGCTTTATGTGCTCTTTGTGGCACATGTGACAATCAGAAAGAAGGAAACACTTGAGTTCATTGATTAAAAGGTGTGTTCCAATATCTTTGTCCATATAATGTGTTACTATGCCTTTAAATTAGCACTCATTATGTTCTCTAATGCTATGTTCTCTAATGCTTTTTCACAAGTGTGTTTTACTGCCTCCATTTTATAGAGCATAAAATATTTATGGTTTGTGACAACTATTGTTATATGGTCACCTACTGCCCACATTGCTTTATTTTATGGAATTGTGTACATCTGCCAGTACTTTCTGAACATATTACCCTTTATAAAGGCCTTTGAGACAGGAAGAGAACAAAGCCAATGTGAAGACATGCAACAGGGACAAAGAGAGCTGGGGCGTGGTGGAGCACTGAGTATCCCTGACAGCACCCTGTAGTACCAGAATAGTATTAAAGTGGAGGAACCAACTAGCACTGGAGTTGTGACACAAAGGAAGAACCATCTATGGTCCAGAGCAGCAACCCAGGAGGAGTGTTAGCCTTATACTGGATGTCTCAGAAGTAACAAAAGCTAAATAGAGAAACAAATGTTAAGGAACAGTGGAGGAGGACCAGAACGTTCCAGAAATAAACATGTACACCTGTTTTTGCCCTAACATGCATCAAAATTCTGTTGCATTTTGATTAGTAAATTAAGTTCTACTAAGTATAAACCATTTGGTATATGAACTCTAAAGATCCAAATATTTGCAAGATAATATAATTTTGTTACAATTAAAAACTACTGTTAAATTAGATCAATACAAAATTAAATCAATACAAATTATTTAGCCATGAAATCCCAAAATGTCCTCTTGTTTATGCAGTATGATGACATAGCTGTGGCTGACTCACTTCCTGAAAATACATATTTCAGCTCCTGGCATGGAAATAAGTAACATAAACTCATTTGTCAAATTTATATTAACAAGAAGAAAGGACACAAATCAATACGACAGATTTAAAAGATTAGCTGTAATAAGCATTTTTTCTCCTGCATTTAGCAGTATATAAATGACAGCGTCATGTGTAATATTAAGAACAAAGGGCAACATGTACACTGAAAAATATTGTAGTCTATTCTGTTTATACTTTGTAAAGTAGTTTTCTTGAAGTCTACAGTACATCTAGATCTCCAAAGTATATGAGGGGCATATGACCCCAGCCGTTTTTTGTGAACTTCATCACCTTACTGATACCATGAGTCAAGATTAAAGTCTCTATTTTAATTTGGTGGGTAAAAGTAATTTGAGCATGTTTGGGGCAACATATATTATGCATTAAGCAAACATACTGTATTAAAGTCTGAGTGACACCAATTTAGAATTGATACAAAATATCTAATACAATTGTATATGGATTCATACAGGTGAGTATATTTTTGTGGGGGAGGAAGACTTTTGCCCTTATTCTGTTTTATTATGTTATTATTTTTTACATTTTATTTAGAATGTTTCAATTAATTATTTAATTCATTCACTTATTTATATTTTGTACTATTAGATCTTAAGCTCTCTGATGTCAGCATATATAAATCACTGATAACAATGATTTAAAAACTCATTACATCACTGTTATCAGTTATCTGGATACCTAGATATGCACAGGAGTCACAGATAACATTTCTGCATGACCCGAGCCTCCTCTGGAGAGGGAATCATTTATGATTTCAGGGGATTCACGAACAACCACCTAAATGGAAATGTAAAGCTTATATATTAAGGAAATCATCACTCAACAGGAGTGCTGTGTTCAAGGATTTTTAATGCAATGGAATTGATTATTTAAGGTTAATGCAACAGTATTATAGCCTGATCCTGCTGGTGCAAGAGCATGAAGTGTTATAATAGACATCATGGCTATGCTATTAACCTGTTAGTTTATGTTGTAGGTGGTAAGGAGTCAAAGGCTTTCCCACTAATTGCTACACCATCACTTTCTCACTAATTGTTACTAATTAATTACACCATCACTATTAACCAGCTATAACCAAAACTGCCTTTTCTTACCCAGGACTTGACAATTTAGGTCCCAAAATTCTGTTAATATCCTGTTACAAACCATAACACCCTCTTACCATACCTTCTTCAGATTTATGAATGTGCTGGGGATAGTAGGGTGGTGAAAGATGGTAATAATAATAACTTTATATAGCACCAACATATTCTGCAGTACTTTATAAATCAGAGGACACATGAACAGACAATATGAGACATTACAATGTGACAAAGAAATAAACATATCAAACAATAGCAGTGAGGGCCCTGCTCGCGAGACTTTACATTTTATGTGAAAATAAGGAGACACAAGAGGGAGACACAACAAGTCAGAAGGCTTGTTTTGTACAATGGTCCAGCAGCCATGCTTTAATAAATAAGGTTATATAACTGAAGCTGTATGAGCCCATCTGTAAATATACAGATACTAAGTCCAGGGAGTACAGTGTAACTTCTAGATGGATGGGACAGGATCTAAGGAATAGAGGAGGAAGGATAGAATAGGATAAAAAATGTTAGTGTAGTTTGTGGAGGTGTAGAACAATGTGATCAGGTCATGTAATAAGCCTGCCTAAACAGATGTGATTTTAGGGTATATTTGAACTTCCTGTAATTGGGTATTAAATTGATTGTCCGGGGTAAAGCTTTCCAGAGCACTGGTGCAGTTCGGGAAAAGTCTTGCAAGGATGCAAGTCTAAGGTCACTGTCAGAACATAGAGGCTGGTTAGGGCTGTAGACAGTAAGGAGGGAGGAGATGTAGGGAGGTGCAGTGCTATGGATAGATTTGTGGGTGAGTGTGATAATTTTATATTGTATTCTGGGGTGGATGGGCAACCAGTGCAGCAACTGACACAAGGTAGATGCATCTGTCTACTTGTTTGACAGAAAGAGGATTGTGGTGGCCGCATTTAGGACAGATTGTAGAGGAGGGAGTTTAGTAAGAGGAAGCCCAATTTGAAGAAGATGAGAGAGAATCAGAGCGACAATGAGGGTTTTTGTTGTTTCCACGGTAAGAAAAGGGTGAATTCTAGAGATGTTTTTGAGGTGCAGGTGGCAAGAACATGCAAGTGTTTGAATATGTGGGGTGAAGGTGAAATCTGCGTCAAATGCAACCCCAAGACAGTGGGCGTACTGCCTTGGTGTAATAGTAAGGCCACAGACAGAAATAGAGATATCAGGGTTAGGTCGGTTAGTGAATGGATAAGAATATATGTTTCTAGGCTCAACTTATTTTTGGGATTTACAAATATTTTTATAATATGTATTTTTGATATTTATATGTATTTTATCATGTATTTTTTCAGTAAAGATCTTGGTAAAAAATCTTCAAAAAATGTCTGAAAACAAATGAGTTTAATTTCAAAAGGTGTAAAGTATGTATAAAAAGTATCAAAGAAATACAAAAACAATACTTAACTCCCAATCATTTAAAAATATCTAAACTTCTAAATTTACAAATGATTTGAGATCTCAAGGTCACAACTAAGACCAGTTACAAATAAAGTGACTGCTCTTAAGGTATGAAACCTATGTCTCCTATTCCTGTCCTGTGGAGCCATGTTATCACTCGAGGATTACCAGTACACTGATAGCTAGCCCCTACATGATAACAGAGGATTTCAATAGTTTTCTTAATTTATGGTTGGGTTTACACAGGAAGATTTTATCCTTAATCAGATCAAAGTCCTGATAAATGACAACTGGAATAACTGTCTGAGTCTTGTGAACACCACAATCTTTTACTAGACACAGATTTCCACAGCAACTGAAATATTTTCCCAGGGCACCACAATAAAATCTTCAATTATGACTGATAGCTTTTATAACTGTAGAGATAGCTGTTATCACATTGAAAATATTTAGCATGTAAGCTAGTAGTCCTCAGACTCCTCACCATTTGGCCAAGGATACTAGCAATTAGTATATTTCATATTTTTGTGTCCAATTGGACAAAAATTAATATTAGTATATGTAGTAATTTTTAGTCCAAGTGGACTAAAAATTGCTAAAACATACTAATTCCCAATGTTCTTGATGACCAAATGATGAGGAGTCTGAGGACCTGCTGAATGTTTTTGATGGAGCAAATCATTATGTTCAAGGGATTGTCCAAGTAATGAAAATATTTTCCCAAGTGGGGGGAATTATTGAAAATAACAAAACAACTTTTACTTATCCAATCTCCCCATCACTGCTTCCAGCTATGATTTCTAGTCAGGAGCCAGGATTTCTTTACATGGCTGCAGCAGAGAGGTGTCTGTATAAACAGATCACCGCTGAAGTCAATAACTGGTCTCATCAGTCTCTTGGCATACACTACTGAGGCAGTGATCTGTGTATATGGACCTCTGAGCTGTAGCCATGCCATGTAAATACATTTCATCATGGAGGACCAGATTCTTCATATTTGATTATTCCCTGCACTTAACATTCAAAGAGTCAGATGATGGCTTGTTTTTGTAGGACAAATTGTACTTCCCAATGACATAATTTAGTATTCTGTCTGATTGTAAGCTCTTGTGAGCAGGGTCCTCACTCCTATTTTTTGATATGTTCATTTCTTTGTCAAATACTATATGTTTATGTACCCTCTGACTTGTAAAGTGCTGCAGAATATGTTGGTGCATTATAATAAAAATTATTATTATTATTATTATTATTATTATTAAAAGCTGGAAGAAAATACAGAAAGGTAAAAACATTGTAATTGGAAAAAATGCAGCTTAATGGGACACTCCTCCCTGCTCAGACACCCATCAAATGCTATGCTGAGCCTTGTAAAATTATTTGAATTCTTCCATTCAAATGCCTAGATGTATGTAACTGCCTATATAGCCACATATCATAATGAAGTATATGTGACGGTATATATGGCACCACTGGATGAAACAGCGCAATGACATCACCACGTGCACAATACTCAAGTGCCCAATGCACATGCACTGCATATAGACAGGGAGCTGGTGAGAGAAGGAAGGAGGCAGAAGTATAAGGGGCGGAATAGCAGCAGGCAGATGCAGTTACATTTGAGGCAAACTGTAGAGGAACACTCTTTACTTTATACATATAAAAAGTGTTTGTTAATGGCACAGAGTCTGTGTCTGTCATAAGAAACTAAATGTCTAAATAGCTAATATTTTTATCTGGTGGTGTATATTGTATTAGTAACATATGTCCTGTATATCAACAGAAAATAGAAATTTTTTAAAAGTTAAAGGGAGTCTATCATTCCAAATATGCTTTTTTAAATAAACCCATGTTTCACATCTAGTCCTACCTGTTCTTCTGCTCGCAGCCGTTTATATAATCTTGTTTATTGTAATATAATATTGTTTTTAGCTATTATGCTAATGAAGCTCACAGAGCACAGGGGGCGTGAGCACAACAGCGTCATACCCTTCATGGCCTTCATTCCGTCTCCTTGCCCTTTTCTGCATGCCCCCTTCTATGTAGATGAGTTCACGTCAGCATCCTCTTCAATGCGACAGCAGCGCTGTACGCTAGGTCACTTCAGGTTCGGGCCGAGCGTACAGCACATGCTTCGCCGGCCATCTTTACGGTCTTCCTACATGAGTGTACTGCGCTGGTGCAGTACATACATGTAGTTCTAAGGAGTACTGAGCATGCTCAGTATGCTCAGTACTCCTTAGAATTACACTAGAATAGCCTTTCTAAAGGCTATTCCAATGTGGGTTTTTTTTTTTTTTTTTTTAAAAAACATATTTGGAATGATATCAATAAAAGGTATATTTTAATTATTAGGGAACAAGAGGAGGTAATCCCTTTGTACAATTATGAAATAACATTACAAGAAGTCTTAATGTAGCCTTGGTCTTACTTGAATCCCTAGCTGTGCACAGTGCCTACTCTATTGTCTTAAACTTATTATTAGAGTATAAGAACATGAAGAATAGCAATAGGTGATGACAAATTGCACAAGGCCCTGGTCTCTGAGAGGCCATTTGCCACATAAGATGACACCAATGTCATAAATAGCACTTTTACAGAAAGACGGCTTTCTATAGGGTAGGATGATCTCATGCTCATGCTCCATCTGGTTTAATGGTATTAGTCTATGCAGCTCTGAAGCTGTTTGTCATTTTATAAGGTAAACACCCCAATGCACACAAAGTGCATATGTTGATATAGAATAAGAAATAAAGAATATCCCTCAATATAAAGCATTCTCTTACTAATATATCCAAAATATATCCAAAAAAGTAAAATGAGTACATAAACTGCATCTCTGTGATAGGATATTGGTCAGTTGTATTTAAACTTATTAATATATGTGATTTGGATGTTTGGCCTATTTTTATAATTGAATGAATTTTGAAGCATGCTCTGTCTGTGTTTTTATGACGTCAAAATAGTTTGGTATTCATTTTGCTATTTTTTTTAAAAAAATCTGTGAGGAACAAAAGTCTAGCCTGCCTAGGAGCAGTATCTGTTTGTCAGGTTTAGATAATTGGGTAGTTCTGAGTGGTAGGTGCAGTTTTTTTGTTGTAGATTTTGCTGTGGTCTAAGTGCTTCCTTTATATTTTCCATTCCTTTTCAAGTCACTCCTAACTTTGGCTAAAAAAAAAAATGCAGCAAAATCTGCAACAAAAAACACTGTGGGGGGCCTTAGCCTAAAAGAGCATTTGAGAATGAGCCTATGGCTAGCTATTATGTAGAAAATCCTGTTTAAAGTCATGTAAAATAAGCACTAACTGTATTTTAACACTGCCGCATACAAGCCATTATGAAAATACTGAACTTAATGTAGTTGTTATTTTCAATTCCTGGTGACAGGTTTGAATGACATCAGTTTTAGCACCTGAAATTGAAATTACATAGTAACATTCCTTATATGTTATGGGATAATATAAACCTGCTTATTAGAGTAGAAGCATAAAATTATACACATTAAAATTGCTATCAAAGGTACTTTTTTTCTAAATTGTTTGTCGTAAACTGAAAATGTTTTATTATATAAAACGATGTCTTTAGGATTATTATCTCAAGGAATGACACACTGCAACTTAAATGTCTATTCCAGAAAAATATAAAGCTTTTAGCTTTTGCCTGTGTCTACTGAGAACCTTAGAATTTTAGACTGCCCATGTGAATCCCCTGTTGTTTACAGGTTAGACCCTCTTCACAAGTAATTTACACTTAAGGTTTACACCAGAAAAAGAACTAAGAGCTAAGTGTTTCTTTCCCTGCAACCTTTTTTTTTCCGTATACAAGCTGAACAGAGGCCAAAAGGACAATCTCCATAATATCCAGTACTATGAAAAAAAAATACAATGGTTTCCCATTTTTAAAAGGGAATGTATACTGCGAAGAATGTTTTTTTTTTTTTTTTTTTACTATATTACTCTATAAATCACGTATCCCTCTAGATAAGGTGGTTTGAAGAACATACAAGGTTAAACTTCTTTGGTACTTGGAGTCATTTAATGTATGCATAGCTTTCTTTGTTAATGTATCTGACCAGGATGATCTGCACTGTACTGTACATTTAATGTATCCATGCATCATATATTATAGTGATCCTAATTGGAAGCAATGCCCCAAATGCATCATTCCCATTGGATGAAAATAGTTTTAAATTGTAATGCTTGCAACTATAAATTAAACAAATTACTGGCTATAATCTTCCCTTAGCCCTTAGAAGGGTGTTTAAGACAATAAGGTGAGATCTATAGTTTGGGGTTCATAACCAATTTTTACCACAACACTCTTCAGTTAGAGGTACAGTATACACTGGGAGCTTTTTGTGGTGTAAATGCCAAATGTCTTCTGAGAAAGTTATGTGAAGGTGAGCTTAGTGTGATAGTCAATCGTAATTGTGTAAAAACCTTTAGACCATTATAGTGGCCCTTATCACTTACCCTGTTAAAATTATAGGACTAGAAGATCTGTTTTCACAAATGCATCAGTTCAAATAATTTTGGACCTAAGACTCTGAAACACAAGCATATACAAAAAGAGAATCCTCTTCCAGCAATAAATATAACAGAGAGAGAATTCCCTTTTAAAGATCTAATTAGATTCTTCTTTCTGTGGATTGCCACCTAAATCAGAAGATTTTTTTTTGTTCTCTCTACATTCTTTCTGTGATGATCGAGTCACTTTTCTATCATTTAACAACAATGCATTCCTCTAGAGGGGACCAACGAAGGTTAAATCCCTTTCTCCAAGGGCCTCATAGCAGCCATCTGTCCTGTCCCTATGCCCTTTCCCCCCTTCTTAGAAGCTGAAAGCAGTAGATGACCTATAATCCAAGTCAAAGCTAAAAACAAGTATAGCATTGTGTCTGTATAAAGTGGTCTAATTCTTGTTTCCATTAACTTGATGGATATGTTTCATTTTGGACATTGGCTGCACCCCATATTATGTGTACTACTTTGTCCAATTCTCTTATCATTTTAGCATATAAAGTAATGAAAAAAATTAATCTTGATTATAGTGGGAGGGAAAAACAAACATTTGCGAATGTTACCTCTAATGTAGCATATTCCTGAAAGTACTGTAAATGTCTTTTCCTGGCAGTAGTTCTGCTATAACTTGCTTTTAGGTTTTATTGTCAGTTAACTAAGGTACAGATGTTTACTAAGTGGTGTACATTTTAGATTTAATAGGTAATTAATTCAGTAAGCGTTTTCACATTTACAGTATTTGACCATTTTCCAACTCATCGCTGCAGTTTAGTCATTTACCGAGCCTTGAAAACTGATGTACATATTTTAACTATAACAAATAAATCTTATATAAAGTGAAACGATTTGTATTTGTAGAAAAAAATCTCCTCAGATACCTGTGGTAGTACCAATCTAGAGGATTAAAATGACTGCAGGCATAAAATCCAGCGCAACATGAAACAGTCAACCGCAAACCAAAAAACGGAATTTGTGATATTCATCAACAAAGTAAAGAAAGAGTATTCAAAAAGCTACAAGCTTGGGAATGTATCATAACTGAGTTATAAGTTCACATTATCTCTCTACGATACAAAAAAAAAATCTTTCAAAATACAGTACTCACTGAACGTTATGCAAATTGTTTGTTTCATGTTGCTTTTGTACCTTATACAGCAAAAATAGCATGTTACCATGCTAGACGGAAAATAGACATTATGTTAAATGCTTATGTGTCACAAAATTATTATCGGAGTGATACTGGCTAACCAGTATTGTATTTGCTTGCTTTTGGAGTACAGTACAAACCCCCATTCATCAGACTGATTTGAATCTTATATAGATAGAGCTGTTTTCCATGGAAAGATGCTTAAAGTGGGCCTTTCATATCCTGTGACTTCAGCGGTATTTTATACCGCTAGAAATTTGACAGTGCGCTGAATTCAGCAAACTTTCAGCTTTGCCAGTACGTGCCCTGGTGCCAGAGATATTGGTGCCATTAATTTCAGCACTGATATCCCTTCACCATTAGAAGGCTGGGCCTTACAGCTTAGCATCATCACTGGGCTGTGAAGAACGTCCCCTTGACAGTACAAGGCAAGCTTTCTAGCAGTATACAGTCATGGCCAAAAGTTTTGAGAATGACACAAATATTATATTTTCACATGATCTGCTGCCCTCTGGTTTTTATGTGTGTTTGTCAGATGTTTTTATCACATACAGAAATATAATTGCATTCATATTATGAGTAACAGAAGCTTATATTGACAGTTAGAATGAGTTAATGCAGCAAGTCAATATTTGCAGTGTTGACCCTTCTTCTTCAGGACCTCTGCAATTCTCCCTGGCATGCTCTCAATCAACTTCTGGACCAAATCCTGACTGATAGCAGTCCATTCTTGCAGAATCAATGCTTTAATTTTGTCTGAATTTGTTGGTTTTTGTTTGTCCACCCGTCTCTTGATGATTGACCACAAGTTCTCAATGGGATTAAGATCTGGGGAGTTTCCAGGCCATGGACCCAAAATCTCTATGTTTTGTTCCCTGAGCCATTTAGTTATCACCTTTGCTTTATGGAAAGGTGCTCCATCATGCTGGAAAAGGCATTGTTGAGCGCCAAACTGCTCTTGGACGGTTGGGAGAAGTTGCTCTTGGAGGACATTCTGGTACCATTCTTTATTCATGGCTGTGTTTTTAGGCAAGACTGTGAGAGAGCCGATTCCCTTGGCTGAGAAGCAACCCCACACATGAATGGTTTCAGGATGCTTTACAGTTGGCATGAGACAAGACTGGTGGTAGCGCTCACCTCTTCTTCTCCGAATAAGCTGTTTTCCAGATGTTCCAAACAATCAAAAAGGGGATTCATCAGAGAAAATGACTTTACCCCAGTCCTCAGCAGTCCACTCCCTGTACCTTTTGCAGAATATCAGTCTGTCCCTGATGTTTTTTCTGGAGAGAAGTGGCTTCTTTGCTGCCCTCCTTGAGACCAGGCCTTGCTCCAAGAGTCTCCGCCTCACAGTGCGTGCAGATGCACTCACACCTGCCTGCTGCCATTCCTCAGCAAGCTCTGCACTGCTGGTAGCCCGATCCCGCAGCTGAAACACTTTTAAGAGACGGTCCTGCCGCTTGCTGGTCTTTCTTGGGCGCCCTGGAGCCTTTTTGGCACCAATGGAACCTCTCTCCTTGAAGTTCTTGATGATGCGATAGATTGTTGACTGAGGTGCAATCTTTCTAGCTGCAATACTCTTCCCAGTTAGGCCATTTTTGTGCAGTGAAATGATGACTGCACGTGTTTCTTTAGAGATAACCATGGTTAACAGAAGAGAAACAATGATGGCAAGCACCAGCCTCCTTTTAAAGTGTCCAGTGGTGTCATTCTTACTTAATCATGACAGATTGATCTCCAGCCCTGTCCTCATCAACACCCACACCTGTGTTAATGGAGCAATCACTGAAACGATGTTAGGTGGTCCTTTTAAGGCAGGGCTGCAATGATGTTGAAATGTGTTTTGGGGGATAAAGTTCATTTTCTAGGCAAATATTGACTTTGCAAGTAATTACTGTTAAGCTGATCACTCTTTATAACATTCTGGAGTATATGCAAATTGCCATTAGAAAAACTGAAGCAGTAGACTTTGTAAAAATTAATATTTGTATCATTCTCAAAACTTTTGGCCATGACTGTATAATACCACCAATGTCAGAGGATATGAAAGGTCTTCTTTAACCTTCCTCTAGTGTTAGCTTTCTGTTACTCTTTCTTATGTTAATGGGTCGGTTTTGACCCGTGTCTTAAATCACCCCTAGGATACCCTAAAAACAGTTATTTATGATCCAATTTGTTTCTTACCTCTTAGTTACCTTGTTAGGGTTTCTCATCCATGGAAGGATTGATTTTAATATTTTTGTTGTGGCCCCCTGGGCCTTTCATTTGAGAGCGTACCCTTCATTTTCAATTTAAAAATATTGTCAAATGAACCTCAAGAGAATAATATAAACTTAAAAAAGTTTGTTATATTACCTGACTATTACTGAAGGGTTTTAGAAAACATTTCTTAAATGTAAAATATAAATATACATATATATATTTTATATTATTAACTCTAGTAACATCTATGGTGTTACGGGTCAATTTTGACCCATATCTAACTACTTTATGAAAAAGGCAAAAAACAGATTTTTTTTTTTTATAAAACTTTAATACAAATAAAAGATGAAAATTATATTAACATTAATAGCAATAATAATAAAAAGTAGCTTTTCTAGGTCAAACAAACAAACAACAATCAATCAAGCAAATCAAATCAACAGAAATCAAGTACTAGTTTTTAGATGCATTAGTATTTAGATGCATGTGTGGCAAAAAGTGACACTTTTTGTGTGTTCTTTGTTTAAGGTATTTTTTGCAGGCGAAGCACCATGTGTTTGTCTTTCTGTCCTTATTGCTAGGGCAGACCTGACACCTCTTTCTTTTAGAATCAGGTGGTCTCACTGGGGTTGTGGCTGTTGTGGTTGATGTTGAGGCAGGGCTGGTTGAGGAGGATGCTGGTGATGATGCTCTTTGTGTTGCTGTGGGTGTGGGCGAAGCACTTGTTGAGCTCTGGAGTTGTCGGACCAAGGCTGCAGCGGCTGGGTCTCGGGGCACCCGTTCCCTTTGGTCAATGTGCGCCTTGACAAGGGATCTTCCTAGTTCCTCAAGAAACATCCTCCGCTTGTTTTTTTTCTTTGAATTCCATCCTTGGTGAATGTGGGTCCACAACACAAATGCATTGTATGCTGACACATCAAGGATGTTGGAAAATACAACCATTGGCCATCTCCTAGTCATTCGCTGGCAAGTGTAGGTGGCAGTCAGCTTGTCCAGGTTGTCCACTCCTCCTTTGTTTTTGTTATAGTCCAGGATGATTCTGGGCTTTTTGTCACTTCCTGATGACACAGCTGCATCTTTGTGAAGTGTGGACATCAGTACCACATTCCGTCGTTTTTTGGGGCAGTATGAAACAGCAGTGGTGGTGACTGTAAAAACAAACTTTGAGGAAAGTGGAGCCCTGTCCTTCATCTGCAACAATTCAGCGGGCAGCTCAGGTTTGTTTTTTTTCACTGTGCCCACCATGGTGATTTTCCTCCTGAGAAGTTCTTGTCCAAGGTCATAGCTGGTAAAAAAATTGTCACAAGTAATGTTATGACCCTGCAGTCCAGTAGTCATATTGAGGACTACACGTTTTCCTTGGTTTTTTTCAGGGATGCCGCTTGCAGACTTGCCTGTGTAAATCTGTAGATTCCATGCATAGCTAGTTTTTGCATCACAGGCTGCCCAGATTTTTATGCCGTATTTGCCTGGCTTACTTGGCATGTATTGCCGGAAGGGGCATTTTCCGCGGAAAGGGAGAAAACGTTCGTCTACTGTCACCTCTGGCCCTGGGTTGAACATCAGTGGAAGGAGCTGCACCCATTTCTCCCAAACATCCCTGATGGGAGCAAGTTTGTCAGATTTTGTTCTGGTGTCTCTGTTGTCAAATCTGAGGACTCTTGATATCATTTGAAACTTTTGAAGTGACATTGTTGCCCGGAAAATATTCCTGCCTGTCGATGCGTCCCAGAGACTATCAGTGGCCTCATTGCAGGATTTGTACACTCCAGCAAGGAGAAGAACACCAATGTAGGCATCCAGGTCATCATCATGAAGGTCATTCCACATGTTGCCGTGGACTTTTTTTTCCTTCAAGGTTTGTCATAGCGATAATGACTTTTTTTATTGACAATGGCATAAACAGATCAAAACATGTCTTGATGTCACTTACTCTTGTCACAGCAAACCTTGTGATCCCAGGGGTCATTTTTATGACATTTGCAGCATCTGCCCTGCCATGTACATCTGGAGGTACTGATCTCCAAATGATCTTGCCACTTTTGGATTTGAATCTTTCAGCGGGAGCAGCTTCAGCACCGGTGACCTCCTCATCAGACTGATCAGAACTGTCTGTGTCTTCCGGTTGATACTCCACATCATCTTCCTCCTCAGAAACCTGTTCATCTGTATCAGTTTGCTGCTGTGTGTCCTCTGATTCATTATCATCCAAGATATAATCCAGAATTTGGCTTTCATCTAATCTTCTCCTCATTGTTGCATGGTGTAAACTGAAGATGTATACTCTGCAAAGTACCAACTGTAAGCTGATTTGGCCATACATGCTTGGACATGTCCCTAACTCAAGTTGTTGGAGGTAGAGCTGGCTGTGGGCTGTTGGTTTATATTGTGTTTATGAGTTCAGTTTTGGGACTTATTATTGTTTTTTTACTCTTATATTAGACCTGGGTCGAAATTGACCCCAACAACACAAATGTTATAATTTTAATAAGAGAATTTTTCAATTTAGTAAAATAGTTTTATTTTATTGTATTTTGTTTAAAAATAAGTTCCTGAAAAAGTCAAAAAGTCTTGATGCAATAAACAGATGTATGTAGAATTTGTATGCATTTAAAACCTAAAACAGGTCGGTCACGACCCTAACACTAGTGGAAGGTTAAGTAAAACATATAAGGGGAACTTAGTTATTTTTTCACCATTCTTATTACTTTAAAAAAAGTAGGCAGAAGGGGTGTGGGGATCAAGGTGGGGACCTCAGCCTGTCAGATTTACTATGACTTGCAGCAGAAATCTGACCCTGAAAGGATCAATAAATTACAGGAGTGTCAGCAGGGCCCAGGATGTCAACCCAAAACCAGACATATATAGATTATGGTCACCTGCATCAGTGTTTCCCTGAATCTGTACTTCTTTTACCTGTTGCCTTTTTTTATGAACACGCAAATGAGTTTTTTTGGGGGAAATTGCGCTTGCTGCTTACCTCTTTGAGCATCGGCAACACCCTTGTTACTCCAAAGAGCTCATTGACAAAAACAGGAACAGAAGCAGAGGGACAAATTCACATAAGGAAAACACAGTTTGATTCACACAACGCTAACATATATATCTGGATTGACATGATGAGTCATGGTGAAAGACTCCCTTTAATATTTCAGAACAAAAAATGTTAATTTATGATACATTTGTGTAATGTTTCTTGTGATTATACCCCTTATTATGCATCAAAGTTTACACTTAAGGTCAAGGACAAATATAGCCTCACTTATTCCAAGGAAATTTTCCCTTGAGATATAGAAATCTGTGCCAGGGGCCTAGGGGCATTTTATTGGAAGTGGTGGTAAGCACCCTAGATACTGATTTTGGGAGGATTGTTGGTCCCCATGTTTGAACATGTATCCTATCAGATTGTGAACATTATAGAGTGTTGCCTGGTATACAGTTTAGAAAATTGGACCTGGCTGGAGTAGTTGTCTATCATGGTGTACAGGACTGCCCGAGATGTGCCATAATTGTTAGGAGTCTGAAACTTTTTAATAACTCTGATGCATCTCATGCCAGTGGAAAACTTAATGAAAGTTGAAGGAAATGCCACTCCTAATAAAATCTCCCCTCCCAGTATCTATGTGTTTGTAAATGCGTTGTTCCAAATGATAAAGAATTACATGAATATTTCATATTCCATAGGGTTTGCTTTGCAAAACACCATCAAGTGTAATACTGGGGTTTCATCATTTGTGATGACAAGAATAGAGCGTCATGCATCACTATTATTACTATTAAAATGATGGAAACCTGCACAGAACAGTTAATTGACTTCAGTCATAAATGGCAGCCATAACCCTAGTGTGAACTTATACTTATCAGGTTCTTCAAATTTCTTTTTTGTTCTGAATTCACTATAGTGGTAAAAACTAGTTTTGAGGTGACACAATATGATGCAGCATACAATGAAAAATGTATTATACTCCATTTTAAAGAATAAGTGTATATGTATTTTTTTAACACCAACAAACAGAATAAATTAGACTGTCCAAATCCTTATTAATATAAAAACTTGCAACGTTTATTTTTTCACATTATGCTACTGTTGTTTGGTTTAATTTTTTTTTTTTTAACTCTTTAATTATAAAGGACAGGTTGTATGACAAAGAGGAGGCAGCCTCATCAACCCTCACAATCACAATTTATATATTAACAAAAAATGAACATAAACAATAATGTACATACACTGCTTGGTTTAATTTGTTTGTTAAATAAATGAAGTAATAATTCAAAAACTATGTTAACTCTCTTATTCCTTTTGCCTAATTTTTTACAGTTCACAAACCATACAATGATAGCTTGATTTTTGTTCTAATTAAGCTTCTCTTGGAGTAAATAAACACAAACATTTAAGGCTTATCTTGAGCTTTTAAAACACAAGTGGCTCATGACCCCATCTGTGTGGCTTGCCATGGAAGCACCCAGCTATGGTCAAAAACACTGATTACAATATGACGCAAATACTGGCAATATTAAATAAGTGTCCAAAACTTTTAGCAGTGGCAATTTAAATAATATAATATAATACCACTAGTGTATTTGGAGTAAAATATCTCCAAATGTTTACAATTTCATAATTTATTTCTCAAAGTTTATTTTTTTTTTAACTCAATGCGACTCTCAACTACCAGTCAAAGTGGAACGTAGCTCACAGTGAACAAAAGAGGGGATCTATGTTTCAAAACAATACTTAGAAGAAAGTTTTTTATTCTTGGTTTTAAAGAGGATCTGTCACAATATGCCTGTTTTATGTTGTACTGGTCCTCTGTAATATGCCCTGGAAGTTATACATTAATTGCCTAAGGATTGTGTATTTACACTCTTTGGCACTGTTAGCACTGATCTGAGAGTGTCTGAGTTTGTAGAATCACACTCCCAACTGATCATACCCAGTAGGGAACTTACTCAAATTTCTAGTAGGAATATAGGAACATCACTATACAGAGTTGTAAGAAAATATGCCCCATAATTGTTATATTATATGCAGTGTCAATTTGAGGTTCCTAGGGCTACCAGGTAAAATGATTCTGGGGGTCCACTCTCCAACAACCTTTAGGAAATAGACCATAGAACCATTCAAATTCTAACTATCCAAATATAAATTCAGCGCTGTATAGCTTCCTTTTCTTGGAGTGTAACAAATAGATAAATAAGTTACACCCTGTGTCCAAACTAACTCATCACTATTTGTGTGAGAAAAAAGTCATATATATCAACCCCACTACCGATAGCTCAGATAGTGAGGGTACAACCCCAACTGAGGCTGTATCTAGCACAAAAAGTGGTAAAGTGCAGCAAAAAAAACGTGGTGGAAATGTATTGCGTTTTTTATGCAGCGTTTTTCCTTGCAATTTCACAGGGTTTTCCTCTGCGGACTTTCTGCCCCTATTATATGTATATGGAAATCGCCAGCATTTCCGCAGGTATAATTGACATGCTGTGATTTTTGAAAATGGAGCTTTTCCGCTGTGGATTTTTTTTCTGCAATGTGTGGATGGGATTAGCCGCCGCAGCCAAAACGCTAATTTTTTGCAATGTGGGTCCCAGGACTAAATATGCTTATTAAAGGTTACGTTTTATCTCCCTTTTTTAATTTTTCCCAATTTTCCTGTGATTCCAAGAAATAAGAACAGCTGTAGCACTCACCATTATTTTGCACTTTATCTGTTACAACTCATCATAGATTAAGGTTTGAATGTCAGTAAAAACAGCCATGACCAGTTCACGTCTTTCTGATGCTTCTTCCAGGACACAGGTGTTCTTATTTCTTGGATTAGAATGATATTTTAGATAAAGTAATTTTTTTCCCTTTTTTTCCAAGGATATTATCAAGTAATTATGCAACCAAGGCCTCATGGTCAGATGGTTATATTACACCTCCTTTAGTTATAAGAATCCAGAATACAGTACCTATAGTCATGTATTAGACCATACTTATTCTTCTGTAGAAAGCACATGGTTTTTCCTGAGAATATTGGCATGATTCTTCTGATTTTATATTATTTAGGTATTGTACACTAGAAGCACTAATTCTGGGAGACTATATCTACATATATTCATATACAGTGGGGAAAAAAAGTATTTAGTCAGCCACCAATTGTGCAAGTTCTCCCACTTAAAAAGATAAGAGAGGCCTGTAATTGACATCATAGGTAGACCTCAACTATGAGAGACAAAATGAGAAAACATATCTAGAAAATCACATTGTCTGATTTTTTTAAGAATTTATTTGCAAATTATGATGGAAAATAAGTATTTGGTCACCTACAAACAAGCAAGATTTCTGGCTCTCACAGACCTGTAACTTCTTCTTTAAGAGGCTCCTCTGTCCTCCACTCATTACCTGTAGTAATGGCACCTGTTTGAAATTGTTATCAGTATAAAAGACACCTGTCCACAGCCTCAAACAGTCACACTCCAAACTCCACTATGGTGAAGACCAAAGAGCTGTGGAAGGACACCAGAAACAAAATTGTAGACCTGCACCAGGCTGGGAAGACTGAATCTGCAATAGGCAAGCAGCTTGGTGTGAAGAAATAACTGTGGGAGCAATAATTAGAAAATGGAAGACATACAAGACCACTGATAATCTCCCTCGATCAGGGGCTCCACGCAAGATCTCACCCCGTGGGGTCAAAATGGTCACAAGAATGGTGAGCAAAAATCCCAGAACCACACGGGGGGACCTAGTGAATGACCTGCAGAAAGCTGGGACTAACGTAACAAAGGCTACCGTCAGTAACACACTACGCCGCCAGGAACTCCTGCAGATCCTGCAGTGCCAGACGTGTCCCTTTGCTTAAGCCAGTACATATCTGGACCCGTATGAAGTTTGCTAGAGAGCATTTGGATGTTCCAGAAGAGTATTGGGAGAATGTCATATGGTCAGATGAAACCAAAGTAGAACTGTTTGGTAGAAACACAACTCATTGTGTTTGGAGGAGAGTGAATGCTGAGTTGCATCCAAAGAACACCATACCTACTGTGAAGCATGGGGGTGGCAACATCATGCTTTGGGGCTGTTTCTCTGCAAAGGGACCAGGACGACTGATCCGTGTACATGAAAGAATGAATGGGCCATCTATCGTGAGATTTTGAGTGAAAACCTCCTTCCATCAGCAAGGGTATTGTAGATGAAACATGGCTGGGTCTTTCAGCATGACAATGATCCCAAGCACACCGCCAGAGCAATGAAGGAGTGGCTTCGTAAGAAGAATTTCAAGGTCCTCAAGTGGCCTAGCCAGTCTCCAAATCTCAACCCCATAGAAAACCTTTGGAGGGAGTTGAAAGTCCGTATTGCCCAGCAACAGCCCCAAAACATCACTGCTCTAGAGGAGATCTGCATGGAGGAATGGGCCGACATACCAGCAACAGTGTGTGCCAACCTTGTGAAGACTTACAGAAAACGTTTGACCTCTGTCATTGCCAACAAAGGATATATAACAAAGTATTGAGATAAAGTTTTGTTATTGACCAAATACTTATTTTCCACCATAATTTGCAAATAAATTCTTTAAAAATCAGACAATGTGATTTTCTGGATTTGTTTTCTCATTTTGTCTCTCATAGTTGAGGTCTAACTATGATGACAATTACAGGCCTCTCTCATCTTTTTAAGTGGGAGAACTTGCACAATTGGTGGCTGACTAAATACTTTTTTCCCCACTGTACATGAGTTTTATAGAGGCACCAAACCATGGCACACAGAATGCCAACGCCTCCATAGTAAAGAGCTTCTGTATAAAGACCTGTGGCATCATACAGGCTCTGAACATGTTGTTCTACCATGTACATGAGTTACAAAAGAAGATTGAAATGTCTTGAAATCTATAATGTTACAATAAAGTGGTTACCCAACTTTGTGATATTTATGGACTATCCTTAGTATAGGCCATCAATATTAGATCTTCTGGGGTCTAACAGTACTGGTTCTGGTAGAGTTTACATGTAGGGAGCTGCCATGCTCATTTGCCGTACAAAGTGTAGCGGAGGGTTTAGATGCAGTGCTGCCTCATTGAAGTCTGTGGGATAATGCGGCAGTACCTAAATTTTATATTGTGAATGAGAAGCACAGCTCCTGGCACGTAAACATTATGCGACTGCAGATCTAATATTCATGGCCTATCCTAAAAATGCAAAATATACCTTCCATCTACAACTTCCTTCTCTCTTGAATCACTCACTACTTAGAGTACCAATCAGAAAATCACTTGTATGGGAAAACATTTATTCATGTGAATAATTATATATTCATGAATTCATTTGTATTATTTTCAATACCAATAATTAAGTACAAATTAAACAGCTTGGCCCCATCCGTGTGTCTGGAATATATAATATGGGCATGAGTAGATGGGACCTATCCAGGTATGTTTATGCTTTATTGTCCTTAAGTTAACTTATTAATTAAACATTAAACACACTTTGGTGTTAATCAAGCTTTAATGATTTATGTTGAATTAAGGAACTTATGAGAAAAGTTTCTGCCATTTGATGCACATACCAGTAAATCACTCAGACTGACATATCATTAAAGATTTAAAGGACCTCTTCAGCTTCCTTGTCCTAGGTAATTGAGTGCCGGAAATAAAGACTGATGGTGGTAAGATGTTGCTATGAAGCTTTTCTTGGAATTGGGAAATCTTTAATTTTGACTACTGTTAAATATGAATTAACAATATTATTATTATTATCCTAAAATACATTTAATGCTTGAACTATTTATGGAGCTCTTTGGTTATGGAGAGGATTAAATCTTTTGAAGCATGAAAAGCCCGATCACATGTAGAGGATTTGTTGTGGAATTTTGGTGCAAAATACAGTCAAATACATGTAAATCAGGTTTACAAATTCAATTAATTTCATCAGAAAAAATAAAGTCTGTATGGATTGAAGTGAGTGTGCTCTGTTCAACTGTGGATATGTTCAGCTTGTATAGTACCTACTCTACATTAGTGGTAAACTGGATGTAATTTCTGCCTGTAAATACATGTATCAATAAAATAATCATAGATTTTCATAGTGGGAATCTTTATGGAGTCATAAGGCCTCTATTGTACCTCAGTATGTCTACAATTTCATGAAGAGACATTGTATAGCATTATGTGGAGAAAGCATACTCCGTACAGCCTTTGTGCATGGCCACTCAGGCTCCATACACATGGTTGTGCTGTGTACATGAGATGTTAGGGAGCTTTACTCTGAAGTGGCAGAAATCTATACCACTTCTTCATCATAAATATATATATATATATATATATATATATAAAATTTCAGTGTTTTTAGTTTTATAGTGAGTATATTCCAAGAAATTCTCTAAGAATTGTTCCTAGTACTATTTCTAGGAAGAACTTCTTGGCCTTTGATGCTACCTTTTGATGTCAATGGGACAAAAACATGATGGATAGTACATTTAGCAAAAATTTGATAAGTAAAGGTACGTTCACATGAAGAAATCTGCCCTGAATTTGGGAGGGGATTCTGACACCGAATCCGTGGCAGATTCTGCCCCAAATCTTTTTTCAATGGGAGTCAGAAATTGCAACAGGACGCAGAAAAAAATCAGCATCCTGCTCGATCTTGCCGCGGATTCCGCGACTCAGGAGTCTCTGCTGATTAGGCCTGGATGAATGCCGATGCAGGGGCAGTACTGCGGCCTAATACAGCGGCAGAAAATGAAGATCAATTTCTCTTCATTTTCCGCCGTGTGAGCCTAGCCTTAAAGTAATCAACTCAGGAAGGATAAAACCATGTGCAGTTTTAACATATATGGCAAAAACTTACCTGGTAGTTTTAGTGGTATTTTGGAGGAGATTTTATCAAACCCTGCACTGCAGAATTCTTGCATAAAAATGTTACAACATTTTAGTAACTTTTGCATGTTTACATTATTCACTCCACTTGAAAAATGGGTGGGAAAGTGAACATGGTTAGCCTGTCTAGCTGCCTGTATATCAAATTTATCAAATGACATTCTTCACAAATTCGATAACTTGCTCAAAATTTATCAAATGACATTCTTCAGAAATTCTATATCTTGCTCCAAAAAGTAAAGTAGCCTTTTAAGACAGAAGTTTATCACATTATTTATCACAAGACTGGAATGAATATGTTTCACTTACTTATTAGTGACAGCACCTGTGACCCCAGAACTGGCTGCAGTTATAACAACATCCAGGTATATAGTGTGTCACCCCCCTCAGTAAGGACAAATAGTCTACTCTTTTTTGTATCCATAGCTCTTTGGCTCAAGCAGTGATGCATGTGTAGGGAACTGCCATTTCTACTAGTATATAATGTATCTGGCTTCTTTGCCCCTGCAGTTTGGCTTCAGAGACCCCAGGCATTCAGTGCAGTTTTGTTTGTAAATACAGTGAGTCAGACACATGTGAGGCGAGCTGCTGGGGGGAGAGTGTGGCGAGCTGCTGAGCGACTGTTTGTCTGGGGGAGTCTAGGCCCTTGTTCCTCTTTACTTCACAGTATTGTTAGGTTGTGTTACCCCCTTATACTCCAGGACCTAGCTGTCCGTGTTGGGTCATATATATATGTTCAGGGCAGTGTAGGTTAGGCTTCCGGGCCAACTAGCTGTTGGGCCCGGTGGCACTGTGTTTGCTGGCAGGTTAGGACTCAGTGTTAGGGTAGTCAGGCCTGCATCTACTGCCGTCCCGTCGCCCTGTTTGCTGCCTGTGAAGAATCTCATCATCATCATCATCTCCTGTCGGCTGTCTGTCATCTCCTGGAAGAATCCGAGGATCCACAGTCATCCACAGGGGCCCCTGCATCTCTTCTGTTGCCTGGAGGTTTGTGCACCGGACTCTTGCTATATATCTATATATATTACCCGGGTATATAACCTAAGACGGTTGAGGACTTGCTGGTTGTTGTAGTACTGCTGTGTTCTGAGTATATTGTATGTATGTATTATTACCCTGTTGATTCTTATAAAGCTACTGTTATAACCTTATGTGGTATCTGTATGTATTCTTCAGACTGTGAGATTAGTACAGTGATCCTTGTTAAGGCTACTAACTGTACCTCATGGGTAAGTCCCAGGAAGAGATCCTCCCTGTAATACAGGGCTCTATCCTGGGTGGAGGCACTGATATTTTCATATTGTTCCCACTCTTCCCTTCAGCGAAGGCTTCAGGTCCCATTATACACACAGGTCAGCGCCAGAGTCTGTTGCGGGAGGGATATCTCATACCCCCCCCAAATAGGGCTACACTGATTGATCCCAGACTCTGAATGAGCCCACATGTTGCATTTTTGTAGCAGATTTTGTAGCACTTTTTTGAGTTTGGATTAAATTTAGCAGAAGGGAGAATTGTAAGTACTTCCTTTATATTGGCCATTCCGTCTGAAGCCCAAAAAACACAGCTTTTTGCAAAGTGTGGCTTCAGTCTAAGGCTAGATTCACGAGACCAAGTTTCACTCATGAAACTCGGTCTGTGTGTTCACCGATTTTACTGGGCTGACCTTCATGGTGGGAGCAGGACTCCTAGCATCATAGTTATCTCTGCCTTCCAGCGACATACTACCCTGTAGTGTATTCGGTGGGGCAGAATGTCGCTGGGAAGTAGGATCTCCTAGCAGCATAGCTAGTCCTACTCACGGCATCAAGGTCAGACCGGTAAGTCCGTAAATCGTGTGAATCTATCCTTAGGCTGTAGCTACACAAAGAGAATACATTCCTGAATTTCCATAAGGGAAATTTAGCAATCTGTTTTCTTGGTATGCAGTTACAACAAAAACCACTAGGAGACAGGGGCCGATCCCGAGATAAAAAAAACTCTGCATATCATAGTATCTGCAAAGTGGATGGGATTCTGGCTAAACCCATCCACACAATGCAGAAAAAAATCCAGCATTTCAATTATACCTATGGAATTGCTGATGTTTTATGTATAGGTATAAAAGAGACAGAAAGTCTGCAGAGGAAAACTCTGCAGACTTTCTGTGAAAAATGCTGCAGAAAAAAAAAGTGGTGCGTTTTCGCCACAGTCTTTTCTGCAGTGTTTTATTGGCAGTGATTCAATGCGTGGGGCCATAGCCGAATCACTGCAGGTCTCCAATAGCTTTCAACCTTTGTATTTTAAAAGACCTGCAGCAATATTAACATGCTAAAAGTTTAAAGGAATTGTGTCACCAAAAAAATATAATAATAATTGTTTAATACTTTTTTAATTTTTTGGCATGGCTTTTTTCATATGTAAGTAATATTAATAAATTATAAAGTAATTTTAATATTTTGCACTAGTTAGCCACTAGAGGGAGCATCATTTCTGTACTGAGTCAATGAACCACATAATCCACAGATGATTACTAAAAGAACTTTTAAAAAAGTTTTAAAAAAATATAAAAAGAAAACAAAAAAAACTAAACTTGAACCCCCCCCCCCCATTTCCTAGATTTGAATAAAAAAGAAATAAACAGAAACAACATAAGCAAATTATACATCCCCGTGTTCGAAAATGTGCGTCTACAAAAATATAAAAATATTTTTCCCATATGGCAAATGCAGTAGCGGGATAAAAATCATAAACATTTGAGCAAAAAGCGATCAAAACATCAGACATTCCCCGAAATGGTATAAATAAAAATATATCTGGCCCTATAAAAAATATACACGGATATACATGGATATATAAAAAAGTTATGGGTATCAGAATATGTTGCCTCCAAGAAATGTTTTTTGTTTTTTTTTTCAAAGATTTGGATTATTTTTTAAGCTGTTAAAAACTAAAAAAAAAAAAAAAAAAAAAACTATATGAGGCTAAGGCCCCACGTAGTGGGCTGCAGCAAAAAAACGCTGCAGGAAAAAACCGCAGCGGTAACGCATCACCATATTTCCCACAGCGCTTTTCTACTTCCATTATACCTATAGGGAAACTGCCATGTATTTTTGTGCATATTCTTTCGCAATGTGTGGATAGCATTCACTAGAATCCCATACAATTTGCAGAAACTGTAAAACGCTGCGTTTTTTTTTCCGTGGCGTTTTCGGTGCAGTCACACCGTGGCATATATACCACGTAGACCCCACGTAGCGAAACACAGCCAAAAAAAAGTATCACGTTTTTTCCCACAGCATTTTTCATTGCATTTTCACAGAGTTCTCCTCTGCGGACTTTCTGCCCTTATTATACCTATACAGATAATGCCAGTGTTTCAGCAGGTATAATTAACATGCTGTGATTTTCAAAAACTGCAGATTTTTTTCTGCAATGTGTGGATGGGATTAGCCAGAATCCCATTCAATTTGCAGGTATTGTAAAATGCAGCATTTTTTGATGCAGCATTTCCTCAGCGGCAAAAATGCTGCACTTTTGCAACGTGGGGCTTCAGCCTAAATTTGTCATCCCCTTATTATTCTGACCAATAGAATACAGACTTAGAAGTTCCCTGCAAATTCAGAATAGGGCTCCCTAGGACACTCCCAACTCTCCACAAACCTTTTAAGGCCGGGGCCACCACATTGCAAAAATGCAGCATTTCTGCCATGGCAAAAATCCCTGCGTTTTACAATACCTGCAAAGTGGATGGGATTCTGGATAATCTCATCCACACATTGCAGAAAAAAAAATATGCGGCAGAAAAGCAGTGTTTTTTCTTTTTCTTTATTTTAAGAACTGTTATATCAACAAACTATAAATGAATAGTACAGCTGATTATAAGAAACTTTTATATATCATATCAGGGAGAAATACCTCTTTCTGCTCTTTCTGGAGATGGACTGCAGGTCAAATGACTTATATTGCACATGTCTTTAGAAGTCTGTGGACTGGAGGTTGTCAGCAGTAAATGTAAGAGATAAGATGATAAAGACAGGCTTAGACCAGGGGCCCCACGTTGCAAAAATGCAGTGTTTTGGATGCGGCAGAAATGCCGCTGCAAAAAATGCTGCATTTTACAGTGCCTGCATTCTGGCTAATCCCATCCACACACTGATGAAGAAAATCTGCAGCGGAAAAGCTTTATTTTCACAAAAGTTCGTTTTTTGCTGTGGCTCCCAACATGGGGCCTTAGCCTGAGGCTGATGCTAGAGATAAATATAAGTTTTCTATCAAAAGCAAAACAATTTCCTTACATTAGTACATTTCAGGACAATTTCTGAGTGAGAGATCTTTGAATGTAGAGCAGATTTGTCCTCTACTTACTTTGTACAGTGTATGGCAGTAATTTCCAGCCACTAGGTCAGAGAGAGAGAACTACAAAATACAGACATAGCATGCAGAGGGGGAAACTGCTAAAAACTGTGTATAAGATTATAAGTATAAGACTGAGTAGAAGAATATCATGACCAGAAAAAGTATTACTCCTCAACTACAGTCTCTTAACAGGTTACCCTGAAAAGTCAAATGAAATGACAGGTATACTTTAAGCATATCACACAAATAAATGTGAAGACAGTAACATTTCAGGCCATATGACCTTTTCAAGATGTATCGTTCACTTTATAGTGAATCCATGAGAAAAAAAAAACTTACTATTTTCCATTTCATGCTATAGTATGGAAACATTTCTCAAACAGCATTGCTTTGAGTGGAGAATATGGTTACATCAAATATGGTTCTATAATTCTCTTAAAGCCAAGGGGGTGGATTTATTAAGACTGGCATTTCGTACTCCAGTCCTAATAAAGATCCTGACAGGTGCAGGCCACGGCTCATGTATGAAGAGGCCTCATGTATCTGGTTTGGATGTTCATGAAAAAAAAGAAAAACAGTACATGATGCAGAGAGGTATAGCTTATTAGCTTTTTTTTTTAACTCTGTATTTTCCCAGCTTAAAGGAAGCCCTGCCTGTTGTTTATTTTATTTTTTAATAACTTGTTTATAAAGCAAACAGTATAAATATGATTGAAGAATGATGTTAAATCATTTCAAGACAAGAAAAACTAAGTCTTTTATCAGAATCATGTACATATTTGCAGCACAGTTAGAGTGTGTTTACACACTCATATTTTTTCTTTGTATAACTATTCACCCACTGTATAATTTGGCAAGAATTACATTATTTAGTTATGTTGTTCATTCTTTAAATTTAACCTGATGGGAATAACATGCCTCTCTGCTTTCTAAAATTCCCATCAAGTAAATGGACAGTTATTACACAAGCAATCCCCAGGTGGAACATATAGTCCTATCACAGCAACTGCTGATAAATAGGCTCCTGTCACAATGCTGATGTGGCAAAATATGACGTAAAGACATAATGCAGATGCTCAAAGCTCAGCCTCCCTGACTATACTTTTAGTATCTAAGCTTATTTAAATGAATATGGTGAATGTAGTGAGAAGGATATAGTGAGAAGGACACAGTCTCCCAGCAGGCAGAAATGGTACTGTCTCTAGCTGTCCATGTGATGTTGTGTGGAAGCATCATTGGATTGACAGCAGAGCATAGAGAAAGAAACATCTAAAAAACAACATTTAATCTGATCACAAGCAGGCAGAATGGTGAACTACAGGGATGTGAATGTAATATACATTAAATAAGTACAGAATGTATGTTTGCTGGACTGGTTATTTAACAGTTCATCCCTCTGCTCACTTTGCAAAGACATACCTTACAAATACCCCATTCACAATACTGGTTTCATCTGTCACAGAAACCTTTGAGCCACCTCAGGCACCAGGGCCACCTCTGTAATTTAGGGTCCACAAGATCAGCTTTAAATTTTTAATTTTGACAGCTTTTATATCTTTAAGTGTGAGCAATGCAAATTTGCATTTATTAACTCATTCTAGAATTCCCCTTAACACTTTTTTAAGCCTAAAGTATACAGAATTCAGTTCTAATAATATTTTATGGGATTTTTTTTATGAGGAGCAGGTGAAGAAAAGTTCCTTTGGACTGTGAAATACCGTGACCTTTTCATTGTGTGTGCCACAGATGTTGCATATGTATATATAGTATTGTTTGTTAATTGTAAATGTGGTACTTTACTGACCTATTGTGTAACACAATACATGGAAGAAAACTATAAATAAAATGAAGTCAGCAGACAAAGAGACACTAACAAGTTACCTAAGTTTTAAGCTTTAGCAAAATAATCTTAAATTCAGAAAGATGTTGTATTTATGACATGCCTTGTTTTTTGTAGTCTGTGAGTATGTCCGAGGGCCAGTATTGTGCATTTCTTTCTAAAAACAAGCATAATTACATCATGTAATTGTATCCAAATCCTAAACATTCTCTATGAACGTACACATGTTTATGACCAGCAGTTAAAAGCAGTTTCTGTTATATGTTATATTAATTTGTGAAAAAGTGATACTTTTTCAGAAATGTTGATTGGCTTTTATTGGCATGTAGGACTTGCCTGATCCAAAAAAATAAATAAATATATATATATATATATATATATATATATATATAAGAGGAAGATTATCACAAATATAAAGAAAAACAAAGGAATATATTAATACTGATGTTTCTTATGCCAGTTTAAATCATATCCCTTGCTGGCACGAGATGTGCCAGAATTACTAGGAAGCTCGGGCCTCTGAATAACTTTGGCGCATTTTGGGAAGTCCCATATGCCAGAATTGAAAACTACACCAGCCACAGTGCTATAAAGGGGTAAACAGGATGTAAAAGATACAGAGTGGCGCATCTGGTTGTAAAACAGTAGAGGTACATGTTTGTAACCCCTACTACCGATCTATATAACAATCACTGTACTGTGCTGTACTGCTTGAAGGTTGCGCTTATGGATTTTTACATCAGACCCTAAGTATGGGTAATAGTTTAGGTCACTCTTTACATATTTTATCTCATTTAAGCTCTCTAGACAGTTTGGATCAGTTTGGTAGCAATTTTTTTTTTTTTTATAACTCTATGTCGTTCCTCAGTTATTCCTCCTAGAAATTTATGAATACATTGAAAACTGGGTGTAAGGAGAAGATGTGGCCCTACAGAGTCTGAAAGTGTCCAATCAATGCTGATAGTATCAGAATGCGTAGCGTAACACTTTTGAAAAAAGGAATGGGAGCACCCATTTGTTTATTTATGAATATTCAGGTGAAATAACAGGACCAATAGAACACAGATTTATGAGAAAAGATGATTTGTTTCCAGATCCAAAGTATAACACCAGTCCCCCATCGACTACATTAGTTTTTTTTTTTTTTTTGTAGACTCATCATTATTATTAAACATTATTTACTTCATGGTTTCTGGAGTAATCTCCTCTATTAGATCCCTTCTTTCCCTAAATGATGCATCCCTGCAGATAAAAAATGCACTAGTATTGTATCAAAAAGCATAGTAAATACTGTATTTTTATATTTACACTGCTATGTTGTTTTCCTTAATGCTTGGAAACATTGTTCATGGGCTAAAAATACCCCAAAACACATGTTTGAGGGCAATATATGGAACTACATGGAGTGTCAACTGCTTTGCAATATGGAATCACAGTGACTTCCTGTGTTACTGCCTAACTCTCTGCACAATATTGTACACATGCATTTTTCACTAGGCTTGAATTTATTGAAATAAGCATTTCTAAGCTGCCAAAGAATATGCTGTAAAATCAGACAATAAATAATGACACGTCTATACAATCCGCACATCAGCCAGCTACTCTAGTGCCAATTGCAGTCTATAGCTCTGGACTATAGCTTTTTTTTGATTTGTGAATCTACACTGTGCAATGTATTAAGCATATTTACTTTTCCCATACTAAATTATTATTTAATAATGATCCACCGCAGTTTAATTTTGATTATACAATAGAGGAACTTTGTCTGTATGAACATAGTTCCTTCTAGAATTTCAAATTTGTACATCCTTGCAGCGCCAATTAAACATGAAGAAAGACATTGATATTTAATACATTGTTTTGGCAGAATGCTGGCATCCTATTTTATTAAATTGCTTGTGGTGACATTGAATGTAATCACAGTTTCAAATGTCTTGTTTTGTTCTCAGCTCTTTTCATAAGCAGCATTATATGAAGACAGGAAAATATGATATTATATGTCACCTGACATTCACTTTACTTTATATCTTAGAGAGATGCACAGTGAAATGAATTTGGAGTAATCTCTAAGTAATATACTTGACATGATTAATTTTTATTTTCGACAATTCAAGTATATTATGGCATTGAAGTATTACAGAAAAGTATACACAAACTTTTTTTAGGTAAAGTTGCAGAAAAGTTTCAAAATACCTTTATTGGAAAACTCTTTATTAACCTTAGACATAAACGGATCTGGGGAAAAGTATTTAATTGCAACAAAATTATTTTCTGTTTATTTTGCATTTCACCGATTTTTGAATTTAGAATTAACCCCTTCCCACTGGTGGCCTTTTTTGATTTTCATTTTTGACTCCCCCCTTCCAAACCCCATAACTTTTTTAATTTTCCGTGCACAGAACCATATGACGGCTTAATGTTTACGTAATAAATTGTTCTTCATAATGGTACCATTTATTTTTCTGTACAATGTACTGGGAAGCTGGAAAACAATTCTGGATGGGTTGGAATTGTAGAAAAAGTGCATTTGTGCGATTTTCTTATAGACTTTGTTTTTACAATATTTATTGTGCAGCCAAAATGATATGTCACCTGTATTCTATGTTTTTGTATGATTCTGGGGATACCAACTTCATATAGTTTTATTTACATTTTAACCCCCTAACAAAAATCCAAAACTTTGCAAAAAAAAGTTTTTTTTCTTAAAGTCGCCATATTCTGACACCCATAACTTTTTTATATTTCTGTGTATGGGGATGCGTAGGGCATATTTTTTGCGAGGCCAAGTGTACTTTTTAGTTATACCATTTTGGGGAATGTCTATTGATTTGATCACTTTTTATTAATATTTTTATCAAAGGCGAAACAGCAAAAAAAAAAAAAAAAAAAAGCGCTTTGGCACTTTAAATATTTTTTTTCCGCTACAAAATTCACTGTATGCGGAAAATATTTTTATAGGTTTGTAGACCGGGCGTTTTCAGACACAGGAATGCCTAATGTGTGTAAAGCAGCCTGTCTTTCAAATGAATGCCAGACAAGCCTGGGTTAGCTTTGACTGAGGTGCTGGGGGGTCTAAAACTCCCACACTGATCATGGGCATTAGCACTAATCAGTTCCTGAGTGGCCACCATATTTAAATACCCGACATGTGGGTTAAAGGAAACCTGCCACTATTAGAATGCAGTAAAATCTGCAGGCTTTTATATTATAAAAGGAGGAGCTGAGCAGATTGATATATAGTTTTGTGGGAATAGATTCAATTTAACTTGTCATTTATTCATTTATATATTTGCTTTTCTATGTTAAGAAACAGTAAATGGGTCAGAAAGGCGTTATGATCATTGTTTGACAGCTAACTATATGCACAGTCATACATGGGGGGCTGTCAAGCACTGATAGGACTGCCTCCCTGATTTGATTATTCTTTATTAGCATAGAAATTACTAGACGATGTGACAGATTATCTACCCCCCCACACAGTGCATGTCTAGAAAACCATCCCATAGACCTCAATAAGGTGGCTACAGACTATTGCTGCCTATCACTAAATTGATGTTAACAGAGCAGAAGATATAGGAAGATGGCACCCTCATAACCATGTAAAGAAAATAGAATAAACAAAATCTACAATCAGAAAATAAAAAGTTATAATAAATAATATAGCACCCAAATAATATGTTAAGGGGCAGAATTATCATTGTGTACACTGCTGTACTGAGTAGCAGATTTATTAATGTTAATATACCAGTCTTCTGGCATATATTGAGGAGAAATTGGACTGAGAGTAGGTAAAGTAAGTGTTAGTGGAGAAGTGATAAATTAAGAGGTTGGGGGAAGAACAGTTGGGAAAGGGAAGAGGAGGAGAAGTGTTAAAGGTGGAGAAGTGCAGGGCTGAGAAAAGGGGGAAATTGTTGGAAGTGGAATGGATAACTGACGCAGTGGAGAAGGGCTGTTGTACAGAGAAGTAGAGGACTGAGGAAAGAGTGAAGTATTGAAGGGGAAATAAGTGGAGGACTAAGAGGTAGGATGGTGTGGTGGAGGGGCAAAATTATAGGAGGGATAGCAAGAGGAGGGGGGAGTGGAAGTACAAACTACAAAATATTAAATTGATTAAATCCATCTTAGTCTAAGGCCCCATGCAGCAAATCGTTGCAAAAAAAAAAAAAAAAAACACGCTGCATTTTTGAAATCACAGCTTTTCCACTGCAGATTTTTTTTCTGCAATGTATGGATGGGGTTAGCCAGAAACCCATGCACTTTGTAGGTAATGTAAAATGTAGCATTTTATGCCACGCCGGAAAAGCTGCTTTTTCACAATGCGGGGACGCAGCCTTAGAAGATTTGTGGAGAGTTGGGAGTGTCCTGGGGAGCCCTATTCTGCATCCTCAATTTGCAGAGAACTTCTAAGCCTAAAGGCCCCATATAGCGATACAGAGCTAATAATGCTGCAGGAAGAAAACTTATTTTATGCAGTGGTTTCCCCTGCATTTTTTTTTAAACACAGCTTTTTTCATATCTTTTTTTCAGAGATTAAATTAAATCTTATTCACTTTGCTGGTACTGTAAAAGGCAATGCATTTTTTACTGCATTTCCACAGCAGACCAATATGCCAAAATGGCAACTGAAATGGATAGGATTCAAATGAGAGAGAAATGTCAAATATTCACTGTGAGTATGAGAACCTAGAGGGCGCTAGGGAGCGACCCAGGCCAGCCCTGAAAAGGCCCTCAGCCACGCCTTTGGGTGGGGGTGCGTATCTCCAGAAGGCTGGAGAAACCTGCATGGAGCAGGAAATGGTGGACCAGCCTAGGACAGAGAGAGAAGGTCTGTCCCAGAGGGCTGGGGTCCAGAGAGGACTTACGGAGACTAAGTCAGGCTCTTGTTGCCCCAGAGGCTAGTTAGGAGCTCGACGAGTTAGCTAGTGCCCTAACTGTGGCATAGGTTTTTTGTTGTTTTGTTATGTTGCACGTAAGCTGAATAAAGCCAGTTTTATTTTACACTTGGACAGTCTGAACGCTATCTATCCGGTGCCCAGTACCACGAACCACCGCTGTCCGGATCAGGAGTCGGCCGCCATTTTGAGACTAATTCCCCAAGTTGTCACATATGGTGCTAAGGATTCGGGCATAAAGAGATCCACGCAAGTCCTGGAAGACAAGTGGTTGGTGACTGCAGTACTGCTAAGTGTGCATTGTGGCCTACAGCTGGAAGAAATCTGTGATTTCAATGGAGAAACCCAGGAAGGGGTGAGTGAATTGCAACATAGCAAAGTGTGTGCAAAACTGGTGAAAGTAAAACTCTGGAAGAGGAATCCAGGGAATGGACTTTGTGTATACTGTGGCACAGAAGTCTGTAAAGTGTTTGCTGATGGTAAGCAATGTGTTTAGAAGCTGGATATTGCAAACAGTCTATGTGAAAGGCTATGGTGCCATGTTGGTGTTTTCTGTGGAAGACAGAAGAAAATGCTGGTTGTTGTAGTGCCACATAAGTTAACTGTTTGAATACATGTGACTGCAGAAGATAGCAAAAAAAGTTGCTGCCGGTTGAACCCAAGGTTGCTGTGGAATATTGTGTAATCTTGTTAGTAAACCATGGGAAAGAAAAAGAGAATTTCAGCTTGTAAAAAAGCAGAGAAGTTATGCACAGGTTTATTAGTGCAGCAGTCTGAATGCAGAGAGACACAAAACGTGGAACAGAGCATGTGGAATGCAAGTAAAGATAGTGGGTTGCATGACGGTGACTCAGTTTTTCTAAAGCACCTCTGTTCTATGATTGAATATGTCCCTGCTGACTGTATGTCTCATACTGGAGTGCATGAAAGCGCCAAAGATGAAAATATTATGGTGCAGCAGCTTCAAGATGAGAATAAAACCATCAGGTTCATGTATGAAGATGAAATATCTGATTGGAAACGGCAATTTGAGGTATTAGAAAAAGAGAACCTTAAGTTGAACCTGAAGTTAAAGAAAGATTTTGAATCTATGAGGAGTTCATATCCTAGTCATAGTGAAAATGTGGTACTGGGTTTGCCTGGAATGGACTGTGTCACTAAGAAGGAGTTTGCAGAAATGAAATGCGCTCTATCTAATGAAGTCATACAGAGTGTAGAGCAAAAGCAATTGCTTGAGAAGCAATTGCAGGATTTAAAGGAGCAGCATGTTCAAGACTCCATTGCCAAAGAGAGTGTCATTGAAAAATTAAGAGATGGAGAAAGGGAACTCAAAGCTAGAATATGCAACCTGGAGAGGGTGCTGTCAGGATCTTGTGAAGATAATGAGAAGTTTTGGTGCAAAATAAAGACAAAGAATTGATGGAGATGTCGTCTGTCTATGCTCAGAAAGCACAAACCTTACAGGAGAGTCATAAAAAAGTAGAGACTCAACTTCAAGAGCTACAACTAAAAGTCACAGAAGGGGACAAGTTTCAAGGAGAGCTGCTAGACAAGGCAAACAGTCTGCAGGTGGAATTGAATAATGTCACAAGGCTTCTTTCTCAAGCAGACAGCAAGTTTATCAAACTTTCCAAAGATTTTTCTACACTAGAATCTCAGCTTCAGGACACTCAGGAACTTTTGCAAGAAGAAACCCGTCAGAAGCTTGACCTTAGTACAAAACTAAAACAAATGGAAGATGTAGGTGTAGATCTTGATCATCAACGTCGGATGGTGTCAAATTTGGAAAGGAAGCAGGAAAAGTTTGATCAGCTGCTTGGTGAAGAGAAGACTCTTTCTGCTAGATATGCAGAAGAACGTGATCTTGCTGAAGCAGAGGCCCTTGAATTGAAGGCCGAGTTAGAGAGGCTCAACAAGCAACTGCGCACTGAAATGGAGGATTTGGTTAGCTCCATGGATGAAGTTGAGAAAAACCTGGAATCTGTGCAGATATTGTATGAGAACCAAGCTAATGCTTGTGACAAGCTGGAAAAGGCCAAGAGAGAATTGGACCTCCAGACAGAAGATATGAAGATTCAGTTTGAGGGAAACCTGTCTAATTTATCTGCTGAGATTGTAGATCTAAAAATGCTTGTTGCTAAACTAAAGGTGCAAGTGAACAAGCAGGAGGAAATTGCACGCATCGAGAAACAACTGGAGTTTCAGATGGATCAAGTGAAGCGTGAGTCAGAAATAAAGTTGGAAGAGCGCACTTTTCAGATTGAACAGTTAAAAACCGAAGTGGAATCTAAAAGAGAAGAATTGGATCGATTGCAGCAGTCTTTATCCAATACTGAACAGTCGGCATCTGCACTATTTTCAAAGCTGGCAGTACTAGAAGCTGAGAAGGACTCGTTGCAGAGCCTGTTAACCTCTAAAGAATCAGAGCTGTTATCCATGAAAAACGTGACTCAAGAGAGAGAGTCTTTATTCAACCAAGAGAAAGATAAGAGAGCTACTGAGATACGGGACTTGAATGAAAGACTTGGCAAAAAGTCTGCAGATGAGCAGAAGCTTTATCAGAAGATGTTGGAGGGTTAGTTCAATATAGTTCAGGGAACAGTGAGGGAAGCAGAAAATATCATCCAGGATGCTGACCTGACAAATGGTAGAAGAACACTGCAGAATATCCTAGAATTAGGAGGCATAGTGGATAAAGAGATGGCATCTAAATCTGCTGCCACAGAAGATGTCAGGAAGATTGAGGATGTTCTGCAAGTTGCAATAGTAAAAACTGAGATGGAGGCTGCTCAGAAAAATGTGGCAGTGAAGAAAGTTCCGGAACTGGAATCAGAGATTTGTGCGCTACAGAAGGCGGTAGAATTAGAAAAAGCTGCCAGCATAGAGGCAGAGAAAGCAGAGCCATTAAGGCAGCCAGAACATGTAACCAAAAAGCATCTGGGTACTGACAGAAAAAACTGTGATGGTGAAAACTTGGTATCCCAGTCCTCCGGTGTTAGCACAAAGAATGAAAATAACTGGGAGAATGTTGAGATGACGATATCGCCAGCTCCTGTACTGTCAGAAAGGGATTTTCACGAAAATTCTTGCAATCTATCACAGTATCGCAACATGCCTCCAGGAAATTATGCGTATGAGAAAGAGGAGGTAAGACTAGAGTGTGGAAGTGGTTCTCCTGCTGCCGTACAGGTGTGGAAGTATTATAAAGAAACCATTCCAATATATGAGGTGGCAGTTGTAAAAGACATATCAGAAAATGTAGTTCAGCGTGAGCTATTTTGTGAGGGTGTACTGTGTGGCCCTTGTGCAGAAGGAGAAGGTATTGCGGTACAGAGCTTGTGTATCTCAAACAAAGAGGAGAGCAAGCAGCCTATATCTCCTAAACTTCTAAGCCTTGATGGTGATGGCAAAGTTTGCTTTTAGATGAAGGTTACAGAAAAAGTACCCGTGAAACATTTATACTCTAAAGACATTGATGTGCATGAAGTACGTGTTAGTTGGTCTCTGAGCTCCTGTGGAATCGTGATAGGTGAAGATGAAGATTCTTACGACTATTCACTAAAGGGATCAAAGTCATGCAATGGGATGGCTGAAGACTATGGTGAGAAATGTGATGAAAATGATGTGATCCCCTGTATGGCAAATTGTGAAGGTGATGAAGTAAAACTTGCCTTTGCACAGAATGGCCAGGATCTTGGCGTAACATTTAAAGTAATGAGAAGATGGAAATCTCAATGGAGCAGAATTTGGAAGAAAAGACCGCCAGATTGGGACTTCTGGATAGACACTGGACAGGCATACAAGGTTGAAGAGGGACTTCGACATAGGATGTCTCATCCCATTGTAGCTCACCCCATGGGTAGTGAGCTGAGGGGGAGGGTATGTGAGTATGTGAACCTAGAGGGCGCTAGGGAGCGACCCAGGCCAGCCCTGAAAAGGCCCTCAGCCACGCCTTTGGGTGGGGGCGCGTATCTCCAGAAGGCTGGAGAAACCTGCATGGAGCAGGAAATGGTGGACCAGCCTAGGACAGAAATAGAAGGTCTGTCCCAGAGGGCTGGGGTCCAGAGAGGACTTACGGAGACTAAGTCAGGCTCTTGTTGCCCCAGAGGCTAGTTAGGGGCTCGAGGAGTTAGTTAGTGCTCTAACTGTGGCATAGGTTTTTTGTTGTTTTGTTATGTTGCACGTAAGCTGAATAAAGCCAGTTTTATTTTACACTTGGACCGTCTGAACGCTATCTATCCGGTGCCCAGTACCACGAACCACCGCTGTCCGGACCAGGAGTCGGCCGCCATTTTGAGTCTAATTCCCCAAGTTGTCACATCACATATTATTATAGTACAATTCCCTCTCCATTATGGACCATGGAGTGACAGTGAAGGTACATACAGAGTCTTATCTGTGTTTATGTTTTTACCATATATATTTTTTCTTTTTTTATGAACAGTTTACCCAAAATCATGGACAACATTTTTACACACACTTTGGATAACTATAATGAATCATAAATATTAGTAATGTTTATGATATTACTAATAATAAGTAATAATAATAATAATACAGCTCTTAATACTGTTATGAGCACTGTTATGACAATTATTCTGAACTGTAACATGATGATTGCAAATCCAATAACCTGTACAAACTACTCTAGACTCAAAAATCATAGACCCATGAATTTTTTTTTTCACATACTTGTATTTTTCATATATTTTTATGGATTGTCCTAGAATTTACATATCATTGGCAACTCTAGTCACTATTAGAGATAAGCGAATTGAAGCTGACGAAGTGGAATTCGATCCGAATTTCAGGAAATATTCAATTCGCATCGAATCCGGATTTCCTCATGCTTCATGGTAACAAATCGCATTTTGTTCAAAATGGCTGCTGCACATGTTAGGACATGGGGCAAGGAACGCTGGGAAAGCGGGATCACCCACAATGCCTGCAAGCCAATCAGCAGCCAGCCAACCCTGTGATGTCACAGTCCTTTAACCCCTTCGCGAGTGCCCATGGCATGTTTGACCACTGCATCCAAGGTGTTAAAACCCCTGAACGGTTATGGAGCAGGGCGTTAGCTGTAACTGACAGCTAACACCCTGCCCCATAACCGATCAGGGGTTTTAACACCTTGGATGCCGCGGTCAAACATGACCACGGCATCCAAGAGGTTCCGCCATTTTGCCGCACACCCGTCCACTCCGGCTCTCTGCAGACAGGAAATAGCTGTTTATTCACTGCGATTTAATTCGGATCGAATAGAATCGTATCGGAAAAATTCGGCGAAGTTGCCGAATCTAATTTTTTAAAACTTCGCACATCTCTAGTCACTATCTTGTCCTAACTAGGTGTACATCAGTACAATAGAGCTATCATTAATACCACTCCATTCTAATGCTAACAAGCTAGATGATTCCTCTACCTTTGGCATGCTACATCTGTTTTATGTACCAAAGTCTGGCTTGCTGAATGACTGCTTTGCCATGAAACAAAAAGCATAGGCGCACTATGATTACTGTGTAGCTCTAGTGAAGCTGGCACTTGCTACACATTTATATAGCAAAGTTGACGAGAGAGCTATAGAAAATAGTGGCCAGTGTGAAAACTTGAACATTTCACTTTTTTATTTTTGCGGTCACATAAAAATGTAAAAACCGTGTCATTTTTTAAATGTTTAAAATAAAAACTTTTTTTTTTAAATAATATGTAATTTTCTAAAGGTACCATTCTGTTTAAGATTCTTCTCAGTTGGCAATATGTTTCTTGTAATTTAGGAAGGATCACTGTAGTAAGATACACTGTACACATGAGTGAAAAACAGTCACCCAGCCTTTTTAAAAACCATGAAAAACAAACAGGCTTAATGGCAAATGGACACTCTATGAGCTTGTTAGTTGTTGTGTCTGCAGAAATTTGACTGTGTACCTTGAATATATGGCCCAAACATTATATATACCTAGACTCAGAGTGATTTACATGGAGAAATACTTTTCTTGCGCTTCTCTAGTAACTGATAATGATGTACGATCGAGACAAATCAATAGATAGACTCCTTTACTTAATGAAAATAAAGAGCTTACCTATAAGGCATATGGTACATATAGGATAATGCTACTGATGATGCATGGACAGGGTTATATGGCCAATAATGCTGCTAATCCTGCTAATATTTAACTCTGAAAACATAGTGTGCAGCAAGTAATTGAAACAACAGTTTAAGAAGTTACAGTTTGCTTTGCAGTTTATTACTGCAGGCATATTTTTAATGATCTTGATAGAAAATGTTTGCTTTTGCATTTTAAATGACTGTATTATGTGGATTACAAAAGCAAAGCAGCCAGATTAATTTTTGTTTAAATAAAGCAAGTGCCTCAAGAGTGCAATATTTTTCTTAGCCTATTTAAAATGTAGAGCAAATCCTACTGTGATATCGCTACTCTGACATATTTTATATGCGTTTTTAATGAAACCTGCACTACTTTCATTTAGCTGTTTGGTCTCTGAAACACACATTTCATTTTAAAAAGGTAGAAGGATTTGCTTGAAATGCTGTTTAGAAATAGATGAGTCAGCTGTGACTGATTTCTGGTCCTGTGATTTCCAATTAAGACGAGAAAAAACAACATTCTGTAATTAAAAAGAAACAATGAAACGCTTAGTCATGTCCTCACCTTATGGCTTCACAAGTGTCTAATGCAATATTTTGGTTTGAGTCCCAAATGAGAAAGCCAGTGTGGTCTTTATGGAAACACAAATACTCCATATAATAAAGGGTAATTAACAAGTCTTTTTTATGATCACACCCACACCTTGAAATCAATTTCCCATTACTTCAGCCCTTTTCAAGTTTTAAACTTGCAGTGAAAAGTGCTAGTGTGTGTAAACCTGGCAACATACACAGTTTTATTGTGCAGTGTGGAGTGCTGAAACTTGATCAATGCTTTAAAATAAGATCAGAAGGTCACATTAAATGATGTCTAAGCATGTCTTTAAGTCTAATTTAATGATTTCTTTAATCATTTCAGCACCATTTTTATAAAGTTGAATGCCCATTTGTTGTATGGGTAGTTTTCCATCAAGTAATATGTATATAAGGGCCAATATGGAAGAAAGGTTAGATTTTATCTTGATCCCATTACCAGAAAATATAAATATATAATAATAATAATAATAATAATAATAATAATAATAATAATATAGACTATTATTGACTTTTTTTCAAAGCCAAAACATAAATAGGGTTGTAATTAGAGATTCTGAACCAGTTTATCACCTGCAAAACACTATTATTCTCTGGTGTCTTGTCACATGCACCAGAGTCACTGCAGAGGCCTGGGATTTTGTATCAGTAGTCACTGGTCTTGTGGGGTATGCCAATGCCATGACATCAGCCTGAGGCCAGTGATGGACACTATGAGACCGCCAGACACCACACTAATTTTGCCGCACTAATTGAAGAGACCTCACAGTACAATAATAGCAGTTTCACTTCATGCCAAACAAATTCAGCCTCAAAATAACAAGACTGCCGAATCTATTATTCTATATTCATCAAAATGAATTACATTAGGTTCACCCATCTTCTACTGTAATTATTTCCAACAGTGGTTCAAATGCCAATCAGGTGTCATAAGGAATAGGGAACATCAATACTGTTTCTAAGGCTAAGGCCCCACATGCAAACTGCAGTGGAAAAACATGCGGCGGAAACGCATTGCGTTTTTTCAGCAGCGCTTTTCACAGAAAGTCTGCAGAGTTTTCCTCTATGGACTTTCTATCCCTACTATACCTATATGGAAAACGCCAGCGTTTCCGTAGGTATAATTGACATGCTGTGATTTACAAAAATGCAATGGTTTTTGAAATCTCAGCATTTCCACTGCGGATATTTTCCTGCAATGTGTGGATGGGATTAGCCAGAATCCCATCCACTTTGCAGGTACTAAAAAACATGGCTTTATTCAGCTTAACTGCAACATAACAAAGCAACAAAAAAACCTATGCCACAGTTAGGGCCTAACTCACTCCTTGAGCCCCTAACTGTCCTGACTGTTACTCAGCTCCAGCAACAGTCCTCTGTGGACGCCAGCCCTCTGGGACAGAGCCTATCTCTCTGTCCTAGCTGGTCCACTCCTGTGGATGCCAGCCCTCTGGGACAGAGCCTCTCTCTCTGTCCTAGCTGGTCCACTACTTCCTGCTCTGTGCAGGATACTCCAGTCCTCTGGAGTTACACGCCACGCCCAAAGGCGTGGCTGAGAGCCTTTTCTGGCCTGGCCTAGGTCGCTCAACAGCGCCCTCTGGCTCACATACTTACATACCCTCCCCCTCAGCTCACTACCCTTGGGGTGAGCTACAACGGGACAAGACATCCTATGACGAAGTCCCTCTTCAACCAAATATGCCTGTTCAGTGTCTCTCCAGAAGTCCCAGTCAGGCGGTCTTTTCTTCCAAATACTGCTCCGTCGAGTTCTCCGTTTTCTCATCACTTTAAAGTCCCAATCTGGCGGTCTCTTCTTCCACATTCCGCTCAGTCGAGTTTTCCGTTTTTTCAGCACTTTAAATGCTACGCCAAGATCCTGGCCATTCTGTACAAAGGCAAGTTCTCCTTCATCACCTTCAAAATTCGCCATACAAGGGATCACATCATTTTCATCACATTTCACGCCGTACTCTTCAGCCATCCCATTGCATAACCTGGATCCCTTTAGTAAATAGCCGTAAGAATCTTCACCTTTACCTATCATGAATCCACAGGAGCTCAGAGACCAACTAACACGTACTTCATGCACATCAATGTCTTTAGAGTATAAATGTTTCACGGGTACTTTTTCTGTAACCTTCATCTCAAAGCAAACTTTGCCATCACCATCAAGGCTTAGAAGTTTAGGAGATATAGGCTGCTTGCTCTCCTCTTTGTTTGAGATACACAAGCTCTGTACTGCAATATCTTCTCCTTCTGCACCAGGGCCATACCGTACACCCTCACATAATAGATCACGCTGAACTACATTTTCTGGTATGTCTTTAACAACTATCACATCCTTGGTGACATGTAACCATCTCTTACTTCAACATGCAAATGACGGCTGCTCAGTCTCTGCATTAGAACCTCTACCACGGTTACTTCCATTAGTTAGGGACATAGTAACATTGTATCTCAGCCTCTTCTTGTTGCTATTAGCATCAGGAGGTAAAACAACTTCTGCCTCTTCTCCTCTTTTTGGGTTGACTATATTATTTCCTGACTCCCCCTTCACAGACAACATGGAGTCATTTTTCACCATTTGTTCACCCGACATTTGGCTAGAGACAGGCACAGCAACACCTTTATCCACAATGGCTTCAGACACTTTAGCTGTTGGGACAACATATGCGTGGTCAGTCTTCTTACGGACTCTTGTTCCACACTTTTGGTGACCCTTCACCTTATTTACCATCTCACAGCCCTCTAGGCTTTGGACCTCATTGGTTTGAAGCTGGACCCACTCTGTCACAGGCAGTGTGTGACCAATCACAGTTTATTCTTCTGTTGGACCTTCTTTGGCCTCCTCACATTTTGCAGGAAGTCCACCTTTAGCAGCATCTTCCTGGGGAACTATACCATCTACTTGACGTTTTACCGAATCACGTGGTTTCATCATAATCTGATCATTGGTATCTATGCCGGCAGCTTTCTCTAATTCTAACGCCTTCTGTAGCGCACAAATCTCTGATTCCAGCTCCAGAACTGCCACATTTTTCTGAGCAGCCTCCATCTCAGTTTTTCTATTGCAACTTGCAGAACTTTTTCAGCGATAACAGCTCTGATTCTTTAGAGGTTAACAAGCTCTGCAGCGAGTCCTTCTCAGCTTCTAGTGCTGCCAGCTTTGAAGAAAGTGCAAATGCCGACTGTTCAGTATTGGATAAAGACTGCTGCAATCGATCCAATTCTTCTCTTTTAGATTCCACTTCGGCTTTCAACTGTTCCATCTGAAACTCCAGCTGTTTCTTGATTTCCTCCTGCTTGTTCACTTGCACCTTTAGTTTAGCAACAAGCATTTTTAGATCTACAATCTCAGCAGACAAATTAGACAGATTTCCCTCAAACTGAATCTTCATGTCTTCTATCTGGAGGTCCAATTCTCTCTTGGCCTTTTCCAGCTTGTCATAAGCATTAGCTTTGTTCTCATACAATATGTGTACAGATTCCAGGTTTTTCTCAACTTCATCCTTGGAGCTAACCAAATCCTCCATTTCAGTGCGCAGTTGCTTGTTGAGCCTCTCTAACTCGGCCTTCAATTCAAGGGCCTCTTCTATGGAGTGAGCCAAGGCAAGAGCTTTGGTCTCTTTTCCACGAGCCTCTGCTTCAGCACGGTCACGTTCTTCTGCATATCTAGCAGAAAGAGTCTTCTCTTCACCAAGCCGCTGATCAAACTTTTTCTGCTTCCTTTCCAAATTTGACACCATCCGACGTTGATGATCAAGATCTACACCTACATCTTCTAGTTCCTGCTGCAGTCTAATTTTCATCTTCTCAAGTTTGTCATAAGCAGCAGCCTTCTCCTCAAACCGTTGATTTGTAGCTTCTAGCTCCTTTTGCAACTTTTCCTTTAGTTCTTCAACAGAGTCCAAGGACCCAATACTATCCTCCATTTTTTTCTTCATATCAGTGGCCTGAGCCTGTAGTGTTGAAATCTGCTTTGTCAAATCTCTTTTTGCTATCTCCTCTTCCTCTAGTTGCTCAAGGAAACCATTTTTCTCATCTTCCATTTGTTTTAGTTTTGTACTAAGGTCAAGCTTCTGCCGAGTTTCTTCTTGCAAAAGTTCCTGAGTGTCCTGAAGCTGCGATTCTAGCGTAGAAAAATCTTTGGAAAGTTTGATAAACTTGCTGTCTGCTTGAGAAAGAAGCCCTGTGACATCATTCAATTCTTCGTCTTTATTTTGCACCAAAACAGACAACGTCTCATTATCTTCACAAAATCCTGACAGCGCCCTCTCCAGGCTACATATTCTAGCTTTGAGTTCCCTTTCTCTTTGTTCCAGAACTCCAACTCTGCTTCGCCATTCGTGGATTTCACTATTTAAGCGAACCTGATGCAAGTTTTGCTCTGACTGCAATGTCTGCAAAAATTCACTTCTCTCACGTTTAGCAGTTTCAAGGTCATCTCTTAATTTTTCAATGACACTCTCTTTGGCAATGGAGTCTTGGACATGCTGCTCCTTTAAATCCTGCAATTGCTTCTCAAGCAATTGCTTTTGCTCTACACTCTGTACAACTTTATTAGATAGAGCACATTTCATATCAGCAAACTCCTTCTTAGTGACACAGTCCATTCCAGGCAAACCCAGTACCACATTTTCACAATGACTAGGATATAAACTCTTTATAGTCTCAAGCTCTTTCTTCAACCAAAGGTTCTCTTTCTCTGATACCTCAAGTTGCCATTTCCAATCAGATATTTCAGCTTCATACAAGAACCTGTTGGCTTTAATCTCAACTTGAAGCTGCTGCACCATAACATTTTCATCTTTGGTGCTTTGACGCACTCCAATATGAGACATACAATCAGCAGGGACATATTCAATCATAGAACAGAGGTGCTTTAGACAAACTGTGTCACTCTCATGCAACCCATTATCTTTACTTGCATTCCACCTGATCTGTTCCGGGTTTTGCGTCTCTCTGCATTCAGACTGCTGCACTAATAAACCTATGCATGACTTCTCTGCTTTTTTACAAGCTGAAATTCTCTTTTTCTTGCCCATGGTTTACTAACAAGATTACACAATATTCCACAGCAACCTTGAGTTCAACCGGCAGCAACTTTTTGCTATCTTCAGCAGTCACATGTATTCAAACAGTTAACTTATGTGGCACTACAACAACCAGCATTTTCTTCTGTCTTCCACAGAAAACACCAACCTGGCACCATAGCCTTTCACATAGACTGTTTGCAATATCCAGCTTCTACACACATTGCTTATTTTCTTGCCATCAGCAAAACACTTCACAGACTTGTGCCACAGTATACACAAAGTCCATTCCCTGGATTCCTCTTCCAGAGTTTTACTTTCACCAGGTTTTACAAACACATTGCTATGTTGCAATTCACTCACCCCCTCCTGGGTTTCTTCAGTTGAAATCACCGATTTCTTCCAGCTGTAGGCCACAATGCACACTTAGCAGTACTGCAGTCTCCAACCACTTGTCTTCCAGGACTTGCGTGGATCTCTTTATGCGCATGATTCTCCACCATATGTGACAGCTTAGGGGAATTACACTCAAAATGGCGGCTTGTCCTGGTCTGGACCGCGGTGGTTCGTGGTACTGGGCGCCGGAAAGATAGCTTTCAGACGGTCCAAGTGTAAAATAAAACGTGGCTTTATTCAGCTTAACTGCAACATAACAAAACAACAAAAAAACCTATCCCACAGTTAGGGCCTAACTTACTCCTTGAGCCCCTAACTGTCCTGACTGTTACTCAGCTCCAGCAACAGTCCTCTGTGGACGCCAGCCCTCTGGGACAGAGCCTATCTCTCTGTCCTAGCTGGTCCACGCCTGTGGACGCCAGCCCTTTGGGACAAAGCCTCTCTCTCTGTCCTAGCTGGTCCACTACTTCCTGCTCTGTGCAGGATACTCCAGTCCTCTGGAGTTACACGCCACGCCCAAAGGCGTGGCTGAGAGCCTTTTCTGGCCTGGCCTAGGTCGCTCAACAGTGCCCTCTGGCTCACATACTTACAATAGCTATAGTATTTGCAATGATATCAAAGTCATTTAGATGCATTCTACTTGAGCTGGTATTATAGGCCAATCAAACAAAAAATAATGGGGTAAATATATATTGCCTTGTACAACAGTTGTATGACATACAAAGCATAACAAAAGTCAAAATTTTTGATGCACTCCATTGTTACAAAATTGCTACTTTTTGCTATTTTCCTTCATACTTGTCACTTTCGTATAAGTGGGTGAAATGGGGGCGGGGATTAAGCCTGGCCAGCTCCTTATTACCACTTAAGTAACCATATTATCTTGATTGTATCAGTGTATAGCCAAGAGATAATTACAGTAACAATAAATATTGATTTATCAGTGAACTATGCTTGTTTGTCTCTTTGTTGGATGATTTTCTATCTTTATGAGGGATTCTCTTTTTGATGTTGCTTTAATCCCTATGTCATGCACCACCCCTTCTGGTCCTGTATTCGGCATAACACAGTTTCCAAGTCCCTTTAAGGCTGAAGCTCCACGTTGCAAAAACGCAGAGTTTTACAATACCTGCAAAGTGGATGGAATTCTGGCTAATCCTATCCACACATTACAGAAAAAAAAATCTGCAGCAGAAAAGCAGTTTTTTCAAAAACGCCCACATTTTTGAAAATCGGCATGGCAATTATACCTGTGGAAATGCTGGCGTTTACTGTCTAGATATAATAGTGTCAGAAAGTCCACAGGGGAAACCTTTCGAAAATGCTATGAAAAACGCTGCGAAAAAAAACACGATGTGTTTCCGAAGCATTTTTTTCTGCAGCATTTTTTTTTTTTTTGCTGCGTTTCACTACTTGGGGCCTTGGCCTAAAATAGGAACATAATATAGATATACAGTACATTATTTTCTTCTTTTCCATTAAGAAATATTTGTATCTTACAAATTCAACTCCTATTTATGATTATATCATATTTTGCAGGATATTGCAAAAAAAAAAAATCATTAAAAACTGAATTGTTGTTAATAATATATTAGTCTTTAGTTTTTTTTTTTAAGGTAGGAAACAGAACACTGTTTGTTATAACATGATAATTGGTATAAATATCCTTCAGTGTTTAAATAACAGTCCTGTTTTCAATTTACATTTTAGACTAAAATAGGATTTAAGGGAAAATGTCCCTGAGCAAAAACACCCACCAAAAGGATGACCTAATTTTAGATTTGACAATATTAACCATTATCCTGAACAAAAGCTATGCATGGAAATAACATATTCTTTGTTTGAATTACAGAATATTGAGATTTTTTTTATAAGTTTTGATTATGGAAAGTTTGTCATCAATAATATTTGTTTTGGGAATCTAATATTACTCTACAAACTCATTTTGAGTATAAAATGTAAATTAAAAAAATTATATACATATACTGTATTATTATCATAATTTCTCTCTTCACAGCCTAAGGCTTAGGCTCCACATAGCGAGCTGCAGCCAAAAAACACTGCAGAGAATACCGTGGCGGAAACACATCGCGTTTTTTTTCCACAGCGTTTTTCAAAGAAAGTCCACAGAGTTTTCCTTTGCGGACTTTCTGTCTCTATTATACCTATACGGAAAACGCCAGCATTTCAGTAGGTATAATTGACATGCTGAGATTTAGAAAAACGCAATAGTTTTTGAAATCGCAGCATTTCCTCTGCAGATTATTTTTCTGCAATGCATGGATGGGATTTGCCAGAATCCAATCAATTTTGCAGGTATTGTAATATGCTGCGTTTTTTGCCACAGTTATTCTGCCGCAGCAAAAATTCTGCGTATTCGCAAGTTAGGGCCCCGACCTAACAGAGGTATCTACATCCTAACAAGTTATCCTCTATCCTCACTGTTCAGGAGAATGGGGAGTTTACGCCTCAGTTCTGAATGGAGTGGTGGTCAGGGCAGGCATATGTGCGCATCTTTTCATTAATTTGAATGTGAGTGCCGGAAATAGCCAAAGTGCAATACTCGGCTACATTCATAACCATGCTTGCATTGGTCTGACCACTGCTCCATTCAGAACTAGGGACTAGACTTTCCCATTGTCCTAATCTGGTGGTTGGTCTGAGTGGTCAGACCGCCACTGATCTGCAAGTTATGTGCTAAGATGTGTTAAGATGGGCATACCCCTTTAAGGAATTTACTAAACTAAAAAGAGCTCCTTTTAGTTCCCTGTCTTCTCTATGTATCCCAGGAGCTTAATCATGCCCCCTCATCTCTTTACTGTCCTGTCTACAGTAAAACAAAAAGTGTACCTTAAAATAGTACCATCAAAAAATTAAACTCTTCCCCCCAAAAAATGGAGTGTTCAGTCATTTATGTGAATGAAAAAATAAAAAGTTTTAGCTATCAGAATGTGGTGATGTAAAACGAAAAAAATTTTTTTTTTTTTTTTTTTTTTTTTTTTTTTTTTTTTTTTCCAAGATGGCGCCGCTGGAGTGGCTGCCAGCTACAGCAGCTCTGAGACTCTCTATCTTATTTTTCTTTCTATGACTCGTTTTGTACCTCTATACTTAAGGACTTTGCACTATGAAACACACACAAAGACTTGGACCCTTGTGATACTTTTTTTTTTTTTTTTTTTTTTATCTGTCTTTTTGTTCTGCTTGAAAATGGGATCTTTTGTGTATGCAGACAATTCCTTTGTCTATACAAGAGAGGAAATTCTGCAGCTCAGAGGCAAAAGCGGGGGGCATACCATCTGGTCACACATCCCCCGTGAGATTTGGAGAAAGAAAAAGCGGGTGAGGGGATGCAGGGCTGGTACTCTTCAGAGGATTAAAAAGAGGCGTTACCGACCAGCTGTTCCCTCCATCATCATGGGCAATGTGAGATCTCTTGCAAACAAGATGGATGAACTAACAGCGCTCACCAGGCAGCATCAGGAGTTTCGGGCGTGCAGCATGATGCTACTTACAGAGACTTGGCTCACTGAAGTTACCCCTGACCCTCTGGTCTCCTTGGATGGTTTTAAACTCCTTCGGGCAGACAGGACAAGGGAGAGCGGTAAGAGGAAAGGAGGGGGGCTGGCAATGTTTGTGAATAATAGATGGTGTAATCCTGAGGCACATTGTGATTAAGGATCAAACTTGCTGTAAGGACATTGAACTATTAGCTGTGAGCATGAGACCTTTCTACCTACCAAGGGAACTATCACATGTCATCGTGATAGCTGCATATGTCCCCCCCTCTGCAAAAGCTGACGCTGCCTGCGAGGTCCTACAAGCCACGCTGAGCCAGTTACAGTCTCAGCACCCCCAGGCCCTCTTTCTTCTGTCGGGTGATTTCAACCATGCCTCTCCATCATCCACACTGCCCAGTTTCACACAGTATGTAACCTGCCACACAAGAGACAACAAAACACTGGACTTGTTCTTTGCCAACGTGAGGGAGGCATATAACTCATCAGCCCTACCGCCCCTGGGAAGATCGGATCACAACCTAGTACATCTCCGACCTGTGTACAAGCCACTTGTACGTAGAGAACCAGCGGTCACCCCCCCACCGAGGATATGTTCCGAGGAGAGTGATGAGGCTCTGAGGGATTGTTTTGACACAACCGCATGGGAAGTTCTGCAGGATTCTTATGGGGAATACATAGAAGGACTCACACACTGCATAACGGACTACATTAATTTTTGTGTGGACAACACAGTACCCACAAAAGTGGTGAGGTGCTTCTCCAATAACAAACCATGGATTAACTCTGATATAAAAACACTACTTAAGGAGAAAAAGATGGCATTCAGGACAAGAGAAAAGGGGGGGTTGAGGGAAGTACAAAAGGAGCTGAGGCATCAAATCAGGCAGGGAAAACCAGTTATAAAGAAAAAAATGGAAAAGCAAATGGAAAGAAAAGACATAAGGGGGGGGGGGGGGGGCTTAAGTCAATTTCGGGTCATAAACAGTCTGTCTGCCAGATTGAGGCAGATGTTAATTGGCTTAATGAACTAAACCTATTCTTCAACAGATTTGATCACACACCAGCTCCTCCCACCCCATTGTCCCAGCTCCCCTGATGCTCAATATGGGCAAGTTTATGAGCCTGAGGCGGAATGTCCCTGAATTATGGAAATCTTCTGTGTGGTATCAGTTCCAAAAAAACCCCCCCCTATGGACCTCAACGACTACAGACCTGTAGCACTGACATCCCACCTGATGAAGACTTGGAGAGATTGGTTCTCAACCCCCCCCCCCCTCCGCCCCCCCCCGCCCCCGCCCCCCCCCCGGCCGCCGGGGGGGGCGGGGGGGGGGGGGGCCCCCGCCTCCCGTCGCCGCCGCGCCCGGCGGCCCCCGGGCGCCCCCCGGGCCCCCGGGCGCGGCCTGGTCTTGCGTTTTCCCCCGCTCCTTCCCCCCCCCAACCCCCCCCACCGCGGGGGCGGCGGGGGGGCCCGGCGGGGGGGCCCCGCCCCCCCCCCCCCCCCCCCGACTCCCCCCCCACACCCCCCCCCCACCCGGGAGCGCCCCGCGCCGGGGCGGGGGGGGCCCCGCGGCGGGCCGCGGGGGCGCCCCGCCCCCGCCCCCCCCCCCCCTCCCCCCCACACCGCAGCGGGCGGGCGCCCCCCCCCCCCCCCCCCCCACAGCAGTCCGCTGACGCCGCCGCGGCGGGGGGCGGCCCCCCACAGGCGGGGGGGGCGGGGGGGGCAGGGAACCCACCCCGCGGGGGGGGGGGGCGCCGCCCCCCCCCCCCCCAGACGGGCGCGGGGGGGACCACGGGGGTGGCGGTGGCCCCCCGCAGGGGCAGGCCCCCCCCCACCCCCGGGGGCCCCCGGGGGGCGGGCCGCCGGGGTGGGACCCCCCACCGCCCCCGGGGTTTCCTTAAATATCAGGCGGGCCGGGCGCGGCCGCGGGGGCCCCGCGGCGCGGGGGCGCGCGGCACCCCCCGCCCCCCGCGCCCGGGGGCCCCGGGCGCCCGGGGGCCCCCGCCCTTCCTTCCCCCCCCCACCCGGGGCGGCCCCCCCCCTTCGGCGGGGGGGGGGGGCGGGGGGGGGGCCCAACACCAGACCAGGCAAGAACTAAACCCGGCCAGGCGGGCCGGCCGGCCCGCCCGGGCCCGCCGGGCCCCCCCCGCCGGGGGGGGGGGGGGGGGGGGGGGAGGGCCCGGGGGGCCCCGCCCCCCAGACAACCACCCCCCCCCCCCCCCCCACGCGGGCGGCCCCGCGCGCCGCGCCCGCCCCGCCCCCCCCCCCCCCCCCGCCGCGGGGGGGGGGCCCGCCGCCGCCCCCCCCCCCCCCCCCCCCCCGCGCCCCCCACCCACCACCCCCCCCCACACCAACCCCCCCCCCCCCAAACAAAAAAAACCCCCTCCCCCCCCCCCCCCCCCCCCCCCCCCCCCCCCCCCCCCCTCTCTTCTTTTTGTTATTATTCCCCCCCCCCCCCCCCTCCTTCCTTTTTTTTTTTTTTTTTTTTTTTTTTTTTCTTTTTTTTTTTTTTTTTCTTTCCCCCCCACACCACCCCCCCTTTTGGGGGATTAATAAATAATTATTTTTTTTTTTTTTTTTTTTAAAAAAAATACCCTCCCCCTCCCGTTCTGAAATGGGCTGCTTCTTTAATGGGTTACAGTAGTTTGTCATAGTGGGAGGTTTCTTTCAAGCAGTTATAGCACCAATATGAGAGCAGAATGTCTTTGTATAGAATACTAACATTTAATACATTACAAATGTGCTTTTATTTTACCAAAGCATAGGTTGCAACATGTCAATACTTTATTTTTCTTAACCTAAAGTCCCATCCTAATCTTGTGTGTCTTTCATTATTCTGTACACAAGGCTATCGTACCAAGCTTTATACTGGAATAATAGATATGTACAAATAATATGACAGAAAGATAGATATAGCTGTACTCTATATTCTCCAGGAATGAGAAAATGTGTTTGTATGAGAAATGTTTCCTTAAAAAGATAGATAAGACCTCCATAGCATATTTACACAAGTGAAATCAATCTTCAAGTAGTCTACAGAAGCACAATGTGCTCTTTGGATATCGAAGAAGTCAAGAGTATGACTTGCATTTACTTTTTGTGCAACATGTCTAAATGTCTTGTAAAATGTAAGTGTATTGTGCTTAGGATCCAGGAAGTACAGATGCTAAAGCAAACATTGCATATATATTGTATATTGTGCTTCTGTTCACATCATTTCACTCATGTATTACACACAATTGACAAAACAAAGGCAACTAATGATTTGCAGGAAATGCCAGTTTGCTTACTCCCTGATAAGAGAAACCTGCTGGCATCATCACAAGCTTGCTAAAATCAAACATTACCTTCACAAATATCTTCTATTAAAACCAGTGAAGAAATAATTCATGCAAAAGTAGTTCTTAAAGGGAAACCTGAATTTTCCTTTGTAATTAACCACCTAAGGAGTCATTTTTTGACACTGCATGGAGCACAATTGCTAAGGAACGTGTTTATTAGTACCAGCTGCGAGTGACACAACCAGATCTCACATGCCATCAACATACAGTGCTGGCCAAAAGTATTGGCACCCCTCCAATTCTGTCAGATAATACTCAATTTCTTCCAGAAAATGATTGCAATCACAAATGCTTTGGTAATAATATCTTCATTTATTTTGTTTGCAATGAAAAAACACAAAAGAGAATGAAAAAAAGTTAAATCATTGATCATTTTACACAAAACTCCAAAAATGGGCCGGACAAAAATATTGGCACCCTCAGCCTAATACTTGGTAGCACAACCTTAAGACAAAATAACTGCGAACAACCGCTTCCGGTAACCATCAATGAGTTTCTTACAATGCTCTGCTGGAATTTTAGACCATTCTTCTTTGGCAAATTTCTCCAGGTCCCTGAGATTTGAAGGGTGCCTTCTCCAAACTTCCATTTTGAGATCTCTCCACAGGTGTTCTATGGGATTCAGGTCTGGACTCATTGCTGGCCACTTTAGAAGTCTCCAGTGCTTTCTCTCAAACCATTTTCTAGTGCTTTTTGAAGTGTGTTTTGGGTCATTGTCCTGCTGGAAGACCCATGACCTCTGAGGGAGACCCAGCTTTCTCACACTGGGCCCTACATTATGCTGCAAAATTTGTTGGTAGTCTTCAGACTTCATAATGCCATGCACACGGTCAAGCAGTCCAGTGCCAGAGGCAGCAAAGCAACCCCAAAACATCAGGGAACCTCCGCCATGTTTGACTGTAGGGACCGTGTTCTTTTCTTTGAAGGCCTCTTTTTTTTTCCTGTAAACTCTATGTTGATGCCTTTTCCCAAAAAGCTCTACTTTTGTCTCATCTGACCAGAGAACATTCTTCCAAAAAGTTTTTGGCTTTCTCATGTAAGTTTTGGCAAACTCCAGCCTGGGTTTTTTATGTCTCTGGGTCAGAAGTGGGGTCTTCCTGGGTATCCTACCATAGAGTCCCTTTTCATTCAGACGCCGACGGATAGTATGGGTTGACACTGTTGTACCCTCGGACTGCAGGGTAGCTAGAACTTGTTTGCATGTTAGTCGAGGTTCTTTAGCCACCATCCATCCGCACTTTACAGATATTGTCAACACTGTATCAAGTAGGACTCACAATCTAAATTCTTTATCAGTATGTCTTTGAAGTGTGGGAGAAAACCGAAGTACTTAGAATTACTGTAAAAGTCTGGGTACTGTGAAAGGCTATAGAGTATTATTTAATGCTGAATGTCAGTTTCAAAGTCAGTGTTGGTGGTATATTCCTAAAAATGTAGTGTCAGGCCTTAGGTACACAACAGTGATGTTTTTGATGGATCTAACAGCCATTGAAATTATTACTGGCCATTTTTGCATCCATTCTGTTCTATTTTTTAGTTTTTGATGGCCATTTTGGATCAGTTTTTAACTGTCAGTGAAAGAAACAGATGAATTTCATTGGTCTTTCTTTTTTGATCCATTCCACTGATGTGAATCTGTTTTACATTAGTTAAAAATGGATCTATTGATTTCTATTGGGTCTGTGTGTTTATGAAAACAGGCAAAGACAGAGAATGTCAGTTTCTTTGACTGGCATTAAAATAGTCAGTCAAAAAACGGACATGTGAATAGACACTTTGAAATCAGGCTAGATTCACACGACCAAGATTCACCTGTGAAACTCAGCCCGTGTGTTCGCTGGATTTACTGGCCTGAACTTTATGCCAGGAAAGGGACTATACTGCTAGGAGTCCCTTCCTCCCAGCAACATACTGTCCCGTACGTATTATAGTATGGGACAGTATGTTACTGGGAGGCAGGGACTCCCAGAAGCATAGATAACTATGATGTTAGGAGTGCTGTTCTCAGAACACTGTTCACGATGGTAAATCCGTGTGAATATAACCTCAATGTGTTCTCAAAACGGCCGTGTGACGCATGTTTTTCACTGCTGTGTTAATAAGGCTTTAGTGTCTCACTGGTGACATGTCTGGTTACTTTTGTATATCCTTGTTTTTATTATTTAGTATGGAATTTAAATTTTGCCATGATTAAGACAGTCTACCATGCTCAAAACACATAAGCCAATTCAGAATTTTTTATACAACTTACATCTGGACTTTTATTTTATGTTTTTGGAAATAAGTGAAGTATGCATTTCATTTAATCCTATATTCTAACCATGTTTTCATTCTGATATTCTTCAAAATCTTGCAGAACTGCTCGGTTTATGGTACTTTCTTATAGGAAGCTGATATTGAAGACTTATCTTGTCATTCCTGAGTGCTATGGTTTTGTTATAAAGACAAGATGTATTATGTTGACAAATATGCCGCAATACATGTGATGATCTATCCACAGCACTTATACAGTAATTAAAAAGATAGATGGCTTCAGTACATCAAGAAGAGTCCCATAATATCTTGTAATTAGTCTGGCACTTTATATATACACAAGTGTAGCCTCCTGTCTCAGATCTAATAAATGTAAACAAAGCTAAGAAAATGATGATGCTAAACCTCTCTTTCTATATGTATATACTGCAGTTAGGAATTGAAATAATTAACAAAAAAGAAATCTGTCACCTGCAAATAACAAAGTTCTCAATCAAGTTTTATGTTAAACATATTAATGAATCTACAATTTCCCAATAACCTCACAAGGTAAAACATTAAACTACAGAGAACTCCTATAAATGTTGCCTCAAAAATCATATACAGTCATGGCCAAAAGTTTTGAGAATGATACAAATATTAATTTTTACAAAGTCTACTGCTTCAGTTTTTCTAATGGCAATTTGCATATACTCCAGAATGTTATAAAGAGTGATCAGCTTAACAGCAATTACTTGCAAAGTCAATATTTGCCTAGAAAATGAACTTTATCCCCCAAAACACATTTCAACATCATTGCAGCCCTGCCTTAAAAGGACCACCTAACATCGTTTCAGTGATTGCTCCATTAACACAGGTGTGGGTGTTGATGAGGACAGGGCTGGAGATCAATCTGTCATGATTAAGTAAGAATGACACCACTGGACACTTTAAAAGGAGGCTGGTGCTTGCCATCATTGTTTCTCTTCTGTTAACCATGGTTATCTCTAAAGAAACACGTGCAGTCATCATTTCACTGCACAAAAATGGCCTAACTGGGAAGAGTATTGCAGCTAGAAAGATTGCACCTCAGTCAACAATCTATCGCATCATCAAGAACTTCAAGGAGAGAGGTTCCATTGGTGCCAAAAAGGCTCCAGGGCGCCCAAGAAAGACCAGCAAGCGGCAGGACCGTCTCTTAAAAGTGTTTCAGCTGCGGGATCGGGCTACCAGCAGTGCAGAGCTTGCTGAGGAATGGCAGCAGGCAGGTGTGAGTGCATCTGCACGCACTGTGAGGCGGAGACTCTTGGAGCAAGGCCTGGTCTCAAGGAGGGCAGCAAAGAAGCCACTTCTCTCCAGAAAAAACATCAGGGACAGACTGATAGTCTGCAAAAGGTACAGGGAGTGGACTGCTGAGGACTGGGGTAAAGTCATTTTCTCTGATGAATCCCCTTTTCGATTGTTTGGAACATCTGGAAAACAGCTTATTCGGAGAAGAAGAGGTGAGCGCTACCACCAGTCTTGTCTCATGCCAACTGTAAAGCATCCTGAAACCATTCATGTGTGGGGTTGCTTCTCAGCCAAGGGAATCGGCTCTCTCACAGTCTTGCCTAAAAACACAGCCATGAATAAAGAATGGTACCAGAATGTCCTCCAAGAGCAACTTCTCCCAACCGTCCAAGAGCAGTTTGGCGCTCAACAATGCCTTTTCCAGCATGATGGAGCACCTTGCCATAAAGCAAAGGTGATAACTAAATGGCTCAGGGAACAAAACATAGAGATTTTGGGTCCATGGCCTGGAAACTCCCCAGATCTTAATCCCATTGAGAACTTGTGGTCGATCATCAAGAGACGGGTTGACAAACAAAAACCAACAAATTCAGACAAAATTAAAGCATTGATTCTGCAAGAATGGACTGCTATCAGTCAGGATTTGGTCCAGAAGTTGATTGAGAGCATGCCAGGGAGAATTGCAGAGGTCCTGAAGAAGAAGGGTCAACACTGCAAATATTGACTTGCTGCATTAACTCATTCTAACTGTCAATATAAGCTTCTGTTACTCATAATATGAATGCAATTATATTTCTGTATGTGATAAAAACATCTGACAAACACACATAAAAACCAGAGGGCAGCAGATCATGTGAAAATATAATATTTGTGTCATTCTCAAAACTTTTGGCCATGACTGTACAAACACAAAAATAATATCTAAATTAATACTTTATTAATGTAATAAATAGAACGACAAAAATCCTTTAAAACCACAAAAAATAACATAGGGGTGAAGAACGAGACAGAAACAGGAAACAATAATTCATTAAAAATTATGTATATATATATATATATATATATATATATATATATATAACCAAACTTAATAAGAGATCACTTCAATATGAAAAATATAAATAAATAAAGTCAACCAACAATCAATTTTTTTATGTTTTTTTTTTTTACAGTATTCATTGTGCAGCCAATGTCTGATGTTTTGGTCACTTTTTGTTAAAATTTTGAGGAGGCTCAGACCAAATAATGTGTCAGCAGCAGGGACAACTACAGCATCAGTGATTGTCATCCCTTTGACATATATCTTGCAAGACACATTTTCAGTTGAGAGGTGGAAGAAGAGTAACAATGTCTACATCTTGGTCACTCTTGGAAGATAGTCCATCTTTTTCAGCTGGCAGGCTAGGAACACTTGACAGTATGCCAGAAATGTTTCTTGAAATTCTGTAAATTGTCCCTCTGTCAACAATAAGTTGCTGTGGTATATTTTGCTCACATAAAGGAATCATGGGCTGGGCAGCCTTGTTTCCTTTCTGGCTGTTGTTCTCATCAGAGAAGATGTTCCAGCTCTTTAGCTGAAAGGCCAGGCACAATGACAGTTTGGCAGAAATTTTTCTTGAAATTCTGTAAATTCTCACTCTGCAAATGCTATTTTGTTGTGGCATTTGCTCCCATAAAGGGATAATGGGCCAGTCAGTCCAGGTTCTCTTTTGACTCCCAAGTGTTGTTCTTATTAGGTAAGGTATTACAGCTTTTTTAGTTTGTAGACCAGGCACAGTGACAGTGTGCCACAAATGTTTCTTAACATTTTGTAATTGTCGCTACTTGGTGCCATATCTGCTCCCATAAAAGGACTTTAAGTCAATTCTTTATCACTTTTCAACTGGCAGGCATACAGTGCCACAAATTTGTCTTCAAATTATGTAGTTGCCACTGCTACACTGTTGGCATAATAACAACAAAATAAAAGAAAAAATGCCACTATTGGTTTTTCCAATACCAACTTCATACTGGTGTGGCATTCTGCTTCCATAAAGGAATAATTTTTGATGGCTTAATCTCTTTTCAATCAGGCACACTGCCACAAACTTTTCCCCAAAATAACAAGTCTGTTGCACTTACTAATCCCCAAAATGAGCTAATTTTTATATAAAACCATTACTTTTTCCAATATAAATGCCATGTGTGTGTAAAAAGGCATGGCCAAGCACCTTTCCCCAAAACAGGCTCATTTTTGGAGCATTTTAAATGCTAACATGCATAAAAGAATGTGGCAGAGCAGCATATGGTTAAAGGGATTGTCCAGAGACTGTTAATTTACTTACCTGTCCCAGGTTGTTGCAGCAAATTGACCCAGGAGTTCTGACCACGTCACACATAGTTAGAATTTTTTCTATAGCCCCCACTATTCCCAAGCAATCAGTGCTGTTACATCAAACATTGCAGTGCAGTTCATTACACAATATGCTAATTAAGCTCTCTACTGTCAGGTGACTGGTCTCACATTATCTGAATAGAGAATAAATTTCAACTGGCTGGAATCAGTCGAGTGGCACCTATTGAAGGACGCAAAAAGTTGGAGTTGGTGCAAAGTCCTCTTTAAGTCAGAAGTTAACTCCACATTTTATTATACCAATATGCTATTAAGTTCCTCCTCTATTTAGTTTTTTAGAACATATTTCTCCAGAAATACAAGCTCTACTAAACAATGAAATCAAGCTTGCAGTTACTATTTTTATCCGTTTTTATCTTGGTAATATTTTAGTAATAGATGACATTACAGTGGCAGGGATGCTCTGCTTGTGTTATAGGAGCATGTCACATTTATATTTCTGAATCTTACCTAACCCGCATGTTGACATGACCTAAATTACATTTTGATAAAGCTGCAATATCAATGTATTCTTTTTCTACTTTTTATTTACAGGGTGAAATAAATTCCAATATCACACATGATCAAACTTTCTAGCACAAAGTAAAAAATAGCTTGAAGATTCCATCATGAATAAAAGATATGATGATAGTATTGATGAATATTAGAGAAAAAGTCACTGGAATCAGAGCTGTAAATTATCTGGAGTTTTCCTATTATCAATTTGCTCCTTTAAGAAACCTCCAAAATGATAATTTAAGCTGCAGCCTATATGTCAACCCTAAACAACAACTAAATAATGTCAACATTGGATATCAGTGCATCTTTAATACTGAGCAGTGCATCTTTTCTGTCAGAGCAGGAAATAGGAATGATTGCTTAGCTGTGAGTTATATCAAAACCATGAAAATGTACGTTATAGATTACTCAAAGTGAAGGTGTATCCACCGATTACTCAGACAAACTTTAAACCTTCAACTTGGAATATAAATGAGAATCTTTCTCAGTTGCCTCTAAATCTTAACTATATAAAGATACATAGAGAACACACCATATGAATTGTAAAGAGTAGTGTTCTCCCAGGAGCAAATATAAAACACGGATCAGCTCTGTAGCAGGGAGATGCAGTTTTTTAAATTAAATGGTTAATATTTTTCATTACTTTTTGTCTTAAATAGAATTAAATTTAAACCAACGGCGTATTTTAAAGAAATAAAATATATGAATTTTAAAGATCTAACATTTCAATTTGTGGAAAATGCTATACGTTGGAAAACACCATAACAGACCATCATACAGAAGAAAGAAAAAACTAAAAAGGGAATTCCTGATTTTCAGTTATAAAATAGATATAACATACAAGGAAAGGAAGGGCAGGATAGGGTAAGGTAAAGGAAGAATAATTTAATGACTACATTAACTTAATTGCCACCAGTACATTAAAAGGAGCCTGTAAGTAATAAATTGGTTATAAACCTAATCACAATACCTCTTTCCTCTACACTTTCCAAATATGCTGCTGTCATTCAGCTTTTTACATTTTCATGTAAATTGTTGTTTTAATCATATGCAAACTAGGGAAATGTGCTTTGAGCTTTGGTCTCAGCAAAGCACCTTTCCCTCATCTGCATCATACAAATAAAAAGGTGATTTAGGCTAAGGCCCCACATGTCCACTACGGGTATTTTTTCTGCAATGTGTGGATGGGATTCACTAGAATCCCATGCACTTTGCAGGGACTGTAAACCGCAGTGGTTTATGCCACATCATTTCTGCTGCAGCCAAACTGCGGCATTTATACCACGTGCGGCCCTAGCCTTACACATGAAAATGGGTCTTTAAAGCTGAATAACAGAGGTATATATGGAAACTGTAGAACCTCTACAACAAATTTGCTGCTAACAGAGACCCTTTTCAGATATTTAGAGTAAAACCTACTTGGCAAAAAAAAAATCTAATTACTTTTTAAGAAGCTGTAAAATTTGTAAATGTACAATTTGGACCTTTTCAATCCTTCTGTACATGCAAATTTTCTTTTCTCAAATTGTTGCAGATTAGGTAGGCTTTTACTGGTATTATGAAGTGTGCTATGTGCCAATCTTATGTGTTCTCCTGCAGATCCTCCTCCCCTCTCACAGCATGCAATCTCATGAAAAGACTGAAAAGATAAAAATACTGCTACAGTATCTTCTTTTACCATGTAGTTCAAGGATGGATATTCAATATTTTTGTACTGAGTGAAAAGGTTTCTGAACACTTGGAGAGAGAATTTGCGTACAGGGAAATATTTAATATAGACTCCTGGAAGGTAATAAATTATATCACATAAGTGCAAAAATTCATGCTACTTATGTTAGGAATGCTAAAAACAATCTCTTTGTGTGAATAGAACAATTTAAAAACACCCAGGTTATGAGAATGATCAACAGTTTACCTTACAGAACTTTAGAGAAGTAATGGCAAGGTAATAGACAACTCTATAAATTGAGTTCACACTTAAATGCAAGTAGAAGCAACTATAGTCAATGTATGGAGAAAAGGATAAATTTGAACAAAATGAGTCACTGGCAATTTACTTATAGAGATTACATGAAAAAGACTTTCTACTTACATTATTATTCTGAAGGGATAAAAATACTTATCATTATGTTCTCCCAGTCTATCTTTTACAAACATGTAGGTGGTGTGAATAATGTATGCAGAAACTTGTGGGAACCCATATGTTAATATATGGATAAGTCTTTTTGGATACACTGTTGATCTAGAATAAAAGAAATAGTCTAGTATTTCAGTATAATCCAACCTGATATTAAATTGACCAATTTTTTTTTTTGATTTATGGACATTCTTTGCATGCTGTACACAGATACATGATTTTTGCTAGGTGATAAATTATTGTAATAAGTGAATTTGTAGTCATGATAAAAAGTATATGTATCCATATGTGGATGGTTACATTAATATGAAGTCCATATGTAGAGTAAAAATACCCTTGGGTATCTACTCAAAAGGAAGATTAGATTTATGAGCTGAGAAAATGCTATCAACTTTCTACAGGAACACACTGATTTACTGGAGTGAAATTTAATAGGACAGAAACAATAACAGTATAGCAATATTTTTCATCTCAACAAATGTGCAAATCTGCAAATGCCCATTCACCAATTTAGCAAAGTCCACAATCAGAGTTTATGGGACTGATGTACCTGTTAAATAGCAGGTAAGCAGAGATGGACAGGCTCTTCAGACCCCAGAGTTTAATAACCAGTGGCCCAGGGGAGGTGTGGACAAAATAAAAAACACTGATACTCATCTTTTCTCATCTCTCCTGGGAATCTTTTCTTCTTTGCCGACATATGGTCTTCAACCCAGGGGCTCTTGTGGCCTCTTCCTGCCTCTTATGACGTCTTCCCTGTTGTCACCCACCCCACGTGTGTGACATCGGAGAAGACACCAGAAAAGGCTGCAACAGCAAGACCTGTTGCTGGAAAAGAAGATCAAACGCCAAGGAAAGGGTATGAAAGACAAGTATAAGCGTTTTATTTTGTTCATACCTCCTCTTGGCCTCTGCTTATCATAACAAGCAGCTCTTTTTTATTACTATTCAGGCAAAACAAAAGAAAAAAAAAATCCTAGTCGAAATGGCTAAATACTAAATAAACATCACAGCTTCTCTAGCTAGTCCAATGAAAGATGTATGGCCCAGCATCTCAAAACTGGAAACTTTTGGCTGTACCAGTGTCATGACCAGTTCAGGAGTCCAGTATATGTAAATCATGCCTTTTTGTGAAGTACTGTCTCTGTTGTCACCTAACAGAGCTCATTAGATCCAGCAACACAGATCACTCCAGCAACCCAAACTTTTCAAGGAATTTGACATAGTGAGAAAAGAAACAGAGACAGATTTACTAATAATAATTAATAAGACATAATTTACACACAAAAAACTGATATACATATCTTAAATCACATCTATTAATTGTTTTAGACACCCTATGAGCTTTATCCCAGTAAAGGACTTAGTTGGAAAGGGGCATGGCTTAAGATACAACCTCAAACACCAATATTTGCCAAAGTTCTGGCTTATTTTGTGGCGTAAATTAAGTCAACAAATCAGCATGTACTTGTTCTTTAGAATTTTGAATTTAGTTGCATACAAAACATACAATAACATTGAAAACTTGGAGGGCAATGACTTCAAACAGATGTACATCTGTATAACTTTTATGAATGAAAAACAATGAACCTATGTTATGTTACTAGATGTTTTGCACATGAAGATTATTTTGTACTTAGTTTTAATTTGTGCTTTGTACAGGTTTCATTCATTAGAAGAACTGTATCCATCTTCTAAGACCTTGATTCAGCCTTCAGTTTAAGAGTATTACACTAATATTACATCACCAGCATGCTTATGTCAAATTAACTATATTCAACAGCACATTCCAGTTCGATACAATCATTGACAACTGCTTAGTTAGATTTTATGTGAAATCAAAATAAAATAATATTAATGAAAATGAAATTAATAGTAATAAATTTTGTATCAATTTAGTGTCAATTTACAGTGAGGTGCAAACGTTTTAGCAGGTGTGGGAAAAATGTTGCAAACTAAGACTGATTTAAAAAATGAATACTTTTACTTTATTAACAAAGTGCAAAGTGAATGAACAAAAGAGAAATCTAAATCAACTCAAAATTTGGCGTCACTCCCTTTGCCATAAAAAATGTTATGAACAGCCAAACGACTGGACCGGTCTGCACCAAATTTGGTTTCAGGTCTCTAGGATCTAACACTCTCAACATATTCACAAGGACCTTCCTCCATGTCATATAACTTGACCCATATTAGCCAATAGAAGCTCCCAGGTTCTTAATTCTTTTGTCTCTATGATATACACCATTACCAGAGGATTGCAGCACTCACTCACTTTTGTTCCCTCAGCCATTATCAGAGGGTAAATGTGGTTTTATACTGCGTGGGACCAGTAAACAGGATTTTATACTGTGTAGGAGCCAGTAAAGGGGGTTTTAAACTGTGTGTATTTTGTCTAGTAATGTCAAATGACATGGTGATGAAAACCTGATGGACCCATTGTAGTTTAGGGGGTCTGTCAGGAACCGTCCGTGTCAGTCACTAAATGTGCAAATGTGTGGCCGGGAATAATGGGGCACCAAAAATTTTGTTGGTATGGGGCCCCAGAATTTCTAATGGCAGCCTTGTCTTTACCTAACCAATAAGATTACTTTCATTTTCAAAGGGACCTTGGACAGATGACAACCGAAAGCTGGATTGGTTACTATGGATAACTCCTTCATATTTTTCCCTACCTCTTTAGATAAATCATCCCTCCCTTCATGTTATTTGGGCACATATTAAAGTTTCCAGTCATAACTCTTAAAGAGATGTGATCTTAAAGAGGTCTGATCTTGATGACTTTGGAGTGATCATTTAGACATACATTTTGTACTTTGCCTTTTGTATATATTTACACACAGATGTAGCACTGCCTACCTTGACTTTCCTGCGGTTAGGTTATCAGTATCAAAAATCTTCAGATCCTGGACAACCCCTTTAATACTTATGGAGAACCTAAATGCCATTTTTCCAGCACTATAATTTGACTCAGACTTGTTTAATGCTTTGCAGAGCGTCTTTGAACAAGTTGAAATCAGTTTGTTGTCCTGTTACAGAAGTGAAAGAACTTGTTGCACTTTTGTGGGAAAAGCAACATCAGGATTCCTGGGAACCTGCCTTACAGTATCCAGATCACTGATAACAATGATCAAATTATAAGCGTGCATTAGATCATTGTTACCATTTATATGTATACAAAACATGGAGAGAATCAGGATTCCCATGCAGTAATAAAGTTGGTATATGTCGACAGCAGGAAGCACACAGATTATAGTGACAGCTGAAAACACACAGAGGCTTTCAATAAAGTTAAAGTACAACCTCCACAAAAAATGTTATTCTCTTGTGTGTTAGAAAGGCACATTATATAAATTGTACAGAAGGTAATCTTTTTAACGGTGGCTGTATTTGTGAGTTATCCACTCTTTTCTGGTCAACAGACGTGCCTTGTGACCAGCCGTCAAACTCTCCAAGTGGGTTGGCCACTTTCAGATCAATATTGAGAAACAAATGTTATTGTTTGTATAATAAAAAAGTTGTACAATTTTCCAATATACCTTATGTATCAGTTCCTCACAGTTTTATAGATCTCTGCTTTATGTTATGCATACTGCTTACTTCCAGTGTAGAAAATTCAGTCTATTTCATGTGATATATAGTCCATGGTCATGTAATAAACACACAGGTGCAGATTACCTTTACTGCAATTTATATAATATGCCTTGTAACATGGGCAGGCAGTGGATTGTGGACCCAACATGCTTGGAACCACCTCTAAAGGTGATATCTCAGCTGATTCTATGGTCTTCACCTTTTAAACCCCATACTGGGATCTGGTCTTCACTGTGGGTTTAACAGGGATCAGGACATAACGCAGGTAGCAGAAGACACATGGCCAAAACTAGCAGAAGGCACATGGCCACAGGTATACGGAATATTACAGAAAGCCTGGCAGCTACAGGTATCTAGGATATTGAAGAAGGTTTGGAGGCTACAGGTATTAGAGATATTGCCAAAAGCCCAAAGGCTACAGATATCAGATAAAGAAGCTGACTAGGACTAAAAGAAGACAGGGCAGACAGAGACACTGGTAAAATAGATAAAACAGAAGCATGCATGCAAACAGAACAAGTCCAATAACTGCACACAACACACACATTGCCCATCCCAAAAAGACTAAGGCTAGATTCACATGATCGAGTTTCACACGTGACACCGGATTTACTAGCCTGAACTTCATGTCGGGAAAGGGACTCCTAGCATTATAGTTACAGTGTTTTGCAAAAGTATTCATACCCCTTGAACTTTTTGACATTTTGTCACCTTACAACCCCAAGCTTAAATGTATTTTATTGAGATTTTAAGTGATAGACCAACACAATGTAGCAGATAATTGTGAAGTGGAACGTAAATGATACATGGGTTTCAAAATTGTAATCAAATAAAAATCTGAAAAGTGTGACGTGCAAAAGTATTTAGCCCCCTATATTAATACTATGTAGAGCCACCTTTCGCTGCAATTACAGCTGCAGGTCTTTTGGGGTATGTCTCTACCAGCTTTGTGCATCTAGAGACTGAGATTTTTGCCCATTCTTCATTGAAAAAAATCTCAAACTCAACCAGATTGGATGGAGAGCGTCTGTACAGTACTTTGACTGGGCCATTCTAACATATGAATATTCTTTGATCTAAACCATTCCACTATAGCTCTGGCTGTATGTTTAGTGTCACTGTCTTGCTGGAAGGTGAATCTCCTTCCCAGTCTCAAGTCTTTTGCAGCCACCAACAGGTTTTCTTCCAGGTTTGCCCTGTATTTATCTCCATCCATCTTTCCATCAACTCTGACCAGCTTCCCTGTCTCTGCTGAAGAAATGCCTCCCCACAACATGATGCTGCCACCACCATGTTTCACAGTGGGGATGGTGTGTTCAGGGTGATGAGCAGTATTACTTTTCCGCCACACATAGCGCTTTGCATTTAGGTTAAAAAGTTCAACTTTGGTCTCATCTGACCAGAGCACCTTCTTCCACATGTTTGCTGTGCTATATGGCTTGTGGCAAACTGCAAACAGCACTTCTTATGTCTTTCTTTCAACAATGTTTTTTTTTCTTGCCTCTCTTCCATAAAGGGCAGATTTGTGGAGTGCATAACTTATAGTTGCCCTGTGAACAGATTCTCCCACCTGAGTTGTGGATTTCTGCAGCTCCTCCACTAGAGTGACCATGGGCCTCTTAGTTGCTTCTCAGTCCAATGCTCTCCTTGCTTGATCTGTAAGTTTAGGTGGACGGCCATGTTTTGGTAGGTTTGCAGTTGTAGAATACTTTTTCCATTTTTGGATGATGGATTGAACAGTGCCCCTTGGGATCAGTGGTGAACCTAGCCTTTTTGCTGCCTGAGGCGGACTATAGAAAGACACCCCCCCCAAAAAAAAAAAAAAAAAAAAAAACTGAGTTTCCATGCTACTATTTTAACACACTGTTATCGTCGCACAATATACACAATACACAAAGTTATAAAACAGTTTTTAAGAATTCTTCTTCCTGTATTACTTCAGTATCAGATCAACAACACGGCATTAACAATGAAAGTAACTTCACATATCTTCTGCTTGGTGGATGGACGAGCCCACGTGGCCCCCATTCTCTATAATAGGAGCCCTTCAGATAGCTGAGTACTGGACTTCGGCTATCTTTGGCACTCCCATTGAAGTGAATGAGAGCCACGCGGGTTCGTCCATCCACCAAGTGACACACCTATACAGTCATATGAAAAAGTTTGGGCACCCCTATTAATCTTAATCATTTTTAGTTCTAAATATTTGGGTCTTTGCAACAGCCATTTCAATTTGATATATCTAATAACTGATGGACACAGTAATATTTCAGGATTGAAATGAGGTTTATTGTACTAACAGAAAATGTGCAATATGCATTAAACCAAAATTTGACCAGTGCAAAAATTTGGGTACCCTTATCATTTTATTGATTTGAATACTCCTAACTACTTTTTACTGACTTACTGAAGCACAAAATTGGTTTTGTAACCTCACTGAGCTTTGAACTTCATAGCCAGGTGTATCCAATCATGAGAAAAGGTATTTAAGGTGGCCAATTGCAAGTTGTTCTCCTATTTGAATCTCCTCTGAAGAGTGGCATCATGGGCTCCTCAAAACAACTCTCAAATGATCTGAAAACAAAGATTGTTCAACATAGTTGTTCAGGGGAAGGATACAAAAAGTTGTCTCAGAGATTTAACCTGTCAGTTTCCACTGTGAGGAACATAGTAAGGAAATGGAAGACCACAGGGACAGTTCTTGTTAAGCCCAGAAGTGGCAGGCCAAGAAAAATATCAGAAAGGCAGAGAAGAAGAATGGTGAGAACAGTCAAGGACAATCCACAGACCACCTCCAAAGAGCTGCAGCATCATCTTGGCCCCCGCCCCCCCCCCCCGTATTTATCCTCTATCATTTAGGTGTATACAGTGCAGTAACATTCTGTGACTTACAGGTGACGTCTCTTCACTTTTCCCTTCTCTTCCCTCTGGACCGCCATGACCACTTCTTCCAGCTGTGACTTGTCTCTGTAAAGTTTGCAACACAGACATCTTTGGCTTCTCACTTTTCCAGGCATCCAACCCACATTGTCCTCACCTACACAAAGCCCCCATTCTGCTGCTACCCCCAATTATAAAATATGTGATATAACCCCCCATAATGAATAATACCCCCAAGTGCATCTTTATATTAATAATGTCCATGTGTACCCTGTATAAATAGTGCCCCTTATTAATAATACCCCAGGTGTTAACTAATTAAAAGGTTTTCCAGGTCATTAATAAACTAATCAGTGGGGTTCAAAAACCCAGGACCCCCACTGACCAGCTGTTTGAATGGTACCTGTGTAAGCGCCGTGACCGCTTCTCTGTTTACATAGTGTCATTCATCTCATAGCGGCCATGTAATGTAACTGCAGCCTCGTCCTGTACATGTCTACAGTATGTGACAAGGCTACAATTACATCACATGGTCACTATAAACAGACAGCGTATAATATAAACAGGTGCCATAGCCCATGTTTATAGTGCCCCATTTACACACACTATAATGTTCCACAGCAGCCCCTGCACACAGTATTACACAGTGTTATGGCCCGCAGCGGCCCCTGCACACTGTATTATGCCTCTCAGCGGCCCCTGCACACGGTATTATGCTCCATAGTGGCCCCTGCACAGGGTATTATGCCCCACATTGGCCACTGCACACGGTATTGTGTTCCACAGCAACTCCTGCACACAGTTTTATGCCTCATATTGGCCCCTGCACACGGTATTATGCTCCATATTGGCCCCAGCACACGGTATTATGCTCCATAGTGGCCCCTGCACTGGTATTATGCTCTATAGTGGCCCTTGCACTGGTATTATGCTCCATAGTGGCCCCTTCACTGGTATTATCCTCCATAGTGGCCCTTGCACTTGTATTATGCTCCATAGTGACCCCTGCACCTGGTATTATGCTCTATAGTGGCCCCTGCACTTGTATTATGCTCCAGAGTGGCCCCTGCACAGGGTATTATGCTCTACAGTGGTCCCTGCACAGGGTATTATGCCCCATAGTGGCCGACCCATGAACTATTATTATACTCTGGGGTCTTTTCAGACCCCAGAGTATAATGATTAGAGACCCAGGGGAGAATACAAACATAAAAACCAGAGTTACTTACCTATCCTGGACACCGGTGCACTCCTTGCAGCTTTCGGCCCTGTTTAATTGCGCACACACGTCACGTGATCAGGCCGGCGACGCGACCTGATGACGTTACCAGAGGCCTCAAGCCTGCTTGGAGTTACATTGGATCGCAGGAGGTGAGTAACACTGGTTTTTATGTTCCCTCACCAACCCTAGGCCTCCGATTATTATACTCTGGGGTCTGAATAGACCCCGGAGTATAATAATAGTAGTATTTGCGGCCTAACTTACCGATCCCCGCGGCCGCTCACAGCGGCATCCACTTCCCTTTCTGCGGCCCATAGCAGAAGGGGAAGCGGGGGCGGTCATGAGCAGACGCAGGGTAGGTAAATAAATAGGCCCTGACCTGCCGGGGATGCTCCAACAGGTTACGGCCTATTTATATATATAACAAAAAGCTATACTCACCTGCGATGCCTTGATGCAGCCGCCGCCGCCTCCTCTTCTTGTCCGCGACGTCTGTGTCTCAGCGTAGGCAGCGTGATGACGTCATTGTATCGCCGCCTGCGCTGAGATGCGACGTCTTGTAAACCAGCCCAGGACAGACCCCGCTCAGCTCTGGGTTTTTTTTTTTTTTTTAAAGCGGCCTGTCCTGGGCTAGTTTACATTAAATAGTAAAAATGCCGCCCCCCGGACAGTGCCGCCCGAGGCGGCAGCCTCATTTCGCCTCATTAGCGGTGCGCCCCTGCTTGGGATGCTCAAAGCTTGAGATATGTTTTTAGAACCTAACCCTGCTTTAAACTTCTCCACAACTTTATCTCTGACATGACTGGTTCCTTGGTCTTCATGATGCTGTTTGTTCACTAGTGCTCTCTAACAAACCACTGAGGCCTTCACAGAACAGGTGTATTTATACTGAGACTAAATTACACACAGCTGGACTCTATCAACTAATTAAGTGTCTTCTGAAAGCAATTGATTGCACTGGATTTTATTTAGGGGTATCAAAGTACAGGGGGCTGAATACTTTAGCACGTCACATTTTTCAGATTTTTATTTGATTAAAATTTTGAAAACCATGTATCATTTTCTTTCCACTTCACAAATATGTGCTACTTTGTGTTGGTCTATCTCTTAAAATCTCAATACAATACATTTAAGTTTGTGGTTGTAAGGTGACAAAATGTGGAAAACTTCAAGGGGTATGAATAGTTTTACAAGACACTGTAACTGCTTTGTAAGCAGATGTGGTCTATATTTTTTGGGTCCCCAAAAACGCTAATGTGAACCTAGCATAAGAAGTACAATGTGTGTACAGTGCTATGCTTGGGTGAGCTGGGAACCCACTTGACTCAGCGACCCACCGGTCCCACCTGTTCACCTGTTGGTTAGTCAGAGTCTGCCATCATGTATAGCCTAGCTAAAGCTGATTTTTTTTTTCCAATGTGAGACAACCTCTTAAATATATGTTGCTAATAAATACTAGAGATCTAGTAGAGATGCAGCAATAAATCCATGATAGACTGTAAATGTTGTCTTATCATTTAATGAAACTGTCTGCTTTCTTCTACCTAATTTGATATTCTATATGTTATCTTAATTGGCTAAAGCATAGTTGGTAATACATAGTAATCATCGAGTTTCAGATGACACAGGAAGAAGACACAAGTTTCATTCTGCAAAATATGAAACAAACACAACTGTTTTACATCATGTCGAACTTTGATTTACATATGGCTGTGGAAATATTACATCATTGCATAACTGTCTAACATGTGTATTCTTGTGACAATGTTAATCACTCCAGCTAATGTGCCAGCCAATATATATTGGTTGAAGACACAAGTAGTTGACAGCCAGTCAATCTCTGCCATTGTCTAGAGGTTCTACTTTACGAAAACCGTCTGCACACACTGATAACTGTATTGATTCCATTCACTTGGTGTTCACAACAAGTGACATCCAAATATATAACAAGTAGATAAAGTGGCAGCGGTTGCAAAATCAATATGTGTAAAAGTACACAGCACAAAGGAACATTAATATTTTGAAAATTCACAGCATCTGACATGAGTTTGCTGTAGTGATTTCATGGAGCTATGCCAAGGGAAAAAAACGTGATTTATGCTGTGTGTAGCAGTCATTAGCTGGGTAAGGAGTTTATGTCATGGTATTACCAGTTCATAAACTTCAGTGATTGAAGGTAAATATACTACAAACACCAGCCTGACCAACATCTAAAATCGTACATGAAATGTTACCATGATATGTTTATCTTTTTATGAAATATATTCCTGGTGGCATAAAAGAGCTGTCTTTCTCCAGTAGATGTAGATTAGCCATATTGGGCATTTATAATTGACAGTATACTCAGGTAAAGCATACATTACCATAAATATTTTTTTTGGTTATGGAGACTAAGGATACATGCACACGAAGTAACAAATGGCCATTGAAAATAGATAAAATGGTCAATTTTTAACGGATGCTTTCCATATGTGTGTCACATATTTTTCATTCACTTCCCAGCTGCCTGGCCATTTTTAACATCTTGTCATCCATTTTTAACCGTCATTAATAAAAATGGATAAACCTCTTTGTTTGAAAAAACTGGACCGTTTGTATCAGCCATCACTCCAGATTGTTAAAAAAAACGGACATGTGAATATACATATAGGCATTCATTGTTCAGAAAATAATGGTACTATACATATCAATGTAAATTTACATTTACCATTTTAGAGATAAGTGGCACTATGAGAGACTTATGAAAAATTCAGTCTTTGTTGCCCCTAGCAACCAATCACAGCTCAGCTTTTTAATTTGTATAGTGTTATTAGAAAATGAAAGTTGTGTTTAATTGGTTGCTATAGGCAGAAAGGACCAGTTTTCTTTAATATAGTTTTCATAAACCTGCCCCACATTTCTGAAACAATCTGTTACAAACCAGTATTACAGTTCCATTTCTTGTGTTGACCACTGACTGGCTGACGTGCTCTTCTCTTTTATACAGAGATTCTTCAGCAGCTGCATTCTTTATTATACAGTTTTGTACAATGTATTTCAGGGGCAGACACAGACCAACCATATAAGGCCCAGTGCAAAGAATATGCCTGAATTCCCCCTCCAGTTACCCGAACATGTAGGCATATAAAGCCCCAAATTTTTCATATTGATGACTAGAGATGAGCGAATTGAAACTGACAAAGTGGAATTCGATCCAAATTCAGGAAATCTTCGATTCGCATCGATTCCGGATTTCCTCACGCTTTGATGTATCGAATCGCACATTTCCAATGGGGTTTTTTTACCCCTTGGATGCCACGGTCAAACATGTTCCCCTCAGCACCCCCTGCGGTGATTAAAAATAAAAAAAAATTCTGATACTCACCTGTCCTGGGCTCAGCAGAAACTCCAGAGCTCTTCCTTCCCAGGCCTTACTGCTAGGGCCTGTGATTGGACGTATTGGCGCCAGTGTAATGACGACATCATGCCCCACGTGACCGCTGAGGCCCAATCACAGGTCCCAGCAGTGACGTCTGGGGAGCAGAGCTTCATTCGCAAGGAAGAAGAGGAGCGAGGAGGACGGTCAGACAGCCGGATTCCCAGGAAAGGTGAGGTTAAGGTGAGTATAAGTGTTTGTTATTTTTAATCACTTCCCCTGGGCCTCTGATTACTCTGGGGACTGAGGAGACCCCATTGTATAATAATAGCATCAGCTCTGGGGTAAGGGGGGGGGGGGGGATTGAAGCAGTGATATCTGATCGCTGCATCAACAGGGGGAAATTGAAGCAGCAATATTCTGATTGCTGATTCAATAGGTATACGCTGCAATACACGTGTATTGCAGTGTATAGGAGGCTGACAGCCCGTGCAGACGCATAGGCTGACAGTCTCCATTCAAGGCAGGATCAACCAGGTATACAGAGGGACAGTGATGGGGCAGACCTGGGGCAGCGGCACCGCACGAAAACAGTCTTTTGCACTTTGATAAGACACATTGCAGAAATCTGTAATTCCTATATGTGAAGAGGTTGCACAATTTTGCTCAAGAAAATGTTGACTTTTTACATTTTTATGTCACCCTCACCACTTTTTTGAAAAGTGAGTGGGGCTTACTGGAGGGCCTTGGTCTTCGGTGGGCAGAGAAATTCATTATAATTTACACCAGTACCTTTCATGCAGTTGATATGTAGCTGTGCAAAGCAGTGTGTCTACAGGGCTCAATCTATTATTATTATTATTATTATTATTGTTTATTTATATAGCACCATTAATTCCAGGGTGCTTTACATTTAAAGATTTACATATGGTACACAAGATATACAAAACAGATAATACTAACAGAGACCAACTGGCACAGTGGGATAGAGGGCCCTGCCTGCAAGGGATTACAATCTATGAGGGAAGAGGGATAGAGATAGAAGGTGGGGTTAGAGGCTGTTCAGGTGGTGGTGTGGTGACTGTAGCGTTATTGGAGGTTGTAGGCCTTCCTGAATAGGTGAGTCTTAAGGGTCTTCTTGAAACTTGTGATTGTGGGGGTCAGTCTTATGTGTCTTGGTAATGAGTTCCAGAGTATGGGGGATGCACGGGAGAAGTCTTGGAGATGTTTGTGTGAAGAGCGGATAAGAGCTGAGCGGAGTAGGAGGTCTTTGGAGGATCGGAGGTTACGTGCGGGCAGGTAGCGGGAGATTAGGTCGGAGATCTCTGCAGAAATCTCTGCAGTAATCCAATATTTCCTCACCATTTCTTTCTCTCTATACAACTGAATCCTCTGAACAGTCTCTCACTCTTTGTTTCAGGTGTTTCCTGGTCTAGCCTTGGACAGAGGTGTAACTAAGGATTCGGCACAGAGGGGCAAACATATCCAAGTGGGACGCCTACCCAAGCATATAGATATTATCACGATACAGTAACAATATAGTGGTAGATGCCAGCTTTACACTGGTCTCTGCTGACAATTTAAGTGACAATAAACATTTATTGACTTATATGTGACGTCTCTGACTATAATCGCCCATATTACTCTCTTCCATCTGAATTGCCATGACCACTTCTTCCAGCCATGGCGTGTAAAGTCTATGACAAACATATCTTTGACTCCTTTTTACAGACAACCAACCCACATTGTCCTCACTTGCACAAAGTCCTTATTATGCTGTTACCCCCAGTTATAATATAAAAGTCCCAGAAATGAATAATACCTTCTCTGTGCAACTTTAAATAAATAATGCCTCTGTGTTGTATGTGTTAAATTAATGGTGCTCCTCAATTAATATGGTCCCCTGTATGCATTATTAATAATGCCCTCTAATTAAAGAGATGTCCAGTTTTTATTTAATAATGACCTATCTTCAGGACTATAATAAAATATCAGTTGGGGTCTGGCACCTGGAACCTCTGCTGATCAGCTGTTGAAGGGGTTACAGCACCTCTGTGATCGTTTTTGCAACTTCTCTGTGTGTATCGCATGCCATATGTTTTATAGTAGCCATATAATTACAGCCTCGTTCCACAGAAGTGAATGTGGCAAGGCTGTAATTATATCACACGGCCGTCATGAAACTGTGTGTGATGTATACAGTGAAGGGGTCAGAGCTTTTGTACGAGCACTGTGGCCCCTTCAAACAGGTGATCAGCAGTGGTCAATGGTGCCAGACCCCCACTGATTTTTTTTTTATCACTCCATGCAGTCTAACAGTTCCCAGTGACCTTCCTATAGAGTGTAATGGCCCCTCCACATGTTATAATGGTCCCCAGTGGCCCCTCCACATGCAATAATGGTCCCCAGTGGCCTCTCCACACAGAAAAATAGTCCCCAGTGGTCCTTCCACTAAGCCTCTGATCCTGGACGTTTAGTAAAGTTCAGGATGATAAAGATTCACTACACTCACATTTTACATGGTGACACTTTTTCACAGTATCCAACCTCCATTGTCTTCCCCTTGCCTCTGCGCTCAGCTTTTTCTATAAAGTCACTGTTCTCTCAGTCTTACAACTAGCTGCTCTTCTGCCACTATAGTACTTACCCTCTCTGTCCTCCTCAGTAACACCCTCTGGTAGTTTCTCCCTACCTTGCATCAACTGGAGGCACTCTCAATACACTGCTTAACTTTTTTACTCCCAGGTACACACACATGGCACACTAATCTGTTTGACACCAACTACTGCATTGCTTTTTATCTAGCTTAGCTCCCCCCTTATAACACTGTAGTTCAACACATGACACCATTTACATTTCTAAAAGTGACAGGACCCCTTTAGACATGTCACCAAGCAGATTTGAAACCTAGGATAAATGCCACTATTTGCTCCAAACATGGTAACACAATTTATTATAACACACAGTTCATGTAGTGACAGCAGTTTAATGCACAGAAATTTAACACTCTCTAGAACCTCTGTAGAGTGGCATGAAAAAGTTTGGACACCCCTGGTCAAAATGACTGTTTTTGTGATCAGTTAAGCAAGTTGAAGATAAAATAATCTTCAAAAGGCAACCAGACCTTATCTTGACCTCCACTGTTTCTGTTAACTGTCATTTCTTAATTATATTTGGAACTGAGGAAAGGGCAACTTGGAAACGCTTTGCTATGTTCTTATAGCCTTCTCTTGCTTTGTGGGCCTCCACTATTTTCATTTTCAGAGTGCTAGACAGCTGCTTAGAAGAACCCATGGCTGCTGTTTTTTAGCACAAGGTTAGAGGAGGCTGGGTATTTATAAAACTGTAAAATTTGCATCACTTGGCCTTTCCTAACAATGATAGTGAACAAGACATAACTCTACCTGGCTAATTAAAGTCTGAGACCTTGGTCAAGTTATCTGAGCACACAAATCTACAAGGGTTTCCAAACTTTTGTAAGGTACTTCTTTCTCTTTTTCACTCTAAAATTGTACTCAAACATAATAATACATTGATATTGCTTAAAATTATAGACAAGTGTGTTTAATCTTTAACTTTATGACTTTTAAAGATCATTTCATTTTCAACTTGCTTAACTGTTCACTGGGGTGTCCAAACTTTTGCATGTCACTGTACCTCTATTACATGATGTACAAATATTTCTCTGGGTGAAGTAATATCTCATTGTCTGCTTAAGTAGTTTGATATATTACTTTCAAGAAGCAACTGACAGGTAAGTTTTACCTTTGGCATGAACTTCAGCTAATGCATTATACAGTATAATGGTCTAAATGCGCAATATGTTCATGTGAACGCAACATCTTTTCTTTAGTTTTTTGTGACTTCCTAACAGCTGATCCTCACTTCAGTACATAGAACTACATCTACTTTTCACCACCTGAAATGTATTTTTCTCTAAAAAAACAAAAACATATAGAATTAAAAGTATTGAACTTGCACTTTAGAGGAATAAACATATTATTTATTATAATTTTACAAGTTAGATTATCACAAGACTTGGGAAATTAAACTATCTATAGCTCTATAGTTTCAACCACTATCACAGCACTTGGTTCTCGACCTTTTCTAAGTGCAACCAGATTTGCTTTATTTTGTTTTTGAAAACTGAGTTGCTATTTCACTTATATTTTTAATGTTTTAAATATCATAAATGACTTCATTTAACGTGATGTTTACAAGTCACTTGCCTTGTATCTATTTATAGATACAAGTATAAAGCTTGTTAAAGTAATTGTAAGGCTTTTAAATATTTTTACCTTGCATGAATTAAGACTTGAAACTTTACCTAGCTCATCAAGATGCTGAACTATTTCCCTCAAGGGCATGACCAGTTCACATTAAATATTCAATATTGATAATAATTGTCCTTGGAGAGGTAAAGTATTGATTAATGCAGAAAGTAAATCTGACTGGTTTCATGTAAAGCTTTGAAAAATATGGCATTGGTTTGAATAAATGTAACATATTTTACACATCTATCAAAGTTGTCTATTGAATTCACGCACAACCAGAATTGTTTAAAATTACAGGTGCTCAAAATAATATAGAGTAAAAGAATTCAAGGACTATTGAACAAGAGGCTTCCACATAGTAATGGCTACTGAATTCATTAATGTCTGCAATTAGCATTCTTTTGTTTCACAAATAAAAATGCTCTGCAGGCCTATTTGTCAAGGGATAATGTAACCTCAGTGATGTTAAGATGAAGGAGACCACTGAAATATGTGATTCAATATTCTAATCAGAAAGTCTAATGAGTATGTGCACATGGTGGAACTTGCATAAGCTGAAAAATTCAGCTTCAGCAATTTTTCTGCTTGACCAAATTCCACCACAAATTTCCACAAGCAAAGAGCCACAGAATTAGTAAATGCCAATAATGAATTTTTCTGCCTCCTATTCACTTCCATGGGAATAATCAGGCCTGAAGCTTATTTTTTCTGTTAGCTGGAAAAAAATCAGAGGAAAAAAAATAAATGTCTGCCTCCCACTGAAATGAATAACAGGCAGATTTTTGAGGCAGAATCTGCTTGAAATTTAGCTCCAAATTCAGCCGTGTGAGCATACCTTCAAGATGCTCGTACGCAAAAAGTTGTTGTCAGAAGAATGCTTGTTCAGCTGACAGCTATGCCTCCATACTCTACCATAGAAGTTCATGCTTGGTAGAGCATATATGTATTGTCAGTGGGGAGAAGGGAATAAGCCTCTGACAGGCATTTCTGAATGGTGGCTGTTAAAGAGGTTACACAGTACCTTTAAATTGATGATGGCAAATAGGCTGGATTAACTGAAGATCCGTGGATCCAGGACCCAATGGGAAACTGGCTGAAGTGGTGTTGCTTCCACTTCTCAGACCATGTGATGTCATGTTCATCGGTTATATGACCTGATTATATCTCAGTCTCTTTTACGTGAATGGGCTGAGCTACAGCTGCTGTACTTGCATAGCACCGCGCTTGGTAAGTATGGAAAAGGTTGAGGAGCTCACCTGAGCACTGCAGCCTCTGCAAACAATTGAATGGTCGATAGACAATATAAGAGAATATGAGAAGTACCTAACACCCAAAAGAAGGTTATAATGGTGAAAGAAATGACAAATAAGCTATTAAATAGTAATAACATGTCCTTCTTACCTTTACTCTGTAGAACCTTGGTGATTTCTCTTGTATGCCATTACTGCATATTTTCATATGGTCGTACCAAATTTTTGCTGTACACATGACAATATGTTTAGGCATATGATAATGTGTTAGGTGCATACAACTAAACTTCACTGTGAAAATAAAATAAAAAATGGCACTTAAGATGCACGTACTATGGGAGCTCTATAGAGTAGGTACCTACTGGAGCCTTATACTCAAGGTAACAGTAATCCTACTGAACCTAATGTATATGTTTTGGGATTACTGTGTTATCCGACTAAGGATGATCTTGTGGAAATTGCATTCTTATGTGTGCTATATCATGACAAACAAGGCAAAACTAACCATGGGATACAACCAGAGACGGACACACACATTTGAAGCTCCCTATACATTACCATCGAGGGCCCCCCTTTTGGGAGCATACATGTTGATTACATTTTCTCATATTTAAACAGAACAATTTCTAAGCAATGCTCTCATTCATGGTGATCTAAAACATTGAAGTAATTAATAGTAATCTCCTAGATGGTATAGAGCAGAAAAGGGGTTAATAATGCCATACTTCTAGGGCAAGAAAGGATTTATAATAAAATAGTCTGACTAGAATTATGCAGTGTAATCTATAAGATGCCAGTGGAGACTGAAAGGGAGAGAGGGAGAGAAGTAGCATACCTGTTACCTTAAAAACCAACTGGTCTGGTCCTGGACTTGTAGCAAAGCCCAAGATGATAAAAATAGAAATGGATAAAGAGATCTGAATTTCTTTACTATAAGACACAACAGCATAGGACATTGAAGCTAAAATATGCATATGGGATCATTATAATACCAATCAAGCTTTGTCTGTTTTCCCATTTAATCAACTTGAAGTGTTTTAATTCCAATGTCAAAATCATGAAAATCTGTAATTTAAAATATGTCAGTAATAGTTTCAATAAATTAGCACTTAAGATGGCAATACCTCAACATGTACTGATGAAATATATGTGGGAGGAAGTTCTGCTTCATATGACAAAGCTGAAAATTATTTTTGTAAAACTTTGACAGCAGGCACCATTGTTCTTATCTGTGTTTTGTAACCTTTCACAAGATGCTACTAAGAAGGAATGACACATTTCAGTACAGTGTTTCCAATCAATGTTATTTTGACACTTATAATAGTTATTAAATAATATATAACTGAGTGACTTAGTATTCTGTGTATATCTGACCATGAAAAAGTTTGTATAACTAACATTTAGTTCATATACATTTAGCTTACACAATGAAAATGCTTCTAGTATGCACAACAGACATTTTCAAACTACTTAAAGCTGGATGCGTGCCAAAAAGTGTGGCCACTGAGAAGTATGTGGCAACATAACTTTTGGGAAGTGTAGTGTGTGGGATACTATTTTTTTCTTCAGTGGGAGAGATGACAGAAGCATATTCCTGTATAAGGTACGGATGTATATGCTTGAATGATACAATGAGAGATTATCTCAGTGTCAGTGGCGTAACTAGGAATGGCTGGGCCCCAAGGCGAACATTTGACATGGGCCCACCCCGATCCACCCCCCCCCCAACTCCCTGGACTGCCTCCTCCAACCCCCCCCCGCGCAAACCGCATTCCTGCGCACACTATTATGCGCCATAGTGGCCCCTACACATACTTTTATGCCCAATAGTGGTCCCTGCACATAGTATTATGCCCCATAGTGGCCCCTGCACACAGTATTATGCCCTATAGTGGCCCCTGCACACAGTATTATGCAGCATAGTGGACCCTGCACACAATATTATGCCCCATAGTGACCCCTGCAACCGGTATTATGCCCCATAGTGACCCCTGCACACAGTATTATTCCCCATAGTGGCCCCTGCACACAGTATTATGCCCCATAGTGGCCCCTGCACACAGTATTATGCCCCTTTGTGGACCACCCAGGGGAGGACACAAACATAAAAAACAATGCTACTTACCTCTTCCTCACTCCGGTGCACTCCCGTGCGCTACTTCGGCCATCTTCAATGTTGGACCAAATCTCACGTGATCCAGGCCGGCGTCATGACACATAATGATGTCGGCTGACGTCTGGGATGTCACCAAACAGGCTCGAAGCCTGCGGAGCGCCAGAGAGGTAAGTTACAGTGTTTTTTATGTTCCCTCACCACCCCTGGGCCCCTGATTGTTATACTCGGGGGTCTGAAAAGACCCCTGAGTATAATGATAGCAGTGTTTGTGGGGTTCGCGGTAGCGGCTGCCACAGGGCTTGGGCCCAGTAATGTCCCAGGCCCTGTGGCAGCCGCTACCGCTGCTAACCCGCTATTTATGCCCCTGCTCAGTGTATATGTTGCACATGTATAAGGGAATGCAGGTTTGGAGACAAACTCCACTGACAGTTGTTTCTTTAGAATGAATTTTAACTGTGCAATAGAATAGTATATGGAACTTATACTGTGAACAACAGTATATCCACACCTGAGGTCCACATATTGTCACCTGCACATCTGTGGGGAGGGGTTCTCCTTCACCTCCCATGGGTCATTTGTGTGGTTGGCCCTGGCAACCAGTCTTGACTTTTGCAGTGCACCGAAGCATGCATAAGCTAAACACAATCCACTGCAGTGGCAGATAAACAAAGATTCAGCTGTAGTCCTCCTAGCACAGCATAAAAGGACATTAATATGCTGGTATTCAGTCTTTAGTAAAGCAAAGTTTATCAGCTTGACAAAATGCAAACTTCTACAGTAACTTGGAAACGTTGGGTGTGCAATATTTAGCAACAACAGGGAGTCCAATTCACTAGCTCAAAGTCACCAGTGTTAACACCAGTTGAACACTCACAGACTGAAAGCAAGAAAAACTTAGGGAAAGCAGTTCCACTCTCACAAGTCTGTTATTAAACACCTGCTTCCTGGTTGAATGCTGTTGTGACTGGGGTTGAGAAGAATGATGCAGTAATGGCATTCTTGTTTTTCATGCTGTGTCCCAAGGTTCTGATAATTGAACCTGTGGACTTATCTTTATATGCTGAGTCTCTGAGAGATCTTCTCCCTCAGGAGTCCCTTTACTTACTTACGCTGCCCTCCTGGGCTCCTGTAACTCCACTCTTTCTTCTTAGAAAGAAAGGACACTCTTTCCTGTTTGCCTGTCTTGAGTCCTTGTGACACAGGATACTGGCACCCTCTGCTGGCTTGCGGCAGTGTAGGGATGAGCAAATAAATTTGGATTGAACCAGATTCAACCCGAATTTGGCAAACGAGTTCAAACCAAAACCTACACTTTTTGGTTTGTTACCCATGAAACACTGTTATACTCTGGTTCTCAGACCCCAGACTATAATAAATGGAGTCCCAGGGAAGGTGAGCAAAAATAACACTCTGAACTGCACAATAATAGACTACTAAAGGCTAGATTTTTGTAGTTATGTGTGTTAAAACAAATGGAATTACTAAAAAATACAAGTTTGAATGTAACTGTCTATAGTATGTAACAGTTTGACCTGTATACCGTATTTTTTGGACTATAAGACACACTTTTTTCCCCTCAAATTTGGGAGGAAAATGGGGGTGCGTCTTATAGTCCGAATGTAGTGAGGGGTGGGCGGCGACTGTGAAGAAGTGTTGCCCAGAGTGGTACGGGGTCCACGGCAAGCTGGAGATGACCGGGAGACAGCAACATCATTATAGCAATCGGGGAAAACCTGGTTCCCCGATTGCTATACACATAGTCTGCCCAGGGGAGGTGAGTAAATATAACAAACACTTATACTCACCTCTCCTGGGCTTCCGACGATCCCCTGGATCCTGTTCGGGGCTCCTCCAGGCCTGTGATTGAGGTCACACACCCCAGATGTCACTGCTGGGGCCCATGATTGGGCCGCTGCAGTCATGTGGGGCACACCGGCGTAATGACGACATCGTGCCTTACGTGACCGCTGAGGCTCAATAACAGGCCCCAACAGTGACATCTAGGACATGTCACAGGCAGAAGAGGCCCAAAGAATTTGCAGAATAGAAGCGGAGGGAGCAATGAGTAATCATTTCCCCTGGACCCCAGTGTATAATAAAAGCACAAGGAGCATATTATACTGTGGGGAGCATACTGTACTGTGTGGGGGCCACTGTGAGGAGCATATTGTACTGTGTGGGGGCCACTGTGATGAGCATATTATACTGTGTGGGGGCCACTGTAATGAGCATATTATACTGTGTGGGGCCACTGTGAGGGGCATATTGTATTGTGTTGGGGCCCCTATGGGAAGCATATTGCATTGTGTGGGGGCCACTGTGGGTAGCATGTTGTACTGTGTGGGGGCCAGGCAGTGCAGGCACGTTATGAGAAGAAAGACTGTGCCATCCGTATGTGCCTCCATCACATGAATGGTGTGTCCCACATTAACATAGGCAAATTCCACTGCAGGGCCACCTGTCAAAGTGGCCCTGCACCTGTTGAAAAACTACAACTCCCATCACCCTTGGACAGGTTGGGATGATGGGAGCTGTAGTTTGGCAACAGCTGCAGAGCCACACAGGTTGCACAACCTGTGGCCCTCCAGCAGCAGATTTTTTTTCCCTATTTTCCTCTGGTGGTCTAGTGGGTCTTATAGTCCACTAGATACAAATACACTATGTAATTTCCATAATAAGTATTCTGTAAATGTTGTTCAATGACTGGACTCCCTATCATTTTTACAGTACACTTTCCAACACAGTAAACATGCAATGCATTTGGAAAGTGACACTTTCACATTTTTTTTTACATTTTATTATGCTACAATTGCTTCAAAAGGTGCTTCAACTAAGTACTGAGTAAAGGTTCTGAATACTTATGTTAGTGCAATATACAGTGTGAAGAATCTCGCCTTGCCACGCTACCTGGCACACCTGTGACCAACCTTCTTTCTTAACCTCCCACTCACTCACCATGAGGGGACCGGGTTTATAGGATAATACGAAACAAGCTTTCTAAATTTTATATATTTATTAACCCCAATGGGTCAGTACTAAGCATTAACATATATAGAAATATATATCAGTGAATTATCAAGCAGATACGGGTAAAAGTAAAACTACGGTACAGAAAATAAAAGTGGGAAAGAAAAGATAGAAAAATACCAGCACAAGTTTGAAGTCTGTTTCTCTAGGCCACAGCAGGTTTTTGGGCCTAGGGCGCTTCCTTGAGCAAGTTACAGAGCATGTGTCTCCAACATGCTGTCCAGAACAAAGGAAAAGGCTTCAGGCCTCCATGCTAGGCCCATGCTTTATTCCACAGCATGAAATCTTCTCCAAGATAAGAACTTCTTGCTGCCTCTTTGCTGAGTGACAAAGAATCTAGGTCTCCTTTCAGCATGTGGCTAGTACCCCACCCACACCTCCTCTCTCCTTTGCAGAATGCTTGGAGAGATGGATGCCTTCCTAGGTGCTGGGAGAGATGTGTGTCTGTGGGTGAACTTAAGGTCACTGGCCTCCTCTCCCCCCCCTGTACATCTGCCATCCTAGGGCAATAAACTGCTGGCTAGATAGGGCCATCTCCCATAGTATACACATAAAACAACTGAAGCGTATCATTCACAAATGTAAACACAACTTACGCACAACATTCCTAAAGGTATATGGAGGACTAATATGAGCAAGTAAAAATACATTTCCAAGAAAGATATATAACTGAGGGTCTGTTCATCACATACAATTTTTTTCATTTTAAATAAATTAGCAAAGATTTCTACCGTTGTGATTCACTATGTCAGTGTGTGGTATTGAGTACAGAATGAGGGGAGAAGCTTGAATTATTTTAGCACAAGGCTGCAAAATGTGAAAAAGTGAAAAGGTCTGAAGACTTTCCAAATATATTAAATGTTTGAAGTAGTAATCTTTGTCAAGCTAAAAATTCTACCTTAAAAAGATTTCTCAAATAAAAGAATTCTCTACTATTAGCCAGCATTTTGTGGATGATAAATCCACAGTTATTAGCTTTGTGTAGCAGCTTGTACATACAGGTACTGTATATATAACCTCCATCCTGCTGTACCTAGGATTTTATTGTATATTGTACTGTATGTAAGCATCATGGACTCTCTGAAATAGTTAGGATTAATTTACACGTTGCAGTTTATACACATTATGTGTATTTGAGGGATAAAGAGAGAGAGTCTTTAACTGACAATAATTTTGGCTTCATAATTTAAAGAGGACCTCTCATGTCCTCTGGCACTGGCGGTTTTACATACCACTGGAAAGCTGACAGTGTACTGAATTCAGCGCACTGTCAGCTTTCTAGCGGTATATAATACCACGGGTGCCAGGGGACGTGAAAGGTCTTCTTTGAAATAAAACTGATGTTAAAAAAGGGTTTTACCCGAGAAAAACTAAACTATGACATTGATTAACAAAACCAAAGCTAGATTATGACTGTGGACATCTTTGGGCAAGCATGTGGGGCGGTATGTAGCATGTAGCATGCCTATTTATTTTCAAGATGGAAACGGAGAGCAATGCTGCTCCAATAGTACGCATATTATATGGTCAAAACTGAGTACATTATGATGCCATAATAGCATTTCTGTAAAAGATGTGCAAATAAATTTTTCTAAATTCCTAAACAATAACAACACTGGATTCATGACATGACATGATTTAAGCCATAGTGGGTTTAGGATTGTGGAACACCCCTATTTGTTAGCTAGCAAAATTCATTGATCAATGAATTGGTGAACAAATGTGAACAACCAATTTTGTTCATCGAGTGTAAACTAGAATCTGACAGTTGAGATATATCATGAAGTCACTTACAATACTACACACCTTAGCTCCCAATGTGAAATAAATGGCCCAAAAGCTAGCTCAACATAAAATTCAGCTAAACATTGTAAAATTCTACAAATCACTACAAATATATTTGTTTCATTTTAGAGGCATCTGGATTATGATATTAGAGAACTAAATGATCCAAAATTCACAAATTAAAGATGAATAAATCCACAGCAAAATATCTAATATGTCCACTATGTGTAAATACACCTTTATAAAATACACCCTGCTGCAAAAGAAGTGATCTTACATTAGTATGCAGTAGCTGTATGTAAATCTCAGGGGCATCAAGGAAGCATAGGGAATTGTGTTTCTTTGCCACTTCCCTACCCAAATTTCATATCTCTACTGTTTGCAGCAGCAATCCAGTAATTGTTAGTATATGGAGCAATAGTTGTTCATGAATCCATTTGTGAACCTTTCAAACTGAGAGTTGTGGCTTTGATAGTAGGCCTGCTCTTAGTAACGTACATATATCGGTATAATTTATTTGCTTACATTACCTATGGCCTGTTTGTCTTTAGGGATAAATAAACAAGGTGTACATAGAAATATAAAGTATGGGGGACATGTGCTGCAAAATGCTAATTATACCGCTCATTCAGTCTGTACATTGTATATAAACAATACTGTAAATTCCTCTCTATTCCAAACCCATTTCAAATGTGGTAACAATAAATGTATATGCTGCAAATTCCTGTTACCTGAGAATGGCTTTGAAAGTCCAAATTTTTCGCAAACTTGATAAAAAGAGTTTCATTTTGTTCTCATACTATGTATATTGTATATTTACTTACTTGTGGTTATGGCATAATCTGCACACTGAACTTGTAGATCCTTGTGTAAAAGATATTTTCAAAAGATTAAGGCCCTAAAATATCCAATGACCAAACTATTGCATGATGATTTCATTAAAGGCTTGTTAATACCAGGTAGTGGAAACATTTTTGTTCTTCTCAAAGAGGAGCTTTTTCTGCCATTTTACTTTTTCATAAAGTTCTCAGTGCTTGTGTTTATTTTCTTTTGCATATTTCTTTTGCATATGAGAGGGATGTAATATATGTATTATTTAAAACATGTTTTTATAATAATATTAGTATTCTTAAATCTGTGCTTGTATGGTTCTCAAATATGTAGCCTTTTTATCTACAGTTTATATCAGAGATGAAGCATTATATATATATATATATATATATATATATAACAGTACAGACCAAAAGTTTGGACACACCTTCTCATTCCAAGAGTTTTCTGTATTTTCATGACTATAAAAATTGTAGATTCACACTGAAGGCATCAAAACTATGAATTAACACATGTGGAATTATATACTTAACAAAAACGTGTGAAACAACTGAAAATATGTCTTATATTCTAGGTTCTTCAAGTAGCCACCTTTTGCTTTGATTACTGCTTTGCACACTCTTGGAAATCTCTTGATGAGCTTCAAGAGGTAGTCACCTGAAATGGTTTTCACTTCACAGGTGTGCCCTGTCAGGTTTAATAAGTGGGATTTCTTGCCTTATAAATAGGGTTGGGACCATCAGTTGTGTTGTTCAGAAGTCAGGTGGATACACAGCTGATAGCCCTACTGAATGGAGTGTTAGAATTTGTATTATGGCAAGAAAAAAGCAGCTAAGTAAAGAAAAACGAGTGGCCATCATTACTTTAAGAAATGAAGGTCAGTCAGTACGAAAAATTGGGAAAACTTTGAAAGTGTCCCCAAGTGCAGTGGCCAAAACCATCAAGTGCTACAAAGAAACTGGCTCACATGAGGACCGCTCCAGGAAAGGAAGACCAAGAGTCATCTCTGCTGCGGAGGATAAGTTCATCTGAGTCACCAGCCTCAGAAATCACAGGTTAACAGCAGCTCAGATTAGAGACCAGGTCAATGCCACACAGAGTTCTAGCAGCAGACACATCTCTACAACAACTGTTAAGAGGAGACTGTGTGCAGCAGGCCTTCATGGTAAAATAGCTGCTAGGAAACCAATGCTAAGGACAGGCAACAAGCAGAAGAGACTTGTTTGGGCTAAAGAACACAAGGAATGGACATTAGACCTGTGGACAGCTGTGCTTTGGTCTGATGAGTCCAAATTTGAGATCGTTGGTTCCAACCACCGTGTCTTTGTGCGATGCAGAAAAGGTGAACGAATGGACTCTACATGCCTGGTTCCCACCGTGAAGCATGGAGGAGGAGGTGTGATGGTGTGGGGGTGCTTTGCTGGTGACACTGTTGGGGATTTATTCAAAATTGAAGGAATACTGGACCAGCATGGTTACCACAGCATCTTGCAGCGGCATGCTATTCCATCCGGTTTGCGTTTAGGTAGACCATCATTTATTTTTCAACAGGACAATGACCCCAAACACACCTCCAGACTGTGTAAGGGCTATTTGATCAAGAAGGAGAGTGATGGGGTGCTATGCCAGATGACCTGGCCTCCACAGTCACCAGACCTGAACCCAATCGAGATGGTTTGGGGTGAGCTGGACCGCAGAGTGAAGGCAAAAGGGCCAACAAGTGCTAAGCATCTCTGGGAACTCCTTCAAGACTGTTGGAAGACCATTTCAGGTGACTACCTCTTGAAGCTCATCAAGAGAATGCCAAGAGTGTGCAAAGCAGTAATCAAAGCAAAAGGTGGCTACTTTGAAGAACTTAGAATATAAGACATATTTTCAGTTGTTTCACACTTTTTTTGTTAAGTATATAATTCCACATGTGTTAATTCATAGTTTTGATGCCTTCAGTGTGAATCTACAATTTTTATAGTCATGAAAATACAGAAAACTCTTGGAATGAGAAGGTGTGTCCAAACGTTTGGTCTGTACTGTATATATATATAATTAAGGAAACATTTACTGATGCCTCTGACTTTATAATAGTGTGCCTATGTTTAGTAATGACAAAGGTTCAAGAACTTTTCATTGCTGTAGGTACTATTTTTTTTTTTTTTTTCCAAGATGGCACCGCTGGAGTGGCAGCCTGTTAAGCAGCTCTGAGACTCTCTCTCTTATTTTTTCTTTCTTTGTCTTGTTTTTTATATCTCTACTTAATGGACTTTACACTATGAAGAAACACACAAAGACTTGGAATTGAACCTTTGTGATACTTTTTTGTTTTTATCTTTCTTTTTGTTCTGCTTGAAATGCGAACTTTTGTGTCTGAAGACAATTCCTTTGTCTACACAAGAGAGAAACTTCTGCAGCTTAGAGACACAGCAGGGCTGCATACCATTTGCCCACCCATCCCCCAAGAGCTCTGGAGAAAGAAAAAGCGGGGGGAGGGGCTGCAGAGCAGGAACTCTTCAGAGGATTAAAAAGAGGCGTTACCGACCAGTTCTTCCCTCCATCATTATGGGCAATGTGAGATCTCTTGCAAACAAGATGGATGAACTAACAGCGCTCACCAGGCATCATCAGGAGTTTCGGGTGTGCAGCATGATGCTACTTACAGAGACTTGGCTCACTGAAGTTACTCCTGACCCTCTGGTCTCCTTGGATGGTTTTTAAACTCCTTCGGGCAGACAGGACAAGGGAGAGCGGTAAGAGGAAAGGAGGGGGGGCTGGCAATGTTTGTGAATAATAGATGGTGCAATCCTAGGCACATTGTGATTAAGGAGCAAACTTGCTGTAAGGACATTGAACTATTAGCTGTGAGCATGAGACCTTTCTACCTACCAAGGAAACTATCGCATGTCATCGTGATAGCTGCATATGTCCCCCCCTCTGCGAAAGCTGACGCTGCCTGCGAGGTCCTACAAGCCACGCTGAGCCATTTACAATCACAACACCTCCAGGCCCTCCTTCTTGTGTCGGGTGATTTCAACCATGCCTCTCCATCATCCACACTGCCCAGTTTCACACAGTATGTAACCTGCCACACAAGAGACAACAAAACACTGGACTTGTTCTTTGCCAACGCGAGGGAGGCATATAACTCATCAGCCCTACCGCCCCTGGGAAGATCGGATCACAACCTAGTACATCTCTGACCTGTGTACAAGCCACTTGTACGTAGAGAACCAGCTGTCACCCGCACAGTGAGGATATGGTCCGAGGAGAGTGATGAGGCTCTGAGGGATTGTTTTGACACAACCGCATGGGAAGTTTTGCAGGATTCGTATGGAGAAGATATAGAAGGACTCACACACTACATAATGGGCTACATAAATTTTTGTGTGGACAACACAGTACCCACAAAAGTGGTGAGGTGCTTCTCCAACAACAAACCATGGATTAACTCTGATATAAAAACACTACTTAAGGAGAAAAAGATGGCATTCAGGACAAGAGATAAGGAGGGGTTGAGGGAAGTACAAAAGGAGCTGAGGCATCAAATCAGGCAAGGAAAAGCCAGTTATAAGGAAAAAATGGAAAAGCAAATGGAAAGAAAAGACATAAGGGGGGTCTGGGAGGGGCTTAAGTCAATTTCGGGTCATAAACAGTCTGTCTGCCAGATTGAGGCAGATGTTAATTGGCTTAATGAACTAAACCTATTCTTCAACAGATTTGATCACACACCAGCTCCTCCCACCCCAGCATGTCCTTCATCTCCCCCCACCACAATAACTTCACCCCATTCACCCCATGTGGCTACTTCCCAACAGACCAGTAAATCCAGAAATCTGTCTTTATCTGACCACAGTCTGACCTTCACACAGGCCCAGGTGAGGAAGGAGAAGAAAAAGATCAATGCGAGGAAAGCCGCAGGGCCAGATGACATCAGTGCAAGGCTAATTAAGACTTGTGGGGACCAGCTGTGTGGTATAATTACATATATGTATAATATGAGCCTGAGGCAGGAAATAGTCCCTGAATTATGGAAATCTTCTTGTGTGGTACCAGTTCCAAAGAAACCTCACCCTATGGACCTCAACGACTACAGACCTGTAGCACTGACATCCCACCTAATGAAGATCTTAGAGAGATTGGTTCTCACACATCTTCGCCCTCTAGTGAGCCCCACTATGGACCCTCTCCAGTTTGCTTATCGGCCAGGCATTGGGGTAGATGATGCCATCATCCACCTTCTGCACAGGGCTCTGTCTCACCTGGAGAAACCAGGGAACACGGTGAGAATAATGTTCTTTGATTTCTCCAGTGCTTTTAACACCATACAGCCCAGGTTACTGAGAGACAAGCTGGGCCTTGCTGGAGTGGACCACCACCTCTCCAACTGGATCCTAGACTATCTCACAAATCGACCTCAATATGTGCGAGCCCAAGACTGTGTGTCAGGTACTGTGATCTGTAATACGGGGGCACCTCAGGGTACGGTTCTCGCCCCTTTCCTCTTCACACTGTACACTGCAGATTTTAGGTGCAACTCATCTAGCTGCTACCAACAGAAGTATTCTGACGACTCTGCAATAGTAGGCCTCATCACAGACGATGATGACAGGGAGTACAGAGAACTGAACCGGTTTTTTGTGGACTGGTGCCACCAGAACCACCTGAAGATTAACGCGGGGAAGACCAAGGAGATGGTGGTGGACTTCCGTAAAGGCAGATGCCCTCCAAAACCAGTGGACATCCTGGGGACGGGCATCGAGATTGTGAACACCTATAAGTACCTGGGTTTGCTCCTTAATAATAAGCTGGACTGGGCAGATCACATGGAGGCCCTGTACAGGAAGGGCCACAGCAGGCTCTATCTGTTTAGGAAGCTGAGAGCCTTTGGAATCCGGGGGGCACTTCTTAGGACTTTCTTCAACTCGGTAGTGGCATCAGCCATCTTCTTTGGAGTGGCCTGCTGGGGGAGCAGTATATCAACCAGGGACAGAAATAAACTTGACAAGCTGATTAGAAGGGCCAGCTCTGTCCTGGGGAGTCCACTGGACCCAGTGCAGGTGGTGGGTGACAGAAGGATACTGTCCGTGGTGAGCTCCATGCAGAAGAAGAAGTCCCATCCCATGCATGAGACTGTGATTGCGCTGGGCAGTACTGTCAGTGACCGACTGCTCCACCCTAGGTGTGAGAAGGAGCGCTATCAGAAGTCTTTCCTCCCCACCGCGGTTAGGCTGTACAACCAACACCGACCTAAGCGGAGATCATTACACACAGAGAACTGAAATATCTCTCTGCCTGTTAAATCTGCTACGTCCTATCTGTCTGTCTGCTATTAATGTAATGCCTCTCATCTTGGAACATTCCTGTACATGTTGTATTTGTATCTGCTTATCTTATCTTTGCTGCTGTAACACACTGAATTTCCCCATTGTGGGACTATTAAAGGACTATTTTTATTATTATTATTATTATTATTACATCAAACTGAGCGTGTAGATAATGCTCAATGCCGTAATAGTACGGTGCTGTAATGCCACAGGCACAGGAGCTGGAGTGTTACACAGCCAAGGCTCGAGACAAGCTGACTATACTCCGACTCCGGCGGATTAACACCTCAATAGTGATCATGACATTCAGAGGGTCCTGGGGCAAGATTGTCCCCCTGCCACCCCTCGGATCCCCCGCAATAAGATCGCAGGGTCTGAGGGATTGCCATGGTAGCCAGCAGGCCAAGCAATGGCCTCATGACTGCCTTTGCACATTTCACATAGTGAGCCTACAGTATGTGCGATGTGATGCAATACTATTTATTGCAGTACATGGCACTGGGGATAAGAGTTCCCAGGTTCAAGTCCCCTTGCAAAAATTAAAAAAAAAAAAAAAAGTTAAAAAATCTAAAAACAAACAAATAATGGGGGAGTGTTATGGCTGCCTAATGTCAGAGCTCTGGAGAACTGAAGTGGCCCACCGCTGACTACTACTGTACATTATACTTTGGCATATCTACCCTTCCTGACTTCAGGGAACCTGCAGACCACTCGTTGCCGACCCTCCGACTCAATTTGCCCCGTGCTGACTGCCCTGCATGGACAGACCTGAAATGAGTTAGTCGTGTCCGCCAATGTCCGAGGGCACGACCCTGTTATCCTCTTACTATGAAGAGATGCACCTGCTGGCGGCATCCTGCTGTCTCCCTGCACGTGTTTCTCACCTGCCATCTTCCTGCTTCTTCTGACCCATTTCTAGGAGATGGTGCAGTCACTCCAGGGCCGCACCAACGCCATTTCTGCAACTTACAGTCCCAATTTCCACTGTCTTTTTGGCATGCAGGGCTAATGATGGTCTCAAAAATATCTAAGAGCTCCAAGCACTGGCTCAGAAGCTCCTACTTCACTGCTATAGAACCCCCTTGCACTTATCCAAATTTGTCCCTGGGTATAGTCCTTTATGCTTGCAGGAGTGCAAAAAAAATTGGCTCCTATATTCATATGTGGTGGGGGTGCACCTTGGTGTACAATTTCTGGATGGCCATTTCCCAATTTATCACCATGTTTGTTCGAGTTCCTGTACAGCTAACACCCCCTCTGGCGTTATGTCTCATAGGGTTAGATTCCACCCTTTTAGCACTCCGAAGTCTAGTGGGACACATTATTAGCTGCCCATCTACTCATTGTGGGGTCCTGGAAGGTGAATATGCCTCTATCTATTAAAGAGTTGCGCACCCTATTCCAGTTTGATTCTGTCATGGAAACCATGACCCATAAGAGATTACATCCCTTGAAACCCTCTCCCACCCCCCACTGGGATATTTGGAATGCTTATCTCTCTCGAGTCACTAATCCCTAAGTGTACTCCTTTCTTACTCTGGGTTATGTCTCCTATATTTCCTGTATATACTGTTCAGGAGTCTGGACTTATAGTAGAAACTTTCTAATGTTGGCTAGTTTTTATTCTTTTGTTACCTTTTGCTTATCATTACGATTGCCATCATAATGGACTAACTGTACTAACATGTGACATGTCTATTTTTGATGTACTGCTTATCATTTGGACTTTCTGCTGTAATTTGCCTTGTGAAACTGAATGTCTTTTTATGTTTTTGTACATTTGTAAACTTTCAATAAAAATTGTCAAATTGAAAAAAATAAATAATAAAAAAGTAAAAAAACAACAACTTCATATTTTAAAAAAACACATAATGTAAACAAAAAAAATAAACATACATATTAGGTATCCCCATTTGTGTAAGTCTCCACTAACCAAAAATAGCATTACTTTTCCCATATGGAGATTGCAGTAAAAAAAAAATAAAATACCGTGTGATGAACCGACCCTCAGTTGTATATCTTTCTTGGAAGTGTGTTTTACTTGCTTAGGTCAGTCCTTCCCCCACTTGGAATGCGGTGCTTTAGTTGAGTCCACATTGCTGGACGATACGCTTCACTGGTTTTATGTGTGTTCATTGGAGATGGCTTGCTATAGCCAGGCACTTTTATTATCCCTGGCCAGATGGGATGGGGGATAGCAAGCCTTAACTTCACCCTTCTCTCCGAGGGTTCTGCAAAGGTGGGAGAAGGGGGGCTGCCTGGGAGCAAGGGGTGGGTGGAGCACTAGCCATATGCTGTGGGCAGACCTGGATTCTGGGGTCATTCAGCAAAGAGGCAGTAAGGAGCTCTGATCTGGGAGAAGATGAGAGGGCCTGCCCTACTGAAGAATGCATTGAGGGCCTAGCAGTGAGGCCTGAAGCCTTTCACTTGTTCTGGACAACATGTAGAAGGATTGTTTTATGCAACTTGCTTAAGCTTGCGCCCTAGGCCCAAAACTCTGCTGTGGCCTAGAGAAACGGACTACGAGCCTATGCCGGTATTTTCTCTATCTTTTACTTTCCCTGTTTATTTTTGTGTATTGTATCATCGCACTTTTGCTTGTATGTTTATGCTTGATCATATTAATATTGTATATTTCTGTATATGCTATTAATCCATACCGACCCACTTGGGTTATTAAATATATAAAATTTATATCGCTCATTTCATTTTATCCTATGACCCGGTCTACTCACAGTGTGTGAGTGGGAGGTTAAGAAAGAAGTTTGATCGCAGGCGTGCCAGGCGGCTGGGCGAGGCGATATTCTTCACAGTGGTGGCAGCGTTGTGGGATATTAGGGTAACAGTGTGTGGGTGTGGTATCACGCAGACACTGGGGATTGCGGCAATCCTATGGAACGAGCGCGGTATGAGATCAAGCTTAAAATACGGTGAAAGTTTGGTACAGTACTGTTCCCTCCCTTCTTCTTTTTTCTGTCCTATCTTTTATTTGGCAACGGCTTCCAGTGGATGGCTGGTGGGACCAGAAGCATAACCAAACGTCTGCAGGACTTGGTTGCTGCTGAACTCCAGGAGATGGCAGATATGGAAGCTACCATAGCCATGCAGGAGGCGGAGCAAGGTCCTGAGAGGCTGGCACCAGACAACATCACCATGCCAGACGGTTCCGCAGGTGCCCGGACCCCAGAGGTAATTGTGCCTGGAGGGACCAGTAGCCCCAGTTCTGTGGGGGTAACGGACTTATACTTGCAAATGGCCTTACAGCAGATAGACGCTAGTGACTCTAGCACCCGTCTGCAGGTGATTCTCCAGTACCGAGAAGCTGCAGAGCGCCGGGTGGAGAGAGAGGCCGCTGCTGCTGCTGCAGAGCGCCGGGCGGAAAGAGAGGCCGCTGCTGCAGAGCGTCGGGTGGAGTTGGAGCATCAGCTTGAGCTAAAAAAGCTGGAACTTTGCCAGCAGGCGCAACCTTCCCCTGCACCAACTCCAGGAACCCGAGCACTAAAGATCCGATCCGAGGACTTTCCAATCTTGGAAGATAACGGGGACTTGGACTCGTTCTTGCGGGGATTTGAGCGGGTGTGTAAGCAGCATCATATTCCCCAAGCAGAATGGGCCCGTTACCTGTCTCCCCGGCTGAAGGGAAAAGGCCTGGATGTTTCCTACGAGCTTACCAGTGGACGCGGACTATGAGACCATCAAAGCGGCGCTGATCCGGAGATACCGGCTCATGCCGGAGGTGTACCGCAAAAATATCCAGCGGGGTCCCACAGAGAGCTATGCGGATGTTCTGCACCACTTACAGGTTACATTCTGGCAGTGGATCAAAGGACTTACTGTCACCACGGTTGAGGGAATTGGGGATCTTATGATAAAGGAACAATTTCTCCAGGTGTGCCCTCTGGAGGTCCGCCAGTTCGTGTGTGACTGGAAACCCAAAACAGCAGACAAGGCTGCAGAGATTGCTGACGACTATGTGTCCACCAGGGAGCAAGGGATCAAGAGAGGAGCCACACTGCAGAGACCCCCAAGCGGGAAGGAGGGGCAAAGTTGGAGTTCACCACAGCCTGCGGTCTCCAAGTGGGGTAAGACAAACTCTGTCCCGGGTGCCCCTCTACTTCCCCTGTCCCAAGAACTCTGGGCGCCCCGGGGACCCCCCTCCAAGTCCCAAGGAGAGGTCCGGCGATGTCACGCCTGTAACCAGCCAGGACATTTCAAGGTGGAATGCCCCAACCGCTCTAAGAACCCCCCTGTTTCCCCAGCCACGGCAGCTGGCTCATCTGTATACTTGGTGGGGAGGGAGGGGTTGCAATCCGATGCCAACAGTCAACAGGTCATTGTGGGGGGTAAAGTGGTCATGGGATTTCGGGACACTGGGGCGCAGATTACTCTGGTGCAACCTGACTTGGTCCCTGCGGACAGTATTATCCCTGGAAAAACTCTGACCCTGAAGGGTATTGGACAAGAACGCGTAACTGTGCCCATGGCTTGCGTCCACTTGGACTGGGGTGCGGGAAAAGGGATGCGTGATGTGGGGCTAGTGTCTGATCTGCCTGCCAATGTACTATTGGGAAGAGATTTGGGGCCCTTGGTGTCCCAATACGGGGTGGGAGCAGCCCCACCTCGCTGTGACAAAATGTCTGTACTGAAGGATGATTTTAATGAGGTGTTGAAGCCTGTCACACAGGCAGAGGGAGGGGTTAGCCTTTTGTCTCCCCTTGCTGTGTGTCCAGCTAAAGTAATCAGTGAGCATGTGAATGGGACATTGTGGAATGCTGACCTGGCTGTAGCCCCGCCCACATCTGCGGGTGATGAGAGCCCCCTCAGTGTGACCCTGGCTCAGCCAGTCACCCATGCAGTTCACTGTGAATCAATGAATGAATGCAATGTCAATGTAATTGCTAATTCTTGCCTTGCAGGTTTACAGGGTAGCTCTTCTGAGATGCTGGGGGCAACCCCAACTGAGGACAATGTGCCAGGTGGTCAGGTGGGTCACGGGGATCTCAGGGCCGATCCGGATGAGGAACGGACTGCTGGTGTTGCGGTGGTAACCCGCAGCCAGAGTGCTAGAGGGGTGGAAGGCGCTCCGACCCCTGAGCCGTTCCCTCTGTCACCCGGAGATGGCACTGAGGCCGCCGTGACTAACCTCCCCACACTGGAGCCGGAGGAGCCCGGCGGGTATGTGACATGCACATCTCTTCTGTCTGGTTCCAGTCAGGAGTTCAGGGACGCTGTCCAAGCTGACCGCAGTCTGGACGCATTGAAGGAGCGTGCTGATCAACCTCCCTTGGAGTCGGACAAGGACCGCGTGTACTGGGAGCAAGGGAGGTTGTACCGGGAAACGATCCCCACAAAGGGAAAAGAAAATCGGCTCAGGGAGAAACATTTGGTGGTACCCCAACCCTATCAGGTGGAATTGTTGCGGATTGCTCATGATATTCCACTGGCAGGCCACCTGGGGATTGCTAAGATCAAGGCTCGCCTCAGCCACTTATTCTACTGGCCTAAGATGGGGACAGATGTAGCTAAATACTGCCGTTCATGTGACACTTTTCAGAGGATGGGCAAGGCGGGGCAAGGCTCCAAAGCACCAATGATCCCTATGCCCATCATAACCAAACCTTTCCAGCGGGTGGCTGTGGATCTCATTGGACCCCTGTCCATTCCCAGTCGCACCGGGAAACGTTTCATATTAACGGTAGTAGACTACGCTACTAGGTACCCGGAAGCTGTCGCTCTGTCTTCCACCCGGGCTGATGTAGTGGCCAAGGCTTTGGTAGGCATCTTCTCCCGTGTTGGATTTCCCAGAGAGATGCTCACAGACCAAGGTACCCAGTTCACGTCTGCCTTGATGCAAGGCCTGTGTAAGATAACAGAGGTGCAACATCTGGTGTCCAGCCCGTATCACCCACAGACCAATGGCCTGTGTGAACGGTTCAATGGCACCCTGGAGCAGATGCTCAGGATGTTAGTCGAGTCCCACGGGCGCGACTGGGAGCCTTATCTCCCGCACCTGCTGTTCGCTTACGGGGAGGTGCCGCAAGCCTCAACGGGGTTCTTCCCCTTTGAGCTCTTGTACGGGAGACGTGTACGTGGGCCCCTAACTCTTGTGAAAGAGTCCTGGGAAGGAGAAACAGCCATCCAAGGTGTGCCAGTCGTGCCCATGGCCCAAGTGCAGACGGCATGGGGTGCTGGAGGTGGGACCCAAGAAGGGGGTGTGTCAAATGTATTACCTGTCAATGTATTGTGGAGGGATGGTTTGGGGAAGCATAATCTTAGTCATTTGCCCAAGGTATCACCATCACCCACCCAAGTACAGGAGGAACAGGGTGTAGGCCCAAAGGGGCAAGGCGTCTGGGAGGGAGGACAGGGTCCAAACATACCTGTGCCAGAACCAGAGGTGCCCCTAGGTTTGGAAGCAAAGGGGGAGGTGCAGAATCCCCTAGAACTCTCCCAACTAGCGGCTAGTGTGGGAGAGACCCTGAGAGACTGCCGGGAAGGGGTCTCTAAACTGGTATCACAAGGGCCTGGGGTTGCGAGTGTGGATCTGCGGGATGCCAGCACTCACAACGAAGTCCCAGTGCAGGCCGGGGGTAGCCAGGTGGGCGGAGACTGCCGGGATGGGGTCTCAGCACCGGTACCACAAGGGCCTGGGGTTGTGAGTGTGGGTCTGAGGGACGCCAGCACTCGGGGGAGGGACCCAGAGCAAGCAGGAGGTAGCCAGGTCTACTTAATTCAGAGCCTGAACCTTAGAAGAGTCTCCATTCAGACAGGAGAGGAAGAGGGTATCAGTACGCCAGGAATATGGTCAGGGACCAGCGCAGGTCCTGGCGGGGGTGAGGCCGCCAAGGTGTCCGCGGAAGGTGATCTTAGGATCGTCCTTCCTCCCGACACGCTCTAAAAGGGGGAGGTGTGATGAACCGACCCTCAGTTGTATATCTTTCTTGGAAGTGTGTTTTACTTGCTTAGGTCAGTCCTTCCCCCACTTGGAATGCGGTGCTTTAGTTGAGTCCACATTGCTGGACGATACGCTTCACTGGTTTTATGTGTGTTCATTGGAGATGGCTTGCTATAGCCAGGCACTTTTATTATCCCTGGCCAGATGGGATGGGGGATAGCAAGCCTTAACTTCACCCTTCTCTCCGAGGGTTCTGCAAAGGTGGGAGAAGGGGGGCTGCCTGGGAGCAAGGGGTGGGTGGAGCACTAGCCATATGCTGTGGGCAGACCTGGATTCTGGGGTCATTCAGCAAAGAGGCAGTAAGGAGCTCTGATCTGGGAGAAGATGAGAGGGCCTGCCCTACTGAGGAATGCATTGAGGGCCTAGCAGTGAGGCCTGAAGCCTTTCACTTGTTCTGGACAACATGTAGAAGGATTGTTTTATGCAACTTGCTTAAGCTTGCGCCCTAGGCCCAAAACTCTGCTGTGGCCTAGAGAAACGGACTACGAGCCTATGCCGGTATTTTCTCTATCTTTTACTTTCCCTGTTTATTTTTGTGTATTGTATCATCGCACTTTTGCTTGTATGTTTATGCTTGATCATATTAATATTGTATATTTCTGTATATGCTATTAATCCATACCGACCCACTTGGGTTATTAAATATATAAAATTTATATCGCTCATTTCATTTTATCCTATGACCCGGTCTACTCACAGTGTGTGAGTGGGAGGTTAAGAAAGAAGTTTGATCGCAGGCGTGCCAGGCGGCTGGGCGAGGCGATATTCTTCACATACCGCAATGCACAAATTAACGTTTTTTTGGTCACCACGCTTTCCCCAAAAAAATAGCAATAAAAAATTATCAAAAAGTCATACATACCAAAAATTGTAACCAATAAAAAGTACAACTTGTCCCACAAATAAAGAGCCCTTACCTATCTTCATAAAAAAACAGTAAAAAAGTTATAATCAACAGGATACCGTGACCCCAGAAAAATTGTTAATTTTCAAAAAGTGTCATTTTATTTGTAAACCCAGTAAAACTTAATAAAACCAATATAAATATGGTATCTCTGTAATCGTAATGGCCTGACAGACAAAGTTGCCATGTCATTTTTAATGCAAAGTGAACGCCATAACAACACAATATAAAAAATATTGATAGAATTGTGGGTTTTGTTCATACCGACCCCCCAAAAATGTTAATAAAAGCTAATCAAAACATTATATGTACCCCAAAATTGTGCAAAATGAAAGTACAACTCACCATGGAAAGAATAAACTCTCACATAGCTATGTCAACAGAAAAATAAAAAAGTTCTGAGTTTTGCAAGGCAGGGAAGGAAAATATTTAAAACGTTGCCAAGCATTAACATCCAAACTACCCTGCGTCCTTAAAGGGTAAAATAGTTGAATGAGAAAAAACAGGAATTCCAAATGTTTGAAGGTTTCAAAAAATCCATATAGTAATTATTCATGAGAATATAACAGCTTGGCTAAATATGAAATGTTTCAATCATCACATCTGGGAGAGAAATGTGTTGTGTATGGGTGAAATAAAGACACTAAAATTGTTCCTATCTTCTGTGGACTTTTTCAAACATTACAAATTTTATCAACTCTTGTTTCCAGTAAATGATAACAAATGATAACAAATTATTCAGTAAACTACAAAGAATGCACTTTCCCCCGAACACTAGGAATGACTTTTTGTTTGAGTTTGGTAGAGAACTTTCATACTTTCAAAAGGATTGACAAGGGTAGTATATACAAAGTTAATGCATATACTTACCAAGTTTTGACTTATTTGTTCAAACCATTGGCCCACTAATATGTTGGACTAATGGTCCACTGCCAGGGCAACGAAGGAGTAGCTTCGTAAGAAGCATTTCAAAGTCCTGGAGTGGCCTAGCCAGTCTCCAGATCTCAATCCCATAGAAAACCTTTGGAGGGAGTTGAAAGTCCATGTCCCAGCGACAGCCCCAAAACATCACTGCTCTTGAGGAGATCTGCATGGAGGAAAGGGCCAACATACCAGCAACAGTGTGTGGCAACCTTGTGAAGACTTACAGAAAACGTTTGACCTCTGTCATTGCCAACAAAGGATATATAACAAAGTATCGAGATGTACTTTTGTTATTGACCAAATACTTATTTTCCACCATAATTTGCAAATAAATTCTTAAAAAATCAGACAATGTGATTTTCTAGATATGTTTTCTCATTTTGTCTCTCATAGTTGAGGTCTACCTATGATGTCAATTACAGGCCGGCCTCATCTTTTTAAGTGGGAGAACTTGCACAATTGGTGGCTGACTAAATACTTTTTTCCCCACTGTAATAATAATAATAAATTTTATTTATATAGCGCCAACATATTCCGCAGCACTGTACAATTTGTAGGGTTCAGGTACTGACAAAAAAGATACATTACAAAGAGATATTCAATTCACACACTGGGACTGAGGGCCCTGCTCACAAGCGCTTACAATCTATGAGGTAGAGGGGGTGACACAGGAGGTAGCAGGGGCGGCAATCAAGATGGCCCATATCTAGCACCATGATAACACAATATTACAACATGCTATCAAAAGCCTTAAAAGGTTGCAATACATGCATTCCCCCACACTGTCCACAGAGTGCAATCCCTTTGTGCTAACTTATCATGAGATAATTTCTGTACATTCTACAATATAATGGTGGAGGGAGATTCATTAAATCCTCTATGCCAGAAAAGTGGCATAAAATAGTCGCAAATCAGTGATTTGTGATGATTTAACTTCAGTTTTGACTACAATAGTTGCAAGTGGCATTTTTTATGCCAGCCTTTGAATGTAGGTGGGGTCAGGGTGGGACATGGGCAGGTGAATCATCTGCACCATATTCATAAACATTTATACCACAAAAGTGGTGTAAAGGCCACCATAATCTACAGCAGACTCTATGACGCAACCTCATCATGTATTAAGAGTGCCCTCTGCAGTGCAGGTTGCAGGGGACATCAAGACTGACGTAAAATATGCTGATCTTGATGAATCTCTCTCAATATGTTAAAGATGTTAGCAATTTTTGTACTTTTTTTATACTCCACTATGAGTGATTTATATTTATTTATGCTTAAATATTATAAATATTTGGAGCCCAAATCCAACTTCCTACTAATAGCTTTAAAAGGGGTTATCTGGGACTATGATAATGATTGCTGTGGCCTCTTCGCTACTTACCTAGCATAGCTCAATACATTGAATAGTAGCTTGGGTTGGAATTGCAGCTCAACCCCATTCAGTTGAATGAGATTGAGCTGTAGCATGGCCATGTGCCAATGGGCGTGATGTCACTACCTGTTTAGAAAGTTGAGTTCAATATCATAGATGGGCTCTTTAAGCATAGATCATCACAATTTCTTAAGGTAAAAATTTTGGAGTGTTATGTCTGTACACTATACTATATGTTCAAAAATAAATATTTTTTATTTTTATTTTTTATTGTGGATGTTACACAGGGCATGATTGTCCTATTAGCCAAATTAGACCCATTTCTTATGGGAGTATTAAATCAACCTCCTTTCGGGTATGATTGTTGCTATATTTTAATTTTGGAATTTTGATATTGTTTCATTTGATCAAAACCAGGAGCAGTGTATAAAACTTTATGCAGCCAATCTTTTTTAAATCATTTTTGACTAAACATGTGCATGCAAGAACAACATAAAAATGGAATGTGAGCTGGGTCTAAAAGAAATCTGTACATATACAGATATACATTTTGTTATATCTAAAGTAAAGTAATATAAGTGTATTTTTGTGGTGCTAGAAATAATCCAGACACAGGTAGATTACTTAATATTCACAAACAGGGTTTCAATTTGTCTTTGTAAACTGACAATATTGCTGTATACTTTGCCTTAAAACAGATTAACCAGGTTTTTAAGGTGTGGATATTTGCTGATCTGTTGCCTTGTCCTATGCCTTGATATCTACAACTCTTGGGAAGTCTCCATCCGATTACAAGGAAAGTCAGTCAAGAAGCAAATTCCATAAGAGTTCATTCTCAATTGCTTGAACTTCTTGCCTTCCTGTCTATTCTTCTAATGGTATGTAATCTTCCTTTTTCTTTCCTTTTCTATTTCTTATTTCTTACTTTTTAGAGATACTTGGATTTTGCTTTTAAAGAGTCACTTAAAAATGCATAAATTACCTTGCTGGATCTTAGTATTTTGCCCAACCTTCTTTGTAAGTATTGCTATCAGAGAAACAAACAGGGGTTTAGCTTTTGGTTGTACAAATATAGTGTCATTGTTTAACTTGGCAAATTAACTGGTGGCACCCAGATAGAAATTACTTAATCTCGAAACTAAACTGACCCAACAAACACAGTAATGGCTGGATTGGATTATTAGACTGACTGACATGACTCCTAAAGATTTAATTTGCAGCAATCTGGATATAGGTAATAAACACGATTGCGTAATTTTAGTATACCTATATCAGTGCTTAGTTTGTTTTTTTCAATTAGATGTATTCTAGAGAGAAACAGTCACCAAAGCTATTTTGTCTCTTAAGAATTTTCATCAGAGTCATTGTATATAAATAAAAATTCTGATAATCTGTCAGTTTTGGGACAGAAAAGATATCAGACTGTCAATTGAAATTCTTAAATACTTCTGAAAAAAATAGTGGGTGGCTGTGTTCATAAAATATTTGTGTAAAATAAATGTAATTATCTATTTGGATTTTACACGCACTTTTAATTACAAAATGTTTTTGGATAATAGAGGACTAGAGATGAGCGAACCAGTTCGTAGTGAGCTTGGTACATTATGAATTTTCCAAATTTGCCAACAACAAATCATTATTAGGCTAAGGCCCCACATTGTGGAAAAACTGCTTTTTTGATGCAGATTTTGCTGCTTTTTTGAGTCAAAGCCAGGAGTGGAATAAGCAGAAGGGAAAAGTATAAGAGCTTCCTTTATATTTCCCATTCTTCTTGTAACCACTCCTGGGTTTGGCTCAAAAAAATGCAGAAAACTTTGCGACAAAAAAGCAGCTTTTTGCGCAATGTGGAGCCTTACCCTATATTCACACAACAGTGAAATTTGGCTACGTAAAGACTGTTTTTTTTTAACAGATGTCACACGGCCACATTCATTTCACAGACTATTTCACAGGCTATACACATGACTGATATTTTGACCGTCCATTGTACAGACAATCAAAATATAGGTCATGCTCTATTTTTGTCCATTTTCACGGGTTCCCTTCTACCACTGCAATGTATGAAGGATCCGTAAAAAAAGGGTGCCCCTCAGGTGCAAAACGTCCGTGAAAATAGACCAGCCTCAATAGCTATAATTCTATGATAAGCCTGGGAGCCTTCATAGGGCTCCCGGCTGTTAGCTGAACAGGTCGGCTCCTACGATCTCGCCACACAGGAGCCAGCCTGCAACAATAAAGGGTGGCTATTTTTAACTTTGGGGTGGGGTCCTGCCCTGCAGTTCCCGCGAACAGAGTGAACTCTGAACGCAGGAATTAGCGCTGGATCTCCACTGTAGAATTTCCCATGATTCATCTGCTTGCTGTCACTCTCTGTGCACCACTCCCTTCTTCACTCTCCAATGCAATGAAATCACTGGTAATAACTCACTCTCACTTCTGAGGTCACTTGCTGCTGTGATGTTTTGTTTGCTGCCTGAACTGCCAAATTGCAGGCCGAAGTTTCCTATAGATTCTCAATGACTGGCTATTACTTGCCCTAAATGACAAATAGGGAATTATTGTAGGTGCCCTAAAAGGGCGATCCCCTACTCCGGTTACAAAGTCTCTCCCTACATTCATTATTCCCTATCTCCAAAAAACTGCTGCTTTGCCCTACATATTTTTTACGTTTTGCCATATAGTTCATGGTTTTTTAGGGAGTAGCAAAGAGATCTAGCATTAGCAGTTGACCTAAATGGCAGTGGCCATCTTAGCATCAAAACCCAGGGGTTTAAATACCCATGACCCTGGCTCTTCCAGATGTCGGGTAGTGACGTCAGGCCACACCCACTTGATTATACATTAATTACCCAGACTGGTGCTTATATTTAGGACTGCCTCCTGGAGATGTTTTATATTCATACTCCCAGAAGGAAGCGGTTGAGTAAAGGTAATTATTCAATGAACCAGTAACCATCTTCACAGCCAGACTCCTATAGAGCCTCAGTAAGCCCTAAGGATAATAAGCAAATTATAAATATTTCATCATATCAACTTTCAGAGGCTGAGAAGAGGATACTTATAAGAGCTCGCTCGTTTGTACCTACAGAGAAATTTGATCCCTTTATTTGGACGTAAGATCTATTCATTTTTATCACAAAACTACAGTGGCACAAAGTTTTTCATTCACACAACAAACGCATCTGTAAAGATTACAACATTGAATTAAGAGACTTACCAGCCGTTATATTGGGTCTAAGTCTAAAGAGTACGAAAATGCCCCCTCCAGTGGATAGTCCAAATATTTATTTATATCTCAAGTATCTAATTTCCTAGAAAATTGGAGGGCAACACGGCTATGCCATGTAATCTAAGTAGACCTGAGATTGAGGCCCTTGGTTACCTAAGTAGAAACAAGGATTTTATAATAAAGCCATCTGAAAGGGGTTAATGTGATGGTGCTTGATAAGGAACAATATCAAACCATGTGTCTAAACATTCTTTCGGACATGGGGTTCTATAGGATATTTTTAAAAAATCCCACCGTACCCTTCTTGAAGAACTTTGGGGTATCCTACAGTAGACACTGACCCACAAAATCATTGATAAAAAAGAATTTGAGTTCTTGATTTTCCGGTGAACGCTACCTTTTATACCCTACCAAAGGTGCAAAAGGGGCTAACACCTCTGAAGGGAAGACCAATTGTAACTGCCTCTGGCTGAAGTAAAATGACAATATATTCATCATCTGGAAAGGGACCCTGGAAGATTTTTTTATGTTCATTGATTGCATCAATAAAAATGAACTAGGCTGTGCTTATTCAAAGGGGTAAGGATGGAATCAGAAATTAGAGGTCTATTGGAAGAACATAGCCATGGGAATCTTGCTCAGATGGGAGAGTTCTCATCCATACTCCCTAAAAAAGGGATTCCCAGAGGACAGTATCTCCACTTGAGAAGAAACTGTTCTGAACTGTTATGTTTTAAAAAACTGATAATCTAATAATCTAAGACTGCGATTTCACCAAAGGGGATATCTGGATGGAATTTGATCTAGCTATACATTAAAAAAGAGCAAACCTTCTTATTCCTAAGAAAAAGGAGGTGGATGATTGTAAACAATTTAGGATCAATGTACGATGCAGCTCATAGCCAATTACGGAACATCTTGCAAAGACATTAGGCGATCCTACTGGAGGATGACGATCTGAGAGGTAACTTACCTTCAAACAGGGGAGAAGCCTCTGTGACATAGCCACTATACAGTTATGATAGTCTCCCAGAAAATTATTGCAATTACACGTTTTTTTATACACATTTATTTCCTTTGTGTGTATTGGAATGACACAAAAAAACCAGAGAAAAAAGGCAAACTGGACATAATTTCACACAAAACTCCTAAATTAGCCAGGCAAAATTGTCGGCACCTTTTCAAAATTGTGGGTAAATGACTTTGTTTCAAGCATGTGATGCTTGTTCAAACTCAGCTGTGGCAAGTGACAGGTGTGGGCAATATAAAAATCTTTGCATTTTGTGTCTGTGTGTGCCATACTAATCATGGGGAACAGAAAGAGGAGAAGAGAACTGTCTGAGCGCTATAGAACCAAAATTGTGGGAAAATATCAACAATCTCAAGACTACAAGTCTGTTTCCAGAGACCTTGATGTTCCTTTGCCCACGGTGTGCAACATAGTCAAGAAGTTTACAACCCATGGCACTGAGGCTAATCTCCTTGGATGTGGATGAAAGAGAAAAATTGATGAAAGGTTGCAATGCAGGATAGTCCAGATGGTGGATAAGCAACCCCAATCAGGTTCAAAAGAAATTCAAGCTGTCCTGCAGGCTCAGGGTGCATCAGTGTCGGCGCAAACTATCCATCAACATTTGAATGGAATGGAATGAAATGGCAGGAGACCCAGGAGGACCCTAGTGTTGACGCAGACACATAAAAAAGCTAAACTGCAGTTTGCCAAAATGTACGTGAGTAAGCCAAAATCCTTCTGGGAAAATGTATTGTGGACAGATGAGACCAAGATAGAGCTTTTTGGTAAAGCACATCATTCTACTATTTGCGGAAAACAGTTTTTCATGATATTTGAACATTACCAAAGGATTTTGGGTTGCAATGTAGGGCCCAGTGTCAGGATTCTGGGTTTGTATCCTAGGTCATGGGTCTTCCAGCAGGGCAATGACCCCAAACATACTTCAAAAAGCACTGAGAAATGGATGGAAACAAAGTGCTGGAGAGTTCTGAAGTGGCCAGCAATGAGTCTGATCTAAATACCATTGAACACCTGTGATTTTACAGTTGCTGTTGGGAAAAGGCACCCTTCAACTATGAGAGACCTGAAGCAGTTTGCAAAAGAAGAGTAATTTAAATTTCCAAAGTGTGTGCAGCCAAATATTAAGTTGAGGGTGCCAGTAATTTTGTCTGGCCCATTTTTGGAGTTTTGCATGAAATTATTTAATTTTTGCCTTTTTTTTTCTTAGTTTTTTTTGTGTTGTTCCAATACAGAGGAAATAAACATGTGTATAACAAAACATGTGTAATTGCACTAATTTTCTGTGAGAAATACTTCATTTTCTGATCATGACTGTATACTCCCACAAAGACCATTGGCTGGAGGTATTTGGTTAACCCAGAAACCTAAAGGGACATACAAATGTGGACACTGTACTGCCTGTAAGCAGGTCTTAATAACTAAGAGATTTAGAAGCTCTAGCACAGAAGTGGAATATGAGATTAAGGATTTCATTTACTGTAAATCAAGGGGAATGAAATATTTAGGTATCTGTGATTGCCCAAGGGACTATGTGAGTTTCAAATGAGAATGAGGGATCATTAGAATGATATTCTCAATGAAAAAGACACTCCCATTGCACATCCTATTCATGCACAGCATAATGGTTACCCCGAAATCTAGTGATGGCAACTGGGATAGGTCCATATTACAGGCAGAATGTCGTTGAATCTACAGACTTAATTCAATGACTCCAATTGGATTGATTGAAACTCTGGGCTTTAACCATTTTCTCTAATTCTTTTCCCATGTTTGTATGTTCTCCCCGTGTCTGTGTGGGTTTCCTCCCACACTCCAAAGACATACTGATAGGGAATATAGAGTGTGAGCCCTATATGGGACAGTGACTGACAATGTCTGTAAAGCGCTGCAGAATATGATGGCGCTATATAAGTAAGCTAAATAAATAAATAAATAACTTCCCTGGGTAAGTTTTGAAGTGATAGCACTTGTTATACACTCTGTGTTGAACCCCTTAAATGCACTGTTTCTGGATATTAACCTGTCAGATTGTGGCTAGGGATACGTACGTATGATTATCCCACTTTTGAATACTTACAAGTGACAAGTAGTATAATTTACTACAATTACTAGGAAGGTGTTTGGAGTATAATTACATAGTGACGTTAGACCATGTAAGTTCGACCTCCACCTTGTATGTAGCTGTAATCGTAATTTGAATTTAAGTAATCCGAGCCCCTTCTGATTTCTCTAATGAAGAGAACATGGAGACATGTGCATTGGCGGCAGGAGATGTAACTTCCGCGTCATATGCCGGAAGTGAAAGTACCGGCTTGACTGCACGTTACTTCTGGTCATGTTTCTGTGACTATGACGTGGCTGGAGGAGTTGTTGCCAATTACATAGGCATTTGCCAGATCTGACGCACTAGGACACCAGTAGGGAGAGGCAACGCCAATAGGATTGCTAAGTGCTGGACCTGATGCTATGGTATGGTGGGGAATCTACTTATAATTTGTCATTTTGAAATATGTAAAATTTAATGAACTTAATAACAATTGTCAAAAATAATATTAGTAGCCAATGAATGTGACCATGAATGCATGAACGTTCTCTGGTCTGGCACTTGAATGAAACACAGTCATGATTTCCTTATTGTAGCTTGGTTATATTGTCCACAATAAAGAATTTATGGCTGGGTTTCCTGCATTCATGATCTATCCATTGGCAACCTATCTAGGCAAAATATTGTCAGCACTAAGATGGTTAAAGAGAATCTTTAAAATTCTGCAGAATGTTTGTATATTTTATTTGGCAAAAAATGATTTAATTTTTATTGTCTACAAATTTGAATGTGGTTTTATTTGCAGAAAAATCCATCTTGAGGTGTTATTCAGGATTAGAAATCATGGATGTTTTCTTTCATAAAGAGCTACACTTCTTCTTATCAGAATATGACATCATGTTCATGTGTCACACGGCCATGCTGTAGTTCAATCCTGCTCATTTGAATGAGACTGAACTGTCACCGCCTGAGAATAGGAAGTGTAGCCCTTTCTGGAAAAGAAATGCATGTTCTTTAATCCTTGAAAAACCCTTTAATTCTTCATAAATGATGTCACTACAGTATGCATATAACCACTATCACATAGGGGTAAAAATCCCACCATTTAAACTCATAAATGGAGTGCAATGGTATGTCTCATATAAGAACTAATGTATGTTAATTCTATTGATACTAAATAACAGGTTGTTAATTATGATTAAATCACCTCTGAGATACTCATTGCAATGAAAAGTGTCTAGACAAATTATACAAAACTGAACACCAAGTTTTCATAGACAAACGAGGGAGGTGTTTATCAAAGGTGTTTTATCATCATTATAACATTGAATTTAGAGATTTACCAATACATTTTAGGGCTAACAATCCACAGCACAAAGGTATAGTGTTCTGTTTGACAAATTTTGCCCCAGTAAGTCATTACAGTTAATTGTTTGTTTTTTCTTGCTATCAAATTTTATTTACAAAGTCTTACAACTAGAGATTATAATCTTATTATTTTTTTTCTACAGTTTATTGATGCTATTGCCTATTACATGTAAATGAAGGTAATATTCGGCACTCCTGGGATCTTCATAAAACAGACTTTATTAAGCCTTTAAAACCTCATATACATATTGTTATAGTACTGCCTATTACACAACCTAGTCCTTTTTCTATCAAATATTATTGGGCAAAGGATGATGTGCATATGTGTTTCAAATATAGTTAAAATGTACAGTCATGGCTGGAAATGTTGCCACCCCTGAAATTTTTCCAGAAAATGAAGTATATCTCCCAGAAAATTATTGAAATTACACGTTTTGTTATACACATTTATTTCATTTTTTAGTATTGGTAAAATTCCATAAATGGGCTGGACAAAATTACAGGCATCCTCAACTTAAAATTTGGTTGAACACCCTTTGGAAAGATAACTGAAAGTAATCTCTTCCTATAACCATCAACAAGCTTCTTACACCTCTCAACTGGAAATTTGGACCACTCTTCTTTTGCAAACTGCTCCAGGTTTCTCATATTGAAGGGTGCCTTCTCCCAACAGCAATTTTAACCCCTTCCCGCTGGAGGAATGTTTCAATTTTCGTTTTTGACTCTCCCCCCCTTTCAAACCCCATAACTTTATTATTTTTCTGCTCTCAGAGCCATATGAGGTCTTAATGTTTGCAGGACAAATTTTTCTTCATGATGCTACCATTAGTTATTCTGTACAAAGTACTGGGAAGCTGGAAATTCAGAATGGGGTGGATTTGAAGAAAAAGTGCATTTGTGTGACTTTCTTACGGGCTTCGTTTTTATGGTGTTCACTGTGCAGCCAAAATGACATGTCACCTGTATTCTATGTTTCGGTAAAAAATATCAATAAAATCCAAAAAGATGAGACAAACAGAATAAATACGTGACAGACAAAGGACAGAGGCACATCATAATCATATATATGCAATGGATTACATCGAACATGTATACTATTTGATGTAATCCATTAAATATATGTAATGTACATATGCCATCTTTTTGGATTTTATTGATATTTATTAATAAAGACCATATTTTATCTTACTTCATGGTTGATTACTACTGTAGTGCCATTCCCAGTTTTTCTTTGCTATGTATCCCAGCTGTCATATCAATGGGACACCGGCCCTGGAGCTTGCTCCGGGTGCCGGCGATCCCCGTCAAAATGGTGCCGCCCGTGCACTGCCGGTAAACTGGCGCCTCGGTCAATTTTGACCAAGGCGCCAGAGGGGTTAATGCCCGCAATCAATGCGGGCACTGATCATGGGCATTAGCGCCAGGTCTCTGCTGTATAAAACAGCAGAGACCAGGCAGTTATGGCGGCCGCACGACTCCCGAGCGGCTGCCATCTTTAAACACCCAGCATCCGCCGTACTATTAAGGCGGAAGTTAGGAAGGGGTTAAGATCTCTCCACAGATGTTCAATGGGATTTAGATCCAGACTCATTGCTGGCCACTTCAGAATTTTCTAGCGCTTTGTCTCCATTTCTGGGTGCTTTTTGAAGTATGTTTGGGGTCATTGTCCTGCTGGAAGACTCATGACCTAGGAAACAAATTCAGCTTTCTGACACTGGGCCCTACATTTTGACCCAATATCCTTTGGTAATCTTCACATTTCCGGATGCCTTGCACACAGTCAAGGCACCCAGTGCCAGAAGCAGCCAAACAACCCCAAAACATCTTTGAGCCTCCACCATATTTCATTCCATTTTAGGTAAACAATAGAATGATGTGCTTTAAAAATCTCTATCTTGGTCTCATCTGTCCACAAGATGTTTTCCCAGAAGGATTTTGGCTTACTCACGTACATTTTGGCAAACTGCAGTCTAGCTTTTTTTTATGTCTCTGTGTCACCAGTGGGGTCCTCCTGAGTCTTCTGCCATAGCATTTCATTCAAATGTCAATGGATAGTTTGCGCCGACACTGATGCACCCTGAGCCTGCAAGACAGCTTGAATTTCTTTTGAACCTGATTGGGACTGCTTATCCACCATCTGGACTATCCTGCATTGCAACCTTTCATCAATTTTTCTCTTCCATCCACATCCAGGGAGATTAGCCTCAGTGCCATGGGTTGTAAACTTCTTGATTATGTTGTGCACCATGGGCAAAGGAACATACAGTCATATGAAAAGGTTTGGGCACCCCTATTAATCTTAATCATTTTTAGTTCTAAATATTTGGGTGTTTGCAACAGCCATTTCAATTTGATATATCTAATAACTGATGGACACAGTAATATTTCAGGATTGAAATGAGGTTTATTGTACTAACAGAAAATGTGCAATATGCATTAAACCAAAATTTGACCAGTGCAAAAATTTGGGTACCCTTATCATTTTATTGATTTGAATACTCCTAACTACTTTTTACTGACTTACTGAAGCACAAAATTGGTTTTGTAACCTCACTGAGCTTTGAACTTCATAGCCAGGTGTATCCAATCATGAGAAAAGGTATTTAAGGTGGCCAATTGCAAGTTGTTCTCCTATTTGAATCTCCTCTGAAGAGTGGCATCATGGGCTCCTCAAAACAACTCTCAAATGATCTGAAAACAAAGATTGTTCAACATAGTTGTTCATGGGAAGGATACAAAAAGTTGTCTCAGAGATTTAACCTGTCAGTTTCCACTGTGAGGAACTTAGTAAGGAAATGGAAGACCACAGGGACAGTTCTTGTTAAGCCCAGAAGTAGCAGGCCAAGAAAAATATCAGAAAGGCAGAGAAGAAGAATGGTGAGAACAGTCAAGGACAATCCACAGACCACCTCCAAAGAGCTGCAGCATCATCTTGCTGCAGATGGTGTCACTGTGCATCGGTCAACAATACAGCACACTTTACACAAGGAGAAGCTGTATGGGAGAGTGATGCGAAAGAAGCCGTTTCTGAAAGCACGCCACAAACAGAGTCGCCTGAGGTATGCAAAAGCACATTTGGACAAGCCAGCTTCATTTTGGAAGAAGGTCCTGTGGACTGATGAAACAAAGATTGAGTTGTTTGGTGATACAAAAAGGCGTTATGCATGGCGTCAAAAAAACACAGCATTCCAAGAAAAACACTTGCTACCCACTGTAAAATTTGGTGGAGGTTCCATCATGCTTTGGGGCTGTGTGGCCAATGCCGGCACCGGGAATCTTGTTAAAGTTGAGGGTCGCATGGATTCAACTCAGTATCAGCAGATTCTTGAGAATAATGTACAAGAATCAGTGATGAATTTGAAGTTACGCCGGGGATGGATATTTCAGCAAGACAATGATCCAAAACACAGCTCCAAATCTACTCAGGCATTCATGCAGAGGAACAATTACAATGTTCTGGAATGGCCATCCCAGTCCCCAGACCTGAATATCATTGAACATCTGTGGGATAATTTGAAGCGAGCTGTCCATGCTCGGCGACCATCAAACTTAACTGAACTGGAATTGTTTTGTAAAGAGGAATGGTCAAAAATACCTTCATCCAGGATCCAGGAACTGATTAAAAGCTACAGGAAGCGACTAGAGGCTGTTATTTTTGCAAAAGGAGGATCTACTAAATATTAATGTCACTTTTCTGTTGAGGTGCCCATACTTTTGCACCGGTCAAATTTTGGTTTAATGCATATTGCACATTTTCTGTTAGTACAATAAACCTCATTTCAATCCTGAAATATTACTGTGTCCATCAGTTATTAGATATATCAAATTGAAATGGCTGTTGCAAACACCCAAATATTTAGAACTAAAAATGATTAAGATTAATAGGGGTGCCCAAACTTTTTCATATGACTGTAAAGGTCTCTGGAAACAGACTTGTAGCCTTGAGATTGTTGATATTTTCCCACAATTTTGGTTCTAAAGTCCTCAGACAGTTCTATTCTCCTCTTTCTGTTCTCCATGCTTAGTGTGATACACACAGACACACAATGCAAAGATTGAGTCAACTTCTCTACTAATTATCTGGTTTCAGGTGTGATTTTTATATTGCCCACACCTGTTACTTGCCCCAGGTGAATTTGAACAAGCATCACATGCTTGAAATAAAATTATTTACCCACAATTTTGAAAAAGTGCCAACAATTTTGTCTGGCCCATTTTTGGAGTTTCGTGGGAAATTATGTCCAGTTTGCCTTTTTTCTAAATTTTATTTGTGTTGTTCCAATACACACAAAGGAAATAAACATGTTTATAGCAATACATGCGTAATTGGATTAACTTTCTTGGAGAAATACTTAATTTTCTGGAAAAATTTCAGAGGTGCCAACACTTACGTTCATGACTGTATTTATATTTTTATTCAAGATTGATATCCTTCACAAAGAGTAGCCACGCCATTGCTGTTGGTCCTGGGGATTGTGTGAAGTATTAACTAAATTGAACATCTTATATGTAAAGAGTTGAAATGTGAAATTATCACTTTGGAAAGGTGGAGAATTCCAGAATTCAGGGAGATTCCCTAATTCTGATCTTCCAAGTCTGCCCTTTAGAGAAGAAAAAGTACTGAACTGTTGGAAATAGTAGAAAATGAGCATAAATGGTCAAGGGGAGATATATATATAGTGCCCTGGGAAAAACAATGAGTAGGTTTTAGCTTATATGGAGCACTGATTGTACTGTGCAAAAGTTCTAGGTACCTCAGAACTGGAAGAAATGTAAGGAACTCAGGTCATAATTGATCTTCATATAAGAATTGCGGCCAAGAATCCATACATTTGATGTGAAAACAAGACAAGTGACTTAACTATGCAGCAAAACATAGGACCTTGGGTGCAGAAAATTGGCAGAAGGTGCTCAGGATTGATGAATGAAAAAATCAGAATATTTGCCTGAAACAGAAGGTAGTTACTTTGCCAAATAATGAGTGTCTGCAGGCAACAGCGAAGTCTGGTATAGGTTCCTTGTGAACGTTGCACTGAATTTCAACAAATGGAGTTAGGGATTTGGTCAAGATTAAGGATGTCATCAATGCTGAAAAATATAGGCAGGTAATTCTCCATTATGGAATACCATCAGGGAGACATCTGATTGGCTCCAAATATATTTTACAGCAGAACAATAACCCAAAATATACAGCCAATGTCATTAAGCACTATCTTCAGCATAAAGAGCCCAACAAAGAGTCCTAGGAGTAATGATATCTCCCGCACAGAATCCTGATCTCAACATCATCAAGTCTGTCTGGGATTACATGAATACATGAATACAGAAGTATTCCAGCAAGCATTCACAGAAGATCTGTGGTTAGCTTTCCAAGATGATTGGAATAACCTCCCTGTCAAGTTCCTTCAAAAATTGTGTGCAAGTGTACATAGAAGAATTGATGCTGTTTTGAAGGCAAAGAGTGGTCACATCAAATATTCATTTGATCTAGACTTCTCTTTTGTTCCTTCACTTTGCATTTTGTTTTGACAAATTGACAAAAATAAACTATTCACATTAACTATTAATTATTTTTTAAATCATTCCTACTTTACAAAAAGCTTAAACTAGAAATAATATGGTATGTGTACCTCAAAAATAAACAATAAACAATATTCCTACATTACAGAATTTGTTCCACACCTGCCTAAAACCTTTGTATGGTTCTGTGTAGCACTGGTTTGTTACTTTCAATTACTGTGTGAAGAAAATATACAATGAAAAAGAGAAACATAGGGTACTCCATGGTGAGGATTGTCTCATCCAGACAATATACATGCAGGGACAGGTCTCACCTATTCAGAGGAAATAAAGAGCATGTACAGTGGGGAAAAAAAAGTATTTAGTCAGCCACCAATTGTGCAAGTTCTTCCACTTAAAAAGATGAGGCCAGCCTGTAATTGACATCATAGGTAGACCTCAACTATGAGAGACAAAATGAGAAAACAAATCCAGAAAATCACATTGTCTGATTTTTAAAGAATTTATTTGCAAATTATGGTAGAAAATAAGTATTTGGTCAATAACAAAAATTCATCTCAATACTTTGTTATATATCCTTTGTTGGCAATGACAGAGGTCAAACGTCTTCTGTAAGTCTTCACAAGGTTGGCACACACTGTTGCTGGTATGTTGGCCCATTCCTCCATGCAGATTTCCTCTAGAGCAGTGATGTTTTGGGGCTGTCACTGGGCAACATGGACTTTCAACTCCCTCCAAAGGTTTTCTATGGGGTTGAGATGTGGAGACTGGCTAGGCCACTCCAGGACCTTGAAATCTTTCTTACGAAGCTACTCCTTCATTGCCCTGGCGGTGTGCTTGGGATCATTGTCATGCTGAAAGACCCAGACACGTTTCATCTTCAATGCGCTTGCTGATGGAAGGAGGTTTGCACTCAAAATCTCACAATACATAGCCCCATTCATTCTTTCATGTACACGGATCAGTTGTCCTGGTCCCTTTGCAGAGAAAAAGCCCCAAAACATGATGTTGCCACCCTATGCTTCACAGTAGGTATGGTGTTCTTTGAATGCAAATCAGCATTCACTCTCCTCCAAACACGACGAGTTGTGTTTCTGCCAAACAGTTCTACTTTGGTTTCATCTGACCATATGACATTCTCCCAATACTCTTCTAGAACATCCAAATGCTTTCTAGCAAACTTCAGATGGGCCCGGATATGTACTGGCTTAAACAGGGGGACACGTCTCGCACTGAAGGATCTGAGTCCCTGGCAGCGTAGTGTGTTACTGGCGGTAGCCTTTATTACGTTTATCCCAGCATTCTGCAGGTCATTCACTAGGTCCCCCCGTGTGGATCTGGGATTTTTGCTCACCATTCTTGTGATCATTTTGACCCCACGGAGTGAGATCTTGCGTGGAGCCCCTGATCAAGGGAGATTATCAGTGGTCTTGTATGTCTTCCATTTTCTAATTATTGCTCCTAGAGTTGATTTCTTCACATCAAGCTGCTTGCCTATTGCAGATTCAGTCTTCCTAGCCTGGTGCAGGTCTACAATTTTGTTTCTGGTGTCCTTCCACAGCTTTTTGGTCTTCACCATAGTGGAGTTTGTAGTGTGACTGTTTGAGGTTGTGGACAGGTGTCTTTTATACTGATAACAATGTCAAACAGGTGCCATTACTACAGGTAATGAGTGAAGGACAGAGGAGCCTCTTCAAGAAGAAGTTACATGTCTGTGAGAGCCAGAAATCTTGCTTGTTTGTAGGTGACCAAACAAGGTTGTCCACCTGATGATGAGTCTGATGGTGTGAAGGAAATGGCATTGGTTTGGGTAGTAGCCTGCCTCTTAAAGACAAAATGGCTCAGCTAAGGATAAACTAACAGCTGCCTTTCATGCCAGTATTAAATTGACAGTTGTCTGAATCAATTTTTCATAGGAGGTGATGGCCCCAGTTATTGGAGACCTTAAAGGGAGTCTGTCAACAGGAAAAATGGTATCAGACTAATCACAGTACATTGAAGGGCTGCTTCTACACTTTCCAAACATGCCTTTCTTATTCTGCATTGCAGCTGCATTTTCATGAAAATCAGTGTTTCATTTTTCTGAAGATTAGCTGAAAAGAAAATTGCGTAGAAAAAGCACTTTTATTCTTTATTCAAATGAGGATCTTGGAGCACAGGGAGAGTTTTCTTCTAGTACTGAGCACTGGAGCATGAAGAAAAACATGCCCCTCCTGCATTCAGCTCGTCCCTCTGGGCAGTAGGAGGATCAACTCACACTGTCAAACTGCCCAGGGGGACTAGCTGAATGCAGCATGTCTAGTCATCCCGTCATTCCAATGGGAAAATGGAACTCTTGTTCTCATGAGTAATGGGGGTCCCAGCAGTAGGAGGTTACTTTTACTTTCTTGATCATTCTAATAAATGAAACAGCTTTCCCATGTAGAGATTGCAGGAGCCATTCTCTTGCCCTAGCAGCTGAGAGCCTTCTGAATGTCCCCAGGCCTGCCATAGTAATATAATATTGGGCTCTATGGCTGGGCTCAATATTATTATTAACCACTTCTGTACCCCCCCATTGACTATATACATTCAATGGGTGGTTGTCTAGTTCTGCAAGGACGTACCGGTGTCCAAGCAGAACTCAGTAGCTACATGAAATCGTGCAGCTCCTGAAACTGGGAGCCGGTTGTAAATTCAGCTGGAGCTTCCAGACAGAAAACGGGGAAGGTTTATTACCTTTCCTGCCTTCCCAATCGCTGTGTATACAGTGTTACAGCCCTCAAACCCGCACATACAAAAAAAACCCAAAATGTGTCTGGTCCTGGATCAGAAATTGGCCTGGTGCTGAAGTGGTTAAATATGAAGTTATTAGTAAATATGAAAAAGTTATGGATGTCAAAATATGATGTACTGGGGCGTGGCTTGACGTCGACCAAGATGGCCGCCGTATTCTAGAGCTCCGAGACCTCACATCCCGCTAGCGACTCACAACAGCAACTCGGCGCCGGTAATACTTGCACAGTAGAGCACAGGAGGGTCCTCCATGGATACAGCCTGCGGCAACATGGCCAAACGGGGGAAGAAAGGCCCCCCGAAGCGGCTAACAGACTTTTTTGCCGCACAGGCCTCGGCCCAAGATGGCGCTGGAGACTCTGTCCTATTCCCGCTGCAGCGAGCGGCGGGCCGCTCCCCGCGCGGACTGTAACGGCACCCCAGGTGAGCGGTCGTATCAATTCACCCCACCACATTTAGAGTCCTCCGGCGATAGTACTGACTTTCAGGAGAAGCAGAACAGGGCAGTAGAAGGCCAGCAGCAAGCTCAAAAGAGGGGACTACAACCCCCATCCTCACCCACTTCAGCTCTTGTCGGCCATCCTGAGGTTCCTCCTGCAAAAGCAGCTTCCCAGGCAGATAGCATCACTCCCACACAAAGCCCTGTAAAGCAAAGGATGAGATGGGATACCACGTTTTGTTTTGAATCTCACCCGGCTGCAGAAGATGCTCAATTAGGTGATTCAGATGTGCTCCAGGCTATCCCTGCAGGTACCCAATCTGCTTCTGAGTCCTTCTTGAAGGATATAATGCTAGCATTACATCGGTCTATTCAGAAGGATATCACTAAGGCGATTACGTCCGTATCCACCACGGTGGACTCCCTGGGTAACAGGATAGACCACGTTGAGAATAAAATGAGTGAATTTGCTGCGGCACACAACACCATAGTGGATGCCCACAATGATCTTGAGGAAGAATTAGCGGCGGTCAAACTTAAACTGGCTGACATGGAAGATAGGAATAGACGGAATAATGTTAAGTTTCGTGGCATACCAGAGTCAGTCGCTGCCAGGGACCTGACTTCTTATCTGCAACGTCTAATAAAAGCAACGCTGCCACAAAGCTCTGACGCGGATCTTATAATAGACAGGGCCCACCACTTGCCGAAGCCGAAGGGAATGCCTGATAATATTCCCAGGGACACACTTGCTCGCATACATTTCTACCATGTCAAAGATCGTCTCATGCTAGAGTCAAGGAAAAGATCATCCTTGCCTGAGCCGTTTAAAGAAATCCAACTTTATGCAGACCTTTCTCAGGCCACCATTGCTGCTAGAAGAGAGTTGGCTCCTGTTACAGCGGTCCTACGTCAACACAACATTCCCTAAAAGTGGGAATTTCCGACTAAAGTCATCGTTATCAGAAATGGAGTGACTTTTGCATTCAACTCCTTTGACACCGGCAGAAACTTGCTACGCCAGTGGAACCTACCACCACCTGCACTTAATGTCCAGAAATCTTCAAAGGCCGAGACCCACAAATTGGATCCTCCGTGGAAATCTACCACCTCCGCCGAGTGAATAGCTCAATATGGACGTACTGTGAGTCACCTGTGGCGTGTTTTGTAACTCCTATTCTATGGCAAACTTCCCCCCAAGTTTGCGCAGTATTACACTGCCCGGTTATGTAACATTACTTTCTTTTCCCTTGCTGTTAACCAGTTATATGTTGAATATTGTTGTTAGCGAATTGTTCACCTCTGGGCCTGGGGGATGTCATATTAGCGTAACTTTCATACCTGACCCTTTCTGTTACTGGTATATATTGCTAACTCGTGAGTGTAGTAATGGGTGTTAAAGTATTATCACTTAATGCGAGGGGACTAAATAGTCCCTTTAAGCATTCATTGTTGTGGAAGGAGGCTCTCAGATCTGCAGCAGATGTAATTTGCATACAGGAGACGCATTTCTGTGACTCTCATCCGCCAAAGATTTCTCACAAATTGTTCCCTCATGTCTTCTGTTCTAATGCTGCCAAGAAGGTTGCGGGTGTCCTCATAGCGATAAAGCACACAGTGTCATTTCAGTTACTACATGTCCTTTTGGATACTAAGGGACGCTATGTAGTTCTAACTTGTTTGCTTGACAACTGCCCCATCACTATTGTAAATGTATACTGCCCTAACGCATCGCAGATTACCTTTTTAAACTCGGTATTGAAGAAGTGTAGGAAGCACGCTCAGGGCCAGGTTCTATTATGTGGGGATTTCAATATGGTACATGATGCTGCTGCTGACTCTACCTATCGCGGCAAGCATCCACCTCAACAATTAGGACCTTGGCTCCGGCAGGAGGAGCTTCACGATGTTTGGCGGTGCTTCCATTCTTCGGAGAAAGACTATACATATTATTCTGCTAGGCACTAATCCTACTCCAGAATAGACATGTTCCTAGAACAGAGTGATATGCTTCTTAGAGTACAAGGTTGTGAAATAGGAAATATCACGTGGTCGGACCATGCCCCTATCACACTTAGCATCCACCTAGTTGGCACCACAACTCCCCCCGTGTCATGGCGAAACAATACATATGTCATGTTTCTGAAATCGGTAACCGAGAAACTGAGCACTGACATTGCCGAATTCTTTAACATCAACTCCCCCTCGGTAGATGATAAGTTTTGCCTCTGGAATTCACATAAGGCATTTGTTAGGGGTCTACTGATTCAGCATACCTCGCGCTTTAAGCGCAAGCGATTGCAAACGATGAAGGAGCTACTTACTTCAATTGCAACTCTAGAGCAGAAACATAAAATTGACACTAATCCTGTCCTATTGACTGCTTTGCGAAAGGCCAGGGATGATTTGAGTGCCCACCTACTGGTGGACTCCGAAAAGCATTCTAAACGCTTGAAAGCCTCTTATTACCGGTCGTACAATAAAGCCAGCAAGCTAATGGCGCGGAGAGTCAAGGCGGCAAGGATTAAATCTAAAATTCCATTTCTTGTGTCTAAGTTGACCACAGCAAAAATCTTCCACCCTCAACAAATTGCTGATGAATTCAGTAAATATTACCAGGACTTGTATAATTTAAGAGATGACCCGGATACCACGCAGCCTTCGAGGATAGATATTAACCGATTCTTAAGCTCCTTACACCTCCCCTCTGTTAACCCTTCGCAACTACAGTCTTTAAATGTTCCTGTTTCCATTCAGGAAGTGGCTAGGGCGATAGATGGCTTAAAACTCAATAAGTCTCCGGGGCCTGATGGGTTCTCTGGGGAATACTACCAGTTGTTCAAGCCACTTATTCTTGCTCACCTTACTGAGGTGTTTAATTTAGCAATGGTGACGGGAACATTTCCCCTTGAGATGCTATCTGCAACGATTGTGACTCTACCCAAACAGGCAAAGACCCCTCCCAACCTTCCAGCTACCGGCCCATATCACTATTAAATGCGGATGTTAAGTTGTTTGCGAAGGTACTTGCGAACAGACTTCTCGATGTCATGCCCACACTGATAGGCGGAGACCAGGTTGGCTTTATTAAAGGGAGGCAGGCCCCAGACGGCACTAGATGTGTGGTTGCGCTGGTTGCGCCTTCACTGCTCCTGTCCCTGGATGCGGAGAAGGCGTTCGATAGGGTGCATTGGGGGTATCTCTTTGAGGTTCTCCATAAATTTGGTTTTTCTGGTCCCATAGCTACTGCAATCTCTGCACTCTACTCTAACCCATCCGCACGAGTGCTGGCGAATGGGGTCCTGTCCCGCCCCTTCGCCATTACCAATGGCACGCGACAGGGGTGCCCACTGTCCCCTTTGATATTTTCATTAGTGATGGAGCCTTTAGCTGAAACGATCAGGACACACCCGGGTCTGACTGGCATCAAGTTGGGTCGGACAGACCACAGAATTAATTTATTTGCGGATGATGTGATCCTGTCCCTTTCCTACTCTAATAACATGCTCTGTACTGTATCTCAAATTCTGAAAGATTTTGGAGAGTTGTCCTACTATAAAGTTAACGAATCCAAGTCCCAGATCTTGGGAATTGGTCTGACTCCAAACAATATCTCCCATATCATAAACACATCACCCTTTCAATGGTGCTCGCAATCTATACCCTACCTGGGAATACGGCTCACCCCAAACCCAAAAGATTTAGTTAAGGCCAACTTTCCGGGTTTACTGACTACCCTGCAGAAGGAGCTCGATGGGTTAAATAAATTTGAGCATAGCTGGATGGGAAGAATAGTATTATATAAAATGTTGATTCTTCCCCGAATACTTTATTATTTAAGAACACTAGTGATTCCGATATCCAAGTCCACCTTCTTGAGTTTCCAAAAACAAATGATGTCCTTTATATGGAATGGTGGCAAACCTAGAGTAGCACTACATACAATGTTTAAAGCAAGAGATAATGGGGGTATGGGTGTACCAAATCTGTACCACTACTATTTAGCCATAGTTTTGGGTCAACTTCAATTTTGGTTTACAACGAACCATGACAAACTGTGGCCAGCTATGGAGGCCCAGATGGCTCAGACTGCCGATTGGGAGGGATTCCTGCTAGCGTCAGGACCCAGAGGCGGTTCATCCAATTCTGTTCCACCGGCTGTACAGGCTACGATTGGGGCATGGCAGGCATTCTGTGATATTCGGGGGAGAAGATGCTCCTGAAGTAACACTGAATTTACCCATTTCGACACTCCCTCACGAGATGCCGCATTTATCCCTAGACGGGTGACGTGGATGTGGGATAAAGTATGTCTCCAACCTGTATAGGGGCGGTACTATAGTGCCCTTCTCCGAGCTGAAAGAGACATACAATCTACCCGCAAAGGAGGCATACACCTACACTAGATTGGCTTCTTACTTATCTGACACTACTTCGGCTCAGCTGCGTCTGCCGCAGCCGGCCGTCGGCCTCTTGCACCCACAGGCTTCCCTAGCGGCTTATAACACTAAAACTCTATATCGAACCTTGAACATGGATTGCACTTTTCGTAAGACTAAACACATGTGCCTATGGGAAGATGATATAGGCAGTAGATTTGAGGCCGGTCACTGGCGGGAGGCGATCAGATGGGCTAAGCGATCCACAGTATGCGCCGCACATTGGGAGCAGTATAGTAAACTACTTTTACGCTGGTATTACCCTCCTCTATGCCTAGCTAAGTTCTACCCTTCGTGTTCACCTTGCTGTTGGAGGGGATGCGGGGAGAATGGCTCTCTGTTCCATGTATTCTGGCACTGTCCACTCATTCAGCCCTTTTGGGGTACTGTGTTTTCCTTGATTAAGAGCCTGTGTGGCGGAGAGGTGGGGTATACACCCGAAATGCCACTTCTCCTACTGGGCATTCACATGGTACCGGGTAGATATAGAACAGTCGTATGTCAGGTGCTAGGGGCTGCCCGCCTACTTATTGCACGAAGATGGAAGTCTACTTCATGTCCAACATTGACAGAGCTGATCTCAGAGGTGTCACTGAACTACCAATATGAGCGTATTTATGCATGCAATGGTGGGAGTCTGGAAAGATTCAGGACACACTGGTAGTCATGGGCAGAGGCATTCCCCCCACCATACACCCATTGACGGCCTATACGCCTTGGCCTTTTCCTGTCATTAGGGTATTACATTTTACTTCACTCCTGTAGCTCCTCGGGGGACACTATGCTTTGTTGCTCCTAGATTACCAACACGCTATTTATTTAATTAATTTGAAAGTTAATGCCTGGTAGCTGATGGGACTGCCCCTTGGGTTGCAGGGTGGGTTACCTGCTCTGTGGGCTGGGGGATGTGATCTGATTCTATTCGTTCTCTAGGCCTGGACTCTGTTTTGTGTTTTATGTTCTTTTGTTATTTGACCCTCTGTTCTTCACCTGATCCTCCATTGACCCGTTCCCCTCTCCTTCCTCTCCATGGTAAGACTCGATTGTCGTTCTATACGACCTTAAAGTGGTAGGCATGTTACATGTTTGAAAAACTTACATGCTTTTACTACGCAGTAGTATGTATGTTACTCATGGATGTACCTCACTTGAGTGTAATGTATTGTACTGTGACTATGCTGTATGTGAGACCATAACTATGCCCTTGTTCCTTGCTGTGTTTATGACTTGTAATGTATTCCTGTAAAATTTCAATAAAAACTATTGAAATAAAAAATATGATGTACTGTAATTGTACTGGCCTGAGGAATAAAGGTAACATGTCGTTTGTGCAACATGGATGCTGTAAAGCAAAAATGTGAAAGAAAATTGTGAAAGTGCTGTTTTTCTTTTTTTAATTACACTCCATACTGATTTTTTTCCTATGTATTGTATGGAAAATTAAATGGTGGCATTAGGAAGTACAATTTGTTCCAGAAAAAAGAAGCACATCTATGGTTACATCGACAGAAAACATAAAAAAAACTGTTGTGGCACTTGGAAAGCAGGGAGAAAAAAACAGAAACTCAAATACAAAATTGGTTTGGATCTGAAAGAGTTAAAGTCAATGCATGACCCATTGCTACCAACTACACAGTTGCTATTTAATGCACCAAGCATAGCAATAAGGATTACTGCTTAAGGCTGCTAGATTTAAACTCATAAAGAGTCCTCACAATTTGGAAAGAAAAACCTACAGCGTTCAGAAGCAAAGAGCAGGCAAGATTTTACATAAAGCAGCTTTTCATAAAATCAACAGTGACAACAATCAAATAAATTCTGAAAATATATTACATTAATATGAGCAGAAAATGACTCACTGCTGTCATAAATGTGAGAAATGAAAACAAAAGGTAAGCAGGGTAATATATTGTATAAACCAAACAGGAGGGCTCTATAAAAATGTAGGCAAAAATAGAGCAAAGGAAAACTCAGAAATGACTGCACCATGTGATTCAGCTAGGTTTGCTTCAGGAAAGTTGGTTTGGTCTTTTAAATGCACTAAGCGGAAAACCACAAACTATTAATTTTCTTCACTCAGCAGCCATAAATCTGTGTGTCTGTAAGCTAAGGGAAAATGCTGATTTTTCAGCCTCAAGAAGCAGCCTTTTATTTTATAATGAGAAATGATATCTGGATAAGTGAAGTATGGAGATGTGGAATTCATATTGACTTCACTTGGTTATTGTAACATTTCCACATCTAATCCTTTCAAAATTAAACACATTAAATGCTAATAAAAGGGCTTTCTTGAGGTGTGTCTGACCACTAGAGGGGTCTTGCAGAGCACATCAACCAGAGCTTCATCAAAGGTCTAAATCACATGCTGACGTCTCTCTCTTCATATTTCCATAAACTAAATATTTCTTCAGATAAATTGACATGTGCATTGACATTGAAACTTGCACCAGTCAGCTAAAGGAAGACTGTGTGCAATTCTAACCACAATCTACATGTCTGAAAAGTCCTGTATAATTATACTTTATCCCATAAATGCTTCTTGGAAAACTTACCATTTGCAGTCAATAGTAATATCCTGAAATGTCAAATCTAACATTTAATCCAAAGCAAACTAACATTTGGTTGGAATTTATCTAATCTATGGCTACCAGCATTATATGTTAAGTATACATGAGAGGCTATTACATTAAGTTAGTACTGTATGAGCTTCAGTTTCCAGCCAAAACATTTCAGCTCTTTGTCTCAAATCACAAGAAGAAGTACAAACATGTAATGAAAAAAGACTACATGAAACGATTCCTCCTTTGAGGTCATTGTAGAAATATGATGGTAGAAATCTAGCCATTTATATGAAGAGTCAGGGGCAAATGGATACATATTTTATTTCTTATTTTAATAATTTTTTAAAAATATATTAATAATGAAATAAGGTGTTCGAGTAATGTAAGAAAGTAATAAAAACAATCAAAGAATTCCAATAAGCCTTTCTTTGCCAGGAAGAAAAATAACTAAGACATAAGTATTCTTGAGGGTACAAATCAACTCTTCAACTCCCAGCCACATGCAGGAACAGGCCTAGAGTGTTTTTCGATGAATCATCCCTGACGAATAAATAATCCACCCTGGTATCAAAACTGAGAGATTAATACATTATATATATGGGACTAGGATACAGTGTTTATTGCTAATCAGGGTGGAGGAAAGTGTCCGACTGCTGAGATTTCAACCAATTGCAAAAATAAATGGGCTGTAGTGGGGAGTAAAACTTGTGCTTCAGATTTTTTTCCATGCAAAGTGCCACTCCTATCTATGCACTAGCCTGGTACATCAACTAAACACAAACTAAGCAGGACCCGCTAACTATGTTATATGTATAGGGGAATGCTGATTTGCCTCCAACAGGAAATGTGAGGGGGAAAAAAAGGTATGTTAAATATCAACATACCTGATCTTTTGTTCGCTAGAGAAACAAGCCATTGGCAGAGGTTACTGGCAGTAGTTTATTTCCCTCTTCCTGTGAAAAACTGAGGCGAGTTCAGCCAAACAGAGTGTACAGTACATGACTATGGGTTTGTTGGTAGAAGTAGCTGTTTGCTGAGCAGCTCTCGAAGGTGTATGGTTCGCTTTGTACTGAGGTTTTTAAACTACTTGAGGTATGAATACACATTAGTATTTTATGAATAATAAATACCGAAAGATATTGCACATAAGCATAAAATTTCCTGTTTAAACAGTATGTAACCACAAATCAAAGGAAATCTGTATTCTTATACCAGGGTGTGTTGTTTCTAGATGCTAGGAGAATAATAATCTTAACAAGTTTTCAATTTATTTATTTATTAATAAATTAATTAATTTATTTATTTATTTATTCATTCAACTTATGCCCACATTATCCTTTGCATAAAATACTATTTTTACAGTCTAGTGATATCTAAGTGGATTGAAATATTTGCAGATAAGATACACTAGTATAACTAGTCAATATTAAGTAATAGAATATAAAACTTGGATCAGACAGAATTTTGAATGTAGCTATTGAAGTGTTATCACCTCTTAGCATGAATTAAGATAATAAAGTAAAGGACACAATCCATTTCAATGATAACTATTAGACAGACAGCTGTTTTGTACCTTCCTATAATCCAAGGCTTCAAAATGTCATTCCTCTCTGGATGGCTGATAGATAATTTATAAAGGCATTCCCTTTATCACCACTTGATCTTTCTGACCTGGTGTTGCCATGGGGCTGAGAATTTTCTTCTCGCTAGAGATTTGCTACGTGATCTGAGGACTTAATGAATCAGAGATTGCAATTTTATATGCTGATGTATATTTTTATCTGATTGTTTTCCACACAGTAGCTGTTTTAAATACATTTAAAATGTCAAATAGCAGACATCTTACTATCTTCTCTTACCTAGGGAAACATACAGTACTTTGCAAAAAATTTAGGCAAGTGTGGAATGATGCAGTAAGAATGCATTAAAAAAACAAAGTGTTAATAGTTTTTTTTTATCAATAAACAAAATTAGGTCAATGAACGAAAGAAAAATCTAAATCAAATATTTGGTGTGACCATCCTTTGGAGCAAGAGTCCTGAAATTGATGATATAGCCCCACAGATCCCTTATCTCAAAATCAAGAAGTCTGAGCTTACATGAAGAGACAGAAGTATTTGAGCAAGCATATATCCACAAAAGATCTGATTAGTTCTCCAAGATGTTTGGAACAACCTCCCTGCCAAGTTCCTTTAAAAGCTGTGTACAAGTGTGCCTAGAAGACTTGAGGCTGCTTTGAAGACCAAGGGTGGTCACACTATTAACACTTCTAATGAAAGTATTCTTCCTTTGATGCATGATTTCTGCACCTGTCTAAAATCTCCTTACTTAATGAGGACTTGTCTCTACTTTAGTCCTTATAAAATAAATATGGAAGAGTCCACCACCCTGAATCAAATTTAAAGGTACAGCCCTTATATTATAGCTGTGGGAACTGTTAAGTTGGGTTGTTCAGGATGAAAGAAAACAAGGTAGTTGTCTTTCAAAAACAGATTGTATGTGTTATTGCAGATCAGCCTCATTTACTTCAATAGAATTGAGCTGCAATACCCATGGACAAATGTAGTGTTCTTTCGTGACAAAAGCAGCTATGTTTCTGTATTCCTGGACAAGCCCTGTAATGTTTTCATACACATTAGAAAAAAAGTTGATTATAACTACAGAATTGGGTGGGGCCTGCCAATTGTATAATGTGTATGGGGACCCCTAGACTGTCCCCTGACAGCAAATGTCAGGGAAAGAAGAATCAAGCATGAATATGGGCAGTAGGGAGGCTCACATTTTTTGACAACTTTAGAAGTTGAGACTGCACCATGATATACCCTCCTTCTTCCTCTGTGCTAACAGTTGGCAGGACTGCCCAAGTTTGTAATATGTATAGGAGTATGCCGACTCAGAAAATGGCAGGGGAGAAAAAGGCTCCGGCAGAGATCCTGATCTTTTGTTCTCAAGAAACAAGCCATTGGCAGAGATGCCTGGTAGCAGCTTATTCCCCTCTTCCCATGGATAGTAGCTCAGCTGAACAGAGTGTGCATGGTTGAGTTGGTAGAAGTAGCTTAGATGCTGCAGCATCTCTTTCCTCCTTTACTATTAGTATTTATTGTTTTAATCTACAAAGGTTAAAACAGTAAATAATGTGATACTTACCAATTCACCCAGAACATCTGGAAAGGTCCTAAAATAGCGAGTGACCACCCAAACTCCTGAAAAAGCTGGCAATTCTCCTGGGCCATAATTCTACAAAATGTTAACAAAATTACAAAAAGGGGCATGTCTGGCACATTTGTGTGCTGTGTTCACAAAAAGGGAGAGTGGTATGACCCCAAAGAGCATGTAATTTTCCCAAAAGGGGTGTGATCAACACAGAAAATATGCATTATCTGAAAAATTGGACATATTTTAATCATCTTTCCTGATATACAGTGGGGAAAAAAAGTATTTAGTCAGCCACCAATTGTGCAAGTTCTCCCACTTAAAAAGATGAGAGAGGTCTGTAATTGACAGCATAGGTAGACCTCAACTATGAGAGACAAAATGAGAAAATATATCTAGAAAATCACATTGTCTGATTTTTAAAGAATTTATTTGCAAATTATGGTGGGAAATAAGTATTTGGTCAATAACAAAAGTTCATCTCAAAACTTTGTTATATATCCTTCGTTGGCAATGACAGAGGTCAAACATTTTCTGTAAGTCTTCACAAGGTTGGCACACACTGTTGCTGGTATGTTGGCTCATTCATCCATGCAGATCTCCTCTAGAGCAGTGATGTTTTGGGGATGTCGCTGGGCAACACAGACTTTCACCTCTCCAAAGGTTTTCTATGGGGTTGAGACCTGGAGACTGGCTAGGCCACTCCAGGACCTTGAAATGCTTCTTATGAAGCCACTCCTTCGTTGCCCTGACGGTGTGCTTGGGATCATTGTCATGCTAAAAGACCCAGCCACGTTTCATCTAACAATGCCCTTGCTGATGGAAGGAGGTTTGCACTCAAAATTTCATGATACATGGCCCCATTCATTCTTTCATGTACACGGATCAGTCGTCCTGGTCCCTTTGCAGAGAAACAGACCCAAAGCAGTAGGTCTGGTGTTCTTTAGATGCAACTCAGCATTCACTCTCCTCCAAACATGACGAGTTGTGTTTCTACCAAACAGTTCCACTTTGCTTTCATCTGACCATATGACATTCTCCCAATATTCTTCTGGAACATCCAAATGCTCTCTAGCAAACATCAGACGGGCCCGGATATGTACTGGCTTAAGCAGGAGGACACGTCTGGCACTGCAGGATTTGAGTCCCTGTAGTGTGTTATTGACGGTAGCCTTTGTTATGTTAGTCCCAGCTTTCTGCAGGTCATTCACTAGGTCCCCCCGTGTGGTTCTGGGATTTTTGCTCACCGTTCTTGTGATCATTTTGACCCCACGGGGTGAGATCTTGCATGAAGCCCCTGATCGAGGGAGATTATCAGTGGTCTTGTATGTCTTCCATTTTCTAATTATTGCTCCCACAGTTGATTTCTTCACCCCAAGCTGCTTGCCTATTGCAGATTCCATCTTCCCAGCCTGGTGCAGGTCTACAATTTTGTTTCTGGTCTCCTTCCACAGCTCTTTGGTCTTCACCATAGTGGAGTTTGGAGTGTGACTGTTTGAGGTTGTGGACAGGTGTCTTTTATACTGATAACAAT